>OX388341.1:17929146-19179146 GCA_947579665.1 Sympetrum striolatum
ATAAGACCGCACTATTCCTGGGTTCGATGCCAGAGCACATTAACATTTCTCTCATAAGGAATGTAAGGGAAAAGTAAGACTTCGATTGAGGCAGTTGCAGCCAATATTTCTGATTGAATTTTCGCACATAGTTAAAGAATTATATCTTCTATTATGTTGCATAGGAAGTTTCACCAGAAAGTCCCGGGTTCGATGCCGGGCGGTAAATATGTCTCCCGTTTAAAATACATAGGGTTTGTATTTCATTATTTTTTTGATGCACTTATCGAAATGATAGGAAGTTCGTGCTTGGCTGGAAGATGTATGGTTAAAACTGGTTTAAGAAAACAATTTTCAGAAGACCGTAATATTTCTGGGTTCGATGCCAGACCACATTAACATTTCTCTCATAAGATATATAAGGGAAAAGTAGAACGTCGTTTTATGCAGTTTCAGATAATATTTCTGCTTGAATTTTCACAGATAGTTAGAGATGGTATCTTCTATTGTGCTGCATAGTAAGTATCACTAGGAAGTCCCGGGTTCGATGCCGGACAAATAAATTGCAGCGAATAATCAGAATATTTTCAATGCATTTTTTCTTTCTTTTGACGGCCTTCCCGATATGATGCCGACATGAAATTAGTGTTGTCGATCTGCTTGCAGTATGCAAGCTACATTTTACTCGTATATATATATATATATACGAGTAAAATGTTGCTTGCATACTGCAAGCAGATTGACAACACTATTTTCATGTCGGCATCATATCGGGACGGCCATCAAAAGAAAAAATGGATTGAAATTTTTCTTAAAATTCACTGAAATTCCATCGTCTGGCATCGAACCCTGTTCTTTACTGTTAAAGTTACTATGCAGCACAATAGAACATCGCCATCTCTAACTATGTGTGAAAATTCAAGCTGAAATATGGGCTACAACTGCCTCAAAAGACGTTCTCATTTTCACGAATTTATATGGCTCTCTGGATTCGAACCAAGGACGATCTTGGAAATCTAAAAAATGTTTCTGAAAGTTATTTATGATCTTTATCTACATGCCGAATTTCAAGTTTCTATATTGTTGGGAAAGGGTTTAAAATAATTATTGAAAATCGGATCAGTTACTGATTTTAGAGACGCCTGGTGTCGAACCCAGGACACATTGACAGCTGGGAATGCACAGTTTGATTTGTATACACTTAATCTTTCTTAGTGCAAAGTTTGAAGCTTTTATCGTGCCGGGAAGTACCTATAATTTGTTTCCGTTATCTCCGTAAGAAATGCATTGAGGAATTTAAATGGCCCTCTGAGATCGAACCAAGGACAATCAGCGAATATATAAAATTGGATCCTGAAATTTATTATTGATCTCCAACTCCATGCCGATTTTCAAGTTTCCATGCCATCGGGAAAGGGTCCAAAAAAAATCTTAAAAATCGCCACAATGCAATTTAAACGGCCGATTTTTGCCCCGACCTAGCATCGAACCCAGGATATTTTCCGTAAAACTCATTTATGTTTTCGATAGATCACGATCATAGATATAGGCTCCTTGAGTTTCGATTCTCTACCTATACGGGAAGTATTTTTTAAAAATTCCCGAAAATCAAAGCAATGCATTTAAACGGGAAAAATCGGGACTTTGGGGCCCTCTGGAATCGAACCCATGACACTGAGCATCATAATCGCAATTTTTCTGGCGGTTACACGTTATGGCCAATACGTGGTAAAAATTTCAAGTCAATCACGCTTGTGGTTTAGCCTGTGACTTTGTATCCTATCTATATACCTATCTATCTATATATATATATGAATGAATCCGGAGAAGCATCTATATCTATTACGAGTAAAATGTAGCTTGCATACTGCAAGCAGTTCGACAACACTAATTTCATATCGGCATCATATCGGGACGGACATCAAAAGAAAAAAAAAAGGATTCAAAATATTCGTAGAATTCGCTGCAATTTAATCGCCTGGCAGCAAACCCCGGTCTTCCTGGTGTACTTACTATGCAGGAAAACAGAAGATAACCATATCAAACTATGTGTGAAAATTCAAGCAAAACTATTAGGTGCAACTACCTCAAACGACGTCCTACTTTTCACATACACTCCTTATGTGAAAAATTATAATGTGCTCTGGCATCGAACCCAGGAACAGCATGGTCTTATCTATTTTTTTTCTTAAACAAAGTGTTAATATACATCTTCCATCTAAGCAAGAGCTTCCTTACATATCTATAAATGCATAAAAAAATTATGAAAAGATACCCCATAGTATTATATATGGGGGATATTTTTACCGCCCGGCATCGAACCCGGGTCTTTCAGGCAAGACTTTCTATGCAGCAAAACAGAAAAACACCATCTCTAACCGCGTATGCAAATTCAAGCAGATATATTGGTTACAACTGCCTTAAATGACGTCCTACTTTTCCTTTATATTCCTTATGAGAGAAACGTTATTGTGCTCTGGCTTCGAACCCAGGAATATTACGGTCTTATGAAATTTTTTTTCTAAAACTTATTCGTACCATACATCTTTCAGCCGAGCACGAACATCCTATCATTTCGATAAGTGCATCTAAAAAAATAATGAAAAACGGCTCCCATGTATTTTAAAGGGCAGATCTTTGCATTGTCCTAGCATCGAACCCAGGATAATGTTTGTAAAAGTCATTGATGTTTTCGAAAGTCCAAGACCATAAATATAGGCACCTTGAGTTTTACTTCTCTACCTATCCGGAAAGTGTTTTTTAAAAATTCCCGAAAATCATGGCAATGCATTCAAACGGGAAAAATCGGGACTTTGGGGCCCTCTGGAATCGAACCTATGACACTGAGGATCAAAGTCGCTTTTTTCCTGGGGGTTTCACGTTATGGCCAATATGTCATAAAAATTTAAAGTCAATGACGCTTGTGGTTTAGCCTGTGAATTTGTATCCTATCTATATACCTATCTATTATATATAGAAGCTTCTCCGGATTCATTCATATCTATTACGAGTAAAATGTAGCTTGCATACTGCAAGCAGATCGGCAATACTAATTTCATATCGGCATCATATTGGGACGGTCCTCAAAAGAAAAAAAAAAGGATTGAAATTTTTCTTAAAATTCTCAGACATTTCACCGTCTGGCATCGAACCCGGGTCTTTACTGTGAACTTACTATGCAGCACAATTAAAGATCACCATCTCTAACTATGTGAGAAAATTCAAGCAGAAATATTGGCTAAAACAGCCTCAAAAGCCGTTCTAATTTTCTCGAATGTAAATGGCTCTCTGGATTCGAACCAAGGACGATCTTGAAAATCTAAAACATGTTTCTGAAAGTTATTAATGATCTCTATCTAGTTGCCGAATTTCAAGTTTCTATATTATTGGCAAAGTTTTCAAAATAATTCCTAAAAATCGGATCAACTTCTGATTGCAGAGACACCTGGTGTCGAACACAGGACACATTTATTAATGTGAATGCACAGTTTGATTTGTAAAGACTTGCTCTTCTATCATGCAAAGATTGAAGTCGATAACATGCCGGGAAGTACCTAAATTTTGTTTCCGTTATCTCCGTAAGAAATGCATTGAGAAGTGCATATGGCCCTCTGGGATCGAACCAAGGACCATCAGCGAACATGTAAAATTTAATTATGAAATATATTCAACATATATATCCACGTGCCGAATTTCAAGTATCCATGTTATCGGGAAAGGATCCAAAAAAAATCTTCAAATTCGCCACAATGCATTTTAAACAGCCAATTTTTGCCACGACCTAGCATCGAACCATGGACCATATTCAGCGATGTCTTTTTGATTTTCGTTGGATATGCATGGCTTCTAGCGATCCCTCGAATTTCAACTCTCTCCTTTTCCGGGAAGTGCCTCAAAAAAATTTTCGAAAATCCCCGCCATGTAATCTTATGGGGAAAATCGCGACTTTGGGGCCCTCTGGAATCGAACCCATGACACTGAGGTTCAAAATCGCAATTTTTCTGGTGGTTATACGTTATGGCCAATACGTCGTAAAAATTTCAAGTCGATGACGCCTCTAGTTTAGGCTGTGAATTAGTATCCTATCTATCTATCTATCTATCTATCTATCTATCTATCTATCTATCTATCTATCTATCTATATCCTTGAATGAATCCGGAGAAGCATCTATATTTAATAGATATCTATTATATATAGATGCTTCTCCGGATTCATTCATGGATATACCTATATAGATAGATAGATAGATAGATAGATAGATAGATAGATAGGATACTAATTCACAGCCTAAACCATAAGCGGCATTGAATTGAAATTTTTACGACGTATTGGCCATAACGTGTAACCGCCAGAAAAAGTGCGATTTTGAACCTCGGTGTCATGGGTTCGATTCCAGAAGGCCCCAAAGTCGCGATTTTCTCCATAAGGATACATGGCGGGGATTTTCGAAAATTTTTTTGAGGCACTTCCCATAAAAGGAGAGATTTGAAATTCAAGGGATCGCTAGATGCCGTGCATATCTAAAGGAAACCATAAAGGCATCTACGGATATTATCCTTGGTTCGATGCTAGGTCGTGGCAAAAATCGGCCGTTTAAAATGCATTGTGGCGATTTTTAAGATTTTTTTTGGACCCTTTTCCGATGGCATAGAAACCTGAAATTCGGTATGAGGTTAGATACTATAAAAATATAACATAATCAAATTTTATATATTCGCTGATGGTCCTTGGTTCGATCCCAGAGGGACATTTAAATTCCTTAATGCATTTCTTACGGAGATAACGGAAACAAATTTTAGGTACTTCCCGGCATGATATCGATTTCAAACTTTGCATATAGAAAGATCAAGTCCATAAAAATTAAACAGTGCATTTACAGCTATCAATGTGTCCTGGGTTCGACACCAGGTGTCTCTGCAATCAGAAGTTGATCCGATTTTTAGGAATTATTTTGAAACCTTTGCCAATAATATAGAAACTTCAAATTCGGCATATAGATAGAGATCATAAATAACTTTCAGAAACATGTTTTAGATTTCCAAGATCGTCCTTGGTTCGAATCCAGAGAGCCATTTACATTCGTGAAAATTAGAACGTCTTTTGAGGCAGTTGTAGCCAATATTTCTGCTTGAATTTTCACACATTGTTAGAGATGGTGATCTTCTATTGTGCTGCATAGTAAGTTCACCAGTAAGACCCGGGTTCAATGCCAGACGATGAAATTTCAGCGAATTTTAAGAAATTTTTCAATTCTTTTTTTTTTCTTTTGTGAACCGTCCCGATATAATGCCGATTTTATATTATTGTTGTCAATCTGCTTGCAGTATGCAAGCTACATTTTACTCGTAATAGAAATATAGATGCTTCTCCGGATTCATTCAAGGATATAGATAGATAGATAGATAGATAGATAGATAGATAGGATACTAATTCACAGCCAAAACTATAAGTGTCATCGACTTGAAATTTTTACGACGTATTGGCCATAATGTATAACCGCCAGAAAAATTGCGGTTTTGAACCTCAGTGTCATGGGTTCGATTCCAGAAGGTCCCAAAGTCGCGATTTTCCCCATAAGAATACATGGCGGGGATTTTCGAAAAATTTTTTGAGGCACTTCCCGGAAAAGGAGAGAGTTAAAATTCGAGGGATCGCTAGAAGCCGTGAATATCCAACGAAAATCAAAAAGACATCGCCGAATATGGTCCATGGTTCGATGCTAGGTCAGGGCAAAAATCGGCCGTTTAAAATGCATTGAGGCGAATTTGAAGATTTTTTTTGGATCCTTTCCCGATAACATGGATACTTGAAACTCGGCACGTGGATATATATGTTGAATATATTTCATAATTGAATTTTACATGTTCGCTGATGGTCCTTGGTTCGATCCCAGAGGGCCATTTGCACTTCTCAATGCATTTCTTACGGAGATAACGGAAACAAAATTTAGGTACTTCCCGGCATGTTATCGACTTCAAACTTTGCATGTAGAAAGATCAAGTCCATACAAATCAAACAGTGCATTCACAGCTATCAATGTGTCCTGGGTTCGACACCAGGTGTCTCTGCAATCAGAAGTTGATCCGATTTTTAGGAATTATTTTGAAAACTTTCCCAATAATATATAAACTTGAAATTCGGCATATAGATATAGATCATAAATTTATTTCATGAACATATTTTAGATTTCCTAGATAGTCCTTGGTTTGAATCCAGAGTGCCATTTACATTCGTGAGAAGTAGAACGTAGTTTGAGGCAGTTGTAACCAATATTTTTGGTTGAATTTTCACACACAGTCAGAGATGGTGATCTTCTATAGTGCTGCATAGTAAGATCACCAGTATGACCCCGGTTCGATGTCAGACGATGAAATTGCAGCGAATTATAAGAATTTTTTCAATCCTTTTTTTTTTCTTTTGAGGACCGTCCCGATTGTTGCCGATATAAAATTAGTACTGCCGATCTGCTTGCAGTATGCAAGCTACATTTTACTCGTATATATATAGAGAGGATACAAAGTCACAGGCTAAACCACTAGCCTCAATGGCTTGAAATTTTAATTACGGGAATTAAAAAAAATACTTCCCGTATAGGTAGAAAATTAAAACTCAAGGAGCCTATATATATAGTCATGATCTATCGAAAACATAAATGGGTTTAACGGAAAACATCCTGGGTTCGATGCTAGGTCGGGGCAAAAATCGGCCGTTTAAATTGCATTGTGGAGATTTTTAAGATTTATTTTGGACCCTTTCCCGATGGAATGGAAACTTGAAATTCGGCATGGAGTTGGAGATCAATAATAAATTTCAGGATCAAATTTTAGATATTCGCTGATGGTCCTTGGTTCGATCCCAGAGGGACATTTAAATTCCTCAATGCATTTCTTACGGAGATAACGGAAACAAATTATAGGTACTTCCCGGCGCGATAAAGACTTCAAACTTTGCATTATGAAAGATTCAGTGTATACAAATCAAACTGTGCATTCCCGGCTGTCAATGTGTCCTTGGTTCGACACCAGGCCTCTCTAATATCGGTAACTGATCCGATTTTCAATAATTATTTTGAACCCTTTCCCAACAATATAGAAACTTGAAATTCGGCGTGTAGATAAAAATCATAAATAATTTTCAGAAACATTTTTTAGATTTCCAAGATCGTCCTTGGTTCGAATCCAGAGAGCCATTTAAATTCGTGAAAATAAGTACGTCTTTTGAGGCAGTTGTAGCCAATATTTCTGCTTGAATTTTCACACATAGTTAGAGATGGCGATATTCTTTTGTGCTGCATAGTACGTTCAACAGTAAAGACCCGGGTTCGATGCCAGACGATGGAATTTCAGTGAATTTTAAGAAAAATTTCAATCCATTTTTTCTTTTGATGGCCGTCCTGATATGATGCCGACATGAAAACAGTGTTGTCGATCTGCTTGCAGTATGCAAGCAACATTTTACTCGTAATAGATATAGATGCTTCTCCGGATTCATTCATATCTATTATATATAGATGCTTCTCCGGATTCATTCATGTATCCATATATCTATTATATATAGATGCTTCTCCGGATTCATTCATGTATCCATATATATATACGAGTAAAATGTAGCTTGCATACTGCAAGCAGATCGACAACACTAATTTCATAACGGCATTATATCGGGACGGTCCCGGAAAGGAAAAAAAGGATTGAAAATATACTTAAAATTCGCTTCAATTTAATCGTCTGGCATCGAACCCGGGTCTTTTTGGTGAAATTACTATGCAGCACATCAGAAGATCATCTTCCCTAAATACGTGTGAAAATTCAAGCAGAAATATTGGCTGTAACTGCCTCAAACGAAGACCTACTTTTCACGAATGCTAATAGCTCTCTGGATTCGAACCAAGGACGATCTAGGAAATATAAAATATGTTTTCGAAATGTATCTATATGTTCTATATATATGCCGAATTTCAAGTTTTAATATTATTGGGAAGGGGTTCAAAATAATTCTTAAAAATCGGATCAGTGACTGATTGTAGAGACGCCTGGTGTCGAACCCTGGACGTATTGGAAGCTTTAAATGCACAAAATGACTTGCTAGGACCTGATCTAATTTCATACAAAGTTTGAAGTCGATATCATCCCGGAGAGTACCTAAAATGTGTTTCCGTTATCCCCATAAGAAATGCATTGTGGAGTGCAAATGGCCCTCTAGGATCGAACCAAGGACCATAAGCGAATACAAAAAAATTGATTATGAAATTTTTTTATGTTTTCTAACCCCATGCCAAATTTCAAGTTTCCATGCATTCGGAAAGAGGTCCAAAAAAAATCTTTAAAATTGCCACAATGCATTTTAAACGGCCGATTTTTGCCTTGACCTAGCATCGAACCCAGGTTATTTTCTGTAATACTCATTTATGTTATCGATAGATCATGACCATATATAAAGGCTCCTGGAGCTTCGATTCTCTACCTATCCGGCAAGTATTTTTAAAAAATTCCCGAAAATCAACGCAATGCATTTAAACGGGAAAAATCGGAACTTTGGGGCCCTCTGGAATCGAACCCATGACACTGAGGTGCAAAATCGCAATTTTTCTGGCGGTTACACGTTATGGCCAATATGTCGTAAAAATTTCAAGTCAATGACGCTTGTGGTTTGGCCTGTGAGTTTGTATCCTCTCTATATATATATATATATATGGATACATGAATGAATCCGGAGAAGCATCTATATATAACGAGTAAAATGTAGCTTGCATACTGCAAGCAGATCGACAACACTAATTTCATATCGGCATCATATCGGGACGGACATCAAAAGAAAAAAAAAATTCAAAATATTCGTAGAATTCGCTAAAATTTAATCACCTGGCAGCGAACCCCGGTCTTCCTGGTGTACTTACTATGCAGCAAAATAGAAAATTACCATATCAAACTATGTGTGAAAATTCAAGCAAAACTATTAGGTGCAACTACCTCAAACGACGTCCTACTATTCACATACACTCCTTATTTGAGAAATTATAATGTGCTCTGGCATCGAACCCAGGAACAGCATGGTCTTATGTATTTTTTTTCTTAAACAAAGTGTTAATATACATCTTCCATCTAAGCAAGAGCTCCCTTACATATCGATAAATGCATAAAAAAATTATGAAAAGATACCCCATAGTATTATATATGGGTGATATTTTTACCGCCCGGCATCAAACCCGGGTCTTTCAGGCAATACTTTCTATGCAGCACAAAAGAAAAACACCATCTCTAACCGCGTATGCAAATTCAAGCAGAAATATTGGTTACAACTGCCTCAAATGACGTCCTACTTTTCCTTTATATTCCTTATGAGAGAAACGTTATTGTGCTCTGGCTTCGAACCCAGGAACAGTACGGTCTTATGAAAATTTTTTTCTAAAACTTATTCGTACCATACATCTTCCAGCCAAGCACGAACATCCTATCATTTCGATAAGTGCATCTAAAAAAATAATGAAAAACGGCTCCCATGTATTTTAAAGGGCAGATCTTTGCATCGTCCTAGCATCGAACCCAGGATAACTTTTGTAAAAGTCATTGATGTTTTCGAAAGTCCAAGACCATAAATATAGGCACCTTGAGTTTTACTTCTCTACCTATCCGGAAAGTATTTTTTTTTAATTCCCGAAAATCACGGCAATGCATTCAAACGGGAAAAATCGGGACTTTGGGGCCCTCTGGAATCGAACCTATGACACTGAGGATCAAAGTCGCTTTTTTCCTGGGGGTTTCACGTTATGGCCAATATGTCATAAAAATTTCAGATCAATGACGCTTGTAGTTTAGGCTGTGAATTTGTATCCTATCTATCTATCTATCTATATAGGTATACGAGTAAAATGTTGCTTGCATACTGCAAGCACAATGATAACAAAAGTTTTTTGTCGGCATCACATAGAGTGAGTCCTCAAAAGAAAAAAAAAATGGACGGAAAATATTCTTAATTTCCGCTGCAATTTATTCGTCTGGCATCGAACCCAGGTCTTCCCGGTCAAACTTACTATGCAGAACCATAGAAGATAACCATCTCTAACTATGTGTGAAAATTCGAGCAGAAATACTGGCTGCAACTGCCTCAAACGACGACTTACTTTTCCCTTATATTCCTTATGAGAGAAATGTTAATGTGCTCTGGCATCGAACCCAGGAATAGTACGGGCTTAAGAAATTTTTTTCTTAAACCAATTCTTAATATATATCTTGTAGCTGAGCGAAAAGTTCCTTACATTCCGGTAAGTGCATCAAAAAAATTAATGAAAAACTATCCCCATGCATTTTAAATGTGGGATTTTTGCATCGTCCTAGCGTCGAACCCAGGACGTTCTCATCAGTAATCATTAATGTTTATAATAGTTCTTGACCATATCTCTAAGCTCCTTGAATTTCGATTCTCTACCTGTCCGGGAAGTATTATTAAAAAAATTTTGAAAATCGCCACCATGTATCCTTATGGAGAAAATCGGGACTTTGGGGCCTTCTGGAATCGAACCCATGACACCGAGGTTCAATGTCGGCTTTTTCCTGGAGGTTACACGTTATGGCCAATACGTCGTAAAAATTTCAAGTCTTTGGCACTTGTGGAACATGGTAAAACTTTTGATCCCCTATATATATCTATTATATATAGATGCTTCTCCGGATTCATTCATATATCATATATTCATATATATATATATATATATAGAGAGGATACAAAGTCACAGGCTAAACCACTAGCGTCAATGGCTTGAAATTTTTACTACATATTGGCCATAACGTATAACCTCCAGAAAAATTGCGATTTTGAACCTCAGTGTCATGGGTTCGATTCCAGAGGGCCCCAAAGTCGCGATTTTCCCCATAAGATTACATGGCGGGGATTTTCGAAAATTTTTTTGAGGCACTTCCCGGAAAAGCAGAGAGTTGAAACTCGAGGGACCGCTAAATGCCGTGCATAGCCAACGAAAATCGGAAAGACATCTTCGAATATTGTCCTTGGTTCGATGCTAGGCCGGGGCAAAAATCGGCCGTTTAAAATGCATTGCGGCGATTTTTAAGATATTTTTTGGAATCTTTCCCGATAACATGGATACTTGAAACTCGGCACGTCGATAGATATCATGAATTTATTTCATAATCGAATTTTACATATTAGCTTATGGTCCTTGGTTCGATCCCAGAGGACCATTTGCACTTCCCAATGCTTTTCTTACGGAGATAACGGAAACAAATTTTAGGTACTTCCCGGCACGATATCGACTTCGAACTTTGCATGTAGAAAGATCAAGTCCATACAAATCAAACAGTGTATTCACAGCTATCAAAGATTCCTGGGTTCGACACCAGGTGTCTCTGCAATCAGAAGTTAATCCGATTTTTAGGAATTATTTTGAAACCTTTGCCAATAATATAATAACTTCAAATTCGGCATATAGATAGAGATCATAAATAACTTTCAGAAACATTTTTTATATTTCCAAGATCGTCCTTGGTTCGAATCCAGAGAGCCATTTAAATTCGTGAAAATTAGAACGTCTATTGAGGCAGTTGTGGCCCATATTTCTGCTTGAATTTTCACACATCGTTAGAGATGGTGATGTTCTATTGTGCTGCATAGTAAGTTCACAGTAAAGACCCGGGTTCGATGCCGGACGATGGAATTTAGGCAAATTTTAAGAAATATTTTAATCTTTTTTTTTTCTTTTGATGGCCGTCCGGATATGATGCCGACATGAAAATAGTGTTGTCGATCTGCTTGCAGTATGCAAGCAACATTTTACTCGTATATATATATATATAACTTATATATAGGTATATCCGGAGAAGCGTCTATATATAATAGATATGAATGAATCCGGAGAAGCATCTATATATAATAGATATATAGAGAGGATACAAACTCACAGCCTAAACCACAAGAGTGATTGAGCTGAAATTTTTACGACATATTGGCCATAACGTATAACCTCCAGAAAAATTGCGATTTTGATCCTCAGTGTCATGGGTTCGATTCCAGGGGGCTCCAAAGTCCCGATTTTTCCCGTTTAAATGCATTGCTTTGATTTTCGGGAATTAAAAAAAAATACTTCCCGGATAGGTAGAGAATCAAAACTCAGGGAGCCTTTATATATGGTCAAGATCTATCGAAAACATAAATGAGTTTTACGGAAAATAACCTGGGTTCGATGCTAGGTCGATGCAAAAATCTGCCGTTTAAAATGTATTGTGGCGATTTTTAAGATTTTTTTTGGACCCTTTCCCGATGGCATGGAAACTTGAAATTCGGTATGGGGTTAGATATCATAAATATATTTCATAATCAATTTTTATGTTTCCCCTGATGTTCCTTGGTTCGATCCCAGAGAGCCATTTACATTCCTCAATGCATTTCTTATGGAGATAACGGAAACAAGTTTTAAGTACTTCCCTGCATGCTATCGACTTAAAACTTAGCATGATGGAAGAACAAGTCTAAACAAATCAAACTATGCATTCATAGCTATCAATGTGTCCTGGGTTCGACACCAGGTGTCTCTGCAATAAGAAGTCGATCCGAATTTTAGGAATTATTTTGAAACCTTTCCCAATAATATAGAAACTTGAAATTTGGCATATAGATTGAGATCAATAATAACTTTCAGAAACATTTTTTAAATTTCCAAGATCGTCCTTGGTTCGAGTCCCGAGAGCCATTTACAATCGTGAACATTTGAGCGTCTTTTGAGGCAGTTGTAGCCATTATATCTGCTTGAATTTTCACACATAGTTAGAGATGGTGATGTTCTATTGTGCTGCAAAGTAAGTTCACAGTAAAGACCCGGCTTCGATGCCAAACGATGGAATTTCAGCGAATTTTAAGAAAAATTTCAATCCTTTTTTTTTTCTTTTGAGGACCGTCCCGATATGATGCCGATATGAAATTAGTGTTGTCGATCTGCTTGCAGTATGCAAGCTACATTTTACTCGTATAGTATATACTTCTCATATGTCCGCATTTCATATTTCATTATAGAGAAAGTCATACAAATTAAGCAGTTTAATAATCTTCCACTGGTAAACTTTACAAAATATATATTTCAAAAGTGAATTCATAATCAGTAAGTGGATTAGGGCGAAAAGCAGTCATATAATTATTTTTCTTCTAAGTAACTATATGGAAGATTTCTTAACTGAAGTCGAGGATGGATTAATTATTAAAATGTATGGATCATTGAATTAAATAATCAACACTTCACAGAGAACCAAAGGAACAATATGTATTAATGGCTCATTGAATTCTGATTTTTCATTCATAAATTGAAGAGGTATACCGTAACTGAGTTAGCTAATGTATTTATTTTTTTATTTTTGCATCACCTTTTGGTTTTCATACAATGGAAATTAAAGGCTCGGATTACTGACCTAATAACCACGAATCTGTACAATCATTTTCGTAAGATGCACTTAGAGTGTTTTATAGTAGAGAATTTAAGATTAATTTTACTTCAAGAAGAGCGTATGAGGAAATTGCGTTAAATCGCTCACCTCTGGGCATACTTCTAGACAGCCCCAGGCAGAGACAGATATTTTCATCTTTTCTTGTGGTAACTTCTCATCATGAGATCCCTTTTCTTTCCATCCCCACCTCCTTCCCTTCATATCTCATCACATTATTCTCTTCGCATATTTCCTTCTTCTCCCCTATATCTTTCCTTTACCTTCGATACAGTTTCCTTTCTCTCTCTGCGAGGACGTCGCTTGCAGCAGAGGGGAGAGAGAAGTCCCGCGATTCCGTCAAGCCAATCAGTCCTTTATTTCTCCCCCTACCCCTTTGAGGGACGTATCCTTTTAAGTTGTAACAATACCAGATTACCTTATCCTCTCCCTCGCGTCGCTCCACTTTTGCTCTTTAGCTTAACCTCTGCCGATAGGAGGGGGCTGCGCAATTTATTTGCAATGATACGAACGGTAATAAGAGATGGGAGCACTTCCAGACGACTAAGTACTTGGCGAAGGAAGGAGTCCACCTCCCAGATGGATGTACTCTCTTATTCTCTCTTACGAATCACAGTTTACGAGGAGCTTTTCAGGTCGGATTTAGTTTATGCTGAAATTCCTTCGGAGGACGGGACGATTAATAAACTCTCGGCAAACTCGATCTCAAACCAACGCGTGGAAAGAAGATTGAGACACATTTGTTGATGCTGGACTCAAATCAAACGGAGTTACACCGAAAGAGAGTGAAACCTCTATGCGTCTATGAATTAAAATTTTCCATAGCTTATCAAATTATAATTTTCACTGTTCTCAGTATGTAAATTTTATAATAAATATCCAACTGAACTTAGCCGCAGAATGGTAAAATGTCTCTTGGGAAATGTTTGTCTCATTTGGTTCCTTTGTTCTTTGTTGTTGTAACCATGCATGTATTTCAATGGAATTTTCAAGTACATAATGATCGATTATTTTTTACTCCCAGTTCCATCTGTGGAGTGAATAGAGGAGTAAAATCAGAGAGAGATCTCTTATGCAGCTAATTATCGCATTCATAATTTTATTTTGAGAATTCATTCCAGATATACATTAACAATTATCAGACTAAGGAAGAGTTTTCACTGAACTTTAATCTGAAATTTAAAACATCCTTCTAAGATAACTAAAAATGCAGAGAATTGGTCATTAGACGATAAGTTTAGAAATATATACAACTTCAAAATATTTTTTAATATTTGTGACGTCTCGACCTTCTGTGCTTAAAATTACCTAAATTTAATTATTATCGTGCTTATTTTTCACTCACTGGTACGTAGTATATTTTTCCTATTCGAATTTTAATTGAGAAATAAAGTATACTTCTTTAGTTTAAGGGAAGACGAGCATGAAGAGGTTTTAGAGGTGTAAAATCTCCAAAAGCCGTAATTGTCGGCGTTCCTCTTCTCATTCACCGGTATTCCGAGGAAACAAGAAAGGACACCGAACTTAGTGCTCTTAAAAAGTTTGGAGTCCTTCCACGTTTTTTTCATAATACCGGGGAATGAGAAGAGGAACGCCGTCAAAGACACCTATTAGAGATTTTAAACTTCTAATTCCTTAACAGCCGTGTTCCAAGTTTTCTCCCTTTACATGAATGAGGTTAATAACGAAAAACGTCAATGAGGAGTATCATTTCTAGTTCTAAAATGTTAGTAGATACGAAATAATATATTTAAAATTTGACGAGATATTTCTGATGAACTCCAAGGCATACTTGAACGTATATTTTTCTAGCGTAAGATTTAGGAAGATATTGAATCGAAATCGGTGATCTTCCATCTTTATTCACAATGCTATACCTTATGAAATTACCTTGAGTCCCATATAGTTTCCATTCCACGGTTACGGCGTGCTCTTCGATCGCCTCCATAAATCTACGAGAAAGGGATGATCCCAATCAGTGAAGAAATCGAAATCGCTAGGGACCACCATTCATTATGGCTTTTCTTTCGTCCTCGAACACTGAGAGACTTGGAGAATGTTTGTAACGCACGCATTTCGCCGATCAAATCGAGTTTAATTCAGGATCGTGGATGAAATGTGCCGGTGAATGTCGTTGGGAAACTTTCTCGCGGAACCTAGATAAGGAAAAGTGATATTAATACAGCGCTCATAGGACACGATTTCCAAATTTACTCTGAGGAAACAAGCGAGTTTTTCAAGTGAACATTTCACTATGATTCATGTAGCAATCTACAAAGATCTAAAAAGCAACAAATCACCCTTAATTCTACTACTATTTAACGTTGTTTATAAATACTGCTTGAGAAATTGTTTTGAGTGGCGAAGGTATTCAAATTGTATATTTAATATGTAATATGCACCTTATCACTTGTTTTCCTCATTTTTCTATGACCTTAGACACGTATATTTTCAGTTGATTAGAAATTTGCGGCTTTCTCCAGATCTGCACCTATTCAAATTTACGATATCAATCCTCAATAATTTTTCGATTCAGTTTTTTAAGATTCGGATTGACGATAGAGCTAACAGTATATTAAAACATGTAGTTTTATTTTTTTGTTTTTTTTTTTGCTCTCAATACTCTCTTCCCTTCAGTATGTTATATTTGAAGCACTTGATTAATACATTTGTTAGAAAATATATTTTTAAAATATTGACTTAAATACTAACGAAATTTTATTCAGATGTAGTTCCAGATAAGATAATCTTCAATCATTCTACGAAATGCTCATATATATACTTGCAATTACTTATTTTTGTTATATACATTACTATATTACATACTTACTTCCATCATTGAGCGTAAATTTACTGAGGTATCAATCATGCTGATTAAATTCATTCGCATTGATCTCTTTAATTGAATTTTATGACAGTTTTAATATTACGGTCATTATGTTGCATTGAGATAGACTTTATCTACTCATAATATCCCGGCTGAGTGATGGAAGCAAAGGCAAACTACCTCACTCCTCACCTTGCGAAGTGGACATCCTCCCTTCTCCAAGCCCTTTGATTGCCGATGGTGGGTTTGCTGTTCAAACCGGCCTTCGGGCATAATACCTTACAGAGAGACACGCGAATGATAAAGTCGCGAAAAATCTCATTCCTAACAGAAACCGGTCTAAACCGAATACGAGCATTCCGCATGAAATTAGAAAACGGTTCGTGCTCGCTTCCCTTCGTAATGAACTTGTAGATCAAAAGGGCCACTCGCTTGAATTATTAGTTTTGTGATCTTATCATTCGCAAGTTTGCTAACAGAGCCTTTCTACGACTTTGGTTGGAGTAAAAATCTCCAGATAATTCCCTCTCGGGAACTACCGCTGTTAACAACTGCTTCGCTCTCGTTGCTTTCCAGATTCATCGTTCATCCCGACGAGTATATCTGATATTCAGGAAAATGCCCTCATCAATATCATCTTCCTACTCTATTTTAATGGTGTATTTCCATCCTACACCCAAGCGAGCCACACCCCGACACTGGCCGCTCTTTGCAGGATGCGGCATGGAGGAGGTCATCTCCACTTCCCTTGCTCAGCGGGGTGCGTTTGGTGCCCGTGATATGTTCTCGGCTCCTTTATTGCAATCGTAACTCAGGAGACGCAGGGCGTCCCGCTATTGGTGGCCGACAACGTCGCTTTCGTAGACTCAGCTATGTTTACCCAAGTCCCGCCTTCGAACTTGGATTAACTCCTCCGACTTTTTTCTCATCTCCGAACTCGCTTGTGTTCCGTTCTCTTAATGCGCCCGCCACTATTGTCCGCTCCTCTGTATTTGCTTTAACGTCCGTAACCTAATAGCCTATCGTCAGGTAGCAAGGACTTTTAAACATTGACGGACGTATTCATTATCTATTTAGTAAACCTTGCTAACAAATAACGGCTGAGGTAAAATATCGTAATTATTAGCATACGTTTACAAGATGCTACTGAGCTACTTATCATACCCCCGAATAAATTAGTAATTCTCTTAGTAAGTTACTAAGTAGTAACCCTAAGTTACCATAGCTACTAAGTTAAACAACTATAAATACGGCTGTAGGCTTTTCCTTAATTATCAATTAATATTTGTTAAAATTATCGCGGATCATAGTGTAAAGCAGTAGTAAAAATGGTATATAAAACTATTTGTCTTCTTCTTTAACTCTCAATTTTTTGTTCCTCTTTGGATCGGCTAAAGTAGCTGGGAGGTCGTGTATAAACAAATAAGTGAACTGCACACACACTTTCTTTGCATTAAATCGTCGACAATGGTAACCAAAACTTAAATATCCTTTCCTCAACCATTTCAACCCTTAGAAAAAAAATCTGTAATACCCTAAAGCGGCAAGCTTTCCTAAGCAGATTAAAAAACGCCCTGCATTGTGATGCACCTTATGGAGTTCGAAGATGAAGATGAGCTCGTTTTTCTGTTCAAAGAAGTTTTTTCTAAGAATTTGCTCAGCACTCTTAAGACAACTTTCAATGATTCACTTGCTGGGTGAAGAGAGAGTAGTTAGAAATGGGTGGAGTGTAAGAGAGGTCCTCGTAGGTGTATCAAGTTGCCTTGATGACTAATAAGTCACTATGCGATGCTTGTCTTGTTCTTACTGTGAGGTACTCGGCGACAAGAGTGTCTACCTAGTCTGCCCACAAACATAATGTTTTAGTGTAGCTCTAATAAAGTAGGAACTGGAAAAATAATGCCTTTCTGTTACTCTTGTAGTTTTTGCTAAACCATTTTTCGATCTCTCTGTTACTTTATTATGCTCTGTTACTTTATTATGCGTACTACTCTTAGCTTTTCTACTAATCAAAAGCACCATTGTTCACTTTAAAAGCTTACATTTCTAAAATATTCGTTAGCCAAAACAGTGAAAGCGTTCAATACCTTACAACGACTTAATGGAAATTTGTAACGAACAATTTACACATACATATTTTAGTTTGGTACAATTCGTATTAATTAACGAACACAGTTTATTTCTTATCTGACGATAGAATAGCGCCAAGTTAAGATCTCTAAGAAAAGGAAAATTTATTAATTTTCACGACATATTTTTACAGATTTTTCTATCAAAATTAGGAAGTAATCGGCAGTGCAGTTCTTTTGCTTTCTTTGAGTAACATAACAAGCATTTTTCCATCACCGACTAATCGTTGGGGCCGGAGACAGTTGCACCAGACAGATCCGATGGACACTTTTAGAGAACCCGATTTAGATAGATTTAGTATCCTCATTAAAACTCGAACAACCAGCCAAAAGGAAACAACGAAAAGACTCACTTCGGAAAATGTCATAACGAAGTAATAACCTCGTCCCGTGAGCATCTCCACCTCATTAACAAAAGGGCGAATCTAAAACGGCCTCTCCAAAGGAAAAAGAGACCACGAAAATCGCCGATCAAAACAGCGACCAGACTGGGACGTTATTTCCTCATTTTCTTCTCTTTTACCGCCGGGAAAACATTGTGGTCTCTTTACGACACTCGCTTTCACCCCCTCTCTCTCCTCGCATGCGAAATTTATTAAACCCGGTTAACCTTTTCTCCGCCTTTAAAAAGGTCTGCGAATATATCCGCTCGGCAACTAATGAAGAAGTCGCCTGACGTGGAGGGGGGAGGGGGAGGACACACCGTAAAGGCAGCACTTTGTCCGATAAGCTTTTCGGAGCCGCTCTTCTCCGCCACACACTCAGGGCGCGGTTTCCGATCGGGAGGTTTTTCAGGTGCGCCTGAAGACGCCGTGGGTGGCGTAGGACCATCGATCAAAGGATGGACGGAGGCGATAAATCCATGGGCGCGGGTGGGTGTGGGTGGGACGCCCAACTTTATTCTCCCGGCATTGCGCCGATGAGGACGTGGCCTCCGGATTACGACCCAACCCCTTATAAGAGGGCTTGGGAGTGGATCACATTCCGGAGCTGTATATTGATTTAAAACTGCATTGGATGTTCTTTTGGAAGGCAAGCAAATTCCGTACTTTATAATTTTTATTGGGCTGATAATACGGAAAACGTTAACAAAGAAAAAGTTTTACAACTGCAATTACTGTACAGGAGCCTAAGATGAGTCCAATCCAATCCATTAATACCCTTTCCAGGTTCAATGATACCCTTTCCAAGGAACTTCTCGAGAGAAATAAGTGTATTTTGAATTAAAAACGAGGGTATTTACAAAATTAAAATTTCTGAAATTTATTTCATGACCTGGTTGTGAATGATAAATACTGAAAACATAAAAAATAGCTTATTTTTTAATGTTAAAATGTAAAAGTAATATGCTTTCAGGCTAAAAACCATAGAAAGACGAATAATATGTTGTTCGTATGACACTCAGTAAATGTTATATTTAATTATTGCACATTAAAGAATTCTACGAATAAGTTGATGTTGGAATAGGGAATGTAGTGGACATAATTATATGTTCATTCATCAAGTCCAATAGTTACATTATGTTAGGGTATACAGTGGCAGTTCCTTTTAAAGACATATGTTCAGGGAATTAGAAATTTATAATTATTGCAATAATCCCGTCAAGAGTGGACAATTGTCCGTTGGCTTCGTAATTATAGAACAAAAATCCGCACATTGACCAAAACCACAAAAAATCACTACACGTTCACGCCAATAATCACCACCAATTTAAAGAAGTTATTTCTGTGTTTTAGAAAATACGATTCTGAAGTCAACACTTTAATACACAGGTAAGGAGCATTATATTCTATGATGGTGACGGTCAAAATATTAAATCTATTTCCATCCAATACAAAATCTCTGCAGTGATTCATTACAGATGTTTATAATGTAACTTTGGTGAACTGTCATAAATCTTTGAACAAAATTTCCAATCCTCTGGACACCAATATGTGTCCAGAGGAGTTACGCCGTCGGCTTCCAGCAAACAGTCCAAGTCCAAACTTCCCATCTCGGTAACGCATCTCCTGGAACAACCATGTAAGAACTCCCTCCTCTTTCTAATTCGACTTTATCTCCAGCGAACACATAACATTTCTACCGAGCGATGGTAAATGAGGGACCGTCGAACGAGACACAGAAGCACGGCACCTTCCGCACGCTTTGATCAGAAGTGAAAGGTCTATATTTAGAGGTTATAAGGCGACTACGGGAAGCCTTTACTGGAGGAAAGATCTCGCTATCGAACCCGGGTTGACAGGGAGCCAGCAGCACAAAGCGCCCGGCCATCGCAGACGATTCGGCCGCTTGTTATCTCCGCTCCCTCTCTTTCTCCCGCTTTATTCTTTTTTCCGTCGTCAATGATTGGACGTGTACACACGCGGTATCCTTGAGACGTCGTCCTGATGTTCCGCGGGAGGTAATTAAGTGGCATCGAGGGGTACTTCGTCGTATGCGATCGGCGAGCCTTTCAAAGTGCGCTTTCCGGCGGCGGATGGAAAAATGAAGAGAGACTCACGAACCAGATTGATTCCGAACACTGTGATCGACGCGCGATCTTATCGATGACCCCGGAGATATCTTCTTCGAAAAGCAGTTCATAACGGGTACAATATTCTAAGGCTGTAGTTCGTCCATGGAAGGACTTCATCATTTGGGGTAGGTAAATGTCAGTAACGTCATCATTTATGACTACATTTCGAGTAATTATCTTCTGCTACCATATATTGATGAATGGAGTTTGTTTCATTAGTCTTTAGGCTGAGAAAAAAGGAAAACGTATCTTCCAATTATTTTTTCTTAATCTAGTTCATCGTTGCGATTGTATGAAATCCACAGAGGTAAGTGTTATCCAATGTGAAATGTTTTTCAAGGAACTTTTGCGCTGTAGGTATGTACTTACGTAGAAGTATTTCACTGTAACTATTTTGGGTCAAAAGGAAATTAAGAGCAAACTACTTCACTCTTTTTCCCAAATAAGAATAATCCCTATTCTGCTGTCTTTGATAGCCTAGTGGAAGCTTCTTATACTCAATTTGTCATTTAGTCCGGCATTTCATTGACCCGCCTATGTGCTTCAAAAAGTTTTTTTTTTGAATTTTTATAGAACCAATATGAAATCAATTACGAAATATTTTCATAAAACAGGTTTACCACTAAATTTGAAATAAAAATACCTTAGGATGTACAAGTCATTTTTGAATTGCCTTATGGTACTATCTATTGTAGAACAATTTTTATTGGTTGTATACTTTGATTTTAAAGTTTTCATGATGTGTGGGATGTCATGACGGATGTAAAAGATCACTTATGAAAAGGTAATACACAGCTAAAAAAGCATAGAAATGGGTTTAAAATGAAATTCGTACTTAATGTCGAGATCTTCCGTGTCTTTAACCATTCTGCAATAAGCAGAAATTTCTTTTGCAGCAAATGTGCCGAAACGTGTGATTCTAATGCGATCTATAAACAATCTGATGCTGCCAGACAGCTGATTATTTTCTCAAAATTTCGTGTAATTCAATAACCTCAAAATGAAAGAATGTATCCATTCTACATATCATTGACATAATACGGTACAAAAACCATTTTCTGGGAATCTTGAGCTTTCAAAAATAGAAAATACATATTATATTCTGCCCGCGAAATCTTAATTGTAATCAATACGATCGTAAGTTAAAGGTAGAATAATCCAATAAATTGGAGTCATTATCAGCAAATTTCAACCACCCTAAACGTAAATGAGCGAATTAAATCATTAATGAATCGCTCAACTTCAAATGTTCACAAGTAATTGACCGATGAGCTTCAAGGAAAACTCCCCAATACTTCATCCCTCTTAAGAAATTGGGAATTTCGTATCCGAAATCGTTCCATCCTCTTAATTCGAAACTACACCTTTCCTGTCCTGTAATTAGTTTTCGCCCCTCGAATCCTTCCCATTCCAACGCTTCTGCTCCCCTCTCGCATTCTTGCCGCATGTATAATTTCCTAACTCTCCGTCCATTCGCCCAAACCTCAAGTTTGCCTCGAGGGCATCTCCAAGGAAAAAGAGAGACAAAGATGCTGGAGGGCACCAAGCAAGATGAAGAGGGAGGGACGGAAAGGAAACGGGCAATGGACGATGATGAAGAAAGAGAAGGATACAGGGAGAGAGAAAATGTATAAGGAAGGCGTAAGAGAGGAAAGATGCGAGGGGCACAGACTATACCTCTTAACACAAAATGATACGTTTTAAAATTGATAAGCTATTCTTCCATTTCACCTACTGTGTCAGTTTTTATAAGGTGTGTGTTACAAAAATATGTGTGATGAATGAGCAATAAGGTGTTGGAAGAAAATTAAGAGGCTAAGGAATAAATACGGAGATATAATGTCGCATAATGAAAAGATTTTTGAAGGGAAGGAATTCATAAGGTTTATGTGGAAGAAGTAAGAAAATACAGAAAGTTAGCAATGCATGAATCGGATAACTTTTTACGTTGTTCCTCATTCTGCTTGAATGTACACGCCAGTTGAACTTTAAAACTTATTCTGTCACTCGCCAAGAGGCTATCCAAAGATAATCTATCTTCATAAACCATTTTAATCATTTAAATAAATTAGGTATTTTTTATTTTAACATATTTAATATACTTAATAAAACAGTTTCGGGAATAGATATTCTTTGTTGGGTATCCATTAGACTTCGAAAATCATGAATAAATAATGAAATAGTGCTTGTGTATTGAATATTTCGTTTCATTTGCTCCATCAATGATCACCTAAAAAGGAAATAAAGTTTATATGGTTAAGGTTATAAATGCAGTCAACTATAAGTTTTGCTGGATGATACTATCATCATTATCATTATCAGAGCTACTACTTCCCCGATATGGGGAAGTAGTAGCTCTGAAATGGAGTTATATACCGTTTTTACAGTTCGGTTATGTAATATAAGAGAATCTCTCAAGAATCGTGGCGATTACATACTTTGACAAGATCATTGGTTATTTAGATAGGAAATTAATCAGCTGACAAATTTAGAACGTCATTTTTAGTATAAATTTGCGTAAACACGCAAGAGAAATAGGGACCAAATAGAAAGGAACCGATCAGACGAAGAGAGACTAAAATGGAGGAAAGGAGGAGATGGAAAGAAGTGAAAAAGAAGGTAAAGTTAATATAGAACGAAAAGGAAAAGGACATCTGGAAATATTATTGGGATGATGAAGCAAATGAGATCGAAGACGAAGTGAGAGAGAGGGGGGTCTTAAGCCGAAATATCGTCGAGCGCTCCATCTCAAGCATCCGATCCATCTCGTCCGTCAAAGATAAGGCCATCGAAGGCTCCTTTCTCACCAACGTAACCTGAAAACTTTCACGTACGGAGCGAACAGAGCCCGCGGCTTTGACCGTCACGGCGTTCGGCAATTTGCCTCCGAGATACAGTCTGGATAAGAGATGAGACAAGTTGAATGATGTAAAGGGAGAGTTGGTTGAAAGAGGTATAAGGACGAGGCAGAACCGAAGAGGACGGAAAGAGGATATTTATAAGTGTACATCTACATGCATTAAAATGAATGTATATGTATATTAACCTGAACTATGTATAGCCTTTAATCTCCGATAAAACCCCTCTACCGCCAAGAAAGAAAGGTTAATGTATATAAGTGGTACCTTTTATTTAGATTTAAAGTGAAGTTACATTTACTACGTTGAAAATATTAAAATGTAATTAATGAATTATTAATTCAGTTTATTTGCTATAGGTATTACTGATATTGTTAATTAATGAATTATTTATTTTATAACTTCAGTAATTTTTTAATTTATGATTGATGATTATAACCAGTTTATGGTTTCATTAGTTACTTAATTGCATTAACTTAACTTATTATAAGTCATAATATTAGGTATTATTTTTTTCTCAATATGAAAAATCTAGAATCAACATATGAATTATGCAATTCTCATTAAGGTGCCTCCTTAGTGAGTTACTCCCTCTCCCATCAGCATGATTAAAATGGTAACTGATGGTTAGGAATTTCAGTCATGATTCATAAAATTGACCTTGTGTTTGGATGGTGGATCGATCCGATTTGCTATGTAATCAAACGTGGATTTAATTTGTCGTCAAGAGGAAAAAAACTCAAATTCAAAGCTACACCTAAGTTGCCTGGAAAAAATTGAGTTGGTCTAAATCAAATTAGGTGTTACTTCGATCTAGAAAAGGGAATGCTGATGAGTAACACATGGAAACGAGAAAGTAATGAGTGAATATTAAGGAAATTGAGAAGTTTCATTGAAGCATGTATAATGTCTCAAACATACTAATAATATTGAATTGCAGGTTTTTTGTGGCTATTCATTGGATTGATGTGCCGTAAAAGAGAAATTTGCAGTTAGCAAGATAACAATAATAATAAAAAATCGTCTCTATTAGGGCGAAGATGAGACCAAAAGTTTCTTCTTCCATCTAACTCATCGTCATTGATTATTCAATAATTAAAGAAATAGTATGAGAAAAACATAATAGTGGATATAAAAATATGAAATTTTGCAATTTTATTACGGTAGAATGAGAAGAAACATGAAAAGCAATCACATAAAAACGAATTTCAAGACTTAGAGCGTACACACCCAACAACTCACATGCATATGGAACCAGTTGCCAGAACAAATTGTGGTATCTACAATAAATTCCAAATATTGCAGTCATATATCAGCTG
The DNA here is from genome assembly GCA_947579665.1 of Sympetrum striolatum. Classification (NCBI taxonomy): domain Eukaryota; kingdom Metazoa; phylum Arthropoda; class Insecta; order Odonata; family Libellulidae; genus Sympetrum; species Sympetrum striolatum. Next base: position 17,954,217 of record OX388341.1, read on the forward strand.
AATGCAAAACAAAGAGGAAAATAATTAATTTACAATGCTTTGAATCAAATGTAATCCAAATTTGGTTGGATATTTAATTTTAGAGACGCTACACTGAGTCAGTGCTTTGTTCCGACCCAGATTACCGAGCAGTCGGCATCAGTACCTCGTATAGACTTACCTTACCGACTTGCATTCGCGCTAGTGTGCTTATTTGCAGGTTTTTATGTTAAACTTTCGATTATGTGGTAAATGAAGGTTTAAAGTTTGGTATTTTTGATTTGATTCAAAAATGTATTGATTGAAAGGAGTTTAGATTTATCAGACGTGAGGGAATCCTCGATATCTTATTGTTAGATCGCTTCACACATGGGCTCTTCCTCATCGAGCCCAATGTCAAACCCGGCGCTGCCCACTTGGCTATGCAGGAGCTCACCGCAGTTTTACCTCAATAAAGAGAAATACGCATTTTATTTCATCCATTCTTCATTCTTTTAACATTCATGGGGAGTATTTAGTATTTATCCCTCCGCCTATCCTATCGCGTATCCCATTTATACGCGATAGGACGTCCCCTACAATATATATGCAATCAGGCAACCAACAATACAGTCGTGTATACACTATTGCCTATCGTCTAGGATACCACTTGAGACATTTTCTGAATATCCGGGAGCATGAGCGCAACTCGTGGTTTTTCCTAAATTAGAGTTTTTTCTGTAAATGTTTCATCAGATGTAACTAGAATTATTTCGCGAATATATAATTTGAAGAATTTGAATAATTTAAGAAAACATTTGTTTGATTTTCTCGAAGGTAAACGTCAGAATATATATAATATAAAAATTATATAATATATTTCTCTTCCAATTACTTTTTAGTGAGCTGAACATAGCAATAGTATTGTAATGAAGCAGTTATTTCCTAATTCACGATACCGAGAGTTAAAATAGAGGATCTTGAGATAAAATTACCGTCTGATGTAACTAACACATTTTTAGGTAAAATTTCATTGCTAAATCTGTCGTTCCTTCAATGCGTTTTAACAAATAGAATGTGTTTTGCCGGTTTAATTGGCAAGATTGAAAACATTTGCTTGCTTCGGGAGGTCTGCGTAACGGCGGTTGGATTAGTGACGTGGTGCGTGGGAAGCGGGAGAGGATTTTCAAGTTAGTTCCTTGACTTCTGGAGGAGGGCAGCACTACCCAGTTTCTCCGTACGGCTACGGGACGCTCCGTCGGCATTTCGTGGAACTTAGCCTTGATCTGCACGCCTTTCTCGATACAGCGAGTTTACTAAAAGTTAACTCATCGCCAAATCAATGGCCAAAAAGGGATAAAAGTAAAAATATTTGTGACGTGAAAAGAGTGGGAGTGCTATCCGCAGGTTTTCCCAGCGCGATCTCGTACGTCATCGGGGGATTTGAAATAGTGCTTCAGAAACAGACCAACCGGTTCTTGCTATTCCCTTGAAGAAAAGACAAAAAATCTGAGTCGTTTTTAACAGAGCTGATTACGTTTAAGTCATTGCAGTTGAATCTATTTCTTTGATAACGTTTGAATCTATATGTATTTCCCTTACATTATGAACATATGGGGCATTTTATTTTTCAAGAAATTAAAAAACCCTATTCAAAAATGCTATATTACCATGGCAGGATTCATCTAAAGATCTCTGCAACTTAAATACTAGTTTTATCTCAGCAGTCGTCCAAAATCTTCTTCTGCAGCAATGTAACTAAAACTTTTGTTTCATTTAAAATATTATTTGCATCGTCCTTTACGTGTCATATCTCTAAATTTAACTTGATATCTCTTAAAAAATGAAACATCATCAATTAATATAATATCACCAAATTTTCAATTACCGGGGGTACATACTTTAAGTTAAACTTGAGTAATTACATTTTTTACCTCCAAAAACTGATTTAATTTAAACTTGAGTAATTACATTTTTTACCTCCAAAAACTGATTTAATTTATCTGTAGCTTGCTAATGAAAAATTATCAACAAATAATCGCAATTTTTTCATCATATCTACATAACTATGAATGAAGGAATGTATAAATAAATACCTAATAGTTTAAAGTTTATTTATAGCTTTCATATATATTTTTCATTTTCTATTTCACTCAGAGAAGTATTCCATTTCCTAGTAATACTATAATATTAAACATTTAGAATTATATATGAACTATAATATTTACTGCTGAAACTAAATCCTAAGAGGATAATTTACTTGTAAAGATTTTCATTTGTGAAGTGAACTCATGCAGTGAGCCAATGCGTAGTATTATGGAATTAAATTCTCGATGAATTTTTATTTTCGCGAAATATCTCTGATCGAGTATAAATTAAGAAAAATGAGAACTCTTGCGCTATAATATATTCTTATCAAATTAACAAGCAAAAATTCTTGATCAAAAGGATTATAATAACAATTTAATTTTCATCAATTTTTGCAAAGTAAATTTTCTTAAGCTTTATAAAATTAAATGTATCTATTACAGTAAATTCTACTTACGTAAGGAATTTTATTTGTGTGTGTGGTGCAAATAACCCTAGCTGTTGACGCACCCTCAAACCATAATACTACTACTACTAATTTTTGCAAAGTAAATAATATAAAACGGTTTCCTGATAAAAAAATTTTAAACTATGAAAAAATGTATTTATTTAGTTACTTCACAACATTTTCACCTTTCAAATCAGCAGTTCTACTGTTTTAATGACTTTTTGTGAGTCAGCCTTAGACTTTAACGAAGATCTGATTTGTCTGTTCATGGTGTTATTTTTGTCAAGTGCATACGTCAAGCATAACCTCACCCTCAATACCCTAAAAATAGCAATGCACGAGCGCAGAATGGCTTCACATGCCGCCCTACCAAGAATTCTAAACAAGATTAGAAGTTCGATCGGCACGGAATGAAAATTCTGTTCAATGTCTACTTCTCCTCCTGCAACCGGAAATAAGGCATACTTTACCAAGTGTGTTACCTCCTTAACTTTGATTATTCTTGGATTTCATCCCAATTCAAGCTTCTTGAATCCACTCATTTACTTGAAGAGAATGCCTTTTATATCTCTTCGCGCTCAAAATTTCTAATAAAAAACAACTGATGCCATTCGGACCATCTCGGATTTTTTAATCTCATTTTTCAACTTTTCATAGTTTACTTTCTTATCACAGACTATGAATTAACATCAGTGTTGTAAGATTTCATTTTTCCTTTAATGGTGTATAAACTGGAAAAGTTGGATACTAAATCACAAATAATAGGAAGATTATTTTGTTTCCGAATTAAAATAATTATTATAGCCAATTATTTTAGGCTTAAAATATGTAAAATACGAGATAAATAATTTTTCATCATTTTGAATCATTCTCTTTTGCGTCACTTCTCTTACCTCTATTAAGAAGAAACATTGTAGTCTCAATCTCGCCCTGAAAAATATCAATTTATTATTACAATTTATTTTATTGTTAAATTATTTTATTATCCATCTCATAGACCATCCTTATTCGAGAGATATTTCACTTTTTTCTGTTTTTAATCATTAGATCGAATTGCCTAATAGCAAAGATTTTGTCAATTGAAGTGCAAATTATATGAGAATCTTCGAACACAGTAATTTGGTTTTGAGTATGCTGTATAGTTCTAATATTGTGTTATAAAAGTTTTTGGGTTTCACTGTGACTGCTTTCGGGTTCCTGGGTACTTTGAGTTTGTCCTTTGGTGGCTTACTGACACAAGCCATTCATAACTATTACTATTTTCATCATAGTAGATCTTCTATCATAACAGGCTTATATATTGTGGACTCTGCTTAGTGGTAAAAACCTTTGCTTAAGAATAAAGTTAATATAGCATTGCAATGATAGGGAGGCATGTAACAGAATTTTTTAGATGAAGTTGAAAAAAATTACGTTATAGAAAAATTTGCTTTGTTATTTCACAACAGCCTTTGCATTGGAACACGGCCTATAAAGAGAAGAAAGTTTCCCACCAGTATGTGAAGCCCCATAGGTCTAATATTTTGCGCTGTTATCTCTTTGACTTTTGCTCTTTTAATGCCATTTCATATCGATTAGTTTCTAAATATGTGCTGTTCAGTTTTCCATTTATAAGCGACCATCCAAGAAAATCTACTTAAAATAAGATTCTGTTTATGCCATAGGATTTTTCTTCTTTTCTTCGTGTACATCTACTGTAAAATATTGCGAATTTAAAACAATCCAACATCAACCAACTAGTAAAATTGTCATCAACGGAGATAACTTTTCATTTGAAAGGTAGTTACTCAAAATTCTACCATCATCAGGTACTAGCCTCAACACCATGGTCGTCTAATAAATAACCTGTGGACAGTATAAACATACCTTTAAGTGTATTTTAACTGTGACGTTCCTCCATATTTGGCTGGACAAGATCAAATAAAACTTCTTAGTTGTGCATACATTTTATTACGATAATTAACTTAAATACACGTAATGGAAGCATACCCAGTTATGAAATGAAAACAAAAATACAACACATGAATAAAAAATTAAATTTAATAAAAACAAACGTGAGTGATTTCAAAATCGGTCCCAAGGGTCGTAATCACATTTCTTTGAAGAGCTCATATGAGGTGAGGTTCCAGATTAATGCGTGAAGCTGTAAATTCCATCGGCATCTAAGCTTTTTCTCTGTGGTCCATCTACGAGCACCAGGATGAAATCATTTGCACTTCAATAACGTCAAACATTCAATAACGATCGGAGAAAGAGCTGAGGGAATATCAGTAACTGATGAGAAGTTTAGGTTCTAACGTGCACCTTGATCATGGAATTTAACTGGTGAGTGAGTAGAAAAATTCCTTTGAAAGCATGAGGGCCGCGAGGGTTGTTTTATCACTGGATGATTGGCGTGGGATGGAACTGTGGAATATGTTCAGAGAATCCTGGTGAGAATACAGCACGCCTCGGTGTCTTTACAGTCTTCGGCTCTTTCTTCCCAAAGCTGACGACCGCATTTCGATCGGGGTCTGCATTCGCCACCACGTGCACTGCAGCGCCTTTCCTTGACGGACACTGCCAAAGACAAATAAGTTATTAACTAATTATTGCTCTTAACCCTTTAAGGACCAAAGGACATATATGTCCCATGAATTTAAAAACTTCTGGTTATTTTATCGTTCTATTCCAATAATAAGCTACCTACTGGGACATATTTTTCCCATATCATATCTACGTAATTAAGCTAGGCATTTTGATAAGAATTGTGTTGGTATCATAAGTTGACCCAAATAACAGAATTTAGAAGTAAAAATGGTATTTCAATTGCGGTTCTCTCACGTTCCTTAAAGGGTTCAGCAAACGCTTATAGGATATCAAGATGTGGGTTTGGCATAGAATGGAAAAAGTAAATTGGGTTGCTATGAAAACAAACAGGGAGGTGTTCGAGATGGTTGGGGAGGAGAGGGCTTTAATTGAAGTAATTAAGCACCGACAGACCAGTGGGTCAAATATTGAGGGGAGAGGGTCTTCTAAAAGTTTTGTTTTAAGTTATTCATTTTACCTCAAAAAATGAGTATATTATTTCGTGTGATTTGAAGTCCATGTAGGATTTTATAATAGTATTCATATAAAGAAAAGTAATTTAACCAATCTATATTCTTGCTTTATCGTAAATTATAAATGTAATCTTAAGCTATCAACAGATAGTTTGATTAACTCTATCTCACTGCGCGCGACATGCTAAATATCCATATTCTCAACCATAAATAATTAAAAGTTCGTGCTACAGATTAGAATTTTAAGAATTGATGTTCTTCATTCCGAATCATTTATGAATCAACGTCTCGATAACCAATGTAAAAGAAACCGATAGGGTTAGCGGAGCATCAGTTCTCATCGTTCATTTTTAGTTCATGCAATCGGGTTAGGAGAGCAATTATTTTAACTGATGTCCAGGTGGTTAAGAAAGCCGAACCACATCCGTTATTTACTGGGAAAAACACGAAAATTATTAGCACGACCTGCGAGCGTAATTGGGAGAGTACCGCGAAGTGCCTGTCAATCGGACACCCGCATGCGAAGAGGTGTGATTGAACCTACGGAAAGTTTCGCTTGGCCGCGTGCGCCACGCTTACGGCGATGGAAAACCCATTGAGAACACTCGATCACGACAGCAACAGGCGGCACTTCCAAAAGGCAGTGTCAATTTCGACTCATGCTGGTATATTCGCATCGCGATTCTCGAGATTCGGATATTTCCCCATCGAAATATAAGGGAGGAATGCGAGAGAGGGGTAGGACGCCACGTACTGCCAGCATAACAAAGGCTTGCGGTGTATGTGCCGCGGTCATTAGCGTATCCAGGGAACCATTGCTCCATTCATGATTTGCTGAGGCCGGTCAAAGACCTTCTTTTTCTAACTCGATTTCGTCACCGGCCATTCAAGTATTGACAAAATGAAATCGCCGAATTTTTAGGCTGAGCGAAAGAACTTAGACCTCAGTTGATTCTAGCACGTTGCTGATGAATGAACAGAAACTTCATCAGGTATTGACAAAATTCTGTTGCATGAATTTTTGCTGTTTTCATTGAATGGGGTAGGCTTAAATTAATATCGTGGATAAATATTATGAACTAAACATCACGAAGTGCACATTGTGTATCGTCCATTCAGATTTTTTGTAAATCTGACGAGGTTTTTTTGATTTTGAAAGTCTAAAAGTATTAAAAGGAGCCACGTTCACTCCTAATCTGGAAATTATTGGCTGTCTGATTACGAAAAGGAATAAAAATTTTGGGCATACGCTTATTGAATTAAGGTGTACCTTGAATGAGATGGAATTTATGGGTGAATTACTTGAAACCTCCCAATATTTCACAGATGGAAGGATTAGGAAAATTCAAGGAAAATGTAACAATAAAAACGTAATAATTACAAAATAGCAATAATTAACATCATAAAAGGAAGCACACGAGTTATTAATGGAATTCAATTTTTTTTATGCTTTCTGTCCTGCTGTCCGAAATTACTTAATATTCCGTTTGCTATTCTTGTGATCATGAAGTTTCTTATCTAAGTAGAAAGATCAACGATGAAAATGTAGATAGATCTTCGAATCCACTTGCACAGCCGATAACCTGGCAGCAACGCTTCTCTCCTCCTTCCTATTCCATAAATACCCGTCCCTACAATAACTCCTTTGACGCAACTCTCTTTCCTCTCAAGCTTCCACCCACACTATGTTTCATCGACCGAGTTTTCTGCTTCGTCCATGACTCATTCGAAAGATACACCTCATCCGCGAGTGCGGAAAATCCTCTAAAATTGCTCTCTGAAATTCAACTCTCGCGCAGTAATTCATGCTTTACCCCACCGATCAAACGCGCTTTTACCATAAGTCGATCCCTCCCAACCTATGTGCCGCGTCACATTAGCATGCTGAATAGGAGTTCTTCGTACTTCGATTGATATTCAAGAGAACCGTTTTCCAAAACCATGCTTATCATTTGATCACTGTGGTATTAAATGCGGGAATATCCAAAGGGGTTAAGAGAGCAGTACTTTGACAAAGGACCGCGAAGGTTGAAGAGCAAATGTAACTTCTAAACTCTATGAAAAGTATCCGTATCTCTTTCCAAGATATTGAATCGCTATTTAGAGTTACTTTGTAAAAATTAAGGCCAACCATTCCACATTTTTCCAGTGGTTGTTAATTAGAATCGGGAAAAAATCTAAAGTAACTAAAAAAGTATAGCTTAGTGTGGTCTGAAGCTTACGTAAGTTTGCCGAGAAGGGAAATGGCAAGGAAACAGTACCTTAAGGAATATCCAGCATTCAAATTCAATGCGTTATGAAATGTAGATCTCCTAAGATTACATCGAAAAGGTTTCAGTCATAAATATTACCGTATTTTTCGCGATTGTTTCGCGATGCCTCCATTCGGCGTGGCGCGTGCCAATTTAAGATCGTCAACCTCACGATTGTTAAGCAATAGTTCGAGGGACGTGGTCTCTTCTAAAACAAAAGATATTAAATCGTTAAATAAAGCCTATTTCTACCTGCGTTATCTTCCAACGTTATCAGGACCGTTTCTATTAGCCCAAAAAATGTTCATAGAGTCCCAATCATAGTGTAAATGATGAATGTGCAAAAAATGGATACACTGTTTCAAATTCTTTACTTTCAGAACTACGTAGCATTTTAGCTATTGTATATTCAGAAATACATACATTTTTGCTGTAATACCTTTGTAAATACATTCATTTAGATTCGTATGTTGAAAACGGTTCATCGTGTGAATAAATTTCAGCAATATTTTACGATTTCGACGCTAAAATTTGTTGTAGGTATGTAGAATGCATAAAATATTGACACGACGATTTATTTCAAATTTTGGGGCAAGACAGCTCTTTTTTCTCCTGGCAGCTTGGTGGCAAGATGAGCGTCCGATCGTAAATATAACTGGAAAACGGAATTCGTCAAATGTATTTGCTATCATCGTATCATCATCATCAGTCAAATCTAAGAGTATCCATGAGTTATTGGAGAAATCATGATAATTATTCTCATTAATTAACTTTAATGAGTTTAAAAGCCAAGCAATACTTCTCTCACTCCCGAATCATTATTTTCAAACAATTTTATAAAAAGAACAGGAATGCTTTTACTAAATACATTTAAATCTGATTAGATCAAGGATAACTTTGTGGAAAGGTTTCATTAGAGGTTTTAAATCTCCAAAAACGGCTATTGGAGATTTTAAACCATTAATTCCTCATCAGCCGTGTTCCAAATTTTATAATCTTGGGATTTCGAAAGAATGCATCAATATTCTATGAAAATTAAATGATATTTTTTTTTCAAAAAATACTTGATTTAATTTATGGAATAGTCCTACAGTGATACACCTATCAGTATTATTCGCTATACTCACATCCATGGCAACATTCGACTCCTAAGTGAGCCTGAAGCGGGCAAAGGCCTCTAGTGGCGGTAAGATGACCCTGCGGACACTCGTCCTTCTTGATGCACAAGCCTCCTTGTCTCAGACACGTTGCTTCGTTCTGATATCGAGTGGGCAGTGGGCGAGGCTTGATCGGATCCGCAACGGTGAGTATCTCTCCCTGTGCGGGTTGAACTGAGGAATCGTCCGGTCCCTCCACTGATGGGTCATCTGTGGCTGGAGATTCGGGAAAAAAACAAATATGAATTTCGAGATATATTATAAGTAAAAGTAAAGTTATGTAAACATTTCCATCCTTTTCCAATCAAAGCGTAAGTGAGGATGGATACAAAAAGTTAGGTGACATCAACTGAAGTATACCAATTATATAGATGAAGAAGATTGAGTTACAGGAAATGAATGGAAGAGATCGGTGAAGGAGACAATATTGTAACTTAACATAATATAGGATTGCGTTCCACCACAGGAAGGTTTTTTTCCCTCAACTGAAATATATTTATATCTGTAGATATCGGTGCAAACTATTATAATCCCGTTAAGTAATTGATTATGGAAGAGTTCTTTATTTGATTGGAATTAGGCTAACCACAATTTGGAATGATTTCATAAACCCAACATAGTTCGAACTATTTTTACTGGTATTAAAATTGCGAGATCACATCACCGATGTTTGAAATTGGTGAATTCATGTTAAGGCAAAATATTGATGATCTGTAGAGAACAAGTTCAGTAAAAATATCATGAAAATATAAACTTTAGATGTATGCCATGTGGTCATTATTCTGTGGTTCGTCTTGTTTAACCTGTTTATGATTTTGGAAAATAAAATGTGAAAGTGGATGAAGCGGATGCGGTCTCGCTAGACTTTTTCACCTGTTTACCCTTGAAGTTTTTAAGGTTACGCGGCTTTACACGCAAAGTTCATATCCTTTCCATCTCTTTTGCTTTAGTTTTTTATTTTCTCTGAGATACTCTGTACACTTCTTTTCTATGAAAGCTATCAACATCATTAAGGGGGAATAGGAATTCTGTCAGTTACCATAGTGTGAGGTTATTATTTATCTTATTTGTTTACAAAAAAGAAGAAACGCATAACTGAAGATCGAAAAATAATAAGTACTTAAATAAGGTAATCCTACTGTATACGTTTCTAAATCAGCAATTCAATTTACCTTAGAACTTTATACTCCCTGATTACACTATTTAATCACGAGAAAATTGTTTTTGCAAAATTTTCAACCCGAAGATGTGGACGCAATGCAATGCTAATATAATGGACTGTTAAAATACCATCATCTGCTTAAAATTTTGTTATATTTTTCAGTTTTATCATGAAGATTTGTATCTCACACTTATTTACGCGTCATCATCTGTTGCTACGTAACGTTGACAATTCCATATTATACTCTACGAACGACCGTGTTCATTTCTTGTCGCAATGTCCTTGACTTTCAAAATGACCCACTTTTCTTCTCGAAGCAGCCTTTTGCAGGAAAGCAGACGGCTTCTTTTACAGTCAATATGAAGACTTGCAATACTGAAGTCATATGAGTATCTAAATATCTAACATTTGATACAGTTGCTTATATTTTGATCATGAAATAAAGTATGAAACTGGGTATGTAATTTGCACATGATTTTGATAGTTCGTTATTAAACATCAGTTTTTCGGCTCAATGAGGCATCTGAATAACTTATAGCGTTTTCGGTTCCCTTCCTATGGTCAGAATTGGATATAATCTTCTTTTATTAATTTCATTTGGAAGGTTTTTTAAATGCGATGGACTGATTGAGATCGAAACATTTTTGAGTCGAATCTTATGATCGAACAAATCTGGAAAATCTGAAAAGATGTTGGCTCTAGTGTCGCCATTTTGCTGTCCACATGCTCACCGTAAGAGTACAATTAAAAGCCCGCATTTTTGAAAATTTTGGAAAATATTTCATCGAAGCAGCGGCTGATAAAGTTTTGTTTATCCATTTCTGGATTAAATGGTCTAAATCAACTCAAAGTTCTCCGCTATTTCATCAGACGTTATAGACGACCGCTAGCGTAATGGATAATCTACAATATATATATTTACATTTTAAGGATAACAAAGTATTTCATTGCTGACATATTGCCAGAAAGCCTATAATACAGTTTTTCGAATAATTTAACTTGATTAACAGTACCCTTAATAAAAGTCAAATTAAGCAAAGTATTTTTAATGTGAGTGACAATCCCTCTAAGATGAAAATAGTAAAAATTAAATATGAAATATTGTTCGTAATCTAATCATTATAAAGCAATCGAAACTCGCATTACATTTCTTAGTCTATTTCATTTATTCGTCAATCATATCTTCAATAGAATCTGACCCTTACCGAGCAAAATACTTCCCTATACACTTCGATTCCCCTTTTGAGCCATGCTTTGACACCACGAGACAACTCCGCCTTTTGCACTGACGAAACGTAATTCCGAGTGAGACAGAGTAGCGAACGAGAATGGAGCTAGTCTTCTATTCAAGTGGGTGCTGCTATCTCGTATTGAATCTCGCTGTCGTCCGTTCGTGACATTGGGATCGCTCGTGAGTCACGCGGCGCCGGCAAGACGCACGACGTAAGGCGAATCAACACGTTCCCCGTGATGCTCTCGAGCTCGGAAAATGGTAGCACGGACGCGAATGGAAGTCATTGGGTTCTATCTCTTCAGAACGCGCCGAGATCATGTTCTCTAATCAGATAGTCTTGGCGTGCTTCGGTAGGCCGTTCGTCAAACGGAGCTCCTGATTGCATTACTTTGCGGTTAGGAGAGACGCTTCGCTCGAGGATTTCACCCTCGGAAACAACAATCAAACTTGACGTGTATAGAATTCTCTCTCTCTGGTCTATTTTCGTTGGGAGTTACAAAAACTAAGGAAGCAGCTTTCGCGGGAAGGTTAACAGCACTTTATAGGACAATCAACGAGACAGACGACCAGAAACTAAAGGAAGCTTTAGGATGATTTAGTTCTAATCTTTTGGATATGATTATGCTGTATTCAGTCTAATTACTTGATAATCACAGTTTTCTTCACTATTCCTAGAATGTTAGCCTCTCTGGCATATAGTAATCTAGAAAATTCTGGAATATAGAATTTGTCTGACTGGATTTATAAACATGAACATAATCGCGGATTTGTCGGACATCAGAAATTATACCTATAGTACATAATATGCATAAATATTAAACTGAAGCAGCAAAAGGTCATTTAAACTTCATCTTTTTGGAAGACATTGGTCACTCGAAGAGATTTGTTTGAAAATAAGAGTGACTTTTAGAGGAATTAATCTTAAAAGGGTTGTATACGTAAGTATCTAAACAATCAATACATTTATACTTATAAATATATAAAACAATCGAATTACTATCTAACTAAATTGAATACGAGAACATTCCCTTTAAATAATGCATTTATATAGTTGGATTAAGAGGATCGAACAACGTAAATACTTGATTTTAATGTATCCGCTGATAAAATAGATTGTAACCACATATTGTATAACATAATTTAGGGACGCTTCTAGTGTATTTAGGAACACTACTGTATGGTAATGCCTAGTATCATTTATCATTTACTTTTGGAGAGATTTTTAAATGGAGATTAGGTAGGTGGAAAATTGGTAAATAAATCCCATGGCACCCAACTAAAAAACGATTTGAAATTTAGATGTAACTCGATGTATTGTAAGTATGGAATGAATGCAGTTTCTCAAACCTTATCGCTAATGAATGTGTGTTATGGATTTCTATCTTACGAAAGTAAAGGACGTTACCTAAAAAATCTTTCTTCAAATTTAATAATATTACAATTGGGAAAAAATGTACCGAATCTATCATTTCCAGCTGAGGAGAAATCGTATCAGTGAGTCAGTATCGACTTTCATTTGAATTATTTCAATAGCATTTGTCTACCTTCGCTGACATCCGATTTGAAGAGTCGCGAAAACAAGTTTTCATACGTGGTGAATGTCATCATTACACGAGATAGAGGTCGGGATAAATTTTCCTCTGCGGAGAAATATTCCAAGAAACAGTCATTATATATGACAATTAGTTATCTTTGAGCATTTCACACTTTTACCACCTTTGTATTTGGACCTTCTTGAGGCTAACATATTTCAATTTACTGTCACCTGCCGCCGATCACGACCCCCGGACGGAAAGCGCATTAAGGAAAACAATCATCCCGCTAACAGCAACACTCTCACTTTCTTCTCTCCATGCGCACCATAAACTTGCCGCGCTTATCTCTGCACTCTGACGTGATAAATACATCAACCTTCAGCGGAAACGCGAAAAAATGGACAGTCCTTATCTAATAATTACGTCCAGTGCCCACTCGAGAGCCTGTTGTACCCGTTTCCTTATCCACTCTTTGCTTCCCTCCGACCCGGTTGACCTTGAAAGAGTGAAGGGTGGAGATCTCACAGCTTTCGCGAGCACGGTCAAGCGACAACATTATCGCGGGCATTACGACAGCGCCGCGTCGCCGATTGGAATGAAATGAGGGAGATTGGGTCCTTAGAAAAGAAGTGGGAGGGACCCTGTGATGGGCGACTATAAACGAGGGTACATCTCCGAGCGATTGTGCGTGAATGAAAGAGAAGACGTCCCATCTGATGGCGACCGGACGGAGATATCTAGACCGATCTAGGACGAAAATAATCACTGATGGCCCAAGCGTTTAATGGCATTGACGCTCCGAGTATTTTATTCCTTCCCTATCGGTCCCTCGTAGCAGCCCTTCCTATACATAGAGAAGCATTTCATTGCCTTTTCTGCATAATGAATACTTCTATAGTGCAGGTCTTGAAGGAAGAGATGAAATCATATTGAAATCTAAATGCTATGGCGTCACTTTGTGGAAAGCCATACTACAAGAAGAAAGAAAACCTTAGAAAATCTTCCACACATATTTTCCCTAACCCACCTCTCCTCTACTGCTATTTAAGCAATGTTTCTAAAAACTTTCTGTACCTGAAGATGCCACTCCGGTAGCGAACGAGATCTATTGGAAATATATGTGTGGAAAATTTACTTATTTATGTCTTTTATTCTTTCTTGAAATCATATTTACCGTTGATTATAAGAGAATTCTGCAGGGAAAATGGAATTTTCAAGAAATCACTGGAAGTAATAGATATTTCAAGTCATTTAAGACGTGGTAATTAGATAAATCCTAGATAAGATGAAATTGAGCTCAGAGTTAAACGAGAAGTAAAAAATAAATTCTCAGTGTGCTAAATTTGATTTAATTTCGAAGATCTATGGAGCAATCCTGGCGCTGTTGCCTGATTGCAGTTGTGCTAAATACCCAAGTATAATCAAAAACTATGTGACCCCTAATTTGAGTTTAGTTGGTCAGAACATAGTTTTATGCCCTAATTTACGGTATCTTGGAGCAACACTCCATGTAGTGGTGTCACCTAGACAAGTGGCATTAGCAGTTGGTGACAGGTGGTCTGCGCTTCGAATCCCGCGCTATCCTGTTGGCTTTCCCAAACCGCACTGCATTGGCCTTAATTGAAGTGGCCTCTCGATATTTTCATGATTCTGGGTCAACTTCATAGTCGAGTGGTATCGGTGGTCAAGCCTGGGACCGCTTTCGCCAAAAGTGAACGAGTTGCGAACCTAACCATCCGAGTGCCGTGTGAATATACACTAAAGGAACATTTATATCCAAAAATTTAATTTTTGACAGACCATATTAAGTTTTATTTTCGGAATAGAATATTTTTCGAATTAGAATTTAAAAACCTAGCTTTTAACGTGGATTTTTGATTCTCGAGTAGTGCAAGAAATATCAATATCTAAAAGACATGAAAAGATCAGAGGGTGACATAATTGATTCAATGATCAGTCCCATGAAAAGTGTATTAAAGAATGAATTATGAAAGTTTTGATGGGCAAAATAGATTTTCTCACCACATAATGCTCCTCTATATCGCACAGTCTAACCTTGTATCTATATATCCTCAGCTATCTACTTTAAGTCATAGGAAACGCAATGCAACGATCAGGAGAATGGTGAGATAAAGTCGCAGGATTTTCGACTCACAATCAATTTAAAGTTTTACGAAAAAAAATTTCAGGCAGTTTTTAAATACACTTCTTCGATAAGTTTATTACGGAAAAGATATTAAAAAGCTATTAGGAAATTCATTGTGGTCGTTAGACAGAATTTTATCGTGGTGGTTATAATTTTTCTTATCCTTTCTGCTTTTGCTCGCAAATATTTCAGTCTGGTTAATCTCTACCGGAAACTGTCACTGTATTTTCAGTAGAGAAGAAAACACTTCCTCAAGCTTAGATATATATATGCCTCTTGAAACCAGTTTATGATACAATCTCGTTTCCTTGACTCTATCAAATTGGATTTACAATCGGGTAGCCGTAAAACAGTCCGCTATGACAAAGTTATCCGAAATATTTTGGTGTATATGAGCGTAATTTATGATCTCATTCTGAGGAGTCGGTGCATGGTCTATATCAACTTCTGGCAAGTCCTATAGTTTTATAACATAAAGAGCAATGGTGGACTGAGGATATTTCACGCAAATTCAGATTCTAATAACAGAACCTTATTTCCAAACTTAGGAGAGTCAATTCAGTATTTCCGCCCAACAGCCGCAAAACCCGCATTCCTCTTTGTCAGTTTGGATGAGAGAATAGCTTTGTGACGGAATGCGATTCAAAACTCAAAGCTCAAGTAACTTGACTTAAAAGACTTTGAAATATATTTTATTCATATGCAAATGGAATAGCTCAGCAGTGAATTAATGTATACGACTTCGTATAACTCCGTGATTATGAATACGATCCTGGCTTTATCATTACTTTTCGTTACAGGTAGAAAATTCCTCTGTTATAGAATGATATTTCTCAAAATTTATAGCTTGCCCCAACTATGTCGACAACATTCCACGATGTAGAAATGAATAGCTGCTTCTCTTTAGTATCTTATTATTACAAATGTTTGACAATTAGTGTGAGTCCTCCGTCAGACCCCTGTCTTTATGATTAAAAAAGTTGTTTTTTTATTCTAATCAAACAAGGAAATGCGAAAATAAATGATACTTTCGGAAGTAATTCTTCTTTCGCTCTCTGACTTTCTCTCAGTCATTAAAAAGTATCCAAATAATCATTAAACCATTGATTGTGGATTTTAGTGTAATTATATGCACATTAGGAAAAAAAATAATGCCTTATCCGTCCCACGCTGGTTCTTGATAAAGCTGGGTGAGTAATCATAATTACTTCTTTGCTTATATTGCTACCCTAACTTGTTTTTGCTGAGTTCATGAAATGCCATAAGCTTTCTCGAAGGCCAAGACCAAACGTATCTAATGAAATACAACTACGAGTATATAACCCTCCAACGAGCTGAACTCGGAGAATCGATAATATTTGATAACACTAATGGAAATTCTCCTGTCAAAACAGTCTATAGGCAGAATCTATTCGCGGTAAGGAAATAAATGAGCAAAAATCTTGTAAAAAACTGACTCGCACACAATTAGTAGACACGTTTGATGCTTCTTCTTTATAAAAGTTGAATTGATGTAAAAAAACAGAAAGAAAGCACTGGGAGAATGATTTGACTCTACCTATTTTCAGAGAGAGGAACGTGAGATTAAGGATGATCATAGTCGTGAAAAATAAAAATTAATAATTTTAGAAACTCGGGAGAATATGAGTATAGTTGAATTAGTACGATCGGACTCGTGATAAAGCAAAAAATGAAAGCTGATAAAGAACACGTTTATGAGTTAAATAATACAACAATTGGATAGAGTGAAATTTATGGCTGTAACTACTACGAGTATTGTAAGTAATACGTATTGTGCTTGTTCGAGTTTCAAAAGAAATATTCAAAAAATCGTACATTAATTCCATTAGTTAATACCTATAAACCACGTGTAAAATTCAGTTTCTAGCCATTTTTTCCCTTAACTACTTCAATACTCTTACCTCGAAAAAACCTATATTTTTCCTCATGAATGTATTGAGTATGATATTTCGCTATTCTACCTAGGATTTTTTCTATTTAAAAAATTTTACATTTTCTTTATGCTCATTCCCCTTTTCTAATGCTGATTCTGTATAAATATTTCTTGAATTTTTTAGCACAACTCGTTGACTATATCAGTACGAGCGTATTTACCCCCAGGACCCTACCTATGGATCTTAACTTCAATCAAAAGAAGTATTTTTAAAAGTACTTCTCCAATGGGATTCGAAACCGGGACCGCTTTCATCAAAGGCGAAGTTATCCATTTGGTAATCCAGCAGTTCACCGTACCTTCGTAAATCAGACCAAAAATGAACACTTTTTTGTTTCTTATGCCGTGTGTTATCTTATCTTATGTTATGATACATATATATTTATATTTTTTCCAAATCTGGCCTCTTTTCTCAAAGGTTTTTAAGTTCTGGTTTATTAACCTACTCTCGTCCATTCTCTTCAAATAAGCACGCAAGAATGTGTCTCAACAACACATTTTGTCTGCAAACAACTTTGGTATTTTTTTTGCACGTTGAACTACAAAAATTTCAAATTTTCTAGTATACACAATCCTCCTCTTTCCTATAGTTTTTCCCTGAAATTTTGCTTTCCCGCGATATAATTATATAATATAATGATATGGATGTTGCAGGTAAGCGAGAAAAACGTTGTTCCTAAAGCAAGTAAATCCGCTTTGGAAAATAAAATCTTATTTTTTCTACCATGATAACAAGTATTTAGAAAATGATCATAAATTATCAATTCAAAAAACGTTTCGATTGCGAATTTTTTGCTCATAAATAACAAATGCTTTAATTTTTAACCTATTACTTAAGATAGAGAAGACCTGGTTTCAAGTCCCAGCATTGTCGTTATTTTCATTTTTTGTACACGTATAGTGTAACATTGGTTAGATATGTGGCATCAGTACCCTTGATTTCGAAAAACTCTCCCTTAGAATGAACAATCTCGATGTCATTGTTTAAATGGGCCCTCATAAAAACCATCCCTCATCCCGGCCAAAGCGGAGTAGCCTCGCACATGACACCGACACAAAAGAGACTCAGATAAAAATTAACAGGCCCTGAACTCGCGACCCTTGTCTTACCGAACTAACGAGGTGTAACTTTAGTAAGATTGACTTTGGAAGAGAGAGAAAGTGACGTTGGAGGACGAGGGCGGAAAATAATAAAACAAGTCGGCGAGATAGCAGAGATAAAAAGTGGAAGAGGGAAGAACCCTTGCCATATTTGAAATGCGGATGGAATGGGTTGGGCCGGCCGAAGAAGAGGGAGTGGAGAGACTGAATATGCTAGCTTCGGAGCATCTGCGGAGGTAAGAGCAGCTAGGAGGAGTGGCGAAGTGTGCAGAAAAAGACGGTGAGGCCGAAAGGGCAATAGTTCGCGGCTACTGGTTTCCGCTACCGACCGCAGGAGTGGACGTTGATGAGGGTTTTTGGAGGCCTTCATCCCTTAGATCTATTGCTACTATTTTTCATTATCCTACAAATAAATCAAAGAGACGGTTATCAGAGAGATGTTAGTGAAAAATGAAATTCGTTCTTTTCGAGTAGGAAAATCAGCCTTCAAATAATTTTGGAAGTGTAACTGCGAACCTTCTGCAAAGAGTCAAATCTATGAAAAACTTTTTCTCAAGTTCACGCTCCTGTTGATGGTAGTCAAGGCATGAATCCGGAGATAGCCACCGATGATAAATGTCCAAATGAACATCAGAACTCATCGTAATTTCTTGAAAAGTTTTCGGTTGTCAATAATTTCTTATTTTCTTCTTTTACCCCTGAAGATAGCACGACTATTGAAATGTAGAAGCATATATGTTAGTAGCTTAGTAATCCGGGATTCTCCGCTTTTTCTGGAACCACTTGCAACTCTTTGCGGATGCTGATTACGACAACTTTTGGATTGCTATTAATTCTCTAAGTAATTACTCATTTAAGGGTTAATTTATTTAAATTAATATATTTCTTCGATGATGTAATGCAATGATGAAAATTAAAACAAATTTTGTAAATTCCACTATTTAGTGGGAGTGGACGATCAAAGTGTACTGCTAAATAGTGAAAGTTACAAGGTTTGTTTTATTTTCATCACGTCTTCCTTCCACAAAGTGAAAACTTCAACTTTCGGTGATACAATGCAATTTTAAATCTGACCCTATATTTGAATTGGTACACTCTTGTGATTTTCTTCACGACAGCAAGTATTATATTTTTATTTTCTTTAAGGAAATACAAGGATACCTGACCGTATCTCAGCCATGAGATTATCAACTACATAACTGTATACGTTGGCCCACGTTACACTTTATACTGGTCAGTATTACGGGAGGAAGAATATAATTGGATATAGATAATATATTTATGAAAGCATGATAAGAGGTTTTTTTTTGGAAAATGAATCTTTTTTATTGATGGAAGACTGTTTATGAACAACAATATATGATGCTTCTTTTACTGGTTATAATACTTCTAATGAATTGAAAAACGTTTAAGATGGATTATGTGTTGCATATAAACGCTTTATTAATTAGTTACATGTATCCATATATATTTTTAATGTTATTTGTTTGATGTAGTTAAACCATTAACAAAATATTTTTTGTTAATTGTAAATAAATGCTTGAAATATCTGTATGTTTTACTACCTGGAGTTAGAACTGGTTCCGTCAATAAATTGTCCGTCTAATATCTTTTGAAAAACTTCGTATGCATATTCTTAACAAATTTTGAGTAAATTGCTTAAAAAGAAACATCCTAATTTTATATTTTTATTCGTATCATTTTCAGTTAAATTTAATTTAATTTAGCATTTTGTTGGTGTTAATCTTCTGACGCTAGTTTTATATTCATATCACCCTGATTTAGATATTTCTTGAGATCTATATTGAGATATTTCTCGCTCACTCCCTTGAGAGGAATAAATATCAATGTCAAAAGTTTCAATGATTCTCAATTGGATTAGCGTGGCGATGTGATTAAATCAGCTTTGATGCTATTGCATATTCCTATCCAAAAACAGGAAATGTTTGTGACGAGAGAAACACAATTTAAATAATTGCCTAAAGTAGAAAAGTTTGTTGCCGTTGAGCAAACTTCCTGGAACTTGTGAATTTCCCATTGACGCGATGTTCCATTAAAACCAAACGAGCCTTTCCTCGTATCCATTTATCTGCCGTGCTCCTGGAAAAGGCTCTCCAATCCACTCATCATGCACTTTCAACTCCGAGTGCCGTCAAAAGAAGATAACCTCTCACGGAATGACGTATTTGCATTGAGCCATTGGCGAATATCACATGCTCGATCAGGAAGTGGGACACATTCGAAAGACGGGGATAAACCCGCATGAGTGGATGATTTCATATTTATGTTGGATAAGGGGATTCGTGACGCAGTGTTCACATACCCTTGTCCTTCTCAAGTAAATTCAGATATTGAATTAATGTTGGTGAAGCAAACTAATTGGAAAAGAATCCCTCTTCCTTTAGCAGCTAAATAATTTGCAGCTCCATTTATTTTGAAAAAGATGCCCAATAATATTCATTTTTCGCACATTTTAATATAAACCAAAAGAACCAGATGTAAAAACCTTCCCCATACTCCTAAGCTGCATAAGACCTTCGCTAACCTTTTGGTAAATTTTGTTAGCATTTTTCATTGAAGGATTACTAAGTGAAATTTTGTACGTTGAATGTATTCTCTTTAGTCAATAAACAAGTAAATGGTCCTCTCTATCAACCTTGTGTGTAAACGCATATTCTTCGGTTATGAAAGGATTAACATGCAAATGTTTTAAAATTTAACGACTATTTTATGAATGGTACATTAGGTTTATCTGCCACCGTTTATAATTTACTGCTTTAATGGCTGACCTTTTCTGAAAAATAGTTAGCCTTCTATTTTAACTGAGTTAATTGCAAAAACGTTCAGTTTTATTATCTTTGTTTTGTTATAGACGTACGCATTTGTCTCTTACGCTATTCTCTTTCATGGTAACGACTTTATTTACCTCTTTTATTTGTAAACATTTACTATACTCTCCTATCCAAGCATATATCATGCGCTTCACACACAGATTTTACATTTCTGTTGACTCTTTAAAATTCGCCTGTCCCGTCTTCATGATCTAGTCGAAGACATTCAACGTGTATAAATATCTTTGCAGTATCTCAAAAACAAGATGATCTATCGAAAAATTTAACTGTCGCAGTAGTACATCCATGACCCACATTAGTGTCCTTAATTCTCGAGTTGGTTACTTGGAGCTCATGAAACGGTGGTCTTCGATTAACGTATTTCACAGCATGCAAATAACGGAGTTATTTCGCCATTTTCTTTATACGAGTCGAATTGCTGTTTTTGCGCGCCTTTTAAAGTTCTTCAAAATTTATTTCGTATACATTCTGATGCTGAGCATTGTGATCTTAATGTGACATTATGAACAATATTCTGTGCTAGGCGATTATTTCCTACAGCTCTCATGTACATTTCCTATCTGCTTTCATTAAATAATGTTCGAATCGATTATCTGCATGCATAAAGTCTCCTAAATACCGCAGGAACGATATCCAAAAGCATTGGAAAGAATGAGGAAAGACGACTTCAGCGACGAAGAATCGCGAAGAAGACGCAAGGTCAGTGCTCTGTTTGTTTATGTTACAAAAGGAGGACTCACGCTTTCGACAGCCAATTCTCTTCATTTGGGGCTCCGTTAGACGCTTTCACTAACGCGTTCTCGAATTCTTAATACACAGTTTTCGCATCCATCATAACATTGTCATATGCACATGAATCGATTATTCACGATAATAATTCATATTTAGCGCCAATAAAAAACCAGATGTGTGTTAAAGAAACAAATAGGGCAAAAATATGTTTCTTTGCTATCTAATGAGTGGATTTGAAAGCAGGTGAGCTTCCTTATTTTATTTAAGTATACATAATCATAAAATCCACTTTATCAAACATTTCATGATTATCTCGATGCTAAAGTAAGTATTGGTATAACACCCTAATCTCTTTTACCAAAAATGAAAAGTGGCAGATAATTTTCGCTTTACGGAAGGAAATAATTGGTAAATCCAAGATATCACACAATATTTTTCTTAGTGTCAGGCACCAGAACTTCACATACATCCAACCATTGCCTTAAGGCATTGATTAAGGTATTTTTAGACATTTTCCAATTTTGTTCACATGTTCCTGTTTAAACTTCCATTTACTCTTGTCATTAATTAGAATACTTGTACATGCCTAATGCCTCCTTTGTATGAACTTCACGTTTATGAAATTTTGACTCATAAATCCTTTACTCCATCCATGAATTGTTTACTCTTTGCCCATCTAACTAACTTGAGGCGAAAAGGAGTTAAGGTCATAAATTACCATTCTATAGAAGTATATAATTACCAGAAGAGTGATTATATTTCTAAAACATTGAGTGATATTTCTAAAAAATCAGACTCAATAGTTAAACCATAGAATCACCTAATAGTAAAGGTCGCAACTGACAAATATCTGACTGCCAACCCAATGGAACAATGAAATCGCCACTACAAAACAGCATGATCCGATCGGTGGTTTCAATTTACCAAGCCTAAAAAGAAATTATTAAAATCTACTTTCTGATGAGAGCAACTCACTTTCTGATGTAGGTGCAGTGAATGTCCTGGCAGCAAAAGCACAGCAGAGGGCGAGGATGAAAATTGTCTTCTGGGATGGCATAGCGACTGGTAAACTCAAAGTAGACATATCACCACTTCTTCCGATTCGTGAAAAGACTCTTGTCGGCGCTAAAACGAAAACTGCTAGCGTGAGAGCTTTCAGCGGCAAACAGACAATTGACTCATTCCAGTCGGCTGTCTATATAGAGAGAGCGGAGGGCGGAGAGGTGATCGGTACGATGAGGGCAGTGGTAGCCTCAGTGCGGGTGGTAGGGGGACAGAAGACAGGGATCACTGCAATGGAATGGGTCACGGGTGTGGGAGGGGGGAGATAAACACTCATGTAGCCGAACTAGTTTTGAGGGACATGGTCACCACGCTTGTGTTGGCGTGAATTTATTTTCGACTTCATCGGTCGAAAGAGAAGGGCCCGAAATGAATCAGATAGGACGAAAGTACGTATGATGAATGACAGGAATGAGCGCGGTATCGATGAGGTAATCGCTTGACAGTCCACATTCACGTATAAACCACGTAAACACTGAAAACCCGATGTGCTCACGTTTTGCAAGCTCAGACGTCAACGCGAAGAGGAGCTGATCCAATCATGCGTGACGAGAGAAAGTACCAAGCAGAAAGAGAGACAAGCGGAATAAAAACAATGACCTACAAATTTATTATTCCATCCGTCAAACCCCACTCAGACTTCCACACACTCTCATTATCTTGTTCACTCGAGTTTCACGCATATAAATATCGAATATAATCTTATGGATAATTATGGATATCCGATATCTTCTCCATCACAATTTTTGGAAGGCTTAATGCACTTGGAAAATTACGGAAATAAAAATAGCCCATGAGCGGGGCACTTTCTCGCGTTACCTTGCCTCTTAATCTCTGCTTCATTTGCTATTATCCATGAGTTGTTACGAGTGTTATGTGGGTAGTTGAACGTCCTTAAATTAAACTGCGTGTCATTGTCCGTGCTCATTTTATGCCAATGCCCTAATATCATTCACCAAGCTTATTCAAGGGAAATTGGCTGAAAAATGTCCATTTCTGATGATTTATCACTCCGATGGCCAGCATTTTTGGCGTTCAAAACTGGAGGTCTGTCGTTCGATAGCTATCGCATGCACTATCCATATCGAAGGTCGATCGGTCATATCGTTTCCCTTTCTGCTGAGGCGTTTCTTTTCCTTGAAAGAAGTGAATTGTTCAGAAAAGATAATTTACGATAGTGAATTACTTACAATGTCTGCCGTTTACGATCATTGTTTTAAAACTGCAATAAGGCTTACCAACGAAGTGGGCAAGGTATGTCATGAATTAATGTCTTTAATAAAAGGCATTACCTATTTGTATAGTTTAAAAATTAAATCTTTCTTACATAATGCTAATGATTTTTGTTTATTGCCTCGTAGCTTATTAAGACTCGAATAACTGCTGCCAAAACCATAGAATCCAAGTCCAGTGAAATAGATTTTGTAACCGAAACAGATAAAGAAGTAGAAAAAATACTTATAAGTGGCCTTTCCAGTGAATTTCCCGACCATAAGTAAGTGAAAACGCTTACGTATTTAGTAGAATAAAACGTACAGATGTGTGTCGCTTTTTTATTTTTCAAATTAATCTAGAAGTTTTAGTTAACCGATTCTGAATGTAATTTATGTGAATTTTATCGTTAGGTTCGTTGGAGAAGAAAGTACTTCTGAAGGGAAATCACAGAAAGTTACTTTAACTAACGACCCGACATGGGTAATAGATCCAGTCGATGGAACTTTGAATTTTGTTCACGGTTTCCCTCAAGTCTGCGTTTCCATAGCACTTCTAGTGGAGAAAGAACCAGAAATTGGAATTATATACAACCCAGTATTGGAGCAAATGTTCACGGCCCGCCGTGGTCAGGGAGCTTTCTGGAACGATAAGCCCATTAAAGCATCCAAAACTGAAGGTAGTTTTTATCCTTTCAAGTCACACTTTCATTTAAGTTGCAATTAAATCTTAAAACATTGAGGTGTTACTGCTTTTAGATTTTAAAGTATCATCAGTTAAGCAAGGAAACAAAAAAAATACATTATTGGAGTGTTAATTACTTTTATGCCATACGCTGCCTGCACTATGAAATTTGAAGTTATTCATTGCCCTCAAAACGTAATTATTGAACTACTTTGAATTTTCTATTTTAAAGATATGTCAAAAGCTCTTGTGTCCTTCGAGTTTGGCTGCAGCCGTGATCCTGAAAAGATGCAGTTTGTGAGGGAGAATGTGGAGATTCTGTTCCCCAAAGTGCATGGGTGAGATAAAATGCAGTTTGATTGAATAATATTGGTTGAGATATTTCTCTTTTGCGTAAATATCCTAAGAAATAGTTTAATTGGCTTATAAGACCTTTTTAACTAGTATCGTACAACAAATAATTCATCATAAATTTTTCATACATAACTATTTAGTTGGGCCTTGTGTTAAAAATCAATGGTAAGCCTACATCACTCATCACTTTATCACTCGTTTCCAAAGTTGATGAAATCATTCTATGAAATCTATTAGCAAATTCAAAATATCTCGTGAATCATTCCTAAAATCAAATTCATTTTACTAACTGAATGAATTAAAAAATAGAAACCTGCAATTTTATTCAATTGCTACACTATTTTTTTACCAACATCTCTCAATAACTAATAAATACCTCAATAAATAATAATGCATCACCCTACTTATTTTTCCTCTGAATCTTCCTGTGACTGCTTGCACCCTTCATACAATCGAAGATTTTGCTTTATTATTTAATATATTAAAAAATAATTCTCTTACATTTAATTTTCATTAAAAACTGTATACTCCCACAAAAGTTCATTTTTCATAAAGCGTTTTGTTTATAAAGTTGAGTACATCTTAGTGGAGGATATAGATTTGACATCATGTTGTACCATTAATTTTGTGAGTATAGAATACAAGCCTAA
The DNA here is from genome assembly GCA_947579665.1 of Sympetrum striolatum. Taxonomy (NCBI): domain Eukaryota; kingdom Metazoa; phylum Arthropoda; class Insecta; order Odonata; family Libellulidae; genus Sympetrum; species Sympetrum striolatum. The sequence goes on from OX388341.1 coordinate 17,979,839, forward strand.
AGGCATTGCTGGCTCTTATTAATATTCTGAATATTCATTTTACATCTTTCAAACCCATTGGTAAAAATATGACACACATTTTATTATAAGTCTCTGTTGCGAAATTGAGCTTGGTAGAATTCAAGTTGAAATATTTTTACACTTCATCTGGAAGTTGCTCTTACCATTACGTTATTTTTGTTCACCTGATAGTCTTCGATCTCTTGGGTCAGCAGCTCTCGATATGGCTATGGTGGCATGCGGTGGATCAGATGCTTATATGGAATCAGGCATTCATGCATGGGATATGGCTGCTGGAGACTTAATAGTTCGTGAAGCTGGTGGAGTTGTAATGGATCCTGCTGGTGAGTGTAGTTTTCTCTTTCATTACTGCCTATGGAAAAATATCAGCTAATAGAAGGTAACGGCATACAATTTAAGGATCAAACCCTCAAAAAATCCTTCACTTGTTATTTTAGTATTCTTTTTCATTAATGGACACTATTATAATGGTGTTGATGAAGAATTAAGGTACACCTCATCATGGCAAAATAGAATAAGTTCATCAAAACTTTCATATTCTATTTGAAGCATTGTATTGTAATAACTGTAAATTTCATAATTATAAAATACTTTCGTACATCAAAGATATATTGCTCCATCTGAATATTTCATACCATGAAGGAATTGTTACCTTAAATGTGAGTATCATATGCAACCCAAATTCTACTGATTGTTCTTTGTCATCGAAAAACCTTCAAGAATGATACACTTGTACACCATGGTATTTTATAGTTCTGGAAAGAAACTCAAATCAATGTGTCTCGTTTAGACAAATAGTCTATTTTTATTTTTATCTTTTCAATCAAAACAAATTCTTGGCTTTCCTTTGCTAATCAACTTGAAGTGATATCTCTGCTTAAATAATTGATCATTAAGAATATTTACCCAAATTAACAAAGTAGGAATATTTGGTAGGTTCAATCTGAAACCATTAATTTCACTCATTATTCTAAGATTCTCTGTATTACCTTTAAATTTGTATTTTGTGTTGTCCTCTTCATAATTTGTCATTATTAATGCATAAGAAGTTTCTTGTTTTGCCTTCCACTTACTTACCTCCCTTTCTTCCTCTTCTTTAGCACTTATTTTGATTTACTAATACATTTGAACAATCCTCTGTTTTCTTATATGAGATTCTCTCTTCTTAAATTTCTGAATCAGTGTAATAGTGCTTTGTTCCTTTCTGTCTCAGTACCGTTGCTCTCTGGCCAAGTTCCATTATCTTTCTAGCTCACTGCTGAGCTATTTACGCAGTCATCTCATGATTTATTCACATTGCACTTACCCACCTGTTCACCAAGTGCAGTGTTTACTTTTCTATTGCTCAACATACTTCATTGCTCACTTCAGAATCTGCATGACTTTCGCATCTTTGCTTATCTTTGGTTTTTAGTCTCATTAATGTATGCCCATATATATATCCATCAGCATGTTATGTTATTTATCCTCCTGCTTAGTCTTAGCTGCTCTCTTATATCCCAAGGAAATTCTGACTTCAAATTCAAATTTTATTACACCGAAGGACTACAAAGTAGTATGGGCATTGTAAAACAAATAATCATAATCGCAATTAAAATAAAATCTCATAATATACAAAGTAATATACAAATCAAAAATATACAAAAAATATATAAAAGTTGTCAAAGAAAGTGAAATAAAATTACCGGTTATCACCAAGATATTCTTGGATACTATATTAGGCCTTTTTTGTTATAAGCCTCATGACTTTGTTTTTAAAAGATTTAGCAGTCAAGCAGTCTTTGATGGATGTAGGAAGTTTGTTATAAATGAGAGAGATAGAGTGATGAGGGGCTTTAAGGGAGAGGGTAAGTGAGTGATCATATAGGTGAATATCCTTATTTTGGCGAGTATTATGGGTATGGATGACTGAGTTAGAAGGGAAAAGATAAAGATCATTTTTGGCAAATATGGCACAGGAAAGGGTTTAAATACAGGGAAGAGTGAGAAGCTTGAAATATTGAAAAAGTGGACGTCCAGGAGTTCTGATGGAAACATGGCTGGGTTACATACCTTATATCTGGGAGGTTGCCTCAGCAACTCAACTACCTGGCCAGAAAATTTTCACAAGCCATTTTGGGGACTTTGTGTGCAAGGACAAGTGTGGTTTCATCTAATTATTTGGCATCGTCAGACTTTTTTCAAGTCCGTTTTTCCTTGGAATTTTTCCTCAGTCCCCTCATGTGCAATGAATCTTTGACACTTTCCTTGCTCTTTTAAAGTTAATTCATTCATTTTGTGTCTTCTATGATTGTAAAACATTAACCAGCGTGTGTGAATCAAGGGATTATATGATTTACCTTACTGTTCATTAGTTGTTATTATTAGATAAATTTCTCTCCAAGTCAATTCTTTTTGAGATACCTCGTATTTATTATCTGGTATTTCAAAGTGTATTTTTTCTCTTATGGCTCTACTTTCAAGTATATAATTATTTTGAGATATGATTATTAGTGCTGGGTGTCTTCTTATCCATATTCCTACATTGAAAAATGGCAGTGTCAGTGATCTCCGAATAGACTACACCTAAATGTTCTAAATGTTGAAAATTGATGTTTAATCTTATGCATCTATTTTAATGTTATAATTATAATAATAATTATTATTATTTGCTACAGAAGTCAGGAGGCAGCCAAAAACATTATTAATTTAGCATTTCACTCGTATTACATAATTACATTTAAAATTCCTAATTAACATCACTACATTAACAAACAGGATTAAGTCATGCTTTTAACAACAAACAATACTGAATTTAGCAAACATCCCCCTATTACTCCACCTAATACATTTGCATCAGATTTATTTTATAATAACTGTTCCTGTATAATCACATTTTATATTGTTTTTTTGATTAGTCACATATCACTTAATAAGTTTCACAATAATCACTCTAACATATTATAGATTTAACAATACCTAAAACAACACATCCAAAATGAGCATATGTTTGTTTCTGTGTTTTTTATTGGAATGCTTTGACTCAAATTGCATAAAACCAGAGGCCATTAGCTACATGAAAAGTAACCAGTGGTATGTGGTGACTTCTCTCATTGGCGACTAACAACTCACAGTAATAGTGCCCCTCTCTCATTTATAATGTATAATTTTTTTACTTATAACTATAGAAATTAATCTGATGCCTATAACTTTCGCTTACAGACATTTGAAATATTATCCAAGTTAAATACCAAAGTATTAGCATTATATTTATTTATTTATTCAAAGATTCACATACAGTTCTGAAACCATTTTACAGTTTTACCATTGCACTTAACATAACAAATTTAAAATAAATATTCATGGTTATACGAAATAAATAGAAACAAATTAAATTAAAAATAACTTACATTTATATACATATACAGAATACGACTCAAGCAGAAAATTATTTAAAGGAATTTACTGGATTTAAGAATGCTTCAAGCAACAGTGTATATGTATATTATTGACAGAATTTATAATTTTTTACACTGGCTATGATAACAATTGTTCTCATATAAACATTTTATAACATAAAATTTGTCTTGTCTTCTACCATTAGTTATTATTTGTTGCTGTTCTTGAATCCAATGCTTCCAAATGATACCATGATTAAATGGTCCTTCCACCATACAACCAGAGGATTTTTTTCTTTATGCAATTACTGATAATGATTGTATTTGTGATCAACTCATAAAAATCTGTTAGAATTAGTAATTCTCCTTCATTTCACTCATCACACCAAAATAGGGGACCTTGGAGGGGATGATAATTGAACTGTGAGGTAAAAAAATATTTGAGGATCAGCTAAGATTAGTACATATGCCCCAGCTGGAATTTAATTCATTAATTTAATATTTACCATTCACCGGATACTTTCAGTATGTAAGGAGAGATTTATTACTAAATAGTTTCCATTACAAATCCCTGATATTTCTGTAAATGATTGCATTTCTTAAATTCTTGATTCAGGTGGACCATTTGATGTACTAAGTCGGCGAGTACTATGTGCAGGAACTGAGAAATTAGCTCGTCAACTATCTAAGGCCTTGAAACAGTATCATCCACCAAGAGATGATGAGTGATTTGTCTACACAGTGTAAGTAAAACTTGCCAAGCCTTCTCGTATGCAATGGTTTCACCATCTCAATTTATATGTACAGTGCTGGCCTAGATGCAACTCCCTGTGTTGCTATTTTTGGAGAGTAGCAGAACCTCTTGCATGGAAGAAGTTTGAGAGATATGTGACAACAGTGTAACTGTAAGAGAAGGGGCTCAGGGTATTGCAGATGGAGAAGTATTTCACTGCTACTTACCTTGCTATTGATGGTTGAGCCCAATGATTAACTTTCTTTATAATTTATCATTTCCGAGTATTGAGGTAACTTTGAGCTGAGATATATTTCACATGAAGATCTTAGCCCTTTGCATCATAATCATGTATCTCAATCATTCCATATATAAGAAGAGTCAGTTTTTGTTGGGAAATTGAAACTGGTAGAAATTCTGTAGAGATGATAATGGTGATTGATACTTTATCCAAAGTCAAAATCAACAAAATTATTTAATGTAAATGACTTAGTTAAAAATGGTGTTATTATTGTATAGAATTATTAATGTACTTGTGATTCCCCTAACGCATGTGTTAAAACCTCATTGTAACTCAAATTGGTGATATTGATGTGTTTAATTATCCAAATTACAAAACGTTTTTCTAATTGACATCGCTTAGGCACTCTCCAGCGGTATGAAAAACTACCACAACCCCCGCGTTCCTAGGAGAAGTCAACAACAATACTCCTCGCAAGTATTATACCTGCCTGTATTAGTGCTGCCTTTCGCCGCAACTGATGTTACCCTTCTTGGCACCTGTTACACAATGTTTCCAAGCATCAGAAAAAGAAGAAAAAACTTTTATCGAATTTACTAGTCATTTCACTAGAGTGGGCAAGTGCACTAATATGCACAATCGTAGTAGTGACTTTCGGGAAATTTAAAATCACACAATTATTAAATTGCCCATTTTTTTAATGTTTTGTTTCTTCAGAATCGACTTTAAGGACTTTGATTCTTTGATTTTCGATTTCTCCAAGAATATGTGGAATTGAGAATCAGATTCAACCCATCCCTAATATAGAAGATTGCACTTACTCTGACCTCCATGATTTTGAATGCTTTATCTCATGGGAATTTTCTTGCAAAAATGTAATCGAAAAACTGCGAAATATCTGTAATTTTGTCCCAGCTATTCATGTTTTTATGTTCACAAATGTTGCCATCACATTAAATTGCCTTCTTTACAGAAATTCTGACATTAGTCCTTACCATTGATATGGTATAGGATTAATATCCCCATTCAATCTAATGAGAAAACGGTTGAGCTCAGATGCAACAGTCGTCAGGGGGAGTTTGTTTACTACGAAGACATTTAACATAAATTTTGTTCATTTTGCCATAGTTCTCCTAATTTTGACCCAAAAAACATTTTCTACTGACAAAATAAGAAATTCTTCTTCAATTTCCTTTCTTTTGTTACTAAATTTCATTTTGTATGACCATTATTTCTAATTTAATTCTGCAAAAGAAAAAATGTCTGCAATGCAATGCAATCGAACAAAATGAACAGTACGTGCATTTCTTATGAGAGACAATTTGAGTCATTCAAAGCCAAAACAAGGATACTTTGGACAAACAGTTATCAATATGTAATACTCCTATGGACTTTTAACGATTCCCAAAAATTTATAATCCTATCACGTTGGCTCATGTATGAAATTAGAGTTCGAAAATTTCTCCCATGCATTTCTTACGGGAGTTACTGACAAAATAAATATATAAATAGGTAAATTTAAATAAATATACATACATACATACACATCAGTGTCACTATATTATGAGATTTTTCAATTTTCATTGATTTGTGGTCTCATAATCTTTTTTCTTTTTTCCTAGGAATCACCTGAAATATCTTCTTCCTGCTGGAGGATTAACAAAAGCAATCCACTTCCAAGTTATACATTTTATTTACAGTTTGTGGCATTTTTAATTAATTTCTCATTATTATAAAATTACATTATCAATATAGAACAAAGATGAATTTTTCATGTACTATTAGTTGCAAATATTTTAATATTCTCTTCATAGAATCAGTTTGTGTATCATTAAAGTAGTGCATTTAGTAGTCTTAACAGTTTTGTGAGGTTTTCAGTATAGATAGTTTCATCTTTAAGTTCCTTTTCAGCTGTTGAATTGTGATAATTTATATTACTAATACTTTGTGAACAGATTCACTATACTTACTCTCTTACTAATATATATATTTGCCAAAGAAAGTATTGATTAAATTCCCATATTTTATTCTTGTAAGCAATTACAACAACATTTACCTCATAAAAAATATAATTCCTTCTTTGAAATTTTTCTCGAGTATAATAACATTGATTTCTCAGAATTGCTACTATTTATTCTGTCCAGTTTGGGAATGAGGTTGTGATCAGGCACCAAATAGTAATAATTGTTACCTTTATAGATAGTTGGACACTGTGCTTTTTCCAGAAATGCTGTACGCATGATTTATTGTTCTCTGTAATTTTTGTGAATAAGTTCTAAAAGAACTGTTGTTGGAACTGTAACATGGTTACAAAATATGTATTTTGTAAATAAATAAGTTTTAAATGATGAGGTTTTCATTCCAGTGAGTTACAATTTTATTAATTTTTATATTGAATGATATTGTATTATACCTCGAGTGCTTAAATTTGTAATAAAATCCAAAGAACTTTCTCTCCAGGGGTAAAAATGTTGTACAGCCATGTTTGAAGTCGGGTGTTTATCAACTTTCTTGCCTGGACTGTGATTGTATTTACTAGAGATGAGACAATCAATTGAAATTAACAATGGAATAGTTATTCGATTGTTTTGGCATTTATTCGATTGTTTTCATTCGAATGAATTCACTTGCTTTCGTATGCTGGACAGGACGCAATAGCTGGCAGGGGCAGTAGCACCTGGCTGCCAGGATATCGGATCAGATATACATACACGTATTTATGATATCTGTATTCATATTTCATCAGTATCACATCTCTCTACTGGATTTCCACTAAATGGGATCACTGTACGAGCCACTTCTATCCTCTTCAACGAGTGTCAAGTAAACGAGTGAAAAATGTAATAAATGTATTCGATCTTTCACTCACTCCCTCTGAACGAGTGAATCACTCACTTGGAACAATCGATTAGATTTATTCGATTTTTTTTACTCTCTAAAAACAATCGAATAAATTCACTCGGCTAGGATTGAGTGCAAAATCGAACCGCTTTATTCAAATAATTTGATTGAAGCAAACAACCGAATTATGCGATTGTTTTCAATCGATCGTTCCCACCTCTAGTATTTATTATATTGAACAGAGTGGTGGATTTTTAACTTAAGGGCAAAAGAACATGAGAAATGTTTCCAAAATGGTTCTCAACGTTCGCATTTCGCAAAGCATCTTTTATCCGCTAATCATTCCTCTGATTTTAAACCTTAAATCCTACACATAGCAAAGAAGAAGAATAGAATGAATATCCTAGGAAAGAATGGAGATAATTCAAAAAACCTAATTCTAAATTATATCCTTACCAATTAATACCTTTTTCCTTCCTCCTCTCCATTACTAACCCTTGGTCTTCCATGCTCTCCTGCTTCTCCATATTCCAGTTGTCCACCGAGCTAATGCTTTTCTGCGAATCCTGCCTTTCACTCTTTTCTTTGTGTGCTTCCCCCACCCTGGTATGTGTTGCTTCTGTTTGCCTTGTCACTCGACGATGATGCTTAAGCATTGAAGCATGTCATGTCAAATTAGTTGTGTGTAATTTGCATAATTACCAATAAAGACGGAATTAGTTTCCTTTGTGAAAAGTTGTTCCTCTTTTTTCTTCCTTTAAATTTGGTTTAACTATCTCTGTAAAGCACAGACATGTCTAAATAATTGTTGCAAAAATTTATCAACCACCAAGTGCACACACTGTATTCTGACCAATATCTTTACTTGGTTTGTGCAACATTTGTATCTTATAATGCATTAATTCATGGCATGGACTTAATGAGATGTTGATGAGTGGTTTGTAGAATCACTTTTTGAAGGTGTTCCAGCTGTGCGAGATGGGATGGTAGAAAATACAATTCACTGCTTATTTTATCAAGGTGATCACATACATGCTTCATTCGATTGTTATCTGAACATTGTGTAGGGTATTGAAGCAATGTTTGCTCGTCATCGTGTTCTTTAAACCAATCCTGTGAGAAATTAGAGTTCTATGACAGAACACAGAATTGATGAGGTAACCTCTGAAAATTTGCTTATAATTATACATTTGGTGGTATTTCATTTTAAATGATCAGCTGATGAAAGAATGAAGAGATTTATCCAGAAAAGCCATTTGACTATTGAGACAAGGGGGTTTGTGTATCCTTTTTGTATTCCAGACGTAAGACCTTTTTGAAGAATTTGTATTTTTATATTATACTCTCAAATAAAATATTTAAGGTCTTTTTTATTTATGTACTATATTTGTTATGGAAAGTCACCAAATTGAACATTGATTTAACCCTGTCTTTGATTATTTAAAGCCAAAATATTGAATGTTACTCATATTCCAATGTTTATCATGTAGAAAAGCAACCATGACTGAGTCATTACAGTTAGCAAGTTGAGAAAAGTGGATGCTTGTATGTTTTAGTTATCTTGGAATGTTTTCTTTTGCTTTTGGTTTAGAAAGATTTACATTGAGACACATTGTGATGTTTTCACTATTCACCTGAATATCTAGGAGAGCAATTTCTGATAATTTACTAAGTGGAATTTTGTAAAGTTATTTCCCACCCACTTACTAATTTACTGAGTTTAATGCCTAGCCCAGGATGCAAAGCTGCACATCTATTTACCTTATTAATTAATCCCTTAACCTTCTTCATCCACCAATTCACCCCGTCCCCCATAGCAACAAGAGAGAGACAAGGATGATGATAACAACAGGAAGATGATTTAATTCAGACTTAGGGCCACCCCATCCCCTGCAAAGACCGGTATAGCATCCCCAATCTATTATCTTAGAACGTTGTTTTTTTGGAGTTGCTCCATTTTCATGTGGTCATAACCTCTCGTATATTTGTCTTTTTCTATCCTCATACTCTTGCATCTGTGAGCAAATTCAAACCTTTCTCTAGCTTCCACTGCCAGGGCAGCAGGAAAATATGTTTTCGTAGTCACCCGTTTCTACACTGATATCCATACTTGCATCAGCCTGTACCTTGACCCTTTTACGCACGACCTGGTCCACGAAGAGTAACTCTTTCCGCTAGAATCACCCCCAAAAGAAACCAGGGTATAAACTGAGGCTGAAGGAGGAAAGAATTGTAGAAGACAAAAGCTTCAGGGAAAAGTCCCTGGAGGCACAAAATAGATTAGAGGATGCAGTTACTGGACTGACTGAGGGGATGAATAGGATTGCCTATGTACATGAGAAGCTCAATGATGAATATATGTAAATCATTATTAACATATAGTGTCATTTTCTTATCTTCTGTTGCCTTATCCTCTTCAAAATAACCCAGCTGCATTTATAAAAAATGATTTGAGGTACCAGTGATTTCAAAGGTTAATAGCTTATCTGCATAATTTCCATTTGCATATCATTGTATGAAGCTTTTAAAGTTGCTACCTCTGTATCCTACCTCTGATAAAGATACGTGAAATACCTAATGGATCACCTCTAGTGTAGTGCTTGCATGATCTTTCGAGAAGGAAGTGCCAGTAGAAGCTACTGCCTCCCCTTTCCCTGATAATGATACCCTAATCTAAGGGTCAGAAATTCAATTTAGAGCATTGGAAAAGAGGTTAAACATGCCTATCAAAACTTAAGAATGCTTCAGAGGACAGATACGTTACCATGGAAAAGATATTAATGCAGAATATTCAAAATTAGAAATTCTTTCATCAACACGAGAAAATTTTAGAGTATGACATAGACATCTCACACAGAATAGTCACCAGACAGGTACCTTTTATTTACCCTTTATGTTGATCTCTCAAACCTACATTCAGTTTGTGCAATATTTACCAATCGAGAATGTGTAACCATTGTGTGATCTAATTAACAAATGGAGTATTCTATATACATATTCTATGGTATTCAACATATGCATGATTATTGTGGCAGGCTGAAAAACTGTTCTTTTTCCTAAAACAATTTGCTCTGTGGAAAAGTTGGGTCTCATGTGCAAAATTTTTCTGAAATCAGATAATATAAACTGATGCCCGAGCCCTAAAGTTAATAAATTTGCAGAAATACAGGTGCAAATAAGAAGCAAACTCCTGTGAAGACTGAGCTATTGTAAATAATTACATTTTAGTAAGTATCAACGATTATTTACATCACTGTATTTAGTTTCTGAAATTTTTAATTTATGTTTTTTCCACCCCTGGAAAGGGTCAAGCACCATGATACTGTAGTAATCATAGAGCCTAAATATGTATGCCTAAATCCAACATCTTCGTTATTCTTTAATGCCATGGTATTAAAGAACCACAAAAATGTTGGTTTGCATGTTAGTAATCCCTGTTTGAGAAAATATTAACTTGGATTGCATAAAAATCAAGTAATTATAACTGCAATAGTTTAAAGATTACTTTATGCATAGAAAATGCTATACTTATTCTTAATACATAACTATTTCAATTTCAAAATATTTAATTACACGAAATTAATACTCCCGGTTCAAATATTAAACAGTTAAATTATATTAGGAAAAGGTATTTTCCAATACTGTTGTTTCAAAAGCAGCGCGCATCAGCATTTAAAGTTCGAGACTTTCCTGGTGGTGGCAGGCACTTTTTCCCTTTTTGGGACTGAAGAAGGAGGGGGGAAAAGTTAGGGTGACTCGGGGAAGGGGTCATGTAGTAGGAGGGGAAGGGAGTTGGGGGGACGGAAGGGAAGAAAGTGGGGAGGGGAATGAGATGGGAGATGGAGAAGTGTCCAGCAACGAAGAGTTTAGCTTTCTGCCGCTAGAAGTTCCAAAGTCTGTCTGCATTGTGCTGACACCTTTCAGTTAAACCTTGAAGTTTAAACTAAAAACGCGCAACTTTGAAAATAGTGCTGTTTTAGTATAATACATGGTTTCAACGGAATTATATGAGGAAATTATGTTAAAGTTGTTTATATTTGTTGAATTGTATTGTCGTTTTGTTTATTGGTGCTGGACTATAGCAGACCTATTGTGTTCTCAACAAGTGGCCTTTCTTTTGTGTTTTAAGAGTGATGCATCGAATTCGAAAAAGGTCGATCGATATGACTAAATAGTTGAAGTGCGGTTAAGAAGTGGCTAGCATGCCTTGATTTAAAATGTTCACTTTCAATTAAAAATATTCAAACAGGTTATGGGCTCCAGCTCGCGGAGTATTGTGAAATTTTAATTGAGGTGAATCTTGATTACGTAAGGAAATTCGTATCCGTTGGTGTTTGTGACGTATCGAAAATAAAAATGGAATTTGCGAAGCACATAAAACCGCTATCTGGAGAAGCGGATTGGCCAATTTGGAAAAGAAAGATACGTGATCTGCTGGAATACCATGAAGGAGCATTAGATGCTATCGACAACAAATTGGTAAAGCCTGAACCAATCGATACATCAGTAGCTACAAATATCCAGATCAAGTAGTACAAGGAAAAGAGTGATTTGTACCGGAAGGCCAATAGCTATGCTAAAACAATGATTGTAAGCACAGTTACAGACGCAGTGTATCAGAAAATCATGGTCAAGGAAACTGCACATGAGACCTGGGAAGCATTGAAGCAGCAATTCGAGGCAACATCTCAGGACCAGTTATTCAAGATTTGTACCGACTTCTTTGCATTTAGATGGATTACAGGGGATGATGTATCCACTCACATTGCCAAGTTGAAATCTCTTTGGAATGAGCCGAACAGTGGACTAAAAGCTAAGGATAAATCAGAGCTACCGGATTTAATGCTGGTTTGCAAAACCTTAAATATTTTACCTAACAAGTTTGAGACGTTCCATTCAAGCTGTATGTTGTTAACAAAAGATGAATCAAGAACTTTTGATGACTTGACAACTCAGCTTTGCATGTTTGAGAGAAATTTCAGGAAGCCTGTGGATAATGGAAACAACTCAAGAACTTGTGGCAAAATCCTCTTCATCAAGAGCTCATCAAAAGAGACAGGACCATCACTCAAATCAGTCTCATCAACCAAGCCCACAGAGCAATCAGTCCCGGAATATCTGTAACTACTGCAAAGAAAAGGGGCACTGGGTAAAAAGATGCAAAAAATGGATTGAAGATGGACGACCACCCAAAAAGAAAGCCATCACAGAAGGTAACTCAGTTGATACCAATATTGCATTACTCTCTGACATCATAGAAGTTACTGTTGCTGAAGCAAACGTCCAGTGTAAAACATGTCACAAAGTGTAAAGATTATTTTGTGACTTATGAAAGGTTTGAGAAACCATGCAAAGTAAAAGACATTGGTGCACAAACAGTGTCGGCGCTTGGTAGTGGAACTTTAAAAGTTGAGTCTACAATCAACAACAGCAAGCAAATAGTGACCTTGGAAGATGTGTGGTATGTGCCAGATGCCTCGAGAAATTTATTTTCTCTACTAGTAGCCCATGACAAGCAACCAAGAAGTAAATATTCCTCTACATCAACCAATTGTTATTTAGAAGTGGATGATAAAGTGATTTTTACCGGTGCACGTCAACTAAATGGGACCCTTTTCCTAGCAGATTTTCAACCAGTTGCACCCGTTCAAGATAATGAGATGCAAGCTGCTTTTGCCGATAGTTTGACTCTGCAGATGTACCACGAGCGTTGGTGTCATCAAGACAAGAGGCATGTTAAAGATATGCTAAAAAGAGAACTGGGCATCAACGCCAAGATGGAAGATGAAATCTGCGAACCCTGTATCTACGGAAAGGCTCATCGGAAACCATTCGGGATAAGGACGAAAGCAGAAACTCCAGGTGAACTATTGTCAGCAGATGTTTGCGGTCCTTTTGCTCCGTCTTTCTCCAAAAAGAGGTATCTTGTAGTATTCAAGGACAGTTACTCCAAGTTCAGATATAGTTACGTAGTGAAAGAGAAATCAGAAGTGATAAATGTCTTACAGCAGATGCTATCACATGCCTAAGTGCAGGGTCACCAAATAAAAGAGTTCCTAAGTGATAACGGTGGAGAATTTGACAATGAAGCTGTCAGAGAACTTCTTTCCAAGAATGGAATAACCCAACGACTTACAGCGCCGTACACACCCTAACAGAATGGAGCTAGTGAGAGAGATTTCCGGACAATAGTGGAAATGGCGAGAACCAAGTATTCCAATTTGGAAGTCACCTTTCCTGAAGCAATTTGGGCAGAGCTAGTTACCACGGCTGTTTATGTCGTAAACAGCACAGGGAAGTCTTCAATAGAGGGTCAAACTCCGCATGAAGTTTGGTTTGGGAAGAAACCAAGAATCAAGCACATGAGAATCATTGGCTCTATCTGCTACATACACATACCTAAGGAAAAACGAAGAAAAATGGATGAAAAAGCTATTAAAGGAGTTCTTGTTGGTTACAACGGAGACGAGGGATATAGAATATATCTCAATGAAAGTCACAAAGTCGTCATGTCCAGAGATGTGACATTTTTAGAGAAACCTTTCAAAAGAAGAAAGGAAGTCAGCTCATCCCTTCAAGACACAAGCATAAAAACCAGCAATCCTGAATATGAAAACTTTCAAGTACCATTTATGACTCAGCAATCAACTCCATTCAATCGATGTCAAATCCCAAGAGATGAACCGGAAGATCTTGAAGACACACAAGAATATCTTGAAGACACGCAAAAAGATCTTGAAGAAGACACCCAATATCAAGGAAATGATCCTGAAGATATTGAGGATAGAGGCAATGAACCAGCAACAAGACTTCGTGACCGTACCATATTGAAGAAATCAAGTTACCTGAACGACTACTTTTTGATAACAGAAGAGTTTGCAGAAGTAAACAAGGACCCTCAGTCTTATGAAGATGCCTTGAAAAGCAGGGAAAGCTTTGAGTGGAAGAAAGCCATGGATCATGAAATTGCGGCATTGGAAGAAAATCAAACCTGGACCTTGACAGATCTTCCTCCAGGTGCAAAGGCAATTCCATGCAAGTGGGTATTCCGACTCAAGAGAAAACCTGACGGCAGTATCGATAACTACAAAGGAAGACTTGTTGTCAAGGGATTTAGTCAACATCACGGCATTGATTACAGTGAAAATTTCAGTCTGGTGGCAAAGATGGGTACAATTCGTTCAATTCTTAGCATCGCAGTTAGTGAAAAGATGCATTCGATACAATTTGATGTATCAACAGCATTTCTGTATGGAGAGCTTGAAGAAACCATATTCATGAGACAGCCACAAGGATATGAAGACGGAACCAACAAGGTGTACCAACTTAAGAGTAGCCTTTATGGCCTCAAACAAGCACCTAGATGCTGGAATAAACGTCTTGAAGCTTTTCTTCAACAACATGGATTCAAGGTCAGTGATGATGATTCATGTTTGTATATTCGAGAGAGAAATAGTCGAAAGCTCATACTTGTGATCTATGTGGATGATGGTCTTCTAGCTGCAACAGATCTACAAGAGATGGAAATTTTCATTGTTGTATGAGTCAAGAGAGTTTTTAGGTACATAGCAGGGACTCTAGACCTTGGGATAGTATATCGGAGCAACGTAGATGTAGGACTTTTGGAAGTTTACAGCGATGCAGATTTTGGAGGATGCACGAGGACAGGGCGTTCTACCTCTGGAATCATTGTGAAGTATTCAGGAGGAGCAATTTCTTGGTTAAGCCAACGACAAGCAGTTGTGGCAACCTCAACAACTGAAGAAATCATAGCTGACATAATGACGAAACCATTGCAGAGACCACACCTGAAAATTCTGTGTGTAAAAATGGGACTTGAGTGAAACAGAGAAGGGACAATGATTATCATTTTTTTTCAAATTTTAATTCAACAAAATTAAAAGGGAAAATGTTAAAGTTGTTTATATTTGTAGAATTGTTTGAGTTTTGTATTGTCATTTTGTTTATTGGTGCTGGACTATAGCAGACCTATTGTGTTCTCAACAAGTGGCCTTTCTTTTGTATTTTAAGAGTGATATATCAAACTCAAAAAAGGTCGATCGATATGACTAAATAGTTGAAGTGCGGTTAAGAAGTGGCTAGCATGCCTTGATGTAAAATGTTCACTTTCAATTAAAAATATTCAAACAAATTCCATGTACAACAAATTAACAAAATTAAGAAAAACGGCTCGAATACTAAGAAAAGTCCACTATTACAGGATTAATCAATTAAAATAAATATAAACTGCAAAACTTCACAGACCATTATTGCATTTTATTACAGATTCTTGTTTTCTTTGTTTGTCAATGAAGTTATTAGACTGAAAACTGGATGAATCTATAACATTTGTTTTTCATTCACTATTTGCTAGCCTTGATAAGAAGAGGGAACAAGGAATTTAAACAAAATCAGGAGTTAGGAAGTTTCCCTTGCTTTCCTCACTCAGCTAATTAGTTAGGAATGGGAAAGTACATGTAAATGCAGCAATATTACTATTTGTCTAACACATTTCAGAAAATTCAATAAGATGAGTCTTAAGCAAATGCTACTAATCAGCTTAAACATAAGGAATAATAGCTAGGCTTACATTAACTGGCTAGCATCAACTTGCAGCTTAGAAGATGGAAAAATTTCTAAATTTAAGGTATTTTAAAATCCAAGTTTCACTTCCTATAGGCTAATTTGGTACACAATTCACTCACTTTTATCTTTAATGTCTCCTCCAAACCTGTTACAATTCTATGGGAATTCACAGCCTTTCTTTGTTCCAGGATCAAAAACTTACCTACCAATAATTTCTAAAAATGAAAATTGAATACATTTCCATAAGAAGAACTTAGCATCACTGAAACCAGATTTAAAAATAAGTTTTGCAGTGAAGGAAAATTAGCAGAGGCAAAAGCTTTCACATAAAAACACATTTCTGAGTAAAGGTAAGTGACTGAGAAAATAAATCAATTTTATCAAAACAATATTATGATGTAATAATAACAGTATCTCCTTTACTGCCAACAAGAACTTTTGTTTTCTTCAGAATCAGTCTTAGTTTGTATTGGCTGTTGAGAGTACGATTAATTTCCAAAAGAGCATGTGTTAACTCTTTTTCGGTATATGCTGGAACCATTCTATTATACATGTAGAGAGAAGCATTTGCCAGCTTCTGTAAATACTAGGATAAACTCAATAAGTGATTTTGAAAATGGTAAAACCAGTATTAAAACCATTATCAAACATACATTATTCAAATTTAGATATTTTTTGCCTTATTAAATCAACTTCTATTAATCATTATCTTTACAAGAGGAATAGCTGACTTCTCTAGCATAGATGACCATAGAATTGCAGTGATATAAATGTTTTATGAGAATAATTTTCTCTTATTAAGTTGAAAAATGAATATATGTACTGATTATAAAAGATGATGAGGATGACATATTTGACTTCTGATAACCAGTCTTTGAGGCAAAAGTGAGACATGACTTCCAACAATGTAACTGATTTTTATTTAGCCTTGATTTCATGAGTCTTGTCTAGCATAAGTTGAATTAAGAAATGAGACATAATGACAGAGGAATGATAACAGTAAACCATGGAAATACACAAATGAAAGTAATTTTTATGTTTATTAAAGTCCGAAAACAATTAGGATTTGGAAATTATTACAGATATTGTAATGTATGTTTTTTATTCCTTTAATTGACTAAAAGTTCATATTTACAATCAAAACTGATAGTGATTAACCTAAATATTGTGATAGAATGTATTTAAAGAGCTAGACCATTATTCAAATTATTATGTTTCCAAAGACTCCTTCAAACTTCTTTCTTTAAAGGGAAATAATATTCCATACATTCAACCTATCCCATCAGATTCATCTAAAACAATTTGAATCATGGCTGTTAATGAATTAGAGGTTTAGAGTCTCCAATAGCCATCTTTCCCTCATTCACTGGTATTTGGAGAAACCAGGAAAGAATCTTTATAGAAAAACCCAATTAGCATAGGGTCTTTCTAAAAAGAGTGGCGATGTTTACAAACCCAATTCTAAAGTGATTCTATCATTTTCAGGGGTAATAAAGTACACATTTACTTTATTACCCCTGAAGCTGAAAGCATTGCTTTCGAAATGTGCAATAGGTCTTTATTAAAATAGTAGCAATTCTTTCTTGGTTTGTCTGAATACTAGTGAAGGAGGCGAGGAATTCTGAATAATAAATAATGGGGATATAAAACCACTAATTCATCTAAAACAAACATCAAAAATCTTAAAGTTATTAGTACATCATAACCTAATTAAAATATCCAATTTACCTTATGCCAAGGCCCATCAAAACAGGGGGAAGATATTGTTTCCTAACCATTCATTGCCAAGATGAAATCATGATACTTAAAGAAATGGATAATAATTTATATCCTCTTAAC
Source organism: Sympetrum striolatum (assembly GCA_947579665.1). Taxonomy (NCBI): domain Eukaryota; kingdom Metazoa; phylum Arthropoda; class Insecta; order Odonata; family Libellulidae; genus Sympetrum; species Sympetrum striolatum. Next base: position 17,997,477 of record OX388341.1, read on the forward strand.
TTTCATTCTTTTAGAATATGAAATGTAGGTAATTTAAACCACCTTAGACAACAATAAGGGATTCTAAAATATGAAAAGAAGGGAACCTTAAGGTCTTAGCATTTGAAACTTGCACCAGCTCTTATGTACCATATATTCTGCATATGAGGCCTTTCTTTAAGACCACGGAGCCATTTATTGACAAAATAGTGAAGTCATCTTTTCTCATGCCCTTTTATCACTCACATTGTTGATATTGCTATCCAATAAGAGTTCACAATAATTATAGAATACCAAGAAGTGTGTACAAAGATGGTAGTGGTAATATGTAACCCATCACCTTCAATAAGAATATTCAGGGTGCCTATTACATAATTCAATGTGTATAACTTCAACCATCTTCCCTTTATCTTCCAAAGAATTTTTCCTCTTTTACACAGAAGTTCATGACATTGACTAACCATGAGCATTATTGTTTCATTTTTACAATATAAATACATTTTTCAGAGTACAATTTATTGATTCAGTCTTTCATAAGTTAAGTGATTTTAGAAAAACTAATCGGAATTTAACTTGATCACTCTAAGGGTGAAATATTATTTAGACAGTGTGGTTATTACATTTTCAAGGTTATGTAAACAGTTTAAAATTTTATAATCAATGTCTTTAGAATTGATAGACTTAAAACTTATAAACTTATTATTATTTTATTTACTACAGTGCATTAGAAGATGGAGACACTAATATAGTTTATCTTGCTATAAACAATCTTCAATGGTCTAGAAAAATATGCATTACTCAGACAGATGGTTGAGTAAAAGTTTTTTTTCTTTTAACAGGATGTATTCTAAGAGGGTTATTGATAAGTCATGTATTCAATTTGTTATTATTTCTTAACCCCCACTTTTTTTCTGTTTTCGGATTACAAATCTCAGTTATTTAATTTTATAATTGTCATTTCCCTTTCTATCCCACAATCTCATTTTGTTATCACCCCAAGTGAGACTCTATAGCAAGAGCTGCCATAAAATCATAGATAAGTCTTAATAGCAATACATTATAATAAAAATAAACATACATTATATGTATAAACAAAGAAATCTAACTTTAAACTATACATGTAATAATTCATTTTTCGCATTGTGAACAAAATCTTAGACCTCTTCATTTTAAATGTGTGCTCTATTTATCTATTATCATCCATCTAATAAAATTAAGTTTACTTTTTGCATAAGAGGCAAAAGTAAGAGTAAGCTATTAGCCAAGCTTTATTTAGGATGTAACATTTCTGCTGAAATTGCTTTAATTTACTTATATAATATCATACAATATTAATACTTATATAATACTTACCTAATACTTATATATATCCTATATGAGGTGATAACTTCAAGTTTGATCAGCATTTTTCTTAAATGATGTGTCTTAGTTAATCATCAGGCTGATTGCATTAGCTTTTGGAGCTAGTTTATGAGAATTATTTGAACATTATTACATTATGACGAAGAATAGAGGGCACAATCTGAGGATAAAGGAATCTGACACAAATTATACTATATTAAACTATTTATTTATTTTTTTAGTCATGTTATGCTGTTTTCCCTATACAAGTAAATCACCTAGATTGACATTGGTCGAATTGTAGTGTTAGCATTTGAGGATATTGAAATTGTAAGGATTGAATAAGTGATGTGTTTTTGATGATGTTTTTATTTTACATTTGATTATTTTTTAGGTTTTGATGATGTATTTTATTTTACTATTAACCTTTTTCAGTTATAATATGTCTATCCATTACTTGTATTTAAGAGTGTCATTGTATGATACCAAACTCTGCCACCTATCTGCAGATTTAATGTAATAATTGTAATGATAATATTACTGATATATCATTTACCCCTTTGATCTAATTACCTACTAATGGTAAGCCTAATTTCTGACAGTTGCTAGCCCCTCTTGCTGCTTTGCAATAAAGTATGAATTTAAATCCATGGAAATGGGGCCAGTAAAAATACTATTCAGCACATCTCTTGCTTCAATTGTCCTTTTAACTGTGGAAAAGCATAAATTATTTTTCTCAAAAGCACACATGCTCTTGTGAGTGGCAAAGATTTTCACTTACTTCGTAAAATAAGAAAATCTTTGTGAGTATACTTAATAGAATAATAGTCACTACATACCTAAATTATCAATCAATGAATCACTGCCTAATGTGCATGATGCTTCCTTGGGAAGCGGAATGTGTATTAGGCAGTGATTCATTATTTGATGGTTTGGGTACTTAGTGACTACTATTCTATTACTTTGTCATCAGCGGTATACCTTAATGAGTACACATAAGATAATCAGAATGTTATTTATATGTGCAGAATATGATGAATTTGTGTTTTACTGCTTTTCTTCACAGGAATATATATTTTCGAATATTGTCTGTGGGTAGTGATGTTTTTTTGGAACATTTGTTTGTCTGTAACGTCTGGTGAGAAGGATTGTGATTGGAATAAATTTTCTGGTTGGTTGACAATGCTTGTGGCTGCCACCAGAAAAAATTCTACTTGCAGCATGTATAATTATAAATACAGAAATTTACAGTATGCATAGAAATACAGTCATTGGAAAGGCCTACAACATTTTAATTTTGGATTTTAATATGAAATTTGTTTCAATTTAATTAATATGCCGATGTAAAGTTTTCAAATTAAAAATTAGGACTTTGGGATAAAGGGATAAATTTCTTTTGGGCTTTAGCAAACTTAATTAACGAAAAATTCAGCGTTTTATGTACACAATGTTGGACCTTTCTCTATAATGCTCAAAAGTATGCTTCTCAAGCATTTGAATTTGTATCTAAAATAAAGAAGTTAATTGATAAAGTAATATATTATAATAAATTGATGATTTAAAAATTAAATTTTGAAATTATTCTATCTTTATTGATATGAAATCAAACTTTTTGTTGCAGCCAAAATGATGAGCTGCATTTGATAAAGTACCGTGATAATGAAAACAATCGTCTTAAGCATCCACTGAGGTGATTATGATGACATATTTTAATATTTTAATAACTGTTAATAACGAATAATCTGTTTTGCTCCATAGATTCATCAGCTGTGGAAATGGCATTCATGTAAAAAAAGTTTTGCTTAACTGGCCTTGTTAGAGCAACAGGCATTAATTTTCAGGATGTTTTTTTTTCAAAACATGCTCAGATTAATTAGGAAAAAGATAAAATATTAAAAATATCTATAAAGCCTTTAACCATTATAACGATGGAGCCTCTCTAAATTGGTACAGATATTACTATAAAATTTCTTTTATAGAAAGTGTCATCCTAAGATTAATTCTATTAATCATACAATTGTAAGGTGTATCTCGCAAAAAATATAATAATTGCAAATTCACCCAATTTATTTTAGGAATTTTTATTTTTATACTTTTCTGAATAGGATATAATACAGCTTTAAGTAAAAAGGAAAGCAGTGGATGGATTTATTAGTTTATATACGTCTCACAGTTTATTCACGATTGTCGTTTACTAACGAAAATCTGTTGCATCATCTAGAGAAAATCCTAATCCAGGTACGTTCACAATTCTGCCAATTGGCATGTTACTGTAAAATAATCTTCATATTATACAATCCGACCCAAATTTTATCGCATTTTCATTTACATTCCTCGTAAATAGAAGTTTTATGTCACCAAAATTGCCAACTGAGTATCGATACATAGCAGCGTTGGCCAAACCGTATACTACTGATAGTAACATAATCTGCAATCTAAAGGACCTAGGAGCCGATATAACTTTTGAACTAAAAAGAATTTCTCCGTAGCAAAAATATTCCTTTGTGAATAATAAATGATAACTCTCTTAATTGATCCAAACTACTTTAGTGAAAAAACACAAAACTTACAATTTTCTGTATTTAATGAAATCACAGCTATTAATCAGAATTCTTAAAGTAATCTTCTGTTCATTTCTCTGTTTTTGGTGGCGTTTGTGACGAGCGTGTGTTCTTAGTAGAGTAGGGAGCTGCGATCAAGATAGCAAAGAGCCGCACGTAGCTCGCGAGCTACAATCAGGCCATTGATATATACCTATAGGTATATATCACATCATTTTGACCGAATTATAATTTTTTGCAATTTTAACGTTTCTTGCCGAAATTTCGAAACTTCGAGGCAAAAATTCTCACAAAAGACTATTTTATTTGGAAAAAAAATTATATCTGTAATGTGGGTGTTCCATTATTGCCTGGTGTTACACTTCTATCAGGAGAAAAGACAAAACGACCCACCCTGCTGTCTAACCAACATTTGTTACATTATATTACATGTATATTTTGCGTATTTTGACAAATTTTGGCGAACTGAGAAACCATTTTCCTTGATTCAAGCGTACTGAATCTTTAATATTAAGCAGCAACCAAGCAATGTATGTACTTATTTGCCATTAAATCACTTCGGAAACATTGAGAAACCATCAGGAAAAAACGCAAACATTTGACATTTTTTACAAAAATTTAAAACTTTGACTAAAATTCGCAGCCTCAGGACATAATCCGATCGAGTTGAAATTTTTCATATGTTATAAGGACCACCGACCACAAATTTTAAGCAAAAGCCGTTGACGGATTTCAAAAAAAAAGTTTTTTCGATCCACCCTAATATGATGATAATGATCAATAGCCACTAGATATAGACCCTAAGAAAAATACTTATGAAGTAGAATTTTTAGGAAATGCCTAGTAAATAAGCTATGGCCTACTAGTGCGTTTATATTGTTTGGAATTGGTATTGTTTATATTTCTGTTTATCTTGATTTTCTATACAGCGAATAGTTTAGAACTTAATATTTATCCAGATCTTAACTAAGCTACATCTGTGGCATATCAGTTACCGCTCAGAGGTTAGTAAGTCGGACACGGTAAAGTAACAGCATAGAACAATAATATTTCTTCCATGGTAAAAGGTTCAAAGCTGGTGAAAAACATGCGTATACAGGGCTGCCCGTTATTCAGGTTCGATGATGCCCCCTGCAATTACTAAAGAAACGTTCAATTAATTTTCATTTTATGTGGGATAGACACACACACAAACTTTGTGGAAATCTTAGATATATTCTTGCTCTAAAAAGTGCTATTAATCTGATTTTTTTCATCTATAGAGGAGCTACATACTTTTCATTATTTGATTCACTTACGGGATATTGTATTGAAGTATAGGGTTTTGAATCTAAATATCTCATTAGTTGGATAAACTGTATTCAATCTCGGTTGCTGAAAACCATTTGCAAAGGTGAAACTGGGACTGAAAATCTAAACTTATATGCTAAATATATTATCACCGAAATATCTGCTTTATTTAATTTTGCTTTGTAAATATTACACTGCAGAAGAATATCGAGTTGGGATAAACAGTAAATACAACACTCGTGGAATCTATTATGTTGTTTTAAGGGTAAATAATAGATATGGTGAGAGGCAGCTGAAATATATTAACCCAAAATTGTTCAATAAATTTTGTGCCCAGAGTGATCTACATTATTTTAACAACAGGAAGCATTTAGAGGGTTCTAAAAAATCTTTTGTTGAGAAATATGCTGTTAGAAAGGTGATTTTTTTATTTTTATATGAAAGTGGTTTATAATAACATTGTAATAATTTAGTGGATATATGTTTTGTATTTCGAGACTGGGCTGTTTTCTTTGGTCAACTTATGTTTCTTTCTTTCCAATTAATTTGTAATTTTGGATCCCGTCGACAGGCATTGCCTGATGGAACTTTAATGTCCTTTTTGTTTAAATTAATAAATTGGGAGGGCATGCTTTTATAAGGATTCGTTGTCACAATTTTTTTCGCGCTCAAAGTCCGACAATTTCTGAATCTGGAATTCTTTTAGAAACATTTTAAAAATAAGAGGTGGAAGCTTTAAGCGATAAATTAAGTAAAGTAAATTTATTCCATCTTGAAGAGAATACAAACAACATGAACAATTATTAATATTATGATGGAATTAGTTACCCCATAGGTATAACCTGTTTCGGGGTTACCATCAAACTCAATATAAACATAAAACGGATGGCTGGTGCAGATACATAATTAACTTACAAAAAAAAAAACAAAAAATGTAAGTGGTTTAACAGAAATGGAAGAAAACGTTTGTGTGTTCTTTACACTTGTTCTTAAAAGAAAAAAATCTGATGTGGCCAGCACATGACTTTCTCCATATATAAGATGTAAATATTTATCTACGACAGTAATTTCGAACTCTATATTCCATCTAAACTTGGAAGATGAGTGATTAATATATATATTATTATCTTTTACGTCACAAACATTATAAATAATTTTTTTCGGGACATGCTCGATGAAAAACGATGAATTTGGCCTTTCGCCCATAGAGCCCAGAGCGCCCGCAAAGTACATATTCAGCAACTTCCAGTTTATCAGTATTTCATGAATAACTCCTAAAAAATCAATGATAAAAAAATATGTTTCCTACAAAAGTTATAGTAAATTACATTTTCTAAAACTTTTATATATAATAATATATACCTAAATATCATATTTATGGAGATATTTTGAAAACCGGAAATGAGCTTTGAAGAATGAAGCTCAACTTTCGGTCAACCGATTCACTCCAAAACCTAATCAACTCTAAACACTGTAATAAAAGTACTATGTATTAAATTTGGTGTTGATCCAACAAATAGTTTTCATGTTAGAGCGCCCACAAAGTACATAATCATCTTCTTCCGGTTTATCAGTATTTCACGAATAACTCCTATTCAACTGGTGATACAAAAATATGTTAAATATAAAAGTTATAGTAAAACATATTATCTAAAACTTTTATAAGGTATACAATATACCTATATATCATATTTATGGAGATATTTTGAAAACCGGAAATGAGGTTTAATGAATAATGCTCGACTTCCGGTTGATCGATTTACTCCAAAAACTAATCAACTCTGACAGCACACACCACAGTACTATATATGAAGTTTGGTATCGATACGACTAATTTTTTTCACGTTAGAGCGCCCACTATCACACACACACATACACACACACACACACACATACACACAGACATCATTCCAAAAATGGTCAAAACGTGTTCTAGGGACCCCAAAACATGTATTTCCGTTGAAATCTCAAAGTCGATTTTTTTCATGAAAACAATACTTTCTCTATACTTCGTATATGGAGAAAGTAAAAAGGAATTCCTGTAAATTTTACAAAAAATACTAGATACATGCATATAACAATAATAAAGAATAATGATGATTCTGTCAAGTAATATAATTACAACTACCAAAAATTAACATATTCAAATAAAATATATCAATAAGATACGGTAGGTAATACATAGGAGAACATATAGTTACTTAGTACGAGTAATTTACTAAGTGTAGTGGACCAAAAGCATAATAATACAAAAAGAGAGGGCCACAGGCAATACGAGAGTATCAAGAAGGAACCTAGGAGCCTAAAGGATTATGTGACCCTAGTCGAATACGTATGCGAAAGGAACTATTCCAGGCTTTGCTCAAGTAATGCAAATTAGTGCCATTTTCGGACACTTTTGAATCTCGCGTGTGAATTCCATCGCCTCCTTCGCTCTCACTTTCCGAATTCCTTTCAAAGACTCAACCCTACGCCGCCATCTCAATTCATTAACCAACTATACCTTCACTCTCCTTGACCGTCTTTTCCCCTCTAAAGACCCTTCAATTACCCTTCCTCCTCCTCATCTCTAATCCTCCCATACGCCCCCCTCATCTCTCCACTTTCGTCTGAGCGACTACTCTCCAAATCTTTCTTAATGCCCGCCTTCACGGCCCTCGAGAAAATTACGACCTAAGAGGCGAAAACTTTTGTGTGCGGCAAATGTCCCTCTTCTCGATGGCATAAAGGGGAAATATCGCTTCTTCCGAGCCTTGGACGGCGATAAAAAATGGCCCCGTCAATGCGTCTGTCGAGGATTTCTTCTTTCCTAAGAGAATGAAGCACTCAAGCACTGTTTTTCGTAGGTACCCTCAACTCCCTTCAACTATGAGGAGAATTTGAAATGGCTCCCTTTTTCGCCCGTGATTTAATGCGGGTTGTGAGCTTCGATCATCAATCCTGCATACTTAAAGGATTCCGGAGGCGGAAAATGGCGTACATTCCTACTAATAAATCAGGAGAAAGGAATTCATTCCCTGCTGGAGTTTCGTGTATGATATATAAAGCTATCGCTAGTGCGCTAGAAGATGAAAAGCAGGGGATTTAAATAAGGTCGGCGAGGAGCAAAAACTATGGAGTTCGCTGCCCCTGTACCCGCCTGCTCCGTCCTCGCGAATTCATATTTTCTTGCATAATTTAGTATCAGTGTGAATTTTGGACGTTTCAACGATTCGCTGTTATGTATCAGGTAAGATACCCGTGAAGTATGGAATAGAGTCCTACTTTAAACACTCCAATCTATAGCAGCGCCGAGTAGTCCCTTGCTGAAAAATACCATTGGAAATTTAATGACTACGCTTTCTTAATTTTATGCACCTATTACAACTCCTTGGGCAAACAAAATCTTTAGTATTCCACAAAAACTATGTTTACATTGATAGCTTAAGATTTCAAAGAAATATTGACCTTTCGTGATGCTTTCTTACATATTTTTATATACACAGCTTACACTTTATATACACCGCTTTTATGTACACTTTAACCTCCAAAGAAGCATAGCAAATGTAACTTATGCTAACTATCTTTACTTTCATATTTCATTTTTCTGTTGAGCGGAGAATTTTATAAATATAACTTAGCTCTCAAATTTCAGCTCTACAGTCATGGCAATAAGCTTACTAAATTTCGATACATTAAATTGAAAAGACTCTTCTCAAAGCTCTGCAGGCCGTCATACACGAGGAAATCCGTGGAAATACAAGAGGAAATATTTCACAAAATGGAGAATCCTGGCTTCCTGATTGCTGAAATTAGAACATGTTCTATTCTTGAAATATTTCAGGAAATATTTCCTCGTTTATGACGGCCTTGACAGAGATGTAGCCTTACGAATTACCATTGTAAGATCGCTCCTTTGGGCAGCTTTACCAATATTTTGCTGTTGTCTCAGTTATATATGTTACTAATTATAAAAGTATAGCAAATTACTTTTAACAAAATTTATCTAATTTAGCTAACTCCCTCAATCTAAATAGCAATGAGGTTATGAATTAAAAATTACAAATACAAAATAAATCAATTTTTGATAAAATATCCATCATAAATACATTACGTTTCAGTTCATCCAAAATTTTATCGTACCATTTTCTTTCGTAAATATTGCTCTAGAAGTCATTTCTTTTAACTTGAACCTCAAAAATATCAAAAAAGTATCATTTTATAGAAATATGAGCTGCTTAACACTACTTTCATGGAGCTCAGCATTCAAGCCCCAAAAGAAACGTGTTAAGTCTTATGTTAGCGGAAAGTCACTCAATTATTAATGAAAATAGTTTTAAAATATATATTAAAAATATTTCGATAGAGCAAGCAGTTTAAAAAAAAACAAATACTGAATCGTAATATATCACTTATTTTATTCAATTCTACACGGAACATTAAATACAACAAAGTACTATTCAGTAGACCTTCTAACTAAGTGGTGTAAACATCTGAGGTATATCGTGTTATATGTTGTGTAGTTTGTTTAATTCCGTGTGGGTGTGAACTCTTCTTGGTATGGCTTGACGTTGGATAAAGTCCTTCGAGTAGAGGTAGGAATCCCTGATAATTTCTCGTTTATTTATTTGATACCGGACACGTACGTATCAGCACTTGGTCTCCCACCTTTAAGTTTGCTATTCTCTTCTTGCTTGCACACTCCTGAAATAATTCCTTTGGTGCCCTTGATGTAGTATAATCTGGCTGGATTATTTTGTTAACAGTCATGGCATCCATGCACAATCTTATTGAGTTAGCTTTCTACAGAAGACGTACCAATGGTGATACAATTCGATCATTCCTTGGACTAGAAGCTCTTTAATAGCCTTCCTTGCCTTCGTACGGAGATTTAGAATGTTATTACATATATAATGAAATTCCTTTTCCTTCACTTCCATTTTATATGAACACCCTTTTATTTTCCCGGGCGTATTCCTAAATATTTCCATCCTCTTCTTAATTACTTCCGCTTGTAATTACCTTTCTTCTCCGGACAATTCTGGTATTTGCTCAATACTGCTCTCTATGACATCTGTAGAAATATTTCCTTCTTCTCGGTTTTCGGCCAATAGCTCCCATCACCTGGATTCCTCTTAATGGGAGCTTCATTACCTCCTCAAAATATGTAGCATTTTCTTCAAAATATTCTTCACTGATACAAGTGATTTCTGAATGTGAGCCCACGAGTGCCTTTGTTTTGATACCATTATCATCTATCTCTGGGCATTTAATTTCCGCGATTGGGCCGTCTTTCTTCTCTTCTTCGAATAACCTTCTTAGTGATTGTAAAATGCTTCTGATGAGCGTGTTTCCCGGCACCTTCTTCTCCTCCGTATTGCTCATTATCGTTGTCCCATTCTCTTCGGTCATCGGTGTGTTGGGACGAATCCAGGTAAAAATGTCACAGGTAAAAGTACCACGGGTAAAAATGCCACGGTAAAAATGATTTATAAATGGCAATTTGTGTTTAATAAATTGAAAGAAGGTACGCTACTACTTATGTTTGGCAGGGGAAGGGAGGCATTTCAAACTAAGCCCCCTTATCCAGAAAGTCTCCCAAATTTTTACTTGTAACTTTAACTGTTATAGGCGTTTTAGTTACTTCTACTGCTACTAAGTAAAATAATATTCCGAAGTCTTGCGCGTCCAAATTCAAATTGGGGAGTTCGAATTTCCTTAAATCTTTCTTATATGGTATCCCTTTGATATTAATATTATTTTGACGTCCATGGCATGGATTGACCTTAGAATACCGACTATCATTACTTGTAGAAAATTCTCGGGGTAAGCAAAAAATGAAATTTCCCTGGACGAATGAGTGAAGACGTAATTTGATGTCACGCCTCAGATACTTCATGGCATGTATTATATTCATGATATTCTTTGGGCCTTCCATAAATTGTGTCCTCATTTGTATTGCAAACCAAATGGTATATTATTTCATCACATACGTGGCCAACGTATGCAGATCTTTTGAAGTGTTCCTTGTTGAAATATAAAATCGAATAGTGCAATTCCCGGTTGTAGTCAATCCATTTTTCCTGGGCTTCTCGCTGTAGGGCTCTTGGGACATTCTCTATCTGAAACAGCACGTGCCAATAATGGTATTTTTGACCGCAGCTTAAGTATTATGTATTGACAGCAGAAATTAAAGTACTACTTAAACTACTGACTTGCCGTCTCATATGCTCAAATATTAGACAATTGTGCCCAGATAAGCATTAGGTCAATAGTTGGACCTAGGAAAATTAATGCCCTAAAAATATGATCTTCTTTTGGATTCAAAAGAGAGATTGGAGATTAAATATTGTAAGGGATTCATAGGAGCCTGAGAAAATGGGGTTAAAGGTAGAATAGAGAACAATAATGGAAATGGGAAACATTTTCTATCTTCCCACCACTTCCCGCCCACGGCTCCACCTAGACCCTTCCTCAATAGCGCCCAACACTCACTCCATTCAACCCCTATCCCAATCAATTACTTGCTTTTCTTCTTTCTTAAATACCTATTCGTCCCTCCACCAAACACACTCCCATCCCTCCCTCTAACCACAGCCACTTCCAACCGTCCCTCTACTCCACCGACTCCCATTCCTCCCTCTACCCCACTCACCCCAACCAAATCCTCTATCCCACCCACTCCCGTCCCTCCACCTATCACCACCAATCCCCACCATCCCTCCAAATCCACCCACACTATCCCTCCCGCAATCCTACCCATGTACCACCCTCTAAACCCCCCACTGCCAATCATCCCTCTACCACATAAACGACATTACCATCCAGTGAACCCACCCATACTATCCATTCCTCCAACCCACCCACTACCGTACCTCCCTCTACACAACCCACTACATTCCCTCCATCTACCCACTTATTCCCATCCCACCCTCTACCCAATCCAATCCATTCCCACCCTCTGACCAACACACCCCCATCCCTCCCTTTACCCCACCAATCCCCGTCCTTCACTCTAACTCTTCTCCCATCCCTCCCTCTACTCAACCCAAACCATTCCCACCATCTACCCACCCATTCCCATCCCACCCTCTACCCCACCCACTCCATTCCCACCCTCTGACCAAACCACTCCCATCCCTCCCTGTACCTCACCAAACCCGGCCTTTCCTCTACCTCTCCCATCCCTCAAAATACCCCTCCCATTCCTATCCCACCCACCCCCGTCCTTCCCCCTACCCCAACCTATCCCATCCCTACTTCTACCCCACCCACTCCCATCTCACTTTCTACCCCGCCCATACCCAACATTTCCTTGACCTAACCAACCCCATTTCTCTACCCCACCCACACCCAACACTCCCTCTACCCAACCTACTATTTTCCCACCCTCTATGCCAAACACCCTTTCCCTCCCTCTAATCCAACCACTCCCACACTACCTGCCCACTGCTCCACTTACACCCATATCACCCACTCCCAACCCTCTGCTCCTACCCAATACCTTCCCTTTCTCTATAGCGCCCAATAATCACTCCATTCCATCCCTCTCCCAATCAATCGCTTGCTTCTCTTCCTCTCCCATTACAATCTCCCATCTACTACCTTCACTCTTTATTCTCAATTAGACATTAGAAAAAATACGGGTAATCCAATGAAAAGGTACATAATATATAAATTATACATTGCCCCACCTTGCACATCTTTATAAATCTATACATCCAGCAATAGTTATTTTGGCTAAGGGCGCAAAGTTTTGTATATCCATATTATACACATTTCAAGTCATGGTGCGCTATACAAGCTCCGGCCTTACAAATTTTCATGCTATACATAATGGAACATATATTTTGGCTCGGAAAAAAAAGAATGTATTTCACTTCTTATTCATCTTCCGGGGTAGCATGATGCCCTAGGTGATCGTTGTCTGGTAGTGCAGTAACCTGATGATGTGCTCAATGTAGAAGCCCTAAATAATTTTACTTTGGAGCTCCCGGATTTTTTGAGCAGTATTAAGGAGAAACTAGAGGGCTTTTTAGACCGTGTAACAGATGCCAAATGCCAGGACCTCAGCTCCTTCCCGCACCCGGAGGCGTTCATCTTCCGAACATCTTCCCTCTTCTTTCTCTTGGCCCTCGAGGACGTTCTCCTGGTCTTCGAAGGGCACCATGAAGTCTTAGATACGGAACGAGGATTGAAAAAATAAATCTTAAAATGTTAGATCCTATCTAAATATTATTTATGAATAGGGAAGTAAATGTAAGCATTCATCCATGGAAAACAATATAATTAATACATAGACAGTATCATTATATAAAAAGAAGTAGATTGCAAGAACTATATAACTTTCCATTAAACTTGAATGTCATATGGTATATTATTATTATTATTAGGGGTTTTTATTAGGCGAGATTGAGGCTAAAAAGTCTCCTCTTCCATTTAACCTCCAATTATATCTCAATTCCAGGAGTTAAGAATGTGCAGATGAAAGTTAAAAACAAAACCATCTAAGAATTTCAGGAAATTAAACTAATTCCATAAGTATTTTTGCCTAGCAACATCAAAAACGCGACCGATTTCGACGAATGATTGTCATCATCTGATCGTGTTTTTGTTACTAGTAGACAAAAATTTAATTTTAAAATATATATTTTCCCAAGAATTATTTCACAATGCCTCGCCTGTTTTCGGGAAGTATCACATTTTGTTTTAACAATCCTGGGACACTGCAATAAGGTTTTCAACTTTTAATGAGTGGGGAAAGTAATCATAATAATCTAAATTCATCCATCTGTAATCAGATCTACACGTTTGTAATTATGTCCAAAAACTTTTATCTTTATGGTATATTTGGCTGAATTTGTATCCTAGTTCAAGGACCTTCAATGTACTCGTATTATTGTGTATCTTTGAGAGTATTCTTAAAACAAAAAAAAAGATTAATCCCGCGCCTGTTTTGATAGACAGCCAAAATTACCTAATAGAATTTAACTTTCTAGCAATATTTTGGTACAAAGGCCGCAAAACTAGTTCATCTAAATAATGACCACATCCTACATCATCTACTTTATTTATCATGTACGCAATCATTGAATCCTCGTATTAAATACCTGAATCTAACGGGTAATCCGAGTTCTCAGTCTTGTGTATAATATCCTCTGGATTTATGGAGATAACATTTATTAGAGAGAGATGATTCTTAGAAGTGGCTCGATTTCATGTGGTCCACTCCCGATGATCGGGCTCAGTTGGTTGATAAAAAGCGGAAAATTGGAGCTGATTAGATTGCCTCACAAAAGAAGACGTTTATGGTTAGAGACGAAATTACTTATCGAAGATCGCTATGCGAAAGCGATTCGAAGTTGCGCGTCGGGAGATTGAAATATTCATGCCGTTAAAATGGGAAATCCCTAATATATTTATAATTATAACCTTAATCATATTCACATTTTTCCTTTGCGATGTAGGATGGGAAGGGTCATTATTTAAAGTATAAACCAAAATATACCTTTTCCTTATGTGAGAGTAGCTTGTAGCTTTGAGTTATGAAGCACGAAATTACAACTGAAATACACGAACAGAAATTAAACCAAACTATGATCTTACTGTATGTTATTGACTACATAAAGCAGTGAAGAAACAGGAATGTCAATTTAAAGCTCTTTGTTTGATAAGGAAAGTAATAGACCTACTTGAATTCTTAAAATAATGACCAAATTATTGAAGGTCTCTGGAACCCTTACACGGCTCTTAAGGAAATATTTGGAAACTACTTTCTCTACCTTAAGAAGAACATTACAGAGAAAGTAAACGAATTGGAAAGCAAATTAGCAGTTGGCATTGCAGATATCTGGCGGTATGCATGAATATACTTTTCAGTTCTTTTAAGATAAGATGGGAAAGCAATTGCGTATTTTTGTGGAATACAAATCAAGGAAAAAAGCTAAAACAGGAGGAACAAAAAAAGGTGATTCGACAACGACTTCGGAATCGTTAAGTCGAAACAAAGGTATAGGCAACCAATGTATGTAGGACAATAGCGTTTGAAAGAAAGAACATAATTCGTAAAGTGAAATTGTAATTAAAGGAAGCGGCTTTTCTTAAACGTATAAACAATGACCATGGGACTCGTAAATGCGTTAATATGCCGAATGAACTCCAGCAAAGCTAATATTTCCTTACAAAAAAGTTTTCAAGGAAGGAAATAAATACATATCATTCATAAAATATCCTTGGGGTGCCTACGAATGGAGCCCACCTGCAAGCCCTGAATAATACAAGCTAAAAGGCTCAAATATATTTGGTCGCGGCATCATTAGACCAAGAGTGTCATTCTTGTTTTGTAGTAAGATGCAATACATTTATAAAATCCTCATGTATATGAATGTAGGTACCCGAAAAACCTCGATCCTTTTCATTTATTTCCTTTACATCATATCGTACTTTTACAGAAAGTCTACGCTGCCGCTCAAACTGATTCTTGTCAACAAATCTTAAATTCAATTAATCACGCACAGTTCTCATATATTATCTCAAATATCTTCCTTAATTTGAAATACAAAATTTGTATGCTTCGAAATACTATACGATGATGAAATGTAAAAAACTGATCAGAAAAATAAGATATTATAGTCTGTTTACTTAACTTGGAGATCCAGCCTACCATTGTCAGCCGAGCCTCTACCGCTGTCGTGGTCACTCGCATTTTTAAGAGTGAGTCATACGGCAAAGCCTTATCGATATTTGAGCAAGTTCACATTATTAAAACTGGAAAAAATAGAAACACCAAAAAATTAGTCATATATTAATGAATATGTTAATATCAAGAAGAGAATAATTAAATAAAAAAATTGAGAGGAAAAAATAAATTACCATAAAGGTTCTATTCTGCGAATAAATTCGTAAACTTTTATTAACGAAAATTTGTACTCTCCGTTTTCAAAAGAGCACGAAAAGATTCTCTTATTTTCAGTCGGCACCAGAAGAAAGCTTTTGCATACATTTGAGTTGCTAGTGGTATTAAGTTAAGATTTAGGCCACATCTCGCATTATGAGATATTTACCGATATCAAATTAAAGTATAATGTTATTGTCTACGTGATACAATGAAATGTACATTAAATATCTTGGCTCGTCCGAGGTAGGTATTGCACCACATTGAACAATGAAAATCGAAGTGAAAGAATTCAAGGTCATTGAAACAAAACATCGAGATGCACGGAACACTTTACGAAACATTGCTCGATAATTTTGGAAAAATTTTATCGAAAAAGGAACGGAAAGCAAAATCAACCTTGCGTGTTTATGTATGCAAGTAACTCTCACTTCTCTTCACAGAGATTCAGAATGAGGCGGAAAGCGAAACTGCATGTTTATGACTCACGAAGCAGAGCACTAAGACTAATCTGAAAAAAATTATGGCTCCTGAAATGAAGTACTTAACTGTGACTAGTAAAATGACACTAAATTAAGGAAAACACTTACCCTGATTAGATTATGCTGAAAACAATACAGTGATAGCAACGGAAATGGAAAGCACAATATCAGAGACTTTTGATGAATCTCGCCGTAATATGTTATCTAAGCTTCGAATTAATAACTAATATCGATAACTCTCATCGTAGAATGGTATGAACTATAAATGCTTATAAAACTTGTAACTTTTTCTGTATACGGATATTTAGAGTGAACGCGGGAAGGTGTGTGTTTATTAGTAACTAGGGGAACAAGGCACCATAGCTTAATCTAACGGGTAGGAAATGGGAAGAAAATGAAGTCAAACAGATGATAAGAATTGTGAAGTCCTACAGCTCAGATTCATAATGTTCAGGGACGATATCCTATGAATGAATTTAAGATTTTAGTTTATGAGAAGGTATAACTATGAAATAATACAGATGAATCCCAAATAGAAATCTATATTAATCTATCTTACTCTATGTGAAGGGCTTTGTATACACTTACGCATGACAAAGCGCATTTCATTTCTTTTTTTTTGTGGGCGTTCATTGGCATTCCCCACCTTGTCCACATAATACGAAACAGGGAAGAAAGAGTGGGCATAATACTGGATTAATCTATGAAAGGAGTAAACGAAAGTATAATTAACGATTGCGTCTCAGTGAATTGACTAGACGACCGAAAAAGGCTCCGAAAAAGAAAATAAATTGCCTAGGCTCTGGTATAATTTTATTACATTCCAATCGTTGCTTAGACACCGAATAGATATGAATGCCGAAGATCATGCTTTACCCTCGGTTAGCACTTGAGTTACGAATAGTGTAACGAGACCATCGTCTACTTAATAATATGATAAAGCGTGCAACCACAAAGTAAAAGTCTGGCCTTTCCATTTCAACATAAGTGCTTGAGACAAAGAAATGAATAATTAGAATAATTCGTAGCTGTATCGAATTGTTCGAATTTCGAAAAGATCGAGGACTGAAGGCCGCCTGAGGCCATGATAATCACTTTCTCCACTCCTTCATTGCCAACTGTTAAACTACGGCTGGATTTCTCTTCAAAAGTCGCCTATTGTTTCTCAAAAATGCCTAAGTGGATGAAACTTTCGGCACGATATATCAAAACAATATATGACTTGTGAATGACTTAAATTGATCGTTTCCAATGGGTCAGTTCTTACTGGAAAGGCTAACAAAGAGTCTGTATAATATTCTTTAAAAGGAATTTAAGTTGACGGTAAACATGTAATAGACTATTCATATATAGAGGGTGATATAAAATCTATGCTTTTGTAATTGCTTCCTAATTCATCCATAAGAGTAAGGCAAATTCCAGTAACAAATTTCAACAGTATTGTGAAAATTGATACGAATATCTATTAAAAATTTTATCTGATTAAATATTAACGATGACGAGTTACACACACACTGTAAGTTTAAACTGATGGGCAGTCGAGATGAAAGGGAAAAGAAGGAACCGTATCTCTATCGGATATAATTGCACTTCAATACATACTTCGATGCTAAAAAACTGTAATTCTGCAACTTCCAGCAATGAAGAACCATCCGTAGGTCATGTCTACCTCACGTTCGAAAAATTACAATCAGCATCAATGAATAGGTATGATTATCTTCTAAGGTTAAAAATAGAGAAAACGCCAGTAAATGAACGTTTTTGTAATACTGTAGCCTAGCGATGTAACAATTTAGTCCTTTATTTTGATGCTAGAAAACGAATATAGGGACGAAAAATTTGCCTAAGCAGTTGACTTAGTAATCTCTCCGTAAAATATGCGGAAAGTTTCCGTCGAGTTATTTCTTATTATATAAAATTGAATCACTAATAGAGATAATTGCTTATCATAATCTTGAATAAAACGAGCTCCAGACTTAATTAAACATTATTCGCAGAGCGGAAGAGCATTCGAGTAAGGATTCCCTCATCATTTTGCTTTAAATTGGAATGCCTCTTAGGATTCTACTACGGAAAAAAGAAAAGTTACTTGATTAAAACGCGTTCCTTTATTTTCACATTCCTAACGGTAATATTGGATTTTCATGTACTCTCTGAGCTTCAACTACTACTTATTATTTACTAAAACATATTAAATCCAATAAATTGCACACAGTTCTTCTTTTTGGACCTAGACGAGGCGATTTCAACCAAGCAACATTTTAGTTAAACAACTAATACTATAAGATGTACTATAAGATTATGAAATTAAAAAAATATATCTGTATAATAGAAAGTATAGTTTGTTGACTTAACTTGGAGATCCAGCCTACCGTTGTCCTCGAGCCTCTGCCGCTGCCGTGGTCCCTCGCATTTGCGAAGAGAAAGTCATACGGCAAAGCCTCATCAAAATTTGAGCAAGTTCACATTCTTAAAACTGGAAAGAATAGAAACACCAAAATAATTAGTCATATATTAATAAATATGGTAATATCAAGAAGAGAATAATTAAATAAATAAAGTACCCGGTGACAAAGAAAAATATCGCAGTTAGCGTTAATGCACATCTATGAAGTTATGTAACGGTGATCCACTTCGATGTTAAAATACAAACTGTACTCATCAACACTTCTAAACACGTTATTAGAGTAGGCAAATTTTAATCGAGGGCACAATTAATAGAAATACGGATGGTTCTGACATAAAAGGAAAATGAACTTAGTGCAGATCGTATGAAGACAAGAATAAGATACTACGTAACGATGGCAGTTTAAACATCCGAATAATTGATAGCAAATGATATTAGAAGTACGTAATGAAAAAGGTTCAGCTTTACTTGCCTAGACCTAAAGAGGCCAAGTTATGTTACTGGTGATATTTATCTACATATTTCAATTAATTTGAAACGAGACATTATAAAATAGCTACCCCTAGATATCCCTCATAATTTTCCTAATAAAATTAACAAGATAATGATTGGTAATTCATCACCTCCCATTAGGCTATAAAATTTCACTCACGTTTACCAGTTTCCAAATCCAACGGAAGTCACGAAATTTAAATTGTAACGGAAATTTGAAAACAATTGACAAAACTTCCGCACCAGACGGGATCTACGCTGCAACTGAGGAAATTTCCATCAGGACAACCGTTGAACAAGTAAGCTGAAATTTGATTGGTGGAATTTCGATGTTCCGTAAATGGCCACCCTCACAACTTAATTAAAACATTTACATTAATAATAATTATAATCACATTGACATTCAATTTTATGAAGTAACTTTTTTATTTTAATTTAAAATAGTTTGGTATATTAATTTTCATTGGTAGATTACTTAATTATATTATAAGTTGATTCTTTCCTTACCTCCAATGGGAACGCTCGAAACATCGTAATTGTAAACTGTTTAATTATTAGTTTTGTAATTTTAAGATTTCTAAAAAAATCGTTTTAAGCTTTCTTTAAAATACTAATATAATTGATTACTTCTCGTCGGTTATTACAAAAGAATGGAATTACCGCATCAATTCACTTAATCGATAATCACCAGAAAGTATTTTTAAGATTTCTATTT
The DNA here is from genome assembly GCA_947579665.1 of Sympetrum striolatum. Taxonomy (NCBI): domain Eukaryota; kingdom Metazoa; phylum Arthropoda; class Insecta; order Odonata; family Libellulidae; genus Sympetrum; species Sympetrum striolatum. The sequence continues at coordinate 18,017,617 of OX388341.1, forward strand.
TAAGACATGCAAATAGATCGAAAAATATTTAATCATAAATTCTGCACATCGAGAAAAAATATTGCATAGCATGATTCGGGAGAATTGAATTGCTTCCCGGCTTCAGAGTATATACGTTACCTTATCCTCCCTCGTCATCAAAACAAATTTTCGGCGCAGAAATACATTCAAATCTTACAGTTTTGAAATTATGAAATTAATTCTTTAAATACTTAATACTCACATCTGATACTTTCTTATTTTAAAATTGGAGCTTAAATGTTAAAATCCTTAGATGGATAAGGTCCAGGCACTGACAGTAGGAACAAAAGTGGTCAAATATTAATATTAATAATCAAATATGTCTGTGAAGAAGATCAGAATTCTAAAAGAATTTCCACCAAATTCCATTTCGACTATTAGGAAGCTCATCTGTGTGATGCTTTGAATATGTTTAATGCATCCACAGGAATTCGTAGAGAACACTTTTTAACTATACTCTTTTCACAGTCATTAAAGCAAACCATATAATAAAGAGCTGATTTCAATTTTCGACATGCATAAAGTCCTCGGAGGAAGGCGTCATATTATGGAAATGCATCATAACGTCAGAAGAGAGAAAGGCTTTTGCTTTTTCCAGTTTTATTATCCACTAAAAAAGCATAATCATTATTATCCATACACAATCATCATGGCGATGGTGATTATTTGCTGAATCCGGTAGCGTATAATAAAACTGTGGGAAGTACTAGCCTTTCTCTCTTTTCTCGTTGACGACAATACCTTTTCAATTGTGTATTCCATGAGTTCACTCCCACTATGAACGGGTTGCACACAAACAGTGGAGATTAATCCAAAATGAAACACCGTCTTGATCTATTTGTACTAATTCATGTCACATTAACTGTTATTATAACTTTAATGTCACTCAAGAAAGAACGCCATTCTACTCACCTACTTCTTCTAACCACGAGGTGAATACTTGGCCTTTAATCACGCTTTTGGGCTTTTACGATCGTCACGAAAAGTCTGAAGTACGCAATTTGCGTGCGAAGAACTGTGAGTAATATGAGGTGATGTTCATTGTGTTTCTCACAATGATGGTCTTTCAGCACTTCTAAATTTACCTGGAATGTATTCATGTGGATGTTATATGTATATTAAAGATATGAGAAGAATATGCTCTCTTCTAAATGCTCGAAGTGTAGGTAATATTGGTGAGAAAACCGAGACCTCAATCTTTTGTTTTCTTTTGATTGAATGCTAAAAGAATCGTTTAAATCGTTTTTAATTATAAATATAATATAATTAATTACTCCTCGTTTGCTATTTAGAGAGATTCAATTCAATTCATAGATAAGCACCAGAAAGTATTTTTAAGATTTCTATTAGAAGACATTTAACTGGATCGAAAAAATATTTAATCAGAAAGCTCTGCTCATCAAGGAATAACGATTGCATTGCATGATTCTGGAGAATAATGATTGATTCCCCGCGTGAGAATATATACATTACCATATCCCCCTCCCTCTCAAAACAAATATTTTGCGCAGAAATACATTCACATCTCACAGTTTTGAAATTATGAAAGATATTCTTTTAATACTTAACACACACACCTAAACTTTGTTATGATAAGTACTGAGCTTACATTTTAAAATACCTTAGAAAAATTAGGTCCAAAGACTGATAGGTGGGACAAGAATGGTCAGATATAAATAGGAGATAATCGCTACGTACTGGTACGTTTATGGGCGTAGAAGGGAAAACAGAAGATAATGATACTCATTAGATAAACTTAACTGATGTGTAAGTTACCAGCATACGATCAAAATGGCGTTGAGTTGAGCATCACATGAACCCATCAAAATGTAGAACAATCATAAATGTATCTTAAACTTACATTTTGCTTACCAAACGCAGCTAACTAATATATCTTACTTCACATCCTACGCTGACTGTGATTCCGTTACCGAGAGTACAAAATAGTAAAACACTTCACTTCAGAAACTTCACAAATCACAAGACAGAAGAAATCCCGATAGCATTTCACTAACGTACGAAGAAATCAAAATTTTGAGGTCTCGGTTTTCTCACTAGTATTACCTACACTTCGAGCATTCAGAAGGGAGCCTACTCGTCTCATATCTTTGATATACTTATAAAATCCACATGAATACATTCCAGGTAAATTTAGAAGTGGTGAAAGACCGCCATTGTGAGAAACACTATGAACATCACCTCACGTTACTCATAGTTCTTCGCACGCAAATTGCGTACTTCAATCGTTTCGTGACGATCGAAAAAGCCACCAGGTTAAAGGCCAACCTCGTGGTTAGAAGAAGAAGGTGAGTGGAATGGCGTACTTTCTTGGGTGACATTAAAGTTATAATAACAGTTGGTGTGACATGTATTAGTACAAATAGATCAAGACGGTGTTTCATTTTGGATTAATCTCCACAGTTTGTGTGCAACCCGTTCAAAGTGGGATTGAACTCATGGAATACACAATTGAAAAGGTATTGTCGTCAACGAGAAAAGAGAGAAAGGCTAGAACTTTCCACTGTTTTATTATCCGCTACCGGATTCAGCGAATAATCGCCATTTCCATGATGATTGTTTTATGGATATTAATGATGATGCTTTTTTAGTGGGTAATAAAACTCGAAAAAGCAGAATAGTCTGTCTCACCTCTCACGCTGTGATTTGCAAAATATGACTTGACTTGTAGTTTATTTTTCTGTTGAGATAGATGGCACATATCTATATATATGACGCCTTCCTCGTGGATTTCATGCTTGTTGACATTTGAAATCAGCTCTTTATAAAGTAGTTTCGTTTTATGAGTATGCAGAGAGTGTAATGGAAAAGGGATTGCTATGTATTCCTGTGGATTTACTAAGCACATTCAAGGTCTCAAGCAGATAGGATTCTTAAGGGACGAGACCTTGTGGTCGACATGGAATGTGGTGGAAATTCTTTTAGAATTCTGATCTTCTTCATGTACAGATTAAAGTTCTGTGAGGGCTTGAGGTACTGTATAAAATGTGTAAGTAAAAGGATATAAAATATATTCATCAAGCATGCTGTTGCCTTTCCCCATATATATTTCCCTTCTGTAGAATCCTCAATTATTGTTTTAGCAATCCCTCACCTATGTATATTTGACCATTCTTGTAACTGCTATCGGTCCTTAGACCTTATCTCTTTCTAAGATATTTTAGCATTTAAGCTCCATTTACATCATAACAAAGTATCATTGTGAAGGAGGAGAAATAGGTAAAGTAGATTTTCTCAAGCTGGGAAGCAATTTTTATTGTCCCGAATCATGTTATGCAATCGTTTTTTCTCGATTAGCAGAATGTCTGATTAAATATAATTTCGATCAATCTAAATGTCTTCGAATAGCAATCTTAAAAATACTTTCTGGCGTTTATCGATGAAGTTAATTGATGCGCTAACTCCATTATTTTGTAATGACCGACGAGGAGTAATGCATTATATCAATATTTTAAAGAAGCTTTATACGTTTTTTAGTAATCATGGTAAAAAAAAGAAATACTAAAATTCAAAAATTACAAATTATTAAGTATACAGTTTACAATTACGATGTTTCGAGCGTTCCCATTGGAGGTAAGGAAAGAATCAACTTAAAATATAATTAAATAATCTACCAATGAAAATTAATATACCAAACTATTTTAAATTAAAATTAAGAATTTGCTTCATAAAGTTGAATGTCAATGTGATTATAATTATTATTAATGTAAATGTTTTAATTAAGTTGTGAGGGTGGCCATTTACGTAACATCGAAATTCCACCAATCAAATTTCAGCTTTCTTGTTCAACGGTTGTCCTGATGGAAATTTCCTCAGTTGCAGCGTAGATCCCGTCTGGTGCGGGAGTTATGTCAATTGTTTTCAAATTTCCGTTACAATTTAAATTTCGTGACTTCCGTTGGATTTGGAAACTGGTAAACGTGAGTGAGATTTTATAGCCTTTCGTTTTCTTTTTGCAATAATAACTATTCCGTGAATGAATTTTCCTTACAAGTGAAAGAACGACGTTTGAAGACGTGAAGATATTTGTGACTGTCACAAAGGATTTCCTTTTATGGTAAGTAATACAAATAAATCTTTATCAAATTTCCGTCGCGTTCTTGCTTCAAAGAAATAATCGTTTTCGTGAGCTATAAGATTCCATATTTTCAAAGTAGTCGTTGCTGAATTTCGTTTGTATTTTGCGTATTTGTATAATATATTTAGTTCGGGCATCGCTAAGGAGAATAAGGAGAATCCTAACATACGTACGTAATGCATTTGCGTTAAATTTAGCTTCCACGTATTTTCCGATTGAAATTCGATTTAGTAATCATATTTGAATTTTACTTGATAACTGCGATTTGTCCTTAGTTCTTGTATTGATGACTTAAGTGTATCAAGGAAAATTAAGTTGAAACTCAAAAGATAAAATGAAAAACCTGCCTAAATGCTTAATATAAGAGAAATAGCGCAAGAGAAAAACACTGACGCATGCGGGACTCGAGCCCGGGGATACACACTCGCTGTTTGCCCGATTTGTCAGGCAAAATTATCGGAAATAAGTATTTGAAAATCTCTGGTAGTACATGTCACTGTACATATTCATGCTCAAATATATTTCATTATGGTTTTACTCTTTTGCTTTACTCTATTTCAAATGCCATCGTGGCGATTTAACGGTGTCCTTTCTCTATGAGATCTTTATTTCGTTTAGTTTTCTCTTAGATAAGAAGCGTGCTTTATTCTATTCCTCGAGCCTCTGATTGACGTTTACCCTTCTTTAATATTTCATTGCTAACAATGTGTTGTGTTTCAATCCCAAAATGGATCGTAGGTATCTGATATGAGGATATCGAATTTATGATTTATTCAATATTTAACTCTGTCCCTGGAAATTTATTATTTTTGTTATCCGTTTGATAGCATTCCACCTGTTCTTTAGGTGATATATAACACTATAGAGGGTGCGTAAATAGTGGTTTCATATAATGGACATCCCAATTTCAAAATTATCGGCTATGAAATATACCTGTTCATGGGCGTTGGGTACAGTCTGGATGAAATTAATTGACATTTTACTAATTTGGTATTTCTATTTTTCCAGGTTTCAAAAACTGAACCTTTAACTCTTACATCGATGGTATACTTCGTTTCGAAAGGGAATGACCACGGGATGACCGTCCGGAAGAAATGCGAGGTACGAGATTTGATCAATTTGGGTGAGCGCACTTAATACTCTTACCTTTCGTTATATTGCATTATGTATTCTTCGTCATGTGATGATACCTGTAAATATTTTGCTATTCGTCGTTCAAGTGGAATAATGATTGATTGAAATTGTCTCGTCTAGAACTATTGAGAAAAATTGTGTGCAATTGATTGGATCGTGTTTTGGTAAATAATCGATAGTAGTCGAAGCGTAGAGAGTGTATGAAATTTCTGTCACTTTAAGGATGAGAAAGTAATTTATTCAAACGTGAGAAGGAAATGGCCTACGGATGATTCTTCATTGCTGGAAGTTGCAGAATTACAGTTTTTAGAATCGAAGTACACTTATATCAGATAGAAAAACGGTTATTCCTTCTTTCCCTTCATCTTGACTGTCGATCAGCTTAAACGTACAGTGTATGACTAACACGTCATCGATATAATTTTATCATTTAAATTTTTAATAGACTTTCTTATCAATTTTTAACAACCCCTGTTGAAATATTTTGTTGGCATTTACCCTTCTCTTATAGAATTAGGATGCCTTTACCTAAGCCTAGATTTTATATTAACTTCTATGGATGAATAACCTATTACAGGTTTACCGTTAACTTAAAATCGTTTTAAAGAATATATATGGACTCTATGCCAGCCTTTTCAGTTAGAATTGACCCATGTGAAACGATCAATTAACGAGCCATATATTGTTTTGATATATTGTGCCGAAAGTTTCTTCCACTTAGGCATTTTTGAGAAACAATAGACGAATTTCGAAGAGAAATCAAGCCATAGTTAAACAGTTGGCAATGAAGGAGTGGAGAAAGTGAATATCATGGGCTCAGGCGGCCTTCAGACCTCGCTCTTTCGGAAATTTGAACACCTCCTCTTTTCAGCTACGAATTATTCAAATTATTCGTTTCTTTGTCACAAGCACTTATGTTGAAATGGAAACGCCAGATTTTTAGTTTGCGATTGCACGGTTCATCAATTTATTCAGTCGACGATGGTCTCGTTACACTATTCGTAACTCAAGTGCTAACCAAGGGTAAAGCATGCTCTTCGGTATTATTATCTATTCACGGTCTAAGCAATGATTGGAATGTAATAGAACTATACCATTGCCTAGAAAAGTTCTTCTCCTTTTCAGAGCCTTTTTGGTCGTTCAGTGAATTCACTGCGACGCAATCATTCATTATACTTTCGCTTACGCCTTTCATAGATACATCCGGTATCATGCCCTCTCTTTCTTCGCTGTTTCGTATTATGTGGACAAAGAGGGGGAATGCCAATGAACGCCGACAAAAAAAGAAATTATTGCGCTTTATCATGCGTAAGTGTATGCAAAGCACTTCACATAGAGTAAGATAGATTAATATAGATTTCTATTAGGGATTCATCTGTATTATTTCATAGTTATACTTTCTCATAAACTAAATTCTTAAATTCATTCATAGGATATCGTCCCTGAACATTATGAATCTGAGCTGTAGGACTTCACAATTCTTATCATCTGTTTGACTTTATTGTCTTCCAATTTCCTACCCGTTAGATTTAGCTATGGTGCATTGCTTCCCTAGTTCCTAATAAACACACACCTTCCGGCGTATACTCTAAATATCCGTATACGGAAAACGTTACAGGCAGTTACATAACGGAAAAGGTTACAGTTTTATAAACATTTATAGTTCATACCATTCCACGATGAGAGTTATCGATATAAGTTATTAATTCGAAGCTTAGATAACATATTACGGCGAGATTCATAAAAAATCTCTGATATTGTGCTTTCCATTTCCGTTGCTATCACTGCATTGTTTTCAACATAATCTAATCAGGGTAGGTTTTTTCCTTAATTTATTGCCAGTTACGAGTCACAGTTAAGTACTTCATTTCAGTGGCCATGATTTTTTTTCCGATTAGCCTTGTTGCTTTGCTTCGTGAGTCATAAACATGCAGTTTCGATTTCCCGCCTCACTCTGAATCTCTGTGAAGAGAAGTGAGAGTTACTTGCATGCATACACACGCAAGGTTGATTTTGCTTTCCCTTTCCGTTCCTTTCTCCACAAAATTATTTTCAAAATAAGCGAGCAATATTTCGTAAAGTGTTCCGTTCATCTCGATGTTTTGTTTCAATGACCTTGAATTCTTTCGCTTCGATTTTCATTGTACAATGTGGTTTATAACCTACTTCGGACGAGCCAAGATATTTAATGTACATTTCATTGTATCACGTAGACAATAACATTATACTTTAATTTGATATCGGTAAATATCTCATAATGCGAGATGTGGCCTAAATCTTAACTTAATACCACTAGCAACTCAAATGTATGCAAAAGATTTCTTCTGGTGCCGACTGAAAATAAGAGATTCTTTCCGTGCTCTTTTGCAAACGGAGAGTACAAAGTTTCGTACATAAAAGTTTACGAATTTATTCGCAGAATAGAGCCTTTATGGTTATTCATTTTTTCCTCTCAATGCATACGTTCGAATCATTTTGGCAATTCAATTTCTTCCATAAAACAGACGTAATAGTTGAGAAATGTAGTGCAAGATATTATTATTACTTCTCCATAAATATATTTCAGTTTCTATATATATTACTTTTACTATGTAAAAACGTGATGACGATTTGCATCAATACAATGTGAACATTCATAGAAATACTATATTTCGAGCAATCCCTTCTATGATAAAACCAAATTAACGTGAAGTAGAAATAAAGAATTATTAAATGACAATTAATGAGATTGATAATTACAAATAGAATTGAGGTTATAAATCATACAATTTAATGAATTTTTAATTATTATTAGAATTAATCAACATGTTCAAATTGTGAGGTGGGCGTGGGAGAGGGAGAATTAGAATTCGACCCATCAGATGGCAGCATATTTGTACAAAGCTTACGCAGATGGCAACATTGTCAGTCCCTGCTGTGTCTGTGTCTTAAGTGACTGTAATACAGGATTCCAAAATATTTCAATTGAGGCTTCTCAAATGGTCAAGGAGAAAGCAGGCCTTGTATTCTGAATATCTTATAAAGAAGCGGAGAAGAGAATGTCTGAGGTAGACGTGGCCTGAACCAATATCTCATTGTTGGTAGGTGGTTGCTCTATCAGACATGTCTTTTGATTCACCCCCGAGTAACCAATTGACACTCCTAAATAAATATTCCGGTCTAGCATTAATGATAAACATAAACAGTAATGCTGCGATCAAGATAGTAAATATGAAAATTGACGTTAACTTTAATTAATTTCCAAACTATTCTTACTGTTTGTTTCTTGGTAATGAAATTTAAAAAGTAATATCACTATAAAATATGCTATATACGTTGATACATTTTCCTAATTTACAGTTGCGAATTTTGGGCTTATGAATGAAAACCACTTGGAATAACTGCCAAGTTTGCAGGTGGGCGCCATTTGTAGGCACTCCAACTATCTTTTTGTGTGTATTTATTTCCTTCCTTGAAAAATTATTTGTGAGGAAATATTGGCTTTGCTGGAATTCATTCGGCATATTAACGCATTTACTAGTCCCAGGGTCATTGTTTATACGTTTAAGAAAGGCCGCTTCCTTTAATTCCAATTCACTTTACGAATTATATTCTTTCTTTCAAACGCTATTGTCCTACATACATTGGGTGCCTATACATTTGTTTCGACTTAACGATTCCGAAGTCATTGTCGAATCACCTTTTTTTGTTCCTCCTGTTTTAGCTTTTTTCCTTGATTTGTATTCCACAAAAATACGCAATTGCTTTCCCATCTTATCTTAAAATACCTGAAAAGTATATTCATGCATACCGCCAGACATCAGCAATGCCAACCAATAATTTGATTTCCAATTGGTTTACTCTCTCTGTAATGTTATTCTTAAGGTAGAGAAAGTAGTTTCTAAATAATTCCTCAAGAGCCGTGTAAGGGTTCAAGAGACCTTCAATAATTTGCTCATTATTTTAACAATTCAAGTAGGTCTATTACTTTCCTTATCAAACAAAGAGCCTTAAATTGATATTCCTATTTCTTCACTGCTTTATGTAGTCAATAACATACAGTAAGATCATAGTTTTGTTTGATGTCTGTTCTTGTATTTCAGTTGTAATTTCGTGCTTCATAACTCACAGCTACAAGCTACTCTCACATAAGGAAAAGGTATATATTGGTTTATACTTTAAATGCTGACCCTGCCCATCCTCCATCGCAAAGGAAAAATGTGAATATGATTAAGGTTATAATTATAAATATATTAGGGATTTCCCATTTTAACGGCATGAATATTTCAATCTCCCGATGCGCAACTTCGAATCGCTTTCGCATAGCGATCTTCGATAAGTAATTTCGTCTCTAACCATAAGCGTCTTCTTTTGTGAGGCAATCTAATCAGCTCCAATGTTCAGCCTATTATCAACCAACTGAACCCGATCATCAGGAGTGGAACACATGAAATCGAGTCACTTCTAAAAATCATCTCTCTCTAATAAATGTTACCTTGCTAAATCCAGAGGATATTATACTCATGACTCTGAGAATTCGGATTAGCCGCTGGATTCAGGTATTTAATAAGGGGATTCAATGATTGCGTACATGATAAATAAAGTAGATGGTGTAAGATGTGGTCAATATTTTGCTGAACCAGTTTTTCACCATAGGCAAAAAATTGCCAGAAATTTAAATTCTATTAGGTAATCTTGGCTGTCTATCAAAACAGGTGAAGGATTAATCTATATATTTTGCTAAGAATACTCTCAAAGATTCATATTTATTCATTGATGGTCCTTGATAATTCAGCTAAATATACAGTAAAGATAAAATCTTACGACATAATTACAAACGTGTAGATCTGATTACCGATGGATGAATATACCAGTTATAGGTAGATTATTATGATTACTTTCCCCACTCAGAAAAAGTTGCTAACCTCATTGTATAGTCCCAGGATTTTTAAAACAAAATGTGACACTTCCCAAAAACTGGCGAATCATTGTAACTCCTGGAATTGAGATATAATTGGATATAATATATGGCATTCTAGTTTAATGGAAGGTTATATAGTTCTTGCAATCTACCTCTTAGTTAATACGTATAATGATATTGTCTATGTATTGATAATATCTTTTCCCTTGGATGAATGCTTATATTTACCTCCATATTCATACATAATAATTAGATAGGATCTAACATTTTAAGATTCATTTTCTTAATCTTCGTTCCATATCGAAGACTTCATGATGCCCTTCGAAGACCAGGAGAACGTCTTCGACGGCCAAGCGAAAGAAGAGGGAAGATGTTGCAAAGCGCCTCCGGGTGCGGAAAGGAGCTGAGGTCCTGGCATTTGGCATCTGCGACACGGTCTAAAAAGCCCTCCTCCTTTAGCATATCCGCAATCCTGCCCAAATAATCTGCCCTCTCCAAAGTAGGATGATTTAGGACTTCTACATTGAACACATCATCAGGGTATTGCACTACCAGACAACGTTCCCCTATAGGATCATGCCATCCCGGAAGATGCATAAGAAGTGAAATACATTCTTTTTCTTCCGAGCCAAAATATATTATCAATTATGTATAGTAAATAATTTTGTAAGGCCGGAGCTTGTATAGCGCACCATGACTTGAAATGTATATGATATGGATATAAAAAACTTTTCGCCCTTAGCCAAAATAACTTCTGCTGAATGTATAGATTTATAAAGATGTGTAAGGTGGGGCAATGTATAATTTATATATTATGTACCTTTTCATTGGATTACCCGTATTTTTTCTAATGTCTGATTGAGAATAAAGAGTGAAGGTAGTAGATGGGAGATAGTAATGGGAGAGGAAGAGAGGCAAGCGATTGATTGGGAGAATGGTGGAATGGAGTGATTGTTGGGTGTTATAGTTGAGGGGAAGGTATTTAGTAGGAACAGGGGCTGGGAGCGGGTGGTAAGGGTATAGGCGGAGCAGTGAGGGAGTGGTTGGATTAGAGAGAGTAAAAGGTTGGGTGGGGCAGAGGGAGGGATGGGAGTTGGTGAGGTAAATGGAGGGATGGGTGATGTAGGTGTAGAGGGAAAGACGGGGATGGGTTGGGAAGAGGGAGGGATGGGAGTGGGTAGGATAGAGGGTAGGATGGTAGTAAGTATGGTGGATGGAGGGATGGGGTTTATCTGGGTAGAGGGAGAGATGAGAGTGGGTGGGATATAGGGAGGGATGGGAGTAGGTGGGGTAGAGGTAGGGATGGGATTAGGTGGGTAGAGTAAGGGTTGGGGATGGGTTGGGTAGAGGGAGGGAATGGGAGTGGGTGGGGTATAGGGTGGGAATGGAATGGGTGGGGTAGAGGGATAGATGGGAGTGGGTGTGGGTGTGGTAGAGGGGGGAGGGGTTGGGAGTAGGTGGGGTAGAGGTAGGGATGGGATTAGGTGGGTAGAGTAAGGGTTGGGGATGGGTTGGGTAGAGGGAGGGATGGGATTAGGTGGGTAAAGGAAGGGTTGGGGATGGGTTGGGTGGAGGGAGGGAATGGGAGTGGGTGGGGTATAGGGTGGGAATGGAATGGGTGGGGTAGAGGGATAGATGGGAGTGGGTGTGGGTGTGGTAGAGGGGGGAGGGGTTGGGAGTGGGTGGGGTAGAGGGAGGGATGGGATTAGGTGGGTAGAGGAAGGGTTGGGGATGGGTTGGGTAGAGGGAGGGAATGGGAGTGGGTGGGGTATAGGGTGGGAATGGAATGGGTGGGGTAGAGGGATAGATGGGAGTGGGTGTGGGTGTGGTAGAGGGGGGAGGGGTTGGGAGTGGGTGGGGTAGAGGGAGGGATGGGATTAGGTGGGTAGAGGAAGGGTTGGGGATGGGTTGGGTAGAGGGAGGGAATGGGAGTGGGTGGGGTATAGGGTGGGAATGAAATGGGTGGGTTTGAGGGTAGGAGGGTGCTGGTTTGGCTAGAGGGGTTAGGTTCGGGAGTGGATGGGGTGAAGTAATTGATAGTGTGGATGGGTTTAGTTGATAGGAATGTTGTTGGTGGGGTAGAGGGATGGGTGGAAGTCAACCCACATCACACTCACAACAGTCAATACCTCACAAACCTCCAACATGGCTGCCCTTAATTGTTGTCTGGAATATACTTTTAAAGATACTGCTTTACCGTCCAGCATGGTCGCTTAACTGTTATATAACAAAATCATAGTGGAAATATAAGTATGAATTTTGTATGGAAAACATAATACAGGAGTAACTCCTTTGAGATTTCTATGCTAAGATCTTAGACACGATACTTAATGAGTTGTTGCTTGGATGCAAAATGACATGATAGACCATTCGGTGCATTGCAGCTTCAAATAACCTTGGATTAAACAGCAGTGGAGCAACGTTATAGGACCTGTGGGAGCAATTAATTGCTATTCGTAGGTGGATTTTATCTTAACACAATGTTAGACCAGATAGGCCATCAAGGATGACCTCGCATATAGTGAATGACTGTGGTCACTCGTGATACATTTCATGCCTCGGAGGAATTTCTATAGCATAGAGTACTTGCAAAAGTACACCAAAAAGTACCTTATGTTATCGTGCAATGGTCGATTTTGACCTCTCAAGCTTTTACGTAAAATTTATCTTCCTTACGCAACTTGCCAGAAATTACACTCTTGAGGGTTTAATAATTATTAAATACTAATTCGCTGACTCTAGTTGATTAATATTTAAAATCGATGTAATTTGTCGGAATTAAAAATCTTAAGTAAGTTTCAATAAGGCTAGCAATATCAAATTTGAATCGCATTTATGCATTCAGTATGTTAATCATGGTTTAGGTGAAGCTGATTGATATTAACAAAATTTTTTTTGAGTTGCATTTGTGAATGATTTAACATACGAATATAGCTGTCAAGTTAAAAGAAGTCCATGTTCGTTACGGATGTTTACCTACACCAACCGTTATAATCGATGGTGAGAAATAAGCCCTCATCTTTTACAAAATTCTTTTACCTGACTACACACAGCTCGCTGAATAATTGGTTAATAAAAAGCTATTTTAATGAATGTTGATTATAAAAATAGACTTATCCGCGAGTATTGTGCAAGTTTATCTATTCATAGAAGTTAGATTCGCGGTTTGCGTTTCTCTGGATCAAAAGTACTGAGTTTATGCAAATGGGAACTGCCTTTAATTCTTCATGAAATGAAATACGCTTCTAGTTGACGATAATCAAATAGCGTGCGTTGACACCGATCACATGGGCTATTATTAAAGCTGCTCCGGTGGATGACATGGGTTTCTCTCGATTCGTCTATACCTCTCTTTCGGCCGATCACTTATTGAGGGAAAGAAACGATACCCTTCATTTGGTCCCAGCCAATAATCGAAATCAAGCTAACTTTTGCAGGGAGGCCTCGTGACCTTTGCAACGTGGGCCCAGAGCGGGTCAAAATGTCCCGAGAGACGTGGTCAGAGCGCTCTTGTTGTTCTTTTAACCCCACTCTCGCCGGCCGAACAAATTTTTGTCCGACGATCCTCCAGGACATTTGTGGCTCCTTGACAAGGAACCATAAACGTGACTGAGTACGCAATGGAAATCTCCCACGGAAGATACTCTCTTGGAAAATGATGAATAAAGGCAATCACTTGCGACTCTCTTTCTCGTAAAATTCATCTGTTAATTTAACGCTCTATGAAACCAATTCTCGATAAAATTCACACAACGCTAGTCTATGCAATCAATTCTCCATTCGTTTCATTTTTGCATACATCGTTCTGAATACTTGTTTTTCACATTATGTATTACTTCATCAATTTACATATCCAGGGATGAAATGTATAAATAACTTTGGAATTCTCAGTTTACCCTTACATTTCGTAAAATTTTTCGTAATAAAGGTCAGCTTCTTTTAAAATGGTGTACCGCAGCTCTTCTCAGGGTTTCCTGATTAAAATGAATTATTTCTCCATACTCATATTATTTTTACCGATATTTCTCCAACTTTGACAAATCTTTGTTTCAATAACTATAACAAAAATAGGGCAGTAACCAGGGCCGTGCGCAGGATTTGCTCGTGGGAGGGGTTTTTTAGTCAGGTGCGCGCTGGTAGCGGGTGCTATGAGGCCCTTCTGTTCGTGAAACTCGATTTCTGATTAGCGCGTGACTCACCGAGACGAAAGAAGGAGTCCTGAGAGACGTTAACATGAAAGTTGAAAGAGGCACTAAATTTTGGAAGAAAAAGTTTACTAAATGAAACATTAAATAGAATAATTTTATTTTATCCTATTTTCAATAAATCATTCGTGGAACTTTTTGTAGGAAGGATCCTCACGGGGGGGGGGGGGGGGGTTCGAACCCCCAACCCCCCCCCCCCCCGTGCGCACGGGCCTGGTAGTAACTAATATCATACAAAATTATATTAGAGGTGTCGAATTTGTATAAGAAATTGATATCTGTATGTCAGAATATACGGTGGTCTAACGTGATAAAACCATCAAATACTAAATAGTATCACGATATTGAGCGATATAATGGACACTGATAATGTTTAATTTGACAGGATAGGGAATCGAATGCATTATAGAACTGAATAATATGTTAAACTTATGAAATATATTTTGATTGTGATCTAAATATACAAGAAATATTTTATAAGAAAGACTTTCTTCCCAAAATGCGAACCAAAACTAAAATCACTGATGACTTTCATCCTATAGTTTGAACAGTTTGACAAACTGTATGACGGTCCTTAGCCGTTTCCGGGATTATTTACCTCTATGACCATTAGTAAAATTACATATTTATAGAATATCCTTCCTCTCAACTTTTAAGGAAAACCTTCCAAATAGATTTCGGCGAAAATAAATTTTCCTTGCATTATAGTTATATGGAGTTTTTGATATTTTTCAGAATTCGTAAAGAGAAAATCATCCGCTATGATTCTCTGAACTCCATTTTCTCGGATGTCCAAGTTTTCCAAATTTCTCTCTTCTCTCAACCTCTTACATCTCCACCTCTTACTTCTGAGCGTGGGATTTCCTTAACTTGCTCAGAAACATCCCAACTTCGTCCGTCCCTTCCTTTTGCTCCAAGCATCCCAACTTATCATCTCTAACATGCCACTCGGTTTCCCATCCACCTTATCTAAGACACCGTGTTTCCCTCTCAACCTTCCGTATTTCACCTATTCACTCCTTGGCACGTCAAATAGATTTTCCGAGATCCGGGAGTAAGACGTAACGCCACTTTCTCCTGTGTTACGTCAGTGCGACTGTAACGAAGGGCATAAAAATATTTACTAAAATAAAAAATAAACCGAAATGAGTAAAATTCGTAGAAGACTGCATTGATAAAAGCGATTAATAAAAACTAAATATTGCCAACGAAAAATGTTGATCTCCTCCAATAATTTTATAAATGGTGAGGAAATTTGGCAGTCATTAAGATCAGAAACAATGAGAAATGAATAAGTAAAACTCATTAAATTGAATGTAGGAGAAAAAATCGTAATCACACAAATTACTTATACCTGAAGTTTTGATCACAGATATTTTCTGTTGCCATTCTCCAGTGTGTGAACGAATTTCTTCATGATTTTTAGTAAAGTAGAAGTTTGCATTTCGTGAGCCAAGGCTTGGTACAGTCCTGGTCAAAATTACCGCAGCACCAGCCGTAAGGATTGCTAGGGAGGTGCTGCGTTAATTTTGGCCAGGAGTGTACAATGAAAGTAAATTAAAGTAGCTGTAGAGTGTTTATGTATTTTGGGATACGTGGAAGTTTTGGGATTGGGATACAAGGCAGTATTTAGGAGGTTTTTCAAAAATTCGACGAGGATGGGATTCGAACCCACGCGTGCAGAGCACATTGGATTAGCAGTCCAACGCCTTAACCACTCGGCCACCTCGTCAGTTATGAAAACCCAACTGTACTGACAATATAGAACAGAACTGGTTAAGAAAATTTAACTTCAAATGTACCAAAAGATATTTTTATTTCGACCGGTTTCGGCGGATATCCGGTGGAACATATAAATTCTTGTTTCCTTATCCAGCTGTCATGACGTTCCACAAAGTCCAGCCTTCTTATATCAATTTTGACATATAACTGCTATTATTTATTTGAATAAATCTGTATAATGAAAAACCTTTATAAAACTGCAAGCTTATTTTAAATTAAATCGTCTTGAAGCGAATTTTCCCACTAATATGCAGAAATCGCAATGGCTCCTTACAAATATATCTATGCTAGAATCTCACCACCATACCTTGACTAAAGAAATCGTTTTTGTCTTTTGGTAGGAGACAAATGTTCTCTTTGCTGTACGTTTGTTTCAGTTGTATTTATGGCTACGATAATATGAAAGCTACTGTGGTACTGAGGATTATCAACAACTGCATACATTTTTGTTTCTCCCCTTTGGATACTATTAAAGCTGTTATTCATGGAGCCATTGTGCTGTATACAAGTGGACATAATCCATTTACAACATTTTTACTCTATGAGGAGAGTTGAGGACAAAGTATCGTTTCGCCGCCGCTGTTTAGCCGACAGTATTGGATATTATAAGCTTATTTATGAATATAGTATATTCATGAAGTTAAAATGTTTTACGCTCAGGGTCTCATCTTACGCGATGCATTGTTTCCCTCATGAGCAGGAATTCTCAAATTCAACAATGCCGCCCCCACCTGGCTTTCAAATAAATTATTCTGCATCCCTTTCTCGTCATTAAAAATAAATATTATGGTAAACTACCTCCGCATATGGAATAGTAATCTTGCTGAAATAGTCTTTTATAGAACAATTGTGATATAATAGCTTCATAAACTTACCTGCTATTCACCGTACCCCCTTCAGAAGCTTCCCTTATACGTAAGGGGGTGCAGTTACCCCAAGTTAGGAATCCCTACTCAAATCCAAACATCCATAGCACTACCACTAATGCGATCTCTCTTCGTCGTGGAAATATCTTATTCTCGTAATATTGTAATATCAACCCAACTCAACTAAAGACCCAACCCAACTAACTAACTAACTCCGCCCAACCAAAATAAAAAATATACCCTTTTGTATGGATATAAACGCGCAAATTCACGGTATCATCAAGCATTACCCTAATTTTAAATTACAGAATCGCAAAAAATGTGCAAGGAAATACAAATCTCAGATACTGTTTACATTTTTCTATCATTTTAATTTATCAAAAACATGTGGAGTCAAAATGTCCTATTGAGAAAATTAGAGGTAAACTACCGCCAAACTACCACTATGATGGGTTGGGTTGGCTAGGCTATATCCAACATATTTGGAAAATGATTCAGATTATTTTGTTGCAGATTTTCTTTTAGCAAAACAATTTTGTTTTATATGCTTCTATGCAGCTGATCATATCAATTACTGTTTTATACCTTGTAATTCTAAATTTAAATAACTTAATATCGAAGTAAAATCGATAAGAAATGCCAAGTCACTAAGCCAAGTTTCATCATTTAAATTTTTACAGTTTCTATCTTGTTCGTGAAGAAAATCTATAAATTAGGGCAATAAATCTTGTAATCGCAGCAGAAATTTACCTCTGCTTAGCCATCTGATATCGGTATGTAGTAATAATTCAGGTTGGCCTTCATCGAGCTGCAGTTGGGAGAGACGCCGTTTGAGGAAACTTCCTCGAATTGAATTAACACCTTTAAATGCTATGTTCATTATTTCTTTTGTGTTTAGTCTCTTGCTAGCTAACAATTGCTGGTGAATTATGCAGTGATAGCTCAAAAAAGCTGGGAATTCATCTTCATTTTGACAAAGGGCTTTAAATCCATTTTTGCAACCTATCATTGCAGCTGCGTCATCCGTTGTTATTGAGACTAATTTAAAATGGGGTTATTTCAAATCATTGAACAAGTTTTCAAAGGCTTTGAATATGTCTACACCTCTAGTCCTTTACTTCAAAGAAATCATACCCAACAATTATTCTTTACGTGTAAAATCCTTAAAAACCTTACGAACGAAAACAAGTAATTGTGATGTATCACTTATATCTGTCGATTCATCACACTGAAGGGAAAAACAAGAATATCTATTAATATCATTATATAACTGCTCTTTTACATTCACAGTCATCACTTCAATTCGTCGCATCACTGCGTTTCGAGAAAATTGTAGATCCTGAATTGCAGCAACAATTTCACTCTTGTTCTTAAAATCGTTAAAAAGTGAATTTGACATTTCCAAACTAATTTCCTTTACAAATTTCATGTCGGAAAATGGCTTACATTTTTTTACTAAGTGAAAGCTTACTTTGAATGATGCAGTAGTTACTGCATGTGACTTCAACCTTGGCTATTTAAAAACACTTTGTTGATTTGTTAATTGAGTTATAAGATCCCTAACTTTATGTTTTATCGGTTCAGAATTTGGTGGATAATCTGTTTGATAACACAGGCCTGCGATGAAAAAAAAAACAAGCAAAGTGAAAACTGATTCTTATGTATTTTGATGTGCTGAATTTAGAAAAAATTCCATCACATCACGTTTTCTTGTAATTTTCAATTACAATAATTCGCGTTCAACACACGAATAGCATAGCTTCAAGGGGCTGTGTAAATTTGCCTGACGACTTTTGCTATTTGTGTGGCGAATACATGCTCAAAGGTGCACAAAGGAATATTACGAATCAGGTCAAATAACTATATTTAGCATATTTTGGTGTCAAACTAGGAGATCAAGACAAATCATGAGCACCCCATAAAGTGTGTTTACAATGTCTTCATGATTTGGGACTTTGGTTTGGAGGAAAGAAAGAAGCCTTAAAATTTGGAATTCCAATGGTAAGAAGGGAGCCATCGAACCAGAGTGATGATTGTTATTTTTGTTCCTGCAAAGTCCGTGGTTACAATAGAAAAATAGAAAAAACATTTCGTATCTTGAAATCATGCCATCGGCCATACTCCGATAGCATGATTCCATGGACCTGACATTCCTGTGCCTATTCTTCTTAAAGAACTGACACTTTCGTCCTCGGATTCAGAAACAGCAGAAACCCAGGAATCAGATTCCGAGTACCAGCCTTCTAGCAGCGATGTACCTCAACCATTCACTCAGTCGGAACTCAATGATCTGATTCGAGATCTAGATCTGTCGAGAGAAGCAGCTGAATTGTTTGGTTCCAGGTTGAAGGAAAAAAATTTATTAGCCAGAGGTGTCTCTTTCTTCTGGTACAGGATCCACGAAAAATAATTCGTGAAATACTTTGAGGAAGAAGATGACCTGGTTTATTGTGCTGACGTTCCAGGACTGATGGGCCAATTTAAAATCACGTGTCATAAAAAAGATTGGTGGCTACTCATAGACTTTTCTAAAAGGAGTCTTAAAGCTGTAAAATAAATAAAAAAAAGTAAAATAGCAGACCATGACTGGACTGTTTGTAGCGATATGAAAGTTATATCAATGCTTCTTGGGCAACAAGGCGGATACACTAAGTATCTTGTTTTCTACGTGAGTGGGATAGTCGTGACAGAGCTGAACAATGGGTTAGAAAAGATTGGCCAAAAGACAAGTTCTTGAACCTGGGACCAAAAATGTGATTAGAAACAGTTTAACTATATCCAAAAAACGTGCTGTTGCCTCCTTTGCATATCAAGTTAGGATTGATGAAGCAATTTGTAAAGGCACTACCGAAGGATGGCAACTGTTTTAAGTAACTTTGCAAAAAGTTTTCAACGCTGTCGAATGCCAAACTGAAAGAAGATGTTTTCATTGGCCAAGATATCTGAAAGGTCATGAAGGATACAGAGTTCGAATGAAGCATGACACAGGGTGAAAAGGTGATCTGGATTGCATTTAAGTAAGTCATAAATAAATTCCTGGACAACTACAAGGATCCTAATTTTAAGGCGACTGTTGAAAACATGCTAGACAAGTTAGATTGTTCTATGAGTGTAAAAATACATTTTCTACATTCCCACTTGGACTTCTTTCCAGACAACTTAGGCGCAATGAGAGAAGAACAAGTCGAAAGGTTCCATCAAGATGTCAAAAACATGGATCGCAAATACTAAGGAAGATGGAATTAAAATATACTTGCTGACTGCTGTTAGATGTTAACCAGAGATGGTTCCGTAGGTAAACACACAAAACAAACAGCTAGGAGAAGTTTTAAAGGCAAAAGTAGCAGTAAATGAGTAAAAAGTGAATGAAAGTCGGTAAGCTCTAAGTCTGTAAAAGCTTTAGACTAAAAGTATGTTTTTAAAGGTATTTTCCGTTTTTTTTCATTTTAGGGGATTTTGCACACTTTTACTTTCCTGTTTTTCATTTAAAAATTTCTTTTTTTGTCAAAAAGCAATCACTACAAAAAGATAATGTATTAAGCTGAAATGTTTAAGATATTTCAGCTTAATAAATTTGTTATAAACCTGAAAATAAATTTTACTAAAATTTCTAAATAGTGAATAATATTATAAACATAAAAATTGAAACCTTAAAAAATCCTTATGTGATACAAGAAAATAAAGGCTATTTTTGAAATCAGTGCCTCAAAATACACTACAAACACATTTTATTGGTCTTGTTTTTTTCAATTACCCCGATTTCGCAGGCCTGTGTAATTGTTATGTAAAGCTAAAAATGTCTCTCCAGATTACCCCTTTTAGATATAGCTACCGAGGTAAAGCATATTAAACAACAACATTTATCATTCAACATTGTAAAAAATTAATCGAGTTCCCATTCTTCATTGAAGTGATAAGTTTTCAATTTTTTCGACGATCGATCAAAATTGGCCACGCTATCGACATGTTGGCCACCCCTGATTTAGATGATATAGATAGATTATGATTTTTAAACCTCTAGTTATTTAACAACCATGTTCTAATTTTCTTTCCTTACATAAGAGTATTTATCATTCGCCTACAACGATAAACGCTCCTTACTTATTTTATCAAATAAATTATAGCCAATTTCGTTAACACAACTTCATTTGTTGTCAAATCCTTGCAGCTAAATGGCAAATCTAATTAATGGAAACCAATAAACTAATTCAACTTCCAATCTCATTAACGAAAATTAAATTGAAACAGGGATTAAATTATAGCCTCAAACCCGTATATATGATCTATTATTACCACCATCAAGTTAATCTCGATTCATTTCACAAAATCGGATTGAAAACTACTCTCATAGTAATGAAGCTTATGTATCTCTAGCGCCTCACTTAGGACGAGTCCTATATAAAAATAATCCTCCACTTTTAACTTCTACGTTTACAAACTTTCCCGAGCCCATCCGGAGAATAAATCTCAAAACTTTGATAAATTGCTGTGTCCTCTTTAATTCCAACGGGGCGAGGATGAGATTGATGTTTACTGTCTCTGAATCTTTTTGTGGGAATGGGAAAAAAAGTTTTCTGAAGTGCCTTTCCTTTTCAATTCTCGGTGAATTAAAAACTTCTCAAAACGGCGCTTAACGTCCGCGAATTAAAATGGCTCCCCTTGAGTGCAAACATCAGATCCATCAAAATAAATAAAAAGTCTCCCTCATAATAGCCGGGCCCTACTCATCTTCTATTTTCACGCGTTCACTTTTGTCATCCCTTTCATTGTCAACGCGTGGATGATTAAAGCATCCACTCTTTTATCGCCAGCACCGTTAAATTCGCCAAATCTCGCCCCGATATAATTCCCTTGTATCGAAGTTCCAAGGTTGAAATAATGGAGGTCGATGATTTTTTTCATTCCATTATTTCAATTTATTACATAATTGCTCTTTCATGCAATTAAAACGGATTTATTATTTGATATACACTACTTACATAAGAGTGATACATTGCGAAAGCAATCTAGACAACGTTCACTCTATTTTTACGTACTTAAAAGGGTTCCAAATTTCCCAATATATCCAAACCATGCATATCTTGTGCGTGTGCATTTATCAGTTGCAACATCGAAATTCTACTGAATCGATCTTTAAGCGCAATTCTATAGCTTCAGTAGTATAAATTTCCGTTTGGGCTTCGCTGTATCTTTTACATTTTACCTTTACTCCGGTTCATGCTACCGCATCTTGATGAATGGAGTAAATTTTCATTCCGCATTAATTTTACGTATTTAAAATGCATCTTTCATTTATTATATAATCTACGCAGGCGGCCTTTATGTTGTGGAAATCCTTAATATAATTTAATATAACTTTCAATGGATTTATTTATATTAGTAAACTTCATCTTTATACTTTCATTTGCTTTTGTAACAGCATGTTTCATGGCTCTGATGCCATGAGAGTTACAGAGGTATGAATTATGCTGAATAATAGGTTTCTCCAAATGGAATGCTAAGAAAAGTATTACTCATAAAATCCCTGTGCTTCAATTACGTGGACATGTTCCGGCCTGGTGAGAAGATCAATAGAAAACTACTTTACTCCTCATATTGGCTAGAAAGCCTCTTTTGCCTCAAATAGCTCTTGTTCGATAATGTTCAATAGGTTGAGGTTCCACCTGGCCTTCGAGAAGAATAGTTTACAAACACCTTTATTCCGTTCGTCGTAATTCACGTAGTTACATGTATATAAATAAGTTTAACATGTAAAAATATTTAGGAACGCATCTGGAAAGCGTAAGGTTCAACAGCATAAATACAATTTGATGGTAAGAAAAGGTCGTTTTTTCGAATCGAGTAGCTCCATTTCAGAGTTCCTGGAAAGCGCTGCCAGGTAGGTTTGGTATTGGGCTTTCTTCGATTTCTTCATATATTCCCCAGAAATTTATGTTTTCTTGACAGCTTATGGCAGATAACACCCAGATCAACACGGCATATCCTCTGAAATGGCAAAACGCAACGTCTACATATTTTTTATAGCCGAATCTTAATGAATAAAAATCGATACGTGAGTGGTCCTTTGAGTTCACTGTCTGCATGGAGTGTTTGTTGGTATCCCACCTCCACAATAGTAATACACGGAGTCGCTTTGTGACGCTTGGCACTGAAGCATAAATAACTTGGAATTTTGGAGGCGGAAGAGGAATAATGATTTTACTATCATCATGGAACGATACGGGCGACTAATTTTGAAATTCAGGTAATGCAGTTGAACATACTCACTAGCTTCTAAATACTCTTGATAAAATAATATTTGATTTAAATTCTGTGTCGTTATCTCAAATCTTATAACTAACTATTTGACAAAGGAAATATTAAAAAAAACATCTCCGTTTTTGTGGAGAATCCAAGTGATATAGTTGGGAAAAGACCATATTAATTCGTTTTGTTGGTGCATTTAAATAAAAAAGCTATGAAATATCATGAGTATTAAAATCAGTTTCAGGAACAGAACAATTATGGTTATTATCTCGAAACTGAAATAAATTTTACTCTGATATAAAGCATCCTGCTTCATGCCATAGTGTAATCATTTCTTATCGCCATTCCAGTTTATTTTTGAGGAAATATAAATTTATTTGAAGGGTAACATTAAAAAGACACTAACTCTTGTATGTATTCTTTACATTTTTACTTTCTTCATATACGAAGTATAGAGAAAGTATTGTTTTCATGAAAAAAATCGACATCGAGATTTCAACGGAAATACATGTTTTGGGGTCCCTAGAACACGTTTTGACCATTTTCGGAATGATGTCTGTGTGTATGTGTGTATGTGTGTGTGCGTGTGTGTGTGTATGTGTGTGTGTGATAGTGGGCGCTCTAACGTGAAAACTATTAATCGTATCAATACCAAAACTCATATATAGTACTTTTGTGTGTGCTGTCAGTTTTGATTAGTTTTTGGAGTAAATCGGTTAACCGGAAGTCGAGCTTCATACTTCAAATCTCATTTACGATTTTCAAAATATCTCCATAAATATGATATTTAGGTATATACTATTATTTATAAAAGTTTTATAATATATAATTTACTATAACTTTTGGTTGAAACATATTTTTGTATCACTGATTGTGTAGGAGTTATTCATGAAATACTGATAAACCGGAAGTTGCTGATTATGTACGTTGTGGGCGCTCTGGGCGCTTGGGCGAAAGGCCACTTCATCTTTTTTACTTTCTCCATATACGAAGTATAGAGAAAGTATTGTTCTCATGAAAAAAATCGACATCGAGATTTCAACGGAAATACATGTTTTGGGGTCCCTAGAACACGTTTTGACCATTTTCGGAATGATGTCTGTGTGTATGTGTGTGTGTGTGTGTGTGTGTGTGTGTGTGTGTGTGTGTTATAGTGGGCGCTCTAACGTGAAAACTATAAGTCGTATCAATACCAAAATTCATATTTAGTACTGTAGTTTGTGCTGTCAGAGTTGATTAGTTTTTCAAGTAAATCGGTAAACCGGAAGTCGAGCTTTATTCATTAAAGCTCATTTCCGGTTTTCAAAATATCTCCATAAATATGATATATACGTGTGTTGTATTTCTTATAAAAGTTTTAGATAATGTGTTTTACTATAACTTTTGTATTTAACATATTTTTGTATCACCGGTTGATTAGGAGTTATTCGTGAAATACTGATCAAACGGAAGTAGCTGATTATGTACTTTGTGGGCGCTCTAACATAAAAACTGTTTGTTGGCTCAACACCAAATTTCATATATAGTATTTTGATTGCTGTTTTTAGAGTTGATTAGATTTTGGAGTAAATCGGGTAACCGAAAGACAAGCTTCATTCTTCAAAGCTCATTTCCGGTTTTCAAAATATCTCCATAAATATGATATTTAGGTATATACTATTAATTACAAAGGTTTTAGAAAATGTAATTTACTATAAATTTTGTATGAAACATATTTTTGTATAACTGATTGTTTAGGAGTTATTTGTGAAATACTGATAAACCGGAAGTTGCTGATTATGTACGTTGTGGGCGCTCTGGGCGCTGGGGCGAAAGGCCAATTTCATCATTTTTCATCGAACATGTCCCGAAAAACATTATTTATAATGTTTGTGACGTCAAAGATAATAATATCTAAATTAATCACTCATCTTCAAAGTTTAGATGGAATGTAGAGTTCGAAATTACTGTCGTAGATAAATATTTACATCTAAAATATGGAGAAAGTCATGTGCTGGCCACATCAGATTTTTCATTGAACATGTCCCGAAAAACATTATTTATAATCTTTGTGACGTAAAAGATAATATGAAAGAAATTAATCACTTATCTTCCAAGTTTTAATTGAATATAGAGTTCGAAAATACATAAATATTTACATCTTATATATATGGAGAAAGTCATGTGCTGGCCACATCAGATTTTTAATGTAGAACCCAGACACGCTTATTTGTCAATTCATCCACTCCTATTGTATATAACACAACTGACCATTAACAAATCAGAATATTTAATTTAATGTAGACTTATTCAGATTGGTATAGCGATTGAAATAATTAAAAATGCGAATTTTTATTGAAAATTTTCGCGGAAAAATCCACTTTCAACATTAACTTTAGATATCAAAGAGATTTGGGTCAGTAACTGCACGAAGCTTTTAGTATATACCTTTTAGTTATTTTTCAAGTTTATTTATTTCTCCAGTTTGGCAATTTTTCTTGTTTATTAATTCCTACAGTTTAGTAATTTGTCCAGTAATGATCTAAGTTTGTACATCAACTCCAACTCATTGAGACCTAATCAGATCTGTCTGATTTTTAAGATTTTGGAAATGAGCTTTAACTCGATATCAGCTTTCTACAAATCTATGATAGCTGTGTTGATCTTAGTCTCCGGATTGGAATTTTATTAATTTTAATGCGATCATTAGAAATTATATTTTAGAGCGAGGTGCCTTGGAGAGACCATTCATGGTCCACAAGAGCCTAAATGGGGTTTCATCGAACCTCATTAGACTACTAGATTATCACTGACCCCCTGCACACAACGCTAACACCTGATATAATGCAGCATTATGTGTACCGAAATATCTCGGTTTGCGAAAGTAATTCGCTCGGTAATGATATTTATAAGCAATATCTTCGCTAGCCAAAATGCTATAACATTTCTACTAGCTCCTAAATACACGTCGACCCTGCCAAAACTGCCATTTTATTCTAATAAAAATCAATGGAGGGAAGCAAGCAGTATATTTAGAATATTTCTGAATGATAATCCCTGTAATCATTTGCGAGCTTCCACCAAAATATTTGCTAGCCTAATCCTTATTGGTTAGTCGAGAACGATAAATAGCGCAACAAATTTTCGTAAGTAGAAAAGTTTGTAAAATGTCTCACATCACCAAATGTTATTTTTTTGTTTATTACTCCGATAGAAGCATTTTAAGAACATTGAAAGGATATTTTTTATATATATAATAATTACTTCATTTTTCGTTACATGTCGGTACAAACATTCTTCAAAATTGTAATTTGAAAATTAAACAAAAACTTTTAAATCCTACCTTTGATAGGCTTACAACAATTTAAATCTTCTTAAGAAAAAAAATCAACAATACTTCATTTTTCGTTACATTTAGGTACAAACATTCTTACAAAATTGTTATTTGAAAAGTAAACAAAAACTTTTAAATCCTACCTTTGATAGGCTTACAACAATTTAAATCTTCTTAAGAAAAAATCAACAAAAAATAATCACATCATTCATATTTGTTCAGAGTGAGAAATAAAGATACAACCAACTCGGTCCTGCTAAGCACCAAATGCTTGTTAGCAGGTTCCTAATTTACAGCTTAGTGGTATTATTTTAACACTATCGTCAATCTTACAAAGACTCTTGAAGCAATCATTCTTTAACTTTTTTCTTAACCTCACTAATTGTGTTTAGTGCATTGAGATCCTTGGGTAAGGAATTAAAAATGTTTGGAACCAGAACTTTAAAACTATTACTACCGTATGTGGTAGAAAAAGTAGGTACAGTATACGGTTCAGTTTTCCTCAAATTCTGAGGAAAATTACAAATACGTTCATTTTTAAACACATTAGAGAAATAATTATCCACAATTATAGTATAAGTGAAAAGTTTATCAAGTTGTAATACACCAATAGAATTAAACATCATTTCAGCATTTCCCTGATCTTTACATTTTTTGTTAAATAACATTTTTATAAACTTATTTTGTTTTTTCATAAGTAACCTATGGAGGGTACTATTTCCATTTCCCCAAATAGTTATACCATAGCAGAATGAAAACACTTCGTATTTTTCTGTGGAAAAGTACGAAGTGTTTTCATTCTGCAAATGGCTTTCCACGAAGTCACGCCTTCTCAAATCGATTATAAGTTATACCATACCTCAACAGGTTTTCTACTGATCCATGATACATTAATTTGAAAGCATCATAAGAGAGATATTAATAATAATAATAATAATAAAACGACTTTACTTGAGCGAGATAGAGACTAAAAGTCTCCTCTTCCATCTAACCCATCTTCATAGAACATACATAATCAAGAGATAGTAGGAAAAAGATATGAGAAGAATTGTGGATTTAAACAACCTAAGAAATTCATAGGAAAAGAATTATCCACTGCATTAAAACACCGACAAAGAACGGGGGTGTGAAAAACCTGCGGAAACCTAACAATAGTCATCACTAGAAGATGGTAAGAAACATGATTAAATTATATAAATACACCATCAAAAGGTACATACATATATGGGATACGTCAATAAGCATAGTCACGTTGACATTTAAATAAGTTTATTCCATTTACATAAGATCATAAAATAATAAAAATGAAAGGTGTTGCTAAATTCACAACTGTACAAAACAATAATACACTGATCTAGATTCTGAATAATTGTACAGAGGAATTTTATATCTCTGTTGCCAGCCGATATTATTTTATTACTTAGGTAGAGTTATTATATAAAAGTAAATAGGATATCTATATATGAGCAATGCTACGCAGAATTATTACACATATCTGCTCTCTTTGTCTTTTCCGCAGAATTTTCCCCATTCCTACCAAACTCGAGGTTTGATCACAACTTCCAATCGGTATTAAGCACTTTTTCGAAAGCACACGATTGATATCGTGCGTAGATCGATCGGAGGAACATCGATTGCGGTTTTGGTGATCAAATTTTCATTTGAGCAACCGATCCATCAATTTCGAATCTCTCCTACACGGAAACAACAATTTCCTCACCCTCGCCCCTCACTTAGGACCGCCCATACACGAAACCCTTAACGGGGCGTCAGGACCTAACTGAGCATCAATCAGCGGCACCATCGACCTCCTCGGTCATCTTGCTTGATGAAAAACCCGGACTCAAGAGATGCGCAAAAATACGTGGCATCGCGGTAAAAATTTCCAGTTCGGTCACCCGGCACGTGATGCCGGGACTTCGAATTCCATTAGCCAGAGGACCTTTTTCCGGGGTAGGTGTATTGCCGATAGGGGAGGGGAAACATATAGCCCTGTGTAAAGCGACAGGCGCCGCAGATTACACGGGCTCAAGTGGAGGACAAGAGGGTGTGGGGCGGAAGGGGGTTATGGGTAGGGAGAGAGGATCGTTCCGCAGTGCTAAAATCAACATGTCCCTTCTCTCCCGGCACCACCAACATCGATGGGGTTGAGAGTTGGAAGGAGATTTCGGACGGAGGTGACCGAAAGTTGGACAAGGCGACACTTAGCAACCGGCAGCCTATACATGGTGACCCCTTAAGAAAAATAACAGGATATAGAAGATGGATAAGGACGAAAGAGAGGCAGCCTTAGATACGAAAAAATTCTATTTACTAAGGGGAAGGCTATGAAAGAACCTTTAAATTACTATCCTTTACTTTGCAAAGCAACATAATTACCCATTAATTACACAAAAACAAAAATATAAGTGACAAGATATTATACGATATTAAAAGATATATTTGATCAATCGCAAAAAGCAAACCGTAGCGACATGCATCCGCTAGAAACGTTTCTTGGCACCATAAGCACTTAGTTGTACACTCCTGGCCAAAATTAACGCAGCACCTCCCTTGCGATTCTAACGGCCGGTGCTGCGTTAATTTTGGCCAGGAGTGTACATCCCCTAACACAAATTTATTTAATTTAATTTAATTCAATTTGCATCTCCACCTCTTGGCCTTAGTCTTAATGCATTCCTATTCAGAAAGTGGATGGAGGTTACTGGTTATCAAACAACATCACGATTAGTACTTGGGTAGGAAATGTTTAAAAGACACTCGAAGTAAAAGCCTTTCATTGCCGTTATGTTTAATTTAAGATCGACCATTCACTCATTTAATTTCTGAAGGAAGAGTTTGATTCTTACACAAGATCATTTGATTAGAGCGAGTAGACATTTTTATGCCATTGACAATATTGACCCAATCCGGCTATGGCGCTCTGATTCAGAACTTCTGAACCAGGATAAAGCGAAGAAGATTGTAGAGTATATTATTACGTATTAGAGGCTCCTTCCATTTGTGACTTAACATTTTGTACGCTAATAATGTACGTACTAGAAATAAAAACAATAATTTCGACGAAATAAGCGTGATTTTCAGCCATAGAAGTCCTAATCAGAGAAACACATACACACAGGAAAACGCTCAATGAAAGGCTTTAGTAGCATTTTATACCTATCGTATAAAATGCTACTAAAAACCAGTGAACGCTACTCAGAAGCTTCTGAACGTAGGATGGTAATCTTTAGAAGATAAAAGACGTAAATAAAGAGTTGATTTACTTAACAAATTTATAGAAAGTAGGTTCTTAGGTAGCCGATACCATGCGTCCTCTCTGTAACATAGATCATTCAGACACTGCGAGGAAGATCCGTAAAATAAAAGCTAGAACGAGTCGCTTTAAAATTATTTTATGTACCCTCTGCCACACGCCGAAAGGTGGCTTGCAGGGTAGATATGTAGATGTTGAGCATCCACAAGCCAGCGTTCGATCCCTTGAAACTGGTGTCGTCAGGATAGTACACTAACGACTCCGCCATTGGGCCCGAGGAATAGATGATAAAGCGAGGGCGATCATCTACCCCCCATGGCACTGCCCCCTGGCGAGCGGGAGGGGAATCATAGAGAGTAAATCTTCATGCGCGACGCCGCCTCCGACTTTCCCTTCGGAGGCGGAGGACAGTAGCGGAAGAGTAAGGCGAAGGTGTGGGGTATTGATTACCGTAGAGGGGGAGGCGTCGCGTGTGAAAGTTGCATGTGTGTTTACAATGTGTGTGCACCGTCGCTCTAAACCGTCCCCTCTCCACTTCTCTGTCTATTCAACCTGTCCCCTCCGCCTCCTGACGTAAGCCACTTAACTATTGCGAGTCTAGTTCTATCATACCTTTCTATTTCAAATGGGCCGCTCTCTAAGGTGGAACATCGCTCTTGATGTCTGCGGTTCTATTTCTTACCACGATCTTAAGCTGTGTTCCGACTAACCATTTGCTTCTCTCAAATTTAAACATTTAAATGTACTACTCTTTAATATACATGTACTATTATTGCTATACATTTTTGTCACTAGGTGTACGAAATAATTGTACTCAAGAATTTTTCAGGATTTCTGATAAATCCTAACAGCTACCATGGAGGACTCAAAGCCCAAAACGATTCTTTAGGTAATCTTACCATAGGATACAGTAATCCTCTCACATATCTTCATCAGTAAGGTCTCTTGTCCAAAAGCAAAATGTGAAAGGTACATTCGTTCGTGAACACGTGTGTCTTGAAAAATCCCTTAGAATAACGACCAGGAAAAATTGTTACAGGATCGAGACTCAAACCCAGATCTCCTAAATGCTGGTAGGTTGCTCTATGTATTGAGCTATCTAGGTTCAAGTCCCAGTCATATACGATTTTTTGAGTCCATTATTCCCTGGGAATCTTTAGTCCAAATTATTAAAGTTTCTTAATATTTTAATAGTAAAACTCTTTTGGATTTCGGGTAAGTCTCGACTGTTGCACGAAGTATTTTAAAAATCTGGTGATCAACAAAGGGAATGATGAAATTTTAAAATACTTATGTTTTATTTGAAGATTTGCATGATATAATTAATTATTTTCATGAAAAGTATAACTTTTATTAAAATAAGACTGACATCAATGCAGCTTAGGGTATGCCCTTAACAAAGTAAATTATGAATCAAAAATCTTCATTCGTTAATGTTATCAATTATTATTCGCATCTGTATATAATATTAATTACTTAGTTTGTAAATGATATTTGAATCAAATGAAAATGTCGATTCGACTAGATTTGAATTCTAAAAGTTGTTGCAAAAGTGATTAACGATCCGCAAGTGGCGGGTGTCACTCAAACGTTTAAACCGACTGCCGCTCTCATACCTACGGCGTAGATTGAGTTATTTAAATTCATCCCTTCCGGTGAGTGCTCTGAGAAAGCTATTTGCCTTGTAAAATCACATTTGAGAGTCAAATTATATTATTATAAGCGATTATATATTCATAGACGATTGCCACGAAAGATGGTATTCTTTTAGGATATTATTTTAAAAGAAAGTATGAATTTTTAATTATAAATTTAAAGTTTTTTAAGCTTAACAACAGATTGGAAAACCATAAATTACATAAAAAATACAGCAGCACCCTTTGATTTCATTTTCCGAGTATTCATTTTTACTTAAATACATTTTTGAAGGATTTCATCTCCTTTTGAAACATACCATGTGGTGCTAAAATTCCTCACCTGTGATATATCATCGTGATATGGATGTTATACATAATTGGCTAAAATTACAGCTTATTTTCAAATCACCCCATCAAACAGTAGCCGTGATAATGTTTCTGCATGCATGTAGCAGATATTCTTCTAACAGAGAATGCTTAAGTATTTTTTCGTACGTTATCGAAAGTTAAGATGATACTATTTTTTCAACCAGGAATTTTGTAGGTACGCACTATACGACAAGTTCACACCGTAGGATAAGGGATGAAGAGTCCATGTTGACTGACTAATGAATGATTTGAACTGAAAGAGATTCTGAGAGACAAGTAGGAAAGGAATGAGTTGGCTGATACATATGAAGGGAACTTATGAGAGGTGAATGATGAAACTGGGATATGATGGGATAGTGAGAGTTGCATATTCAAGTGAAAGGTGAGGAAAACGATGGGTTGAGAGTGTTAGATGGGATCATGAAGAGAATGGACGTTAGCATTCAATTTATCGGATTGCTGACATTTTTTAAAAGTACCTTACCTTAATATACCTTCAACCGTCGGAAAGGTGTCGACCTTTACTTTATTCATAGACATGGGAAAGGAATTTTGTCGCTATTATTTTGTCCACGCTTCAGTTGTGTATGAAGGTAATAATATTATATCATAAACTGAAATTTCAAACACGTTAAAAGATAAACCCAAAAAATTATAATTCCGTTAATATATCTTTTTAATTCATTCATTCGGTCTAATTCATTTCGTACCTAATTTAAGCATCGTGTTACTTGTGGTGTACGAACAAATTTTCATTTTTTTATTCTTTATGTCTGTGTTATATTAGTTTACAATTTGATGCTTTTACCATACTTCAATCATGCAGTATTCATACAGAATTATCTGCTGGAACGTTTATGACCTAAGGAATTCTAGAATATTGAATGCTTTAAGAAATTAGATGTCAGAAATGACTTGGTACGACTTAAATGCAAATTAAATTTCTGAAGTACTATTCAATAGTTACACAGGTTGGTTACAGATTATACTATAAAGATTCCATTTAAAGGAAGTGAAACTTATATTAAGATACATTGGTGCGATTCACCACTTCAATCCAGATATTAATATTATCAAGAATAAAATACATTGCCACCGATAAGTCGAAATTGAATATGAGCTTTAGGGAAGAGCAAATATTATTTATGTTCGGTGACACATCGGCTGCCTCTTCAAATTTATGTATTGATCTCGCTGTATATATGCTCACCGGAGGATGTTGGAGGCAGCAGATAAGATATATTTATCTGAGGGCAGAGAACACATCTCCCGAAACTGCCTACCCTTTTTCCCCTGTCTCCATATTCTCCATCATCCACCCTCTTTTCTTCCTCGACCAATATTCTTCCACTCTTCTCCTTCACGGCCCACTCTTTCGTTGGCCTTCACTTCACCACCTCCTCCCCATTTCGTGGGGAATGCGAAGCGCAAGTAAAAAATAAAAAATGTTATGCGATGGCGTTTGGTGTCGCATAAGGAGAGGAATTTGTTATTTTTTCCTTCCGCATCTTTTTTTACTACGCATCGCGGAAAAGGGGTCTATGCATGCCTATCCTTTCAACAGCTTTCACGGAGGAAAGATTTATGAAAATGTAATAATTGGAATATGTTCTGCTAAATTTTATAGAAATAAAAGGTTAAGAAACGTTTCTCCAAGCTAACATTATATTGTAAATTTCGTTCTTATATATGTATATTGAATTAACTCCAATAAAAATGTATGCATTTTCTCTCTAAGTTTCATCCATGAATATTACTCGAGTGCAGCAGGCAGTAAGACATCAACGATGCATTTATTCAACATATTGTTTTTCTCTAAGAATGATATATTTGGAGGGAGCAGAAGTCGCATTCTGCGGTCTTCCTCTTTTTCCCTGATTAATAGCCGTACTTATCGGATACATTTTCGAACTCCACAAAAGCGATCGTATTTCCTGCTATAGGCACATACTTAAGTGGCGTAATCCGAATTCAAGGAAAATGTAGGCGCTGCAAATTTTTTTCATGCTTTATTTCGCTAATGCGGCAAAGTAAATCTATCTACTGAAGTGCGGACTGCACTCTTTCTAGGTCAGTTATTTTTCCTATGATTTCTCGTACCGGCGTACTTAAAATCATTTTGGCTTGTTTCCTTCTATATTTTAAGATATCACACTCTTTGTACTCAAGAACCCAACCGACGCCACAAAATCTTAACGCAATCTTCTATCTAAATTGCCTTGTGGTTGAATATGGCTCTGTGATTGTTCTAGAAACTCAAAATTTTACTTGAGAAAAAATTACTGAAATCGACTTTTAGGAGAGGTGAAGACATTGTTGAATATTGTTGAATTGGTATGCTAAAACCTTATGATAGTCATTTTCTCTTAATGCATTCGTATATTTTCATCCGTTCGCAGAGATTTGTGATATGAGAGTCTTCAAAATAAAAAAAACAAGAATAGTTTCGAAGAAGGCTTTGTCTCCGGGGAGGAAATTGTTCAGAAATATACAAGGGAGAGTATCTATTATATTATAATTAACCGCTCAGTGATTCGAGTACACTCAAAATTGGAGTCCTTTCTAAAACTCTTCAGAAGCCTTAATTACGGTCCGAGACTGTCTTGAGATCAACTATGCGGAGGTCAGGAATGAATGCAAAGATGATCAAAATGAAAAGAGAATTGGGCTCTATAGGATCGAAATAAGGGCAAAGGGCTCTTTGGGTTATTGTCCTCTTTTTGTAAAAATACGTGTTTACAATTCCGAGAATCCACAAACAATCCCCTTAACAACAAACAATGTACGTAACAGTACAATTAGGCAATCTTCCTCCTTAAGAGATTTGGTCAAAGGAGGTTTTTGAAGATCAGACAGGGAGCAGAGATAATTTCCTAGAGTAGGACTAATGCTAAGTAATATCTTAACAGGGAGCTCGTATTTTAGTACCAATTAAATTCCAATTAAAACAATTGCCTTTATTGCCACGAATGCCAGAAACATTTTTATGAAAGTTAATACGATATAATAAAGAGCTTATTATATTCATTACTTGTATGAATCCGTTGGTTGTAGAATATTATGCTATAAAGTAATATACATATAAATACATTACAAAAAATATTCAAGCAAAAGTTATTTTTTCGGATATTCGAGTAATATATCCGAACTACTTTATATGCATTGAAGTAAAATTAAACTATAAATATACAAAGGCTGGTTTTAATATCCTCTGTGAATTACACTGTCTTTTTTGTAAATTTTAATCATCAAAGTACTCAGAGCATTTAATATTTCAGCAGCTCTACTTACTCCCTTTGAGTGAGAAAAACTGCATAAAATATTAAATAGATATCCTGAACATTGTAAAAAGAAATGATGACCGTGAATAATTCAAGTGACCAATGTTATAAAGAAGACATTACGGAAATAATGGATTCACGCGTCCAAGAGTTTCAGTTTGAAAGAGATTAAGAAAATCGAAGTTTTTGGGTTATGATATGATAAATACAGAAATTTGGGAAATAAAGCATATACGGATTATTTTAACAAAAACTATCATATAAGATCTCGTATAAATTTTTATATTTAGTTAACTGGAATTGGCAAATCATTATCAATGCGATACAGCGAAAACGTTTGAGTATAAATAATTGACAGAGAACTAAAAGCGAATTAATTTCAAAAACCAATGATAAGAATATATGAATGAAAGGGTGTTTCTCGAAACGGCCGAGATATTTTGGGGTCCAAAAATATCTTCGAAACAAAACTCTTCTCTCTCTCCTTCGAAAGATATACTTGTGGTCTCGGCGCACTGTTCCCAGCAATGGCTTGATTTGCCGAAACCGTTCGGAAATAAATATTGCGCAGAAGAGTGAAAACAGTTTTCTTAACCAACCTCGTGGATTCCCACAATATCACTTCTGCAAAATGTCTGTCATTCGTTCATTGAATTCAATGGTTCTCTTTATTTGGATTAGGAGGCGCTGAGGCTCCCTCGTGACGACGGCTTTAATATTGATTTTATTCCGAATCGAGATTTTCTGCTTTAATCTGAGCAACATGTCCACAAGAAAATGTTTACCACTAAACGCAACCAACTACGTGAGAATAAGTAGTTGAGTTAAAGAGGCACTTTTTTATAACTCACTTCTGGATAAATTATTATATTTAAAGACATTTAACTACGTTTTTTCGGAAGCAACCAACCAACCAACCACTGATTTAAAAAAATGTATGGTTAATTTAAGGGCATAAATCTTCTACAAAGAACGGTCTCAATAAACCCCTTGAAATCGAAATAAAGATACAACAAGATATTCTATCATTTAAGATACTTTCGGTAATGTTAAATTTTGGATATCTCACTTAATATTCCATTGATTAGATATAAATTAGAGGTTAGTAAATAAAACAGTTCGAAAGATCTTTACTTTTATAAGGTTGAAAAGCTAGACAAATTTTCTGAGGCATCATATATTAATAATTTTACGAGAAACAAATATCATTTGATGCCATTGGATATTAGGTATTTTAAAATAATCATGCGATAGCATAAAGTCATATTTCGATGTTAAGAACTGCAATTTTCGTCATTTATCATCAAAAGTATATAATTATAAATCCAGCCTTGTATGCTTAGTCTTTCAGAAGTTCTTTTTTTCAACAAGATGTCTAAATTTGACATTTCTCAAATGGAGCATCTAAGAAGGAATGCTTGAATTTTGATGCAATCATTACATGTGATGGAGCAAGGTAGGTTAAAATAAAATACACTTAGTTGCTTCGTTTAAAAGATTTCGCATGAGACAAAGAAGCTTGAAAAGCGGACAATAATCAAAGTTGAAAATTGGTCTTCTTTAAAGTGGCTACTTCTTGCTTATTTGCATTTAAAAATTAATAATAATAATGATAAAGGACTTTATTTGGGGCGAAATTGAGACTATAAAGTCTCTTCTTACATCCAACCCTTCGTCATACAAATTGATAAAAGAGATAGCTTGAAAAAACAGCGCACATAGAAAGACTACTGTGTAGGTTTAGAAAATCTAATTTAGGAGCTTAGGAAAATATTTCCACTGCAGGAAATCACCCTCAAGAAGGTGGTGTAAAAAACCTGCAAAACCTACAGATAGAGACACTAAATTTGGCGATGAGATCAGATAAAATGAGATTTTAAAGACAAGAAGACATACAAATAATATTATACAAAAAAAATAAATAGTTGCATAATTTCATGTAATTAGGTAAAAAGTAGTAAAAAATTGAGCCATTTGAAGGAAATAGAAGTGGAGCTAGGAAAGAGTTATCAGATCACCGGCTGAATTTCCGTGGCCATACGTTTCGTTAACTCCACCATAAAGGATGGCTCAGACACATTAAAATCGGAAAGCTCAACCAGCTTCTCTAAGAGCAGTAAAATGTAGGTGACGTTTATTAGATCCTAGCCATAAACTGTTTCCTATTTATGTCCAGTCACACAACATTCGCTTAGATTTACCAGCTATCTAGGAGGCTGTCTAACCTTATCTTCTCCTTCCTCTATTCCTCTTTCCGAACATTACCAACATTTAGTGCTCAGTTCAATTTACTTCATTAACTTATTTTATATAATCTTTCTAATTCATAATTTTTATCGCTCTTTTACATCCTTAAAACAGCCCAACGATAACTGTATAGGGTTCACTAAGCAGGTCGACTCATTGCGTATTTTTGATATGGAGAGGAGTTTTTGAGTATATTATCAAAACTCCGTAAATATAGCGGAAAAAACCACCAAGGAGTTTAATCAGAGATTTTCCCCAAAAAAAGGTTAGTTTATTAACTAAAGGCGTCTGCGACGCAAGCCCTAATCGGCAACGTGCAATTTAGAAGGCGAATGTTCATTTTAGAAACTCTGATAATGAAATTTTGTTTAATTTTTTACATAAATAGAGTTAAGCACAGCCATTTTGCGGCCTATGGCTAAACGTGACTTGACACATTTCCAAATCCATCTTAAATTAATCATTTTGAAATCAAGTTGAACTGTTTTTCAAATAAATAGAATAATAAACTTTCCTACCTGAAACTCATCATTTTAAAAATGAAACTCCTTGCGTAGAAAAATTGGATATTTACTATTCAATTACTTAAGTATTTATATCTATATGTATATTATAATAATTTTTATTTCACACCGAGAGAAATTACACACAAATAAATAAATAATAAGTGTGTGAAATAAAGGGATCCCAGAAGAAGACTTGTATGGGGATTGCCTTCTCTTAATATAACAGTGTTAGTTCGACAGCAGAGAATTAGTCATTTATTTAGTATAAAAATACACCTCATGAACTCACAACAAAAAAATATTTACATGTTATACAATAGTGCTGTTTAAATGGTATAAATGATATACATAATACACAATCTTGTTTAGATTAAACAAAAAAAGGTTGTTGTAAATAATTAACCCATTGGGGACATTAGAATAATAAACATACATGAAATAAGAACAGTAAAAATTAACATATTTGTAAATTGAAATAATATGCAAAAATACAATAATTAAATCGAATTCCATCACATTAAATAACATAAATGTTCAATCACATTATTAGTGAATATCCAATTTTTAAGGCTTCTTAAATATTTAATTTCACTATTGAAACAAATTTCTTTGGGTAATATACACACAATGCTCATTGTAGAACCCCACTCAAAACGTACCTGAGGGGATTGCCTTGCTCAGCCC
Organism: Sympetrum striolatum; assembly: GCA_947579665.1. Lineage (NCBI taxonomy): Eukaryota > Metazoa > Arthropoda > Insecta > Odonata > Libellulidae > Sympetrum > Sympetrum striolatum. The sequence goes on from OX388341.1 coordinate 18,056,160, forward strand.
TTGGAATATGAAATTACGGGTGATATATGGATTATAGTAAAAGAACTTTTGATTATTGCAACAATGATGATGAAAACATATAAATGTTTCTTAGTGGCTTATACTCCATCCATTCGGTGAATAATCGTGGTATACAGTTTGGAATACTCTGCCCTGAATACAGAACGTGAACCCGGAAGCAGCCTCAGAAAGCAGACACGCTATCATTCCATCACCGATCCCGGCCTCACAGATGTCTCCCATAAGAACGAAAATAAAATATATAATATGGTAATTACAGCCGTCTCTCTCCCTCAACGTTAGAAAATGTGCACAGAAGTAAAGAATTTAATTTAACAATTATTAATTCCATTTTTATTATTATTCCGTGTCTCACAATTTTGCCAAATCAACTTAGCCTAATGCAATGTAGCGAAGTGGAAGTTAACCCAAATATCCATCCAACTGAGCTTAAATAACAAAGAGAGAGAGAGATTAAATTCGCGATGGCACCAAACGCCAATGAAATGGAAATTTAATTTCCTCAAAGAACTTCGTTGGAACTTTTCCATTGAATAATTTTCAAGAGGACGATATTTCATTTTTTTCTGTATTTCCGTAAACAGCGATAGTTACTACCATCGTCGTGAAATGAAAGTATTTTTGATGACCCAAGTTAGAAAGCTGAAAATAGGAATCGTAACATTTATTTTATGAATAGCCGGAAGCTCATAAAAAGCAAAGAGCGGACTTAGAATTAACTCCACTTTCTTTCGGGAAGAAATTAGTACCAATTGACGAAATCATAAAATTTCAATATTCAATTAAGATGAACTAAAAATCTCGGCAAAATCAATTTTTGGCAGAATGCATTATATGAAAATATACATAATAAAATCCATAAAAATTAAGATCCTACTAAGGTAGGACTAAGGAATCATAGATACACAGATGTGTGTTATAGTTTTATTTGTTGTCATGCAATACAAAGACGAAACTAATTCTGAAAGGGAAGCAAATCTTGACTAACCGAAACGATTATTTAGCGAAGCTGCACTAAACTACTACATATGTTTACCCTTTTACTCGTAAGTAGTATGTTAAAAATTAGAGAACGATCATGTCTTGTAATCCATATCTCTAAAATAATAACTAGTATAACTTATTTGATAAAGTATTTTCAATTCCTTTAACTACTATATTTTAGGTTTTCTACTCAGAATTTGGTACGGAAATCAGGATTGAATTTAGTGGCAGTAACGCCCTAAAACACGTCTATTTATGCAACTAAAAGAGAAAGAGAGTGTGGCATATTTAATAGCGCCTCACGACGATAGAATTATGGAACAAGGAATCGCACTTCCCACGAGCGAACCTAAACCGGGGCTACAACGTCGGAGAATGCAGAGGAGAGAACGAGAGAGCGCGATAAGTGCGTCACGCAGCAACGAGCGAAGGAGGAGCCGTTGAAGGGGGCATAAACACCATTGTCTCGTGCACCCCCTCTCCCGCGGAGCCCCTTACAATGGGATTTCTCTCAAAACGTCACTTTATTGCCTCGTTCTCTTTATATCTGTCTCTCATTCTTTTCCCCCGCGTCAGCGTTTTCTTTTCACAACTCCCTTATCCCCTCCAGCTCTCTCCCACCCTTCCATTACTTATTCCGTTTATGTCCTCTTCCTCCAATTTTTTCGCATCCACCTCCATTTATGGCCCTCCAGAAATCATCTCTCCTCCACTTTTATCTCGTTTCTCCTTTCTCTCGCCCCCTTAATTCGTTAAGTGAGTATAACGCGTGGCGCGATGAAACTGGGCCCTACGTATCGTCATATTCCGCTCGCTACGAAGCTCTTTTCTCCCGGAATTGTATCGAATTTCATTTAAGACGGTTCCTTCCTCTTCTTCGCTCGCTACGAATTAATTTATGCTTTTTTACTCCCGCGGCCGAATTCGAGATGCCTCGAACTCGATTTTCAGCTTTCCTCTTTTAATTCCGTATAATTACGGGTTAAGCCAGATTCGGATCTGGGAGGATTTCCATTTTTATTTAGTTCACTCTTCTATTGTGAAAGCACCAATTTGCTTCGAATATCGAATCCTCTTCTATTTATGTGATTAGCAAATGTGACAAGGCTACTTTTAATTTATTTCTCGCTTTTTTCACTAATTAATTTAGGTCTATAGGTATATCTGAGGTAATCTTGTTATAAATCTATTGATCTATCTAACCTTTTCGATGAAATTGGAGCGTGATTCCTTATCAATGTCATTTGTTGAAGATGGTAACATAAAAACGAAAATATAATTGCTCTTTTGAGATTCCCATATTAACTTTAGTCGAATATTTGGTGTATTGAAATTTAAATTATTATCTCGCAATACTGATGTCAGCTTTGGGTAGAATATGCACCCTCGAATATATCTAAAATACGTATTGAGAATTTTTGATCAGACATCTTTGTTGAATTTATCAACAGTGACGAAAGAAAACATAAGACAAACGAAACAAACACTACGGAAGAACTCAATGGAAGATGTAGAATAAGTCAATTAGTGCTAGTTATTTGTTTTTGTATTATTTAACTGTTTCTTATCTATGATATGCAAAAATCCCTATGTAACGATGTTGCAATCACCTATAAGACCACCGCATAGTATTTCATTTATGTATTTCTCCTTGTGGAGACAAACATTATCTAGCTCTTCCTTTCTTGGTCTTCCGCCTCCATCCCCAGGTATTTCCATTCCATTTCACACTTCCATCCTCGTTTCTTTTATCTGCTTTTATGAAATCTCCCTCTTTTTCCACTTTGGTTTCATGATCCTATTCCCTGTGGTGTAATAAAGTGAGATATCCTTTTATATCCTTTAGAGGCACTGAGCATCCTTTTTTTTAGCTCATACATGCCTAGTGGGTGGCAATCCAATGGGGAGGAGGGGGTGATAATAGCAAATCTCTTACGCCATCGCCCTCAATATTTGAAAGATCGAGTTGTCCCCAAGTATCCTTCGCCGGATATCTTTTATAACATTTCGGTATATTTTACGATCAATATCCAAAATCGTATAATATGGGGATAAACGATTTTCAGTAAGCTTTGCAAGTTTACGTATGATTTAAAATCATCTATTGTGCATTTTTATTGGTATAGATCCCCACAATTTTCATTATAATTAGAAAGAGAAAAAGTTAAATTCAAAGGTAATTTATTAATAAACGAGTGTTAAATACTGATAAATAAAGGAGAAATTTTACTATAGAAAGAATATTCCAAGTCAATTATTTTTAGTGCGCAATAGATTTACTAAATTAGAAAGAATTTTCAGGATGTATTTCACGAAGTTCTTAATTACAGATTTCTATGTCCATTATTGTTGCTACAAGGACTTCAATCCATTGTGTATCTAATTCAGTGACGAGAAAGATAATGTTTCAGTTCAAATACATAACAATCATAGCATGTATGACTCTGTAATCTATTATCCTAAACCTATCTTCCTTCTGTACAGTTCTTTAAGAAGTTGTTTAATTAAGAAATTAATTTGAAAAATCTAGGTTGATAACATGCAAGTTGAAATAAAAATGGCCTTTTATTGATATCCTTATGAAGTTTAAAAACTAATTTTTAATTTTGTAACATAGTCACGACCCTCATTAGACAAAAAGCTATCAAATTCAGCTTAGAAAAAGCCTTTCCTTTTTCAGGGAAGAAAAAATCCTTAAAGTCGTCCTCCACGTGTCTCTTATTCTCCAACCACCAGCCGAAGGAAATACTCCATTCCCAACTCTATTAAAGAAGCTAATGAAAGGGATGGAAATAGCACTCTGTAAGAATGTAACCCGTTGCTCCTACAGATGAAAGGATGGAGAGGTCTTCGCAGAGTGCTCGACTACCCACTACGACTTCTCAGAGCGATATCCTGCTGATTCTGCAACCCTCCAGTCAACCTGCTTTGTGGGTGGCGTGTTTTTCAGGCGTCTCTACCCTTTCTAACGATAAGGAAGTCCAATGGAATCGATGCCTTTCTGGAGCAACCTTGCCCATTGTATTGTCATGTTAATTCACTGAATTTGAATCTACACTTGATTACCTGATGCTGTTGTTGAACATAATAAGTTCTACGGAGGCCTATTTGAATCAAATCCTTTATGCGTATTGTTTTTCAGTAGCAATCAGCAATCAGCATCTTAGTGTGTTGGCCATAGCCTCTGTTGCCCGTTTTCCGCGTATAGGAATGAAGAAAGAGAGGGACGATGTGAAGAAAAAATATTTTCGGTTATTCTACTTAACCAATGGTTCCCAATCTCTATTTAACTCGAAGCCCTTTTTCAATCAGTGCACGTGCCGCAGTCTGCAATGCCTACCGTATGTCTCGCAAAATAATAGCGGTGTTAGAAAGGAAATGAACTCCTTAAGATTTGAGCACTTATTCACGAGGAGCCATTACACTAGGCTAGACTTCAGTGCCACAAAAAGAAAAAATTGTATATATTGTAAGTTTAGGGATTAAAGTAATAAAATTATCAGTTTGATAAAACTTAAGCTGGTTTAAATTGTGAGGATTATAGGTTTTTATTTCCTATCTTGTTTTTAATAGACTTTGCGAAAGCAAATAAGAATAAATACATGTTAACTCTTTTAATGATACAAAATGAATTTGATAATATCATTATTGGAAAGGGAAATATTTTCTATGAATGTATTTCGACAGCTGAGATCATTTTGCGCCTCTTTTTAGGCTCCATAAAAATTCGAGCCCGGAATGACTTTTACCTAAATCATACAAGTTACTTCCGTAATTACCTCACCATGGAACTATTAAATAACATTTTATGATTTTTTTCTCAAAGTGAGCAGCATCTCATCACAAATCGGGCGGCACTTAAGTCGTTTCTATTGACTTCCTCACAAACCAGCTTTTCAACTTTCTAGTAATAGTAAAATGTTTTAGTGAAAAAGGGATACAGCTGGACTTAAGTGGATGGAAAGAAAAGCAACATAAGGTGGTCCTTCGATAAGACTCGAGTCGATAAGTCTTCCTTGTGCGGTATTTAGAATGAAAATCCATTGGAAATAAGGTTTAGATAAGAGGATAACGGTCGTATAGATTGGGGGAAGAGGATGAGATTAGTTGGAAGGGAAATAGGATATCGAATGGTGAGATGCTGTAAGATAAGGCTTGGAAAAGGAATTTCGCAGAAATATTGTGGAACGGAGGAAGCAAAAGGAATATTATGAGGGAGGTGGAAAGGAAAAAGCTGGAATGAGAAAAGTCAGCAGAGTTAGGATGAAGTAGGAGCTTATTCTGCATTATTAGGGAGGATAAGCAGATGCTTCAGCCGTTGTTCTCGGGAAATGGGAACGAAACATTCAACTGCATTGCTAACAACGAAAGCAGTTAGATCTTGGAATGGGTTTTTTGATGGAATAATTGTAGGACCGATCAGAAGAATTAGCACCATATTGGATGTATAGATAAAAAATAACATTTAGAGTTTCCAGTGATATCGGGATCTATCCTTTTGTGTCGTGGATGAACTCGTGGATAAAGCCTCTATAAGCATTAATCCATACCAGGTACTGTTACACTATAGTAGACTATACTCAAGATGACAATATCTTGACTTCTATCTACATAAAATAATCATATATATACAGGAAGGTGGACCGAGAAAACGTTTTTTCTTTTTTCAGATCAAATGTTCCCAGTGCGGGAAAGTTGTGTATTGACATGAGGATCTCGCATGAAAATTTTCTTCCGAAATCGGATAATATTATCCACTGCCGCCCGAGCCCTAAAGTTTAAAATATTTCGAAAATACAGGCACAAATGAGAAACAAACGCCTAAGGAGTCGGAAGTGTTTTAAATATTGACATTTTGGTAAGTATCAACGATGAATCTATGTCTCTGTTTTACGTTTCTGAAATTTTAAATTTATTTAATATTCATTATTATTATTAATATTATATATTAATATTATAATATTAATCTATTGTTTTACGACGCCTGGGAATGGTCAACAAATTTTGAGTATAGACAACACGTAAAGCGATCAAAAATGCTGGCGAAACGGAACATAACCTAACATTTTGCCTATTGGAAGCCGTAATTGTCATAATTTTCCTATTTTTTATTCCTTTGGAAATGTCTCAGTCATCATTTGGCGTAAAGAAATCCTTGGAAAAACCGACAAAATTATAAATTTTTACGTTAAATTATAAGATATGTTGTTTTATACTATACAGTTGCTAGAGTATCGTACAATATATTAGGCCATAAAACATTATGTGATTAATGCGTAAAATTCCAAATTTTTATCATCTAAACTCAATAGAGGTTCTGGTGATTAATTTCATTGCCATAAAAATGCTTATATAACCATAATTTGTATCCTGAATATCGGACGAAATCCGTCAAAATTTTTCTCAAGAGCCTTGAACGTCTGCGATACTGAAGATGAGGGGTTGGAGAGGACATCTGATGAATTTATTCCTTGAAAGCAGTTTGGATCAGAATCAGAATCTTTCGAGATGAGCGGCGAACAGAAAGTAAATGGAAAGAAAAGGAAACATAAAGTAGGGACGAGATTTAAGAGAGGGACATAAAATTAATCGAAAAATAAATTTCACTATCAAGCCAGAATGTTAATTGGATTGATGTCTTAATGCGGAATGAAAACTTTCCTCCTTGTAGTCGAACGAATTCTTTCTAAAGGTAATGAAAGTCAATAATGTGATTTTAGATAGTAAGGGGACCCCTATAAAACTAGTAGGGTAAGAACATTAAAAGTAAAAGAGAAAACGTAAAAGGAAAGCCCCAAACGTGCTTCATCTTACAGAAATAGAAGAAAGATGAGTTATTTGATTATTTCCGCAAGAATTTTCTCCGAAAGAGTCTTTATTAATTTATTATTAGTAAATTAACTGCAAATAGCTGTCAAATTAAGCACAATTTCAGTAAGTTAATTAAAAAATAATTGAAATATGTAACTGGAATCTTTCCTTTATCATAAGCTGTTACCAGCTCATTGAATTAAATCAATTTTAGATGTTGCTATGATGTTAACAACTGTGAGAAAATTAAATTATAAACAAGTTGAAAGATACTCGGTATTAAATTGCAGAACATCCACAGATTTTCTATTTAGTTAAAATCCTATAATAATTATTTCAACATTACCGTAAAAACAACTTTGTGTATTTTTGAGATTAACTTTTTGGGAAAGGCAGGAAAAGTGGTCAGATTTCTTTCGTTAGTATCACGAGAGGAAACTAATTTTAACTAAATATCTTAGCGACAGACGGTAACAAGAAGGTATTTTTGGAAATAATGATGAGAGCTTTTGGTAACGAGCTAAGGATAGAGAGAGAGATAATCATCAAAATATAAGTACGCGTTAGAAAAGATGAAGCGGATAATTAACTTTAAAATGCATTACCTTCCTGAGAATGTAAATTCTATATAAATCTGATATAAAATATACTCAGAAAAATATTAAGTTTAAATTGAGAATTTTTGGCTAAAAGTTTCAGATGTAATTACAAAACCGTGATAAAAGCAGAAAAATAGCGGGAATTTGCATCCATTATTTTAAATTAAAAACTAAATTATTTAGACAAAAGAGCATAATGAAATATCCGAAGTTAATTGAATTGAATTTCCAGAGGTAAGGAGAGTTATCGTGTTCCTGCAATTGCGCTATGCTTAATTTGCAATTATTGAGGTCCGTAAATGCTGGACTGCGGAAAAGGTGAGGATTTCCTTAGAGTAAAAGGAATTTTTGTTAAAGGCACTTAAGTTAGCAGTATTACATTATAAGGTAATATATTTCAATATTTGCGCAGTAATTTTATCGGATAAAAGAGTAAGCAAATTTTCAATAATACAATATCTCCTCCAAGCTTCTGTAGTGGAAATAAACAAAGACGAAAAAGAATTATAATGTTTACTTTCTACAGAATTCATAATATTTAATAATTTTGTGGTAAGTAAAAGTATTATTTCTTCTTTGCTTTTTAAAATGAGATTCTACCAGATTTAAATTAGTACTTTTAATTTAGTGGAAATTAGAACAGAATCTGCTTTCCATAGAAAGTAAATGACTTTCTTCTTCAAAGAAAACTTTAATGAAGTTTTATAACTAAAACCTAATTTTTGATCCTTTTAAGTAAGCAAAAACAAATCTACCTTTATGGGTGCCTAAACTATCCCTTTTTTACTTTCTTAATATTTATTTATTTATTTCATATTACGGTGCGATTAAGCCATCAGGCCTGGTGGCAGCGGTGGAGGGGAAGGGATTATATGTGGATACACTTTAAACTATCTATTTAATAATGTGTAAAGAGTTGGATAAATCCATATTCTTGCTACGAAAATATGATTCATTAAAGAAGCCCTAGTATTATTGCAGTGATAAGAATAACCAGGATTAACAACTGAAGTTTATCGTCAGGAACTGCCATTCATAAATATTAAAGACCAAAAGTAACTTAAATGTTAGGGGATTTCATGACCCATAGGATATTTTTTTATATATTTACAATTTTTTCCGCAGTTAGACAAAAGTCTGGTGGCAGCTATTCACATTATATACCAATTACACTCAGTACACAATAAACGTCGCAATCCATCAATCGAAATTAGATCCATTATAAAAACAGCAAAAATGTATATTATCTACTTAGTTATAGCGTTCCTTCATATAAGCATCTTTTAATGAATAACAAACATACCACCGCAGGTTATTCATGATTTTTCAGGGTTCCTGGTAGGCCGTCACGGCTCCTGTGGGGTAATACAAAGTCCCCGCCCCTACATTACCCTACCAGGCAGTACATGCATTTAAATTATATACGTTGTATTTTTATGTTGGATACATATTTAAACTAAACGAACACGCCATCATGAGATAATTCATACTATCCCCGGGAGCATTAGAGAACCCGATAATGACTATTTCGGGGAGACGCGGGAATCGAATCAGGAAAATCCGAATTGGAATATATCAATTCAATTAGGAAAGAGCTATTCCACGTTCTAACGGAGGATAAGCGGTAATAAATGTTCCCTGATCACGGGAACCGAGCGAAAATGGGCATTTCCAAAGAGTTACTCCACTCCCCCTCCCGCGCCCAAACCAAATTCATCTCCCATTACCTTGATCCTATTCATTCTTTCCGCACCCTTCGATTCTTCCCTCACTCGCCTTCCCCAATCATTCTTATTTCCCGAATAATTCTCCTCTATATCTGTTCCATTTGCCCCCCAACGGGAAAAAAGCCTTTCCTCTCCCGGGAATGGAAGCCCGCAAATGGAGTATCTCCCGTTACTCCCTTTCACTTCATCAATGTCTCCACATCCACTCTTATCCTGCTCCACATCCTCGAACCCATTCAACCAGCATCCGCACCTTTCTTCCTTCCATCCGTCCGCCGTCATTTATACATCTCTCTCTATTCAGCCATTTTCAATCGACGTCCCTCCGGAGATTTACAATTACTCACTTCCTATCTAAACAGCTCCCTCCATATTTTGGGTTTTCGTCAATTTTTTCCTACTGTTCTTTCGCCAGATGTTTTCATCTCCGCATTTTGCTCCTTCCCTTCTTCATTCAGAGCTCTTCCGCTCCTTCCTTTGTTTTCTTATTTCATATCATTCTCGAACCTCTGCCCATTCATGCCGCACGTAGAATTTTAATCTGCTTTAGATTCTTTAGCTGTATGTTTTTGAGAATAAACACGTGGGTAAAATAACAATTTATATTAATCTGAAAAATTTGAACTGTTATATTACAGATTAAAATATTTCCGCTACATGCTAAATACGATAGTTGTAATTTTGAGTAACTCTAATTGCCAAGGTACTTAGTTAATCTTCACGAAAAACAACATTCGAATCCTGATATATTTTGACATTTCTTTAGGGATATCCGTATCAAATATGAATAAATTTATATATTCTATCAAGTGAAAATGAATATCATTCCTGCTTTCTGCTGGCAAAATTTACTTACTATCAGTTTATCGTGGTAGATCAGGGGACCTGCCATATTTCTATGTAATTCGATTAACATGACTTAATTTCGTTCTACAAAATAAAATTCCTCTATGATACATAAAAAAGACAAAAGAAGCTCATATTATAATGAATAATATAAATAAGAAATACATTTATTATGAGTATTACAATAACACCATTCTCCAAATGTAATTAGAATTAATATGCTGAATTTGGAATAGTAAATTAACAATAATTTTAGACTTCTTCGCGTGATTTTCCGTATTTGAAATGGCGTTTAAGTCATGGCTTTCTTTAAAAAAATCTTATTCAATAATTTATATATACGGCGCAACTTAAAATTTCAATTGATAGCTCTTAACATGAGTTTCGTTGTCCATTCTATTATATTTTTAATCCAGTAATATTTTATCTTCGCCGTAAAAATGCCATGGAAAGGAGGAACGGTCGTAAAGTTTTTCTCCTCTAATTTTTTTTTCAATTGCTGGAAAATTTACCAATGGGTATATATACCAATATCAACAATGGGCATTTCTATATCTTTGTAGACATTTCGCCGCAGTTAGACGAAAGTCTGGCGGCAGCTAATCACATAATATACAATACGCATCACAATGCATCAATCGATTAAAAAAACAATAAATAACAGTAAAAATACATTTATATTACATCTAATCATAACCAAATCAAGACTTTACAGTTACATTCATTTATTAAATAAAAAACAAAGATTTTTCCGCGTTCCTAGTAGGCCTTTACGTCTCCAGCGGAGGTTCCGGGGCACACAGTCCCTACCAGGCAGTCCCGTCCTCCTTTCACCAAGCTTAACAGGCAACATATTGTGTATCTCTAATAAAATAAATAACCGTTATTGAAGAATGTAGTTTATCCTCCTACTCTTCCATTTCCTCTTCCCAGTCTCCTCTTTATTCATTTACATGAATCTTTTGTCAATTTTTTCCTATTTTCTTTCACCAGTAACCTTAGCGTAAGAAAATAAACCCTCTCATTTCCTTGACAGTTTAGGAAAATTGCGGAAAATTGATGAAAAATGTAATTCCATACTTTTCCTCCGTTTTCACTCAATTTTCAGCCTTATTTCTCCTATCTGCGCGTCAAATTCAGTAGCTTTTCTTGTTTTACATTACCATCCAATGAAGAACTCATCGATGAGTATAAACTCTTGCCTGACTTAGAAGGCTCCCAAAAGGAAAAGAAATCACCCTATCATTCAAAAGGAACTGAATTCTGAATAAAAATGTAGATATCATTGACCGTAAATCTAGACGTAATAGCATTGACTGACTTCATAAACCGCAATTGCAGAAAACTCTTTATATTTCCCATATTGCATTCAAAGAAGCAGAAATAAAAAGGCACAAATGCCAAATGTTGAGTGTTTCGAAAAGAGATAAAAGGAAAGCTTTTGAAGTGAAGGATCGAAGAGGCATAAAGGCTTTCCGTGTTGTGCATTGATATCTGACATCTTCTCAAGTAGGTGCTTGTTAAAATTTCTTCGTAAAGCAAGAAATACTATACTCTAAATTTCTTTTTTGGATACTCCGTTTATTACATTTTTGGATCGTATAACTAGAGGTAATCTTTTCAATCGTTAATATATAAATCATCTTCTTATATTCTTGCTCAACATTTTACCTTTCCATTGTAATAGAGAAATAACAGACTTTTTATCTCCACTACCGTTAAAAGTAAGTTAAAAGTTAAGTAATGAAAATATTATATACACTGCATTAACATGATTCCAAATTAGTTATTCCTCCTAGACCAGGGGTGGTTAATCCTCGCTTCAGGAGCCTCTTGCGGCTCCTTAGCTTAGGACTCTAGATGTGACGGTAACCAAATGAACATTTTGATCAGTAGTTGCCAGCCTTTCCGACTTACTGTTCATCTTTGAAGAGTATAAAATTCTTGCTGCCCACTGATATCTCAATAGCTTACTATAGCACCTAAGGAAGTAATCACATAATTAATATTTATAAGAATAATAGTGATTATTTGCCCTATACACTTACAAAATGCACTCAAACATAGCTGTGTGAATACAATGTAAAATGCAAATCAAAAATTTCTGAATTATCGCCTTTCAAAAAGTTAAAATGCAAAAGTAACTACGATTTCATAAGAATGTATTCGAGAATTTTGTACTTTGTTGCATTTATATATGTGTACCTTTATCTAAAATCATAAATTATACTAGAAAGCGTTTCTATGAGTACAATTATTCATCGTCATTTCGAATTGCATTTGAATTCCCTTAATTCCGTATTTCTTCTCATCCTCCTCCTTGACTGTCCAGTTTACCATTCGGGTAATACTCATCATCCACCTGAACGCATTAAACGCCCACTGGAGGACTAGGGGAATAGGAATCAGGTTGGTGACCTCTGGTTTACACTGAAAAATCATTACTATTTTAATTTCCACTCGGTAGGGTCTCTGTCTCGTAGGATGCTATCCTCTTTAGGCTACAGAATGGTAAAATGTAGGCCTATATTCATTCAAGATTATATTACTCCGCAAGTTTCTTATTGCGAAGATAGTGTTTAAAGGGGACATTTTAGTGGGTAACTTAAATAATGGATCTCATTAAATACACCGTGAAGTTTTTCATATGTTCAGCATCTCTTCGTATGTAAAGAAATGAAAGTTGGGACACGGCTGTTATGGAATTAGAGGTTTAAAATCTCCAATAGCAGTTTTTGTCGACGTTCCTCTTCTCATTTCCCGGTATCCCCGGAGATCTTATCTCTTTGTATGTAATTACTCCAGGCGAAGAATGCATCGCATTTGAAATACGTATTGAGTGCTCTCAAAAACTGCGGTGTCCTGTCTTGTTTTCTCGGAATACCGAGGAATGAGAAGAGGAACGCCGACAAAAACGGCTATAGGAGATTTTAAACCTCGAAGTATCATCGTATATTGAACTCTATACACATTAAACATTGGCTTCTTCTCAAAGCGGTTGGTCGATCCATGTTCAAGTCACTGATTCGAATCGACTCAAAACTTTGCAGCTGAGTAAACTAGGTATTCCTAACAGAGCGACTTTAATAAATGGAATAAGAATTTTAAAATAGAAACTAACAAATAAAGACTAAAACGGATGGATTTTTTATTCAACGTGCTTTAGGCATCCTTATGAATTGAACAAGATATATTTTCTTACCTTTATGGCTCATAAAATAACACAAAGGATGCCTAAATATCCTTATCGAAACACAAGAGGATTTAGTTGGAGGTACGTTTCCTTATAGGGTGTCCCTCATATTCAGCTTTTAATTTCAGAGAAACCCGAATGCAATTCCTCAGTACAGGAAAGGGGATGACTTCCTCTAAAACAGTTATTCAAATGAATATCTCTCTTTGAAAAATCCATTTTATTTCCACCTTGGTTTTGTGATAATGGAAAGGATGCTCGAATAAATCTGAGTCTAAATTCAAAGGAGATTTATGGATGTATTCGAAGGAGCTACGTTATATTACGTCTCGCGTCTCCTCGAAAGGCAACAATTTCATCGAGCCCCTTCCTCCATAGCTATGGAGAAGACTTCTTGAAAGGTGATGCCTCGCGTTTTAAATGGGAAAGAATAAGACCGTGAAATGGGAGAAAAATGATTCCTTCAGAAATAAACTGGGGTACTACCACACGTTTTATTATCTCCGCTGGCATCTTTTAAAATATTGAATCTTAAGAAGAATACTTCCACGAAATATTGTCTGTTTTTTTGATGTATTAATCCTTGGGTGATGCACAGAGACTTATTTTTAAACACAATTAGGATTGTATCAATCCCTACTAACATCTTTTAAAATATTGAAACTTAAGAAGAACACTACTATTCTACTACTACTACTACTTCTACGAAAGAATGCCTATTTGATTTCTTCATCTTCGGATGTTGCACAAAGATTTATTTTTAAACACAATAGGAATGGATAAGAAAACTATACTGATATATTGCCTTCCTATTATTTCATAACTTTTTACATCTTAGAGGGGGAGTCTTTCACCACCTATAATTTTTTAACTCCCTCATCTCTCTCAACGCTGCCAGTCATCTTTATTTAACCTTTGCTCTTTCTAGGCCTTCCGGATTACATGTTCCCAAGTGAATCTGGTTTGTCGATATTTTCCCTTGGAGAAAATTGCCAATTCATAACTCTAATAATCTATCACAATTGATCAAATTGAATTGATATGACGTAGTGTAAATTGCTGGGTTGGAGTGGACGTTATTAAGAGAACAACTTAATAACTTTCGCCAGAAAAACTTGAATTTCCATCGGCTGGCATCAACAAATTAAAAAGGTGAAATATAACATTTTCTGTGGAAAATGCGACCAATTAAGACTGTGATGGTGAAAAAGAAGTAAATAAAAACAGTAATATAGCCAAAAATTATCCATAAGGAGAAAGCTCGTTGATATTACAAATATATACTATTTAAATGGAAGATCCCAGATAGTCATGTGGATAGCGCGTTTGCCTTTGGTGAAAGCGGTCCCGGGTTCGGTTCGAGGAAGTTACAAATAAGGGAATTTCCGTTGTTTTCAGAATTATAGAATTATTTTACCACAAAATTGAAATAATTTAATTTACATCATTCAATAAAAATTGAAAATAAATTCATAAATAAACCATAGCAGAACCTAAATATGAGGATAAATATTTTAAGATGATAGGATATCATAAATCATGTTAGTAAAGTATTACATACTCGTTTAATTCCATTCATGGGCAGTGGATAAAAATACCCGGCTGCTTCACAGCGGAGGAAACTGCAAGTTCCGAGTCGCTTCCACTCAAGGGCCTCTTGTAATACCCTCGCTGACAAAACTCTTCCCTCCAGATCTTGCCCGTTTACTTTTTATTATCTCCACCCACATCGTGTCAGAAGGAGGAACGATTGGGAGTCCGGCTGGTGTCACGTAGAATCTCGCACATCACGAGAGCGCTCGACTGGATTTCCTTCTTCGAAAGAAGAGGCGAGGAATGAACTTCTTGAATGACACATAGGAACGCCTTCTGAGCGAGGGAGTGCAAAAACTGACTTGATCCGAGAGGGAGATAGAATTCGAGTTGAGTGCAGGAGCGATGGGAGTGCACAAGGAAGTAAATTTATATATAGCGCAACATATGATGTGGGATATTTCTCCGGAGTGCCAGGATAAAAATTTATGCCGTGATTTCGGAAAAGGGCAACAATCCTAGAATCCTAAGCATGAATATGACTAGGTTTGGATTTCTCATGGGATGTTGGATGCAGCGCTTTACTGGGGTTACAGGCTTGGCACAGAATTCGTTAGCTAAGAGTGTTGCAACAAGCCAGTCTGTTGATCGATGACCTTAAAAACTAACGAACAAATACGATGGGCTGTTTTTCAATAAAAAGGACGTGCGCTACAATCATGGGAAGTCCACTTTCTACGTTGTAAATTTGCCTTCAATTATTATTTTTATTACTTAAATTTTTAAAGAGTTATCTTTGATTGAAAATACTAGCTATTCTAATACTGATATGAATCATCTATTACTTAACGACAACAATGTTTATACATGTAAGGATTTCAACCTAATTCCATTCCTGGTATGAAAACTTGCAGTCTTTAATTATTATCGTTTCTCTCCCATTTCTCTTTCTTACTAAGATAGTTGATGAAAAGCTATAGCAACGGTTCCGAAAGAGAACCTTTCAGTATAACGTTTATCGTCTCACCATTAATCACGCAATTTATTTACTTGAAGCAACTTTGTACAAGTTTATTTGAAACAAAGATGTCCGAAAATTAGGTAGGATAATATCATGAGAGGATATAAAACGATATAATGAAGTATGTCTCTGAATTTTTCATATGTACCCAAGAAAATTACATGCCACCATCACAACGTGTATTGCAATAGATAGCAATGAGTAATACTAATAAGTAATTAGTGCAAATTTTTTCTAATGACTTATGAAAAAAAGATAACAAGTTAGTAATGAATTTAATCAATGACTTTAGCTTTACAGCTTTGAATTTACCTGAGGATAAATTTGAAAAATTAGCCATATCTATTTTCAAACATGAACATCAAATTGTCTTTTGAGCCATTTAATGTTTTAATTTAAATTTATATAATTGCTCTGAGATTAGAATTTTGCAGCTGTTGTTTTAAAACAAACCAGAACGCAGATTAAAATTTTCTGAAACTCATAAATGTGTGCTTCAATGGACTATATAAAAAGTCACATACATTTACTTCATAGTAAAAAATCAACTACATTGCTATATTACCACACATGCACTGTTCACCTAGATGGCTCCCCCGTACATACATCCATTTAGAACCCCCCATATTATGTATTTCTGACTACTCGGAAACCTCAATGGAAGACAACTAAGTACACCAGTTTCCCTGAGGGCGAAGACATCTATTTAATATGTCCATCCCCGGTAATCCTGGGATCTTCGCACGGATTTTCGAGGAACTAATCTTGCGACACTGATCTCAACTCGGCACGATATTGTCTTGTTTGTAGAGACAAGCCGTTGGGAATAGCTCACACAAACACTATTGGGTCGAGTGGGAGAGTGTTGGCGGATGGGTGTCCTAAAGATGTGTCGTACGTGGATGTGTTCGAAAGTGAGTGAGGAAGAAGGGGCGTTAATGGAGAAGGACGAGTTTTAGACAAGCAGGGAGACGAGAGCGAAAGCGACGGGGGTCGTCGGAGGAGAGACGTATCGAGCGGCCTCCTTGCCGAGGTGCGGGAGGAACAAAAGGGCCGTAAGGAAAATGGAATTTACGGGAGTTATGTATAGGGAGATATGAAGCGAGATGGGATTTTCCTAAGATCACGTATGTAATTCATTCACTCAGGGGGATATGGCCGCAGGCTGGTCTGATAAGGCTGTCAAAAAGAGAGTGCCTCGGATGATCAAAGTTTAGGTCTCCTTGTCCAGACATTTGATCCAATCAGGAAATATGATTTAAAACAAATGGTCCGGAACGAGCGGGATAAGAAAGGAAATGGCTTTGATGCCCAACCTTCGGGAGCCACTTTAAATATTGCTTTATTGCTTATCTCACAAACCAACTAGTACTGGTAATAAAAATGTTCTGATTTATTTACTGGAAAATTTAATCGCGATATTTCATAAAAATTGAGTCCTTAAAATTTAAAGGTAAATTTTAGCCTTTATTTATAAAGGCCGTCATAGAAAATACGTTTTATAAAAAGGCTTTATATGTTAGGATCCCTCGGTTGGAACTCTCTTAGTGATAGAAGACGTGAATATCGACGGAAGCTTTTTGATAAATTTATCTCTACCGATTTCGGGGAGGAGATAACAGATATTGTCATCCCTGTTATATACCTACGCGACCTTCGAGAGAAAACAAAAAAGCGATACAGGGAAGTAGTTGCCAGGACGGATAGCTACTTTTGGTCATTTTTTCCGCGTAGTATTAGAGAAGCAAATAGCTCTCCAGATTAGATAGGTATTTTGGTGTCTTACACCCCCTGCCACGCGCCACTGGCGGATTGCAGGGTTTAAATGTAAATGTTAAATGTAAAGGCGCTTACTTTAAATTGGAAGAAATATCACAAAATCTGGGTAGACAATCCTGCAGAAGGTATTTAACTCCTAACTCTCTTTTTGTATATAATAACTCAATTCATTTAAATATACATTAATAAGATACTTGAATGATAAACTGGAATACATTTCCTGTACGAAGAAAACACAAGACATAAAATTGTGAAATTCACCACTGATTGAGTCTGCTTTCTTAGGAATAGTTATACATTTTGATAGTATTATTGTCCCCAATCTGTTTATTTGGTAAAAAACAACAGGAGGAATGTAACTTTCCTAGAAATTATTGATGGTATACTTATTCTCGAAAAATTTCCCATTCCATCTAAGATTCTCCTAGGTTTTTCTATTTCTTTCCTCCACATTTCTATCTATTGCTGCCCTTCCAATACAATACACTATATTTAATATCATTTCCCTTGTTTTTTTCACCCATAATAAATATATCTTCAGCGCTTTTCCTAATGCCATATCGATTATCAAATAGAAACAACACATTGTAGGAATATATTTTTCGTTGAATCATGAATCTCTGAAAACATATCTTCTCTCTCTTTCTAGAAAAGAATTCCATTGGAAAAAAATGAAGAGACAATTTTTTAAAGGCATTTTCTAAAACTAGGGGAAGAGACTAAGGATTGATGATAAGGATGGATGGATGGATAGTAAATCGTAGACAGTCCACCGAATCTACAGTGAGTGTAAAACGGTCAGCGCATCGATTCATAGGGAGGGAGTATTAGGGATTTCAATATAGAGATAACTTAATTCAGTTCTGAAAATCATCAGGTATTGTATAACGAAAAGAAAAGGGGAATAATTTCAGATTCTATTGAAACGAAATAATTTGGAATTTTATGCAGCAAAATAAATTCGACAGAAGAATCTCGAAAGGCTGAAACAGAAAACATCTGTTATACCTCTATTTTTATCTTCAATATGCTCAGGTATAATATTGATTTCATAGCGATAGCGTGCCATATTATAGAATAATATATGTTTATTGAGACATATTTATCACACGGCGATTAAGGATGCATAGGATTCGGATCGGTAAAAGAGAATTAGCGAATTTATCTCAATCTCCATAAAATAAAAGGCTTCCTGATATAATTTATTGTGTCTATCCAACGGATTTATGGGACATTTTTAATTTTTTCTTTTAGTAAAGTACAAAGAAAAATGTATCTTTAAAAGAGTGGAGTGCTTACGTTGGCTTCCTCTAATCGAAGCATTCTGAGGAAGGAAAACAAGGTTAATCTAAACTCCCACCTCTTTGTTTTCCTACTAAGCCTCACTCCCTCTCCAATGCTTTTTGCGGCTAGGTAAGGAGGGGTTGAGGACCCAACCAGTCTTGGTGCCTTACAGGTCTTTCATAAGTTTCTGAATCAAGAATCAAAAATAATCTTAAGAAAACGTTTCTCTTGAATGAAAAACAGAAGATAATGATGATGATTAATGGCACCATTTGATAAGGAAGCTGTAACTTAAATTGTTGTGGTAACTAGAGCTATACCTACGTATGTGTTAAATCATTCGGCAGGTTCATGTATCTTAAGAGTCTATTCAATGCCGATAGTATTATATTATATATAGTATTATAGTATATATTAGCCGTATCTTTGATTTCTTGGTAACTTACTTCAACTTTTATGTCATCTAAAATATTTAGCCTTCGTCTTTCCCTCAGTATATAGAAAATACAGGAAAAATAATGGAGATTTAAAGAAGAGAGTTATAGCTATTACTGTTATTTAGTAATTTTCCTATCGTGGTATTAATATTACTAGTATTTCTTATTATATTATTATTATTAGTATTGTTCCTATCGTGTACGTACCCCTTCTACGCCCCCGGGGAGTGTCTCGTGCCCAGCTTCGTATCTCGAGGCCAAAGTGGGGGATGGATTGAGTTCGTTTTTCGAAAAGCTCCTTTACAAAGTAGTTTGTTCGTCGAAGTTTGGCATGATCCCTAAATAAAGTGGAAGATTAACGGAAGTGAAAATTTCGTTCAAAGTGAATGAGAATTCGTTCTCCGGTGGAAGCTCAATGATTTAGCATCCCATCGACAAATAGAGGATCCGGGATCGTCCACTTTCAAACGTCAAACTTTTAAACTCTAAACGTCGAACTCCAGCTTACCTTTTTCTTCTTTCTTTACTTCTCCGTGCATCCGTTTAGGACGTCGGGGCCTCTTCCAAGTAGTCCTTTAGCTCTTGAATATTCTTTTACATGTTGATAGGTTCTATCCTATCCTTCGTTCTTCCTCGTCTTGCCGTGATATCGATACACATTCGTATTGGCTTTTATCTTCTCCCTCTTTCTTATGGAATGGCCAACCTATGGCATATCCGTTAACAGTGGCGCTTTGAGCTCACAGAAAAGTAAAAATTAACTAAGACATTACACAATGTCAGTGGTGCAGCCAGGATTTGCCAATGAGGGGGGGGGGTCCAAGGCTGCCGATAAAATGGAAAAATGCCTACCTTACAGGGTATAGTATATTCATGCCCGCTACTTACTACAATATGTATCAATTCTTTCAAAAACTAAATGAATTGAAAACTAGAGGAGTTAAACGCTTATGTGGCCAACTTATTACACTTTCCAAGATAGTAGTTTACATAAGCGAACTGTTGGAAACTTATCATGAGTGTTGTTTGGATTTCAGGTTAGGATACGTCCAATATCTATTAAAACTCATTTTTTTCTATGCTGAAGTCTTTTAGTGTTGTAGATATAAACTTCTTCCAAGAGGTTGCAAAACGTGGGAAGGAAAAAAATAGTTACGGTTATTTGGCAAGCGATATAAAACGAAATATCTATTCATTAGATCCCCCATATTTGCGTTCTCATGCTTATTTGAATATATTTCGTTATTTGAGTATATCATCAGCAAATTTGGAATTTAACTGAAATGGCGCCTGCAAAGAAAAAACCATCCATGTATAATAATATGAAGTATATATACAACTTATTGCACAAGGTTTATATAAGAAACAAAAAATCACTTATATCAGATAAAATTTTCTGGTAGGCTTACATTTTAGCCTGAATTTGATAGTTATGCATTAGCTAAGTATTCAACTGAATGCGTCACATACCAAACATTAAAAATACGGCAGCATAAAAAATACAGTAGACTCTTGATCATAGTTGAATTTGCAGAATTAAAAATTACAATTATTCAGACTAAGTAATAGGTGGTTTAACCAGCAGAGAGCTGATGCAAACCCAATCTTACGCACTGAGTGTTCAAAGAAAACAAAAATTTTCCATGAATTGATATATTGAATGGGCATTGTATGACCACGTGGTTGACAGGATAAGTTATGAGATTCGTGGGATTCATTCGCCGGAGAAAAAATTGGCTGCATCGAAAAGGAAGCTGAAGAATTTAAGACAGTTATAGCAGTTTATCAAATTTATTTCAAGTCATCAAGTCACAGTTCCGATACATATGTGCGTAACCTCCGCGCACAATATTCTTCAGCTGACTGATTTGCTTCAAAAATGGAATATTATTAATAATATCATCGCAAATTAATTTTTACTAGTATCTTGTATTGCTCCAATACTTTTCAAATTTATACAGAAATTCGGTAATCGAATAATTGTCGTAAAGATACATCAAATTAACAGGCGATCATAAAATAAAGATCAGTATATTTTCTATCATCCCGAATAATGAAGAGTCTACTGTGCAGACTTTTAATCGTCCAGAATTCTTAATAAAGGAACAAGTGAGCAATTTTCGCTAACTCATCTTGACTTCCGATAACGGCCCTAAAATAAGACAATCCTAATTTCTGCATATGGTTATTTCACAAAAAACCACATAGCCATTAACTTACGTTTTTTCTGATAGCAGCCTCGAGCTATTAACGGACTGTGAAAAAAATTTCGGATCTGTACCTTATGAAATCCAAACTAATCTGTCCTTCGAAATGTTCACTGTGAATCTCTGAAAAGCACTACTCACGAGCCTAGCTTTACATTCAAACCCTTGAAACAGTCACATGCAAAAGATCAAACTGAGCGTTTTACCAATCTGTTTGTCTCTCAAACGAAATCTTAATCTCTGTTTTGAGGGTGCAAGTTTCGAATTACTTCTCGAATGTTTCCTTTTATTTTTTCTAGGAGTAAAAATATCATCACTTTCGAATTTTTCTCATCGGAATCTCATCTTGTGGCGTGAGTCGTCTAACAAAAGGATAGGCTTAAGAAGTGCACGCGATGAACATTGTGGGCGAAACACTCGTATCTTAGTGCCCCATTGATATCGATGTCGGCTCTAGGCCTACTCTTCTACCGAAAACATCACCTTAGCTGACTTCGGAGCCATATTCACCGGTACGCGAAGCTTTCACTAAATTTATCAAGCAAACACATGAATAGCAGTGTATCTGTAAGACTTGCGTGATTATTGGGGTTTTGTACAACTACAAATATTTGAACTTATAAAATAACCTACCGATAATTTACTGAGAGCGTATTAATTATCGTTTAATAAAATGTATCATTAACTATGTCTAGTTGAAACCGATCCGGTCACATTAAAAAATCCTTTTTTAATCTATTTTAGTTATTTCCACCATTATTCCCAATTATCGTGAATTAACTAATGTATAATGTAAAGAACACAATTATAACTTATGGTGAATGGGGAGGTACTAGTCACCCAAAATAAAAATTAAATAATTTATGCATAAATTATATTCACTAAGGTTGGCCACGCATGCCTAACGGTAACTATATGCTATTGATTAATATATTTTTTTGGCGGTCATTTAACTCCCTCCTATCGACACATTCATACTTATTTATGTGCGTAGTATTATTTTACTATCTCTGTTCCGCCTAAATAATGTTCGTATTGAACTTTAAATATTTGCGGTGTTGACGAATGTTAAAAATGGACCATAGGAAGAAGGACATCGGAAGATTGAAAGCTTTCGAGATTTGAGTGTGGTGTATAATGGAAAGAGTGAGTGGGGTTGATAAAGGAACAAACGCGGAAGTGCTGGAAATGGAGGGAAGAGTGAGGGTTTTGATATAAGTATTGAAGCGATGGCAGAGGAAATGGATGGGTCAAATATTGGGAGGAGGGACATTTTGAAAAAGTAGTCGAAAGAAGAAATCAAAGGAAAAGACAAAGAGGATGGCAAAGGTAAAAAGACAGAATTATATGAAGGGCGAGATAAGTTATCGAAAAATATAGGACGTCAAGAAGGTAATTTTAAAGATCATAAATTTACAATATAGGGAAAGAAGCATTATGGAATTACTCAGCCGTTGTCATTATTCACCAGCATTCAATATTTTGGAATTTTCTGCCCCATACATTTACGGTGCCTTCCAGCGTTTTATTGTATAAGTAACCTCTACGATAATTAGTTTGCATTTATAGTTATTCAATCTTTAATGAAGAATTCACTTGTAAATTATTTTCACATCATAAAAAGTTTTCACGTTTCTTTACTTTTAACTTTTATCTTGCAGGACTTAAGAAAATTTTTGTTCTTAAGTTTCAATTTTAGATAATAGTATATATGTGTTTTTAAGGTTTTTAATCCCTCTTCTTCTAGGAATTTTCCTACTTCTTATACCCACTTCCCTATTTTCTTCTGATGTTCTCAATTTCTACTAACCGTAAATTCAAAATAAATATTATCAATGAATAAATTTCAGTAAATGGAGTCTTTAATTACTTTAATATAGATAACTTCTTAGATAAGGAAAGATGATCTTCTAAATTTAAAGCAAATCTCTCTTTTTGAAACGGTAGAAGTAGACTTTTTAAACTCAAACTCATCCAAACAAATATAATATCGTCAGAAAATTGGCTTCATATAATGGTTGCATATTCTAGTTTCTAATAATTCTTGTCGGATGTCTATTGTGACACTTTTTTAATTATTGTGCCCTTAAAAATAATGAGTGTTTGCTTTATCCTATTTTTCACGAGGAAGCCCTCAGATAACAACTCTTGGGTTTTCTCATTTATTTTACCGAACAATTTAGCGCGATCATAATACAATTCCATCACGTACGGTGTAATAACAATTTTTAAATAGCTCGAGTTAGAATAATCACCCGTGAAACGAGCCTTAATCGTCGGCGGGCCATCGCTTTCATGCCCAGCCGCGTGCATTAAACGACCTACATTCCGACACGTCAATCCCGTTGAAATCCCCCCGTTGTAAACATTTCATCTCTGAAAATATGCGCCTCATAATGTAAAAAAGGGAGAGCAGGGAGCCTCCGACTTCCTTCGGAAACACACAGTATGGAATTCGATAGATCTGGAAGGCTCCGCTCATCCCTTTGACGTTGCAGCGGAAGACAAAGAGGAAAGACGGGTTGATTCATTGTCCTTCCGCTTTTGAGAGAAGAACTACCAACGGCGCAGAAGCTCTCCATAGACAAGGACAGATGCCGTCTCGATAGCTAGAGCGACCCCCGCTGGCGAGGGAGGAGGGCGTCGGGGGTTGAGGGTGGAGGGCGTCGGGGGGGATTCGGGGGGAGGGCGTCGGAGGGATCCGGGGGAAGGAAGGGGTGAAGGGAATGGAAGAGGTGAGAAGTGCCCGGGTCAAAGGGAGACGTGGAAGAGGGAGCCGGAGTGGCATCGCGAGAAAAAAGGAATAAGTTTGCTCGGAATTGATGGGTGCGCATTTGTCTACCATCGGAAGAGTGGAGACTTTATCAAACATTCATTCCACCAGCAGTCAAAATTCGATTGTTCCCCGGAGTTGAAAAAGGAGTGAGTACGTCAGGAGTAAAATTGACGCGGGCGATGATTTTTAAGGCGAATAATTGAGTTTTGCCGGCTCAATCGAATTATTTAAATTGGAAAATCGTGCGAGTGAAAAACATTTTGGATTTTTTTCATGGCTCCCGAAATAATTGAGGTAATTGCTTTAATCGAATGATGGCTGGAATTTATTATCGTTTGGCCCGAAGCTTTAGTGGCGACATTATTGGGGACGTTCGGGCGCTAGAAAATTATTTGATTCCAAAATAGTAACACCCTTGCGTGATTCAATTTGAATGAATGCAGAGGAACTTTAATATTTTCTCTTCTCATGTCAAGAGTTAAACTCATTAATTTGTGCCTCGCAAAGACATAAATTCATCAAATAAAAAGATTAATACACAGGTTAAATTGCTCATTTAAATACATATATAAATAGCTAAATTAAAATGTTCTCTAATATATATATTTGTTTATTCTTGTTAGACTAAATGAAGAGGTGTTTTGGTGTACGCAATATTTGGGAAGGTTGTTATCCTTATCAGCGTACCAGTGACAGCAACATTATGTTTAGTGAATAAATTGCCCTTTGAATGAAGGTGTTGAAGAAGAGTTGAATATATTATTATTTATTAATTATTGTATAACCACTAGGCCTTTTATAGAATAAGGAAAGGGTTCAGGTGACTTTGCACATAAGGGCGTGCACCCAGGAAAATTCCCAAGGAAAAACGGACTTGAAACTTGCGCACCAAGTCCCCAAAAACGGCTTGTTAAAATGTTCTGGTTGGGTAGCCTAAATGGTTAAGGCAGCCTCCCGGTTAGAGGAAGATCCTGGGTTCGATTCCCGGCCCTGTCAGACTTTTTTCAAGTCCGTTTTTCCTTTTATAGAATGCTCAAAAGCTGCCTGAAAGATGGAAAAAACATCCCTTAAGGAGATTCGTTTTATTAAAGACTACCTCAAAATAATAGGTATCACTAAAATATTATCTGACATAGGCAGAGAATTATGACGAGGGAGACTTGAAGCGAGCTTCTGAAGAGGGTATTCTGGCAGCTGAGGAACGCCATTATACCAATTTCGCAAACAGACAGCCATTTCAGCGAGTGTGGCTGCGACTGTACAACGCTTCGGTGTAGATTTACCAGACTTGATAATGTCATTAAGCGAATCAGTGGTTGCGTTTTTCGTGAATTTTGAACTACTGAAATACCTAAGAAAGTTATAGGAATTGGACCGAAGACTCAATTGTATGTGTGCCATCTCGTATTCCACTATTTAACTTGAAGGTAATTTTCAACTGTTTTCAACTGATTTATTGCGTACTGTAAGTTTTTTAATTCTCGTCTGGCCTTGGTATGATTATTAATACTCTTCCATGTTTAGTTTTTGTCTTTATTTTTTTCTCGGTTCGATTAGAGTATATGCTATTCTTGCTGTCAAAGCGACTCTTCTCATTTTTTCCTTCGATTTCGACGCAAGTTTATAATACAGTCCACTAGGATCGTACGGTGTATTGAATTTCTCTTCCATATGCTGCTATTTGAAAAGAGGGCTTTCTTAAAAGAACAGTTGTTTGTCAAAAGACAATCGGCATTTTGCTTTCAACATGCTAAAGTGAATCGTCATCATTGGTTTTCTTTCAGTCGAGATCTGCCTTTTTACTTTCTCTATATACGTAGTATAGAGAAAGTATTGTTTTCGTGAAAAAAAATCGACTTCGAGATTTCAACTGAAATACATGTTATGGTGTCCCTAGAACACGTTTTGACCATTTTCGGAATGATGTCTGTGTGTGTGTGCTTGTGGGCGCTCTAACGTAAAAACTATCAGTTGTATCAATACCAAACTTCATATATAGCAATTTGGTAGGTGCTTTCAGAGTTGATTAGTTTTTGGAGTAAATCGGTTAACCGAAAGTCGAGCTTTATTCTTCGAAGCAAATTTCCATTTTTGCAAAATATCTCCATAAATATGAAATTTAGGTATATACTATTACTAGTAAAAGTTTTAGAAAATGTAATTCACTATAACTTTCTATGAAACATATTTTTGTATAACTGATTTTTTAGGAGTTATTCGTGAAATACTGATAAACCAGAAGTTGCTTATTATGTACTTTGTATGTTAAATTTCATATATAGCACTTTAGTTGGTGTCGTTAGAGTTGATTAGTTTTTGGAGTAAATCGATTAACCGGAAGTCGAGCTTTATTATTCGAAGCTCGTTTCCGTTTTTGCTAAATTTCTCCATTAATCTGATATTTAGGTATATACAGTTATCTACAAAAATGACAAAAAACGAATTTGTATATATCTTCCAAGTTTAGATTG
The DNA here is from genome assembly GCA_947579665.1 of Sympetrum striolatum. Taxonomy (NCBI): domain Eukaryota; kingdom Metazoa; phylum Arthropoda; class Insecta; order Odonata; family Libellulidae; genus Sympetrum; species Sympetrum striolatum. The sequence goes on from OX388341.1 coordinate 18,082,849, forward strand.
AATCTACAGTTCGAAAATACTGTCATAGATAAAAATTTACATCTTGTATATGTAGAAAGTGATGTGCTGGCTACATCAGATTTTTCCATATTGTTGGTGGCCGAGCGGTTAGCGTGTTCGCACGTTATCGCTCCAACTCGATGGTCACGAGTTCGAAACCCGGCTAGTCGGATTTTAATGGCTATGGAATGGTTGTGCGTCTTTGTAAATACATTCTAATAAATATTGAAATTGATGTAATTGGGATGTTCAAGTTTCCATCAGAGAAGTTATAATAATTATTATTAACCCACTCTTGCATGTCAATCCTCGATAAAAATCACTATAAACAGATGGTTGATTACCAGATGGGCTTTATCTAGGATATGATAACAAAGCTCCAAAATAATACAAAGAGTAGGCGAGGGCGCATTCTGTTCTGCAACTATTTTATCATCCAATATTTTCTACAGATAAAGATCTTAGTTATGTTTATTCTACTTATCAGGTGATAATTGCTATGGATAAGTATCTATTCTTTGATGCATTCAGCTTGTAAAATAAGAGAATCCTATCTTATCTCCATTGTTTGCAGAATTTTTGGCAGGAGTGTGGTGCCTTATAAATCGAAAAATAAACTACACTATTAGAGGAGGGGTTTCATGAAATAAAGAGAATAAAAGCTTGTAGTTTATAGTGTAAGCTTAGGAGATAAATCGAGCTAAATATCCGCCTTTAGTAAACCAAAACAACATAGAAAATTACGTGTGACTGGCTCCTCGTATATAAATATAAGAGTATTTTCATTAGGTGAGCTTCAGATTATAGAACCAAATCATTTTTATTTTTAACTGTTCATATATTACTTTAAACCGGTGAGAAATATGTGAGAGGTTTTACGAGATGCTCCAAAGTATGTAGAATAGAATTGAAAGATTAGAAAGATTGTGATGTAGTTTTCTATTTTTTATAGATGCTCTATATATGACAATACATTACATATAAAATAATAATGCGCAAAATAGAAAGGAACTGTATCGTAAGTAAAGAGATAATTTCGTCTTAAATGGGGTATTTTAGTCTACTTAGATCGATTTTAGAATCCCTTCTTATAAACAGCATGAAGGATTCGAACCAGACCACCAGAATAGCAAGCTTAGCCCTCCACCGTCATGCCTCGAGAGAAGATGAGAAAAAAGTAACGCTTTATCAGAAAAAAAATCTTGGAAAGGGGCAAAACCTCCACAATCCTTTGGATATCTTCTATGTTAAGCTTTAAATCTGATGGGTAATTTAAAGAATGCATCTCTCTCATCTGTTTGACAGTGATCCTCGCTCAAACTGGTAAAAGAAAGCGAGACTGTACATAGCTGCAAAAACGGGAATGAGCGGAATCTTTCTTTGAACTCCCGAAAGTACTCCCGGACCTACTTTTAATTCAGATATAAATCATCGGATACTTTCTATCTTTCTAAGAGATCTCAAAAGGCTTTATGGTTTACGCAACGAAGATATTAATCAATCAGCTCTGAGAGAGATTCATCACGCAAAGTTTTATCCTTGTGGCAAGGGATGATTTTCTCCTCTCGGAAGGCTACAGTTCAAATCCCTGAGGAAATACTTTCCTCGCTCCTTTGCCGAGCCATCCATCACCCTGTCTCTCAATTTGACCAAAGTTATCTCGAGGCAGAAATGAATGCTGGAAGAGTGCGTTCGAAGGTCCTCTCCGCGAGGAACGAGTGACGAAAAAAATCCTCGCGTAAATTACTTGCGAAACAACTCGCTGTGAAATTCTCAAGCAAGAAAGGTGAGTAATGAATTATCTTTTAAGAAGAAATGCTGCGATAATATTTCTCGACGATACCTCCAGAGCTTCGCTCTTGGGAAAATTTTGAAGCGGAAAGTTGGAAAATATAGAATCTCTTCAGTTAACTATTGTATTCCGTCCTCAGGAAAAGATTATAAGAAATTCCGACCATTGGGGAGGAATTTTATTCTAATTTCTTGTTTAAATATACCAACGAGGAAATTTTAAATAAAACCATATATATAGTAATGATAATATGTATAATGACATATATTATAATATATAATGATATATATCTAATAATGATTACGTTTAACATGCCGTTTTGGGGGACTTTGTAGGCAAAGGGCGGTATGGTTTCGTCCGACTAGCGGCAATTGATGATGACAAAACTATGGATTTTATTAAGCATATGTTAATTTTTAGAGATGGAAGTATTCAGTTGACACAAAACACAATCTGAGTGCGTCCATAATAAATTTATATTCTGTGGTCGCAGTCATATTGTGTTTCATTTCATCTGATCATGGGTAAGTTACAACATATATCACAAGAAGTCATTAATTATACAGTAGGATTGCTGAAAAAGCTTCGACAGCTTACGTCATTTCTCACACGATCTCCCTCCGGGAATAGAATACGGGACTGCTTTCAACAAAACCGAACGAGCAGCCTACTTGACTATGCGCGTTTAATTTAATTTTTCTTAAACTTTTTATTGTCGCAAAAATCGGGTTCAAAAAACTTTTAACACAAATCTGAATAGAAATCCGTAATTAGTAAGTCTGATCTTGCCCGAAGCACTTTTAGATAACCTTATCCAGTTGGTCAGTCATTATTCGTGATCATCCTTACAAAATTACTTGGTTTGTAAATTATGCACACTAATGATAGTTGGGTCTACGGCTGAGATCTACATCATTTTCCATAATCAAAGGATTTATTTATTCTCATTTAAATACAATCATTCGTAATCTTTAGCTACATACGTAAATTTGTGTTTTATTTTCAATCATTTTTATTTCACTCTTTGAAACTAAAGTTATGGAAATAAATTAGAAAATTCTCACTATCAAATCACAAAATATTGCGTCGTGAGACTCAAGCCTCATAAGAACGCTTTATCTTTCTGTATCAACGTCTCTCGGAAAGAGGGAAGAAGAACTTAGAATTGGATGTGATGTTATTGGAGAAGGAGTTTAAGAAGTTTAGAGGGTGAAAACGATCTCGAAATGTGAGCGGAGACATTGACTTGTCGCGGAAGGGGAATGGACAGTTATCCACACCCCCTTGTTTTCTCTCTAAGATGTCTCGCGAACGCAGCTGAGGCGTACGTCATCTCTGACGAGTGGAGATAAAACCCGAGGAAACTCTTGTTTACCGCGTGAACCTCGAAAAGTCTTTCTCTCACCCACTCTGAAGTTTTCCGTTCATGTCTTCGGTGTTTTTCTCACGAATCGAGCAATAAAAATCTTGTCCGTGCATTTACGTCTCAGATTCACGTTCTACGTTCCTCTAGTTTAAAGGGCAGATTTTCGGTTTTTGATAAGTTCGGTTCTCTTCATTAAGAAGTGCTCTGTTTGCTTTAGTTTACTGTAATTTTTAGTTATTCTAGCGTAGTTGGGGCATATTTTACTGAATAATGATTTAAAATAAATAAGTAATGAATATACGTTTGTAATAATAGATAATTTATAAGGAGATGAATACGCAAAAAACTTTTCTTCAATCTTATTGACTTGCACAATACTATGCCGATCGATATAACGTTTACATCTAAATGATGTCACCAATACGGTTTCACCCTCGTTGTTTTATTTTTATATGTAATATCCCCACACTTTTAGATCAGATACGCTTGAGTAAGCATGCAATAGAAAGGAAACCGTTCTAATTTGTATGTATATGCATTATCTTATCTTCTTACAATAACCTTAAAACCTTATATTTAATTCATTGTCCCCAACGGCATCCGTAATTATTTTTACGTGAATTTATCGTATAACTCGGAGATTAGGTTAAAAATAACCAGAAGAGGAACTCGTAGAGCATCGTTAAAAAGCTGTTGAAAAACCCTCGCGTGAGAATGAAGACGGAACTGCTGAATTTGTAACGTGCACGATAATCCACCAACACGCACTCCTAATTTTATTCTGTTTTAATGTTATCTCTGCTTCTGCTTAGAAATGAGGAAAATATTTTCCAAAAGCTTCCGTTTCTTCCCGTATTCCAGGTCGCTTCTCTGAAGAGTTGGGCTATAGCTGTATGATGCAACTTATCTTATGTGTGCAGTCTTAAATAAAATTTGTACTATAAAGACTTAATGTATCGACAAATAGGTTCCAGGCAAGTTGATATTGCTTCGATCTTGTCAACATTTGAATTATTCCTTCATTTGTCAATGTTAGTATAATCATTACTATGTATAGCAATTTCTAATATTCTGTGAAGTTATACATTAATAAACTAAGTTACAAAAATCAATAAATATTATCAAAATAGAACTGCAAGTTAACGCATGCATAATTTATACAATTCAACAAGTGCCTTGATTAATAATCAGTATATAAGGCTTTAAATAATTATGTGAAAATTTTGACATTAAAAAATAATAAAATAAACAATTAGAAGAAGTTTAGGTAATGATAAAGAGGAAGAACTGTAAATTAAATGCAATCGGAAATTTCAAAGCTAACTAATATCGGACAAGATTTATTATTCCAACTTCTTATCGCCATTTTGCACGAACGAATGTGTATATATTGGTGGTATTACCTGAATAAAATTAAGATAAGTCTAACAAATTCACCTATATGATCGTTTCTCTTCAAGGATCTGAAATGTTATGGATAGGAATATAAGAAAGGAATAAAATCACAACAATAAGACAAAAATAATAGCGATAACGGTGTAGTATATGCTTGAGTTTTGGATACAATATTTCCGTATCTTGTGAGGAAATGTCATTGAGGACATTGTCCCGAGGTCGTTTGTTGTTTATTCAAAACTGTTCAGCAGTGAGTTAGAGGAGATTGTAAGCTTCCTAGAGATATATTTGTACCCATTAAAATGTACGGTGTCACACTGTTAACGCTGCGATAGGTCTGGTCTGGATTACGTAACTGGCATTGGAGTTACTGAAATATCGTCTCATAAGAGTCCATTCGAATACGACCTTATGGTAGAAACAAAGGAAAAATTCTTTCAGGAAAGTATTACGTCACCGAAACAGAATCCATGAACCTTTCAGAGTGGTTACTGCGAGACGTCAGCAGACAAGATAACGCTCATGGTATTCGAACCCACGTAAGAGATGTGTATAAAATTTGGCAGGTGATAATTGAAGGAATATAGTTATTTTTCTTGTGGTAATAAAGCCACACTGGAATTATGAGTTCGCTGCCAGCACTTCTGACTCAGTCCTTATAAATGTTGGTCTCATCAATTATTTCCTCAATTACCTTTTAAGTCTAATCATTTACTTCCCCTCATAGCCCATCCTGTCTGAAATCTTCCCCACAATCTATAAGTACATATCTCGCAGTACACGTCCATCGCATACGTAACACCTCCCTCTTTCCGCATCGATTCCTCCCTTGGCTAGACTGGATTCAACCACGGGCAGACACACTCAGCCACAAACGGACACACAAAGAAAGCGTATATAAATTTACATGAGCACCTGTCGCCCGCATATAGGCGTCCGAAAAGAGGGGAGATGAACAAGAGGAGTGGGCGGCGTCGGCAACGCTCGCTGCACGCGTTCACACCGAAATTTTGCGTGACGCGAAGGAAGTTCGTGTGCACTGTTTTCGGTAGCTGCGCACGCGGGCCTGCATGTGTACGTACCGGTGGGAGGATGTTTCCGTCTTGTCCCTTTTCACGCGACGCGTAAACACCCTTCCGAAGCACGCGGGAGCAGTCTGGGACGTCTGATTGTTTGTCTGATTTCATTAAAATTTCAAGAGCGACGTTTCTTTTTTTACCCACCGTCCTTTCCTGTAGCGTGAGTTTCGTGAGTAGACGCTCCGAACGCAAATGGTGCGGAGGGATGTTTCGTTCCAATGTCAATTTTGTCTTCGAATAGCGAAGTGCACCGAGAGAATCTGTCGCTGGGCAGGGATGGAAATTTATTCCGCATTCGTGGCGCGTGAAATAGGTCGGCCTTTAAATTTGAATAAAAATTTACGTTGGAATCTTCTATTGTCCGTCTGCGTACTATTGTATAACAGAGGCTGGTTTGAACCTCAAATATTCTACCTTTACCACCAACATTTTTCACGAACCGAATGTTTTGGAGAGACAATGAGGTGTTTTAGGCAAGATTGGAAGTGAGGTTTCTTTACTCTGCTTCGTTGAGCCTGAATGCAATGAGTGAAAAACGTCCTTGCCAGTGTAGCTCAGTGAATGTGTCAATAACAATTTTCAAAGCCTCAAATATGAAGTGGCCAAAATGAAGTCCATTATTTAAAAACTTGAACACTATTGTGTTTCATATTATCTTATACATGAGAAAGATGATACAATATTAGGTAAAAGTTGCATTATCTATATTGTATACCATTTAAACAATATGTTATCTTACAATACCCTGAAGCTAATTTATCATGGATTATTCAAAAACATAGTAAGATATGGAATTACTGTTTGAGGTTACAACAATACTGTTTTTAATTGCCTATTGATACAAAAACAAAACAAATTCATTAAATTGTTATGCCACAAAAAGGGAAAATACAACTTAGATGTTGAGGAATACACAAATATGTTGAAGTCTTGCGAATTGATAAACTTTTTAGATATACTGTGTAAATTGAAAATCATTGCTCAAATAATTTCAAAACTGAAAGAAAATATAATATTCTCCAGAGTTTGAGGCCAACAAAACTGTTTAAAATAATTATCCCTTGTACCAGTTATGGTAGAAACTCTTTTGAATGTATAATACCGATAGAATTTAACAAATTACCATTAGAATTATTAAATATGAATTCCAGAAAGTGTGTGAAAGTGGAAATCAAAAACTGGCTAATTAATGTCTCAACGTAAGCAGTTTATTGCAAACTCTTTATGTATTAACCTTTGGAACCCATAATTTTATTTTAACATGCAGAGTGTGTTTGTATAAATATTTATATGCAGATGTGTTTTACCGTAATTTTAATTTTTTTTGGTACTCTACACCTATTAAACTCTTCTTTTGACATTCCTATAATTTAACTGTAGATTACCTAAATGTAACCCGCTGACAAGCATTTTGCTTTGCAGGACCAAACTTTTTGTTTCAACGTAAGTTTGAGCTGTGTACGATAACCTTTTCTTTGTATTTATTTTCATTTTTGGTTATTGAACTGTTGTAATTTAAATTGTGCTGAATAATAAAGTATTATTTCTAATTGATCGTAAATCCATGCTTTCTGTTTCTGTAAATACATTCTTATTAGAAGACTTACTACTTTACTCAAGAAAACTTCAAAAAAGCTAATACTCTGTTTTCCGCAGATTATAACATTTCGAATTCGACTTATGAGCTCAACTAACTTATCAATCAGTTTAGGGATGTTTCCAATATTAAATTAATGGATAGTCATTAGAACGGTAACATGTTATTAGCAAAATAATTCCGTAGAAGTGAATGGGTTGTTCTAGAAAATTTAGACTTGTAATCCCATTGATTATGTACGGTACGGTATTTACGGTATAATATATTATAGATATGTATATTTTTCTAGAAGAATAAAAAGAAGTTGAGACCTTAATTGTTACTGTACGCTATTATTTTTATATTGATCAACATGTGCTTGAAAGATGCAAGCACTATAATTAATGTTTCGAGTTGGAAGTTTCTTTAAAACAAATTCAAATGAAAATTATTGCGAGGGAATATAATAAGTTACCATTAATCCAGAATTTTCACTTATTTTAACAACATTTGGAAATTATAAATATTTTTATAGTGCGCTCAATACGCTATTCGGTGAAGAAAATATTCCTATTTCTATTTACATATTTTCAAATTGTAATACGGAATTTTTTAGACAAATTCATATACCTTCAGAAAAATATTCTGAGATGAAACTAGGGTCTAAATAGATTTATGCCCCTTCAGTAATGTGACAACGTACGGTTGTCTTCCTTTCTCTTTCTCATTTCTTTTGCATCTGGTTGAAAAATTTACGAATCGTAATTAGTTAATGGACTAATTTCCTTAAAACCCCGATTTTATTTTCCTAAAAAATCATACCTCACTCAAATATTTTTTATCTATTTTACCGCCCCCAATGCAGTTAAAAGCTTTTTCTTGAACAACTTCAGGGCATAGTTGTATGAATTGCTCGATTTGGCGAGATCATTACTCATTATCTCTTGAATAGTCTGATGACTAAGATTTAATAGCTAGCCGAGGTAAAAAAATATTCCAGAGACCGATTAGATCTATTCCACTTCCTTAACAATTGGATGAAAGTAATGAGGAGAATGAGTAAACACGAAAACGGACTTAAATATAGAATTCTTGAAACATGGGGGTAAATAATGCTATATTTTATCATCTAGTAATGATTAGTTTCTTGTAAAATTTATTTTTAAAAGTACGATGCTTGGATTCATCAATAACTTTCTTTCGCTGCTGATTATTGAAACGGGTAATCGAAATCAAATGATTTATCATTGACTTGAAATAAACAGGGTATCCGGGTTAAACATATAATAATTCAAAATTTAATAACTTAAGAAGTAATTGAAATATTTGTTGGCGGTTTGTTTCTAGAAGTATGGTAACTCAAATTATTTTCTTTGTTTGCTTGATGATGACACACCATACCATTATATAGTAATTCTGAGAAATTTCTTGGATAATGAGTTCCCAGATCGTTTGATTGGGAGAGGTAGTCCATCGAATGTTTGGCCCCCTCGAAACCCAGACATGATGCTGCTTGATTTTTCTGTGGATTCCTATCAAGAATCAAGTGTGCCAGACGCCAGTATGTGACCTACCAGGACTGCGCCATCGAATTCCCGCAGTTATTGCAAATGTTACGCCAGCAATGCTGCAAAACACTTGGAGAAAGTGAAATACAGGTTAGATGTCTTTCTGCCACTGATTGAGGTCTATTAACTGTGTTAAAAATGTTTTGAGTTACCATACTTGTAGAAACAAACCGCCAATAAATATCTTAATAATTCTCAAGTTATTACGTTTTGCATTATTAGACGTTTAACCCGGACAGCATGTACTATGTACTAAATTTAATCGACTTTGTTAATACTCTTTTATTTGCATCACAGCCGATCGTAACAAAGTGTTGTAAACGAGAAAAAATTCAGTATGAATATTATTTCACTCTATGACTTAATTGATCAAAAAATACCATAATTATCATGAAAATATACCGTAACTTAATTTTGGTTATCTCCATTCCATCTCCATCGACCAAAATACTTTCTGCGTAATGAATGTTCAGTTTAAATAAAGTCTGTCAATTTTATGCCGGTGCTTATCCAAAGCACCAGCATAAAAGGCAAACGAGGGCTGCTATTTCTGACTTTAAAAGCAGCTAATATAATTTTGACACTGGGAAATATTCAATTTTAGATACAAAAAAAATTAAATAAACTTTGCGTTACCCATTTATCCTTTTTCGTTTAGTTTTAAGATTTATCATACTCATTTTCGATTATTTGTCAAAGTCTAGGGATTTTTCATTTTTGGTTTTCTCTAGGTGAGAAATCCATTTTTTCCTGGTTAGAAGCTATATACTTGTGAATCTGCTACATTTATTATGAGGATAAATTTATGGTAATTTATAGTGTAGGAATTATATATCATCGCATTCGCAGCATGATTTCTCTTCGGAGTAATAGATTGAGTATATTTTGGCAAATAGAACGATGTATTGCGTAAACTATTCATAAAAAGTTAACCTCTACCCATTAGAGAGAAATATCTAATAACTCAACTTTCCTATTTTTTTATTTGTAAGCAATGTAGAAATTGGTTCTCAGATATCTTAGACCACCAATAATTTCCAATAAGATGAATGTGGACATTTCGGAAAATTAACCCAAACAGTTTCCTCAATACCATCGCAGTGGAAATAGATTGCTGTAACAAGCCAACCACGATGCGCGTAAAAAGTGTAGAAATGTCGAGGTTTTGCATCGCTTTCGTAAATAGCGGAAGTGGATTGCGGGAAATGACTCTATAATTCAAGCAGAGGGTGCATCGCAGCTCTCTTTGGCTGAATACCACGTCGTTCGTTTTCCCGAACTACCAGAGGCCGCGCGTTCCAAAATTGCATAGGAAATGTTATACAATGAATAGACCTCTCTATCTGGCTTACTTGTCCACCAAGAGTTTTTTCGCTGAGTAAGGGCAGTAGAATGGCTCTATAAGCCGCGCCTGGAACAGTTTCGATTGGTTACCGCGCCAAAATTCTCTGCTATACGTTCAACCTCGAAACTCTGCCATTGTTCCGCACACTGCGCTTTTAAATTTGAGTTTTACCCTCAGCTCGATGGATTGTCCTGCAACTCTGCCCAAAAGGCCATACGTGGCGAGTTGATTCTAGCCAATTAACGTTTTCCTAATTTGCATTTATCGACCAACGTCAAGGATGGATTAAAGAATTCTCACGTTTATAAGGTTCGGCATTATATGATACTATAGAAAAGTTAGAATAATTTCCCTTAAAAAAGGTAATAATAATATATTTATATTTAAAAAATATAATGTAAGTAAAATATAAAAAGCGGCTATTAATTAATGGGTTTAACTATATCATTGTAAGCACAAAACATATATAGCATTTCAGGTAAATTACTTCTTCACTTTTAGGAGTTTTATGAAATTAAAATTAAGCCTTAATGAAGCAGTATCCCCTCATTACTACTTTTATATATATATATATATATATATAAAAGTTGATGATATATATATATATATATCATCAATTCACTATTATTATTGTTTATCCTTTAATTCGTTTATTCCTACTATTATTGTAATACATCAAGTTATATAAGCTTATTTATGTTTCTATCTCTTTAAATACACAGATAAATTTCCTTTGCATTACTCTCTGAATTTTAGTTTAAAATAAAGCCTTGTTATAGTTAATATCATCATTATCTTTATTATCTATCTATCTACTATTGTCTTACTATTTGCGTATTACTTATTATTACTTTATCCATTGTTACATAGTGATATTTCAAGTTATATAACCTTATTTATGTCTATCTTTTAAATGCACGCAGTGATACAATACTATAAAGGACAATTGTTGGCTTGCAAACAAGAGAGAAGGCAAAGAATTGGGTCAGGCAGGGCCCTCGTTACGGCCCATTGCTCCGAACTCATCTTCTGTCTTTCTCCAACGGCTGGCAAAGAAAACAACGGCGGAAGCGATCATGTAACAACGTACTCTTATTTGCTTTCGCTACGAGTAAATTAATGCGTGTGTGGGAAGTTAAGAGCATACGTGACTGTTCGGCCAAATGTACACACGCTTCCAATTCGTTGGTTGATTGGAAAAAGAGACAATTATAGAGCCATCTCGAGTGCGCAGGAACAAACAGGGTGTAATGGTGCCGAAAAATTGACCTCAAGGGACCTATCAAGGAATTGTGTACCTTTCTTTTAGCAGTTCCCCTCCTGTGCTTCCCAATTATAGCTACGCACTTACGGATACAACGCAATAGCTCAGTTGACATGGAAATATAATTGGATCCAGAGGAGAGGATTACTTTATCAAGTGCATTCGAATTAATTATTTTTAGTAATTAGCTTCACCGAATCAATTCCCTATCTCTTTTTAATTGGGTAATTTAAATGATGTAGTTTGGTTTATAAAAAACAACATATTTCACGTGTTGCATTTGTTTAAATGAACAACTATCGTCTTTCCGAGCCAGCTAATGATTGATTTTGAGGAATTAATTGCCTAATAATAGCGCAACTTAATTCCGTAATTTGATTTGGAAAACTATGTATTTTCCAACAAAAGTTTTAATAGGACAATCGATTGTATAATTGACCAGTAAACTTTTTTTACAATCCGATTAATCTTAATTTATAACACTGACGCAATTATATTTGCAGAAAGAATTTAACGGCTAAAAAAAATGGTGGGCTATAGATTCTAGTGGAACCATGACTACGAATTGCGACTTAAATCATGAAAATCATAAATCGTATAGTAGTTAATGGAAATCCGTGCCCCAGTTGGGCTAACCTTTCGTCCGGATGGTTCCGCAGTTGTAGCTAAAAGACGCTAAACCAGACTAGTCCGACGGTTACTATTTGCATTTACATAGCTTCCCTGATAGTCGACAGTCGTGAGTGACAATGGGTGCTATTGTGACTGTTTCCTTAATAGACCGGACCAAACAGTATTCGCGATTCCACAAGGGAAATAAAACCATTACGTTAACTATCCAGTTATCCAACAGCATAATTTCAATTTGTGAAACGTCTAAGATGTCTCATAGTGAGGGAACTGCCAGTCACAGTTGCTACATTTCGAACATAATCGTAGCAATTTCTAGCTTCACGCTGCATCAATCTGCTAAAAACAAAAAGCCAATCGATGCGATATTTTTGGATTATTGGAAGGATGTTGATAAAGCACCTCATCATAAATTATTGTACAAATTTGAAGTTGCGGGTATTAATGCAAAAGCAATTAATCGTTGAAGGATTTTCTTTCCGATAGATATCAACAATTAGTACTCGATAGTATCAGCTCTAAGCTGGTTAATGTGATATAGGATGTCCCGCTGGATAGAGTAACCGCACTGTTACTATTTAGTATTTATCAACGACCTAAGAAATCACATTGATAGAAAATTCTACGATAATCACGGACGACATTGTAATTAACAGGGAAATAGAGAGTTTAGAGGGTACATTTACCATGTCGAACGACGTAGATATAATGATGAAATGGTGCGATGATTGACTTTTAGAGCTAAATTTAGACAAGAATTAAGTAGTATACTTCTCCGAAAGTAAATCTATAACAAAGGATTATTCGTACAGTCTCCGTGAGGTAAACTTAGTAAAGGTAGAATTAAATATTTTGGAGTAACTCTCAACAATAGCCAATCATGGAATAACCACATGATGTAGGGTTCTAAAGGGTCTTATGGATTAATTTACGTAAGCGTACACTAGCACATTCTGAGAATAGCAATTCTTTGAGAGCAATAAAACATGCAAATTATCAGCCAGAATTTGAGATCGGATAACCATATAATCACCTTCCTATTCTGCTTTAAGATTGATAGAATAAATTAATTAGGCAAAAATCGAAACGAAAATTGATTGAATATCCATAATAGTGAAAGCTGATATACCCATCTTCTGTGAAGATGAGTTACTGTGAATTGTCTTCAAAGCTCATCTTCTGTGAAGATGAGTTACTGTGAATTGTCTTCATTACTATAATGAAAACTGTCGGTCTATTTGCGGCTACTAAATTAAAAAGTTACGCAAGTATGTACCTCAGCTAATTTCTTGGTATGTTTTAGTACTATTTTCCTTCATTTTTATTCACTTTTTTCTAATTAGCAGGTTAATTTGAGTTATGTGTATGCGGCCTAATGTAATTAAAAAATAAAGAAGATATGGTATCAATTAACTTTATGTACACATAGTAATAATTAGCAAAGTTAATTTAAAAGTATATATGATTTAGATGTTAATGCAAACTTGTTTACGGAATAAAATTCCTAAGGTATAAATTGCAAGATAAAGGCAAATGTTGGCTAAGTGGAATTATCTACAAATAAATATGACATTCAAAAATTCGTGTCTCCATGCATTTGTGATAGAATTGGTGCCTTTTTCGAAGTCCAAAATCTTAATTGTGCATAGAAAAATTAATTATCAGATATTAAACGAAAGTATAGTACTCATTTGAACTTATGAAACGATGCGAAATGCTAAAAAAAGATTCTTAAATCCCTACGATTGTCCATTAACCCATTCAGATCGAATGGCAATTTTAATACTTTCGTCAGAAACTGAATCTTATTTTTCTGTTTTCTAGTAGATTTATATATTTTATAGTGAATAACAACAAAGAAAAATTAAAAATAATTACCTAGATCCCGACCAACTCATATTGAGAGAAATTAAAAATCGCACTTCCAACTGCTACGCAAAGTAAAGAAAAAATTTAGGAAGACAGAAACGGCTTAACTCCTCAAATGCACAAAAATTACTGATAAGCTGAGCGAAATTTAAGCTCTCTCAAAGAAGTCTGCGATAGGAGGAAAGCATATAATCCCTTCAAGTGGAGGCCGCCCATAGGCGTCCTCCACGCGTCGGCTAGGCCGCCGATCGGCGGCCTCCGATCCGAATGGGTTAAGTAGAAAAGGGGACACCTTGAGCTTATTAATCGAGGCGAGAGAATTTAAGGAATTTGGAATACAATTTCTGAAGAAATCATTTGCAATACCCAAGTTGACTTTTCTGAGATGACTACGAGAACAAGAAAAATTTACGAATGAATTTTAGAATTTATATTGCAATGTGTTAGCAATCTGAAATAGTATAAAAACGTATATTATTCGATGATATACAACTGCATAAAATCGAGTGCACCAATGAAAGGTTAATGTAATTCACCCTATATCACCTGGGTCAGGTCGCACATATGCTATGTTTAACTTCATTTCCATTATTTGTAATATCTACTATATTTAGAATATTGCAATAGAAGGTATTTAGAAATTACATAAAATAAGGAAATATTTAAAATTACATTTAATTATGAATTTGAATATAAATTCTATTTACCTTATTTAAAGATCGACTGCTGTGCAAAGTTATCTTAAGTGGCGTATCCTCCTCGGTCGAAAATTAGTTATACTCAAGTCCATTTCAAAATTGCAAGCAAATGTTCTCAAAATCAGAAACAATTAATACATCAAATCAATAAAAAATTATTTAAATTCAATAAGGCAATCATTGTGCGTACCCTACGGCCATAGGTAAGGTATAAACTACTATAAACAGGCATGAACGTTTATCCTTAACTTACGTAACTTTCTAAGGACGGTTTCCGTTATTTTGAAACCACTGTTACCATTACCACAATGTATCATAATAACCGGTTTTTTAAAGAAACACGTACAAGAAGATAACTGAAGAAATATAATCCGGATGACTAACAAAAACAAAGCAGAGGGCTCAATTCAATTTTATGAATTGATTAATGACTATCTACTGCGAGCATAAGGACGAACACTCGTTTTATTCTTATTAAAGCTAAATAGGACAGAGTTAACGTTGGTCGGATGTACGAACAATAGATATGAGTATCTCTCCGATATAAAAGGAAACCCAAACTTAATTAGATGATGCAACGGCGAGATAGTTATGAATAAATACTATGTAGCGAGGAAAATTAAAATGTGTTAATATGCCCAGTAACTATTATAGAAACTATTATATGTTATATCATTGCTCGACATGACTTAATTTTATAAGGACTAGCACGAAACACGAAATGCTATGACAAATTTTCAACTGCCAATTTCAATTAATGCTAAATTACAAATCATAGACTCGAGCATTTGCATGCTCGACGACTTGAGCAACTGACCGGTGGGCGGAGTACTGGGTTAGAATCCCAGCGAAGTCGGACTTCATCATCATTCATCATTCATCCTTTACATAGCCATCTATTATATTAAGTAAGTAAGACAAGATTTTTTTGATTAATCATTAAAGCTTCAATTAAATTTTCTTCGATTTGGTTTCAAAAATCAACCACTCATTCACATTATCGAGTACTAACTCAAAATACATTCGCAAAAAAAGCTTAGGCTAAATCTCAATGAAAGACGTGATGAAAGAAGTAGCTTACTTCCCATAACCTAACGTAACCTAAATTCTAAATGAACGACATGGCCTAATAATCTCAAAGAGAAGAATTGAATATGGGACATGTAAGCTTCAAAAACAATTATTTCTTTAAAACAAGAATCCGGGAAATTTAAGAAGATATTTAAGATTAAAAATTCAGATATTTGATACAACTTACTTTTTTCAGAAAACCCTTTGTGGCGTTGACGGACAGACAGCAAGACCCTAAATTCAAACCATAAACGGCTTTTTCAATAACATTGACGCAACGACTTCATCTGAAGAAATCTCGGCGACGACTGAGGAAATGACCGTCTATGTTAGCTATGAACAAAATAGTTGTGATTAGATTGGTCGAATTTGAAATCTACCTCCGTTTCCCAGCCCCCCAATTCTGTTAATAACTATTTTCGTAAATACTGATTCTAAATTAATTGGAGTTTACTTTGAGATATTTCATAGTATGAGATGTAATACATTGAATTTTTAAATTTATAATGAAATATAAATTTTCCTAAAAGCAAAACATTTTTGCATAGAACGAATTATGATTTTCGTTGCAAAGTAAATGCTCGAAACATCAAATAGGTTGATAAATAAAAAATACTTCGTAATTTAAAAAATAATTTCTTTTTAATTTTGGATAGGTAATTACTTACAGGAATTTAAATCTGCGTTAAGTATATTATCTCATCCTATTGATCAGAAGTCGTAACTCCTCATCATCTATTTAACAAAAGAATGATGTTTGCGAATCATCCCACTTCATTTATCTATAATATATTTGCTCGTAATATTTAATCAAAAATATTCATAGATAGAAAAAAACGCATTTGTGGTATTTCAATGGAATCGATGTCTTAGAAGAATGCTTGCCAGAAAAATACTCGAATAAAATGTTTTCAGTGTGATATTTAATTTTTTCAGATTTTGTAAAATTTAGTTTTCTCGGATTTCCATAATGGACTTTTGCATGACTCATTCCCGAAAGAAAAGGACGGAGCAAGGATTAGTCACTGAAAAAAACCTTGTACAGCAGTCGACCTATAAATTAGGCAAGTATAATTTATATTCATATGCTTCATCACAATTTTTTTATAACTCATCTTAATATGGAATTCCAAAATAACCTACTTTTTTCGATAATGTATGTAGATATTTTTTATTCTCAAATAATCAAATATTTTAAAATGTAACGAGCGTATTATTATGCATATAGAAGACAAATCCTAATTTATGGTAATAAGTCTATTGTTGACTGAGAATGAATTTAAAGAATCAATTTTAAGGGAATTTAACGAACTTATGTGGCTTTTATGGAGTAACCTCTCTTTAAATGAAACACAACACGGTTATACGGAATTCTCACTCAAATCCTCTTGAACTTTGCTACAGTTATTAAATTTTGAAATAAAACTTGTATTATTTAGGATTAGGATTGGCAGACCGGTAGTATTTTCATCTATCTATAACGTGAGTTATTTTTGCCAATAAAAAGTTCTCGCAGAAAGCTTTTACTCCCCTATGGTTTTAAATGCAATTTCACGTCAGCATATCGTGACTCCAAACTGTTTATTTTTTAAGAGTATTTATTTTTCATTACCAAACTTTTGATGTTCTACGCTTACAAATCAATTTAGTATTTAGCATAAACTTCTGTTAAATTAGACTAATATGTTATAACAGTCATGTTAAAATTTGTTGAATTATATACTAGTGTCAGCAGTGATAGTTATCATGTCTTCCAATCAAAATTTCTCCAGTTTAGATGTTATGAAGAAAGTGTTACGATTAACAAGAAAGAGGAATTTATTCCTATATAAAACGATAGGCTCGAATGATGTTAATAGAGTGAATTTTAAGGGCTCAACCTGCCTTCAGGCTTCTAACATTTTATTCAAAGTGCAGGGCTAGCTTTCCATAAACTCGCTAAACCTGCGTGAAACTCAAAATATTTCGGCTCTTCTTACGTTAACTATTATGAGTATAAGGGTGATACGGAAAACTATTTTTATGCAATGAATGCATTATCATATCACGAGGTTATATCTATAGGAATCAGTCGCAACTCATTTGTGTCCCTAATGTTCTATTCGTATGCTTTCGAATTAAAAACGATTACTATGTACACATTGAAATTAAGTCAAGCGTTATTAGAGCCTCGGTCAATTATCCTCGTTCTCAGGGTAGCTATATTATGCCTCAATTCGAATCTCTAAGCCTTAATAATTCGTTAATTTTTAGTTTGTCCTTGTTCGATTTGTCGTACACTTTTTTATAAAAATAGATTGTATGCACCTATTGCTGCTTTAATATGAGAGACACTAGGTGATTTTCCTCTCATAAGTAAGATATTCAGCAACGTTTTATAAGGATAAGCTCGAATGACATATTTACTAAATACTTACGTGGACGTGGCAGGAACTGGGCCCTTTTTTGGAAACTTTTTCTTTTTTTTGTTTTTTTCACTTTTTTTACTTAAAAGAAATTTTTAACATTAATTTTATTTAAATAAAAAAACGCGTTTGAACCAAGGTTTAAAGAACTTAAGATCCCCAAAATTGGCCATTCCAGGAACCTGTTTTTGGGATATTTTCACGCCGAAATGTCTATCCACTAATTTTTCCGAATTTTTAGTACTCAAAAAACTAAAGTTTCAGTAGGCACGGAGTTGCGATGAATGAATTTTAAATTTTCTTCAAGAAAAAGGAATGTTTGTTCATGAATTTGCGCTTTACATCGTATCAATTGGATTCACGGGAAGTCGGTGATGCCGATTCGAATTTTTTGTGTTGTGTTCTCATTCAAATGAACATAACTCACTTGCAAAAGATTGTGGGAAAAATCTCAAAAAAGCATTTTAAAGCTGAAAAAATTCTTCAACTTTTCCATTATTTTGATTTTCACAAAAATTCTCCAAACTACGTACAACTTGATAATAAACCACGTTTTTTTTCAAAAACATGTTAAAACATGTTTTATTCCTTCAACGGATCGTCTTTGCTCCCTCAAAAGTCAAAACACCAATTTAAAGCAAGCATCTTAAACTAGATTCAAAAACAAACATTTTGATCGGTCGGGGGCCAAAATCGGCGCAACCAACTCAGAGATAAAATCATTCTAAAATGGGAGTTTTTTTCGGAAAATTTTAGGTGTCCCTTTAATTTTAGTGCGTAGTGTATTATCAATGGTGCATTAAGTCGAATTTTTGAAAGATGCACTTTCGTCCTTCAATTTACCGCAACCAGAAGTGAAACGTATTTACATACGTATTGATATTTTGTTTTCCCCTTCTTTCCTTCTTGGTGAGTTGTTATTCTTAGAAAATACAGCTGGGCCCAAGGAAATGACTCTGTCAAACACGATATGGCGTACCTAAGACTCAATTTTTTCAGCTTGGTTTTCGAAGGTCACTCTTTCTTACCCAATGGACAAACGTAGGCATCAAAACGAACATTTACTATGCTTCTCTATCATTTCCTAAGGAAATTGGGTAACTTTCTACTCTAGTTTAATTTTTGATACATGATATTTCTATGCACAATCACGATTTAGGACTCGAACAAAGGCGATCGCAAATTAAATTCGAGCCAAACAGCATGGGATTGTCTGAAAAGAGGACAATTCCAGCAAGACGATTTAGAAAAGTTGAGAAAATTATTCACCATCCTAACATCGAACCCAGGATAATTTTGGAAGATATCTTTGCATTTTACGATAGATAAATACCTCCTATAACGGTCTAATGATTTTGAATTTTCAACCTTTAAGGAAACGCCTCCAAAAATTGCCGAAACTCCAAAATTTATTTTATCATTAGGAAAATCGGGATTTTGAGGCCTTTAGGGGCCGTATCAATCTGACTATGAACAATGTACTGTTTTTTCAGGGGCCTATGCAAAAAAACGCTGAGTCAATGACGCTTTTTACTCTAGATTTAAGTTTATACTCTAATGATAATGTACTTTTATCGTCGTTCACCGCACATGGGGAATATTTATTAAAAAATGGCCGGACGTTAGCTGAAGCACTCCTGTATCTCTAAAACTGTAAGTTAGATTAATGTGCTTGGGGTCAGCTATCTACTCAGAAATTTGCAAAATTAAACTTTAAGATTTTTGAATTGAAAACATTTCATCAAAAAGTGGATCCCAAATGTTCGAAATAAAGTATAGAAACGAACCAAATCATAAATTTGTTTAATACTTATATGACCATTTACGGCTCCGTAATTTTATTTGCTCCGAAATGAGCTAGCGCGCAGATTATGAGAAGTTGTTTCAATTTGGAAGTTGATGTGTTGGCTCTAAATGTTTATTCTGCTGAAGGACAGTGCGTTTTACGTTAAACCTCGAATGACCTATTTGTATAATGGTGATAGTGCTGGTCTGAACTTGGCAGGAATCCGCACTAATACAAAAACGAAATCGGTCGAATTATCTGCTGAAAATTCCATCGCTTATCACTGGTATTTGGAAGTATTTCCTAGACTAATGGAACGACCTGTGGAAAATAGAGGTGGGAAGTAACACCTAAATCCTTCTCAATCAAGGCCTCCGGGATTCAAAACATATCTGCAACCGGTACAGCGTTTGAGGCTGAATTATTAATAAAATTGTAGCGAATTCTACTTTGACTAGATCGCAAAAGAAGGGAACAGTGAATGTGTTTTGAGATGTGTCGCTCTTTGAGTTTACATCATCTTGAACATTGAAACTCTTATCGGCGCCAAACATTCATCTCTCCATTCTTAAATACGGGAAAGAGGAAGCAAAAAACTTCACAGATCGTGAGGTGTAAAATTCTAAAAATAAATTAGTGGAAACCTCTCTTCGTAAAATATCATTGTTTTTACGTGCGCCCGGTGAATTGGTCCGGGGGGAATTCGTACGCGGGGAATTGATCCCCCGCGCTGATGTTGTACTACCAACCAAACCCACCCCAACCCCCAGGTTATTTTATTTATAACATTAACCAATAATCAGGGAGTGTAGATTGACATAAGACTGAATAACAGTAGTACAGCATCAGCGCGGACTCATTCATTCTCTCAGACTTGAAATCTGAACAATAGTTTTGCCTTTGTTTATCTTATTTTTGTATAAAAAGGATCATAAATACCACTATAAATGTTGCATTCCATTTATTTATAACATTAACCAATAATCAGGGCGTGTAGATTAACATAAGACTGAATTACAGTAGTACAACATCAGCGTAGGGGATCAAATCCCCGCGAACCAATCTCTCGGGAGATCAATTCCCCGCGTACGAATTCCCCCGGACCAATTCACCGGCCACGGTTTGTACGTAACCAAGTACAACAATGCTGTAATATTTTGAGCGGCACGTTAAAAAGATAAATTTAAAAATATTTTCAGTGCACTCTGTATGAAAAAGGTCCCAACTATCTACTGTTTTTATTTTTTCTCCCCTCGAACAATTCATATCACGAAACTACGTAATCATTAAACAAAATAAACAGAGATTTTGGTTAAGACTTGATATAGACATTTAAGAAAATTGCTTCGATGTAATCCCTATCCATAACAAAGAGCTAATTCCATACAAGTTCTATGAAAAATATTAGGTATCTATTTTTAACTCAAGAAGATAGCCATAGCGAAAATGTCTGAAGTAATTTTCTAATTTGGTCAAATCAATTAAACCTTAATGATCCAGAATGGATGTGAAATATTGAATTTTAAGTCATTGTCAGCGATTTTAGAACTGTATTTCGACTTACAAAATCTGAAAAATCCCAATTAATGCAAATAAAATTCACAGAATCGGGCGAGATATGGTGGAAATCCATCATGCAGAATGAAATACAATAAACATAAATACAATAAATACATGAAATACAATAAACATCATGCACAATGAAATACAAATAAAACAATTTTTGTGGAAAAAGTACCAAATATCTCCTTCATTCTGCATAATGCAAATAACTTTAGATCTCAAATCTGCTATAAATTATATTCCACTAGATAATAATAATTTAGATTTTTGTGAAGGTGTATTCGAAAAAAAGTCTACAAACTGATAGCCTTCTACGTACTACACAAAATTTTCCATAAAAACGTTTTTAGTCGTGAAAATCAAAAACTCCATCGCTGATTACGTGAAAAAGAAAAATTCGCTACACCTTCAACACTGTAATCTAATAAGTAGGCTGTATCTCTATTCGTTCAAAATTTCATTCGTTCGTTCAGAAAAAGGAACATAACAAAATAATAGGTGATAAATGTTTATTAAGCACGTTTTACCACGGTTTGGTTATGACTGAATAAAGCTGTACTGCTTACCAAAGTGGCACATGATATAGGAATATATGTCTCTCATTCACTTCCTCCCCAGTCTCGTTAATAGCTGCGATGACATGAAAGCTACTGAGGTGAGAGTGATGCTGGTTAATGGCATTCATTACGGGCACGCCTTATTGAATGCTATGAAAAGTGTTATTATAGGTCCGTTGTGCTGGACTAAATTGGGCGCTTTCCACTCATAACATTCTGGTTGAGTGAGATAAGCAGGGTCAAACTTCCTTGCTTAGTGAACATCGTTCTCTCCCCAGAGCCTTTGGAGGGGTTTAAAAGGGCCTCCGGGCTGAGCACCTTACAGACAGCGTTCTAAAGACGTTAGGGTTAACTAGTACTTATGAGGTCTTTTGAAAGATAATATACCCGTCATCCTTTTAAATTTAAAAAAAGTTTTCGACGAAGAACAAGAAAAGTAGTCTCAATCACCGAGATGCACGTTATTGGTTCAAATAGAATGACAGCTACCCGAGGCCAATCCAAGCTCTTAGAGCGCAATTGCATTATCTCCGACGACATTCTTCTCAAGTAAAAGTCTGCGTTTTCGCCTTGCATCCAATTCGAAATGGAATGGAGGCATATCCGCAGCGATCGCCTCCTATTCTTTGCCCTGAGTCGCATTCCTTGTAGGAACAGAGAAACTTCGCAGTCACTTTTCTCGATTGTCTTAATTTTTCACTTCGGGTACGTTTCTTTCCCTTTATCTGATCTTGGCTAACTAAAATGGTCTATTCTAAATTCTGTGGATAGCATACTAGGTCTAATATTATGAATATGCTCATAAATCACAGAAGAATATGCTCATAAATCACAGTTCTGTGGGTTATTTGCTTTACTAAGCAATGTTTCTTTTCTTTCTTTCAAGAAATTTGTGTTTTAGCAATGTAGCCTTTGTTCTGAACTAGTTATGTTGCATAATCTACACATTTATCAGTGAACAGTATATACGGAGTATATATATGGAGTAATATCTCCATAAATCCCCAAAATTTAGAACAAGATCTGAATATAATAACATGAAAAATACTATTCGCTGTGTTATGTTATTATATTGAAGAAATAAATAAATTTCTGCAAACCAATTTTTTCAAATATTTCGATGATTTTCTATAATTATTCAATTAGAGCCAATTCCCCCTAGAAGTATTGCTATCGAAAGCGAAGAATAGGAAAGGTGTTGGTGAAATTGAAAAAAAACAATGGATGAGAAATCTGTTTAGAATGATGATTAAAAGGTTAGTGTGCTTTGGGATGATAAGAGAAGATAGGAGATGATAGGGAAGGAAGTAGACAGAGAATGTAAGGTATGATACAGGAAGCGTAATAGGGCGAGCTGGAAATCCAGGTCCAGATCGCAAAGGGTGATGAGGGACATCTGGGCTCCGGAAACCTTGTTTTACGAAAAGAGAACCAAAGATGGAGAAGGGAGGGAAGGGAGAAGAGAAAGGAGATGATAAGAGGGAGAGAGAGAGAGAGAGAGTGGGTAGATAGAGCGGGAAAGGAGGACGGTCATATACGACTTGGGAATTGTTCCCGCAATGGATTTATGATTAAAGGGCCCCTTTCTATACCCTTGCATTAAGGAATGGCTTATGGATCGATGAAACCCCCACACCACGTAACCTAACTCTCTCTCTCTCTCCGTTTCTTTTTGACAAATCCGCTATTTATCTACTCGAAACACTAACGGTAATTTTTGTCGGCGAAAACGAGGTCGGCTTGGTAATTCGCGAGGATTTACACGCGATTTCCTCGCGAGGCTCATCCCATTCATTTTTTGTGTTTTTGCGCTTTATAGCTCGTGCAGAGGCCGAAAATAAAAGCTCTTGCTTCTCAGGATATGGCGAGGAGACTGCGGGTTTGCTCGTTCTTTTTCCCCGAGGTCATCAATTCGCCGATGTGTACTTCAGAGGGTTGACTGAATACACGGTCCATTTCTTCCAGATAAATTGCCATCCCAAGGAAAACTGAGCGATGAAAATCAATTGATCCGTTTTTGATTAGACGGCCGGAGATGGCGAAGATGAGAGGAAAGGAGATCTTCCTTTAATGTTAATGTTTATCTCTCGCCAAAGTAGATTGGTTTACGCCGGTGGTATAAAAAAACCTTAAGAGATATCCAAGAAGAAAATGTAGTTACGACCGCCTCTTCTTGGAGGATTTTTACGGAACACAGCGGGTGAAATGTAATTGGCCCCATTGCTCCCCCTTCTCATTATTTAATGTCGCAAAATTTTCTTTTTTCGCTTTCCCTCCCCCTTCTCGAGGGGTTTACCTCCCATTTCCGACGCGAGTTTCAATTAGGAAAATGTTTTTCTTTGCTTAAAAAGGGAGGACGAGTTGTTTATTTTTGGCAATCTCCGCGGGCTGCGAATGACAGGTGGGCATTTTTCGAGTAACAAGTTGCGGACCTTTTGGATAAAATATTCCGCACAAATTGTCCGGCTAAAAACTTCCTGTGTACGGTTCGGCGCGTGACAGTCGAATAACCTCGAGAGTGCTGACCCACTTCCCGCCGTCCTTCCGTAAACAGAGCCTTTAAAAACGTCTTTCTGCTCACGCTGAATGGAGACGTCGCACGTACGTTTGTCTACGGACTAATTTGCGGTATTTTTCCTGTGTAGTGGAGCGCTCGATGCTCCTGACAATGATATATGGAAGCTCTTGGAATAGTCTTTGAGTTCGCGCGTTGATGTTTTCAAAAGAAACGGAGGGTAGTTATCACAAATGGCCTCCTTACTAGATATTTTCAGCTTCAAAGATAAACGGATCAAAAAATTGTTTCCCGGCTTAATTTTTTCTTATAATTTATAAATTACCCTACTAGGTTATAGTTCCATTTATTACTTGATTTGAAGATAATCTATTTGAATTAAGGCTCTGGTTACACAACTATCGCTTTTTAGTTGATTAATCACACTGCTGACAGCCATCTTAAAAGTGAGTTTTGCTCTCTCCAAATCAAATTTCATAAATAAGAAATAATGGTGTGTATTGAAAGTTGACTTCATTTCTAATCCACATAATTTATTTCGCATTATCATCTATCCAATATATTCATATTTTATAAATATACTAAGATTAATTAAAGTTCATTAAAAATTTTTGGCGCATGTAGAAATACACTCTTCGCTTTTTTCATCTTTTTCACTCTCCAATTAAAGTTTAACTTCCACGTAGTCCGTCATTATGTTGTACTTAGGTCATAGGAATTTTTATATTCTGCAGTTTCAACTGTTTTACTTCAAGAACCCTAAGAGAAATATTCTCGAACAACATAAGATCCCATGATTTAGCCAGGTAGAATCTGATATATGTATCTACTCCCCCCTTGTGTGGACTGTTTGCTATCACAATTTAAAGTTACGCATCCGTTGAGTAATAAGAAATATTTTTCCTAATACTCAGCAAACAAAACAGAAGTTATTGCAATTAATACAAGATGTGTTACTTAACATTACTTGTCTATCTGAAATGGGATAGCGCAGGACTGTTTGGTACAGTAGGAAATATCGCTTAGGAAATTATATTTATCCTGTCTGAATGGGACTTAAAGGTTTGCACGATACTGGGAGGCATTTGAGTTAATATTACTCGGAGATTTATCTTCAGCTTGCTCAAATCTCAGGCATCCAAGT
The DNA here is from genome assembly GCA_947579665.1 of Sympetrum striolatum. Classification (NCBI taxonomy): domain Eukaryota; kingdom Metazoa; phylum Arthropoda; class Insecta; order Odonata; family Libellulidae; genus Sympetrum; species Sympetrum striolatum. The sequence goes on from OX388341.1 coordinate 18,108,472, forward strand.
TATTAACACCATCGATAATAGTAGGTGTGCCAATTCCTTATGGTAGACGGAAGATGCTGAAAACTAATCTCAAATTCATATCACCTCCTACATCTCGCTCTTGTAAGGTAACCATCACCTAGCTACAAAGAGTCAAGTGATGCGGAATAAATGTTTTATTTAGGAGACGTGAAGACGCGGAAAGATAAGTATAACCTACGATTTCGGGCAGCGGTAAATGTTTGCTCATTCGAAAGGGAATTCGGAGAGTATGGGTGAGGGAAGTGCTGTTGATCCTCCACAAAACCCTTTGGGATAACCGCTCCGCCGAAAGCTCCCACATCCGAGGCCTCGTGAGATTTTTATTCCTTTTGCCTTTGACTCATCGTCCATCAGCACTCTCTGCATCCGAAGCCTTTCAGTAGACGGGAAAAAAGGGGAAAATAGAAGTATGAAGGAAGAGGCCTATATCGAAGAGTGATGAGGAAACGGGGAAGAAGATGAAGACGAAGAAAAAGAGGTAAAGGCGATAGAATGGGGGTTTAAGGAAGAAGGGTATTTCTCCATCCAAAGCCATCTCATTAAGGGAAAGGGATGCTCTCGCAGGGGGAAAGGCAAAGGGTTTTGCGATGGGAAGTGAATAGTAAAAGCGTATCGAAAGAAAGATTGGGACGAAGGTAAAGTGGAGTTATAAGGAAAGGTTGACCGGGTTATCCAAAGTAAGTGGGGGATTAAAAGCAAAGGTGAAGGGGAGAAAGAGGGACAAACTGATGAATTAAACAAAGGATTCGCGGAAGAGGAGCGGAATACGGAATTAGAGACGCATAAATACAATGGTGTCAAAGATAAAGCTATAAGGCAGTTATTGCTGTGAAGTATGGACAGGAGATCGGGAAGTCAAAAAGCTCAAAATTAAAAATGGTCTCATATTCCCTTAGTAACAGTAAATAGAGAAAAATGTTATTCTTAGAAAGTAGCTGAGTTTTAGATAAGGTAGATATTATGCGTCTACTCAGCAAAGAAAGCTGTTCAGTTACCTCATGAAATATAACAATACATTACAATATCCAAATTTTGCCTAAATATCCGAAACAGTATGTTCGATATAGAGTTCCTGCAGAGATTATGTACTCGCTGTTAAGGACTATCTGCAATAGGGAGTCCTATACCTGAATCACTTCTTGCTAGTTCCATTTTTTTCATTAAATTCACTGTCTTCTTTTCTAATGTTTAGATTCAATGAAATCCAATCCTGCGAGATGCAAACGTCATTCTTTTTGCCTATGCATATCTCAAATTTTTAATCATGCCCATTAGAGAAACAAGCGCTTCCAATCTTAGATTTGACAGCCTGTGTGGTACGTGGAACTTCAGACCGTTTAGGTTGCGAAACGACGTTATAATGAACTTGCATGTACTTGATTTCATATTAGTTGAATAATTGATCTTAGTCTTCTAATTGATCTTATTCGGTGCAAGCATAACTTAGCTTAGAATGGCATATAAGGAAAAAAATTAAACTTTAATTCTTTATAAGAACATTTATTGGTATATTTTAAACTTTAATCGCAGATTAATATTAAACATCTCTTCCATTTACTTAGAAAAGCCATTAATTACATATATCAGATCTCACTAGAAAAACTTAAACGATCTTAGTTTATCTAATCAACTTTTATTAATGCTGAGCAACTATCACAGCTGTGGTAAAAACGGGAAAGTATTAAAATTTAACTTTAGCTTTTTACGGTGATAATGAATTGATAGATTTTAGTGATTGCAATTCAAATAAATACATTTATTGTCGTAACAATATAGCAGAAGAAGGAAAATGATAGTGGAAACATCTCGCACGTAAAATTTGGAAACGTATTAAATGAGGTTTGCAATTTATTTTCATATCTCTAGATTGAGTTGGGATGTTGAGAAATAGTCGGGCAATAAATTTCCACTGAGATTGCTGAAATGTCTTTTTCGTTCTTCCTTTTCTAGCTGAAACTCACTGAGCTTTATCTTCAAAATGGATTTATCTTCTTTAATTAGTTGCGTAAATCTGGAATTATCCTCCCACCTCTCTCTTTCTCTCAGTCTAGCTGATTACATATTGACAGATAACTGGAATTTGGATCAGTTCCATGATTTTCTTTAATGAAAGATGAATGTTACTAGATTAATTTCGAGTGTATTTATCGAGGAAATTTCATAAGTATCCGTTCTCAGGGTATTAGTTTAATCCATTTTATAACCTTTTACCATTATGCTTGAATTTTTTAGGGATTCGTCAAGCAAAAAAATAAAAACATTCGCCAAGTTAAACTACTGAAAGTGATGCAAGTCCCAAGAAAAAATATTTTTCTATCTCTATGATAAATTTTTGTTCCAAAAATATATCATAGAGCTAATTCACGATTTAATAGATAATTTATCATAACGGAATCAGTAAAATAACTTATATAATGATAATATATGGACTCTGGATGCCTTTGGAGGAACATTTACTTAAAGAGCAAAATTTTATATTCAGATTTGGTTCAGAAAGTAAAATTTACATGAATATCACAACGAAGAGTTAGTTTTCAAATTTAATAATTGTAGGAGAATGGTATAATGGACGATATATTTCCATTCTACCAAGTAAAGGATTTTTACATCATTATTTCATTTATCTCTACACTATGCAATTCGACGTAGTCCAGACTTCCGAAATAGATCGTGATAGATCGCACACCAACATTGCAGACAAAATACATCTATTCACTTATACATTTGACTCATTGCTCAGTAAAATATAAATAACATATTAAGATACATTACGGTTGTAAATCAGGTATTTTGCCTAAGAGGGCAAAAGTATAGGAAATAAGGAAAGAAAAACTGTTTCCGTGATGTACATTGACTACAGGAAAACAAAATCACTGCAGGATATAGTGTTCATAGTAGGTAGCGAGATCTTCGTATGAGAAGGAGTACCTCAGCGTCTAACAATTATAGTAAATGGCGAAAATAAATGCGAAGTGGTTCCGAAGTGTCGTATAACTAATTGGTGCCACACAAAGGAGCGGTCGTAACACCGCTGCAGGAAACATCGGAAAAGGGCCGTGGATCCAGAGCATACGAAAGCCCCGAAGACGGATGAACGTCGGAGAGAAAAAGAAGATTCGGGAAACGAAGTGACGGAAGCGTGAGAAGAGGGCAACATGGTCGAACGAAAAGCAGCGAAAAATAGACGGCGAAGAAGATAGGAACGCAGATAGGGAAAACGTGTTTGAGAGAGAGAAATAAAAGTGTGGAAAGAAATGGAACGACAGGAATGGGAGAGGTTAGGAAGGGATGAATCTGTAGGGAGATGTTGGGAAATGGAGGAAATAAAAAAGTAGATAAAAGAGAGGAAAGGAGTTGAGAAATCGGCAGAGAAAATACGAGGGGGGCAGAAATAAGAGTAAAAAAGGGCCAAAGAGGAGAATATAAGATAAAATGGAGATCAAGTTATAACACAAATCAGAGTGGTATGGATGAAAAAATTGCTATTTCACGATAAATAAAATTCAACTAATTTCATAAAAGAGGCATGAAGCATGAATCTATTTTATGCTAATCATTCCTATTGTCAGGTGGTAATCTAAGCTTATTCCGCATTTTAAGAAATACGCAATACATAGATATAAACAGTCAATAAATATGGCCTATTAAATTTTTATGTTAATCATTATGCCTCCCATATATTCAATCTTAAGAAATGTACTCTTAAATTTAAATCTAATTTAATGAAACTTTAATCCTTTAAATTGCCAATAATTGTATTATTTAGAGTTACTTTACTGTCCAAAATGAAAAGCATTGAATTTATAAGATGATAAATTCCGCAATTTTTCATATTCATTAATTTCATGAGATTTTCATACTGTTTATTTCGGCATATGGTAATATATTTCAGTAAGTTATATAATATAAGTTAATTTTAATGGTAAGAGAAAGAAGACGATGAACAAATATATTCATGAAAATAAACCTAGGAATAGAGGGGAGTAGATATACCGTTAGACGTTGGATTAAGAGATATCCACATTAGTTGGACATGGGGACTCGTCTCTCACATTCCAGGGTTAGAAAGTGGAGCAAACGGAGATGTGGTAGAAAAAGATGGTAAAAAACCGTCAGGGAAGGGAAATCATCATTCTGAAAGGGTACCGAAAGGGGGACCTTCTCTTTCCAATGCCATTGCTTTTCACAAGAGGCCACACATGCTCTCACAAAGCCTTTTCCGCAGTTCGCTCTCTTCTTCCTAACGTCCTCTTCCGCTAGATCTGCACCACCCACGACTCCTTAAAGGGGATGAATGAGTCCAGCAAAAGAACTCGTGGCAAAGGAAGGAATTTTAAATGCGCGTTGTCCACACCAGAGAAATTGTTCGCGGTGGGGATGCGGTCCACGTTCTGTTTACGAGAGCGGAAGGGTTGCTTTTATTTCCGGATCTTACGAAAATTTCCACGGATCGCGTGGATTTCTCTCTAGAAATGAGAAATGATTCCGCATGGTTGCTTTTAGGTTTTACGGAGGATATCATTAATTATGTGAACCACTGCATGACAGCACCTTGGATCCACATCCATCCTCTTCTGAATCTCTGCCAATATTCACCCCTCAAGCTCACAAAAGAAATTTTGTTTCATTCTTCCTCAAACGAATACATATTTAAAAAAAGATTGTTTTAGCTGAAGCAAATGCAATTGTAATAGTTTTTATTTTTTAAACATACTCCACTTCTTACGGAAATAACAAATGCCATGTTTAGGAAAACTGCATCTATTATCCTTCGGATATTGAGATCTTATAAATGAATAATCAAGAAAAATAAATCTTTCCGGCCTTTCGTTAATTGGGAACATAGGTCTTGCGGTACCAGAGATTCAATTAAGCGATCGAAACCATTGAATCTAAGAGCTAAATCGGGAAGAACTGATAGCAGAAACTTACACTCTGCTTTTAATGCGTATTATAGTTAATTCTGTGAATAATGTTACTTCTTTTGATTATTAAATGAATATTTATTGTATAACTCAATATTTTAACGATATTGCGTTGAAAAATTGGACTTATAAAACTATTTTTGTATCATTTTACTATGGAAAATGAAAAAATAGCTTAGCTGGATACCAAATAACACTAAGAAACATTAATCAAAATGTGTTTTCGAAAACTATCAAATTCCACTGAAAAAGATTGCTTTTGCTCTTGAACGATACACTTTCTCGTCATTCTGGATTGGAAAAACTTCCACTTTCTTTTAAAATTAAGTAAAAATGGTCCGTGATACTGTACGTTGCCGATTCTTTGAATTATTTACACATCAGAAAATGCTTAATTTTCTCCAAAAATGGTCGTTGTCCGAATCCGAAAAACGTTGAAGGAAAATCTTTATCCGAAAAATATGTTACTATTCGATATTAGGTTAGCGAAGGTTAAAATCTAACATCATCTTTTTAAGACTTGAATGATTGAAACCTATTGAAATATCTAAGTAAAGCTGTGAAGATGGGTTTTTCACTTTGCAAAGGCTAAGTAATCTTTGTTCAATGTCCAAATTTGCAATCATAACTTCGCAGTTTGTGAGTCTTTATACGCTCCTCATTTCATTGCATTGTGAGGGACACTTTTATCTTCCATTCAGCAATTCTCGTAAACTTATGAACTCATATTTTGGATGAAAGTGAGTGGAAGTCATGATTGGATTCGAACATAATTTTGTGGACAGCGAGAGGGAGTTCCAGGACGCATAAAGAGCTCCCAATGGAGTTCGTGGAATAACCAAAACATCGCGGTATGGGGTAAAGCAAATGAATCAATTCCGCACATATTTGCGGCCGAGTACGAACGCTTATTTAGTTTCTCGGCTTGACAACGGCAGTTACTCCCTGCTCCAATTCATCACGTCCACACATGGAACATAATTGGGTGAATAAATTTAAAATTCAATTAATTCGAACATTTTTCGTCACCCCCTTGAAAGTTACCCTATGTATGTACATACCTTTCCATTTCGCTCCGTTTACACTGGAAGGTTACGCACGGGATGAAATATGCGCCCTTTAAATTAAAATACTTGGGAACTGCAAACTTGAAGGTTTAACGCCCTGGAAATGCTTTATTGCCACTCCACTTGAATTCATTTTGAGGCAGATGGCTTGAAAAATCCGCGAGAGATCCACTCTTACCGAAATGTAGTCCGGATTCCTCGACCTCCCATCCGTGAAAAAGGCCTATCCGTGGGCTTAGAAACATACTCTACGCAGGGAAAGGAGTCTCACCACTTACGCCTAACTGAGGACCATTTATATACCCTTCTCGCCTCGAATTTTCCGGCGAAATTGATGATACATCTTTGTCTGAAATGAAGGGAGCTCAAGAGAGGGAAAGGAGACGGGGAAGAGATTTTATTAAAAATGTATCGCGAGAGACATCCTCGCCAATTTATCGATTGGATGGGCTATTTGAAAAGGAAATCGGAAATTGTCTTTCCTAAATCATCTTGAGAAGGGGTGTCAAACACATCGCTGCTGCGGGCCATTTACTACAGAGTGTAATTCACGCTAGTAGCTATTGACTTAGTTATCATATTACTAAATCTGCTTCTCAGTTTTCTCAGTGCCTCCAATATCAATTTAAAGAATATCAATTTATAGAATAGTTTAAACTTTACATCATTTTGTTTTTTTCCGCAGTTGAGAAGCTGTTTAAACGTTATTAATATTAAGTAATTCAAAGGAAACATAATTAAATAATGATAATAATTATTGTATCAGGGCAAGATTGAGACTTACAAGTCTCTACTTAAACCTATGTCATTAAAGTTTATAAGAAGAAAGAGCTTTTAGGAATAAGACAAAAAAGGCAAAAAGAGAGAGCTATTTTATTGATAAAACTTGTCTGCACTTGCTGTCTGTCTGTCTGGGAAAAACAAAAATCCTGCTGAAGAAAACCCACGATAATGGGCGTGAATATCATTAATGATACAAAAAATTGATTGACTGACAAATGTTTTTAGAGTTTATGATACTTTCTACTGAATTATTAATATTAATTGCTTCATCGTAATTTCTTGCTGGAAATTTGCAATTGTTTTCCTCCTTTCAATTTCTAAAGATTTGGAGATAGTTATACAATTACACTTAAACTACACCAACAAAAATAGTTTTCTAAAGATCTCACACGAATATAGAGAGATATTTCTTGTTCGTCCTACGTAACGCTAGCTACTTAAGGTAAGTAGGCATTTACGATATCTTCCAAAGCAAACCACAACGTCCACCCACGCGCAGTGATATATTTGATTTCTTTCGTAACTTCAGTGATATCCATTTCTCGACTAAAATAAAGTCGATGCTTTGAGCAACTGAAATCTTGGTATTACGAAACATGCATTGAAGTAAATTATCGACCATTTCTTCCAAAAACACAATAATTCATTCGATTCGTTAGCTATTCTAATTCAGTGATCAATTCATCAACTTAAAGAAAATCAGACGATTGAAGTGAGTTTGATGAGGCATCGAGAGAGTACGATTGACTAATGAGATAATGTTTTACATTTTATTTCTTTTGAAAAAATGGTTTTCACGAATAATTCTAACTTTTATTTTGTACTGATACATTACTGCATTAATGATAATCACGATTCGCAATTTAAAAAAACTCATCTACTATTCTTTTTTCTAATTAAACGCGTTAGATTAGTACTAATAATTGATACGATTGTTCTTATCACACTTAGATTTAGGTGTCATTAACTTTGGATTTCATTAGCTATGGATATGTTTGTAGGTTTGTACTATAAATATGAATACGTTTTGTCGATGTTCGATAGTAGGTATGTACTTTTTTCTAAAAATACAACTGTCCAAGTTGTCAAAACTTCAACGTCACCGTCCTTGTTTGCATTAATCACCGGCTGTAAGTTATGGTTGGCTAAATACTTGGAGAATAGTTTTAAAAAATCCACTAGATGGGAAGATATCGCAACACGCGCTCTGAAAATAGTGCGACAAGAAACTCTTTGGGGATAAAAGTTCAGTATTACATACTTCCATTTTTATTTAGCATTAAAACCTCAAAACTCGCGGAAGTATTGTAACAAAATGCGTTCCTCATTATTCTCCTTGGGAAAGATAAGTTTAGCCAACTCCGCTGACCTGGAATCGGTTTGTCCCCTGGAATGAGAGGCAGCTCTTCTAAACCATTCCATCTCTCTCCCTTCCTCTGCCTCCTTCTGCATCCATCCTTTCCCCGTTCCTTGGCTGTTCTTCTCCCACCCTCATCCCTTCCGGTTAACTTGGTATATCCTTTCACATCATTTCCCAAGATCTTCCATCGCATTTGTTTCCAAACTTCATTGCTAGAGACAACTTCGGGGAATATCTTTTCGCTAATTTCCTGACTTCTTCACGTTGTGCTATACAGCATTCTTTTATTCGACGGTAGATCACTCGGATATATTTTCCGAAGAGGAGTAATTCTCCAGAATTCAGGCCGGAAGCAGGGAAGCGTCCCTAAGCCATAAATAACGAGGATTTTCGAAGAGATCTGAAATGTACATGTTGATACCAATTAGGCATTTATCATCTCGGAAATCTCTTCGATGGGGAAGAAACTTCGCTCGTGTATCTTGTTTTTGAATCCTGTGTCTGCATAATGCTTCTCTATGACAAAAGAGGCCACAGTCGTTCATGGAAGAATGAGAATCCTTTTGAAATTCACGAAACTTGATTTAGTTGATTTGTTCGCAAAAAGAAAAATAATCGAGGAGTGCAACGCTTTTTCAGAATACCTTAATTGCGCCGTAATGGCGCATCTGCCATGCGAAATAACTAATGATCGCCAAAAGCTACTCCTTTATCGAAGTCCTTTGTGAGCAACAACGAAAAAAGTTTGTTTTCTAAAAATCTCTCCAGCGAGGTTTTTTTGTCCCTTAGAGTGTTTCACAGGATATTGGAATCTCTTACTCTCTCTCCCGGATGGAAAGCATACATTTCCAGATTCTCGATAATCCTAGGAAAAAAAGGTGGTTATTTATGCCTCATTCCCGCACTTTCCTTTAATGTTCATCTCTACCGGACCCTTGTGTAAAGATCACACGGGCAGGCGCACCTACACATGCCGCCACTTGTCCCCGGCCCCGGCGAGATGTGGGAATATTCATACGTCTTCCTCGACCTTCCCTGTCGGTTCGGCGATGTTTTTCTTTTTATTCTTATTTCCATTTCTGTATCCCTGAAGGGCTCTTCCCTTCAGACCGTCCGGTCCCCTTTTTTTGTCCATCCTCAAGTCCGCGACCCTTCCCCGCTGTATTATCCATTCGCTCTCCCTTTTCGCGGTACATATTCCATCCCCTTCTTCCCTTGTAGCGACCCTCTTTAATTTTCTCTCTGTTCCGCTGCTTTCCCTCGCCTTTCATTAACTCTTTCCCCGCGCGTGTATCTTTCTCCCACTTTGGCGACCTCCTCTTTATTTCCTCTGTTTTCCTCTCTCTCCTCCCGAATTCTATTTAATTATCTCGTACGCGTCGCGCGTACCTTTCTCTCTCTCTCCCCATTGGCCGTCGCTTTCTCTCTAACTTTTACAGTCCTCTCCGCGAAAATGTCCTTCTCATATCACGTAAAATGTCCTATCTCATATTACTTCTCCTGTTCTCCCCATTTACCTCTCTCTTAGGGTAACCACCGGTTTGCACCCGGATAGTCCGGTGTGTGTGGCTCTGGACTCCGGCCGAAAGCCCACCGGAGCACTATAATTAAATCTTAATCGGCGACAGCGAACCTATGATAAGCATACCCAAAATCTTTGGCAAGCGGAATACTGGTGGCTCAATAGATGTTATTCATTTTTCAGTTTTGAAACGAAACTTCCAAATTAAATAAATGTCCTTTCCACGAATAAGCCTACTTGGCCTTAAGAGGCGCAAGGGATTAGCGAGCTAGCTTAGCAAGACCGAATTCAAATCTCGGTCGGAGTATAGTTGTTTTTGGCTTTCTATAAAAGGTTTATTACAGTTGTAGGAGGTATTACCTTATACTATAATACGGTCAATAGGACTTTATTATCAATCAATAATAATCGCAACACACATCACTAAACGCCCTGAAAATATCATTCACGTAAAACCAAACACAGATAATAGAATTGAATATAACCTTAATAAAACAGAGATAGTGTGAGGATCTCACGTTAAGGAAAACTCACACATTGAAAAATGTTATTTTTTCAACATATTTACAATTACCTTTAAACCCTCAATCCGCCAGGAATCATCCTCCAGATAATATTCTCCGGCAATGGAAATCTTTTTTATCCTTATCATTATGGCTTGGCACCGCATTGACACAGACTTTCTTCATCAAATATTGCGCTAAGAAGGTTCGCCCTCCTTCACTTAGTGAATCTTTCAAATATATGACAAAATGATTGAATTGAAATTAACCTTAGCATAGGAAAGCGTGCGACTCAACTCAAGGTTGTACGAGAAGTGAAATATGGTGACTTGACTGGGACTCTAACCCAGGTCTTCCACTTTGCGGGCAGGTGTTCTAACCAACTAAATCGCCTCTAACCAACCAACTAATCTTATCTAACTAATCTACTAACCAATCGGCCTAACCAAATAATCGGATGCGGCTCGGTTGTTTAGTTGGTTAGAGCACCTGCCCGGAAAAACCTGAGTTCGAGTCCCGGCCAAGTCGTTATGTTTCACTTTTTTCTCAGCCATAAGTCAAAATTCTAAATTAGTAATTATAATCATAAATTTTTATGTACTATGACAATAAACATACGAATTTTCGTTTTTTCTTATTCAAAGAAACATTTCGTAAAATTTTAAATGATACTTCCTCTTACATTTTCTTACCTTCTTCTACATGCAATTATATGATTGATGCACATATGATAAAGGAACAGGCATACCCTGCTATTAGTTCCGAGAGGATAAACGCATCTATCATTTCTATGGGAATCGGTCCAGAAGAAGAAGGCTGAGAAAGTTGCAACCCTTGTCTCTCGCATCCGAAATCTTCCCGTTTGTTATCGTTATGAAGGGAAATGTTTCCGCCCCTTCGCGGCGGAAGATTTTAAAAAATCCTCGCTCCTCCACCTCCTCTGCTAATACTCCATGTTGCGATGCCTCGTGTTTTGTGTTGATGTGTACAAGAGAAGGGAAATTTTAAATCATTATCACGAGGGTTTCGAGTCTTGGGAAAGACCTTCTCTCGCTTCCACTTGAATAAAGTCGCATAATCGCGAAGTGTTGCGCGTCCCATGAGTTTTAAAAGTCTCACTTTCTCTTGGAAAAAGGGTCTTGTTTACTTCCCTCTCCTGCCTTTCCCTCCTTCTTTACATATTTTATCATATTTCTCCAATTTTCCTTTTCCTGTAATGATGTTTTATCAACGCGTTTTTGTGTTATTTTTGCTACTGTAGCTTAGCGTTTCTTGCCTAAACATCAGCGGATATATCATGCAGACGAAGATTTATTGAATACCATTATTACCCAACACCGTCCTTACCGCGAAAAACTACTTTCTAACCATAAGCGTGATTTCAATGTCGAGGATATATTATAGTATATAAAAAGAGGTTGTGATTTTGATTAAGTTTTTATACCAACTTGAAATTACAAAAATAATGTGCGATAAAAGAGCTTTAATTGGTTTTTAACACCTTAATGAACTTATATTTCCGAGAGACTTTTTTCAACTTAGAAAACACCACCTTCAGTATAAGGTATGACCGTAAATTGGGCCGCTAATTTTGAATCCTTAATGTCTTACACAGTAAATCAATTTCATGTTATAACTATCGTACAAGTGCTAGTATGCATGCATCATATCAAGTGCAGTATATGTAGATATTTTCAATTTTCTCTTGGAGCCATCTATGAGTTTGTTAAGATCCACAAATAGCACAAGATCGGTTCTACGCCGACCCCTGCCCTGGCCATAAGCTCAGCCCACTTTTCTATCTTGAAACCTCCTCACTTTCGTTTATGTGATTTCCTTTTCTTCGACGGTTCTTCCCTTGAAATGCTTCAAAGTAGAAACCTCCGTAGCTTTGATGCTCCATTTCATTTCGATTCGGGGAAAGGAATGAGATTTGATTGGACTCGATGAGGACCTATTCGTAAATTTTGTATCGACCTCAAAGTCTTGCTCATGCTTTGTGTTGGTCCAAACGTTCTTTTTCCAATTTCTTTTGGTTGATAATGTTAACTAAGAAGTTGTGATGTACTTGATTAAAATGGGTGGGTCCGGGGTGGCTGATAGGATACCAAAAAAGAAATGTATGCAGGGCTATACTGTATCATCAGAAATTTAATATGTATTAGAAAGGTTAATGCTGATATTAATATGAGAATAGATAACCAAATATCGAGGAAGAATCAATTCAATAATAATTTAATGTAACATGTGAATTAATAAATAGAAGATGACAGGCTAACATTTTTAGATCGAATGAAAGGAGAGTTTAATTATAGCTTGGTAATAGAAGAGTTTCAAACATGGAATTTTTGCGTACATGAAGCTGTTTAAAGACTGATAAAAACTTGTAGCTACGACAAAATTAATATATAAAATCTAATACCAAAATACTAAAGGCATTTATTTTAATTTCGAATAATTGATTTTGTATTTTGATTGCACTCAAATATTTATTGGATAAAAGAAGCTTTAAAATGTCTACGACATTCATTAATTCGCGTGCTATTTCTACGTCTTCATTATTATCAGTAGATGTGTTTTTACGCCCTCATCTGCTCATAAACTCATCCTTCCCTTGCTTCTCTTATTACCTCTACTCTGCCATCTTTTTGGATCGAGTTCTCACGTACTCTGTACCCAACTCCGACCGCTCTTCCAATTTCTCGGCCGCTTTTTCTCCACAGACTTCCGCAAAAATAAACCCAAAATATTTCATCCTCGGTTGTTTTGCTTCCGAATTAATTCGCTCCCGTCAACCTTTCCCTATGCACAGCATTTCCTTTATTCGCGCGAATGTTTCGTCCTCATTTTTCAGCTCTTGTTTTCATTTACCCCTCTTGACATTTCTGGAACCTTCCTCATCGCCTTTCATTCCTCCCTTTTTTTAAATTTCGACCTTAATTTAACCTTTTCAGTTTGAATGAGACCCTACTTTTCTCTCCTTTCTCCTCCCGAACTTTCATTACATTTCCCGCAAAAAAATCACTGCCCTTCCACTCCCTTTCTTAACATTTCGTTCGGGAGAAAATGCACATCGTTTTCCGTACGTTTCTCTCCATGTATTACGAAAAGAACCGCGCACTCTGTTCCCCTTTTTGAACGAATGCGACGCCATTTAATATGCCATTTCCCGCAAGATCCTCCACTTTTGACCTCAAGAGGATTCTCTTTCAAACTCCGTAGAGCGAGCGATTCGCTCTCTTTGTCCATTTTCCCGATATTGCCGAGGAATACCTTTCCATTTTCTTACGCGTCGGCGGGAAGGCCGCGGATGTTTTTTCGCCCCATTCATTTTTCAGATATCGAAAACCTGTTCGAGGCGATGTATTTGCGAAGGGATCCCGGTCCGGATAATTACGCAGGCGGGCGTAACTTTTTATCGGGATAACGAAGTCTGATTTGCGAGCGAGTTTGTTCTTACCTTTCGACACTGCTTATTAAAACTTTTTGTAGCTCACAATGCGACAAAAGGCTTCCATCAGAAGGATTTTCACGCATTTTTTTCCCAAAGGAACAATGAGAACATTTCATTAAAACATTTGTGAACGTAGGATGCGAAGAGACCATAAGCAATTCTAATTGGAGTAGTGAACTCGCGCTTTTTTTAAAGGATAGAAATTAAATATTACGTATTTCAGGAACTGAAAATCGTTTCAGTAAAATCATTTTATTTCAAATAGGTATGCGCTAAACAATTTGTAGAAATACTCTCCAGTGTATCTCAAAAATATAATCTGTGGTAGTTTCGCATTACCTCCATGCAACTAAACTATTTTCAGAATAATAATTAGCTAAACTATACTGCTTGTAAGCTTTCAGGCTCCATTCTCAGTTACAATATCAGCTTCATTTCATTATTTTTAACAACAAGATTTGAATTTGTGGATAATGATCCCTCTTTACTATTTTAATGGCGTCGGAAAACATCGAGTTACTCATTTCTCTCTCCTTTTTTATTTCAACATTAACTACCTCCAGCTCAGGATTTTCCTTTTAATCATAAATCTGCGACACGTGTACTCTGGAAATTATTTCAGATGACAGGTCTTTGATCAAAATAATGCTGTCGTCTTTTGTTTCATTTTATTGGCTTCATTTCCCCTTGACAGTAATATAGTGACAGAATTGTAGCGTTTGAAAGAAACCTGTTTTCAACCAATTATCGAAGCATATTGCTCCAAAGTGTTGGCTGTAATTCATTGGGTTTATTTTCAACATAAAGTTTTCTAGTATTTCTGCCGATATCCTTTTCTAATTAAGCGATTAGGGGCCAGGTAGTTGTGCTATTTTTTCGCTAAAAAACATATCCTACATCTTTTTTTAATACAACAAGGCCTCATCTTTTTAAAGGATTGCTTTCTAAAAATTCCAATATCTCGAAAGAAAATAGTTAATTTGGGATATAGACTATTCTAGGTATAATGTTTCTGGTGGTAAAGGACCAAGATAAATTATCCTCTAAACGGATACGAGCTGAAAATAGTAAAATAAATAACAATCAATGTATGAACGAGAGATCTCATGAGATAAATTACACGGATAAAGTAAAATTAAACTCTCAGAGTTCAGAGCAACTAATTAGGTAAACGAAGTTTTACTAGCTTTTAGGGACTAGTTTTGTTAATACCGCAAACATCCAATGTGAATCTTTGAATATTGATAAACTAGGAAAATGGAAAGTTTAAACTTCACCATGAATGATTTTGTTTGTGATGATGTAGATGGACTTTAAAGAAGCTAATTGGTGAGTTGCTAAGCTACTCTGCCTTCGGCGAATGAGAATCATAGCAACTGCTCATGCTGTTTCGACGTGTACGTGTGCCTTGGTCAGGAAACGATGAGGAATGGCTGATATTTTGCCTTTGATGCAAGGTCTGCAAGCTGTGATCGTCTTGAAAAATATCAATGGATGGTCATATCTTAAGTGCTTACGTTTGTCCTCATTAGTATTATCTCCCCTCGTATTGACACTCTATTATATTCCTACATTATTCTGAAGGAACATGTGTATATTTTGCATTGCTTTAGTGTAATCGGCTTTATTTAAAATAAATATAATTAAAGCTTCATTGCGGAGTTTTAAATGCCGAAAGCCAAGCTCATTTTCACGAAATAAGAGCGTGGTTGCAATTGATACACCGCGAAAAATACACGTCAAGGATAAAGTCACGAAAAATTAGACATTCTTGTGTTTCCCTTTAAATACCTCCGATTCGTGAGATGCTCATATTTTTATTTACTTTATTTCTTGGTGAATATTACGTTATTTTATCTCCACATTAATAAAATACGTAAATTCCCCATTTCCGAAGTGGAAATAGATAAATTCATTATTTTCTTATAGAGATAACAGTCTTAATTAATGAAAATGTCATTTCTGCAAATATATTAATGAAATAGAGATAATATAACCGGTATGGAGACATAAGTTATGTGGTGTAAGTTTGCGAGGAAATTAAAGTTTGGGTTTAATTTGTCGCAGGTTGTGTAGTCTTCCGATTACACTGCAGTTTCCCAAAAATTTATTTTAAACGCTATTCGTTTATTTCCCTTTACTCTGAATGAGATTTTAAAACGATTTTTTCAGAACTGATCGCCATTAATTCTTTCGTATAAGCTCTACCAACACCCGCTTCATGTTGCATCAGATGTTCATTCTATTATCTAGTCTTATCTGCGTCGAGTGTTACTTCCTTCTACTTGATAGGCTTTCTTAAAAAAACTAACACGCGGAATCAAAAACTTATACATTTAATCTGTTTCTGTAACGCTGACGTTTGTCTTAATATTTTTCTGGGTCTTCTTCCGATCTTGCCAGCTTCCATTCTTTGTCAGCTTACATTTAAAAGATTAAAATGGTGATAAATAACATTCCTAAAACTATTTCAGAAATAGTATTTTTTTGGAGTCAGTAGTAAATATGATTATAGAGTTGTATAATATGTATTGCATATCGGGATATTCATGGGATCTTCATTAGCATTAACACTGGGAGGACGGGAGTTTCGCCCTACCTAGAAGGACGGTGGGGGCCTTTATGACCCCCGACTTTTAAAATTCGTAATTAAATACTTTTATAAGTCGAAAAGACGTATATTTTGCAGAACTTCATAATATGACTTTTTTAAAAGTGCTGATAGGATTATTTACCTCATAATTTGTTTAAATTTCAATTAATTAAACAAAACGCGGACCGATGTCCTAAATCTGCAGAGTTTTATACTCTGCAATATTTTTCTTACTCAAACTAGACCAATGAAACTCATATTTTCGGAATCAGTGGTAGAAGGTCCGAGTTGTTGATAAAAGTCAGTCACGTTACGCCAAGAATGCAATGCCATCTGACGTAAAGCATTTAAAACCAGTCGTTCGCGCCTCCGGAAAAACCTCCAGCGAATACGATAGCGGAAGAATTTTTCGAATTATGTCGTGAAAAATTCCAGCCTGGGGTTTTCGTCCAAAATCGTTTCATAAAATTTTAAAATACATAAAACCACTTTCAGCAGGGTTATCAACTTATAAGTTTTTATCATTATAAAATGTTCTTCTAATTATTTTCTCAGAGAAATATCAAACTTATATCTCAAATTTACATTCAGTTACATTTCTTGAACAATTAAAATTAATGTTAGGGATACTAACTTTATGAAACAGGGCTGCCAACCGTCAGACCGGATCTCTAACACTAGAACTACCGATGGAGTCATTTCTACTCCTCGCGATTTTCATCTGATCTGGATCTGATCTGAGGATCTGATCGCTACCTTGACTTTACAGCCGAAGATGTTGGTCACCCTGCTACCTTATAGCTTATAAGCAAATTCGGGATCCCAAACTGTTTCAACGAATCACATGAAACAAATCTGTGCTCAAAATATCTCTTTAGATATTTATACTGCAAACGCATAACTCTCTGTTTAGCACTAGGAATACCGGACTTGTCACCCCTCTTAGAACTACCAAATGGAGTCATTTTGACTCCTACCTTATTATGCTACCTTAGCATGCTACCTTAAGCATGCTTTTACTATACTTCTCTTTCCTCTTTATTTTTTATACTCACCGCACTTTAACCGTAATCTTTAGCATTCACAACCAGGGTAATCAGATAAGGAAACCGAAAAGAGTCTCTAATCATTAGATAGCATGAACAAGAGATCATACAGTAATTTAAACAAGAGTTAAAATTACTGTATGATCAAAATGAGATTTGCTGATAGTCTATCGTTGTTGATAACCCTGTAATATTCGTTTTAGCTGCCTAATTACCCCCTGTCTTCTCGCCACTGTTCGTAATTAGGACAGCGCCCCCCAAGGGAACTGCCTTAATCTAGGAGAATATAGTTTTTACATTTGACCGGGTTAGTTCGTTGTAAATGGCACCTAATTTCTTGCAATCTAAAATCTGTGGTTATTATG
Source organism: Sympetrum striolatum (assembly GCA_947579665.1). Classification (NCBI taxonomy): domain Eukaryota; kingdom Metazoa; phylum Arthropoda; class Insecta; order Odonata; family Libellulidae; genus Sympetrum; species Sympetrum striolatum. The sequence continues at coordinate 18,126,111 of OX388341.1, forward strand.
CGTTCATTTGCATCTAATTGTACACCATAGTACACCTATCGGCTTGCATTAGAGTGTGCATGTTTTTTTCGAAGAACTCATCAACCTAATTTTGAAGAGCCTTCATTCGAGGTTGAATCTCATAGCGAAAATGCATGCAACTTAATGGGTCTGGTTCGGCTCAGGGTTTGATAGAGAATCAAAAATGATGAAAAAGTAGGAATAAAAAGAAAGTCTTGATTAGATAAATGTGTGATTGAATACGCAATATCGGGATTCCAGCTCAGAGCATTTCTCGATTCCCGTAGGCAGGCTCCTGATTGATTTCTCGATATAATTGCTGGAATGAACGCAATCGGAACAGCTGAAGGATTTAAAAATGCAGAGTATTTTTTTATATTCACACTATCATATACCACGTGCTACAAGGTAGTTGCATACGCATATATATTTAACTTATTTTTTTAATTCTTTCAATTTTATGTATGATACCTCTAAGACGTTCTTGAAACAGCTTGTCTTCGCATCTATTTACGCAACTTTTCTTGCCTGCCTACGTTGCGGAGTTGGCAAATAGCCGAGCTTTTCTGGAGAAAATTATCTCTGAATTAATTGAGCAAATTTAGTCTAATCTAAATCTTTTACTTTGCGTTCTGATGCGAGAAATTGAGCTGAAAATGGATTCAAATTAAATTAAATAAGAAGAAATCCACTACCTCACATTCGGCCAAAAATATTAATTATAATAATTTATTGAACACATTCATAATGTAGCCTATTCACATGTGTGTAATAACACAATAAAATAAAGAAATACACAATTCTCAATGACTATTCATCATTAGAACAACCATTATGCTCTAACTGTACCAGGCTCACTTTTTATGTTTAGTAACAAACTTAATACTTCGTCTTACTGTCCATTAAGCCTCCTTAATCGGCACTCTCCCTTCACAATCTTAGTTTCCTTATTCTTCACATCAAAAACTTAATTTGCAGATAATATTATTAGTTCCTACCGGAAGTTATATCGCTATAGAATCGATGATTGGATGAAGCAGAAGCGGTCTTAAAGCAGACTTCATTTAAGCCCGTTATTCCCTCAACAGAATCAGCTGTTATTGCTGATTTTTTTATATATTCCACAATTTTGCTTCTAGTGATATATTTTCGCCTGCAAATTCTTCCTCAAAAGCATACAGTTTCTTCAAACTCGTTTGTAATGGATATTTGCAATGATTTGTTAGGCTGGAAAAGTAGTAAAAACACATAAATAAATAAAAAATATGAAATATACATGTACAAAAACTTAAAGTAGCTGAGTAGTAATCATACTGACTTAGCTAATTCTCAGTGGTGTTTTTTTATAATTCATATATATATATTGCAAATTTACGTGTTTGTGTTTATCTATTTTTATTTATATATGCTTATGTTGTATTTAGTTAGGTTTATTGTTTGTATGCATAGTAATATATTTATTTTTTATTTATTTCTTCTAAAATAATTTTTACATAAGTTAACGTCACCACCACCACCACCACTTGCTAGTAACTGCGACGGTTTTGTACAATAAATAAATAAAAATACACATATTAGTACAACAACTTTTGTTGATGTATTGTTGGGTTCCTTTATTGATGACCTCCTATCCAGCTGACGTCCATCTGCAAGAGTAATTTTCACCATAACACCAACTCATATCAGGAGACATTAATTTTCCTCATATATCAAACTCATCACCAGACTGAATACACGAACATTTTAAGCGGGTGTAGAAACAGCAGCGGAGAAGTGTCTGAAACAAACGCAGTGCAAGTGTGCTTGAAAGCTCCATTCAAAGACTTTCGGTCGTTCTTCTTTATCTCCTCTCATTTTATTGCATCTCACGCTTTCCATCTCTCCCCCACTGAGGTTCGCTACGCATCCCGAGTTGGAAAATCTCAACCAAAATTGAAATCGGCCCTCGATGTTTGCAGAGGAGAGAGGGTTGCCGAAACTAATTAGCCCCGCGATGGAACTGAGAGCTTTCTATTTTCCTTTACCATATCCTTATTTTTAATTATTACGATCGTTCACTGAACTTCCGTACTGTACTCGCTGCAGTAGTTACTTTTATTTCCCTGAGTGTTAATTTTTTTGGGAGGACCAGAAAGCTTTGAGTTATCTCTATCTGCTATGTATACCACTCTGCCATTCTCTTTCCTACCATTCGCATTTTATTACGGAATCTTGGAGGAATCAGGGTTCGAGAGAAATTCGAGAATGTTCACTTCAATCACCTGTAGCAATGCTTCCAACTACTGATCTGTGACACATAATATGCCATGTGTAAGCTCTCGGTGTTAGTATCACTTGGTCCGTTACTATTTCTGGTGCACATCATAGACCTTAGAAATCAAATTGATAGTCAAATAAGAATATTGAGGAGATAGAAGATTTATACTAAGGCGTGTGATTGCGGTTTTTCTTCATTTTTTATTCGTCTCTTTCTTATTGCCTTACACCCCAACTACAGAACAGAAAATCGATGTGGGGAAATATTCTTTTATCAATAGAGGTATAAGGGAATGGAATGAATTACCTAGGGAACTTCTCAATCCAATGCTGGAGATTTTTAAATAGTATAAAAATAAGTTTAAAAGGTTATAAAATTTAAATTGTTATATGTCTATACATAATGCATAGTTTCAATCACTTTATAATCCTTAGAAGAAGAAAATAGTTCCAGGTAGTGCACTTAAGTTATGTAATAGCCGACTGTATCTCTGTTTAGTGGAGGTGTTTGTATATTGTTTATTTGATTTGTTTGACTTATTGTATTAAACGGGGCTATTGATATTGCTATGACGTGCAATGTCCACGGAAGGTTTTTGGAGGGGTTTCCCTCCCGTCCTTGGGCGAACGCAGTACAGATTGTGTTGTTATATCCCCCTCAACCGTTGCCATCCGGGTATCAAAACAAATTGCAGCGTATAGATTAAATATATTAATTAATTAATAAATTACGGGAAAATATGCACATTCTCAGTGCAATAAGCCAATATTATGCGTCATTTCTGTTATAAAAGCAGTTCATGCACTGCGACGAAGATCAAGGTAATTGATGCTAGAACAGGTCAGTTCAAAAATTATATTTTTCCGAGAACGGTACGCAATATAAATCGATTAGGTAAGTAAAGAGATTTGTGCATGTATCCCATGTCACGCGCCAAAAGGTAGTTTCAGAGTTATTAGATAGATTCAAATGTTGTACCGTGAAACGCACTCCTGAAATTTCTTCCTCGTTTGCTCAATTTTGCCTGATGTAGAACGTGATTGCAATATTTGTCGCGTACCGGGAGTGAAACATTTCATTCCGTTTTTATTATTTTTACTTTCCTTATTCGAATACATAATCTACGGTTTAGCCTTAATTAAGAAAAACTTCATGGAATATAAATCTGTAAATAAGTTCAAATAAAAACTCCCGGAAGATGTAAACGAATAATATAATTGGAGGCATTCGCACGTTTGCCCTGATGATGACGCACGTTTTGACCTGTGTTACGAAAACGGTACATACATTTTTGTGATGAAACGAGTAATTTTTAATGTATTTTTCGTTCATCTCTACATCTTTATTGAAACTAATTAGCGTGTTTTGAAATAATACCCAAGAGCGACGTGGAATACAAAGACTGGGAAGTTGTGCCCTAAAGAGTCAAAAGTCAAGTATGATACTTCAGGACAACTGCATATTTAATTTCTACCTCGAAACATTTACGAAATAAAGTCTGCTTGTGACATCGTAGATAATTTTATAAAAAAATGTAACATTCACATATTATCTTTGTTCATAATTTCAAATAAATGAGCGAATAAATGAGAATTAAATATTTACACCATAAAATTTAAGACCGAAGATTAGACTAACATTAACAAACTTGAGAAGAGTATTTCCCCATCTCATGAAGTTGGGACATTGGTATATTCAAGAAATTGTTATTAGCCTGTTATTATTCCCTGTAATAAAAAGTGAACTACGAACAAATAGTAGAAATAACGTGGTTAAAAGAAACTGCATTTATTTATTTGCTGATAAATTGAAACTTCATAAATAGCTTATTTATATCAACAGAGAATATTTTGTCCATCCCAATTGATGCATTAGAACTGGAATGTTTTTATCGATCGTTCCGATTATTACGTATCCTATGGGAAAACAGAATCAATTCTTAGAATTCTGTCGAAACGCAGAAGTAACTCGAAAAGCCAGTAGATTATTATTAATTATACGGTTTTTAAATCTACGCGCGTCTAGTTAGATTCAAACTAATGTCTACCGTATCCAGCGTATTAAATTGGGTTAAGGAATAATTTATGATTTGTTATGCCGCATTTGATGCATATTACGATAATTTTAATAAATCAAACTATACTATTTGGTATCGATATCAACAAAAGTTTCGTTTATTTGTTGCTTGCTTTCATTTACAAACTGCTCATGGTTACCATGATGGTTTTTAACCTCAGATATGACAACCATTTGAATCTTTCATTACTGGTAGCTTGTACTCGACATTTTTAGTGCTTATATTAACAGTATATCCTTTTTTAATTTTCAAAATAATTAATTCGTCGTTTTATCATTCTTTTGAATGATCCAGAATTCTTCCAAATAGCATATCTGGTAATGTCCTCGTCAAACTAGCTTTTGGGGAAGGTTTTTATAATTAATGAAACATCAAATGCTTTCGTCTGTTTTCATTCTCATTCTTAAGGCCCTTTACTGAAGCAATCCATTAATTATTTGTGTCGGTGAATATCTGTGACTTCTTCTGCATTTGTTTGCACTCCGGTAGTTTGTAATCTTCTTTCACCAATTCTCGTTAAAAAGAAGTTAACTCGAGCGTCTTTCTTTTAATCCCAACTTTCGGGTGAAACTTTTAATTGATGAGAATTTGCACTGAGCTTAAGGTTCCTCTATCTTAAATGATTTTGCAGGTATTTCTTGTAATAGTTGTACCGCTGGAGATATCTTCGAGTTGCCGAAATAAGTAAAGAGAAAATAGCTTTTGCGTTACCCCAATGTATCTTTGAATCTGTGGTATGCATTTCAAATTAAGGTCAATGAATTTCGAATATTCTGGGTCATAATTTATTAGGAAATCCGGAATATTCTGGTACTTACGTCGCTGTCTTACAAATCATAATAGAGCGAGCTAATTTCAAGGAAATCCTGCGTACGTTTCCCATTGTAGTGAACATTTCCATAATAACCACAGCATATTAATAAGCGATTTAATTTAGATTTTAAAAATCCTCATATCGAATCTCTTGAAGCGTAATACCATATAATTTCCTTACATCCAATAAAAAGTGATACGATTTAATTTATACAGCTAAAAACTTACAAAAATTATTTTCAAATGAGGATAATTAAAATAAATATTTAACGATCAATTATCATACCACCTACATATCAGTAGCGGACAAATTCCCCCGAATATTTAAGGCAAAGGGTGGACATCTTATGGCACACCTATCAAAAGTTCTGCCTTGCATGATTATAGAAAGGGCATTGAATGCAGCGGAAAATTAATACTCAATTTCTTACACAATTTTCATACATACACATAAATTTACATACCTAAACTTTATATTGTCAATCGATGAATTAAGGCGAGTGTATGTATACAGATATATTTTATTATTATTGTTTATTTACTTAAAATAAAAATGAGACAATTGACGTAAGAACATTGAAAGATTGAGCACCCACTCTTTCCGGTGTAACAGTTGTAGAGGAAGTGTTTTATATATTTTATTTTACGTATAATTTCCAGATTTTCAGTCTCAGCATCTTATTTTTAGAAATATGATATCGATGATGATGTTTGCAAGGCTTATAAGAAAAATTGGTGGCATCAACCATAAGGATGGGAATATTTACAGATGTTTTCTTAGGGAAAGTCCTTATCGATTCGCCACTGATTCCCAAACCAAAAAGCCCCAGCTTTTCAGGGGAGAAGCCTTTTAACGATCTAACCACTCAAATCTTGTGGAAATTCTTCTTTCTCTTCCATTTCCCATTCTTTTGTTTGATTTCTCTCTCTCTGAAATAAATCCAATTATCATGATAGAGAACAATTCTCTTACTTCGATTTACATCCATGAAGGGAAAACGCCACTGACATAAACATTAGCCCAAGAGTTGATTTCCTCGTTTCGAGATGGGGAAGCTCCGATAGGAAGTCTGAAGGTGGGATTTTGGGTAGCAATGAAAGGAAATGGAATAAAATTATTTTTTCTTTCGCGAGAGATTTCTCCTCGATTCACATAGTTCATTTTAAAATCAAGGAGCTGGAGAGAACGTCTTCCTCAATCAACATCTTATTAAAGAGAAAAGGAGTTATACCTAATTTACTTGGAATCAGTGAGTTTTTGAAATTATCTTTCCGAATTTCCATGACCTAATTTTTCAAAAAGATAGCATAAGGAGAAATAGGAATTACGGGAAAAGGGAAATTACATCAGGAAAAAAAATGGAAATAAGACGTTAGGCTTAGACCTTAAATGGCAGAGAAATGAAAAAGTGACTGTTAAAATAATGGAGAGGAAAAGGCAGATAATGAGAAAACGGCAGCTCCTAGGAAAGAGTCTTGATTTTCTCAACCTTAATTTCACTTTTATTTTTTCATATTAAAGAAGGCATTTTACTATAAAGATAGCCACTTTAGATAAGAATACTACCCAAGAAACCCCCTTCATTAATAGCTAATTTATTTAAATAAATCAAGAGTGTGCCTGTAAAAATCTCAGCCTGGAGACGTGTTTGCACCTTAGCCCCACCACCGACGGCTTCCGTAAGCCCTCAAGAGGAAATGAGGTTTACTGCGCGAGATGAAATGTAGTTTTCCTTGATTTCTAAGTGAGGCAGAACGATCGGAAACTGTCCGCGTAAATGCAGCTCAATCCCTCCACGAATAAAACTTTCATAACATTAAACAACGAGAGATGAAAATTTATGTAATTATTAAGCATAATTGATACCTATATTTTTTATAAACTTAAGAAAAAAAAGGTCGGAAAGTATTAAATTCGTCTAAATTTGATAGTGCGAACGTTTGAAGGAATGTTGACTTGAAATAGACACATATAGAACACAATTTTTTCATTTCGTCTTATGGAAATTCTCATCACAAGTGGAATTAGGAGGTGGAATATTTGCTTTTAAAGAAGTGAGTAAATTTCTCCTGTTTGGATAGAAAAATTATACTTTTATTACTTTATTTTGTATTGCGCTTGACATGATTGCCTGTATTTGTTCCAGCATTCCCAATGTTTTTTCCCATTTTTATTTTTCTTATTGATTATTTTTGTATCCACTTTTAATTTTTGTAAAGTGACTTGTTAATAGTGGCACAGCGACTGTTTTTTGTTGTTTTCTGCACTTTTGTTCTACCAGAAGAGTCAGTTGACCCCAAACGGGATGTTATCCTAGGGGAACCTATGTCCCTTGATTTTAATTTTTTTAATATTTACTTATGTGTATGAGTTTATATGAGGATCAAATAAATAAGTAATAAATTTGCGTCCCTCAGTATTTACTCTGAACTATACTGCATTCAGATTCGTCATACTATTTGGGTAGTTTATTTGTATTCGCTTTATCATTTGCTATGGATATATAACAAGCATTCATTTATTATAGTTTATATTTACACTTACTTACCTCAATAATTCACTCTTTTATATCTCCATGTTTTATATTCCTAAAGGAGAAAGAATGATCGACATCCACCCATTCCTGAGCAGGATGTTCTATGGAAAGATGATTTGCGGAAATGTGGAAGGATGAAAATTTTCGTGAAGCAACGGTACGCAGAAGGCTTCCATCCTGAAAGCACATATTTATCGGGAACGAAGGATCCAAAAATCCTCTCCAAGTCCTCCATGCGAATAGCTGTCTGAACTCCATCGTCTCTCAACACGGACGAATGGCAATGGGATATATGCTTGCGAGCAAAGCTCCCTCTTTACCCGAATGTCGTGACTAACGTCGATATCTCATCTCTCCCCCGGCTTTCCATGGGTTAATGAATTTTCGGATCCCACGAAAATAACAAGGTACTCCGTTTGCCGATCCGTTCAAAAATTGAGGTTGACTAACTCAATTAACCCGAAATACGCCGAGCATTCGAACGGACGAATTAGCGAGCCAATTACGACGAAAAATTTCCCCGGCCCACCGAGAAAAATATTTTCCATTCCCAATTACCGTATCTTAATATAGAGGGAAAATATTCGCATAAATTATAATTTGACTAATAAAGGAATCGTTTCGTCGTATTCGTTAAACATTGTCATTAAGTTTGCCGACGAGACGTTCGTGCTTGAGCGGCCGAGAATGTGATTTCAAAAAGAATGTGAAGGACCTCGAACTGGAATAAAAATTAATAACTTCGAAAATTTACTTCTTTTGAGCCAAGAGGGATGTAATTTGACATGAAATAATTCTTATCCATCTTATTCCGTACCAATCGCCGAGGTACTCATCAGGCATTGCCGCGTTCTACGTTCCCTATTAGGGGAAATTCGCGGAATTACTGATGGATTCCTGTGTGCTTTATCGAATATGAGAATCGTGGAACTAATCTACCGATTTATCAAATGAACTTGGGTGACATCGATTATAGGAAGCAAAGTAAATTACAAGCCTACCGAGGCTGGATGGAATGAGTTTGGTGAGTAGATGATTACCGTTTAATGGGAGCCCCATATGAATTTTCTCTTCTGATAAAACGATCGATATTAAAGTGAAATATTATTCATAAAATAACCTAGTAGTTCACTGCTGTTATCTTAGCATTTTTACCCATAGTTTTAAATACCATTTTAACTGAAACCCTAGTGAAATGCACATTTAGAATGAAAAAATATGAAACATGAACACAATAAAAAAACACTACTTTTTAAGTGACAAACTATTCTCAGCATATTATAAGTTTAATTCGATCACTCTAGATGAATCATTCTTCAAAGCCTACTTCAAACAGCTACTAGTTAATATTAAGAATAAATTTATTAATTTTTCATCATTGATGCAATCGATCAAAGCAATAGTAGGAATGAAAGGAGTTTTTTTTATTTTTACTTAAAATTCTTATTTAAAATTCTTACTTACGGAACATAGCACCATTTTTTAATAATAAAGGATTGCGCACAATAGTAATCATCCCCTATAAGCCTGAGTAGGTACAGCATAATAATGACTAATCTTTCCTAGCTTATCTCATTTTCAACCGCTAACCTATTTACAGCAATAGTTCCAGACTCAGTAGAAATACTGAGCAGATAATGATCCGCAAGATTCGCTTGGTAAGGGACATGGCTGAAAAACTAGTCCCAGTTTTCCCACCATGGGGCTACCCAAAAGATAGGGTTTATCTGGATACGTGCGCTGAAGGCGTATCAAGAAGCGTACCATGAGAGATCCTTATTCCAGCCGTGCAGCATGGCATCCCACGCCTGCTGACTGTCCTCGAAATTAATTGGCGCCGATTCGAGCACAATTCGTAGACGAACGAGCGCATGAACACAAAGAAGGACACTTTGTATGATTTAACAATGGATTATACGTATTTCAATGGAATAGCTCATTCGATATCTTTCTTCCCTATGTTGTTGAAAGGATTTACTTTCTTTCTTCTTTACTTATTTCCTGAAAGTGATAACACCGCTTCTCTATATAGAGCCGGTTAAACAAGCATAGTATTTTAACAAGAATGAATTGGAAGATACATTACAAATAGTTTAATCACAGCCTACCTGCAATTTATAAAACAATTTTTTTTTGAAATGTATCGGATAGTTACTTCTGGTCGTTCCTTCGACAGAAAATTAGAGATACAAATATGGAATATTCGTCTTAATACAACCACTGCCATACGACACTGGCGGCTTACGAGGTATAAATCTACAAATGAAAAGGTTTCTTTAATGTTAAATGCTTGAAAATTAAAATATGCATCGATTATTACTAATATCCATTTATTAGAACCAGGACTAACAGTTTATTTACTAATTTATACTATATACCCACAAAAATCCGCATGATATTGAATATTTATATGTAGTACTATAATCATAGGATACAAGCGTTGACTAATAGGAACAATTTAACTTTTATAAATATGTATTCTGATTGCGGCTTTAGTAGTTCACTTCTCTACGTGTTAAGTAATATAATTCAAAATTCCGATTCAAATTCATTCCGATTCTTCCGATATTTTCAATATTATATAACAAAACCATAAGTTATCGAAAGCCAATATTAAAAGAGAACCGAAACTTTCTACGTGAATTCGAGTCTGAGCATCAAAAATTGCAGCTTTACTGTTGAAGGGAAATTTACAGAAACGATATTTTCTCAATGATTTAGATAACTGGAATAGACCCATCAGAGAATGAAGCATTACACTTTAAATTACCATTTCACTTTCCTCCGCAGGTCATGGCCGAAGTACTCAAGATCTAGGTCTTTACTATTTATTTATGCCAGATTATTCCTCGCGAGACAATGGCATCTCGGTGTCTGATGTTTTAGCCATCTAAATTGCAAAGAGGATTTCTAGTTCATGAACATCCACAGCACCATTGACTCAACAATTCTGCACAAGTTTCCTTCCATCCTTAAATCCCTCCCTTCATAAAAAAGCAATCTTTTCCGTGACCTACTTGCCTTCAATTTCCCCGTAATGTCTATCTCGCGGACCATATTCGTCATAATAGAGGCCCCGGTAAAAATTGCCGCTTTTGAAAGCTGGGCCGTTATTATAAACAACAAGAAGTGAAAGTACGAAAATGCTCCCGTGGGCGCACGTTACAGACCACGGACAGACGAGACGTACTATGGAGGCCAAAATTATAGCCGTTCGAGAAAAGGTAAGGAAGAGGAAGATATAACGTGCGCCCGTAAAAAGAGATTTTTTTGCGCGCAAAGCTTCGTGAAAACGCTTTAAATTTACACTTCCCCGCACCGCAAGATGCTTAACTCCTCTTTCTCCGCTCATAAGAAACGATTTGTTTCACTTTTCTTCGCCTTGCTCCGAAATTTATTTGCACTCTCACTTTCATCGGATATGGGCTGCGAGGAACGGAGATAGTTTTCTCTTGTAACACGCCTTCATGAACATGGATCGTTTACGAGGGAATACGGCTAAATTTTTCTAAAGAACGTGCCCAGTAATACTTTTTCTTTCTAAAACTTTCCCGGAGAAATCTTAAGTTTTGAAATCATGATAGGTGATAGTAGTATAGTTAAAAGTTCTTCTACAGCTTAGGTCATTTCGCACGTGGGCTCCCACTGGGAATCGAACCCGGGATTACTTCCACCAAAGCCGAAAACGCTTCATGGCTATCCGAAAGTCATAGTAATTATATATATGATGGAAGTAGACAAGCTAAAAGATTACTTTAATTTCAAGTCTACATGTATGTACCACCGTCTTTAGCCTCCATATATTTATTTCTATTAACTATCCCGCCTTTTTATATTGGTTTTTCCAGACCAAAATAAAGGCACTTATCAGGAAATAAACCCGGAGCCGTCTTAATCCTCCTTATATTTATTTTTATTGACTACCATGCCACTTCTTATTGTTTTTTTCTCAGACCGCAATCAAGGCTCTAACTGGTCTTAAACCCGGAACCGCTTCCACAGAAGACGAAAGGTAAAGAATGCTACCCACTAAGCTATCCGGAGGCCAATTTTCGTTCAGGAAGATAATACTTTTTTATAAACCAGCTGTCCTAATTCTACTCTTTCGATTGCGCATAATCAATATAGGCGTCGTTCGTAGTTTCGTGTCGGAATACTTGTTGCAGGAGTCACTTTATTCGTTATTTCATTCATATTAACTTCAATGATAAATATCTTAAAGGCACCAATAAAAAAACCTTATTTTTTCTCTCAGTTCCGTGTTTTCAGAATGCATACTTAATGTAGGTATAATTTCCGCTTTTCTAGTATCGGTTCCTCTCCGATTGTTGCTCTTTAATTCTAGCTGACCAATATATTGTAAACAATATTATTTATCAAGTAGACTTCCTATATAATAATTTAATAATGTTTATCTCACTTTTTTATGCTTTATTAACTTGTATTATCTTAATTATGAGCCATTCCAGTATAAAGAATGTCTTACAACTAACTTTTATAGTTCTACCATGAACACTTTCAAGGAAAATCTGTAAGGTGTTTTGTGAAAACATTGATACTTTTATTATTCCAAAGTTATACGGAGGTGAAAAATAATAACTTGGCTGGGACTCGAACCCAGGTCTCCCACTTTTCGTGCTTAGAATGCCTGCCCGGAAAGCGAAAGACCTGGGTTCGAGTCCCAGCCAAGTCACTATTTTTCACCTTTCTATAACTTTGGTTTACACAGCACACTTTTATGAGCAAATTCAATTCTTTCATTCCATCATTTTACTCTTATTATTTTTTTTGTAAATCTCCTTTAACATACTATGTTGCTTGAATTCATCTTTATGGAGTATTTTAATATTAAGTAGTTAAGTAGCTATAGTTTCAATTCATAGTCATAACTTCAGTGAATGTTTAAAGTAGACCAGGTGTGCTGACCCTGTCAGAACACCCGCGCCTTACTGCCCTATTTAGAGGTTCATGCAAACGGAAAAAACGTTTGGAATTTTTTCTGTATTCTCCTCGACACAGATGTAGTATCCCAACCAAGCGGGTCCATTGATTACTCTCGTTCGGCTCCCTAAAATCCTGACCGGATTCTTCCCCTATTCTCCCCGCCGCTGACATGCAACAGGCCGGATTCGCGAGGTCCCTCGGGGAATCAGGGTGTGGGGAAGCTTCGATGGCGATTCTTTTGGAAGGAAGGCCAGAAAATCGTGGGGAGAGGGCGGTGCAAACACTGGTGTCAGAGGGGAATTGGGTTTTGGGAGGAAGTGGGATCGCGTGATGCTATGGAGTTAGCGTCATGAAGGACCCGCTTTTTCCCCTCTTTCTGTTCGTGTAGTGGGCGGGTGACAGTGATCGAGGCTACGTTGATGGCTGAGTGTTACCTCGTAAAAGGGATGTATGGTGCAGACACCGGCATTTTAAAAATATACATATAGATGACTGCATATCGACCCCCCTCTATTAGGATGGCACTTTCCAAGGCGGATAATTTTCAAAAAGCTAATACGGTGTGGGCATTCCCGGCTGTAATTTATTTTGCAGCAAAGAAGGCTTCAAAAGTAAAAGTTTTCAAAGATTCCAAAGGTATTCTTCGTAGCTAACGTAATATCTCTATGGTATGATTGCATTTTCCTATGCATTGTAATATGGTTTTGTTTTCCTAGTTCATGCTCAGAGATATATGGTTGTAAATATTATTCGGACCCTTTCCAGGAAACACGCACTAGTCTTATTCCGAGAAAAATTCTGCGTTTCATAGTTAGTTAGCGTAATTTATTAACTACAACTATTTATAGAATGATTGCTTTGAAAAGATATGAATCAAAGGAAAGTTTATTAATTTCAACGTAAGATTTAGTGCCCAACTGAACTTTTTCCTGGAGGGCATGGAATCGTGCATTCAAATTCAATTTCAGAGAAACAAATAAAAATTACAGTAATTAGAAGAGGATTAAATTAAAATCAAACATCTCCATTAAATATTAGCGCTCATAGAACGTCATTCGTAAGTAAATCTATCCAAAGAATTATGATTTTGGATGGGGTAGAGAAGTTTTTGCATCCCTAAAATAATTCAGTTTAGCATAAGTTTGTTGCTTAAAAAAAACAATTTTCTTAGAGAGAGAAAAAATTGAAATTCTTAGAAATAAATGTAGAATTTTTCTCTGAAAATAATTCTCCTTTTATATCGAAGACTGATAGTGATGTGGCATCACGACCAAAGAATTTTACTTTCTCCCTATACGTAGTATAGAGAAAGTATTGTATTCGCAAAAGAATTCGACCTCCAGATTTCAACGGAGATAGATGCTTTGGGGCCTATAGAGTTCGTTTTCGCTATTTTCCCGAACATGTCTGTCTGAGTGTGAGTGTGTCTGTCTGTGGTAAAAAAGTTTGCGGGCGCTCTGTCTTAAAAAGTAAATATTCGATCATTTCAAAATTTTTGATGACTATCGCTACCGGAAGTTGCGGTTTATCCGGAACAAAATTTTGTTTCTTAAATATCTCTGTCAGAATACAATGTAGGTATATAAAATTATTTACAAAATTTATAGATAATGTACTTTACTACAACTTTTATTGAAACATTTTTTCGTAACACTGATTGTTTAGGAGTTATTCTTGAATAATGGTTGACCGGAAGTTGTTATTTATCCAGAAATGGAAGTTTTTCATATATATCTCTGTCAGAATGCAATGTAGGTGTATACAATTACATACAAAAGTTATAGATAATGTATTTTACTACAACTTTTGTATGAAACATTTTTCTATAACACTCATTGTTTTGGAGTTATTTATATATTACCGGCATAGGCTTCTGTTTTCGAAAAGGAAGTGGAGAATGAATAACTGAGAAAGTGGAGAGTGGAGTGGAGAGTGGAGAAAAGTGGAGAATGAATATGGAGAAAGTCATGTGTTGGCCACATCAGATTTTTTTTATTAGCTCTTCCGTTCCATTTGTTCATATTGACAATCGCGCAAGCTATAAATTTCTATGATGGTGAATCGGCAGAGGATTTCAGTAGATCATTAATTCCATTTTGTGCTCAAAATCAGTATGGCCTATGTATATACGATACACGAAAAGGAAATTTTCTAACCACGGCTAAGTTTATTAAACAAGGGTGTATAACTGTTGCAATTTGGCCTAAAAGTGATTATCCCATTATCAATCTATTTACTATAGTAATTTGAGTTATATTTACTGACGAGTTTTTCCTTCAATCTCGTCCAAGGTCAGATAAAATGGAAGAAAAAAATCACCGTAAAAAGTGAGATTCGTTGGATTGACTGTTTTATCTGATGTGCTCAGTGACATCAAATGGCTCTCATTATGCAGAGAGGAGATGGAAAAGTAATATTAATTTAGGTCAGACATAACCGTATTACCAGAATGTTCCTGCAATAAATTGGAGCCAATATTAAATTGACTGCATGTGAATTTCCGATGTGTCATGGAGAATGACCTCGTTCGTCTTGCAATCCCCCTCAGAATATGTATCCCCGCAGCGATTTATTACCGCCGGATTAATCAAATAGAGGATTCCCCATTAAGAATAATTGTTTCATTTTTCGCTCGCAATCAAGTTTGCGGACCATGTGATCTGTCAAGCGGTGAAAGGGAATGATGAAAGCAATCCACGAATCCGATTTATCAACTCTCAGGGATCCGAAATGAAATAGTACAATGGTGGGAGAGGAAGTGACGGCAAACAAAAATATTTTGCCCTAAACTTCCCCGAAAATGTTGGTTCCACGATCGAGGGATGTCCATTCATCACAGCTATCTCTCGCCCGCATAACCCATTATCCCTTTCTATGCGCCCCCATAAAACGGGCGTAGAGTCTTCTCCCGTGGGACAAAGCTATTCGTCCTATTTTACAGTCCCACCTTTGATTGAAATGTTGATATACTGAGCGACGCGGAAATTTGCATTTGAGTTCATGTTGAGTTTCGATCTAGAGAGAATAATGCATTCGACTTTTACGGTGAAAGTGGAAATAGCGGGAGAGGCGGTACTGACGATGAATAGATACCATCTGCTTTTGTCGCCTTTCTATGAGCTGTGAATGGCTATTTTTCCCTTTTATGTTAGCCTCATTCCCATCGCTTGAGGGACGTGCTGATGTTTTTTTTGTGATTGGTGGTGATGATGAATTTGGTTTTGATGTTGATATTTACGGCTTAACGTTCTTCCTGCCACCAAACTTTATCAGGGCGTTCGGACAAACACAGACATCCATTTCCTATACGTGAAATTTCGGTTTCTAGTAACTCGAACCCGACAACTTGGTGTTGGATGGCATACAGAACCAACACAATTCTGGAAAATAGGTGCTAAATTTTACTACTCCAGAGCAAAGTAAGTTTCTACCAATTTTCCTACAATATTATGTTTCTAAAAAAAAAAATTGCCCGTTTCTATCCATTCTTCGTTTTTCTTCCAAATTTCCTGAATAGATCATGCGGGTGGCCTCGTAGTTATTAGTGCCCAAATTTGGCCCTATTTAGCTAGTATATAGCATATAATTAAAGTAATTGGTTTACTTCCAATTTTAAGCAATATTCTCTTATCATAGCAATTGACACAGTTTTACAATCTTTAGAAAAGTCCACATTGCAGAGTTTCGTAAGTGAAGCGAACTATGGAACCAAATGAGGTACAGAATCGTAAAATGGTACAAACCTTTTAGTTGCATAACATAAAAGTAAAATGTATTTATTCCTTTTTAAGCCCTCTACGTTAATGAATACACAAATAATGATAAGTAATAATGGGACCTGTAAACCGTTTGACTGAAATTTACATGCACATCTTATGGAAACGGTATAACTAGTCGGGGATCGAAGCAAAGACTAATAGATACAAGAAATGAAGTAAGCAATCTGTAAGGTGTTGACTTTTATTAATCTACAATTTGTAGTGGTTGTTTTACTATGCAGTATATTATGTACTATACTGCATAGTAAAGTTTAAGCCAACATATATACTTACGCACCCGCAGTGTAATTTATTATACAAATCTATACGAAAACCTTTTACAAGATTTAATAAAATCGTATATTAGCATTTGTGAGGCCTCTATTTAAAAAAATAATTTTTATTCAGCATCCTGAATGTTGTGCATGTTCATATAAATATCTATGACCCTTCACCGAATATACTAATATAAAAGCAGAATAAATTCCATTACGATATCGATGCCTGGGCATATTACTATCAAATTTGAGCTTTTATATATCACGAGGTCCGCAGAGACATGTTTGGTTATCCCTGATAAGTTAAAAGAAAGGGATTTGAAACCGAAAAGGAAAGGGAACGGAGAAAGGAAGATAACGACGGGATGGAAAACCAATGATAGTTGTGCAAATAAAAGGGAAGGCGAGTAACAAGAAACAATCCGTCAGAGCCCTTTTATCGAGGTGACAAGTTTAGAAGGCGCGAATTTGCTTGTCTGCGAGGGGATGTGGATTTGCCAGGAGCGATGGCCCTTCATTCGCTCTCTCTCTCTTTTGCCCCCTGGTTAAGCACCTAATCGCCCCAGTCACGCACACCAACACCTTTATCTCACACCTGACCCATTGAGTAAGACTCCAGCCGCAAGAGCTACCGGTGACCTCCCCTTTTTCTCGCAATACGACCCGTTATTTCAGCGCACGATGGCTGTTGGAGTCCCTTATAACACGCCGCATGGATGTTGCACGTAAGATGATAATTATACCCCACCAAAATAATACAGTCACATACAGCAAATTATACAGTTGAAGGTAACATCACCGAGGGTATTTTTTTGTTTGCATATAATCCTAGAAAGGCGTCAGGAGGATGTCGCAGTGGGATTTTCGAGCAAGAGAAAGTGGTCAAGCTATAATTCTTTCTCTAAGGGGGGATCATATCAGAGTTGGACTTATTCTTCAGTATAAGCTATTGCTAGAATATTGTCGCACGTGAGAAAGTTTCTCCTGTCCGTATTGCTGGCATGTGTAGCGACTTAAGTCGCTCCATTTTTTTCTGTATTAGCTTCTTTATAATTGGTTGGAACGATACTCAGTATCATTACGCTCCATATTACGAGTACTGGCATATAAAATTTGACAATTGAGATTTAGGTTATTTTGTACATGTCATACTCTCAGTTCCATGAAAATCCGCACATGAAAAATCCACATATATTCTACAGAAAATTCATCACAGACATTAATGCTAACACAAAAATCCCATCACTGATATTCTGTGTTCCATCCATCCATTCCATCAATCCATTAAATTTAATCAATAAAGGAACACATGACAACGTTTTCTGTTCGTGATTTTGTTAATAGTATAGCATGATATCGCCTCTCGGTATCGTAGATAGTATGTAAAAAGTAATGAGTTATCGTATTATTTTATAAATAGGGAAAGGGAACCACGCAGAGTAATGTGAGACGTCACCTGAGAAGAAAACATTATAGTTCTAGAGGAAATAATTCACGTATATATATATAGAGAAGAATTATAATATTTTATTCTGAACTAATTTCTTTGGGTTATTTAATTGAAAGAAGAACGAATTCCACCATAAATCACTAGATAGAATACATTTTAATTATGTATTCATCTTTATTCTCTAATAATTTATCGAGATAATGTTTATAACATTTTCATATTATAGTCATGACCAACAGAATCGTTTACTAATCTGATTCGCCAAAATTTTTTATGTTATAAGAGGAGGTTGGGAATTCTTAGTACTTCTATTATTAAAGTCGAAAAAGAAAAATTTGTAAATCAAATGAGACTTATCTTCAAAACTTTTCCGCTTGTTTTCTCGCTGCCTATTTTCTTTTATATCCGCTTCTAATTATAGAGATAAGTTGCAATTTCCTTCAAGTGCAGAAAGAGTAATTAAGGTTATTATCTTGCCAGATAAAGCTCAAACAAGCAAATGCAATTAAGAAGAAAGAATCTTAGTACTTCTGGAAAGAGCGATTCCATAAATAGCATTAATGTATAGTATTCAAGAATCTTCTTAGCTAAATCGATGCTATAAGATAGTAGTATTACTGCTTGTGAATGAAAATAATTTTGGTGAAAATCAAAATAAGATGAGAATATATAAACTAATAACGCTATTGAACCTATATATTATTATTATTATTAGGGGTCTTTATTATAAGCGAGATTGAGTCTAAAAAGTCTCCTCTTCCATCTAAATTGCCGTTAAGCTGTTACATTATTATAAGTATATTACATGTATCAATGGAAACTTAAAGGAAAATAGAAGAAAATGTAAGAAGGGATTGCGGGTGTAAAAAAAACCTAAGAAAAGCTTAGGAAAAAATATCTGTTGCAGGAAAACACCCACAAAGAAGGGGGTGTGAAAAACCTGCGCAAACCTACCGATAGCAAAAACTAAAAGACATTAAAGAAAACAATGAACATGCAACCTAGAAAATTACAAGAAATTTTAGAGACATTATCAAGACAAATAATGAAAGTTGATAAAAAATGAAATGCAGAGAATATAGTAAGTAGATACATACGTAAGTGAAAAAAAATATGACTGAACTAGAAAAAAGCAAAAATATTCAATTAATTATATTACACATGAAAGGGATGCATTTACAGTACATATATGAAATTTTATAAATAAGATAATAAACTTCGAACTGACTCATGGAAGATAGCATTTGACAGCAGGATTTAAATAAGAAGTAGAAGAAGTTCTTACATCTTCCGGCAAAAATAAAAAAAAAATTGCAGCTTCAAAATGTTAATTTTTTCATTTTTGCCTGAAGATGTAAGAACTTCTTACGAAACCGGTTGCGAAATAAAATCTGTGGAAAATTACTATGTATATTAATTTATTATGGCTTTCCACAAAGGCACGCCTGAACATATTGATTTTTTTATGAAGTAGTATGGTATTCTTCTTTACTTTATTAAAGTCCGTCGTAAAAAGCCGTAAGTGTTAATATGAACCTGAAAAATGTGGGAAACGCTCACGTCATCTCGCTCTCCTCAGTTAAATTTGATTCTATTGACAGCTAATTAACGTTAAAATTATATTAAAATATTTAATTCATGCAGATATATGTACGAAGAAATAACTGTTAAAGAAATCAATCATTTGACAACGGTGCGCATAAATCCTAATTATTCGAAATTTAACATTCCTATGCTATGGATTAAAATTCCAATGAATGAGAACCAATCAAAAAAATAACCTTGAAATCACTACTTTGTGGTTGAGCTGGAAATTGCCCTAATTTAATCTTTTTACATTTCGCTTAAATGTTGCCCCGTGGCGCATTTCGAGGTCAATGAATAACTCAAATAACGGAAATTCTGGCTAATTAATTGAGAACCAAGGAAACGACAATTTGGTCGCTCCAGACGATATTACAAATTAACACAGCAGAAGTAAAATTTTCCGAAAGATATCGTGATAGAGCTGAGTAACGTCGAGCTCCGTTCCTAAATTATCGCAGAGAGGTTCATTGTGCTCGGCCATTTCCTCTTCATTGCCTGCTTCAGATCACGCGGGATATTCACGAATGAATGGCGTGATTGCTTTCCAGGAAACGATGGGCGGACCTTATTCAAACATGGCTTGTATCCCTTTGTTTCCAATTCATATTTAAAAAGCAAAGCTTTCCATTTTATGAAGAGAGGAGTGTCGAAGACGTTTTCCACCAGCTGCCGTCTTACACTTTCCAAGAAACGATATATTTGGTTGGCTGTGAACGGCTGCAATTCCAAAAATATCCCAGATTCTAAATCTGATTTCAAGAGGCAAAACTCCTCGAGAAAGTTAAGTGCAAGGTTTGTCTCGATGCCCTTCCTTTGATGGAAAATCGTTTCTGAACGGAATTCGAATTTCATGGAGAGAAGCTCGCTTTGCAGCCAGGAATAATTACGTTATCTCACTCAACTCGCCAGTGCCTAGAGGAGAGGTGGGGAACTTGAGGTTGTCATGCCTTATGCGACCAATTCTGTTATTCCATGAGTCCCTCTAACACTTCTTGTGCCAAAACTTATTTTTTTAAATAACTTTTCTTTCTAACTCCTGTTTAGTGCATATGTGTTAAATTAAAACAAAACTGAAGTAAATTCTGTTTACTATTAAAAGTCTACTAAATTCGTATTCATGCAAGCGATGTTACTGTTGGTCCAATGGAATATATACAGAACTTGCATCAAGGACTGATGGTTTCACTCTGTTCTAATAATTTCATGTGTGGCCTGATTATATTTACAGCATTCTGATGAAACATTTCCTTTAGCCCTGATCTTTAGTAGTCACTTCATCACTTACATGTAACGGATGCATAAGCGTTAAAAAAATACCTTTCAATCACCTACTCACTTGAATGATCGATATTGCAAATCTATTCTCAGGCAAAAGACTGAAGTAGCAGAAATATTTGTGGCTTTGCTTAACAGGGTGATGTATATTTTAAAATTTATTTTGACTTAGGATGAATGTGTCACTTAGATAAACATTTCATGTTTTTATAAAATATTCCATCGAGTAATTAGCTGCAAGGAAAACTCTTGTCATATAAATATGAATAAACCAAATAAAATTTTTCTAGTAAATAAATATCCTTAATCAATTATTAAAGAAACGACAGAAAACAAGATAATAATTCAAGTAGTTTTCCACCACATGCAACAAACAGAGAGGTTAGCTATTAATCATGCATGGAAAATTTACCACAGCTCCAAAAAACCAACGTATGAGAGCCATTAAGTCAGGGATCGATTCGCCTGATTTAACCACCACAGTTTTTTCCACCGACCGATTCCAAATGGTGTGGCGGAAAAAACTAACGTGACACTCCGTTAAAAATTCCACATCGCCCCATAAAGACAACGATATCACACAGCACCCCGTTCCTTCGGACTCGCGGAGAAACATAAATTTCCCCAATCATATCTTCCTCTTCGTGACCAACGAATTAACTCCGCGAGGGTTAATAAAATTTCCTCGCCCAGCGATTCCACCCCCACTCCCACCCACATGTATAAGACCGACGATCAACCCTTAGGACGATATTCGCGAGACTCCGCAAGGGCGAACATCATTCAACCGAACGTCCCTCTCTTCCTCATCTTTATCGGGCGGAGCCATCTCTTCACCACCCGTCTTCGACCATTACTTCACCGCTCCCCATAGTCTTCCACATACAGGGTTACTACCACATCGGAAAGAGGTGCATGTCTGCTCTTAAAGCGGAGTGGAAGGGGATTTTAGAGCACGTCCATCCTAGCAGACCCTTATCTTTTCGTGGGTTATTTCCAGTCGTTCTAGCATACGATATTTCTCGCCCCCTCTCCACCCCCTTTCCTCCTCCTAGGAAACGGTCATAGGGCGAAGTAGTTTGTGGGATTCCTGCCGAAGCGGTGAAGGCTCGCTTACTCGCCCTCTCTCTGCATAACTCCGCTGTCGAAGTGGAAGTCGGGAAGTGTTTTTTCCGCATCGAGTGTTTACGAATCCAAGGTATGTTGAGATTCCGAATCGAACCGCCCCTGATTTTATCCCTTTCAAGAGGTCCTCGCGCTGTAAGATGGGTCGTGGACCGCGGAGAAAAACGTTTTGCCTCGTTATTACCGGAAATGCTTCGCGGTATCGACTCAATTATTTATGAAATTTGAATGAATAAAACCCAGGGATCGAATTTTCATGAGGGGAAACCGAACCGCTGAGTTTGATTCACGGAGGTGAAGTAATACTTCGAAATTCCGCGATGGAAAATTGTTTTTTTGGTTATTAAATGGCGTTATAGTTATTACAGTTAAGTTAACATTGATATTTTTAAGGAAAAAATTTGCCTAATTTTAGCTAGATAAGTAATCATAACCCTTCCCCTCCCTTCTTTACTTCTAAGCACTACAATACTTCGCTTAAGCCTCCTTCATCATGACGCTTATGGGTCAAAATAAATGCAGGCATTATTATTTCGTGGAATTATCAATGCTTAGTAGTTCTATATTAAAGAGCTACTTACGTAAATACGATTTCCGTTTTTTATTGATTCGACATAAAAACTCAAATCTTAATTCCTTTCCAAATAAATTGAATTAAACGATTTCTTTTTCTTTACGTACTTAGGTAGTTCATAAATTAAGGAGTTTCAACTAAATTTATTTGTAACAAATTTGATAACTCATTCTTTCCGCAGATTATACGTAATGACAACAAACTGTAGAAACAGTTGGAATTTTTGGTATTTACAAGCGGATTGTAGGGCACTGTTGCTGTAGAATCATGGAGAACGTCTGCTGCTGTTGGCTAAATGACAAGTTTGTAATAAGTTCCCATACACAATAAGTTATTCGTATATAATGAGGAAGGCAAGTGAAATAACTGATTAGCATTTCTTCATAGAGGGTGAGGTAAACCTACAGGAAACTTCTCTTACATAATATGTAATTAATATTCAGGAAGGAAATAAAAAGTAAATACTGCGTTAAAGGCAGATGCAGGAAGTAACTTCAAGGCAACGCATCTGATTAAGTCTTCGGCATGTTTACATTTTACAGAGATGAATATTTCTTTATACATGTTGCTCCACTTAAAACGCAGTTACTTGAGGAGTACGTTTACCAACGATTTCGCATCATCTTATGGAACGCGTTTCAAGGAATACAAGAATATTAAAATTATGCATATGCTTATATAGTTTCAATATGAATATAATGAATTAAGATACCTTTGTAATTTTTTTATTAGATAAATAAGAAATAAATAAATCTCTTCGATAGTTTTCATCTTTGGAATAGGATTTAATGCATTCAAAAATACAGATAAGGATATATTCTTAGGCGAAATTCTCACTTCCGTCAATATATTTAAAATATGATATTTTACTGCGAATTCTTAAGAGGTCTCCCAGTTATAGGTAGGAAGGATTCCAAACTAGAATTTTGTCTTAAAATTCTCGAGAAAGAATTAAAAAAATTGATCTTATATTCTGCTGAGAGGCCTTCAATTGAGGTCAGACTCTGCGAAATGCAGGAAATGATTTGCGGGGAGCTAACCGAAGGACCAACCATATCATTTTAGACTCAACATCCATCCAATAAGTCCAACATTTGGGATCGATTCAAGGAAAGGCGTCGCATAGAACCGTGACAGTAAAATGATGATGTTTCCCAACGATTGGAACACTATTGACATGTCGAGAGAGTTCTCTTGACTGCAATTTTTTAAACTCGGTCATTGTTTGGCAGAAATTGTAGCAACATTCCAGTTTTAAAATTACTCACCCACGGTAAGTAATTATAACACCCACGGTGAGCTGGATTGATTTTTAAATGGTTAACTCGTTACCATGATTATTATTTCAACGAATAAAGACCAAATTTAACTAAATAGCGAATTCTGGAGGAGTTGACATCCGCCAATTTACAATGTTAATTATTTTAAAGAAAACGAATTGTCTTTACTTCGGTAATGACAATTAATCAAAAACGTCTGATACATTGCACAATTATGGAGCTATTCACTAAATACTTTCTATTCCATAGCTCCCTACGCGAGCTTCTCTATAAATATTTAAATTGTACGTAAATTCACATTTGAGAAACAGTTTAATCCGATTTAGCTAATATAAGGTTTGAAAGATTGCAAATTTAATTGCAGAATTTATCTCGACTAGCTCTTCATTTCTAATAACAATAGTATGAGTTATTTGTAGCACCCACCATGTTGTAGTAGTGAAAATATGCTGTCCAACAGAGGAGATATTGTTTTAAGAGTACAATGGGCTCTTGAGGCCTCAATTTCAAGTAGTTTGACTTATTCCTGCTAATTGCTAAACATTTCCCAGTCTCTCAATTCAAATGGATTTACAAATGATTGCAAATGTTTTTCATAAGAGCATAAAAAACCTCTGATACATTACTGGTAGTGTCTCAGCTCTTATTAAAATCTACCAATGATTTTGTTATCTTCTATAAATTAGCTTATTTTGATTAATTTAAATTAATAGTAAACATTGATATCATGATTTGCTAGTTTAGTTCAAAATTACAACGAACTTTACACTTTCTTGTTATTCGAATATATACCGATGTTTCCTTAATATGTTCCCAGATGGCATTAGCATAGGCATTGATTGGAAAATTAAACCAAATCATGGATATTCCGGTGACGAAAATAAAACGTATGATGGAGTACCTACACATATAACGTATTCCATTTTCGATTATCGAGTAGAACAAAAGTATTCCACAATTTTTTCAAAAAAGAGGACATATTTGAATTACCATCGAAATATTTACTTTAGACACTATATATGGATGAACTTCCCGATACATAAAATTTAGATTTCAGCTGTGATACGATCAAGTTGATACCGATTGATATTATATAAATGTAAATATTTTACCATAATATGAGATTTTGAAAACGGCGGGCCGGGTCGTAAGCGTATAGAGTAGCGATTCATTCAGAGAGCCAATGGGCCTTCCTTTCTACGCCGGCTGGAGGAAGGATCCCGTGAGCCAATGAAAGCAACGGTAAGATTCCCTCTCGGCCGGGCAGAAATTTCAATATGGCAACTCTCTAGTACGAGAGCAGTTCAGTGTTGGCAATGTTTTAGCGAGTGTGGCATTAGTGCTCGAGTACCGGTTGCGAAACTAACTGCGGGTAAATTAGAATGCATGAGTTTTATCTTGAAGAAGTTGGTAACATTGTGAAACGTAATTTTGTTTGATATCGGATGCCGTTGTTTTGGCGGTTTATATGTGTTGCCAGTTCACAAGTTAACTTGTGGTAAGATAAAGTCGCTATAAGGTAAGTCACATTCTTAGTGATGTCATTATTATTAGCGGGATATGTTTGGGAGGTAACGTGACCTACTTGCTCAGTCTATCGATTAACTTAAGTAATTTTATCCGTATCTTTCAAGTCGTCTTTGAAGACGAGGTGGTAGTTTTTGGTCATGTGCTTGATATTTATTGAATATTTTTAGTTTCGAATGTTCGTAATAGAAAGAATTAAGTAGCTCTCTACCGGTTTATTCCAAAAGTATAGTTTTCCATTGGCTTTAAGACTCCTATGGGCCATAACATGATAGGTGTTTTGAAGGTTATTTCATAATTTCACTGTCTACGTTGTTATTCTTCTGTGCATTTATTGAAAACCGGTATACTTGTCATCGTAATCGTTTTTCGATGTAATATTTCCTGTTATTCATTACAATTTGAGTTTGGTTGTGATTACATGTTGGAATGTGAAGCATCAATGCTTTGCTAAATTCAGTACCTAATGTAGGTTTACTCACAATTCTGAATAATATTACATTTAAATTATAATCACTTCAGAAAATTATATAGCCTAACATTTTGACAGTTTGTTAAGATATCATATTCCCTATAGTATAGCTTAAATAGCCAAATCCTGATTCAACTTGCATTTTCAATTAGGAGTTTCAGAATCACATCTATTGAGAGATGCATTTTCATTTGTTCGATATCTTTAGTAGTTATTAGATCAGTAGTTTTAAATTAATTTATTGACTTGAAGAGGGTTCTGAGATGATGTAAATGTAAACAATTGCCATAGAAATATATTTATTAGAGTGGGAATTGTTATTAGTTCACTATGATGTCATACATGTTGGTTTAACAATGAGATAGAAATTTTCATGTCTAAAACTGTGAGCTGTACATTCATATGAGTGATCTAACCCAGCCTTTGTTATTTAATAGCCTCTAAGGTCTTATTATTTCAACATTTAGTGGTTATGCATGGTTACATTAGCTTAGTATTCATGACATGTCTTACCTTGTTATTTTTACACACATAACATAAATGATTTGAACTTCTTGCCATAATTGTCACATTTGTATTTGGTCTGGAGGAATTGTAGGTGTTATATCATAGAAACATGATCCTGAAGGAGTAGTGTGAGATTTTTGTTTGGAAGCATTATTATTATTCATGCAATGTGATGAGGCTTTTAAAAATTTACAACCAGCTTAAAATTGTTTCTTTAGTTTATCTTGAGGGTACATATCAAGGGCTATTTTTGTTGATCCACAACTCCTGCCTGCAGTGGTGATATATCTGCTACTTCATCTAACAAATATTGTCGGTACATTTCTGCTATATTTCACCTAAATGCATTTAAAAAATATTGGGATTGCTTTTGAATCATCCAGCATGCCATATCTTCAGATATTTGTTTATATTTGTTGGCATAACATTCAAATCTATTAAATATGTGTTCATCTGATATTCTCACTTGTCAAATTTTCAGGAACAAAAGTATATTTGTGACCATTGTAAGTTTTTGTCTTCTTTTCAATAATAATAATAATAATGTAATACTAATCTAATAATATTGGGTCAGAATAGTTAAGACAGTATTCAAGGTAGTGATGCAACTATTACTGAGAAACTCTTTCTTAACCAAATCTAACAAGGTATTTAGGTGGTGAGAGCTATATTACCCCACGCTTCATTTTTAGGGCAAAATATTTTTATATAATAGAAGATAGGTAATTTTTTAATAACATGTTACAGTGATTTGATGTCTTTGTTTTTATCTGGTTTTGGTTGGTCATTTAAATTGGGGATATGATATGATATTTCTTAGTATTGGAAATGAGTGAGAGTTTAGCTGTCTTTGATACAAATGCAATACAACTGAAGTTAGAGTACCTATCTGTGTGTACCCAGTTATGCTGGCTTAAAAGCTTAGTATTAGGAGTTTTATATTCTTGGTATTTTAACAGGCTTCCTACCTAACTATCCTAGGAATCGTTTTTTGGATTTTCACAGTAGGTGTGATTGGCCTTGTTGGTTTAGGAAAAGTAAAAGTCCACTAACTATTTGCTTGGGATTTTAGGTGATTAACCTAGAACTAATGTCACTTGTTGATTGAAGTCCAGTATTTTATCCAGAAAAGTTATGTGTTTTGATTCAGAAAGGAAATATCTAAATCTCTCTAGTATTCCTCCTCATGCAGATAATGTCATAGCTTGGTAGTATAATTTAAAAAACTTCACATAATTAACCATGCTTATATAACTTATTATTAGATATTTTATGGAATCATAGTGGTAAATTTCTTTCAAAATGGCATGTTAGTTACATCATCTCAGAATCCTCTACCTTTAGTCATAATTTAATCTTACGATTATTATTACAGTTTATTATTAAGTTTTTAATTATAAGTATGCCTAGAGTACTTAGTTAACGTTAAATAGTATTAGGTACCTAACTTTAGTCCCCTAATGTTAGCATTGCATCCAACCCAGGTTGTTAGACACATCCAGCGTGCGCCTTCCCCTACTGGAAATGGCATACCAACCGTCGAACCGCCTGCCACCACCACCACCCCTCTTCATCTCTGACCTCGACACCTAACCTACCTTCCGCTCCCTCGTCAGTCCACCCTCCCTGTCCTTTCTCAACCCCCTTTCACTTAGCACGGGGACCCGATCGCCCGTACGTATCGCCAGCATCGCGACTTGTGCCGCGCGATCGATTCTTCTTCGGCGGTAATCACGTTAGCCGATCCTCCGATTACCAGTACGCGGGTGCGGGAAGAGTCCTTCCCCGCCGAAAAGAGGGAAAATTTCCCCGGCCTTCGCTCGCGCGTCTGCCCGCGGAAATCCTCCATGCCCTTCCCCGGCGGCGAAGATCTCAACTCTCCCTTTCTCCTCGGCTCACGTACGCGATCGAGAAGCGATAACGGATTTTTTCCTCGGGTAACCCGTTTAGTTTCTCGCAGATAAATTGGCTCGCCTCGCATAAAAGATGAAGGATTCTCGGCGCGGAATTTATATATTTTGATTTTTTCCCCTCACGAGCCTTCATTCGGAAGGAATATGCGATCATTTTCTTCTTTTTTCTACCAACCGGCTGGAGAAATTTGCATGTCCTTGGAAGATTTTATTCTTTCATTTCTTTCGTATCGGAATTTCCTCTTGACATTATTGCGTTTTTCATGTTCCCGGATGATAACACTCAAGAGTTCGTACGCTTGGAGATGGGTGTCACATGCCGGTCTTTTTCCTCACCATTCAAGACGTTCTTGCTGAATTTAACTATTTTCGATTGATTGACCTAGTTTTTTCTTTGCATCTTCTTTAAATTTCTGCTTCTTGATATAACCCTGATACTTAAAATTTCTATCTTTGTAACATTTTGTAGTATATTCACTGCACACCAATCCCAGAAATCTCTTAATTGTTTATTTAGATGAGTCTTTCTACATTTATTTTAATCCTTCGATGCCCAAATTTCATGTAAAACTTCATATGATACTCTAATCTATGCATATTTTTAACAGTTTCTTATGGACGTAACATGTATCAAGCATAACAGATTGGTGATACTTCGAACATTTTATGATAATTTTAAGCAATTTTTGCCATCATACATTTCTCTGAAGCGATAAAATCTAGGTGAAAAATGCAATTATAACTAACGTCGGTCAAAGTACTAGAGACTACTGACAATTAAGAGATTCTCGCTTGAAAAAGTCATTTATCAGAGACGGAAGCTTTAGTTGTTGTCATGGTTCATTGTTAATAAAACGTTTTCCGTATTAATCAGAAATCAGCTCATTAATAGATTATTTTAGATAGAATAATTATTTTCGTCCTTAGGATTGCACTGATTATTTCCGCTTTACTTCTTTATCATCAATTATATTCCTTTTATGGGTTCTTTATTCAGTAAGATTCTTAAACTAATTGTAGGATTTTGCTCTTGAATTTTATCCTTGCGTAAAATTGTAGGTGCAAATCATCCCAATATTCATTTTCCAGCAAATTATCTTCGTACTTACGGACATGCCAGTTTTGATGGGGATTACGGAAAAGAATGTTTGTTTTGAAATTACCGGTCATTCGGGAGTGGTAAACCGTCAGACTTCCAAAATGTTTAACGTTTACAATGTAGATTTTACTATTTGATGTGTTCTTGCATTTAGGAACGGGTCGAAGTTATCTGATCGGAAATGCCCACGCCGTACACCCTCCTGAATTACGAGGCCAAAGTTTTTTGCTTGCATCGTACTTTCACTGAACTATGTTAATAGGAAAATGAAAACACTACCTTGGCTCTAAATTTCGCTCCCTTGGGCTAATTGGCGTGCTCTCCCGGTGGGAGTCGGGTTTTTGTCCGTCGAATTTTTCGCTTCGCCCGCGGGAGATTTAGGAGCACGGGGATGATCCGGCCGCTAAGCCGATGATTGGTTCCACCAACAAAGGGCAACGCTGGCGAAAATTGTCGATAATTCGCCACCCTCGAATACATTTTGTTTTATTTCTCGTCGGCGTAGACTATGTTGTTTCCCCCGTCAGCTGCCAATCTTCTTAATCCCCAGCAGCCGTGATAGGGCAATTATGAGTCAGTTCCGCTCTTGGGATGATAAATGAGGTCGCCGAATTTGCTCAGCGAATTTTCTTGCGAAACTGCCAGACCCCCCGATACCGGTGGGAATTCGATCTTTTTACACCGGTTTTCGGTTCACTGCGTCAGGGTCTCGGTTTTGTTTGATGTCTTCCCTAGCGGCGTTTCTCCCTTGGCCGATAATTAATGGAACGGTTAAATACCGTCATTGTATATCATCCTCATCCATCAGAGGGAAGACAATCAATGAGCAGGGTTTCGTCCGGAGGAAAAATTTCCGTTTTGGGTCCATTGCCTCCACGGATGACTAAGTTGACCTTTCGTTGTGAAATTGCTTATTATTTTGGACAGCTTTTAAAAATTTACTTTCGACTTCTCTGGAATGAATATTGTCTGTCAAGTGATTCGTTATATTTTTAAAATAAATACTATGAAGATGTTGTAGATTTTTCGAGCTTTGTAAGACCGGAAGCTATTCAGAAATTTCCGCTCAATAAGCCCTATTCCAGCATTAAATGGGTTTCTTTCGTCGATGCAGATTCAAAATCAGTAACTTTAAACATATCTTTACTATTTTTTTTCATTTTCCATAGACATGTCATCCTTTTGACAATTATATGGTTAAT
Source organism: Sympetrum striolatum (assembly GCA_947579665.1). Taxonomy (NCBI): domain Eukaryota; kingdom Metazoa; phylum Arthropoda; class Insecta; order Odonata; family Libellulidae; genus Sympetrum; species Sympetrum striolatum. The sequence goes on from OX388341.1 coordinate 18,156,786, forward strand.
TTTCTCATTCAAGATTACTTTTATGTTTTCAAATGTTGTGAATTTGCGCATCTTATTTAGTCTTAAAGATCTCAACAAGGGTTATCCATGAGTACTCCCTCTCTTTACTCTTTGGGAAATTAACTATAGAAATATTGATACTTCACCAATTATTAGAAAGAATCGGGCACTGATAAAATAAACTTAATCCCTTATGTAAGTTATTCAAGACTATTTCTTCAGATCGTCTTTTTAATAGCCGTTCATGATTATTTTTTCCCATCGGCATTAGGTAACTGCTAGAAAGCGATTATTTCTGGAAATAATTTGTCACTTATCGGTATTGCACACCTTACAGCGTCAGGCGTTTAAAATTCGATCGTTCATCCCCTTCACTTCTCCATTCAAACGGCAACATCACACGTGGGACCCACCCTAAAACCCTTAAGATTAGAATTACTGCTTGTCCATCCGGTATGCGCTCCATAAATTCGCCGCCCTAGATAAAGAAGTGGGATCCTCAAGCGTCGCCGACGTTCCAAATATCCCCGTGCCCTCCGATGACGTCGGCAGAAATGTAGATGTGTGCTTCTGGAGGATAGAAAACAGGTTCGCCTTATTTTCCCTTTTTATGCCACGCTGTTTCCCCGGGTAACCCGGCGTCTTGCTCCGATCAATCGTCCATCGCCAGAGGGTCTCGTCGGTGCCACCTTTTAGGCCCCTGACCCTCCGAACCACCACCTGCTCCCTCTTCTCGGAAACTCTCCCTTTCGTGCCACAGCCGAAATGGCCACGCATGTCGGAGTGCTCGATAAACTTCGAAACATCGTAAAAGGTAGCGGGTCAATCAAAAGATGATGGTTTCCCTCTGCTCCTCTCTCGTTAATGCTCCCGCGTTCGTTTGGTTCCACAGGCTCCAGCTACTACTACGTTATCCCGTCTTATGTGTTCCCCAAGATAATCCCGCTAATTGATTCGGCTCTGTCGTGGGTTTTTCAAAGGCGTTTCATCGGTCCATTTCCTTCGCTCTTGCTGGTTTTCGATTTGGGTGATGGTCTCGGGTTTGCTATCGATCGCAAATAACTGCTTACTCGAGAACCGAATTTGGTTTAACAGATACATTGCATTTAACCCTCATGAGTGGTGCTTCATTGCGTTCAATAAATCATCCGAGGTCATACTTACCTGTCCCTAACTAAGAGCATTGAGGATATACTTTGTTCTATTGATTTCAGAAAATAGATAAGCTCATGTTTTTTATGTTCGTTTTTTTCGGCACGAATTAGGCCTTAAAGCTATACGTTAAAGCGATTCCCGGAAACGGAAATCTTCCGAGCTATTGATCTTCTGTCCCATTTTTCATCCATGGTATCAGCAAAGAAAAAAACCCCCGCAAAGATTTTTCGTACGAAGAATTTGTATTTGAAGAACATCGAGGAAATTATTTCAATGTCATTGAAAATAAAACGTATTGATTATTCGTGTATAGTGAATTTATTTCTGGTATTGTGGTAGTTGTTTTCATTTAGATTAAAGTAAGATATGATCGCCCTAGTTTTTGATATGTTGTATTCTATCGAGTCAGATGGACTTCGAAAGCATCAGAAAATTTCGGCAAGCGGAATGTTTTTGTTCCATTTGCCTTCCATTTAAATACATCCCATCCCTTTATCTTTTTCCAGATAGATTTATCCTCTTATTACCTCGACCTCCCTTTTGTAATCTGAATTCCTCGATAGGGGGGGTGCTAGTTCTCATCCATGCTCTCCTCCCAGCTACGAATATTATACATCTCATAGGGGAACGAAAATTTCTCATAAATATAATTTAATTTTGTCGCCTATTGCCATTTAGCTCTTTTACATCGAGAATGTATGCTTAATACTGAACATTATTTCATTAGATTCATTTATATACTTCGTATACGGGATTGCATTATATCAGTGTTCATGCACGTTATGTTATACATACTTATATGAAACTCAAATAATCCCAATTTAATTATCGTTATATGCTGCACTATTTACCATACGTAATATATTTTTTAAGGAAAATATTCCTTGGGAATATTTTTAAATTTATACTGAATGTATTTTTCTGTTTTTAATTTATGTAATTAATTATACCTCGCCTTATTCCGCTATATTTTCAATTATTAATTACTACCACATCGCAATAAAGCCCGTAAATATGAATACAACAGTCTCCATTACCAATTAGGAAACTCACAGAAAAAATGCTCGTTCTAATTATATGAATGTGAAATCCTACTTTACAGCACCAAGTAAACCGGCAGTCCCGATACGGCGGTGCTTTCGCGTAAAAAGCAAAAATCGTTAATGATCCTGAGGACTCGCGTCCCACCCTCCGGTTTTGCTCATTTTCTTATCTTCTGCGGAGTATCATCGCACTGAGCGGAGGCGTTTCCATTAATTTTTCGCTCACTGTAATCATCTCGATTCGAGGTAAATGTTTGGTTTCCTCGAAAGGATTCCGAACCGCTTTATACGAAAGCTTTCCATTAGTCGCCCCAATTTGCAGTCGTGGTTCTTGCCTCTTCGCCGCTCCTTTTTGTCCTCTCTCGAAGGCACGCCGCGTACACTATTTTTTGCGCACGTATTTGCATCTAGGTTAGCAGGTAGATCATTCCCGAAAACGATCCCAATATCCTCCCATTCATTCCGCCGCGCCCTCTCTTTAACAGCTCCTCTTTCCGTTTTTTAAGCATTCGTAGGTGACGGAGAAGCTCCGGTAGTTTCACGCCTCGTTGCCGTTTTGCCTCTTGGCATGCAGATGGAGTCGTGTCGGTGGGGCTGAGAGAGGTCGCTCGAGGTAAATCACTCCCTCACCCGACCTCCGACTTTTTACGAATATCGCTCTTTTTACTTCCCCGTAACACTTGCATAAGCGGCGATCTCTAGCGCAAGGATCCCCAGCCTTTGTTCTTCCGCGGAACTCGCATTAAATCTAGCTTCGTGGCGTAGTTAAACCGTGAGTTTATTAGCACAATAAATTCGAGTTGAAATACTAACTCGGGAAAGCTGATTTATTTATGGCAACGCTGGTGAATTTTACTATAACTACATTACTACTATTTTGTTGTTTTATAATCCAGTGGTTGTATTTGATCATACCCAGTGACATCTGATGGAAGATCATCCTTGAAAAATACACTTAGAAGTATTTATATACTGTTCACAGAATAATTACTTGACGATTATGATTTTGGTGTTCTGTGGCAGAAAATGAAAAATATTGTCCTCTAATAAATGACCTGGTGACAGTATATACTTGTAACAATGTGCAATGTTTCAATACAATAGAATCACTTTAGCTGAAATACGTCGAGGTAAATATATAAGTTTAATATAAGAGCAATCTCTAACGATAAAATATGTTGCGAGTTACAATCATTTGTAGGAGGTTGGCCTATTTGTAAATCTATGTAGAATGGTTTTTAAAAGGACTCATACTTTCATGTATTCTCACCGATCTCTGTAATCGCTTTGTTTGATCTCGCTAAGACTAAATCACTAGGTTACTAGTGGCATCCTTTACATACCCTCTTATGTGCCACGGCACACCGAATAGGAGGCACTTCTCAATCGGGCTCCATTTTCTTCACTCAAGGTATTTAATCACCATCGTCAGGTTTGAGGGCACTTTGCAATCTTTTCATCCACCCCTTCTCCTTTTGCCACATCTTTACGCGATGAGGGAAGGAGTAATGTTGAGAGGGAAACTTTCGGCGGTCGATTCTTGTTTTTCATTTCGGTCGTTTTTCACCCACGCTATTACTTTTTAATCTTCGGAAAGAAATGTCCCCGTCTGGTAGATTATTCCCCGGGGAAGAAGCTTTTCGGGGGTGGCTCCTTCGTAGGATATATTGGCTTTTCCTCAGTGGGGTGCTGGAAAAAGGTCCGTTATTTCGGAATTATTTTTATGAGACTTTCAGATTATCCTCAGATAAGAATTTTACGTTCAGATGTTGTTTATGTTGGAGGTTGCGGGTGATAATGGCTAATAGATGTTAATCTAGAATGAGATCGAAAGCGATGATGAAGATAATGTAAGGGGGCGTAACGAATTTTTGTAATGGTTGAATTTTTAGTCTCTAATATTTTAATATATATATTGCACAAAATACCCAAATTTCGGTTACGCTGTTACTTTAATTAAAGTGGAAAATTGACTCGGTACAAGGTGTTTTCTCTTCCATTTTTACAATTTATCGGACGTAGACATTTGAGATTCAACTAGGCAATCATTTTATTTTTGATAATTCTTCGGATAACTTCTCATTAAATTCACTTCTCAGAAACACGTTACGTAACTACGAATTTGTATTCATGAAATATTTTCGGTTATTTAGAGAGTTCTGAATCACTTGTACGATCGACGAAAAAGCTACCGGAAATTGATCGTTCGATAGCGTTCAACGTGTTTGCTAGGTCTAAAAATATCAACGAATTTATTACGTGATTCGTGACGGTATGTCGGCAACAGAATCGTGTTAATTTCAAAATTTTACAAACTGACTCAAAACATCTTTCAATTGAATCTAGAGGATCTTTTTCAGTGTCGTCCATACCCATATATCTCAATTTTCCGCATTTCCTCTTTCCGTGATCCTCTTCCGTCCTTCAAATACATTCGAGGGGTATTTTTCCAACCCCGTGAAAAAAACACGATCGGTCGGTCCCCGGAAAACAGTGTCACTCAAGTTTTCTAGGGTGTTGGATCGGATGGGTGCACGCACCTCGCAAACTCTCGGCGAATTTTCTTTCGTATCCCACCGCCGCAAACTTTTAGGTAGCATCTCCCAAGTTCTGAAAGGAACAGTCGAGGGAGGATGGATTATGACGATTTTTTTCCGGAGCGAAGTTTTAATGGGTTAACTAATAACCTCGGCCACGCGCTGTCCAGTCCGAATTCATTTCTGCGCGTGGTGACAAAACTCGGTCGCCGTTTCATCCCAGGCATATTTTCCCCTTTGGCGTAATCCCCGCGAACGTGGAGCGGATGGAGAAAATTCGCGTCGTTTTAGGTCACATCCCCGATGATGAAGCGGGGATTCATTTTTTATCTCGCCGTGAAACCATCGAGTACGCCGGACTGTTCATTTTCCTTCAAGATAACCGAGGGCTTAATCGCCGAGAGCTTCTGGGGAAAGCGGATGAAAAACCGCGCACGTAGTGGGCGCGCACACGCGTAGCAGTTCCGGTAATCCTCCGGATTCAGCGGCAGGGACATCCCCCGGAGGTTTTTGATTGGGCGGGTTGGGGATATTTATCGCCCGCGTCATCCTTTCAAACTTTCGGCTCATCACCCAAATTGCCGCTCCCTGCTGCTGAGGGAACCGGGTTAAGGGAGTTCGATACGGCCGGGGTCGCTCCGAATTTTAGCCGTGGAGTATTTGAAATGTGAGAGAAGAACCGGGTGTTGATGAGAAAGGGGTGTGTTAAGGCGTAATGTAGGTTCCCGGGCTCTTAAACCAGCCCTCTCTTCGGGTCGAAAACCCTCAAACGAGAATTTGGTTCTAATACGCTCTCGGATAATGTGGGTATTACGTTAACCTTTACGAAGGGAAGTTTCACGGAATTTCAATAAGGGGCGTGTACTCTTGTTACGAGGGAGTTATTAGGAGGTACTAGACAAGACTAAGGTGCATATTAATTACTATCTTTCCGATAGTCAAACTCAGTTTCATGCTATCGCTGGGAAAGCTACTCTTCGCTACATTTTAATGAGACAAAATTTTCACTAATGAGATTAAAAATGCAATTCATCTAGATATATCGAGAGATTGTTTCATTGTGTTAGGTTCTGAAGTAATCCTTGGAACTGGCTCACTTGCTGGGGATAAAATTAGATCGAAAGGTGACCTAGTATGGCTGTAACTCGTTCTTTTGGTACGCACTAGTGTAGTAGGATAAGAAGGACCAAGTAAAAAATATTGCGATAGTATCGTTTTCTGCTGTAATATTCAGGCAGAATTAAAAGTATTGTAAATCACGGTAATTCAAAATTTTAGCTAAATGCAGTATTTGGTAAATCCTGCTTTTAAATAATGTCGCATTTAATGAAGATTACGTATATAAAATCGTAAGCCCTTAATCACAGAGGATCGTTTTGTATAAAATCCTTCTTATTGGCTCATTAAACGACAAATTGCTCTAATTTACTGTGCAGTTCCTTCCCTTCAACAACCATTTTGCCTTTTCTCACTGATTTTCAACCACCCCCTTTTCTTTCCTCGCTCCTTCGTACGATTTCATTTCGAAGCCTTCGGAAGTGCCAGTTCGTGCTCAGGACTTCAGTCGCAATCTTTTTTTTATTTCTGTCCCCTCATTTCTTCTGTAACTGTTTTCCAGCTCTATTTTTTGCTTTTTCCGCACTTTCTTCTTCCAACGTGTCGACTCGCGCGCCCCAAGTTTGGAATGGAGAGAAGTCGTCCAATTCTCTTCCGCTGCGTTTATTCCTCTTCTTTATTTTCACTTTCCTAATTTAGAAGTGCTTGGTGATCGGTGGAAATGGAAGTGCTCGTGGAACGAGTCGGTCAGGAAGGAAGACGTCTTTATACTCATTGGATGAAAAGTCAATTACCATCTAAGTGCTCCCGTCTTTTGAACACGTTAACTCGATTCATTTGTTCTTTATTGGTATCGATTGAGCCAAATTCTTGCGTCATTTAGCTGGGAACTATTTGTATATTATCATTATTTAGAATACTCATACTTTTTAAACTGAAATTTTATAAGGAATGGATTTGGTCTATTTTTTTCTCTTACGGGACCGTTCACGCTCTAACTCAGAATTTGCAAACAACTTAACTAAAGTTCTTTTTTCGTCAGAAAGAAACTGAACTGACCTAGAGACGAAATTCCGTATTAAGACTCACAAATATTAACTTATTCAGAAGAAAAACCCTTTAGAAAGAGGAAAACTCCGGAAAATAAAATTCATGCAAATTATTATAGTAGAATTGTAAATTAATCTAGGACATATTTTGACTCTCCGCGTATGCTAATTGGGAAGCACTTCCGTAAAGGATATTCCCAAAGTTCCGTAACAAGAGTTGTTTATAAATAGTAGTAAAGCAGGTACTTCGATTTTTAGGGTATATTTTTAAGCCGAAGTAGTGTTAAATAATTTCGTATTTTACTTCAAGTTTTGTTTTTAATGTGTAGAATTCAAAGGAAATTTTTATACGGATGGATTGAATTCCTTCGCTGACTCAAGTTCTAGTAGAGAATGAAAACAATGAATTTTCCACCTAACGCTTCCTATTTTGGTGCCGTATTTTCCTTCGGAAAAGAGCGCTCTTTTCCTCTCTCTCAATGCGGGCTAACTTCGTTTCCCTTGGCGAAATTCCGCATGCCGCGCACCCCCTTTGGACTCGTGTGGAAAGGGACGTTGAAATTTCGTCGGACGGCTAACGGTTAATTCGCATAGTATCGGAGACGTGCGAAAGCGGGCAGATTCGACCACTGCGTCGATCGGACGGTAAATCGATCGTTCGCAGTCCCTCTGCAAATGCCGCCGTAATTTCTTTCGTCCTTTTTCTTTTATCTCCTCTCCGAAGTCATTCCTCGTAATGTTGTAAGGCTTCTCGTCCTATCATTCCGCCGATTACGGGCTGGACTCGACGCGCATAGCTGATGGCGTCGCGAATCTGCGACGCTTTCAAATTTCTTTTTCAGGCACTAATAATTATTCCATAGAGTTATTCGTGAGCCCTATCATATCCTCGGGTTTTTAATTCCTCGAATTGCCGGTCGGAATCCATTTTGAATATCGCGAGCTTTATTCCTCCACGTGGCCGCGGTGATAAAGGACGCGTTTAGAATTTACGGCAGGTCGCGGATCCACGTCGCATGCGAATTGCGTTTTAGACGAGGCTGAAGCGTCCCCGGCGTAATTATTCCTCGATGTCGGGTCCTCTCGTTTTTTCGCGTTTAATTCCCGCGGATGCTCGCTTCTATTAAGTTATTTATGCTTTATTTTGCGCTCAGTGCTATAAATTGCCGCTTTTATGTTTAATTCTACGTGTCCGACGTTTGGTATGCCGCGGATGTTATCGTGCAGGACATCGCCCATATTTCCGTAAGTTGTTTTACGATAGTGCAGTAAAGTTATAGTTACTCGTTATAGATATTATCTGGAATGTCGAAACCGAAATTTCTAATCGCAGCTTGCGTAAGTAACGAAGAGGAAGTACTAGATATTGCGATACTTCGCCGCCTATTTCTCCCTTGCGTACTATATAAAGATAGATAGACGAATATAGAGGCCATTCATGGATATTTATATCCTCATCCATGTATTGCACCACGGTGACTTAAGAGTAACTGGAAATGATGTAACCAATAATGTTCCTAGCTTCTCGTCGGTTCCTTTATAGCCCATTGTTACCAAAATGTCGTTGTCTCAGCCCAGCCACCCATTAAAAATTTTTTTGGGTCACTAGGAGCGCAACAAAACGTTCTTATATTACATGTTATTTGAAGCAGAGTGAAAATTGTGCCGAAAGGAATTAAATTGAACGATTTTTTCATTTATTGATCCTTTTTGTATATTTTATTTGCGTTGTTAACTCACTGCCCAATTTTGTAAAATGTGCATAACCAAATATAACTGTTAAAATTGCATAAATTACTTCTTTTAATTTATTTGTATTGAAATGTAGAACACGTATTGGTCTTAATCTCGTAGTAACGTAGTCTGTATCGTATTCATCGACCTCGAACGTCATCCCATTCCGTAAGAGGTAAAATCTCAGCTGGTAGTAATTCCCTCACTTTATCTCAAGCGGGAGCATCTTTCCTGGAAGAGGAAATCTTCCCTGTAAGAGCGTGAAAGACGGTTTGGGGAATCCCTTCCCAGTGGGCCTGTCGGTTGTTCGCGGGGAACTTCAATATTATTGTTTCGATGAGTGTCTAATTGACGCTCCGAGTACTCTTCGTTAAAGCGTTCCCCTTCGCTATTCTCCGTCCTTTCTTCGCTAAGTAAACGTCTGCTCTTCAGAGAGGCCTTTATTTTTTGCCGAGGCAACCGAAGGTAGGAGTATGGGCTTACGCAGAGACCCTCTTCCGCTGACGGAAGGTCGGGAAAGACGGGCGTGCCCTTGAGGCAAGCTCCGACGGTGGAAAGGATTTTAGCAAATAGGTTAACGCAGTTTCGGGAGAAAATGGAGCTCGTGCGAAAAGATCGGGAGACAGAATCGAGTGGGTTAGACGCAGGTGAAGTAATTGAATTTTCCCGTTGAGGGAGCGCATTCATTGTTTGATTAAGTTTTTTGTTTAAGGGAGTCAAAGATTCTAGAATTGGAACATGAAAAGAGGTAAAAGACAGGTAGGCTACGTTTCATCCTCCAAATAAATTCAGATTGTGATGGATAAGAAGGTTGTAACATTTTGATGAAGGAATCGAAATTTTTAGAAGGTCATAGACACAACATCAAGTACTGTATTTTGAAATTTAAAATTTTCCTCCGTTTATTCCCTCACGTTATAGAGTATTTAATCGAATACACTTCGAAACCAGGTCCTTTCTCCTGCCAGAGCTGCTCAATAGTCGTCTTGGTAGCGTGTTCTGCTTTGGTGACAAATGTCCCGGGTTCGATTACCAGTGCTCATATGCAGGGACGGATCCAGAGGGGTGGTCCTGGGGGTCCGGACCCCCCCCCGAAATATCACTTGTGCCTATTTTTCGAAAATGAAACTCAAATAACGCAAATAAACACACAATTTAATAAGCAATCACTAGCAAAAATATTCGAATTTGTCTAACACAATTCTAACGTCACGTTTGTGAAAGCCGAAATGTCTTTTATTTTTAAACTTTTTGATCGGACCCCCCCCAAAATTTTTCTCTAGATCCGTTCCTGCTCATATGCAATATGACATAAGCTATGGAAGGGCTTTTAACAACAAAGACAACAGAACTAGGACGCTTGTAATCGATTGTAATACTTCCTTTGTGATTTTCGGTGAAATTCGACCTTAAAAAGTAGAGGGAAGTCCACATTGAATTTAGATTTTCCAAAATTGACCTTATCAACTGGTTCACTTCTTCTCGCGACCTCTCTTGCAAAGATGCCTCTTGGGAATTCAGTTAGTTAAACTCGCGTAGGAATCCCAATGTTCCATGTGCGTTGCAGACTTTTTTCCGCGAGGAGTTTCCTCCATTTGACCAGGGTAATTGATGAGTTTTACTCCTATGATAAGGCGGAGTTTGGCTTGCGAGTTAGCTCTGCTCGCGAAGGTTCCGCTTCTGTTGTTTTTGCGATTCCAGCAGCGCGGCTCGGATTAGGCAATTTTTCTCATCGAACCAACTACGGCAGTTTGTTTTATCTCGCAGTTAATTTAGAGGCGTTTTAAGATTTTATCTGCAGCATATAAACGTTGATCTTTATTTTAGTAGGTATTGGCTTTTATATTTTATTACAACCTTTAAATCAAATAAGGTTGTCATTTATTTAGTATAAGTTATGTATTGGAAATTCTCATTATAGCTATTCGTGACATACTCAATGGATATTAATAATTCTAAAGGAAAATTTCAATAACGAAACTTTAGTAAAAGTCCGACAGTATTATTCAATTAATTTCCGCATCCTCTGTCAGTCGTTAAGTAATATTAAGCCGATAGAAGTCTCATGGTATTTCAATTCGAGGGGTCTATCCGGTCTACTTAGACTCGATGTATCTGGTAAAAATATACGCTTGTTATGTTTGTAAAGTACTGTCGATATTTGTTTCGGTATGGCGCGGAGTTCTTTACAACGTGATCGCAATTCAAGTGTAAATTTTAAATCTCGTTTTTCCCTTAGACTTGTAAATTTACCCATGCATTCATTCCCATCCTCGATAACGGTACGAGAGTCCGACTTCGTATAAGTTCATCGAAAGTGTCCTCCACGGGCCACTTAGGCTTCGGCGTCCAACGGATACGTAGGGATTTGGAAGTCATTTCGGGGAGGCTGCAGAGGAACACACTATCCTTCCGTCTTTGTCTCTCCCCTTTCCTTCGGCGCATTTCTAACTCCCGCCTTTCTCTCATCCACTCTCCCCATTTTCGGCCTCTCTTTTGTGCCCACTTTCAGAAATCACAGCGACACTGAATCCTCTCGCCCCCGAGATTTCGAATTAAAAGCGAGCGACGGAGTGAAGGGACAGTGCAGTTCTGCGGAGATACAGCAGTCGGCTGAAAAGAAAGCGGGGGAAGGGGGCGGGCTGAAATTGCGTGGACCATTACGACTTCTGGGAAGCGCTCAATAGGGTCTGTTCAACCGCAGAAGGCGATCAAGCAGCTGCTCGAGGGGGATTTTCAGGCGCATCGAAGCTTTAGATCGTTAAAGTTTCTGGTCGGGAGTTGTTAAAAAGCGTAAATAAACATTTACGATGTTCCATTGCCGCGTGTTCCCCAGCTCAAGAGTTCGCTTCTCGTCTTCCGTGTTTTTTCGTATGATCACAATGCGAGACGTTTTTTATTGAAGAGGCTCCGGATAGCCTAGTGGGAAGCGTGTTCTGTTTTGGCAAAGCGGTACCGGTTTCAATACCTGGTAGGGCCCACGTGGGAAATGACTTTAACTGTCGAAGCATTCTTAACAGTGCTACAACTACTATGTGGTCTGTAGTACAGACCACATTGAAAGTTCTTACAGACTCTGTACTATCAATTACTTAAGGGATGACTCTGTGGTAGGACTCCATATCGTAGAGATTTGAATGGTCTATGTATATGAATTGTATAATTTTTAACTTTCGTGATTTCAGTAGTCTGTTCAGTCTTTAGATAGTTTTATTAATAGAGCAGAATTATTTGCTCTCCCAAAAGGCTAAACTCTATTTATCCACATAAAATAAGTATGAGAATCGAAAATGAAATGTGATAAAATGTCAATATCGGTTTACTAGGGCCAACCGTTTCACCAATGATACTTATAGGAAAATGCATTGTCTACGTTTGGGCAATCGGTTCCCTGCGTGTTTTTCCTGCTTAACGAGGCCAGCAGCCCAGTAAGTTCAGAAGGAATCAACGTCACTTAGCAGCGCTATTTGAGGTCTATCCTTTTTCCACACCTTGTCTGTTTAGGATCTTTGAAATCCTGCGCCGGCTCCGGACATTTATTACATCAGAGGAATCCTTTCTTTTCCACTTCGTGGCAACTCCCTGTTACTCTCGGTTATTTTCGTACCTGTGGATGAGGAAGCTGCGGGAGACGGCTAGTGCAGTGACGAGGGGAGGGAAATCTTCCATTTTGGATGCCGCTTTGTTTCCTTTTTACCCTTGTTCTCCCCCTGCCGATCCTAGCATAGCCACCGCATCTCATTCTGGTCACGATCATGCCGCCCTCCCTTTCTTCTTTTGGTTTATTTTTCGGTAACCAAAAGATTTCCTGGGACGTCTATTTGTGTTGAATGCTCTCACTATGATTCTCATCCCGAAAAAAGGATTAAGCCCTTTCTGGCTGGGGATCCCGCGGGAAAGTTACCAATTCGCGAATGGCATGCCAGGGACGTCCCAGGGTAATTGATTGCCCTTTTTTGTATTTTTCGGTCTCGTCTGATTGGTATCTCCACAGCCGGCTTTATATGTTCGACGTTTGTCTTCCATATTGCGTGTTTTGATTTGACGATGTTAACCGCGAAAATATTTTTACGAGTTGCTCTTATGATTCGAAATACTTTACAGTACTAGTGTCTCGGCTTCGGATTAGTTTCGGAAGTATTCAACAGTATTTTAATTATGCTCCTTGAATATTTATTGACACCCTCATGTGCGTTTTTAGATAAAAGCTTTCAATTAATGGAAACCGTACTTTGGCCTTTACTCTAATTAGAGGGGATTTAAATGTGAATCTATTCGTCACAATGGAATCGGTAATATCGAAAAATTAATTACCTCTTGTTAAATGAACTCTTCCATTGCTAAAAATTTATATTACGGAATATTTTTTTCATTTTATTAGATATTGAATTTTTCGGAGCTTAGATAAAGTTAATTCGTGATGCTTACCCTTCTCCTGCTCTAATAATTATTTACATGTGTATTCCTTAGTTTAAAGGCATAAAATATATCCGTATTTTGACGTTGAAATATCTCTCTTACTCAATTTTCCATCTAGTATATCAATATGGTTTTAGTTTTGCAGCATCAACCTAATTACTCCTTTTAGGCCTTTTAGTACTCTTTCTTACTACCCAACAATATCAGTTGCAATGAACTGATTATCACCCCGAAATCGAAAGCTTGTTTCTTTCCGCTGGTGAAATTATCCACGCAATATAGATCGGTATGATAACTCCCACGAAGTACGGTTTTGCTCTCCAATCCAAGACGTTATTTTCAGAATTACCTCTACCTTCAAATGCTTCCTTTTCTGTTTTATTTTCCCAGTCCCTTTTCCTCCCCGCTTTACATTCCACTCCTGTTCCATCATTTCGTGGTTCCCGAAGAGGAAAAATGTATGTTCTCTTCGCCATCAAAGAAAAGTTTTCCCCACAACTTTTGTCGTCTCCACGAATAAGAAGTTATTATGTGAGCCGTTACCAGCGTCGAATCGAACGGACGTGTGATGCATAGTCCTGCACGTCGAACCCCTTTCTTTTGCCGATAGTTAGGTTTCCTAGTTTTCAGTTATTTTCTTTTCGGAAAGAATCATATTTGGCGTAAGCATGTTAGAGAAGTATCCGCATCTTCAAGTTCGACCCTTTGTTTTTTCTCTCTTACGTGTTATTTTGCCTTTGAGTTGGAGCCGCGCTCATAGTAAGCGATATTATCTTTACAATATAACGGTTCACTCCTTAAACCAATTGCGTTGCATAGTTTATAGAAAAGCGTAATTAATCATGCATGTACATCCCATTTCGGAGGAAGTATTTTTAGTCATACCTCCCTAAATTGTTAATGTTCTCTAGTTCATTTAAAGGTCGTATTACTTTTTAGATATTAATGCAGCTATTTCATGCGAAGGTATTAACCTTCGAATGAAATGGAATAATGGCAACAAAGAAAATCGACGGCTATGAATTTTCCCTTCCCATTCTTAGGATACCTTTTGTTTTGAAAGGTTTCCTGTTTCACTTTACAGATTATTTTGGGATTTAGAAGAGAGATTAGGGATGTTGTTAGTATTGAATTTCAAGGAGAATTCGCAAATGATCCAAGAACGGGGATAACGAATGGCTGTAAAATATGTTTTTTTGTTTATAAATATATTCTATTATTGCTCACAATCATTTAAGCAAGCCCACGCGAATCTTGAAATCCGCCCAGCTCCTGCTAGAAAGTGTTTGGACTTAAATCATTTCCATTGAACACGACACGGCTTTGATGCAGACGCTTACATTTTCATCGCTTTCATAATTTCCTGGCAATATCCTCAAGGGTCTCATTTGTATGGATTTCGATCGTGAAGTCCCTCAAAAGCATTACGTGACAAAGGCAATGCTCGCTTAGGTATGGTGGACTCCGCAGAACGGTTTCTACCTCGTGGCTTAAATACGTATTTTGGGAACTCAATTCTCTTTGATGCAGCTCTTCGCATATGTTTTTCGTATTCTTTTGTAATGAAGTAATCGTAAAAGAATCGCGCGTTTTGAATTCTGATGCGATAGCGTAATTGTGTTTCTCTTTATCTTGTTCTGAAATTAATTTCGTTAATTAAAGACGGGCGAAACCTGCGGGTCTTCAACCGACCGCGTATTATCGAGTTGCTAATGACTTATCGAACGTTTCTTAGTGTATTTTTTTGTCTGATTCCTCGTTAGAAGATTGTTTCTTATTCTCAGGCACACGTAAGTTTCCGAGTATTTCCGGTTGCTCTTGCACAACCTAGTATTCTTTATATCAACAACCTTGTACCCTGCGATACCCTCTTCAGCCCGTAGCGAGGGGTCATTGCACCAAAATCTACTTCTCTTATCTGCTAATGTTGCGTTTTGTCCCCAGAAAAAATCAGATTTCGAAGCGGTTAGTTCTAACATATATCCCCCCAACTTTTGTCTTATCCGATCGGGCTGTGTAACAGGGTGAACGCATAATAAAAGGATTATCTCGGAGTTTATTGAGCGAATTCAACCTAAAATAGAGTCTCCTTTCCTCCGACGATTCATATCCTACGTGTAGGAAAATCCTGGTAACGCTTGACGTTTCTGTACCATTCGCGAATTGCCTGATTGGAACTTGTTCTTCCGCATCCTCGAATCCCTTCCTTTTTTGCGACCGCGGTTTCCTCAACCACTCTTCCGATTGTCTCGCAGCGTCGCCTTCCTTTACCACCCCAACCGGAAAGATAAAGGTGGAATCCTGCTCCCCTTATCTCTAAGCCCCCATCAGCGTACTCTTCTTACTCTCGGTTGGTACAGCCATTGATACAGACGACTTCATTGCAGTCGCCGACCCTGCCTCGAGAAAGCCTCTCATTCCTGCAGTATTTTGCTTCTCCTCCTTATCTCACGCTCCTTCACGCCCTCTTTCTGCTGCTTGGGAATAAGAGGATTCTCCCTCCCGCCTTCCTACTGTTGCATAATTTACGCCCGCTTTTTTCGCACAGCGTTTTTATTTATCTCCGGGCGAGGATGGATTTCACATTGCCTCCCGCCGCTGGTTTTGCTCACTGTTGTACGATGAGGATCACAGCATTGAGTTTTCCTTTTGCGAGATCGTTTCTATTGTGTCTGATTTTGGTCTGGATAGTGAGGTCCACGTTTTCTGTCGTACAATTTGCGTTACCGCCTGCGATTTCTTGCCGATAAAATTTTAGTTGATACGCATAAATTTCGGCTAATTCTAAAGCGTGGATTTTGTAATCGCTGGAACGAAGAACGCATTCAAAATTTTTCATTACTAATGCTATCAATTTCCAAACAGCGACCAATAGTTTGATCTTATCTTAGGTGAATATGTTAAATAAATGTGAAAACACAAGATAATCGAAAAATGTTATCTTGACGAATTAATTAATGACGAATGTTACGGGTTGCTGTGAACCTTTATTTGTTTATAGTCGAAAACCATTTCGATTAAACTCGCTTAGAAAAAATGCAAGAAATTCACAAAAATAAAACTTGAAATAATGCGACAAATCTTGTCACCTTGGAAAATATTATGTAGCTTGAAATTAATTTTATCCAATATGTGGTCATGATCTATGTGATAAAATATTTAGGACTAATATTTATCTAACTTTTCGTAGCCTTAAGTCGTTACTAGTAGTTATTGGTAATTGGTTAGAAGATCTTATAAAATATCACGCTGTGCCAGTTACGGTAATCATTACAAGACGTTCTAAAAATCTTAGTTAACGATAACTTCTAAGCTTTATATAGATGTTGAAGGAATCATTATTATTCCGGGAGTTTTTAATCTTCTGTAGTGAGACGGGAGGTTTCTCTAAACATGCTAACATCTGAGCCGCTCCTGGAATTTCAGGCAACCTTACGGACAATCCCAGTGCTATGCCGTTGATACAGTAACGTTGTTAGGTCACAGGGGGTCAAAAACCATGATATATGAATCCCGTAACTGCACTATGTTCTTCTTTATGTGGTGAAGCATTCCGGTGCAGCACTTAGGAAGAGATATTTCCATGGCCTCTATCGATGGCGGGTATTCTATCAAACAGGGAATTTTTTATCGGTTCATTTTCGAAATGTACTTCCCCCGCTTGACGTGAAATGGGCGGAAGACATTAGGTGTGGATAGGATCTGTAAGAGTTAGTGCTGCGATAGATTTTAGAGACATGAGAAATCACTGGGCGATAGGGAAGATAAGATTACATTTGAATATTGGATGTATGCTAAAGTAGGCTATCAAAAAGTTATTTGTGGTTCGAAGAGGAGGACTTAGGAGGGTTAGGATCCTTAGATAGTAAGGATTTCCTGAGAAATTAAGCACAATAGGGTGAGCTATATATGCGCCTGACACGATATTGAATATAATCAGGAGATTATTTCAACTAATCTTGATCACGATAGCATTAATG
The DNA here is from genome assembly GCA_947579665.1 of Sympetrum striolatum. Taxonomy (NCBI): domain Eukaryota; kingdom Metazoa; phylum Arthropoda; class Insecta; order Odonata; family Libellulidae; genus Sympetrum; species Sympetrum striolatum. The sequence goes on from OX388341.1 coordinate 18,173,759, forward strand.
AAGTCGTTCTCTTCATGGAAGGAACTCCTGGAGATTTTATTTAAGGTTTGTCCTATTTCGGGTACCTACGTTGAAACCGCTTCAAACCGGCTATGTACTTTCAGGCATTTATACTCCCCATTTTTGTTGTTCAGAATTATGGGTGTGCTTCAATTTGTTGTAGATTTTCTTTATAAATTAATTCTCCGCTTATTAGATTTTTGTTTTCTATTGCAGATTTATTCTCAGTAGGATTTTCAACGGAAACCATGGCCTTATTAACAACTGCTACTTACTTATTGTGCTTACTGATTTCTTAATGACGCCACTCAGGACGTGCTGTAATAATTTGAAAAAAATGCTTTTCTTCAAAAAGTTCTCCAAATTTCGTTTCGGACTGAAATCTTTCAAGTCTATTCTGTGACGATCTAAGAATTCTCGTTGAATCCAGTTGTATGTTTAACAACAAGACGAGAATAATTTTTACACATTATACTCTACATTTTAGCTAAGAAATTACTCAACCCTGTCCTTTAAAATGTTTAGATAGCAGTGATAATTACAAGGGTTCACTCTTTGCTTTTGAATCATACATCCACTTTCCCTTTCCAATCTCCTCATCCTTTCGCCTCCTGTACATTTTTCCCTTTGCAGTATGAGTTGTAGCAAATCTTCTCAGAGGTCAGTCGAACGATTCCGCTTTTATCGGAAAAACGGCAGTTTGGTCTCGTATTGGCCTTTTCGTGACTCGCCATGTTGTGGCGTGAAACTTGCTGACGAAGCTCCCATATTTCGCAGCAACCCTTCCACCCCTTTTCGCCACTCCGCACATCCTAAATGCCGGTTGGGCGACCCAGATCCGAGAGAGACCGTATTTCACCCGCGGTTCCTCCCCCGCTCCATTCTGTTTCAAATATTAAGGCGTATTTTTATCCAGTTCGATAGTGGTGCACTCCCCCATATCTCACACAGCGAATTTCATAACTTCCTTGTTCTTTTCCGTAAGTGAAGCGCCATTTCTTTGGTGCAGCTGTTAAAACAGGAAAACCCGCTTCCTCAGGGTATTTGGCTGTGTGCTCGAGGATGTTTTTGTCTTGAGATTTGTGTGGGCCGCTCCGTAAATACTTCCATCGAGATCGAGTTCCATTTCCTACGAAGGTGTTCCCGTTTTATGAATTAGTACGTCATTGCATGGTGTAGGTATTATATGGGTTATGTTTTCGTAATCTTCCGGAGACAGTCTTTTTATATAGGGCATCCGATTCAGTTAGATGTATATCCGAGAGGAACGCTTTGGAAGATCGAAACTTTCGAAAAGTTGCTGAAAGATTGACCCTATATCGAGGGAAAACCGTAATGTGAATCAGTAACTTGTACTTCACCTATGCTATTCATTAACCGTTACGCCTCTGTAGAATTACGGCATTAATTATCGGTAGATACGAGTATATTTGATGACGTATTTCTTGAATCGATTACCCGTAATCACGCCTTTACCCTGGTAGATTTATTGGCGCTTGAGATGTGTAGGTCCTTTTTTCGAATGTTCATCCTGTGGCTGCATCATATCTGTTTCTTTTGCAAATATTTTATCGAAAAATTTACCTTCTATGATTGAATCCTTAAATTAGGCTAAGAAAGACCGCTTGGGCGAGATTTATCCTCAAATTGAACAAAAGGATTTTCAATTTAGCACCAGATTTAACGTTCAGGAAAGTTCAGGAGTGTTTATTATTTTTGAGCTTTCATGGATCTGGAATATGGGATAATATTCAGAGTGTAAACTCGCAACGTTTCCTAAGTGGGCCGTAAATTTGGAGCTAGTCATATTTACATGGTGTGTAATGAAGCCGCCTCTCCTTATTCGTCGTCTTTAGCACGAACAGTGCTCGTAAAAACTCACGATCATCGGCGTCATTCGTGAGCCCTTTCCCTTTCGTTGGCCGAAGAGAATCTCATGAGACAAACGGCAGAAAATGAGACGTGGATAAGCCCTTAATAAATTCGCCCCAATTGGGTCGTAATTCCCCGCAGAGATAGGGGCTCGGAGACGGATTGGTGGGCGAAAGGGGAATTTGAATGAGATTCGAGAGATTTTTCGAGGCATCTTTCACGTAGAATCCACTTCAGATTCTCCGCAAACGATCGCTCGGAAAGAAGGGAGTCGATACGGAAGGAATGAGGGTTACGTTCCTTTTGACCAGCGGCCTTCTCAGCAGGGCCCTTTTACGACACCCGGCCGAAAGGGGGCCAAATTTTTTCCGCCCCCACAACTCCCAGGTTTACAATTACCGAGACTCACCAGCTCTTTGACGACCCCTGGAAATTAAAGCCCGCTCCTAAATCTGTCGGAAAGGTCATTGCTTCTCGAAGGGTCGGGGTCCGACCGCTGAATGCATAGGCCGTATTATCCTCTCCATCTGTCTCCTCAACGCAACCCGCTAATTTTTTTCTCTCGGTCACTTTTATCTCTTTAAACATCCAAGGTTTACGAGCCATAAACTCCTTAATCCCTTATCCTTTTACGCCTCGCTGCGCTTTCATAATTTCTCCACTAACATTTTTTGCAGGTAATAACCACGCCGTGTGTTTCGCCAAATATCAATTCCGCGGGACATTTTTAAGTGGCGTCTCTCGGGAACAGTGCCTCTATTTCCCGGGGAGGTCGATGGGAGTGGATTCGTTCGTTCGCAGAAGGGAATGGAGGAAAAAGGAACTTACCGGATCCCAATGCGGTAATCGGGGTTTGAGCGTCGCTTGCGCCGTCGCTCGAGCAATTTAACCCTCCGGGGAGGATAACTTTGTCCTCGATTTTCGTTTTTTCTCTCGATATAATCGATCTGGTCCCCTCTCCCTCGCAACAATGTACCCTTGCCCTCAATTACGTCCGTTTGCCATCCCTCCATCCATTTCCATCCGTGCGGTTTCCAATAGGGGAAGTGTATTACCTCCTCGCCCTCTCTCTCTCTCTCTCACCCCAATACTTGTTCCACTCGATATCCTTCGATTATTGGCGTTGCTATAATTATTTAACCTTCCACCTTCAATCGTATCGATCAGTGTTTCTGTATGGTTTGTGTATACCGTTTGTAAGCTTGAAACAACGATATCGCGATAGGCTGTCATGATGGCCAAAGTCGCATACTTTTCGTTTTTTCAAGTACCATGATGTGAATGTGTTAATTTATTGTAATAGGTATTATTGGTTTTGTTTAATTGTCCATTGCTGCTCTGTGAATCTCTATCGAGTGTGTAATGTGTGTTATCGGCGGTTGTGCGGGGTCCTTGTTTCAAATTTGCGGGGGAACGTATAGAGATTATCGTAGGACTGGTTTATCGCGGGTTCGTAGAAGAAACGTGCCGAGGAACTTGGCGTAACTCCGGCGATCGCATCTGGACCGCACGCCTCTCTATCTCGATCGGCGAGGGACGAAAGGTCAGGGACAGGTGTAAGGGGACGTCGCGAAAAAAATCTCCGACGTCTCCCGAAGTGCGAGACGTATCTCTCAAAAGGGTTGTCGGACGTGTCCGTCGGGCAGACTGCAAAAAAACTCGAATCCGGCAAACAAAAGATTCGAGAGTTTCGCCGCATTTTTTCCGAGTACCGCGAAAGTCCTCCGAGAGAAGTGGTGTGAAATCTCGCAGCGCTGGCGAGGACGTGTGCAAGTTCGGGGAGTTCTCCGTGTACGAGAGCTCCTCTTGGGAACGGATAAGGAGTGTACGGAAGGATGACGCTCTTTTATTCGGAACCGCAGTTTTGTGAAAGTGTCGAAGAAATGCTCCTTCCCGAGTGCGTTCCATTAGCAGTTCATTCAGCGGAGTTCGGATGCTTTTCAGTGATAATTCCCAGTGTGGCTTCTCAAGGGTCCGAAAGTGACATTCCTCCGCACAGCGTCTCGTCGCAGGGGCACAGCGCCGTTCCGGAAGGGGGACTCTTCCCTCAGCGGTAAGTTTGTCTCAGTTTTCTTCTATTTTTTGGGTCCAACTCGCCCACGGGTGTGTTGAAGTAGAATCCGGACTTGCTCAGAAGGAGGGGTAATGCGAATGTCACATAATTGAGTTGCGAAACTAGGCGAGTGTCGAATGGATTGCTCCTTCGGGTGCTTGCGAATCTACTTAACGTAATTTGGCAGGTATATACTTAAATTAATTACCACTGCCACTTAAGAAAATTAAGTCGAATTATATCAAACATCGAAAATATAGTTCATTTCGAATTTCGGTGTAAGATAAAAATGTTTTAAACTTTAATTTCGTATGCATATTCGTTTTTAAAGCTATTCATGGGCGCCCTCGGAATAAAATTACCAATTTAATAAATATACCCGTATTTGGCATTAGGGCACCCGATGAGCATGTTCGGATTTCTAGTTTAAGATATCTGAATATTATCCTTGGTATTACGTAAATATTTATGATTGCATGTACTCCTCTTGAATTTTATTCTAGTTGTCGACTGAATATGTACCGAATGTTTAACATATGCTTAAATGTGTTGGAAATTTTTATACGATGCTTTCTTTATTGCATCTTATTTTTTGTGTACTTAGGCTGTTATCGAAAATTTTGGAACACTCATTTATTTCTTTATTTCGTTGTTTCTTCTACTGTAATATTTTGTATTTTTTAGCTTCTGTATTTCTGATTTAAGATTTATTCTAACTTCAAATATTATTTTTTTATATGAATATGAGTGAAGCTGTTTTAGGGATGTTTTCAATATAAACATTTTTAATTACGTTAAAAACTTGATATTTTTCCACTGGGACCATTACGTCCATTTCGTCTTTACCTTCATTCTTCATTTGTCACTCAGTAGTTTCAAGGCATTAGAGAATATAGAAAACGATTCCTAACGCTGACGTTTCTTTCGTAATCCTTCCAAATATAAAAAATAATACTTCTTCCTTCGTAAGTCTCTGATTTTTGAGATAATTATCAATTTAATATGTCTTAGAGAACCTATAATTCCAAATATCTTTAATACAGTATCAGTATATACTGTGCTGACAGGTATGGTCATAGTGAGGAGAAATAAACTCTCCCAAACAGTAGCATGCTTGAATTTGAGTGATGAAGGTGCAAAAGGGCCGTACGCGCTTCTAAACAAACACCGCTGCATGTTTTCCCATCTCTCCTACTACTTAAATTAATTTTTCTTATTTGCTTAAATTCTTAAAACATTTAAATATCAATATCCTCTAAATCTCAAGATTTTTGTGAAGATGATACCGTAAGGATTTTCAAGGCTGAAAAAGGCTACCTATTAGACTTATGGTAATTATCCTAAAACGAAGTTTTCATAACCTTCTCGTTATGATGCAAATGCACTTTATTGTATTTAATATTTATTTTTGAATCACTCTATTTTTTGTGTCAGGAGTAACTATGCAAGACCGAGCTGTATTTTTTGAAGCAGTCAAACTTTCGTCGGCGTATTGAAAATCTTGTCGAGGAGTAAATATTTGTGAAATGAAGTGCCTAAAAAATGTAAAATTGGTATCAGTTGGCATTCTAGAATTTTATCCGGTGCACACCGATTTGAGGCACCGTCGAAAGAGATCAATGCAAAATCCGTCACGTTTTTCGGAAACATAAATTTCACTGCGCGCCAGACGGGAGTGCAGGCCATGCACGCGAATCATTTTTTTCTGTAAACGATCCCGGATAAGACTTTGCATATTCTCATTATGAATATGAACTGGTAATAGGCACCCTCGTTAAAAACGGGCGCATCCACGTAAGTCTCCCTCCAGAGTTTTTCGTCCGTTAATGGGGCATAAGGGCGCGATTTTTTCCTCTTTTCATTGCCTCTTTCCTGCCGCGGACTTTTCGTTCCGCTCCGCGCTTAAATGAGCCGACGAAAGGAAAAGTCTTCTTTTTCCTCTCCGCGGAGGAAAAGGGTACAACAGGGCGGACACAACTTCGCCGTCCTTCTCCGCAGTTTCTCCCATTCGCGTCCTTAATCCCGTTCCGTCGCGTGGGAATTTCTCTCCCTGAGACTGTACATTCTCCTTTATGGCACTGCAACGTAGGAAATATCGCTTTTATTCCCGCCGCAGACTGTATCCTCGGAGTGCGGGATCACGCGGGCCCTTCCGCGCTTGTTTTTAATATTGCATCCGCTCGGCTGCACTCGACTGTTTCTCGTCTCGAAGTTTCGCTCCGAGTACTTTTATATTAACGTGGCAGCGGAGCAAGAAATTTCATCCGGAAATATTTATTCGACGCCACTTCAATATGGGGCACGAATTGGTTTCGAGGCGGGATGTGTTAAAAACCAAGAGAAGGCTTTGCCTTGCAAGGGCAGCGGTAATAACTTAGCGCATCGATTTAATTTTTTAATCTACAGCGTCTTCTCCCTCAACCGCGCATTGTGATCGTGATGGTCGTCATCATTTGGTAATCCGGCTAGTTTTAATTTCCGCTCATTAAATGTTGCTTCTTTGAGAAATGGGAGTTCATTCGGCTAATGCCTCGCGTTTTGAACGCGCAATATTTGCTTGTTTCGAAAATATCCCCGCTACTCCGTGCTCTAATCAGTCTATCTAATTTATATTCATTAGTTGCGCGCTTACTACACGTGCCGGATTAATTGCCAATGTCGCGTTAAATGGCAAATAAATGCCGTACACGTCGCTTTAGCGGTGTGAAGTTTAGCTAAAAACTGCGCCGTCGCGCTAATTAATGATCTCTTTAGTATTTAAATTTGATTTAGCGGCTTAAAAAAAAACATCCTCTCGCGCGATTAGTTTTTTAAAGTACTTGGTAATAGAGCACGAATGTGCTTATTTATTCGCTATCAAGCGTGCTCGTCCAAAAGTGGTTATACTTTAAAAAAAAATTAGTGAATATTCCATATGAAGTTTAATCTATCATGCACAGGTTTGTTGCGTAATAATTAAGCTAAAATTGTACATTTTCCCGGAAAATTTTCTTTGCTCTCCGAAATGCAGCTTTGAATTTCGTGTTTGGAGCATAAAATATAATTCCAGAACTGCATAATTAGCGGTATCGAGCAGTTTTCATGAATTTCAAATACTCGTAATCTCATTTCTTTATGCCGCCTAATAATATTTTGTCTTCTCTCTTTGACCTTTGTTGGAATTCGATGAAGAAAGATTGTGTAAATATGTGTGAAGAATACTCTAATTTTTTTGTCAAATTGTTAGCACGATTTGTTTGGGTTTTAATTTATCTGTTATTAATATCTGATTTTTCATAAATTTGGATTTTTTTCCTTTGACGATTTTAGAATTAAAAAAAAATCTGATGTGGCCAGCACATGACTTTCTCCATACATAAGATGTAAATATTTATCTACGGCAGTAATTTCGAACTCTATATTCCATCTAAACTTGGAAGATGAGTTATTAATTTATATATTGTTATCTTTTACGTCACAAACATTATAAATAATGTTTTTCGGGACATGCTCAATGAAAAACGATGAATTTGGCCTTTCGCCCATAGAGCCCAGAGTGCCCGCAAAGTACATAATCAGCAACTTCCAGTTTATCAGTATTTCATGAATAACTCCTAAAAAATCAATGATACAAAAATATGTTTCATACAAAAGTTATAGTAAATTACATTTTCTAAAACATTTATAAATAATAGTATATACCTAAATATCATATTTATGGAGATATTTTGAAAACCGGAAATGAGCTTTGAAGAATGAAGCTCAACTTCCGGTTAACCGATTCACTCCAAAACCTAATCAACTCTAACGACTGTAATAAAAGTACTATATATGAAATTTGGTGTTGATCCGACAAATAGTTTTCATGTTAGAGCGCCCACAAAGTACATAATCATCTTCTTCCGGTTTATCAGTATTTCACGAATAACTCCTAATCAATCGGTGATACAAAAATATGTTAAATACAAAAGTTATAGTAACACAGATTATCTAAAACTTTTATAAGCTATACAATATACCTATCTATTATATATAGATGCTTCTCCGGATTCATTCATATAGATAGATAGATAGATAGATAGATAGGATACTAATTCACAGCCTAAACCACAAGCGTCATTGACTTGAAATTTTTACGACGTATTGGCCATTACGTGTAACCGCCAGAAAAATTGCGATTTTGATCCTCAGTGTCATGGGTTCGATTCCAGAGGGCCCCAAAGTCGCAATTTTCTGCATAAGAATACACGGCGGGGAATTTCGAAAATATTTTTGGGGCACTTCCCGGAGAAAGAAAGATATGAAACTCGAGGGATCGCTAGAAACCGTGCGTATCCAACGAAAATCAGAAACACATCTTCGAATTTTGTCCATGGTTTTATGCTAGGTCGGGGCAAAAATCGGCCGTTTAAAATGCATTGCGGCGATTTTGAAGATTTTTTTTGGATCCTTTCCCGATAACATGGATATTTGAAACTTGCACGAGGATAGATATCATGAATATATTACATAATCAAATTTTACGTGTTCGCTTTTTGTCCTTGGTTCGATCCCAGAGGGCCATTTGCACTTCTCAATGCATTTCTTACGGAGATAACGGAAACTAAATTTAGATACTTTCCAGCATCCTATCGACTTCAAACTTTGCATGATACAAGAGCAAGTCTTTCCAAATCAAGCTGTGCATTCACAGCTAACAATACGTCCTGGGTTCGACACCAGGTATCTCTGCAATCAGAAGTTGATCCGATTTTTAGGAATTATTTTGAAACCTTTCCCAATAATATAGAAACTTGAAATTCGGCATATAGGTAGAGATCAAAAAATAACTTTCAAAAACATCTTTTAGATTTCCAAGATCGTCCTTGGTTCGAGTCCCGAGAGGCATTTACATTCGTGAATATTAGAACGTCTTTTGAGGCAGTTGTAGCCAATATTTCTGCTTGAATTTTCACACATAGTTAGAGATGGTGATCTTCTATTGTGTTCTATAGTACGTTTATCAGTAAGTCCAGGGTTCGATGCCAGACGATGAAATATCAGCGAATTTTAAGAAAAAATTAAATCCTTTTTTTTTTCTTTTGAGGACCGTCCCTATATGATGCCGATATGAAATTAGTGTTGCCGATCTGCTTGCAGTATGCAAGCTACATTTTACTCGTATATCATATTTATGGAGATATTTTGAAAACCGGAAATGAGCTTTAATGAATAAAACTCGACTTCCGGTTGATCGATTTACTCCAAAAACTAATCAACTCTGACAGCACCCACCACAGTACTATATATGAAGTTTGGTATTGATACGACTAATAGTTTTCACGTTAGAGCGCCCACTATCACACACACACATACACACACACACACACACTAAACACACACACACACACACAGACCCCAAAACATGTATTTCCGTTGAAATCTCGAAGTCGATTTTTTTCATGAAAACAATACTTTCTCTATACTTCGTATATGGAGAAAGTAACAAGAATTCTGTCTGAAAATAGTGGATTAATTATTAGTATTAATGTATTTGAAAAGAAGGCTTCAGTAATGCATTCTTGATTGGTTTTTGTCGTGTAAGGGAATGTTTTTACTAAAAACAGTAATTATTTGTACCCATTCATTAAAAAAACCGCTATATTCTGTAATAAACTGTAGTTTTTAATTTTGTTTCTGGACGAAACTTTGTAAACGAAAATGGCCTTTGTTGATGAAATTACTCGATTTTCTGCCTCATAGGATTTCTATGATAACGATTTTATTTTCCGAAATATGTTGGATTTTATGATTGTGAGATGCTTGTTATTTAAGTATAATTTCGTATGAAATTTGGATTCGTTGAATTTTTCTCCGTCATGTTTACCTCCTTTCTGTTGAATGGATATACAACTAGGTTGAACTAGATTTGTGTCCAAGTACTACTCTTTCCACCCTATTTTCCGTGATATTTTCTTCTTATTCCTATGCTGTAAGAGGAGTTAATTTTACGAGGTTGCTCGAGGAAAACGTTTCAAGCTTTAATGCTAAAGGCAGGATTTTCGTTCTATTTTCCTTGCTCGTTGTGGTTCGTTTGGCTCTTTTTCATGGCAGCGCGAATAGCTGCAGAGATGCTGAAAAGGAGTATCCTCTCCGAAATCTAGAAAGTTTTTATTTTCAAGTATTTCTCTATCAGACGTTGATTCCGCACAGGGATTTCAAGAAAGCAAAAACTGAAATTTTCCCCTCCCCCCGTATAATATTCCGTAAATTTAAAATATTGCGTCGATAGTTATTTCAAATAATATTCTAAATAATGATCAAAAATATCATCATCTTAGTTTCAGTTCAACATATAGTAACGTGAAAACATGATAGAATCAACACTTCTTGAAATTTACGATTCATCTTCGGTATAGGATAATCTATTTTTCAATTAGTCTATGTTGAATTTAAAATTCTTCCTTCCTTTTATATCGCAGTCTTGGAAGTTATGAACATGGTTTTAAGTTACGCCTTTAAAAAAATATTTAAGTTAGTTAAATTCATCGATAAATCAAGATTTTGTTAAGATATGTTCAAATATATGCATCCAATTTTACTTGAATGTTTGAAAATAAAAATGATGAATATTTACAGCGAGTATATTTGCTTACTGGGAAGTATTAAGATATTTTCTTAGAGATGGGAGTTGCTGTCGGAGAAAATACTAAAATTATCATTAAGAGTACCGAAAGGTGACGAGATGACAATGAAAGAATATCATTGGATAAGAAGAGAATATAATATCTATTCTTTGGCCGCTTAGTGTTCTTCATCTGTTGCTATATTTAAAAAACGGTTGTAGTTTATTATATGTCATATCGAAGGTTTCTATACATACGTTTTGCCTGGTTGTTGGAAATGAATGGCAAGGTTAAGGGAGTCACAACAGATGTAATGGCACTATTATTATTCAGTAACATAGTTAAACATTCTGTCCAATAGTAGTTGTAGTCATGGCTCCTTAAATTGTGTAGTTTGATGGCTCCTTAAATTTTTCACTTGGTCTAAAAGTGCGTGGGAAAATCGGGAGGAAAGTGGGTGTACGTATCTGTTTTGGAATGGTATACAAAGCTTGTGGTCGTTAGGAACGGTCCACCGGGTGTGACTGGCGTCGCCAACCGCAAGTTATAAATTGCCGAATTTAGTGTCGATATTATACAGGCCGGGGAAATATATGCTCAGAAATTACTTTTTCATAATGCATCGCTCTTGACTTTGTTTCTGCGGAAGCCGCAGTCACAAAGGCTCAGTTGCGATACGCTCCGCGAAAAATGATGCCACTTTCCTTCGGCAATAAATCCTCTTTTCCGCAAACTCTTAATGAGAAAAATGGTAAAAAATCGGCACTATCCGAGACGAGGAAAATGCCGGGGATGTCTCATCCCATAATTTTTCGAGAGGAATTTGGTCCCGTAAATCTCCATTATATTGCTCCAATCCAGATTGCGATTGTGCACTTTTGTAGTTTGCATACAGAATCGATTTGACATGCTCTCATATCGGGGAAATTTATCTCCCCTACTCCTCCTTATTCATCTTCCTTTCATCTCGCCATCTTCTTCTTTGGGCACTCTTTCCCATTCTCCTATTATCTTCGGGCCGAGTTTCATCTCTTTTAAATCGATCTGCAAACTCCTTTCTTTCTGTACAGTGTTCACGATCTCTTACATCGTTTTCTCTCGCCCCTTCTCGCCCCCTCTTCCGTTTCTCTTTCGTCTTGCATTATTAAACTCTCTTCCATCTTTGCCTACCGAGAGGTGCTGCCTTTGGATTTTGTTTCCTACGTGGGTGCCTTTTCCTGTATAATTCTCGCGCTGTAACAGTTTTTTCGTTTAATTGGTTGAGGAGTCTTGGATTCTCATTTGAAATATAAAGCTGAAATTTCGTCTTAAATATCTTAAATATGTTAAAATTAAAATAATAATTATAATGTAATGGAATATAAAATGAATATATTTTTATTATCCCTGCGAAGATACGTATCATGGACATTTAGGTCCGGTGCTATAATAGTTAATGGCTAAATTATATTATAGTTCCAAAATATTCCAATATCACGAGATAAGCACTGAGCAAGCTTGAAATAATTATATAGCGTAGAATAAAGGGTTTAGATGTATAATTACTCTCTTATTTCATCTTTCTATTTGATTTATTTTAATTATTAATAATACAGCACGCACTTTGTATATTTCTCGAGAAGGTTTTATTGGCTATAAACAAGTTATGATTGATTTTTAGAGTGTACATTTATGTATATCGTTGATAGTTTTACGCTTGCATTAAGTTCATACCAGTATAAATGAATGCATAAATTTACAAAATTTTCTGTTGTCATATTCGTTTTATAAATGGTGAGTGCGAAATTTACCTGATTTTTATTGTTAAATGGTTTTGTTAATTGAATTCTGTAAATGACAACAAGTTCTCCTCCATTTTTTTAAGAGATGTTCTAACGCAAAATACACCTTCTGGTAAAAAGAGTAGGTAAAATATTCCAGCATAGTTAAATTATCATATTTTATGAACTACATATAAAATTGGGAGAAAAAAAAATAGGGTAGTTAATTCACTCTTGCTATCGTTTTCAAAAATTAGCAACCCAAATTTTCATTCTATTTTAAGGATGGGGTTCATTTTTCCGTTTGCATTAAAATTAGCTTTTTACCATATTAAAATTTTTATTTTGCACCGAGTCCTTCACATAAAACGATACTTAAATAAATATTTTATAGCGTGGAATTTATTGAATCATAATTGAGAATATTCAATTTGAAAGCTTTCAAGTAATATCTGAAGAGGTCATTAAAGAAAATCCCTCCCTCTGCCTCCTGAATCCAGCCTTGTTGTTTATCATCATCATTGCAAATCGACGTTTTTGCTTAGCACATCTTCATCACTCATTCTCGCCAGACCCGGATTAGATCCAAGGCGACATTAATTGAATGCGGGCCCTAATTAAAAATGCCGCTGATCCTCGGAAGTATTTTCCCCGGCGTCGTCCATTCTAATTAGTATGCTAATGGGATGGCCGAAAACTTAACGGTTTACGGCGTCGGAGGCTTTTAATGAAAAATGATTATATTTATCGCGGGCGAAATAAAAACATAGCCGTACCCATAGTCTTTATGTGCCGGAACCATGCATCCTTTTCTGCTATCTCATTTCCTTCCTCGGCTGAAAGAGTTGTGTTGTTTGTTTTCGCACAGGCTTATGGAACCGAGAGTTTCCTGTAGTGGCGGGGTAAGCTTTCTCCTCGTGAAAACATTCGGCCCCTGGAAAGGCCCTCAACTCTGCAAAATCCATATCTCGGATTTCTTCTGTATTCCGCCCTATTTTCCCGTTATGTAAATGTAGGTTTCCCAACTGCAGTAGGAAGTAGATTATCTCATAGCTGATTGGAAGAAGGATGGTCCAGTTAATCAGATAGGTTCGACAATGAGCCGTGTGTTTCGGTATACAATCGATCTAACCGAAGTGAATTTCAATTGAGCCCTTAGGGAAGTTAATTCACCCAAGATTATTACCGCCGTAGTTTGGAGAATGAAGTATTAAGGGAGTAATTGGCCCCATCACCATGGGCTTCGATACAGTAAACGATGGCGAAATTTTGCACGGAAGGATATTTAGATTATACGAAAGGTCGTACGGTAGTTACTCGGAGGCAGTACGCTCTTGATGGATTACTATGACGCAGTTGTTTGCCTTTCCTGAATGGTCAGTAATCGCAGATGCTTCATCCTTTTAATTTTCATCCCGCGAGTCCCAACTCCATTCGATAACAAAAAGCTGTCATTTTGTATATCAAGCTAATCTTCGGTAACCTCCATACATCTATTCGTGAAGACCGTTGTGATTGTTTGTTATTGGCTCTTCATGCTTCGTGAGTCAATTGTATAGTCGTTTTCTATTTGTGATTGAATGACTGAATGCTTAAATCAATAATTGGATTTATATTACCCTTGTAACAGAGAATGTTAGGCAAATGTAACGTGATTTATTTTTGGAAATGTGTATTAGTTTTAATTTTAAATCCTTTGAATCAGAGGTTAATTTACTTTTCACGGTGTCTCATAAATCGTAGTGTTTTACTGATTTTGACGATGAATAGAATGGCGGATTGCTTTTGCGTTAGGTAGTGTTCTCACAAATGAAGCTGACGTATTGCTTCAAAATGAGAATAGATATTGAGAAGGGAATTATTTTTAACACATATTTTAGTTTCCGCGGTATTATTATTTCAAAGTTCACTTGGATGATGAATTACCAACCGTGATTATAAGACTTAAAAGTTCGCTAGTTACAAAAAATACAGCCAAAACGTACCGGTTGTTTTTTTACCTAAGATATTCTGGGTCACATTGACGCTTCGCAATCAATTAGGGCAAAAAGTGGTATCCACCCAGTTTCACTTAGTTTCCGCCAAAAATGTCTATCCCATTAGAGGCTAAATGTATCTATCTTCCGAATTTTAATGACTTGTTTTCCATTCGAAATTTTTTTTGGATTCATTTTTTTCGGACGAAGCATTACAAAGGTAATCGCAATCCTCATCTAACGTTCCTTTTAAAAGAGCATCATCCTTCGAAAGATCCTAAAGGTGCTTTTCTAAATTTCGGGATAAATATTTTCATGGGTAGTCGTATCAGATCGCCTCCGGTCGGATTCTGGTTGATTAGGCAACGTGAAGTCATACTCATTATTTGGCCATAATATCAGCAAGGGGCCATCCTTAAATTATGTCACGATATTTTTGGAATTACTGACCCCTCTTTTACAAAATGTTGCATATAAATTTTTACCCCCATAGATGCAATTTTGCCACATGTTCCCTTAAGGCTTTGATTTTTTGTTTTTGCTTTAATTTTCGTATTTTATACACATAACTAACTGAAATTTCCACGTATTATTTATTGCAAGGGTTTCGTGGAAAAATTGATAAGATATAATATGAGTAAATATATTTTTGCTGGCTAAATGGTATTCTCCACATGGTTCTAGGTCGAAAATCAAAACTAAAATAACTATGAAACTAACTTACTGAATTAGTTGTACGCAAGATTGGTTGATTCCTATATCTTTTGGTTTGTTTCGAATTTTGGTTTGCGTGTACATAAATTCGGTGTCATTTGCCAAAATATTCGTTAGCTGAGTTCAAACTGCGGTGGAATATTATTCATTTTATGATGGTGAAGCTGTTATTTTGTGAAACTTCGTAATAGAAGTGGTGTTATTCTCAGTTAACAGAAAAAAATCTCACTGGGTTACTCATTTTTCTCAAATATTTACATTACTTTATTTAACTATTCAAGTCTATTATGTTTTATTGCGGTGTTTGATGATAAGAAATTAATTTTCATAATCAGAGAATTATGTGTTGAATTATTTTTGGGAGTTTCTGTCCGGAGGATGGGATGGTATGTGCCATTATATCTTCCCGTGATAAAATGCTTTGCGTTAAATCGATTTCCTAAAAATAAATTACCTCCCTAAGAATCTTTTTTCGTTCAAATGTGCTGGGGAATCATTCCTTATTTGCAATCGAGCATAATTCTTTTAAAATTGTGCAATTTGTTTTGGAAGAATTATTTCAGTCGGTCGGCTTAAACCGAAAGAGCTATTTAATTCATTGCATAGAACATCAGCGGCTAATACTTTCTCATACTAGCTTTTATTTGGGCGTTCATTTTATTTTCTTCCCTGCAGTTGCATTTAAATTACGCTGCTCCGAGTTGAATAAAATTTCTCTTCCTCAGCCTGGATTCGGTCGGAATTAATTCCTTTGTTTGTTTGTTCGTCTGTCTAGACTTTTCAAAACGCCAGGAAAGGGGACATTTTTATTTTCTTTCGGGAACGAATCCACTCTCGGCTTCTCACGGGCTGAATTGTCAACTTCTCGGGAGAATTCCGTTGTATTAGCTCCTCCTCCTTTTATTCCTAAGGTTTTTCCGTACGTTCCCCGCGCTTTTTTTCTCCGGCCGAGGAACGCCGTGTAAATTAAGCGTTTTAACGCAGTCGGTGCGAGCGGCATCTCGGAGAGCCAAAGTGTTATTTAATGGAGGAAATTGTGCCCCGGGCGCTTTCCGTCACCGTTCTTTTTTTTCGGAAACTCCTTCCTCCTCTACTTCATTACGAGAAACTGGGTAGCGCGCATCTTGAGGCCAAGTGTGTCTTTCATTAGGATTGTAGGTCAGCACCAGACTGTGGGCCCGAATCGATAAACTTAAAAAGAGGTATGTAGACGGCTATGAATAGGAGAGAGGAAAGAGTATGGATTCGGAGCATTGTAATGGCTCCATCTCTTCCTTTTTGTGACCGATTTCTGTTCCTTTGAAGGGAAATGTAATCCGTAGTGAATAGGGATGCAGCTCGCGGTATACGTGAGGTTTGAAGAGTGACTGGCCGTCTTAGGGGATGCTCTCCCGTCTCTGTTCTGTGTTCTGCCGGAATGCTTAGGCTTCTATTTGGTTTTATTTTTCCTCCTCCGAGATTTATCCGTGCTGTGATTCGTGAATGGCTGTTAAAGAAATGGGGTGAGATCTGGGACGTACCGAAAGTTCTTATTGTTTTAATTGCTCTAAGTGAAATTCCATTATGGAGTATTATCATCATCCTTTTCATTTTATATTCCACGATTGTACAATAATATCTAAACAGCAAACATTAAATTATACTAAATCCTCAACGATTTCTCTAAAAAATGGTCAACATTTATTGCACGATTTATTAAAAAGGGTTACTTTGAACGTACCTAATACCTCGTATTAACCTAGGAATATTTCCAAGAAAAAACATTATTGAGTAAAATCTGACAGAACCTTGATCTCCCTATTGACCATCGGTTGCTCTAACCATCTTGCTTGTCGGCATGTCCCAATTCTGGCATGATATATTAATTGAATTGGGAGATCCAGGTTCGAGTCCCGCTCTAGTTATACTTTATCATGTCCGTTTGTAATCGGGAAACATTTATTGCGTTTTATTGCTGACCTCCTGCTAACTGACTTAATAAACTGATAAATAAACATATATAAATCTTAACTGGTCAGTGTAATAGAAAAAAGCAAATTTAGGGTGGAATCTTCCTTAAGATGTCCGATACTGTATTTATGTAAAATATCTGAGTGATCAAACAAAGAATTTTAAAATGTTTGGTGGTTTTCTTTTCACTGAAATACGTTGTTAGCAGATGCTAAGTTTTCGTTGGAGGTTTTGTAATTTTCCGAAGGAAAAACTTATAGATAAAAGACCGAAATCCCCATTTTCTTTTTTCTGCAATTTTGTGAAGGGTTACAGCTACAGTCAGTCCACAATTGCTCAACGATGAAATAAAATATTCCTACGTCTTCCACTCTTCCTTCCTAACATCCGGCTACATGGGTAAGGTTACTCTTATGTTATTATGATTTAACAGAGCATGTGTCCCGCGATATTATACAATATTTTATCATAAGTAAATATTCCGGTTATCGGAGGGTATCCAATTTGGAATCATTAGTTTTGATATTTGTGTAGTGGATTCATTCTCATATAAATGAATTTTGTGCAGATTAATTATAGCAAAAATTTATTCCTTTGTAAAATAGCAACACAATTTATTGACAGAAAAACCTTTTGTACGCGTCTATTATACGGTGGAACTGTTAAATGTGATCCACATTTTCATTTCCTTGGCATACCGCTCCAAACATGTTATCATGGTTTCTAATTTACCTATCGCTGACTTCGATGTAGCTCTATTGAATGTGATCGATAAAAATTTGGATCTATTAAAATAAAAATGTTATTTCTTTTAAAATATCAAACTACCTTGAGCTTAAAAAACATTCAATTTTACATTTATATTCTAAAGTTAAATATTTAATAAACTAGTACAATTTGATGGTTCAGAAGGATCCAAATGGTTCCTGCGATCGACTGGACATCGATAGGTCGACAACAATCGATAGGTCGACCGAAATCTACTTTGGTAATAGCATTCGCATATTATGGCTATATTCTTCTCGCTTCTCATTATATTTCTTGGAAGCAGCCGCACTTCGGAGTATATATCTTATGATACGAATGCGGACTAAGTGTATCGCCAAGAAGGACCAACACCCTTGGCAAGGGAGGAAAATACCGAAGGAATAACTGGAAGCGAGAGCGTCTCTGATTTCCAAATAAGCTCGATATATTTTGTGCTTGACTTAGCCTCGTATCTTTGAATGCGGGTAATGCACCCTTCTCCGCCCGTTCCCAGAAAAATCCTTCCGTATTACCGTCGAATTGCATGCTGCTCTTGTTAGGCTTTATTTATACAGTTTAGAATGAAAAAGAGAATATACTTTAATTTTTCTCACATTTCCCGTAAACATCTATACTTGGGCAGTTACTGTTAGGGACAATAAGATAAGCAAGGGATGAACAAAAACACCAATGCCCTAAGGGGCCATCCGAAAATGACGAGAAGCTTAAGTGGGGGGTCTGAGAATTTGTGAATTAGAAGCGGGGTTCTGTATCACAATGTTATGTGAGAAACAAGCAAAACTTCGTTGTAGAATCTTCATTACCTGAAATGGAGAAGAGCCCATTTAAATGCAAAGGATGTCTATAGGAATATGATTTCATTTCGTCAATTTGTGTGTGGTGAGGCTCAAGGATTGATGCTAGTAAATGGCTAATTACTTGTATCATATCAGCGCCTTTCGTTTAAATTTCAATGTGGATCTTTCAGCACGAAAGAAAAATTTGAAACTCGAATAGTAGTTTATAATGTAAAAATTAGATCATAAAAAGGCATGCCTTAAGATACCATGAGATACCCTAATATATATAAGGGAGGGAGGTGCTCTGTCCGACATTTTGTATCAGAGGGTTTGAGATTGGGTATTCTCCGGAAAAGTCTTGCCAACGTTTTAGGATGATCCCAAATTTGTGAAAACAGGAATCGGCGGGTCTCGAACCTGATAATTAATCAACTTTTACTGAAGTATGCAAAATATCGTTAACTTCTCGAATCATGAATTTAATGTTAAATTTTTATTTGCTCTCTTAATGGTTTTGGAGGTCTAAAGGGTGATACTCTTCATAATGCAAGCATTCGTTTTTAATTAATCAAAGCTGACGATATATGGCGAAACTTGTAAAAACAATCTGTCTGTTTCCACGGCAAAGTCAGATTGTGTTCAATTCTACTAATCAATCAGTTTTTTTTTGGAAAGTGATTTTCAAATACGATTTTAACTACAATTTTCTCTTAATTTTAAGATCAATAATATTTATACGTAATGAAAAATTTATTTAAAGCAATCTTACGGCAGAAGTGTTTTATCTCGGGTAGATTTTCCAAAATTATTTTATGATATTTATGCAGTCAGTTTTCTCCAGCCGTAGATGTTGTTAATTTCCGTAACTTGGCCTAAAAATTAATCTCGCGATCCATCCATTTGACCCTTTTCCCTTTTGGCAACTGTGCATATCCCCACGTTTTGTAACATCTGCGGATTTGGGTCAAAGTAAGTTTTCTGTGGTCCACAGGTTTCAGTGCGCTTTGGCGAATTTTTATATGAATGCCGTAACAGTTGTATAGCTCAGCATTTTTACTCTTGAAAAGTTGAGCAAAACACCGAACCATCGAAGCGAGCGGTTAATTATTGATCGGGAAGATAAAATTGCGGCTCCAAAATTCGTAATGTAATTCCGACTAACGCATGTAATTCTGCGGTTTTTCCTGCTAACCCTCTTTGCGGTTCGCCACAGTCTAGCTTAAACTTCGATTAAATCCCTGCCCCGAGCATAGATTTCCAATCATTAGCTTACAGAATCACGTATGCTAAGATACGTGATCTGATGCAGAAATAATGTGTGATTCCATTCCCTTATGTTTAACTGGGAAACATCATAAGGTTGATTCTCTCTCGTTCGAGTATTGGCTCCTTTATACTATTCCGTTTTTATCCACTTCCAGTAATTGTCTTCTAGTCGATAAAAATGATAGAAAAATGCAATACAGGTAGCTCTACTTAACGTCTACTAAATTAATGTAAAATTCGTGCAATATAAAACTTATTTTATGACTATGAAAATGTTTGAAATTTTATTTGCAAAGTTTTAACGCATGGGTTGCACAAAATGTATACGTATTATCAATAAACTATGATAACATCCAAAAATGAATTATATATATTGTGTTTAAATATTATCGTGAGTGTATTTATTTATATGAAGTGCATGCAAATGTCCGCTGCATTAAACTGTGAAGTTCATCTCATTATTTCTATTGAAGGTATGCTTAATTGGTTTATGTAATTCTTCCTTGTTTTTGAAGCTTTCATTTCAAGAAAGATGTCTTAAATATGAATCTTTTTCTGAATTGTGTGGTTTGTTCCTTTTACTAATTATTTGTAATTAGAATCAGTTACATATCATTGAAATTTTTGTCTCTCTATATATAAATATTTAAGCTCGGAATATTATAAATGAAACGAAAATAATAAGAGAAGTTGCATTACTTTTTATATATTGTTGACATTGTATTATAGTCGACGAATGAATGCATTCGTATCAGCCATTTGAAACGGGATGTGTATCAGTAGAAGGCGAGCCAAATTTTTAAGAGATCCGTATTGCTTTGTTTTCTATCGTGCTTAAGCTGGCGCGTAGGAGATCTTGGCGAACTCAGTTATTCACGTCAATTGACAATCCAATGAAGGGTGCTGGCAAGTGGCGTAACTGGACGCTACATCTCTCTTTAATCGTCTAAGTTCTCAATTGGGCCCTATCCTGCCTCTTAAGGCATCGGGCAAACGGAGCCCTTTTTACTCCCTTTCTTTTACGTCCCTGCAGTATTTGGTTTTCGTCAAGGGCTTCCTATTAACCGCCTTTAAGGGCCACGTGACGAAAGTTGACGTAAACGATTGGGCTTAGTTTCTGCGGGGAAGGTGGGAAAAGTGTTCTGCCGCAGGAAAGGTACGTGGCTTTCGCATTTCAAAAGGTATGGGGCCCTTTTACGCCGTATATTTTATATCATTGCTCTGCCTACCTGAAAAAATACACAGCGAATCAAATTACGAACTTAATTCGATTCCAACCACGGATCACTTATAGAAAGGTTTATTTTTCCCTGATCTAAATTTATGCGCAACTATGACTCCAAAGGTATTCTATTTAGTACCGTATGTTTTAAAAACACGATCTAAGGGTACGATAATTCCTTGAAAACAATCTTAGTAAGAGTCTGAATTTCTGCACTATATATCCATGTTTTTATAATTTTCCCAAAGCCAAGGGATTGTTCAAACCGAATTAAAATTGGTTTACGCTACTCATTACTTTTTATTGCGGTATCCGAGGAAGTATGTAACCACCGGAGAATGGCCATCCCAAGCTTACTATTCAGGATGTCTCCGTAGAGAATGAAGTGTGTTTGAATTATGATCCCGCTAACAAAATTACAATATCACTGTGATAATCGCTTACCATTTGATTTTTATGAATTATCTTGGGTCCAGGTATCTTATCCCACGGTCATAGTGCGAAATTAATGAATTTTTGATGTTATAAAATTCTCGTTTACGCCGTTTCTAATGTACGCGTCGTGTCACCGTATTCTCCGATTATCGTACCTTCTTTACTTCCTTACTCATTCTCCGCAAATGGCAGCGAAGGAAGTTGGAATTGTGGGAAAAGGCGAGCGAGGAAAAGTGTAGGAGTTGGAAGACTGTAAACTGTGGGAAGTCTGTGCATTTTTCACGTAAGTGCGTCACATTTTACCAGCTCTTCCATTCTCTTAGCGTTCTCTAAAAATACTTTTCTCTAGAAATACTTCTATCCCTCCTTATCGGTTCTTCGTGCTCTTTCTAAAATTTCCTCATATCGATGATTCTTTCCTCTTCATACTCTTTAAGTATAAAGGCTGGACTGCAGAAATCTCAAAGATATTTTATGGCACTTCTGTCTCGTCTTTTCTCTCTGTGTGACTTCTGAGTCTTCTTCGTTAGCCATCATTCCATCCCTTATATCATTCTACCCCACCATGCTTTTTCATGCTTGTCTTATCCTCTGACTCCTTAATCCCTCTCTCCTCGCTATTGAAATAAATAGGTTTATCTGTCCGTTACAATCCTTGGCTCTCTTAATCTCTTCTGCTCAATATCCCCTTCTCAGTTGGTGCAGCTTAACCCCTTTCTCACAATATATGAGCGAGCGACGGTAGTACGTTCAGCAGGTCTTCCTTCACTAACTGCTTGCGAGATGGCACGATACCACCTTGGAAAGGGATTTATGTGTTTGTATATCTTCTGTTAATTGACACAGTGGGCAGAAGAATCGCCGTGGGTATGAAGCACAACACATTTGCTGCTATTCTCTTCTTTGTATTCTCAGTCTTCTCCTTCGCTCCTTTCCCTTTCCATGGCTAAATTTGCTATCAGGTATGAAGATTTTATGCTCCCATCTAAATTCATTTCTATTTATTCTATGGGGAATTTAAACTCGAGCAGTAATAATTGAAACAAAACACTGAATTTATAACCTGATGTCTTTAACATCCATAAGAAATACACGTAAAGTTATTTATTATTTTTATTGATGACTTTTTACTTTCGTAAAATTTAATTACAAATTATGGTCGCGAAATTGGTAGAGATATAACATGAAAGATGAGGCAATAGAGATTTTTTTTCGTACATTTTTCGTAAGAGTCATCTTCCAAATATAGGACATTTTTACGTTTCTTATTAAATTTTGGTTGTTATAGTAATAGCAGCAATGCAGCGGTCGCCTCAGTATTTAGTGGGAATCATGTCTAAAAAAATGTTTGAATGACAGTATCAACCGTTAATAGAAAACTGTCACGTGAATATCATTGTTTTAGTACTAGCCGTCCATGAAACCATCTACTATAGAAATCCGTTTAAAATTCAATTACTTATTTAATTAATTTGTTAATATTTGTATTTTAATGAATGGAATAAAATAGCCACGTAAACATCAACTTAATTCTTCTTTTTTAAAGATCCTTAAATTGAAATAGTACAAAAAGCCATCTCAAGCATTCTCACAATTCAGTATTTTCTCGCACCCTAAAATTCCTTCCAATTCCGTCATATCCTTCACCCCTCGTCTCCTTTCATTTATCATTGCCAAACTCCCTTTTATCACCCTAAACCTTCTTGTCTTCATATTCCTCACTATGGTTTTCCTGTCATCCTCGCATCAATCTCGTAAATCTTTCCGAAACATCTTTTTCGAGATCCTCTACCAACAGCTCTTTTTCCTCACGAAAGCCTTTTTTACTGACCCATTCATCCGCTTCCTCTCTTGCTGTACCATCCCACGTTCAGAAAAGGTTTGGTTGTGAGTATTGCTCCATTTCCCTTAACATGTTGATGTTTCATAAATTATTACAAATATTTTTTTGTTTTAATGGAATTCGAAGAGTTTATCGAGTTCTAGTAATGCCAAAATTATTGTATAGTATTTATGCGAGCTTACAAGGAATGTGATAGCAGGAATCATATACATATAATAGTAGAATGACACGCACAAGGGATCGTGCCAAACCGCTACGGCACCTTGGGTGTGATTTATTACGTGGCATTACATTTCAATTTAATTTAAAGAGAGTACTTGGTCTTCTGTCAAAGAAATTCACATTTTTACAAAGTGAAACCTTCATCCATAAAAATGAGCATCCCAATGTTATTCGATTGGCGACTGAGGAGGTCGTATCACCACCTCAACTATACCAACTTATACATGCGATATTCTTATTTCTGGATCCGTCGCGGATAATTACAATTATGATCAATAAAGGTCTTGAACAAGCTCTTACGATACTTAAGTGTTATGTTCTACGTAGCTCAATGAGGCCCCTTGTTTTATCTTGAGTTTCATCACAAAAATGATACATTTATCACTCTATGTTTAAGATTGAGAATTGTTTTAAAATATTCTCCTGGTTGCTTTCAACTTTTATTACTTTCGCGTTTCTCATTCGTGAGCCATCGCCAACTGAATAATATATTTTCGGGCATTAAACCACCATCATCCTTCCTGCTCGCGGACGCTTCATAAAATCTTCTCCACCCACCTCACTTCTCTAGAACGATAAATTTTTCCCCACGAGACGAGAAATCCTGCCAGGTCTAGCTGGGAAAAGACCACATTGGCAGCACTGTCAGCTCCAAGTCGAAGAAACGCACTTAACGGGCGTCATCCCCGTCCTTGCGGGATGTCTGCCGTCATACTCGAAGAGGGAGACGATAAAGATGGGAGGGAGAAGGGCGTGAGAGGAAGTCTTGATGGGTAAGTAAGTAAGAGTTTTGAGGAGGAAAATCCTGCCGAGGCTTATTCGGAAGGGTAACAGGGTCAAGTGGGGGTTGGTGGGAATGGGGAAGGCGTGATTAAATCCGCAAATGAGCTTAAGGGGTTAGGAAAATTAGAAGTAAGAGACACGTTTGAGTTAAATTAGGATGGAGACGCGGACGAGGGAGGTCTCCAATGAGGGCCGAGGGTCGCGGTGGTCGCTTCCTGAGCTTTTTATTTTCATCTCCGTTTCTTATCTTCTGGTATCCCAAGGAGGATTTCTTGCGTTTCCTTCAAGAGCTTTGATTTAATGGGTTGGGTGGATAATCTAATAAATCCAAAATCCAAAAATGTGTCAGATTTCTTGTGAAGGTACGTGGTAAAGCTACGTGGGAATATCATAATTATGCTAAACCTTTGACCTGGAAAATAATATTTGAAAACTACAGAACGGGTGGAAGTAAACGATCCTATACATGAACACTTATATACTGCAACTCTTTTGTATCTCTAAAATTACTAATGACTAATCAGTTGCTGGTCAAGGAGTACCAGTCACAGCCAAGCAGTTATAAGATAAAAATGAAATATAATCACTCCACTTTTTACACGTTTTATGTATGCATTTTATGTGTGCTTGTCACTGAATGAATTTCCAAGGCTTTCCATATCCATCCACTTAAATTTCCAGTTCACGATGCCGATCGTAAAAATAATTCTATGACATGCACGTCAATAAAAACTTCAGTTAGAATCGTTCTTACTAATTGGACGTAAAGGGCTGGGATTATCATCCTCATTGAGGTTGTACGATGTATACCAAAAGAAAGACAAAATAGTACGTGAGCGTTTTTATAAGGCTATGCAACACGTATTATATTCATCTTCACAGAAAACGTAGGACTGCAAGGAAATAATCTTACCGTTCAAAATTATAATACATTAATTATCTTAAGTTTTGTTGTTAAATGATGTCCCACTTAAAGAAAGTGGGCCTGGGTATATTTGGCACCTTATTACGTTAGGTATTAAGGTTCAGGAGACTGTTAGTAACTGAGGGAGGGTCAGAAATCTTAAAAAAACTATGACAGTAATTAAAGAAAGAATCTCTTGCTGCTCTCGAACTGTTAATTCTTTTGTTCTTAACGCAGAAATTATTTTTCTTCTTTAACGAAGCCCTCCCTGATTGTGATTCTGTTAGTTCTTATGATATTGATTAAATGAACAACCTTTATACAGTTCCTAATCTTTGTGATTCTTGGTGATACCGCGATCATTTTTATCAAATCCACATATACAGATATTACTTTTCGGGAAGTTCGCGTGAAAAAGTATCAGAAGTTCAATTTCTTTGAAGGATTCATCTCCATGGTGGTCGGCTCCTTGATCAGAAGTTTCCTCTTTTTTTCATCAACCTGGTATAGAGCGACGAGGAAATCCACTACTCTCCAATAGAATAATAGGGATTACATAGCTTCCAATATAAAGTTGATTTGAGTCCGAAACTTAAGGGATTCTTTGTAAGAGTTTGTTATGAAAGTTTCCTGGCCCTCATATCTTCCTCCACGTCATGCTTCTGAGCTTTCTGTCTTAATCAATACTTCCTTTTGCCTTTCCCAATCACTTCCAACGCTCCTTTGTTCTCGTCTTCGTATTTTTCTGTATATTGTACGATTTCATATTTGAGGCCTTGGGTATATTTTTATCCGTCCATTTTTTCTGTTTATGAAAAGCTGTTTTTCGTCTTTACGCATAGGTGGGTCCGCTCCTTTCCTTAACGTATTCCTCCAAAGAGGCCCCGCAAGGGAGTAGAAAACTGTCTGATCCAGGAGAAACGTTCAAGTTAAAGGACAGCATTTGCAAGACGTTGAGGAGAGTGGTGGATCTCTTTGAAGTGTCTTAGTTGTCGTCGGTTTCACTCCCTCGTTACATGGATGAGTTGCATCAGCGAAAATGCTCGGAATTCCATACCTGCGCCGTGTTTGCGCCAGAGAAAATCTCTTCCTTTGCGCGCTTGGAGAATGATACCGCGGTATGATTCAAAAGTTCTCTTAGAAGTTTCATTTGGAGTTGAAGATGATATGGAACGAGCACAAGCATGTAAATGGATGATTTTAAGATACCGCAGTTGGAGAGGGGAAAGTAAGGATACTAGGATAATAAATCAATGTAGAGAGCCATCGGTGGCTTAAGTATAACATATACCAGATGGCCAAGTTACGAATAATTTGCACTACCTACATATGAAGAGAACGGTGCGTGGTATACGCATAATAAAGAGCACTGCCGACTTTTGCCAAAGATGTCCCGGCGTCGATTCCTGTTGCATCCTTAGATATACGGAATTATTTAAGTTGCCAGATTAGTTCCATGAGTAACTACCTCATCTCCTTAGGGTAGTAGGTAAAAGTAGTAAATTTTTTGTGAAATTCTTTACTTTTCGGTGAAAAGATTGTGTTCCCACAATTGCTGATAAGCAAGTATTAAATGGAAATTAACCATTTTCTTGAGTAGATAAATAAATTTTGGATTTAAAATTGCTAAAAGATTCTTCGATATCAGAAATGATTCTTACTGGTATGAAATCATTCCGAAATTCTATTTTCCATTTGTCAAACACAAATTTCACAGAGAAACAGCAAATTTATTTAGTTGGGCGTGCATCGTATACAATTTTCGTTAGCAGAGTTCGAAAACAGCGAAAATTTCTTCTGCGAGTATCTAATGAAAGATTTATCTGTGTATGTACGCAATCAGCTATATATAATTTTTATTTCTGCCGATACATTTTATGTTAACTTTTATAACCGTCTATAATTAGAAATTCTACTTTACGTACTATCGGTGTACATTTTTTCTCTTAATTGCAAAAGCCATCGGATGTTTTATAAATGCAAACTAAAATGAAGGAGCTTTGGAATTTTCGAAGTAGGCTACGTATTGATGTATTGAAACGTTAATGTTTCAACATCTCACGCCGAAAACAGTCCATTCTTTGGTCCAGTAAAAAATCGGAATACGTTCTTCTCTTAATTTTTGTAATGTTTCTTGTTACCTCATGACCGTATTAGCGATGAATAACGACTTAGTTCGACCGTCTCATCCACGCCATTAGACGTAAAAGGCACAACAAACACTCATCCTCGCTATACGAGGCAAAGGTACAAAAAACACTTTTCTGCATTCGACTGGTCTTACTGTATATGCTAAATAATGTTTCTGGCAGATAATTGGTATTTTTTTCATGTATATTTTTCCCAGGACTACATTGTTGTGGCTTGATCTGTTAGCTTTGTGTACGTTGAAGCTCATCACTCTTTTGTCCATTCCAATTTAATATTCCTTCTCGTTTTCCGGTACGTTATTAACGTTACGGATGCTAAATGCGATTCATTCAGGTATCAGTTTTTACAAGATAATAAATGAATTCCTTCGCTATATTTCAGGACCAAACTCGACTTCACCATTAATTTTCAATAACCATTTCTCTATTTTGTGCATGTGTATGCATAATTAATTGGGGTAAACCTTGATACGAGTAAAGCAATCCTTTGAGCTCGATTCTCAAGACCTACAGATATAGAGGATATGGTTCGGATACGTATTAGCTCCCATCTATTGTTGTTGTCGGGAGCGATATTTTGACGGGAAAAGTAATACATTTCTTAGGATATTATCATTTGAATTTACGGTGGATGAAGCAAATCCCGCTATTTCGTATCCTATTCTGGTTTACTAATTGATTATCGAATTTCACTTTGTCGAAAAATATAATAAACTCTCTTACGATTTTCACAGTTCTTACTAAATTAATTATTTTATTTGTTAATCTTAAAAAAATAATTAATTGGCATTGCGAAATTCAATATTAAGAAAGTTTTTACAGAAAATAATCTCCAGGAATCGTCTTTTATTCCACAAACGTTAGCATGTCATTGATATTACTTTTAATAGAGGATGTATTCATTTCAAGGAGGACTTTTCTTGGATGTATTCGTTTACTTTTTTAGTCTACATCCTTTTTTATGATGCATTAATTCTACTGCGAGGGTATCTTAGTCGTCTAGGAAAACTATTCCCCGAGTTCAACGAAGATCTGTTTATCATTGGCCTTCCTGAAATTTCAAGTACCGTAACTTGTTCCTTTCCACCATTTACCTTATTTACGAATTAATCATCGGGGGTCTGTCGACCTACCATTTCGATTAACATTTTCCGTCGGCCGTTTCAACCCTCATCTTTCTTTCAGTCGCCGGCGAATTGCTGGAACGTATCACACGCGAAGATCAGTCATCGCCTCTTTATGTGCCTCTCTTTCGGTATGAAAACCGGTCGTGATGCAGACGGAGGTACTTCCAGACGTATACAACTTATCTTTTCCGCCTTGCTCCTGTTTCCTCGTAAATCTACTCAGATTTAAGATCTATGTCGTTCGCGTTTCTCCGACGCAGGAACATAGCTTTCCTTCCGGAATTATTTATCCATAACCCTCTCCTCGGTTTTATTCAGGGGAAATGGTAGTAAATGTAAAACGCCCTTCGAGTCGTGCTTTCCATAAATCTTTGCTCTCACGAGTATTTAATGAAAGGAGAAAATTTCTCGTGTTTTTGCTCACGTGCTACGGTAGCCTGGTAGGTTTTACGACACGGTCACATATACAGCTCCTGTATTCTTTGATGAAATGCCGTTTTCAGTCGTTAGAGATTTAAAGCGTAACCGTGAATACTTGGCAGGAATATACCGCTGTCGTTAATGCAATTTTGTGCATTATAAGTTTTACTATAATCAGATTTTTTCCTCGGCATTTTTTGTACGAAACTAATTAGATGTGAATTGTATATCCGTCTCACTATAATTGGATATCTAAATATCTAAGTTTTAAATTTAAAAATGCTGCGTGCTTATAATGTTGATGAATGTTTTTGATTCTATTGGAAAATCTTGCTTTTAATAGCAAGAATGTTAACCTGTACGTTGCAAAGCGGTTTACGCGTATGAATATTTTATATAAGTATGTATCAGCAACCTAAAAAATTCGTTATCGTAAAACATAATTGTAAATCTCGTAGAACATCGAATTAGATCAGGATCAAGTAGGAAGTGTTGTGAACGGAAATTAGCGAGTAATTAATAATAATCCATAAACGCCAAGGGTGTAAAACTATAGAGAAGTAGAATTTCATTCTCTCTCAGTTGTAGACAGGGTGAAATTTATGGTATTAAAGAAATAAATAGCAGCATCCTATCATTGTGGATAAAGAGTTTTCAGAATATGCTTTAATCCGGGATTAGAAAAGGGTATAATGAATGGGAAACGCAAATTCTTTTATTATTTTTCATATTATAAGCAATTCTTTACGTAGCTCTGTATACCGGTTGCCTTCTTGAAATGTATAGTAATTTACGTATTCATCAAGCTATTTTTATTTAAGAATGTCCAAAAAGTAATTTAAATTATTTCCACTGCGCTTAAACGTATCACAATAACTTCTCACTACCACACTTAATTTTGCGTAATATTCTCGATCCTACACATCGGGAGGGTATTTAAAAAGAAGTTAAGGTGAAGCGAGTTACGATTAATTCGAGGAAATTGTGAATTCAAATTTTACCTGGGCTCAGCCATACAGCGTTTTGAAATAAATTGAAATCGCATCGTCATTTCGCACTTGCATTTCATCACTTTCATTCGCCCTCCTACGCGAAGGGCTTTTAGTCAAATTAGAATCTTTCATTCATAAATGTTTTCCGTCAAACATCGGAATGTTTTCCGAAAGCACACACGTTTTCCCGAATCCATCTGTTGGTCGGAGGGGAAACGAAATTGTGATTTTTTCCTGGCGAAGAACACCGAGATTTCCGCGATTTTTTTTCGGCTCAGAAAATTGCGAATCGATTGCGTTCCTAGGCTGCTCGGGCGGGGAAGACTGCATAGCAGATGTGATCCTTTACGGGGGCGTGTCCCCATCCACGACTAGAGAATATCGGATAGACCGAATTTCGACCTCCCTTGTCTTTTGAGTGACACCGGCGTGCGGGAGGAAACGAAGTTTTAATTTCGGAGGCGTTAAAAAATCCGTGTCCACGAATCCTTACTCTTTCCTCGGAGCAAATATTCCCACGAAAGTTTTTCTCGTAACTCATTCGTCCCACCGTTGCAAGTAATAATAATAATAAATCGTCTTTATTTGGGCGAGATTGAAACTAAAATGTCTCTTCTTCCATCTAACCCATCGTCGTTAATTATAAAATTAGAGGTAGAAACAATTAGAAGAATTGTGGATTTAAAAAACCTAAGAGATTCTTAGGGAAAAAAATCCACTGCAGGGAAACACCCGCAAGGAAGGGGGTGTGAAAAATCTCCGCAAACCTACCGATAGTATTAGCTAAAAGTTGAGAATAAAAGACCTTCAAAAAATAAAGAAATACTCTACCAATAAGTACTTGCATGAGATACATAAATAAGAATCAGTTCACATTAAGAAAAAATTATATAGCAATACACAAAATAACATATAACAAACAAAAAATAAGGAAAAAGTATTTTATGGAAAACACACCATCGAAATAATACATACATTATATACTAGTCAGAATTGTATACAACATAGCTATTTAGATAACTTTAAATAAGAAAAAAAAGAAACAGTTGAGAATTATTTCGCACAAAGAAGTAATTATTACGTACAAAGACAGAAAAAGCATCTTATGCGTTGAGAGGAAGAGCAAAAGCAAATCCGTGAGGGGTTCTTCGCCTCGATCGCCTCTTTTTTCTCCGATTCGGGACGAATATGCGTGCGTGCCGTTTAAATTACGGGGTGATAAGCGTCGGGACGTTTGTTTTCAAACCGGTGACGAGAACCCATTAAATTCAGCTCAGCGTCGCTGCGGATCGAAGAGCCTCCCTCGGCGGGGGCGGAGGATGCTTCCCCGACGTCGTCTTGGCACATGGCCCATCCCCGAGGCAACCCACACACAGGCGGTTTACCTTCCTCGCTCTTCCCTCGTCTCCCTCATCCGCCTTCGAATTCCTATCGCTCCTCGCCTTTCTGCTTTCCTTCACAGTTATCGGCCCTCTTTGCGCGAAACATCCACAGGTTTCCGTCATTTTATAACTACCTCAGTCAAAACGATTTTGCTCCCAGGAGGTAAATTAAAGTGGTGCTTTTTTGCCCCGGGAGGGAGGGGCTGTGGTGGCGAAACGTCTGCGGTCAAAACGTAGTCTGAGAGCACACAGGTAACAAACATCCCCGCTTCGGTATTGAGGGAGGGGTGAATTTTTTGTGGTTGGATTCTCCATCGAAGAGTATTTACCACCCGGTGCATTTTCATTAGTCCTGCCATTATGTAGTCTCTTTTGTCTTTAATTCAGGATAGAGGAGAATGTATCTGTCATTTGGTCTCTCTCGTATCTCTCGTACTTGGCTGTAAATTACGAAAGCTACTAAGGTATGAGTGAAGTTGCGCAGTGGCATTTATATTAGTCGTTATTTTTATTGAATGCTTCGGAAAGTAGTATTGTTGCCTTTAAGTTGACTTGGTCCACTAATAGCATTCTGGATCGATGGGGAAACCAAATACCTCATTCCTCATCTTGCCTACTAAGCCTCATT
The DNA here is from genome assembly GCA_947579665.1 of Sympetrum striolatum. Classification (NCBI taxonomy): domain Eukaryota; kingdom Metazoa; phylum Arthropoda; class Insecta; order Odonata; family Libellulidae; genus Sympetrum; species Sympetrum striolatum. The sequence continues at coordinate 18,205,589 of OX388341.1, forward strand.
CCATCTCCAGAGCTTTTGGTAGCTTAGGGAGGAGATAAAAAGTGAACCTGTTTACGGGCTTATAAGGTAATGGAATATATAATCAGGGTTGATGGAGAAATCTAGAACAGGACTAATTACTCTCCTTGTTAATTTTTTTTAATGGTAGTTACTCGAATGACGTCACAAAAATAGCCTACTTAAAAAGAGGATAACCGATGTCCATTTACGAGTGTATCAATAATTGATTAGGAAATCTATGAAAAATCATCAGTCTGGATTATTTTTCACTTTTTCTCGTGGGCTAACGTGACTGTTTTGGTACTCAAAATCAACGGGAGCTCAGCTATCGCCTCTACATTCTGTTGATACACTTGATCTCGTTATTATTCTGCTTCCTATGCTTGTAAAGTAGTGATTATTTGGAAATTATTAGTGAATAACTGCTATTAAATGTAAAAGGATTCCTGAAGGCGCGGATCTAGGAGTTGTCTATCATAGACCCATCACCCGTAAGAATTTTAACTTCTTTAGGAGCATATTACTTTTGTCTGTAAGTTCAAGGGAAATTTGCACTTCTTTGTAGTTACTCCCTTTATAGTTCGGAATTTATTATCGTATGATATCTGAAATCATTAGATTTCAGTATATTATTCTTTTCCCATTAGTTAAATCCTATTAAAATCCTGGATCTTGTTCATGATTTTCTTAACCAATGGACTGTAAATCTTATACATTGTTGACTCGTGGATATCATGTATTCCATTTTAAGATGAAGTAGTAGTTAAGAAATAGTAACGTATTCCATGTACAGCAAGTAAGAAATCTCGATCCTTTCATCTCTGATATCCATGATAGCTCATACGTTCGTAATAAGTTTGGTCAACTTCTACGTATGATATGACGTATGCGGCATTCATCGTAATGAAAAGAATGAAGTAGTAGCCATAATTTCAAAGGAAATCCATTCCGTACCCATCACACATGCGGGGCAAAATAATAATATTTTGATGGAATATTTTAAGAAAACTAATCTTCTGTCAGATTATAAATATATTGAACGCCGGAAACTGAAATTGATATTCACATGTCTTGGCGAGCAGCCAAAATTATGTTTGGCGTGTTTCTACAATCCCTGGATGTAAGATATTTTTAACTGCAATCAGTGTTTCTTTTTTTGAGATGTCAACTCTTGCAAAATGTTTGTAGGTTCATTATAAAATTCAAAATACAGTCATCTTTTTCTTGTCCGTCCATTATCCCGACGACACTTTGGATTTTCAGCGATATAGAAACCAGATTCTGTTCTTGCCTAATAATTACTTTCTGTACGTTACTAAAATCATAGATATTAATTTATTCCAAATATTTAAATCTTTGAAAATATTGTTGAATATTTAGTTTAATTCTCGTTGAATTAGGGACTTTCTCCTTCGTTGGAATTACTATAGGATATTATATAAGCCTGTCAGCGAAACTGATATTTCAGCTTTTAAACTACGTGAGAATTTCGCATTTTAATCAGATCTATTTTGATTGAATTTCCGACCCTCGAAGTTATTTATTACAATGAGGGCTTCATTTAGAGTAGTTCACATTTTATGAAAACATTATCGAACGCTTGTATTCATAATACCTGAACTTGGGAGCTATTTACCCTCATGTCTAACAATATTTTCACAACATAAAATTTCTACTCGGCGCATCAAAAACAAACAGCGAGATAATTGACGGAGGTCACGCAGTGTGTAATAATTCTTTATGCATGCATTCCTAAAATATTCAAAAATAAAACATTTAACCAGGCAATCAAGCCTGAGTCTACTGCAGTGGATGGAAAGTAAACATCCCACATAATAATGATGCGGTTATAGTGTATTTAGATTGCGTCAGTAAAAAATGGGATGTAACTGTCATTCACTTAATGAATGCATTTTTTACCTTTTTACGTCACGGAGGACTCTCCTGACTAAAGTGCCTCCTTTTTGTGGAGGAATGTTGAGTTGCCTCTTTCGCTTAATTCATGCTTTCAACTTACATGGAATGTCGGATGGGAAATTATTTCAACTGCATGGATCTTCAAAGGCGTTTCCGTTAGTTAAACGGAGAGGCAATTATTATCAGAGTGTGGTCTGTTTCTACTGCATGAGAACAATTACCCGTTATTAATATGTGATTGTAAGAAAATTGAAGCAATTAACTGCTGAATTATGGAAATGCTTTGAATAATATCGATGAGTAGAGGATTATATATGTTTAATCTCCTTAGTTGTATAATTTCCGTGTGTGAAATATATTTTCAATTATAGGATTATAGCAGGGCTATATATTTGTGATCTCCTTTGTCATATTACTTCCTGGTGTATAATTTCCGTGTATAAATATTTTAAATGAATGTAAATCAAAGAGAACTGCCGTATAGAGTGTTCTAACATATTTTGCTATATTTGTTAGTGTTTTATTATACGTTGATGATATTAATTAAATTTTGAAAGAATCTGGTGGAATTTTACGTTGTTTTACGGTTTTAAAGTGCTATTGCATCATCTCAGTTTGCATTTACTTAAGTTTTAAACATTACTTAATTTTATCCTCTTAAGTTAATTATAAGGAAAACTTTTCTCCTCATGTTAATTATCCTTTGTTGTAAGTTGGTATTCCTCAATTAATCGACCTGAAATTTTTTTACGAATATATCCATTAGGAAAATGCATATATAAATGTACTTTGAATGAGTTATCATTGAAAGAGAATCATTATTTTTACACTTTTCCCTTCATTATATACGGGAATAGTTTAGTTAGTTTGTAATGTAATTGATGAGGAAAATAAGTTTACTTACTCGTGAGATTCACCTTAAAAATAATTTCAAATTTGATATCTTTGAACATTATTACATGCTCTAACTCTTTATCATTTCAAATAAAATTTATCGATTCTTTTCTCAACTAACTTCGGCAAGGGTTGCGATTTGTAGTGTTGTAATGTTTGGTCCTTCTCTTACATAACTGTTGTAATGAGGATGCTCTGTTATGATGAAATTCAATACATTTTCCCTATGTATTGACTGTATCCATCCCTTACCTCTTCTACCAATTTAGCTCACCTTGCTACATCTCCATCTCTCCTCGGATCCTTCCAGATTCTCTTCTTCCCCTCATCGATTCGATTTCTCTTTCATCCTTTGGACCTACTTTTTCTCCGCCCACAAGAATAAGGTCAAGGTATTCTCCACGACCCTTCTCTTTCCCTCCTCCCTTCTGTGAACTTCCCTTGCTTATTCTCATCCCATAGCCTTCCGGTTCGTGCCTGCTTCTTTTGAATTACAGAACTGCTCGGTCGAAGATTGGATGCTTGTGTTCTCCTGTTGCCTAGCTGTGGGTTATTTTCGAGACCGAGCGACCCAATTTCTGTCATACACGGTTGAGCTATGTCTAGCGAGGTTGAAAACCACTCAGTGAAAGTATATAATTTATAGCGAAGGGTAATGGAAATTCTGGGTCGGAAATCCAGTTTCGGGATTAATTGCGGCGCTCTTTGATGATAATGGTAATTTGGTATGGTAATGAAGTAATGCTCGTAATTGTAATGCAATGGGCATGTATAAGTTAGGCTGTGTATTCGGTATCATTTAACATTGTCTATCAATACGGAATTACATGTATGACGGGTTGCCTTACCTTTTGGCTCTTCGAGCTTATACTAGATATCTGTAGGATATGTAAAATATATATCTGTACGTATTGGGAACGCAAAGACATTCTAGGATATCGCATAATAAAAATAATGCTTACTATATACTGTTTTAAGCGTCTTAGTTTCGACTTAATGAATTTCATTTGGAAAAAATCAGAATGTCATTCAATCAAATTTGTGATTAGAGAGTTAACAAAGGCTGTAACTAAATGGATCCATAGGTACTAAGGGGCTGGATGTAGCTCACGATCCTTTCGCTGGTTTTTTTGCTTACAATATACAGCTTTTATTGGCGTGGTTTATTTACTATGGCGTATGGTATCACATATTCTTTTAATTACTAATTTATGTTATAGACTCTTTACTTTCTGTATTATTGGGTTATTCACTACTGTATCGCCTGTTTTGTCATTGGAAGTGGCATGCATCTTTTACATAGTTGTCGAATAATATAAGTATTTCGCGGTAATTTTAAATTACTCTGGATACCCAGTCTTTTAGAGGAAATGAAGTTATGTCTCGAAGAATCAACGGATTACATCATCTTTTGGGATATTAAAAAAAGTTTCCTTAGCTTCAATCTAATGCCAAAAAGATTTCCAAGTCCCATCCGCGGTATTGATCCACGGGGATAGCCTTCGTCGAAGGAACGACGCGGTCGACATCTTCATTTATCGTTTCCTCAGTCTCAAGTCATCAATCATAATCAACACGTCACGATTCGGGTCGAAGGCACGCTTAAATGCAAGGGAGGGCGTTCGGTTACTTCCAAAGCACTTTAAACTCTTCCAAGGATCGCAATTACTCGAATCCTTCCAGCTTCAGTCGAATCGCATCTAATTTTTCGAGAGGTCGGAGCACGTTCGACGCGTACCTCCGCTCTCGCCGAGGGGTCGGACGGGTTAACGAGGTCCCATAATTGTCCCGTCAGTTTCAATGACTGCGAGAAAAGAAAACGCGCGGACTGCACGCTCAGATTGTCACCCGGCACAGGAAACGGCGCCTACGTGCCCCGTGTCTCCATTGAGCGAGACAAAACATAGCAGACTTCCCCCTGGAGCTCCCAGCTAATCCCGCTAAGGCGGAAATCTGTTTGTCATCCGAATTCGCGCACTTTCGCTAATCACATCGCCATTTATTCGACGCCCCTTCTCGTAATCTCTCCCCGGAGCAAGATGCAGGATTAGGAGGGAAAAGTTATGAAAGCCTGCTCCTTAGGTGAGGATGATCCACTATACACCGTCCGGACAGGTTGGGGAAATGTTTCCTCGGATGGAAAGGTTAATCCCCAAAGATAGAGGATTGGTAGATGTAACTGGATTAACAATATGAACAATGACAGCTCTGATAAGGAGTAATCCAACTTACTAATATTTTGGCTAACTATAGTCTTTTAGCTGCTTCTGAGACCCCGAAATTGTATTCGCATTTGAGGTTTATAAACTCCCAAAGCTGTCTTTAGGACTGACCTAGGAATTAACCTTTGAGCCTGGAGGGGATTCCCAGAAAGTATGTGTTACTGGGCTTTCCGTTGATTCCAGAACTTGTACCAACAAAGGTACTAAATGAAGATAAACACGGCTTCAGGAAACTTTTCTATACTTTAATTCATTAACAGCCTTGTACAAAATTCCTTCTTTACAGCAACTTGGTTTTCGTATTCCGCTATCGGATGCTTTTTTACTTTCTCCATATACGAAGTATAGAGAAAGTATTGTTTTCATGAAAAAATTCGACTTCGAGATTTCAACGGAAATACACGTTTTGGGGCCCCTAGAACACGTTTTGACCATTTTCGGAATGATGTCTGTGTGTATGTGTGTGTGTGTGTGTGTGTGTGTGTGTGTGTGTGTGTGTGTGTGTGTGTGTGTGTGTGTGATAGTGGGCGCTCTAACATAAAAACTGTTTGTCGGATCAACACCAAATTTCATATATAGTACTTTGGTTGGTGTCGTTAGAGTTGATTAGTTTTTGGAGTAAATCGGATAACCAGAAGTCGAGCTACATTCTTCAAAGCTCATTTCCGGTTTTCAAAATATCTCCATAAATATGATATTTAGGTATATACTATTATTCATAAATGTTTTAGAAAAAACAATTTACTATAACTATTGTATGAAACATATTTTTGTATCACTGATTTTTTAGGATTTATTCATGAAATACTGATAAACCGGAAGTTGCTAACTATGTACTTTAGTGGGCGCTGTGGGCGAAAGGCCAAATTCATCGTTTTTCATCGATCATGTCCCGAAAAACATTATTTATAACTTTTGTGACGTAAAAGATAATAATATATAAATTAATCACTAATCTTCCAAGTTTAGATGGAATGTAGAGATCGAAATTACTGTCGTAGATAAATATTTACATCTTATATATGGAGAAAGTCATGTGCTGGCCACATCAGATTTTTTTTTTAGATACTCGATCCAATAATAATATGTATTTAAATATCCGATGCTCCTTACTCATGCTTATAAAGAAAATGATTTTATTTTATTTATTTAGAGTATTTAATTATTCTATACTGCTCACTTTTCTTTTCCTGCAAAACGCTTTCATTTTAGAATCTGCTCATTCGGCCTCGACTTTGTGTTAGTTCTCCATAATAAAACTTGAGAAAAAGAAGAACACATATACCTTTACCACAGAATTTTATTCAATTACGACCATGGTTTGGTAAAGGTATAACTGTTCTTCTTTTTTTCAAGCTTCATTATGATTTCATTTTAATTGTTTTTGAGTATATTTTACGATTTAGGTCTCAGTAGAAAACTTAATTAGCATAAAATGATCTCCCTGGGAATCATTTTTGTTTGCTGAATGATCGCTATATTTAGGTGTGTAATGGTAAAATCTACACCTATTTTTACGCTCTTTGAATTCTGCCTTTCGGCGTGTGATAAGAGGTACGTGCACCTTAATATTTATTTTCCTGATGCCTATCGCCACGCATCGCTAAAGGAAAAATAAAGTTTCGGGACGCTATCTGTTGTGTGATTATCCCTGATATTCCGGGTGGTCGCATTCTGTTTACTAAACTCCTGAGAAAGGGTTTCTATGAAGTATGTAATATTGTTTATGGACGTATATGATTGCTTAACTGAACGAATTTTCTTGTTTTATATTCTTTCCGTCATAACGTATTTTTAGAGTTTTCGATACCGCTGTGCCTTTTCTAATACAGGAATGAAAGGCTTGTCTACATGATAACAAGGCAATGATCCCTCGGTGAAAATTAAATGAGGCAACTTTGTAAGATAGAATACAATAAAGTGTAATGAATCAAACGAACCATCAAAATATGTGAGTAAACCGAAGTACATTTTTTGATGGTTTGTTAGTTTTTGATTCATTATATATGATACGGATAATAATTAAAGGTACAAGTTGTAGCGAAGTTGAACTTGACCTAGATTTTGAATGACAATCCTCTGAAAACGCGAAAATCAACCAAATACATGCTGAAATTGATTTATAAGTTGTTCGTAGTCATTTCGTAATACTAAATCTCACGGTTTTCGAGGCAAGGATTTTAATTGCAGAAGCAAGCACACAAGTGCTCGAGAGTTAGATTTGGGAACATCCCGAGTAATCGGGAGTCCGCCAAAGTTTTCTCGACCCGAGTCTTTTCTGTTAGAAATTCCCATTTGGTTCCTCGTCATCTCAGCATGCGATAAGCCCATCCGTAAACCCTCTTAAGGCTCACGTCTATTTATCCTTCCATTTCGCAGCTCTTGGAAACTTTGCCACCCCGTTATAACCTTCCGTCCCATTCATATTCCGTTAATAATTCAGCCGAACGCGATGGAACCGGCGAACGGTGGGCGAAGTTCGGAGCCTTTTGTTCCGCCGCGTGAAGGTGGGAGATGCGAAATGCCTCCCCAGCATCCAGCCAAAGTCTTGGCGACAATCGCAGGCCCTTACGTTCATGATAAATTGGCTCGATAAAGTCACGTGTTGGTGCATGACGGAGTGAGAAGAAGGGGGCGTGGCGTGTGATTACGGTCCCGTGTAACCGGTGCGCTGCTGCGTATTATTAGAGAGGGAGTTGCTCGCGAACGTATCCTTAAAATTATTTACGTCTCCGTTGGTGAGTGCGTCGAAATTAATTTTGGGTAGATCGCGCATCGATGTCTGACTTCTAACACGCCCACCATTCGTGTTGTGGAGTTAGTATCTCGAAGATTAATTCAACGGATTCGGGATTACGTAACCTTGTAGTATTCCATGACAGGGGAAAGGAAACTAGACCCTGTTAAATCATATCTTAGCAGAAGCACTTCAATTCGATATTAACTCGACTTAACGTCATATTCAAGTGAAGGTATCGCTTAAGCGTCGAAAGTATTCATATGGATTTCGTATTATGTTATTTTTGGTCAGTTGCAATTAAACAAATTTTTAATTTTCTTGAAGAAATCGGCTTTTTTTCTCATGTGTCTTTTGAGTGCTTTATATAATGGGAGTAAGAAAGGAAAGCATTACAAGATGGCGAAAATAAAGTTTTTACTCAAGACGAGAAAGCTTGCACTTAACTCATCCACTACAAAGAAGGGTATGTAAAGATGAGAGGTCTTCGAGATGTGTTGTGGTATGTGGAAAATGGAAGTTTGGCTGTTCGAAAAACTATTAGTTGGAACTGGTGGAAGAGAGAAAGGGTTTCGCTCTAAGACATAAAACGTAGTCTGAGGAAATGGATGAGACAAACATTGATAGGAAAGGGATCGCTGTAGGAGGTAATTCAAGGTTGGATGCAAGAAAAAAGATAGATTGGAAGACACAGTCTTGTTATTGGATGATGTAAAAGATGGGATATGTCACGTTGAAGTAAAGCAAAAGATGGGTAAATTCAGGGCTGATGAAGCGAAGATGAGGGACTCATTTATTCGTCAAAGTCAACATGTCGATCCTGATAGAGTTGTAATAATATCTATTGTATAACATCTCCGTAGATTTTTAATTGCATGGCATGGTTGTATGATCATGATTAAAGCTGAACCCATAGTTAACTTGGGGAATGTTGGCTCAAACAGAGTATCTGTTTAGATGATCTTTCTCCCTTAGTAATTATTCCGTTCAGCCAAGACATATTGACCATCCGCATAGTAGTGTGTTGATCCACCTTTGGCATACCATACATCAACGATTCGGCGTGGCATGGATTCGACAAGTCCTTGGCAGCTTTCCTTAAGTACCAGATGTCGATGCTCAGACCACACAATTCCGTTAAAACTATATTGCTGTACATCGAAAAATGAAAGTTAATATATTTTATGCATTAGCAGTTTTATTGGAAATGAATCTAATGAACAATATGAATATTTGCCATCGAAGACTTAAATTTAAATCAAGTTTCATTGCCTCTAGTAACTAATTAAGTAAGTACTAAGTACATTTGTATAAACCAACTTTGTTTTCGTGTGGAGCTAAGGCTAAACTGCGAGGTAAAGAATAAAGAAGAAAGCACTTTGTGGTAAAGGTTTAGGTGCTTTCTTCCTCATTCTTTATAATGGAGGACTACTACTAAGTCAAGGGCAGATTAGTAGATTCCACTGTCCAGCAAGCTTGAGGAGATCTTTATCTCACACTTTCCTCATGTTAGTACTGAAAACATTACCTCGAGGATTCCTTCAGAGGATACGGAATAGATTTTTCATCTTCAGGATAATTTGCCATTTTAGTGAGCTCATGTACACTGGTAGTGTTCTGGTAAGACATAAACGCTGCTGAGGGCCGGAACGTGGCGCTTTCTCATGTCTCAGACGTCATGGCCAAGGAAAGTCACGTTCCCGTAGACGCCTCAAGAGATGGCATTGTGTTTAGAGTCTTTATACATTCTCCCTTAAATGTTATGGCTGAGAAATGGTGTGCTCCGAGGCGAGAAGGTATGCGGTATTACACGAACGAGGAGGAGTCGGCCGCATTGTTAGGGCGAAGAATTGAAATGCGGGATCACAAGGAGTTGACATTTGACTGCGGAGATGAAGCAACTAGTCTCCTCGTAAGGATTTTAATTAAATTTCGGGATGTTATCCTTAGGGTACCCTTTATAAATAATTCATGAAGGTCGTATCGAATTCTGGCACGGGGCGGTGTGCGAGACCAATTTGTAGGGTGCTGTATCCCGCGTGATTTATTAGTGCAACATGTAGTTCGAGTTTATGCTTGAATGATATTAACCTATTTGCAGAGTGAGTTGTTGCATAAAATTAACTTATTTGACGTTTAGCTTAATTCATTGAAGCTCCAAATAATAGGGTAAACATTTTCCTATCAGAATGTCTTTGGTATTTAACAGAATTTGGTTTATTATACTTGTATCGAATTTTCAGTCGTAAAAATTGTTAATAGCTGTAGTTTTAGAAATTGATTTGTTTACTGAAATAGTTAATTGAGTAGCAAAAATAAGGGATAACGGAAATAATGCATTGAAGATTTCATCAACGAATGACATGTGAACATAGATCTAACGTATTACTAATCCTATCGGGAGTGGCAAAGGCACGGAGTTTTTGGAGTTTCTTGTAGTTTATGAAACCATTTTCTCCCATTTAAAACTGCGGAGATACATTGTAGCTATAATTCAGTCATAGCTATGTATTTTTTTGTATTTTGTATCATTATGTGGAAATTATTGAACGTTAACAAATTCATGCGGAGTGTAATTGAAATATATCCTCGAAATTTTCGTCCTTGTTCGGTCTCTGCTATGTTTTATAAATTTTATTCTCACTGTAATATGGTACTAATAATCCTTTGTTTCCGAATTAGAATTTAATTAATTTTTTGAATGAGGCGATTATTTTTTGCGGTTCGGAATATCTATTGAGATTGAAACAAATATTCTCATCGAAAATTATTCATATTTGTATTGAAAGTTAAATGGCGATAATTTAAATGATTGGAGTGATTTTTTATTAGATATCTTCTGAAAGTGAATTCGATTTTTTTTACTTTCATCCTACCAATGATAAATATATCATTAAATTTGTATATTAATAATTTTTATATTAATTTATAATTTATTAAATATGTATTGATTATCGATCTTAAATTCCTATTCCAACTAATTTGGACATGGCGCTTCATATGCGAGTCTGGATTACGTTATGATAATCGCATGATAATTGTTTCTAAATGTTTATGCAAATTAGAAATATTCTCATATTTTAGTGGGTATTTCTCTATCTGTAATGGGTTAGTTGTAGCGTAGGTTTGCTTGAATTTCCTGTGAATTGTTTACCGTAGCCATTTTCCCATTGTCACCCACTTTCAAAGATTCCCCCACAGAAGCTCGAGAAATGCATTCAACAAAACATCTCTTCTGGCACTCTCATTTGATTTCCGTTCCGTATGAATTATAACATGTTGAAAGACTGAATGGGATTCCGTATTCTTTGCGGATACGTCTTCGACCAGTTTTATTGTGCTGCCGTAGAGACACGGATCTTTCTGGGAAGAGACTTCCCGTGCAGAAGCTGGTGGTTTGATTTGAAGGCGCCTTCCGAGAAAAGAATGGTCGAAGGAAGATCAAAGGTCTAACCGCAAGATCAAATAAAGGAGGGTTATAGGGACGGTATTTCTTTTTGGAGGGAAGAAAAGGCGTTTTGAGCTGGAAAGTCTTGTGATGTCGGAATTTCTTCGCTTAGGAATGGAATCTGCCTTTCCACACTTAGATCTGACGGATGCCCGAGGGAGACAAAGTATGTATATAGATCAGACGTTTCTTTACGGGTCGGTCGGGGAATGCTGGGAATGAATACCCTGATTTTTTTTTGTTTTATTTTTGATCCGGATGATTTTAGCCGATCGTCGACATTTCAGTAATTGAAATCACTTTAGTGGGGGACGGAAGTTTGTCTCGGTTTAGGGGTGTCTTTAGGTAGTTGTATTTCTGCGGTATTTGAGCGTTGGAAAACTTAAGGAATGCCTCATACAGCAAATACCGTATTTAATGTGTATAGCAGTTGAGATGCATATCAATAAAATAGTGTTACAATTAGATAAGTAACCGAGATATCCGTCCGAAAAAAATAATGTGGTTCGAATGAAATAAATGGGTTTTTGAGTAGTGTTGCATTTCGTAACCAGTATCAGTGTAATTAGATTAGTTTTATAAGAATAGAAAGTAATGCTGGTCCATAATTACGACTGAGTTTGACAGTGACTAATCCAGCGTTTTTAAACAGCTCTTGACCCCGATATATTTGTATCGGTAATTGAAAACAAATAACTAAGTCAACGGTATATTTTCCTCAAGGCAGTTACGTTATCGAAGACTTATAATTTCAGAAGACTCTTCGTTTTAATAATGTGTAAACGGAATCGATGCAGTTTCATCTGAACAAATTTCTGATAATAGAATTTTGATAGCAATGGAAAATTGAAATCGTTATCTAGTCAATTGGTATCGTCACTAATTTACGTTAGACTCTTTACCTAGAAAATCAACCAAATAAACTTTGCAGGGCTGATTTTGCATTTCCATCCTAGAGCTCTAGTTCTGGAATTCCGGTAAAACTTCCCTCTTGTTAGTAATAAAACCAAAAAGGAAGTATGGAGATCGAAAATGAAGTTTTAGTCGATGAAACGAAGTTAGAAAATTAGGTGTCGTAGCTATAGGAAGATAAATTAACTATAATTGGCATGGAAAAGATATCACCGGAAGGCTCATTTGAGAAAATTGCATCCTGTATATAATTCTCAAATCTCTCTTCTCACCCCAGTTTGTTTCTTTTGTCAAAGTTCCCGTCATTTCGTTTTATTCGGGTGCCTTTTGGGCCCGTCGCTTAGCAAATGTAAAAATCGCGGAAAAAAGTGGCGGTGGGGGCAACTCACGAAATTCGTCGCAAAGTAGGAGCCATGTGGTGCCGCAGATTGCAATCTCCCGGAAAAGTTTCCACAAAGAAGTTCTTTTTTACGGATTCCGACATCCCGAAAATATACGATCTTAAGCGGGATGGAAATTCTTTGGACACGTAAATAGAACGTCAAGGGGATGAATGAAATTCGTCGAAGATATGGATAGAAAATACGCAGCGGCGCAAAGCGAGTCGATGCAAAAAGTTTGCGCTAGCATGAAATGTCATTTCTAGGGGTGAAGTCCTTTCTGGAATTGGAAGACCAGTAAAACCCCTGTGGTGGAAAACGCACGTCGAATCCAGCTACTTGGGTTTAGTGAGAAGATAAGGGTGAAATCGTTGACCCGCGTATCCTTCTGCAGTCGCCACTCCCTCTTGACTTCATGCGGAAGAGTAGTCCCGGCGATTACCTCCTCTGGGAAAATTAGACCTGCTCCCTATCTGACCTACATGTATCTCTAATCCTTAAGTTGTGCGATTCAATTATCTCGGTCTCAACTCCTCCGAGCAGCTCTTATATCCATGAGATTGGATTAAAATAACCGTCTTAGTTCGTATAACACATTCTACGGAGCGTACGGAAGAATTATTAAGGGTTTGAGTTGATAAGTGCTGCCTAGATGAAGGTAATTCCCGCTCCTCTGGAAGTAGGATTTTAAGAGGATTTTTAATTCTTTCCCAATTATTGGTTTTTCCAATTGTGGGTGTTAAAGTATGGCTAATTCCATTTTAGCATAGTTTTTAGCCACAGTTCTTACATTCTCGTGATAGGGAAGCAGCTAGGTATTTTCGGAAATACTGGCTAATACGTAAGTGCCTATGGAGTTCTGTATACCCAAGTAACTAAGACGGACAGGTAATTTACAACAGTACGCTTAGCATAGTTTTAAACCACGGTTCTTTCATTTACATGATAAGGAATATCTCAGATAATACTAATTAATTCTTAAGTACCTCCGAGACTCAACTAATTGGTAGTTTTATAATAACAGTAAACAGGTAAATCACAGCGCTCATAATGGAGGCAAATAGGCAAGTTCTGCAGTTGTTAGTTTGGGCCACGCCATCGTTATAAAATTTTCAAATTGAAGAATCTCGAATTGACTTATCAATGGTCCTTTCTTCCGGTCTCTATGACTATATGACATTTTTAAGTAATAACTAGATGTCATTCTCAATAAGCTGCCAGAAATTCGTGAAGAAATCAATCCTCTAATTAATTTTCAAGCCCTGCATTACTCCGCAAAATTCATTGTAAAACGGTTGTTCTATCGTGTTAACTAAATTTAAAGATAAATTTTTTTTACTTCATAGAACCAAAATAAATCTGTTTTCAAAGAAACAATTTGGCAAATAATAATATAAAATTGTCTTCCAAGCTTTCGGTAAGGAATGAATCAAATTCAGCAACGCAGCGTCATTGCGGCAACGCAATGCGTCATTAAAAATAAGTTGCCGCTTAATCTATTCTTCCTATCTTTTGTAATGAAAGTATTGATTATTCAAGAAGTGTTCTGTAGAATGTTTGTTTTGGAGAGTGCCATATCTGTCCCTGCATTAATTAAAACAGATGTTCGATTTAATTTTTGAACATTTCTATTCGCATAGCCTTACTTGTATAATAGTTGTGTTATCATGTTTAAACTTCCTCGCGATCTAAGACACAAACGACATTTAAAGTAGAAGGTAATTAATAAACAAATCATTTGCACTCAAATTAACATAGTTTTTATTTACCCTACGTCTAATCATCTTTAATTCAAATAATGAATGTTATTACTCAGTGTCACTCGTACCTCTGGACTTTCATTTAGAACATGAATAAAAGACAGCGAGACAAACATGAATGAAAGACATATTTTCCCTTATTCTGTTCCATGAGTCAAATCGAAAATACTCTATTCATAATTAAATCTGTTTGTAAAGTAATCTGCCCCTTTGTCGGTTGGTACCTCATTCCCACGACCAAGAGATAGTTGGGGGAATGAGTCTTACTAGGCTGGATGAGGTGTGGGGTAGATTGCCCTTACTTTCCTCTTCAAGAGAAGAAGAATTGGATTCTTGTGACTGTTAACAAGATTCTTGATTTTCCCGAGGGTAGGTCCGTAAATCAAGACTATGCATCATGCATCACTTTTTGGCGTATCGTACTTGCTTTGTGCGGTGATTCCGAGATGACAGCGTAGTGTTAATGTAAGTTCATTTCCTTGTAATACCATCTTTACTCAAGTACGAACGATGCATCACAGGTCGATGGCGTCATAATTTCGGAAACTTTAGCGTAAAGCACGGATAGGTGCTCTGCCGAAGAGCTCGTCGACAGATTGGGGCGTCTCATTACGGAAATATGGTAAGAGGACGGAATTTAGTGAACTGCAGTAACTCTGAAAGTTGGCTCGGGGAAGTTCCGTGAACTACACTGATTCGAACTTCACGATTCGCTGGAAATTTCACTTCCTAGAATCAATGGGGCGTTTCGCTTCTGAATCACGGAACGGGAAGCTTTACCCGTTTCCTAAATTTGATAATGTCTTCCAGAGAAATCCTTGGAAACATCTCTTCCACACTACCGAGTGCCTTCAGTCGAGCGAATGTTGCTATGGAGGAATAATTAATATGTATTTTATTATAAGTAGAATAGTTTGTCAATTAGTTTTATTTACTGAATATTGTTGCATATTGCTAAGGTGTTTTGATGAATTTAAACATTTTTCTTATGCCACTTGGTACAAGATAGAGGGAAATACATAATTAATTCACTTTATTCTCAGTTATATCATGGCTGCGATAATATGAAAACCTGCTAGATATGAGTGATGTTGAGTTATTTCTTTCATTTTGGTTACTCCTTATTTTGAGTACCTTGAAAAGTGTTATTCATGGAGCTTATGTGCTAAACTTGGTCGTAGACTTTACCCACTCATACCATTCTGAATTAGGGATGAAATGTAGAGTAAACTACCTCACTCCTTGTGTAGCCTACTCACCAAATCTCCTCTTTAAAGCTTAATGCTGCAAATGATGGAAGGGTTGAGTCACAAACAAGCCTTAAGTCTGAAGATTTGACACTCCATGATTCACCGAGCCATGAAGTGCAAGAAGTTTATCGAGGAAGTTCGTCTATAATTTAAGTAATATAAGGATGCATAAAAATATCAGTCAAAGAATAGTAATTTCATCAATATGTAATTAAATTTGCAGTTATTGCCCTTTATTTTTCATACTTTGATCTTACTTAAATTGGCAATCGATGATTCAATCGAATAATTCCTGGTCTTCGGTTGCAATGTCTTAATTTCCTCTATTATAGCCATATCTCATTTATTTCAGATATTCATTTAAATATTTATTGAGTCTAATTTTGATAAAAAGAGGATAAAAGTTACAGGAACAACATGTGACATCAATAATTACATTTGGTTCAGTCTACCTCTGGTGTAGAGCAGGGCTAATATCAATATATAGATCCCTCTAGGTTGGTTCATATATTTAGTTCATATAGCTAGTTTTATTAAAAGATTGGCAGGCATTGAGTTTGATTGACTTTCTTTCTGTTGTATTTATTGTACTATACATACAATACTAAACTTACATATTTTACAATTGTGTATTTCATTTTTAGTGACCCTCTTTCTCTCCCTATAAATCACTAGTTTAAATTAGGTACTGCTGGAGCTTGAAAAGGTGGTTATAATTGATTGATAGTTAATATAGAATCCGCAAAATACCCAATTCTGGATAAATTATGCTTTTGAATTAAATGCTAACCAGATACATTATTAATTCATGTATTTGACCTTATAATCGGTCAATTCCGGAGGTATACTTGATGAAGTAATCTTTGTTGTTAAAACATCCTTTGTTTGTTCGTGTTAGAAAATTTATTATTTTGATTAAAGTTTGAAATAAATTTAATTAACCCAATCGTGAAAGAAATTTGATTTTTCGAAAGGAATTTTGCCCCTTGCAACTTATGATGTAGACAGTAGGTAAGATGTTGAATCCAGCTTTGTCTTTAGGAGCAGTTCAAATGCGCTAGGATCGTAGCCTAGAGCTTATCTTTCATTCTGGCAATGTCATCTCCATGGAGATAATTACACCATGAAAATTACGTCCTCTCATCTCATCACCTAGGTAATATTCCGGGCTTCCTTCTCCATTATCCCAGGGTCGAGTTTGTTTTTCATCCATCGCAGTAATGACGATAGTTCATGTTCCCTGCGTCGTATTAAATTTTGCAGGTCAACATTAACCGGCTCTCAAAGTTTTTCCGTTAAGATGCGATATTAGTTATAACGTACGGCCTGACCACGTCATTAATTCCCCTTTTCTCAATAATAATCATCCTAAAAACATCTCCCTTCACTCTAATTACTCTCTATCCGTATTCTCGCAATGTCTTTAGACCCTGTACCCTACCCTTGACCTACCACCTCTCCTTCTATGTTCCTCGGTGACCCCTAACCCCAGTTCCTGACGATCATCCACTTTCCACGACCTCCCCCAACCTCTCTGTATTCTTGGTTGGTCCCATCCTATCTAATTTGCTTGGGTTATTTCTTCTCATATCCCCCTTCATTGGATTCCTGTCCATCATGCCCCACGATCTTCGAGGAAAGGTCGATTTGAATCACAAGTGGATAATAATAGTAACCTTTTTTACGGGTTTTATCCCATTTACAGTTTAAAAAACTGTTACAGCATATTAAAATATAAAGAAATAATTACCATAGATAATATACAATGTTAGAACATTATGCATAAACACAATTAACATATGTAAATGATATAAATATAGTTATATTGATAACATATGTATATAAACATAGCAAACAACAAGAAAAAACAGATAACTGATAGCTTTAAAGAAAACAGAAAATAAATTACTTGTCAAACTAACAACTTTGCAAATTATTATATAATACGAATTAGTATTGATAGAATATAATTAAAAAAATATTTTCTAGATAATGAGCACATATAAACTTTTAAAACTAGAGGAATAAGGCTAAACATATACAGTTTATACAAAACAATAGTAATTATAATTTATGCTTATAAAATATGAAATAGAAAAGAGAGTCAGATAAAACTTTGAAAATATGTAGTCACAAGCAAAAAACAGTGGACAAAAAATAATTTAAAAACTGAAAACATTAAATGTTATTGACAAAGATGATTGATGAAAAGTGAAGCGATAAAATCGTTGAGACCATATTCTGTTCATGTTTGTAATTTCCCGCGTGCTCTCGGATGAAATTTTTAAAAAGCGTTCTTCGTTCAGAAATGTTGAAAAACCCGCTGAGGGAAGGAGCTCCGTGCGAAAAAAATAAATATTTTGGAAGCCTTCCGTTGTCCTGTTGCTGAGGCACAAAAAATAACGCAGTTCAGACGATCAATAATCTATTCGTATTCATAAGGCATTGCGGGAGGAGCGACCAGGATCAACAGCCTGTCATAGCCATAATTTATCGATAGCGTTTGGTCGATTGACGTCCTAAATCTCGATTGCGCCTCGCAGCGATAACAATATCTCGCATATCGTCACACAATTCCGCTTCGGAAAAAGTTTCCGCGATAACGACAGATAACGTGGAAAATGATGGACGTAAAAGTTTTGGAAAATTTTATTTTGGGCGGATGATTGCTCTTTCAAAAAGGAGATAAGGTTCAAGCCATGGGTCTTAATCCCGAACTCTTCGAGTGTTTTAACTTTTAGAGCTCAGTGTTGCAAACTTCGGCATTAAATCGCGCAATTACTTTCAGGACTTCGTTGTTTCGCCGGAGATAGACCTACTGCCCCCACTGATGTGCTTTCGTTGTTTACCACCCCTTACGCTGCATGTACCCCTTCTTAATTCTTAGGATCTCACCCTACCCGCATCTCTTAGAGTCGACTTCTGTCCTCCACAGGGTCGACTCGTTTTATATTGGAGTTGTGGGAGATAAGGCCCCCGACTGCCTTCATTGTGTCTGAAAGATTAAATGCTCCGAAAGTTGTAATCTCTGTCCCCGAAGTTTGTAATTTCCTTCATGTTTCCATTCAGAAATGCTGGGGAAGCTCTACGGGCCGCTTAAAACAAATTTATGTTCGGTCGGATTTATTTTTTGTTCTGTTGGGATTACGTTATGTAAATAGTAGAAGAACAGCAATGGTATCGTAGGTAATCTACGTTCTAAATCGATATGGCCTATGTAGTTCATTGGCAAATTATGTTATTTAATAGCGAAATAGTACTTTAACGCTTTTAAAAGATGTATGCATTGTTCGTAAACAATTGTGTACTTACTGAAAAGAATATGTGAAGAAATTGTGGTAGAATGGAATTAAAGGTTTAATTGCGGGAGAAAGGTCTAGTTAAGACTTATAGTTGGATATTAAATTTTAGATTTGAAATTAGAAATTAAGTTAAAAATAAAAATTTAGCATACAAAAATTTTGAAGGTTAGAATGACTTTAAGATCAGCATCAACCAATCCTCGGACTTAAGACCTCTGATGATGACAGGAATTCCAACGCTTATTCATATATCTTATTACTTGCCCGAATTCAAACTGAAGATTTCACAATTTCCGTGTTCATCGAAATCAAGAATCTATCTTCAGTTCAGTATATATTCCTGCTCGAAGCACTTATACGATCGCACGAGTTATTAATGATCATTAAATGATTTGATTATTTTCGAATACTCAATGTTTTAAGGGCTGCTCGCAGCTGGAACCGGCCACGACCTGAATTTTCCAATAATTTCCCGCAAAAATTTTATTCGAACGTTCGGTCTCCAGAATTTAGTTCTGTCTCCGGATTGTTGCGTCATTAAGGCCAAGGTTTTTCCTTTCCGTGTCACCAAACTCCACTTTTATAATCCACAGTGTTGGAAGTGCTGTTTTCTTTCCAGCATTATCTTTCGTAACGAGCTTTTGACATGATTTTCCGCTTCAAACTTGGCTCGATTCGTCTTCTCTCCAACGTTTTTTTATAGCCATTTTTTCTCTATCTCCCACGTCTTACTCCCAACTCTCGATCCACCCGTCGCCAATTCATCCCACATTTTCTTTGTGTAGGCGCGGAAATTCCTTCCACTTTGCCATTTCATTCTGGCGTGGCTTTTTGCTCCCTCCCTCTCTACTACGGAGATAGTCGATCGTGTGTGGTTTCCCTAATCTACATTCCACCAGAGTTCGTTCTGGAGCAAGCGTCATCCTTGCAAAGTTTTATCTCCGATTCCTTTTTCTGGTCTTTCCCCTCCCCTCGAAAATTCGTGGTGTTTAGGGTTCTTGATGTTTAATGGATTTGGCAAGGAGCGTATCCTAGAGGGTACCCGTTTGTTTTTCCGGTCCACGGTTTGCTTCTGTCGGGGAGAATGTAAGGCTTGGAAGTGATTCGAGAGAGCTCTATTCCCAGAAACCAAGTACCGGAAAGTTCGATCAAAGGCGAGACCTAGCGCTTTAATTTTCATTCCGTACCTGACTTTATGCTATATATACATGGGTGGTCTGAAAAGTTTCCGACATTTCGTCATTTCTAGACATGTTTTCTGAAGTTATCTGAAAATTTTCTGAAGATTTCTGAAAAATCTGGGGTCGGAAACTTTTCAGACCGCCCTCGTATTATATCTCGTCGTAAATTTAGAGAATACGTTTTCATCACCGACGCGTTTACCTTTCTTCGCGTCAGATTTAATTCATAGATAACTTTTATCTATCAAAACAGTAATATATGATGAAAATAAAGTTAAATGAAATAAAATTTCATGATTTTTTAATTTAGTAAATTTACAACTTATATTTAATTATCTTGGCTTATCAGTGAGGACTGGAAGAATGTCATCAGCATTGACTTGAATTTCTCCATGTACAGTCCTGGCCAAAATTAACGCAGCACCGGCCGTAAGGATCGCTAGGGAGGTGCTGCGTTAATTTTGGCCAGGAGTGTACTAAAATTCCATGTAGTGCATTGAACCGTTCCTCATTCGATGCAATGCTTTTTATCAAGTTTTGGAGGAGTTTTAAAGATTAATAATATCTCATGTTTGTTCTCTAGAAGGGTTTAACACCCAAATCATCCCGAGACTAAGCCACTGCGTTTGATATAAATCGAAATGGTATATTTTCATTGTCTCTTAGTCCAACACCTGGCTCGCATCCCTTCCCGCAGGATGGACAACAGACGGAATAAATGAAATAGTTCACCGACAACTTTATATACCTAGAGATCATAAGGTTTGGCCGCGGGCCACGGAAGCATCTGGGTTGGAGAGAAGGCTAAATTAATCCATAAGGGGATCTCTCATAAGGTCACTCTTTCTAAAAATAGGCGGAAATTCATACGGGAACGTATCCGCACATTTGTACGTCATCCCCTTCCAACTGAGGTGTTTTTTCCCCTTGTAAGTCG
Source organism: Sympetrum striolatum (assembly GCA_947579665.1). Taxonomy (NCBI): domain Eukaryota; kingdom Metazoa; phylum Arthropoda; class Insecta; order Odonata; family Libellulidae; genus Sympetrum; species Sympetrum striolatum. The sequence goes on from OX388341.1 coordinate 18,226,529, forward strand.
TTATGTTTCGTAACGGTGGCATCTCGCATGTCTTTTTTTCCTCCCATCGCTCCTGCGTCACTCCTTTATGGCCGAGTGGCATCTCGTCGCACATTCAAGGTTTGCCTCCCTTCGGAGCACCTTTGCTCTTAAAAGCGATGATAAGTTCCTCGCGATGGCCCGTGTCGATTGGCGTCGCTTTCGGGGGCGGAAACGCTGTTTCGGTCCCCGCCCGTTTCCGTTTCGCTCCTGCCTCTCTCTGCAGCCTAATTCGATATTCCTTGATTGGTTACTAAATTGAGAGGAGGTCGATCGATCTCCGGTACTGTCAACACGTATTTTTAGCCCTTGTAAAGTTTTCGCTGTGTGTAAGCGGAAATGCTGTCCTCCTTATAGACCGGAGAAGTACACTTAGTCATCGAAAGGCCGTATTTGCCATTTGGTCTCATTAGAAACCATTAGGTAGCATGGGAAACCACCAGGACGCACGTGAAACAGTTAGGGGAACACTTGCGTTGTGTTATTACTTTATTCAAATTATCTACCACTTATGTTGTCCGTAAGGATTCGAATTATCAAGTTCAAGGAGAATGTTTTCACCTTGCTTATAAAGTAGTTATCTTTTTTGTTTAAATGAGGGAAAACAAATCTAAGAATAAATAAATCTTCGTGGAGTATATCTCATGGATGAGAGAAATTAGGTATCATAGCGCCTATATGTGTACCTTCATAATCAATAAAACCCAAAGGTAGAGTTAAGTGAAAATAGTTAAATAAATAAATTATATATGTATGCATATATGTAATAATAATGATATATGCACACTTATGATCGATGTAAATTAGATTTAGTCGGTGCAGCGTCATAGTGATGTTAGATTAATGTTAGATGTAAGATGAGAATCATAATCATCAAATAAAGTCATAATTTTTATTTTTGTAGAGAAAGAAATAAAAATACTCAGTAGCTTCCGTAAAAACATTTCTTGGAGGCGGAAGATGACTTGTCATATTCGAAACCGGTCGAATTCAAAATTGCTTTGTGGAAATTATTAATTATTTTTAATTTAATTATTTCTTAAACGAAGTATCTATATTAGACCTTATTACGTGAGATTGGGAAACGATATTATTCAAACGCACTTTTGTTTAACTGATTGCCTCTAAGGCCGCATTGAGCGCATGTTCAGTCTGCAGGTTCCCCACTTCTATTCCAGACCAATATGGTTCCAATTTCAGTGGTGACCCCTTCCTCCCAATATCGCAATCCATTCCGTACTCCACGCTTCCTCAAAACGGGCACTTTAATTCGGCCCAGTTTAAACCAATGGGAAATCCCATCGAGAGTGTTTGTTTCAACGTCCCTCAGCTTAACTCCAACTGTTTATTTCCCCGAATTCCATTCCGAGGTAACAACCCGCATGCAATCCGGGCAATCGCGCTTGCATCTGCTCATCCTCTCCCTCGCAAGGAAACCTATTCAATTTGGGATAGCGCTAAAAGGACGCAGATTCGAGGCCCCTCTCGATCATGGCATCGAACCGGAAGCCCGAACTGAAAAAACCGATACTTTTGGTTGGAACGGAGCTGAACCTGCATCGAAAAACCGATATTAATTTTACTCCTCCAATTCAGTACTCAAGGTTTAAATGAAAGAAGGATCTTGAAATGATTAGATCTCAATCTAAAAGTCAAATACAAATTATACATTTTGATTTATCAATTCTTAATTTTGCATTTAATTTTCTATTTAATGTATGTTTCATTCCACCTTAAAGTCGCATAAAAAGAAAATTCCCAAGGGAAAACGGACTTGAAGAAGTTTGAAGAGGCCGGAGTGATGGTTGTGGTTAATGTAGCCTCCCGAATAGAGTAAGTTCAGAATTTTTTCAAGTCCGTTTTTCTTTGCGAATTTTCCTGGGCTCACGCCATTATGCGCATAGTTACCTTGATCATCCCCTGTATACTAGGTTCGTAAATTTTTTAAGGTCGGAGGGAAAGCTAAAGGACCGAACCGGTTCACTGATTTTGGGCATAGCGAAACCGGAACCGAACCGAAATTTTGTTTCTTGAATGATCCGGGGCGAAAACCGGAGCCAAAAATATTACGATTCGATGCCCTGGTCTTCACCGGCAGATCCGTAGCTTCCGAATGTTACGCGGATTCCATCCCTCGCCCTCGGAATCGTCCGAATCCGTCTCGGTTGCTTTTTCTTAGCCTCACTTTCCCCCTCGATCTCCAGATGTTCTGCGGAGAAGCCCCTTTCGCTTCGTTATTAAAATCCAAGGCGCGTCTCGCCAAGATCGAACTGCGTTGTGCAAGCGGCGGAAGCGGGAGTCGGTTCACGCCCACGGAATCGACAACAAGACTTAAAAACTCTTTCGTTATGTAAGATGTTGCTCAAGACGCTCGCTGAAACGGTTCGATGTGAAAAAATGGCTTATCGCGTTTCCAAATGCTCGGCGTGCTCCGAATGCCGGGGATTTCTTCATAATCTCGGCGCGGGTCGATGTGTGATTCGGTGTTTTCATTCGGCGGAGGTTTGGGGAAGCATTTAAGAAAATAGTCGTTCGTGAGGGCAGTGGGTGTATGAGGAGTTCGTTGAAAGTGATTATTTTTGGTGTCGTTTCTTATTAGATTCTGTAGAAAGCGGGAGAAAATGGAGAAAGAGGTCTGGTTATGTGGACTATTTTCTTCATGGACTGTTAATGAATTTGAGGTTTAAAAAGGCCTAAAGCCGTCTTGGTTAGCGTTCCGTTCCTGCATTGTCAATAATTCTTGAACTAGTAGCGCCCAATATGCATTTAATAGCAATTTAATGGAGTAGACTTCAATAGAGTGGCCATTGAAATGTACGATATGCACATTGGGTGATTCTTAGATGACCGGTAATCTAGTGCTTCCTCTTGTTTACTGGTGGAGCAGTGGCCACGTAGGTACAGGACGCTGACAAAGATGGCTTTGAAGGGCTTTAAAACTTTTTAATTAATTTCTGCAATTGTATCTTTTGTATCAATTTTCCCATTCGATCACACATGATTAATAGTGAGACACTTTTATGAGAATGAAGCGGAAGACTCAGATTAATCTAGCTTAAATCTCCCTTTTTCTTTAACTATTCAAAAATAATGACACAGTGAAATTTACGTTTTATGTACACATGATTATCGCTTGTCAGATTTTTATTGCGCGGAACATTCGGCAACACAGTTCAATGCGGTGTATTTTATGTGACGATCTTATGCTACGAAGATGTATTACTTATTAATGAAAATGAAATGAATGATAACATAAAATCTTACCAGTATTTGGCTTTGAATTCGAATTGGCAGAAGATTATTTTAGATCCAGAATAATGATAGGATTGACAAATATTAACTTTTATTTGTAATAATTTACTTTTATTCAGAAATGTTTCATTTGTCATGCTAAATAGATGTTATTGCAATGCTGGCAATTCAATTTATACATAAATTCAACTCACCGGCGATTGTGATATTCCATAATGGTAGGAAATTAATAAAAGTAAAGTGGTTCCTGTTTAATTTCCTATGAAGTATATAAATTGATAGTTGTTCCAAAATTTTGATATGAATCAACTTTCATGTATTGTATAATCGTTGTTATATGCTACAATTATGTTCATAGCCAAATATCTTGACTATGCCATTAATGGCCCCCATTGTTTGTACGAAAAATTCTAAATTCTAAAACACTGAAAAGGCCGAGTTTTTTACGATGGAAGGGCGGGGGGGATTTTTTTGCAGAGCTTTTTTGGGTCACCGATTTGAAAAGGAATTAACTTGTCTTCTTCACTGAATTTTCCTTTGATATGGGTTGCGTGGCTGTTCGTGCACACAGCTGGCTTTTAAGCTTCATGGAGGATTGAGCTTCCTGTAGACAATTACGATAGTTAGGCGTAATTGGAATGAGAGGTACCGTGGAATTATCTGCTACGTTTCCGTATCAAAGCTAGGGGCGGCGTAGCAATTAGATTTTCCTCCTGGCCGCAGGTTCGCCGTAGATTTGAAAGCAGAACGGTCCCTGTGCCCATGAATTTCATGAGTTTTACCATTGTGTATCAGTGACATAAGCAAGTTTCCACGCATGAAGGTCAACATTTGCACCTTTACAACATTAGCCCTGTTTTCTTTCTCTGTTGTTCACAACATGCATTCTAAACCAATTAATATGAAGGTTATCAACCTTTTTTTATTCATCCCTTTCAACGTATTGTGGAATTTCAAATTTCGGCTTCGTATTGTTTTCCTGAAAAATCCATTCTGCTTTCATCCACAGATTCTTTATTTAACCTTCAAGTTCACTGAATGTGGCAGAAATTAAGACACGACTCTTAACTTTTCAGAATTTTAGTAACCAGTAGTCCGTAGTCCGTAACTATTTTTAAATAATAGTTCCTCATCCTAAAACCCCTTTCATTGTCCTCGGCGTGAGATTTTTTTATCGTTTTTGAGAATCCACAGATTATCACAAAGACGTGTTTTATCTTTGCTGTTAACATAATAATCGTGATTATCGTTAAGTTTTATCCTTTTATGATATTTACCTGCATAACAGCTGTTGATTGACCATAGAAGATATCAAGGCGATACTAAGTAGCGATATGGCGGCCCACAGGCTACACTTGTCGGTTTTTTCTGCTTTCTAAGATTTACCGTTGATTTTCGGTTTCGAGTGGCAAATATTTTTAAGCATCCAGACTCATTCAGCGCGCATAAAGAAGCAAAAAGCGGGCATAGAATTGAGATATTGTCCATCCATTTTTACTATTATGAGATGTTGACAGCTCCATAGCAGTCTCTTTTGGGTATTTTGCGATTTGGAATCCAATGAGAACTTGCGCTTTGCATATAATTAACGAGCATTTGGGTCCACTGAAGTGATTGCTACGTTTGACCTATTGTTTTAGTTTTCAGAAGTATCACCTTTTTTCTTTTTACCTTTACTTGTTTTAGGAACGCTGTACTTATCTATTATGCTTCGTATTTATGGTCTTATAAGTTACTTTGAAGACTCTAGATCAGGGGTTCCCGAGCGGTGATACGCGGAAACGTTTCAGGTGGTACGCGTGGATGGACCGAGCGATCACGAGTAATGAGACGAACTACGAGTAATAAATAAAAATGTAATTTGCAGTAATCGTTTTATTAATTCCTTTATTATAAAAAAATATTAATATGCATGATTATATATTTTGAAATAAAAATTAGTAAGAAAAAAATTGAAAAAAAAATCCATATATATATATATATATTTACCGTCGTCTTGGTAAAGGGTTGAAAAAACCGAGTTTCAAATGCATTAATAATTAAGCATGAAGTTTTATCAGTAATTTAATTAAAATAAAACAAGTTATTCGCCACTTTTCCGACAATAAATCTTTCCAAAAAAATATAGGACTGTTGGTACGCCAAAATTTCAAGTGGGGCGCAATTGCTAAAAGGTTGGGAACCCCTACCCTAGATCATCATTAACATCTGTTTCCTATTTGAGTTGCTCATTCCTATTTGTATTCATATTCTTCCTTCATACTTTGTCTTATCTAGTTAGGAATAATCGATTTAAGGGATTGTTTAATGCAGCAAATACGCTTTAGCCTTACCCGCGACTCGAAGTAAACATTTGTATTACCGAGAAATAAATCGCCAGTTCGGACGACGTCCTCTGCATCAATCCGTTTCCTGTTGCTTCTCGGACGACTTCAGAGCAACCTCACCTCTCCATCATAGCGCGACAAGTTTTACTCAAAGAGAAATGGGGATTGAAATGTGAAGTAAGGTAGATGGATGCTCAACTGTCATTTTGTGGAACTTATTTATCTCCATGACCGCCTGAGCCCGTTGCCACGGTTACGCCATTATCTCTGTAAACCTCTTACGTTCCCTTCAGCTAGGCATTAAGACGTCATTTGTCCGTTTCTTTCTTCCTCTCTCTCGCACAGTGCTTTTACCTTAGCCAAGAAGCGGAAGATCGATTTTGTTCACTGAAGATTAAGAGTGGCATAAAAATTCTGTTGGCTTTTCGAGGAAGATCCTTATTTTTCATTAAATGTTTTAGATGATCTAAACTCATAGTCCCCATTTCAATGTCATATGTCATTATACATCGTAATAAATTTTACCTGCGCTTTTATCATTAAGCATTTTACGATTACTACCATATCTTACATTTTGTTATTTATACGTATGCTTGAATTTCGTATTTTTTTCACGTAAACAATTTGCATTCTTAAAGGATTATTAGGACCGTTTTTGATTAAATTTGAATAAAATAATTTACTGAGAAAAATTTCACGTTCGAGAGAAAATATCCTATGACCTAACGGCAGAGTAGGTACTATTACATCCAGCTTATTATCTAATGGAAAATTCATTTTTTTCCCTTCCTTAGTGCTTCAGAAATGAGAAGACATCTAAAATTTTAATGAAGATATATAAGTAATTTCATAAATAGTTTCATCTCAAATTATAACCGAAAAATCTTTCACTGTGTCTTTAATTTCGTAACCGTGTACTATGTTCTACGTAGTATAGTAAGTGACGCTTTATGTTATACTAGTTCAGTTCTAACTCAAGAGTAGAGACCCTGCCGTCCTCGGACCATAGCCGTCTATTCGGACATTCGATGTGACCCTGAAATAACTTCCTGGAACAAATGCTCTTACATAAAAATGTCGTTTCCCAATTTCGCTCAAGAAGTGAGGATAAAGTGGAGCTTAGACAAATTGAGTTCAATTAACTAAGGAATTCGTTTTCTTGCTCACAATGTCGATGTATAACTTTTAGGCTGCACGCAACTCAACAGCGGCCTGTTGCTTTAACACGCGGCCTCTCTTATCCAGCCGAGTGGTAAATGCGGCCAACCGATGAAAAAGTGTTCCCCACCTCTGTTCTAACTAATGCTTTGTCAGACGTCGCCTTGAACTCGTAACGAAATTTTCCCTACAGCGGTTCTTTGATAATCGGAAGTCGCCTTTTAGTAATCAGGAAACACGTTCACCTGTGTTTCTCTCTACTACTTTCACCTGTTTCTCAAAATAACTTCGTAAGCCGTTACCATACACAGAAAATGTCGGCTAGTCGTTTCTTTACCATAACTTGATAAATAGAAAATTTTTCACAGAGGGATGGAAAAAAATATTTCATTTACTTTTGTTGCCGTCTTGTTCAAAGGTGTGATTACGCAGAAGTTACCGAGGTATGAATGATGCTGAATGGTAACATTAGTTCAGGTCTTTACTAGAAAAAATACCATGACAAATGTTACTCGTAGGGTAAATTGGCGAAGAAAACAAGGGCTAAATACGTACCTCATTCCTCATATTGCCTAGTAAGCCTCTTTCTCCTCTACTAGCTTTTGATAGCTAATGGTAGAATGAGAGAAGTTCTAACTTCAGGCTAAATAGTTTACGAGCAGCCGTTCCTTACTCCTAGCCAGGCATCGCTGTCTATTTGTAAGGTAATCAGGCAGGATGTCAGTTTTACTTAATACTATTCACCAAAAGCAACAAAATTACCCAGAGAGGGAATGAATATTAAGTTGCTGTCTTGAATTTTTCATGCCTCATCTTGAATTAATGTGCAAAATACGGCATGAGCTATGATGCTTTCTTTGATGAGGCTTTATAATTGGTTCAGTCGCAAAAAGTGCATTTGAGTAAAGCACGATTACTGATTAAGTTTATTTACATGCAATTTTCTCTATCCTGTACGTAAAGGTATCTTTGTATAAAACATTGACGCCTCCTCATCGCTTTGTTGTCTCCTCCACAAGTAAATACATGGTTGCACGTTACGCATAAGTAATTCCTCCGCGTGCGACACTTTAATTCGCGATGCATCTAAAGCAGAATTAAATCTGCGACGTCGGCGATTTCCTCCGCGTCGTTCATATTAATGAGGTGCGTGACGTACGTCGTTTGGCGACCACGTCATTCCGTTATTCCCTCTTTATTAATCCATTTGCATTAATTCCTCGTTTGCATTCTCCGAACGTTTAATCGCAATTCGGAATTACGAAAGGATTTCTCCAGCCCCGGTTGTTTTTCTCCCCCGCAATCGCCCGGTTACTGTTATGCACGCGGAGCGAGGACGTAATCAGGCCGTTTTATCCATTTATTTTTCTCTCTCGGAGGCGATTATAACACGTTTCCGCGAAAGAAAGAAAACCATCACCTGACGATATTGTGTATCGCGCTCGGCGCGGCCATCCACCCGGCGAACAAATGGGGAAACCTGTTTCGAAGATAAGGCGCCGCGTTGTGTTGGACGGAAACGGTGGAGGGCGTTCGTGTTTGGCTGTTACTTGTTAGAATCTAGCGTTTTCTCCGAGCTAATTCCTTCCCCGCAAACGTTGTAAACAGTGGGCGTTAAAAAACGTTCCAAACGTCTAATTTCGCTTTCCGAATGTCGATCGGGTGGGAGATATTTTTTTCAATGGCGTGTTCTCTCCCCAATGGACTCAAGCGCGAAACACGGCATAAATCTCGTTTATGTTCATGATATTTTTTTTACGTCTTGAGCGTTAAATTTGTTTTTCCTTTGTCGTAGTTTATCATTTTGTCGTGGTCGCTTCCGCGTGCTCGAATGTTTTGTTTCCCCGACTCGAGTTATCGACGGGATATCTTTATTTAGAGCGCTACTGTACTCCACAATTCAGAGATTAAGGTTATAAATGCTCCGTCCTCTTTGTTGTCGGCTAAGAGTTGTTTTAGTGAGTGGATTAGGAGCGTGAATTGGAATAAATTAGTATTAGCATATTTTTTTTATTTTTCGGTATTTTTAATGAATTATGAATGGAAACAACTGTTGTTAGAGAGAAGTTTGCGTGTGTATGAAGAGCGTTGATTAGTTTATCTTTGAATTTCATGTATTTTTGATTGATTAAGGGAAGCAACTGCTGATATGGAGCATTTAGCGTGCATTTTTGCCGCGTTTCTCGGCTGTTTGTTGAATTTAATTTTCTAACGACCGCGGTGGCAGTTATTTCCGAAGTAGTTTGATTACAGTGAATTTAATTTTATAATTTTGACGTACAGCAATACTGATATTAAATTATAATTACAAAATTATTGATGCCATAATATAACCATAAATGTATGACGTGTTCAAATTGTAATTTAGATTTGAAAATCAATTTCCGTTTTCCCTGAGAAAATAATCTTATTTCTGCATACGGAACCACTTTCGGACCACACGAGTGGGTTCTTGTAAAAAAAACTCCTTTAGTATCCTGGATCGCCCTATAAAGCTTTATTTATTCTAGCTGACGTTTGACTTTTTCAAACCAAACTGTCATGCAGTGACATTAATACATATTCTAACAGTTTAGCGTTTTATTTCGTTTGAAATTCAGGTATGCTACTTCTTCACCATTTGATGTGCTTCTCTCAATTGTACTTGTTATAAATTAACAATACGCTCTCGTCATTTAATGTTAAATTGGTTAGTATTTGTTTCCGTTCGTCGAACTATGCCTTCACAGACGCGTCTTCTTTTTATGTTTTACCGATTCATGTTATTGGAAATACATTTGAACTTTCTGTTACGAGATGAATTGCAATTGGTTTACGCTGTGCATTAATATTTGTATCCCGGAGAAAACCCCAATTAGAAGGCGGATCTCTCACTTCTGTTTTTACCTCCTCTTGAATGAATCAAACTTACAAAATTTAGTATAATTTTCTGTGATAGAGGCTAATTATAACAAAAAAACTCGAAAATGTTGTCTTTACAGTTCTGCCAATCTGTCGAAATATACCCGATTATAGTTGTGATGTTTTTCTAATTGTGTAATACGTCCTGTAACATCCTCTAATATCCTTTGTAACATTTAAGGATACTGTTCTTATGGATGAGGCTTGGTTAGTTTTGGTTTTAATTGGTGGTTCACAAAGCCATTGGTTGACCTTTTTGTGAGAACCGTCTGGATACACGAAACATTTTGATAAGCCGCCTCGAGTAATACGTAAAATAAAAATACTTTTCCCTGTAATGGATTTTCGAAGTGCTTTTCTCTTTACTATTTATTTTATATAAAATTATCAAATATCGCATGCAGTATACGACGAGAAAAATGACAGTAACTGTTAAAAATAATTATCGCATTAAAAGTTTATTTACATGTATCCGGCCACTCAGTATTTACTTCTTATTTTCTCTCTATGCTATTTAATAATAAATTTTGTAGCTTATTCGCTCGTTAGCAGTGTTAATTTTTGCATGGGTTTTCAAATACCCTCTTTTACATCCGTTGGATAGGGACATTAAAGTTTATAATTCCTTTTGCAGATGATGCCATAAACGTTTTTAGTTTTACATGTGTATTATCCAAGACTTGTTTTCCGATACTCTCTTCTTAAACTACTTGGGGTTTTCAGCATCCGATAATGAGACAAGATTTTAGGTTTTGGATTTTTCTCTTCCTAGTTTTTAGAGGCGTTTCCTCTGAGCAAGACCTTTATATCCCTTTCTTTACTCTTACGCGAATAGCTTCTTAACATCGTAGCCTTGGTCTTAAAATTCGTGCGGAGAAGCTTTAAGGGTGAGCCAGATATGAATTTACTCTGCTAAAGTGGGGTTTGCGGAGAAACTAGCGTCATAAAGGAGCCCAGGTATAGAGCTGCTCAATTTTATCGGTGGAGTAATTTTAGACCATAAATAAGTATGAAAATTTATGCTCGAGTAAAAATTAATCCTTACTTTACCTTCTGAAAAACTACTGGGAAGGCCGAAAACATTATTTTGCTCATAATCACGCTTATTTTTATTTATTTTTATTATTTTTATTCCTTTCAATTAAAGGATTAGTTTCGCCTTACTTTCAATTTTATGTATGCTAAAAGTATTTTTTTTAAACCCTAAACTGGTAATTTTAATACTCAATTTAAATTATTTTACTATATTATAATCTTACAGTGCATTCAGCGTGCATTGCTCTATTGTTCTAATAGGGGGACAATTAAAGTTATTCCTTTTTATATGCCGAAAATATTACATAAACCTAATGAGAGTTCATCATTCTCTGTATAGAAACTGAATTGAACTTCGTCACAGGGATTTCTGTGAAGTATTTTTGAGGTTTATTGTAAATTAACTCATGCAAATTTCAATTATTTTTGAGGTTTATTGTAAATTAACTCATGCAAATTTCAATTATTTTTCTATTCAATTAATTAAATTAATTTCGTGCATCGGCCTTAACCATTTGGCTGTATCAATAGCAAATCCTTCCTATTTCTTCCTCAGAAATCAAATTCAAATCTCTAATTAATCTTGTCTCTTAGTATCCATTAATTCATCCATAATTTTTGGCCTATCTATCCTAGGAGACTTATTTGTCTTTGCAGTTAATTAACATAACGACAACTTAAACGATCTTTTTTGAGCGTCATCCGTCGTTTGTTCGTAATTCATTAAAGACCAATTTGATTTTGCATCGATCTGCGTTTGGCAAGTTATAAATGGTCAGGAAGAATCTTTTTCTTGGAAATATGCGAAAATAAATGTTTACAGAGAGTACGTATGGCACAGCTCTTCATGTCAATCCACTGTAATGACAGCCGATAAACGTTTCTTCCGTGAACCAGAGTGGATTTCTTTATGTACACTTGCCAATGAAGTTCATTTGCTAATGTTTACGTTCTATGCTCAATTGAATTCTCTGACGCAGATTCTTAAAAATGATGATTACTGGATCGTGAAATACCTCGGAATATTTTTCGTTTCGTTAAGGGGAATTCCCAGAAAATTTTGCGTTCTTGATGTTTACAGTTGGGCAGTTTTCGCATTACTAATATCTGTATTCCAAAAATATTCTCTTTGCGGAAGGTTGTGTGAGATGTCTTATAAAAGGCGATGTACACAAAATAGCTTTTAAAAATTTCAGATTTTAGAAATTATAAATAAAGCGTTTGGTGCTAAAAAGTTAGTTAATTGGATGAATTATTTCTTTGTCGAACAGTTACCTGTTGGGCTTTTTAGTTTCCTTTAATTGTATATTTTTAAAATACTGACGAATTTTACGATGCATATTATGAAGAGACAATACAGTTTTAATTATCTCAACATTTATGTAATACATGATGAGTAGTGCTTCAAAATATTCTCTTGCCTCTGATATTTCTGAAATTACACATAAAAGACCGATTTTCAATCCTTTGGGAGTATATCAATGTGCGAGAGCTTTGAAATTTATTAATTCGAAGGTTTCCTCGTATCAGTTAATCATAGTTTGGTTGATTATAATTAAGGAAGATACGAGTATACCATTAGTGAAATTGCATTCTGTAGGTGCGGTCTAAAACAGAGTATCATTCCTTAATAGAATAGGAGCCTTTAAGCCATTTACAAACGCCAGAGAGACGGCTTCAAATGCCCTTAAGCGTTATACGATGTACTTCCTAATTGAGTTATGTTCTATTAAACACATTCTTCTTTGTAATATTTCATGAATTTCATATACGGTAAATTCACTCAACTTTTATTTTAATATATGTCATTCTTTACCTGTCGTTAACATAAATATATACCCTCAAAAAAGGGATTCTCATTTCCATCCTACAAGAAAGACAGCTTCTGATGCGCTATTGCTCTGAAGTATTGGACGAAAGAGATGGCCGTCATTTACGATCTCAGAAATGAATGCTATTTGGTTGCACGGAATTTTGTATATTATCCCTAATAATAGCATAACTTCTGTTCGTATAGACGCCTCGGAGAAAGTTATTAATGCGGCGTAAATTGGTGTGTCTGGAATGAGCGACGCCGACGAGTATTAAAAAAAATCGCCCTCGGCTTGATTTCGGATGCTGCTCACCGTCGCTCTCTGCTTTTGACTCGCAGCATCCTCCAAGTTATTATTTATCCGACGATGATACTCCGGCGGAATGGAATTTACTTTGAAATTCCGTCATCGCCAACTTCCCATTCGGTGAGTTCTCAAAAGGCTTGTCATCAAAGAAACAAACCGTCTAATTTATACTCGCAGGGCCCGAAAGTTAATTCGAGGGAGAAATGTGTTTCGTTTCACGGATTTCGAGTAAATGATTTACATTTCCGGTTTGTTTTTCGCTGGAAATCCCCATTACACTCCGGTAATTCAATCTTACAGAAAGATAGTTGAATCCATTCCATCCCCCAAAGCGCTCAATTTCATTCTACCTCTTCATTTTCACTGTGAAATGGCTGTCTTTCTCGCCGGTCCATGAGGGCCGCAGGTGCTATCGAGTAATAAGGTGGCCGACTACCCATTAACGGCGCTTGCTTTCCCATTCCTCGATGAAGCAAGCGGGAGAAATGGCAAGTCCCAGTAATGGGAAGTCGGAGGGATTGCTCCTCATATTTCTCACGGTTTTGATGTAATGAATACTCCCGCAGATAAGTAGCGAAATGTTTTGGCAGTAAATTAGGGCCGCCCAACATTTTCACGCATTCGAGGTACTGTTTTATTACAGCGAATTTCCCTTCTTCCCAAGCATATGGCAATTCTACTCCATCCTTTGCAATATATTTTCTCATTTTAGTATCACTTGGTATTTAGCACTGCCACTAAATATTTTCCTCTAAAGCAACTTATGTGGCAAAATACCGGAGAAGAAATTGAGATAGAGAGAGACTCTAATATAGAATAACTATAGACGAATTTGAGAATGGAAATGCCTCCTTTAATTATAGCTTTCATGAAATAACGAAATGAACATTACTATCTCTAATCTGCAATTGGTTTTTCTTCCAAAATAATTTTATTTTACTTCCCATCTCATCTCATTTTTTCATAGAGTAGTTACGTGAGTAATTGGCTAGGTAGTCGAGTAACCATCTTTGTTTGTGCTCGTAGTTATTGAATGATCCCACACAGATGTGATATTGAATAGACTCTTTTACTATAGCTAGGGAAGTTAAATAAAGCTTGCATTTAGTGTTAAATCAGTAGGCAATTAGGGATGAGTTGAAATGGTTAATTAAAAGTTTTAGAATTCACAACTAGGATAAGCTTAAAATGGTTACACTCCTGATCAATATTACTTTTAAAAACTATGCGTACATTGAAAGGAAACGAAAAGATTTAACTAAATATTCTTCGTGATACTCAGGTTGGGAATCCCTGATATAAATCATCTTTAACTAAGATAGCTAAATGTGATGCACCTGGAAGGGACATGAATCGATTCACTCGTGAACCAAAGAACACGATTTTATATCTTCACATCTGCAAATAGAAATATTAAATTCAAATACATCACATTATTTTTTTAAATAAATAAAACTTCGATGATAAACTGATTTAAAAGTATTGAAGGACATAATGTTGCTCATAATGCACATGTAATAGTTATTTATCATTTTAGCCAATTCTGACCGATTACGTAATTAAAAAAGGAAGATGTATCTAAGGAATACCAAGAGAGAATAAACTCTTCCATGAACAGCTCAAATTTTAATCGTTCCTTATCGTAGCTTTGGGTAGACGTTATGAAACTGACTCGTTTAATCTAATTTCCCCTATGAAAGAGAATATAACCTCTCATATGGTGGTGTTAGGGGCTGATTAAGTAGTTTATGTAACTTGAGAACTTTCCTCAATTTCGGGATGCATGCAAATTTCAATGTTTGAGTTTCGTTGAAGTCTATGGTTCTGCATTTACTCGTTGAGAAAGCGTTTCAACTTTTCGAAGCTGTTTAATTTTTGATAGATTTTTTAGAAAAGGCTATTATAGAAGTGCTAAGTGCTATTTTAATTAACAGTTACTTTCTCATAACGTTTAGGAGCACGATTCGGTGAGCTTCTAGCGGAATGTAGACGTCTTATTAATAGCAGAAAATTAAAAATTGTGTCAGACCATGTTGGTTTTTATTTAGTGTGTCATGTCGAACTGAATTCTTTATGGATTTTCTTTCTCGTTATTCATTCAACCGTTTCAGAATTTTCTCTTCTTTAATTTTTAAGGAATTTTCACCAATCGAGGCATGGATTTCTTCATTTTCTATTTCATTTGGAATTAAATTTTATTTCCCATGGAAGGAGTGAGATCCGTCAGGGCCGTGCTCTGAGGAAATCCTCACAATCCAAAATTGTCGATTCGCACAGAAAATCGTCAGAATTCTATTTTTCCTTTCAGTTGTCCTCGTAACTTTGAAGGGATGGGATGGGATCGGTTTCATAATCCCTGCTTTTTGTCAGAGGAAGGATTGGAATCCAAACGTCCCATTTTAATTATCCATTAAGAGAGTTGCCGACCCAGTTAGGGAGACGCAAAATTTGATTCCCTCTCTAAATTCTTCCGAGGGTTTCCCGGTGTGAATTTTGGAGAAAGATTGGATCTCATCTCTGAAGTCCGAAATAACGAGCAAATATTCTGCAAATATGTAATGAAGCGGCCAGTCGTCCTGGTTTACGACAGAGCTGTCCCCTGTCATCTATCTTTCATACGGGTCCCATTTTTACTCTTGAAATATGATTCTTAAAAAAATAACCATCTCTAATAATCTCTGGTCTTTCCCTTGGTCTCACTCCCTTAATTACAGGTATCTCAAATTCTATAGAACAACGTGGAAATTTGTGTCATAGTTATTAGGACTATTTTTTCGGTGGCTTTGTTTCAATGTAAGTTCTTTGATCCAACTTCCTCATTACATCGTAAATATTCATTATCATTCGTGGAACGAATTGGAACGTGGTTAAGGTTCGTAATTAAGCTATAATATTATATTTATATAGATAAAGAGAAACTAGAGTTCTTGATTCCACATTTAACAGCAATGTTTTAATATTTGACATCTTATTTCTTTACTGGCATGGCTAGTATTGTGATGTCATTTTCAGAAGTTGATTCCTTTGTCATTTGAGAACTCGCAACTTAGAAAATTCTTGGGAAGAATAAGATATATTTTTCGCAATTGTGTAGGAGATGATCAGGTCACAATTCTTAGTGGCACGGTTATGGGACTGCATATTATTGGTTTGTTGGTGTTTCTATATAAAAGTATTCGACATCCGAAGGAAATGTTTTCCTTAAATATCGTTTCAAACTTCGACCACTTTTGTTATCATATGGACTCTTCATTCTATTGTTTCCATACATGGTTTTTCTTATTAAATATTTAGATATTTAACTATCGTATATACTCTTCCGACTTCCGAAATTTAGCATTTTTATTTTTGTTCCCAACCCTTTTTCTTGTTTTCAAGTTACCGTAATTTTTAAAATTTTCCTTGCGTGTCTTAAATTTTTAATTAAGATTTATTTCTATTCTTTGGTTCTTTGCCCCCAAGCGAGTCGAAGAATTCGAGGAAATGATCCAACAAAACAGAACTTTCTTTCATTTTCTTTTTCCTTGAATTTCTCGAACACCGAGGAGTGCTTGAGAAGTTTCCCTTAGGAAAATCAATTATTGAATCTCCTCAGGAGATTTCGCTCCTCTAATGGTCTTCTAATGCCACGAGTAATGTGATAAAAATGTAATGAGTAAAGGTGAATTCAACGATGGAAGTTGTCCTGTTATACAATTGTTTCTCCGTCTCTTAATTACTCGAATGTTACGATTTCCGCCGTTGATCCCGATAAAGTCCAATTTCGAGTTCTTTTACCCTCTAACGTGTTGCACACGCTTTGACATGTTTTATTTCTGGATGTTTTTTTGTGGATTAACTTGTTCTGCTAGTTTTTTCCCCAAGGTTTCCTTTCAGTCAATCATAAGCTAGTTAAACTGTCAAATATTTAAAAAAAAAATCAAATAAATATTTGTAGTGCCTCAACCGTATATTTGCAATTCGCAGTTGGTGATGTTGTTTAATGTACTGATGGGTGGCGGCTAAACTTCTAAAGGAGATCGATTTTCCGTAATGAGAATGTTTTGTATATTTTACTTGTAGACAGATAATAAGTTATTTAGACTATTTGTTTGATAGGATTTTCAGATTTTTCAGCGGATGACCTCAAAATTTGGTACCTTGGTGTTCTTCGACAAGTCAACGTTCCTGAACACACTTTTTTTCTTTCAAAACTTTTGAAAAGTGTAATATAGTTAGTTAATTGACTATAAATCCTTATTATCTGCCTTTATTAATCGATTTTTCACATTTTAAATTAATTTAGATTAATTACTATCTGATTTGAGGGTTGGGAATTTATGCCACGAGGCCCCATATGAACGAGCCAAGTTTTTACTTTCAATAATTTTAAAATATTTAATATAGTTAGTTCAATGAATACATGCATATTTACATACATTAACGGTGAATATTTTTCTTCCACATTTTAATATTCTTTGAATAATAATTATTGAATTCGAAAATTAAGAAGCTATGTTACAAAGCCACGCTCAAGAAATTAACGAGCCAAGTCGTTACTTTCCAAACTTCTGAATTACGTAACATAATTAATTCAATGAATAAATGAGATCATAATTTACATATATTAATGGATAATATTTTATTTCCACTGAGGTCATTTTTCCAAGTAATTATTATCGAAATTTAGAGTTGCGAAGTTCATTCCACGGGTCCAAGATATTGACGAGCCGTAAGCTACTCTCGAGCCGCAATCGGACCCCTTCATTGTGAAAAATCGCTCGGCTTTCGAAAAACGTGTATTTACAGGTCAATCTCCTCGCGTCCTTCCGAGAAAATAAAAAATAGCGGCTGCTCTTCCGACCCAAATCCTGGGCGAGGTACTCCGACCACGCTATCTCTCTCTGCACAGCTGACACACTTCCAGAAAATTTTCATTCCCCGTCCGATAGGGTTCGTGAATCGAAGGCAACAATAAGCGACGCGGCCCGGTATCAGAGAAGAGTAAAAAAAGCCCCGCAAACTTCCAAGGAGGAAACATCACATGTTTCTCACCATAGGAGCGTATCTTTCACCATTTCATCCTCTCCAGTTTTAATAGGCTCCCACGGCTGGAGGAGAACGGCGGAGTTTACGGATTTTTCCCGAGAGCTTCCGCGCTTCGGAAGGTCAAACATCTCTCTCAGCTGGCGTAGGAAGAGGAAAATGGAAGAATCTGCTCTTATTTTGCCACCTTCTTTCACTCACTCATCCTCTTCGCTCTAGTGGGTCGGAGTGGGCGGGTCTCACTCCTCTCCCCCGATCTCTTATCGCTCTCTCATACTCTTCCCTCTGTTTCCCTCTTCCTCCTCGATCGCTATCCCCATCCCCCAGCAATTCCGTGTATTCCCACATCCATTCCCGCTACTCCCTTATTCTCACGCCATCATCATACCGCTGGCGCCCCCACGCGACATGCGTTCGGCGCCTAATACAAGAGAAGTGCATTACGATCCCTTTTCCATCCCGTCGCCCTATCTGTCCGATCCAAGTGCTTATATCTCGCTCTCTGTCTCTCCACTCGCCCGCTTCGAGTACTATCTATCCCCCACACCCTTTTTCGTGTGGAAATCTTAACTTCCTCTTCAACGCCATCAAAGGCCTCCTTTATGTCTCCTCCAGAGCGTTTGAACTAAAAATACGTTTATTCTCCGTCTATCTGAGGTCTCTAGTATGTCTTCTCGTCATTACCTTCGGAAAGCTAGAAGCGTGATGGGTTTATTTTTCGGTGCAAATTTACTTCTTTCGTGCAAATATTTGGTGTACCGTAACGGAACTATGGATATGTTACGTCTATTTATATTTAAAAGAGTCGAGATTACTCTTTACGTTGGTACTGATCCGCTGGTAATATTCTATAGTTTTTTTTCCTTTGAAGTCGTATTTTTAATGTTCTTATCTCCAATGTTGGCTAATGAGACATCAATCGTAGGAAGGGTTGCCATGTTATGATGATAAGAAACCAGGATATACTGAGTTCCGAAATGGGAAAAACCGGGACATTACCGTAGAGCAGTCTGTGTTTATTTCATTCCCTTGTTAAACACATTAAGAGTTCTTTACTTGATGGAAATTTGCGTTTAAATAATGTCTGTAATTGGAATATTCCTTTCGTATATTGTTTTTCTCAATTTTTCCATCAAACCGGAACAGCAAAAAAATTTAACCGTCAGTTAAAATCTGGTCAGTTCCGGTTGAAACTGGACTTTCAGTAAGCCTAATTATAAGTCTCGATAATCCAAATATCGAAGTCTCCATATCGTATACGAAGTAGGTTCTTTAATGTGGTTGTTTTTAATTTAATTCGTGCAGGAGAGCATCAGTTTAGCAATGGATTTGATCTTCGTATGTTAGAAGATTTTCTGTGCTAATTTGTCCTCACTATGTGAGAAACAGTGTTTTTCTTTCAATAATCTGAGAATCTCGATCAAGCAAAGTATATATACCATATGTGTCGATATATATATAACATATGTGTCGATGATTTGTATGACAATAGTGTTTTGTTAGTTGTAAATAAAAAATATTTTCCCTTAAAATTATTTATTCGGTTTAAATTATTATCTATGGAACTTATTCCATCTGTGAATGACTTATTTACGGGTATCATGGAAGGGGCAGGCATCATCTCAGTTCTTAATTAGCTCTGAGATATTTTTGTGCTTATTTCCGAGAAAAATATTATTAACCGTTTCCATTTTTTGTATTTAATTATTTTACAGCTCCCCTTTCTTCTCAACCTATCTCCTTTATATTGTTCAAGATACGTGGTAATTTTCTCCTAGATGTCATGTAGACATCGAAGATAGCGCCGAAAAGGGCACTTGGCCAAGATGGTCATTTTCGTTCAGTATATTCATGTTCTTTTTTGTGTATGCAATCTTCTTGTAAAGGGAACAGCTGGTATAAGGAAATACGACGTATGCCTCCTTCCGCGTAAATCATACACTCGAGATACGTCGTAGAGATAGTAGGTTGCGATAACAGGAATACATATACGTTTGCAGTATAAAGAATGAATCTCGATGGATGGAGAGATAGTGGAAAGGAAGAGAGCCAAGTGAATGTCCAGCTTCTTCTTTGATGCATCCTCTCCCCGAATTTTGGAGCAGTGAAGGCCGTAAGGGTCTAATTCGATTCCATTCGATTCCGTGATACGATAGTTTTTGTGTTCGTGCAGAAAGGACGTTCCCTCTCGCTCGATTCGTTCCGACTGTTGCCGTAATCTCCTTTCCGTACTAAAACCCTTTGATTTATAATTTGCTTGCTCAGAGTAACTTCTTTTTTTAAGTATGTTTAGTGCTCGCGTCTGAAGAACCAGAGTTGAAATTTTTTGGACTAACTTTATTTCGCTCGTTCGCTCTTTCTAGATGTGATCATTATTTTATTTTAGGTACTTTTGAATTCCCTTTTTACTACATTTCGGTAAACAGAAAAATCGGTTTCCTGCTACCAGAAGAGTTAATTTAATTTTAGTGGAAGAAACTGTTGATTGTGTATGTCTTGGGCATCGCTTACTATTGCCTTCTGCGTTCATATATATATAAACTAAATATTAGTTTTAGTGGCATTTTTATTTTTCGCCTGGATTGGATATATTTGAGAAGTAATTCGTTTGGTTAATGAGAGACTTAGCTTATATTAATATTAGGATACATTTTTGGATGTACATGGGAATACCAAATTCTAATTATGATGTGAATTAAACGTTCCGTGTCTTCTTTATAACGTATATCATAAAGATCGTTTATGCTGCCTAATAAAGCATACTCAACATAGCTGCTGCAAATGATTATGGCAAGCTAGGGAAAAAGGGTTGAAAAAATGTACAAGTTGACTTACAAAACCTGTTCAAAGGAACCAACAAGATATCAGGAGACGTTACTTTTAGTGCTCATCAGAGAATATAAGGCTATTTCTTTGCAAACATAGATAAGGATGGTCCGATTGAATGGTTAATGTCGGCAAAACTATACCGTAGCTCTAGATTTATTAATTTCTTAATTTTTAAATTTTTAAATTTAATTTTCTTGGCAAATTTCCTTTGAAAAAAATCGGGAAGTTTATCTTTATCCTCTGTACCTTGAGGTGGGGGAGAAGAACTAGTGAAAAATTGAAGAAGAGAGAAATATTTGCGGGTGATTTTAAGGCGTAGGAGTGTACTAGAGGGAATGCTATTGGCAGAATTGGTGCAAGGAAATAATTATAGTGGTAAGTCGTTGTCATTCTGATTTCACTGTCACCGTTAATTAAGGATCCTGTGAAATTTTATGATAACGTAATTGTTCAACGATTTATTCACTAAAACAGTTGATATTATGTTGATAGCTCCGTTTTATTATTGATGATGTTCACCTACTATAGGATAATTGTATTTGGAGTTAGACACTAACGCCAGCCGTCAGAAATCGCAATGAACTTTGGCATTCCCATAGTAGAGAATCTTTCATCCTCAGGTATCCTGCTCGCTCTAAACTCCCTTTCTTTAACTCGTCTCCTTATTTTTGTTTTGACCTTTCGGTGAGGGGAAAGTGAATTTCCTCTCGATGCCTCCTCGCCAATAAATAAATCAATAAAAAAGTTTCTTCCGCCTTCCCTTGTGCTCAGGTATTGGAATTATTCTTTGATATTCTCTCTTGACCTTATCTTCGTCTGTCAGGGCAAAATTCTTTGTAAAGGTTCATGGGAAGTTCATCCACATCAGTCAGTTTTGTATCTTCATCATTTGGGATTTTTCATTTGAATATTTACAAATAATAAAAAATATGCTCCTCTTCCTCCTCTTGAGATCATACAATTTTTAAAAGTTATGGCGTCAGCCTCTGCTAATATTTCCTCAGAACGCTAAATAATATGTTTGATGTTCAATAAAGATTGTTGGAATTTGAAAGTTAACGGTGTTTGGTCATTTCCAATTTTTAACTTCAATGAAGTTATTCTTTCCTATAAACTGGATAATACATTATATTAGAGCCAAAATAATTTAATTTGGAATTCGAAATCCTAAAACTAACTTCTCCCTTCATCAATTCGTTCAAATCCTGCTTTGCTTCTATCTAATTTATTACTTTTCCCTCACTCAAATAATACGAAATCGCTTTGGCGTTTGGATAAAGAGCCTTTTCCTATGGACCTTTAATTTATTCTAATTTCCTGTTTTATACTACTGAATTTTAATCTGTGTAGTCATCCATTCATGGGATTTTGGTGGCTTTTCACGAGGTAAATTATGTAATCCTTAAATTATCCATTTACTTTTATCTACGTTCCTGTTTTTTCAATGGCTTAAAATTTTGAAAAATCAGAATATTCGCACCCTATCTTGACGCCACCGAAGTCTAATGTACTAAATTGTTAATTACTATCGATATGAATGTTATATTTGACAACTTAAAAGTTGAATTTATTTGACTTATGCGTCTTATGTTAATTATACGAATGTGTAGTTATGCTCGTAGATTAGCAACTGTAAACTTTTAAATAGTAAATAGAATCCATCCAGTCCCGAGTGATTTCTTTTCTAAGTCGTATGCTTTTATATGTTTTCGGGAATCTTGGGAAGGAAAATTCATAGAATCGAGTTTCTGATTCCTTTTACACTTCCTTCCTTTTCTTTTCTAAAAATAATTTCTTTTCGTTAAAATTATTCCGGTACTAATTCGCCATAATTCATTGTATCATCATCTGATATTTCTGTCTCTTTTATAAAGGTTTTTATTCATGCGAAATATCGAATTGAAGTTATAATAATAATGTTTACTCCGCCCCTTTTTATATTACATTTTGAATAAAGAACATTATTGAAATGCAGGCGCCCCTTAGGTAACAGTCGCCAGTGTCGTTGTTACCAACTGTTCATTGACATAACAAAAATTAAATTATTATGTGCGTTGATGTCGCCTATATCTTTTGCTTTAAATTTCGATTTATCTGAAGTTACGTCATTTTTAAATTGGTGAATCTGCGACATGATTTTACGCTTTATTTGACGACTGAATCTAGTTTAGCTGCCACAAAGTTCATTCCTGTAATTCCAGAACATCTGGGAATTCCGTAGCGAGTTTACTTGGTCCAACTTAACTCCTCTTGTTGTCCATTTTTCCTCGCTTACTGTGGTTTTGGGTGAGCGCCCAGTTCGATCGACGTATGTGCAACAAGAAACCCTTGTTCCCTAACTACTGCACTTCCAGTATGGGAGACTAAATCACTTCGCCATTTCATTTACCGTGCTCTCGTAGTGCCGCTGAGGATCGTCACATTTACAACAGTTCCATTCTAAGCGCTCGAAAGACTGATGCTGATCTGTTTAACCTTACTCTAAAAGTTTATGCATGTGCAGGTACGAGTGGAGTCTTGAGGTCTTTGTCCAGGGAAAGAGATATTCTTCTTAATTAAATTTTGCGGTCAGGTACTTAGGAATCTTTCTAATCGCTGTGAACCTTTATTTTTATTTCGATAGAGAAACTGTCGGCATTAAATGTTTATTTTCACCGTGGACTGTTTGAAAAACATTGGTAATCGTATCATAATTTTTTTTAACCTAATATATAATTTAAATTTCGATTTCAGTGGAATATATTTCTCAATATAATTACGAATTATTATTGTTTACTTAATTATACGGGAAATTTTGGTTAGTGCTTATCAAATATTTTGTGTCAGTTATTATCAAATTGAACATGTAGGTATCTAATAATAAATACATTAATATTTAAATAAAGAATGAATAATTAATAACTTATTAATAGTATAATATCGACCAGCGCTCTAAATTAATAATGGATTTTCGTGGTTTATCTGAATTACATCTTCCGGGAAATATTTCATCTAAATAATTAAGAGCCAAGGCTTGAATTATATCTAAATTAATGATTAAATTTTAATTAAGAAAATCGATAAATATTCCTCTCTAATAATAATAATTATATAATATCTCTCGATTCGAAGGAAAATAAATATTGGGGAAGCGGGTATCTTCCAATTGAAAATAGAGACATGAAAATAGCTCTGCCCTAGACATTTTTCCTTAGATTCGATAACAGTAGTTGAGTATTTCTGCCACAGCGTCTTTCTCGTTCGAAATCTTGCTTTCTCAGGATGTATCTCTGATATGCTTGTTCTGCTATACGGTACTTTCACCCTAAATGGATCGTAGTTTGATCTTGTTCGGATAAATTAGTTAACGTGGAAGTACGCTCATTCTCATCCTTACACTAGACAAGCATTAAGCCCAACAATGTTGACATGCGAAATAACACGCATGACGATGCTTGATCAGTCGACAAAACGTTTTGTGATAGTCGGTGCTGCTTATGATCCGAAGGCCCTATCACTGGCTGTATCTGTTATTTCATGTGTAATAAAAGAAGTGATTTGGTGTGAATGGGATTCGGATTGCCAAACGCATGGAAACTTAGACAAGATCGATCGAGCAAATTTTTGGGGTTAGAAATACACTTATCGACTTTTTTAAGTGTTGTAATAATTATCTCCAAAGATGTTGCACAAATTTTAATAACATGTGGGTTAGTGTCACGAATATGAGTAGATAAACTGGAACAGAAGTGAGCACCGACTTTCGTTGATAAACTCTCCGACACAACCAGGTACGAGCTAATTTTTGGTATAGACTGTCGCAATATTACTTAATAAAGAACTTTCTCTTGTATGATTCTACCTGCATAGTAATGGAACTTCCTGCGTGATGAGAATTTCATTGCAACCTCTCATTTTTCATTACTCCTTCACTTCCGTCGAGTTGACTGCTGCTTAATGGTATTTTCGCCAAGTTTACCGTCTTCCGGGTGACCGTGAGTTCTGTATAATAAAACTTCTTTAACAATTTTTGTCCGAAATAGTCAGTTATATTGTCATTTAACTTATTCATGTGCCACAAAAACGATGCATTTAATATTATGTAGACAAAAACTTTTATTCTCTATGAATTTGCATTTTTACACGTGATTCAGTTCCAAATCCGAAATCCGTGTTCAGTTCCGAAACAGAACAGAGTCCTAATAATTTGACATAAGCACGGTACGATGCAATTAATTAAATGAATAATTATATAATAGAAACATGTAGTTGGCCTAATATAACCCATCAAAATTACGATAAAAACCATATCACCTGCAGACAACCCTTCCGGCTTTGTTGGAAGATCTTACAGCTTGTTCATCACTTTCGTAGTTAATTTGCTTAGCCTTTTGTATACACCCTAATATATTCCTGTAATATTATTTTGATAACTAGTCTGGCTAAAACTATTATGTACATAAATTAAAAATAATATGTCTAAAAAATTAATATTTGTCATTATGGTAACAAAATATACGCCCGTGCAGATAAAAGAGTGTTGGGAGATTCGTTGCTTCTCTAACATACATCGTCACCGTTAGTTTCCTCTACCGCAAGATAGGTAATTGCCAGCTTGTGATCGCAGCTTTGACACCCTCTTTAACCTAGTCTTTTTCTATTGCCTCCCTTTCATTCTTCGCGTCACTCCTCTCCTCGTACAACTTTCCAACGCGGCGTAGGGCGCGTGCCAAAGCTTCTCATGCTCACTCCCTCTCCCCCTTTCGGACGATTAATGACTCCCCTTTCGACTCATCTCGTACGAATGCTCAGAGAGCGGAAGAAGGGGGCGGAGGTGGGCAAACGAGATCCCCTGAATGGTCACCTTCCTCTCGGACGATGCACTTTTTTCTCTCCCTTTTAATTTCGCCTCCACCTGTGCCTCCAGCTTGTTTTGTGACGTATACCTTTACTACGGAGCCTCTCCCTTTCCTCTCGGTTGTAAAAATAAGCTTTCCCATCCCTTTTTTGCCTTCCCCAAGCTCTCTGTTGTTATCGAGCGGCCTTCCTGAGCCATTCCCTCGCCTTTTCAGTCTATTGCCTATTTTATCTGTCGCCAGAGAGCTCTATCCTGTTTTTCCTAGGCACCCAGCGTTGTTGGCTACTTTAGGTAGGCGAGGAGAGCTCATACAATTATCATTATCATACAAACCTTTATTCGTCTACACGCATACATTTACATAACAGTAAAACCTCCCGTCAAGCATGATGTAACTTCAATTTAATTGAATTGCATTTCCATAATAATTGAATATCTTTCTTATCAACGTCATATACTGTATGGTAACATATTACTCACGAGATAATTGTATGAACTTTGGGTATGTTATGGAACTATGATGGACTAATGGTCTGATAGAATTCTTGAAACTCAGATTATCTTGTCAATAAAGGTATCGATGTAAGAATTTATAAAACTTCGGTACTATTTAAATTTCAGCAACAAACTTAATAAAGAAGTGTACTATCATATTCGTACCATGATATTTTTAAATGTATTCTTATAAAAAAATTCAAGGGTTCATATCACTGAGGTCGTTAAGGTTATTGAAAACTTTGTCTCACTTTATTTTGTTTGTCTTTTATTATTCTTGCAGTTTCTACCCGAAGGAATATTTGATGGCAGAGAAATTTTTGATTTGCTTATCTATGAAACTCGTGACGGTTTAAATGGACCATTTTTCTAATTTCGTGGTATAAAAGAGGTAAAACCCGCAAGAAATATGATGTTTAATGCACTTATTTGCTACTACCGAACGATTTTAGTGGCACTACGGAGTATCACGTGTATAAATTCTGCTTATCTAGTAAAATGTTTTTACTATGCTTGGATTCGAAGAATAATGAAGCGCGTACATGCAAAGCTATGCAAACTATATTAATAATGCAGAAATAATAATATTGATAAACTTTTTATGTTTGTTTACTACTGCATATTATTTCTGTTTATTTTTTCTAAGTAAAGTTACTAATTCAGACTTGAGGAATCACTTATGAGAGGAGAAGATACCAGAGTGCAGCCGATGTTATTTTTCGCAATTTATAAGATCTTATGAGAATAGAGGTGATGCAAGGAAAATAATTGGGCAGTTAGGAAATGGCAGGGAAAGCTTTCATCCAACAGTCGAGGTTACAAAAGGGAAGAATTGCCAGAATCTCATGAGCAAACACAGAGTGACAAATTTTGCTTCATTTACGACAAGTAAATGGTTATTGTGCCCATCCTTTACTTAAAGCGGAAGACTTTATGTCCAAGTGTTAGCGTGCGGGAGACGCAGTCTTTTAGCCCTTAAGTAATAGTTTACTAAATAAAAGAAAGGTCGCTATCTTAAATCATGTTTAGTGGTGTAATTTATCATGAAAATTGCGTTGTTCATCCCGGTGGTATGGCATAATAAAACGTCCCGCCATATTAAAAAGCCTTTATTTATACGTGTCATGAGCAGCTGTACTTCTCATTTGGCTAACTACGTCGTGTTACATTAATAACGGAAAACAAGCAACGTGAAGCTCACAAACATCACAATACAAAAACATTTTGAATGGAATTGGAGCAGAAGAGCTGAGCACAGGTATGGAAACCTGCCAGAAGGGCAAATGAAAATAAATTGCGCATCCAAAATGATGAGCTGAAATATCTCATTATGCAAGTTCCAAGAAAATCGCGTTCGTATTGTTTAAAATGGATTGGTCCAGCCCCGTAACCTTGCAACCAGCGAACCGTTTTAATTGGTCGCGATTCATCGTCATCTCCTTCCTAGACCAGTGCACAAGTCGCTTTAATTAAAATGTGAAACATTAAATTTTCTTACTTTCAACTATGAGCGATTGAATTTGAAATAATTTCCTTATGTTCGAATTTATTCTGTTAGTGGCAAAGCTATGGCCAAAGCTGTAAAGACATTTAAGATGGTTTTGTTTGATAAATCGTTCGGTTAGTCATTATTTAATCACAGTTGATATCCATGAAAGGCATTCGCTACTTGAGATTAGTTTTAACATTAAAGTAAAATAACGATTAATTTTAATGGAATTACTATTTTTAAATTTTATATTAATTGAATTTTAATATTAATCGATATTTTATTTTTATTCGTCATTATTATTATTAGTACCTCTTTACTTTTACTTTTAGTGTAACATTTCTTTGAATTGTATTAGGTAACGAATTTTACATCGTATCTAACTTAAATGTGAATCGCAAGTTCTCGTGAGAATTTTTTTCTTATCATGTCCGAATAAGTTGGGCTCTTTTCTTGGAACATACCATCGTAATTTAATCAGCGTTTGTTTTGTCTACCCTTAACGAACTTTTATGGAGGGCAGGGTTTAATTTCGTAATTTATGGTGACGTATTGCTGTTTGCAACCTTTGAAGAACAACAAAGATCCTTCGAAGTTTTCCTCATTTCGTCATTGCAGGGAAAGTCTACGGTGGCAATATGTTTCATCTTTGGGCGGATGGCCTCCTAACGATCCTTTGTACCAAGTTAATTTATTCGTTTCCTTCAAGAGAACGTCTCCTTGATTTACCACGCTGGAAAAGACTTGTCATTTAATGGCATAAATTAGCGAAATGAAGGGCTGGTATTATTGGTATATATGCTTCAATTTTCTTTCGAGTAACGAAGTACTCCGAGCAATTCCCTTTTTTTTCGAGTTTCCAGTGGAGAGCAAACATTCTGTTTGAACGGGTTTGGTGGAACTTTTCAGGCTCCATTTACATTAAGAATGAGAAGGCATTGATCTCGGGTAATATCTTTCATAGTCGATTTCGTAGGCATTTTCTCATACCATAAGAAGGAAATTTCAACTTCAGAGAGTTTTCATTTTGAACTGAATCTTGAATGGGATTCTAAAGTGAGTTCAAGGAGAACTGATCTTGCGTCGGATGGGCGTTTCGTTCCCATACAGCGATATTGAAAATAAACACAAAGAGAACAATGATTAAAGAGTGAATACTAACTCAACAGCTTGCTATCATCATGATAATATTGCGATTTTTTTCTAGCCATTCTTCGGTGAGATTTTTAAATATATTTACTCGTTACTGAACGGAATCTCATATTACTAGAAAACTGAAACATGTCTTCGAAACAGCCATTCAAGATTCTGAATAGTGGAGTCAATAATAACAATGGTGTGGAAACAGATGTTTTCTTGAAGGCCGCGCTAGCTGTTTTAGTAATTGGTTCCAGTAAACCCTCCTTACATACTTTTCCTTACTTTCTTCACTGCCACACACAGTTCCACACATTAGCTTCTATTCATCTCACTGTAGTTGCCACAATTTTCGGAGATTTCTTACTTATCACTTAACCTTCACTTACACGGTCTACTTGTATCTAGTGATTGGTTGAAAACCTTGTATATTTCGCATTTTTTGCAATCAGGTCAAATGCGTTAATACTCAATTGATACTATGAGCTTAATTTGTGGAATATTTATTTATTTAATTACAAGGACTTCAAGTAGGCTCTAGACCAGGTGGTAGTCATCTTGTCTTAGGGGAAGAAAATACATTACCCTGCCTGGTATTCACCTTAGTTGAGAGGAAAACCTCGATAAAAAGTTATAATATTGCCTATGATATTACTAACAATTATAACTAGACAAGAGATAATATATGTAAGCAGTAAACAGAATATAGGTGAAAACATTGCTGAATATATACAAGGGATTTATATGCTATATACTACGGATTTTCTTTTTAAATTGTTTGGAATTTTTCGGCATTGGAATTATATCTTTCTTTACGTTAATTAGTGTTGGGATTGGTTGACTAAAATATTGATTTGTAATTGAAATATTTAACCATGTCGTTTTATCTGTTGCGCTGTCCATGCGTGTTTTCTCTTACACAATTTACTGTAACTTTTTTGCGTTTAATTAATATAAATCTACGACTCTTATTAAGCCGGTTAAACTTGTTCTATGTTGAAGTACATGCGATAAGGAAGTAATGGTGAAGCAATTTCCTTTCCCCTTAGAAAAAGCGGTACGTTTTGAATGAAATAAAAAAGGCATCAAATTAAAACTTCTATTCGAACGTTTTTCCATGAATCCGAAGCATTCTGCTTTCCGATTTACTGGGACGCTCGACCCTAATCCAACGCAATCCGCAGACCTGTGTTGCTTCGTGTTGTTTTTCATTTTCCTATCAATTCTCAACGGTTCTTTGACCCCTTTCTCTCTACACCATAACTATATTCCCCGTCGCTTCTGCGGGAGAGGATTTCAAACCCTTCCGCACTTGTTCCTCTTCATTGTCGATCCTTTGGCACGGAGCCTATATGGCACTGCCGCGGCTTTCCCGTCGTCGCGTAGCAACTGCCTCTTCTCCCCTCTCAATGGAGGCCTTTATGGTTTGAGTGTCCCTAAATCTATCTGCAACCTTCTCCCCATCCTCCTACTCACTCTCTCCCATACCATCATCTTATCCTATCAATGCGGAAAGGAGAAACTCAGTAGAAAAGAATCCCCGTCATGTTGGGAGAAGTGGGTGTGGACGGGGCTGGATGAGAGAGTGAAGAATCGAAAATTTCTGTGAACATTCTAAAATTAGCTTGCCCCGCATTCCTAAAAACCGAGTCCCTCAAGGGTCCGTTCTATCGCCCTATCACTTCTTTCAGGAAGGTGCCCCTCCTCTCTCGAAGATGGCAAGTCTCTTAAGCTCGCACTGGCTGGATCAGTAATCGCGTAGAGGGTATTAAAGTTACGTAATCCAACAGTGAAATTTAGTGCTCGCGACACTTGTAAAGTAAGTAAGTATTTCAGCCAACGAATGAACTCGGAAGTTAATGGAAATGAAGAAGTAGGAAATCACATCAAGGAGTGGTAAATTATTTGATGAACTTTATTGCTCAGGGACAACTGATTTGCCGTAAGCTGCCCGCGCTCAGTGGCCATAAAGTACTCTCTATAGGCTGTTTATGCGTGAATAAGAAATTTAAATAGAAATTATTATTATTTAATATGAAGTTCGATTTATTAAAAGGAAAACAGCTCATCCTCAGGCAGCTTTTATTTCCTAGCGTTAAATCTTGATGTGGAGCTAAAAGTATCTCCTTTCGTGATTCACCGTTTATTTTAAGGCGAAAAACAGCGAGGATTGCTAGTACTGACATAGTCAATCAGAATTCCGTATTTGCTGCTATGTTTTAATCCTCACATCTCTTAATGAGCGATTCAGGAAAAGGTTCTTTTTTAGTTTACAGACATTTTTACTCAGCTTATCGTACTCGTTTAACGAATGTCAATGTCTAATCTTACAACAACAAGTTAATTTTGTGGACGATGATAAATGTTTACATGTACGAAATCTCTTGAGCTCATTGTGTTAGACTGTGGGCTATATGTTTAAGAAACAACACGAAATTCAAAGATATGAAGAGTGTCAGCGTGTGGTGAACAACACATTTCAGAAGATGGATGGCTTTGCTATTAACATTTTTCGAAGAAGAAAGAATGTTATTGGGGCTCCCGGATAGTCATGTGGACAGCGCGTTTGCCTTTGGTGAAAGCGGTTCCGGGTTCGATTCCCGGTGGGAGCCAATCTGCGAAATGACCTAAGCTGTCGAAGCACTTTTAACAATATTACTACTACTCAAGAAAGTTATTAGATAACAGACAGAACCACCTCTGCGTCGGCAAGGATAGAAATAAATAAATCAAATAAACGAGGCTAAGAATTCAATTTTAAGTGTGTACATGGACTTTCTGTTTGGAATCAAAGGATTTTTTTATTTTGATATATTTGTAAGCCTTGTATATGAAAGACAGTTCCAGCTGCCGAGGATCGAGTAGAAGTGTAAATTATAGGTTAGGTTATTCCTTCGAAGAAATGTCTGATGATCAGTCCGCAAACCTGGTGTCTCCATGGGCAGCCTGTAACTGAAAGTGGCGGCTTAAGGATCGGAGGTTGATCATCTCCCCGCTGGTTCCTTCCCTTTCGAAAGGTAATATCAGCGCCGGAGGAATTAAGGATCGGTGGGTGGTCCGGCTGCGAAAACCCCGAGATGAAGGAAGGCGTTCGGCCTCTGTCCGGAGATAATTTAAGGGAGGAGAAAGGCTTTCCATCACTTCCCTCTCTCGTTATTCATGCAAGAGGTGTGCCTCTTCGCTCTTTAACCCATGGGAATTAGCGAGAATGGTGTGCGAGGAAGGAGAGTGACGTTGAAAGCAGATCTCACGCGACTCCATAAACTCAGTCACGCAACAACTTTCCATATCCCTCTGGGCTCCGTACTCCCCCATTACGTCTTCCTCTCCACTGGACATCAAATACGCACGAAGCTGTTTTATCTCGATTTTTAACCCAATTTTCATCCAATTCGTTTCCTTTTAACATCCTGGTATCTGAACAATCTTGCATGCTTCCGCTAATGCATCCATGCACGGAAATTAGAAATGATTAAACGAGAGAAAATAATATGTCTCATTGTCAGTAACATATCATAAGTATAATTTAGGCTCTTTCTCTCTGTTTTTTTTTTCTTGCTCATCTCTCATTCTTTTATAAGAGGCGTGGCAGGAGGCTGCTCGAATCTTTGGGAATCAGCCTTAGCATGCTTTTACTGAACTTAATCTTAATGTGTTGAAGCAATAAAGCAATAAAATATACCACGGTACCGATAATTCTGAGGTTTTAGAATTGGTAAGCCATCATTTCAAGTAATAAAATCAATACTTCGAAAAATATGTTTGTTAGTGGTGAAGAGGCGCATTTGTTATACTTTCCAACTTTTCCACCTGTTTCATATATTTCAACCGAAGTGTTGGAGTCATTTTACTACTTTCAAGATTAGTATCATCTAATCCATTTTAATGTTAAGTACTTATCCAATCAAAAGTAGCTTTTTATTTTAATAAAAATATTTATTATTATGTAATGAAAGTATTGTGGAGGGAACCTTTACGCTGGTATATAATCAGAATAATTGTATATTTCTTGTCATTAGAAATACCTGTAAATGATATCCTACGTATTACTTTGCCATGACAGAACTTTTTGCGGATCTTTGTTTTGGGGACCCACACCTACAAGGTTTCTTAACCGGTGTATTGCGGTTGATTGGCCTGATGTAGACAAGCTCTTAGTGCGTGCTACACTTCCCAGACTTCCCAAGTTTTTACGCCGAATTACCTACGTCATTAATTTGCTTAATTTACGAGATATTTTACTGTCGACAATTTCGGACAACTGTAGAAATAATTTTATTGCCATTTAGAAATGCTGAATTCAAATGTATGCTAATTTGGTTCCGTAAGAACTAACTGTGAGGTGGAAGAAGCGAAGGAACTGCTAAGTTTGAATGAGTGACTTTTCCTCGATGGTAAAATTAGATTGAGAAACTTTGATCCATAAATACATTGAACTCCATGTCTAACTTTAGCACAGATTCAAATGAGGTGTATCTTATTTGCGGAAAAATGTAAGATGCACAAATGTGAATATTTACATCTAAAGACGGGGACATTGAAATTTCGACCCTAGAATTGGAAATTCGTGTGTATTGAAATCATTGAAAATAGAAAGCCCTCCAGTGATTTCTCTCGTTCATTGTGGGTTTAAGCAAGTTTTTATGTGCATTATATCTCTCTTATTTACTTTTATCGCAAATTACTAGTATTCACACAATCAGGCTTCTCCCATGTTTTCACCCCCCTGATTTTATTATGTTCCTTATTTTTACTAGTAAATTCGTTGGAAGTATTTTTACACGTCACTTATTTTGATGGACCATGGAATGAAGACCGTTGAAAACATACAGATATTCATTATCCGAGTCTCAGTCATTCCGAAAGTACTCGTGGGGTAGCGCGTAACTTTAAGTTTTTGGAATTGTTCCCCGTATGGTATTCCTCACTCTGGAAAATTTACTTCTGCTTATTATTTATTTGCATTTTTCCGTGGGACGTGTTTGGAGTTTTCTCTTAGTAAATTATTACCTCAAGGTTAGTTCAACTGTCAACCACACGCCCTCAAAAAATATTTCGTGAAATTCTTTTTCGGGCGTACCTCTGGGAGAATTATGAAGCGCGAGTTCTCGGACATCAGTGAATGTAACGTGGCATTCCATTTAATGCAAGGCAGTTAGTGTCATCGCATTTCTCCGCTTTGTCTTTCTCCTTTCCAAGCCTTACTATTTTATTATTCCAAGAGGTAAATTGGATGCCTATGCGACATTATAATGAACTGGATTTAATGAAAAACCTAAATACCATAATCTGGACCTAGAAACTGCTTCGTAATAAGCATTTAAATGAGTTATTCATGCATTTCAAACATTCAAATCCTTATAGTTACAGTTTCATAAATCCTAATTACATTGAGGAAAGAAGCTTTCACTGCAACATTTGGGATGTTTATGTTAATTAATCCTATGAATTTTAATGATTCGTAAATTTTGTCATCCAATTATATTTTCCGACATCGTAGAACTCAATATCTTTCACAATTAGTCATTTCAAACTACATTTTCATTCTTCTGAAACTCAATTACAGATTATTCTTATGACGTGGTGGTATGACTTTGTGGGTCCAAATTAGGTTATTATTTTCAGCGATTGCGGGAGCCTCGCCAATAGTGAAATAATTTTCAAGCTATGAACGTTTTCCTTTGATCAATTTTCCAAGTGAAAGAGCAAAATGAATCGTCCATCTACAAAGACCACGATGAATCTTTGTTTCTAGCTCTCTCGTAAAGGTGTTCGGAAGCTTGTGTGATACCTACTTTTCTTTTAGTTGTATTGCTTGCCAGATCCTAGAGCTAATAATTGGCTTTAATGCTTTAGAATGCCTCCTTTGAGCTTCTCATGCTGCAAATCTGTTTAACTCGCTAGTTGGGAGTTCCTAAAGCGATTCATCTTTTTTTGAACGTGCTCCAAACCAGTTAGTGTTCTTCGCGTTTATAAAGTTCGAATTTCATAGTGATTATAGAACATCCGTTTAACTTTTTTTTAAGAGGGAATGTTTACAGTAAAGGTGATATAAATAAAGCTCAGGTCGATAGCTTTCTTTCCTCCTTTTATGTATTTCTTATTTAAGATAATTAGAATTTCAATCCGCTATTCATGCCAAACCGTAGCTTTAATCATATGTGATTAAACGGTGTACGTACCGACTTAAATATAATGGAAATATTTTTAATATCTTATGAGATTGAAGTCATTTTTTTCCTTCTCTGGTGAACATTCAACGCTTGTCACCCAAAAGAAATTACTGCCCATCAAAAAAAATAAAAAGAGATAAATTCTTAACTCCATAAGTTGTGGGTGAAGCATATGCCTTCCGTTCATCAAGGATGACACTTTCAACCGCATCTTAATATTCTTCAATTCATGCGACTTCTTATTTTATAAAAGGGTAATTCATGATCCCTATGGGAACGAAACAGACTATTTTGAGAATAGGTCGGAATTCATTTCTGAACCCTTTTCTTTTTGTCATATATTCGAGATAACACGTCGCCTCATTTCTTTGGAGAGAGAGTTTTAACACGGTATCCCTCTCAGATGGCTGAAGATTCATGTTCCTCGGGTGCTAAGCCGGAATTCTGCTTCGCCTCTCGTTCGTCACTTTTTTTTCGGCTTTTCCGGGGGATTGCCGCAATGGTATCCCTTGTTTTCGCCACGTTTAACAGCCGTGCGTGGGATATGAAACCTCTTAACGTCGCTCCCGCTCGCCTTGTTCTGGTTGAGAGATTCTATCTTTGCATTAGCTACTGCCTAATGGAATGTTACGAGTTTCTTCCTTTGTGTCCGTAAACTAGTTTTATGTTAGTTCTATATTCTGGAAGCGATTTTCTCGGGGTAGTCTTTCGTTTAACCGTAGAAATTTAATTTCCGCCTTTTCCCGGAGTGGAAATAAGTTTGGCTCGACTTGTAGCTGATCTGATGTGGAATAGCGTTTGGGTATCCGTTGTATTTATGTAAAGACCAATCTTCTTATATTTCTACGTACTATTTCTTTTCTTTATAGAACATATGGCACCAATTGACTGAGATTTTTTGGAAACACCCTAGTCATGAAATCATTACATTTAATATCAATATTTATTTGTCCTTTGTATTACTTTTATCCCTTTACATATAAACTTTTATTATATATTTAGCCTAGTTTTACCATTTAATCTTCATACTTAATTTAATAGTCTATTATGATATCTGTAGTGTAGTGTAGTAGTGCCCTTATGTAATCCATTATTTTACATTTATCATTTTAAATGTTGCTCTCTATTGAATTCCGCTGAATTTCTGCTATTTGTCGCGTCCCAACATCTTGAAATGTTATATGTTTTTCATTTTATTCCCTTAAGCTCCTTTGCTCGTAAATGCTTTTTTTTCTTTTAGAAAATATTGATTTATATCTTTGCTTCTTCTCTGCGTTTTTACTGAAAATAACTTAGATTTATGCTTATTCATAAAAAGGAAAACATCTCATTCGCGTCGAGGTTTTTGTGACCCTTGTTAATCTCTTCATTCTTTAGAGATGAAATTCTCTTTTTCTCAGTGAAGACCTTTCTAATCTATTGTGTATGCCTACTAAAGCCGTGCTTTTTTATTTGTTCAAGTTTCTTATCATCATTCATCGCACAAGCCTCTCTTATTCTATGACGCTTAGGTTCTACTCCGAACTATTCTGTTTATTTACTCGTTGTTGCAAAATTCCGCCCGCGCTGGCTATTCATCTCCTATCTCCAGAATATTCCGTAACCTTCGCGTTTGCAGTGGAGCTGAAAGGGATTAGCGAATTTAGACGAGGATTTGGATGGAAGTAGTCACTATGCTGCGAAGAAATTTTTCTCATTATTTTTAGCAGTATAAACTCAATAAGTTCAAATGGTGGTATTCTGTTTACGAATGGAATTTATTTTTATTTTTTCCGAGTATAAATAAAATAAAATAGGTACGCTTCTAAAATTTAAAATTAAACAAACCGACACCTCTCGGTGCGTGTTGCCGTCCTCAAATCGGTTGCTGTGTGTTTTATTAAAAGTTGTATTACTTTATTAAAAGTTTTAATACTTTTTGGTAAGATGAATTACTTTATTTTTGTTTAGCACTAATAAAACTCAATACCGTTAATATTCAGCCAAGATAAAAGCATAATCCTATCGAGATACATTTTAGAGAAAAACACTCGGCTTAAGTAACCGCCTGGCAAGTGGGAGATCGGGGTTCGAGTCCCGGTTTCGGTAGATTTTTTCTTCTTGTCTTTCCCTTACCAATCATATTAAATATATTATTACCAATATATTTTCGAACTGGATGAAATATCTCCTTGGGAAGACCAATATTTTGTCGCTCTTACAACGCAATAGGCAATGAAACGGTTTGGGGAATAACGCACTCGCGTGGTCCTTGGACGAGGAGTGAATACGCGAAATGGAACGTTGCCAAGGGGCGGAGAAGAGATTAGATGAGGAGATTGGAGCCGCCAAATATTCTTCACCACTCCCAAAAAATCCTTTCTTTCCATCCTCAACTTTCCAGCCTCCCGAAAGATCTCTTCCCCGATCGATTAAAGAAGGAGATCTTCGCTGATCTCGTATCTTAGCGGGATTTTAAATTGCCTCCGCTAGGCAACCCACCCTCGGCTCGGATATTCAGGGAAATTCCCTCTTTAAGACGCTCGCATTTTTTCCCCTTTTAGCTCGACGAGATATATGGCGATTTGCGGGTAAGAAGCGGAATAAAAAAAGAGATTCCGGAGAGGATAACAGATAAATACTACCCGTTCCGCACCGAGGAGAGGCGCCCGTAAATGAGGGTAGTGAATGCCCTTGAAAAGTTTTCTTCGATGTTTCGCGAATGGGCGTCATAAGAGAGATGGATGCGGGGTGCATAAAGAGCGGGATGAGTTGAGGGGAGGCACTTTGGCTCTGATCCGCGGGTCTTTGGGATAAGATCACTCCGTGGCTCAGTCTCTTCTCCCTCAGAGAGGAGGGTTATCTGATATAAAAGGGGAGATCAAAGGGTGCGGAGAAAGGAGAGGAGAGAAAGGAGCCCGGCAACAAAGTATACGGAGCTTGACCGTCACTATGATACAACGAAGAAATTTGGCACCGTCCTGAAAGAAGTCGGAGGAGAATAGGTAGAATTCTCGCTCATTTTTCTGGTTTACGCGGACGCCCTTTATTTTCGTCGGGCTTAATTTAATAAATGGATCGTCCCTTATATTCCTTTAAATTTGGTTTATGGGCCATTGTGCGTATAAAAGTGTCCGCTGCGCGGTAAAACTGGCTGAAATTCCCGACGTTTCCCGGGTGTAAGATAAAAGTGGATTCCTCGCTGAAATTTTGTTATGACGCCTAAATGGATAACTCTAGAACACAATATTTAAAGAACAATGGGGTGATAGTTTTATGCATCGCCATATCCCGTACAAATTTGGAACTGTTATTCTTTCCAAAATATGTCTGCAGTAAGGATGTAAAGGACATTTAATTATAGCTACGATTTAAATTTTTCAATATTTTGTGGCGGTAAGGTACAGCGATAAAATTTTCCGAAGGCTATGTTTATCGACTAAAAGTCAGTTGCTTGTCACGGTCGATTTACTAAAAGTATAGCTGCAATCATATCAGAGCGGAAAGAAAGAGAAAAAATCGTCTACAACAATGACATTATTCGTGTGGTGGATGACGAGATTTGAAAATGTCAAACTTTAGTGGAATTTTTTGTAGGTTATTTTTATCCAGATCTGGAACCCAATATTTTTGGATCTCCATTTTCATGTTTTTTGTTCTCATCTTCGATTTTACTTAACATTCACGGGATGCTTTTGGATCGTCTCCCTTTCCCTTCTGTTTCTATTTTAATTTATGAAGGCGGCATTCGGTTACGAATACAGATTCCTCCATCGGGAGTAGGGATCATAGTGGTTTTAGAGATGAGTCATCCTGGAGAGAGATTTATTTTTGCGTTTGATATCCCTGAAATGGTTCATATCCAAAATATCAATTATAATTTTTGTCGTAATTCTTTATTAAGACTTTTTCCCCATTATTAAGTTATTCTCAATAATTAATTATAGGAACCTATCGGAAAGGTTCAATGCTGAACTTAAACACAATTGATGGGCTATGATGGCAAATTTTCTTCTTCTAAAATAATGCGGTTTCAATTTTAAGATTTTGACGGTGACGCCAACGTAATGCCATGTACTTGCGGACATTTCATCCAATTTGATGCTAAGATGTTAATGGTTTCAATAATTTTAAACATTGTATACAGGTTCGTTTGATTCAGAAATTCCTGCTGTAAAAAGAATGAGCAAATGTAAAATGGTTGTCATTGCCTTTAATACTTAAGAGAAAGTACATATCCGATTCATCGGTGACCTGGACCCCATGTTGTTCTTCCTTAAGATGGCACGAGTCAGGTGTTAGGCGTTCATAAATAAACTCCAAGTTCGGAAGCAATTCTGATGTGTAGCAATTATTTCTCCATTTTTTATAACCCTTCCTTCGACGGTTTGGGAAAATGAATCCAAAAATCCAATTCCACGCCTTTTACGTCATACTTCTCTATTAAGTCTCATATGACACTTCAGAATAAGTCGTAAAAATGTTAATTTTACAAAGATTATTCCAAACTAATGAGTGATCCTTCCAGTTTTTCGGGCAACGGAGAGGAGGCTTATTTTATATTAAGTTAACTAATACGGTCGTGGATAGTAATAGTTTTATCAATGTGCGCGAATATACGTTTGTACAAAGATGAAACCGAAGACAGAAACATATTTGATGTATTCATTTCCTGTTTCAAACGACGTCGCTTTTCTCTGGTCAAAATGACCTTAGCCGTCGAGACGTATTAAAGCAATTTTCTATGATGTTCTGACAGCATTTATCTTCTTTATCCGTGGGCATTATTTTCTTGATTCTTATGCTAGATCGAAACAAGGTAAAGATTTCCTTCATCAATGCAACTAGCTGTAAGGAAGGATATCGCTAAGATAGGAGGATTTTCCGTATTTATATTCTCGATAGGGTTTCCTCTTTGAGCTGTTGGTTCATATTCGGGATTTAGGAGTTGAGATTCCTCCAGACAATCTCTAGGATCGCAGCAGAAGACATAGTGAAGGGCATCGTCATCCTACATCAGCACTTTATTCAAGGGCCTACGTTGTGTTTCGAACAGAGGCTGTCACACGGGAATGGAGGCATTGGGAATGTGAGGGTATGTCCCGCCAATGAAAGGGTTACGGTCAGATGAGAGTAATTGAGATGCCTGACATCTCCCATCCTCTGTCCGCTTCTCCCCCTCTAATCATACCTCGTATTTCTTAGGTTTCTCATCTCCCTATCCATTATTCTCCATCTTGACTTCTACCCCGGAAGTCGATTTCCGCCCTTTCCAGGAACGGGTCCAAGAATTTGTAGAAAAGAACTCGGGAGGTGTTTTGATCGTTTGTTGTAAACAGGGTGCCAAGTCACCTTCTGAACCTGTTTTCTTCCATGGCGTCCGCTGTTAGCTGCTCAAATTTCGAGGAACATTTGCCGTATTTTTTTTGGTTTTCCAAAATAATGCCCATCAATTATCATTTTTTTGACAAATCATGGGCATAAAGATAGACTCCTGTCGAATGATGGATTTTTAGCAGGACTAAAAAAGTAGTTTTTTCAAACATGAAACTTTTACAAAGGAATCAAAATTTTGTCAAGGCTTTAGTTAGATTCCAGCGATCAATACTTATAAATCTAATTTTAATCTTGCGTTTTTTGTTTTAGAATAATATATTCCTAAAAATTCGTTCCTTTGTAAGCTGGTTACCTCCCAGAATTTTTTATGTGATCATGAAATATTTTGAAACTAAAAGGAGTGACGAGGAAAGTAGTTTTCTTTTAGTTGGTAGATATATTTTTTCATGGCATTTGAATTTTGTAGAATTTCTCTAACATAGAAGCATGAATAAGTGGAAAGTACCAAAGATATTACAGTTTTACTATTCATGTGTTTATAGAAAGTGCCTTAGTATTCCCTCAGACCCTGCTTTACTGGGAAGTCGGTGCTGTTCTTGAACGTTGTTGTCTAATTATTAAGATAGGAATGAAGTATTATTGCTTAGAAAAGAATGTGTCGTTCTACATACAAAATGAAAGTTAAAAGGGACGCAATTCATATCAGTCTAATTCTTCTTGAAGGTCGACCTAATTTGTTATGGGCATTATAAACAGCGTTTAGGTCCTGAATCCCCATTTCCTATACCTTCTCCTCTACTAAAATCCTCATGCCAAAATAGCTAACCTCATCCCTCGATTTCTACGAGTTCTCAACTGTTTTTGGCCTTGAATCTTCCTATATGCGTCTTACAGTCGTACCATTAAAATCCCTTAATGGAAGATTCGTTCAATTTTCTCAAGTGTAATTTCTAATGTCTCCGATTCAGTTCATGCGTAATGCAGTGTGGCCTTAACAGTGCTATACACTGATGCTTGTCTTAGCAATGCTACTTTTGGATGGCTGAATGCCAAGGTAGCAATGGAGTAAGGTCGACGTTTAAAATTGTCTGCTAATGCTATAAATCTGAGTTGCAAACACTTTTTAATCGTAGCACATTACTTGGGCATTAACGGGCCATAGTTATCTGTACTTAAGTAATGATACATTTTTTGTTAATTTAATAATTTCTTGATTTAATTCCTAATCTATCTATCTATTAGTATTAAAGGAAATGAATGGACGTGAATTGACTTAATAAAAGTCTTCATTTGGGCAAGATTGAGTCTAAAAGTCTCTTCTTCTATCTAACCCATCGTAATTAATTATAGAATAATTAAAGAGAATAGTATGAGAAAGAATTAGAAGAATTTAGGAAAAATTTATCCACTGCAGGAAAACACTTTAAAAGAAGGGGGTGTGAAAAACCTGTGCAAAACTACCGATAGTAATAACTAAAAGATGAAAAAAGAGAACATGAGAAAATATAGAAATACCCTACCAGTAAGTACCTTCGTGCGATACGTAAATAAGAATCAGCTATCACTTAGGATAGAGAAGCATCATGACATGTTAATTACATATCTCTAATCGCTTTATGATCACTTACAGCTTTTGCTCCCACTACCACACAATCGTTGGACAAGTGAAAGTATGCGGCGGCCGGATTCGGCACCTCCGCCGGAATCCGAGCAATGCCGCAAAAATGGCTAGGGTCGTTAACAGTTTTATTTTAAAAATTCATCGAGGAAAATTATATTCTCGAATCGCTCTTCGTGGAGGATCAAATTAAAAGCTATGCGAGTAAATTTTTGGTGGATTCTAAATTATTTGATTTTCAAATTTAATGTAGCTTTTTTCAATTATTGGTCCATTTAATACTACGAGTATAAAGAGTTTAATCAAATGAACACACTTACAGATAGAAGGAATTTTTAGAGCAGATAGGGTGAGGTGGAGAAAATTCTCGGGATGAAATCGCTGTGCAAGGAGTGAGACTTTTATTGGTGAAAGGGTTGTGTGCGAATGAGTGTCTAGAATTTATAGGGAGTGCCAACTCGGCGCGGATTCAAAGATTTTTGGAATAATTGAAACGCTTGGTTATATGGTCATACCGTTCTCTGCTAATAAACGCTGCAAGTCCCCTTAAAATTTGGAACTCTGCAAAATCTTTCTTGGAAGCCAAGCCTCACTTAGTTTTGATTCTTGCTATTACTTTTATATTTACATTTTATAAAAATTCGAAGGAGATTTTATTATAGCCTAAAAAGGGTCACAAACATAAAATTAATGAGTACTGTCTTGTTTTTACTCCGAGATCCTTTCCCCCCCTTAGGCAAACCCTCTATTTATGTAATTCCTGTGATTTTTTATCAATTTGCTGTAATGTTTTCCCTGTTTTAGTATTTCATGCATTTTTACGGCTCTAGATGGGTGTTTTTTTATGTTTCTTCGTGCCATAAAATGAATTCGTCTATTCAGCCTGAAATCGATATTAAATCTTCCCCTTCTCTATTGGTTGCTTTGGAGAGGGATTAATGTGACTTGACTAGTTTAGTGAGGTAGTTTGACTTTTCTTGTTAAACAAACCGTATTGCTATGAATGGAAAATAATCGACGTAATTTTTTAATAAGAACCCCAAAAATAGCACTTTTCGTAGCTTTTAATAAATGTTGAAGAAGAAATTCATTATTCAGCAGCATTCATTCTCCTTCTCATTCTCCTCCTCATTCTCCTCCTCATTCTCCTACTATTACAGACTGACAAAATAAATTATTAAAAAAATATTGCTTATCCTGAACCAAAATCAAATGAAAAATATTCCATCGATCAAGGAATTGTTGAAAAATATTAAAATGTACATTTAGCCAGAAATCGTCTGACTTGACTCTTCATCAGCTTTCAATTTTCAGTTATTTATTTTTAAATGGAACGTCAGAAAATATGACTGCTTTACTTTAAACAAGCAACTGGAAACCAGCTCATAGAATCACATGAATTCGAATGGGTAATGCGAAGGGTGTCTCTCTTCCCTACGAACCACAACTGTTGTGCCTATCAAACTGTTGTTTGTCGTCCCTTTTTCCTCTTCATCGTTTGAAAAAAATCAGAGAAGGAAAGTGTTCACGTCCGTTTCATTCAAGTTCTTGTCTCCTTATTTCGTGTCCATATCTTTCAGCATTTGGTTATTTTTTACTTTTCCATTCATGTTTCTCGTAGACTCTCTTTTCCAAGAGGGACTTCACAGAGCTCATCGCTTTGAATTTCTTGCAAGATATTTTAAGGGCGATAGATTGGGTAATAGGAACACTAGGTATTTGTTCAGTGAGGTTAGTAGTAGTTAATTTGTGTCGGGATCAGTTGGAACAGGAACGGAGCATGTTTTCGTAAATACGTAATGCGACCGTTGATATTCTTAGGGAAGATTAGGAATAGGATTTGATGGTCGTCTTTACATATCACTTTCAGTAAACATGATAGAGATGGATTTTTTCGTAGGATAAGTTTCATAAACGTGCCAAAATCAGAGGTGTGATCTTTTTTTTTGCTGTATGACTGCGTTTCAACGAATAAATATATTATTAGAGTCATTCCAAATTAAAGAAAGACTTTAGGATTACTTTTGGCATCGGTAGCGGTAGAGTCTTGCTTTATTCTCTGCCAAATATTCGTGAACATGAATATGTAACCATTTTATAGTATCGATTAACCTAATTATTAACTATTTCTCTCATAAAAACTGATATTCATCCAGGTATCAATACGAGTTCTATTCCACCACACTATATCGATTTCTGAAAGTTTCTAAGTTTCTTTGGGCATTTTCAATGTCTGCTCATCCACGTTCCAAGAAACGTGCTTTTATTACTCTTAGAAAAATACTCAGTGGGCCTCAAAGTTCGAAAATACTATTACTCCGAAAGCTTTTAAGGGTAGACGGTGAATTAAAAACAACACTGATACCCGTACCACAGTAATGATTACTTTGGTACGGGTATAAGTGTTGTTTTTAATTCACCGTCTTAATGGCGTCCTACCGCAAAATCACGCCTGAATCAATTGATAGTATCTTTTAAGGATAATTTACGATTACTGACAATCAACTGACTTTATTCATACTATCTCTTTAATTTAATTGTTGTATAATCCTTAGATGATGGGCTGGATGGAAGAAGAGAGTTTTAGTCTCAATATCGCCTAAAAAAGAGGTAGTATTATTATTAACTATAACTTATGTGCCTGAAATATAAATTTAATAGTATACTCTGTAGGAAGATTGCTACGAAAGTTTTTTGTCAATAAAAGTTTGTAGTGTCTCACAGAAAATTTTTTATATCAATATTAATAATTTCATAGCTCCTTTATCCAAAGAATTATCCACGAAGGATTATGATAAGGAAGGATAGATGAGTTCCAGTCAACTTTTCCTGAACGTGGTGATTTAAATTTATTTCTTCTCTGTTTATCGGAGATCAAAGTCCATATTGCCTTATTTAAAGTCATGACATTCGAAATCCTATTGACTTCGAAATCGAAGAGCGTATTCATGTAATATGAAATTGAATCAAACTCGTAACACAGAGGTCAGAGTGATGC
The DNA here is from genome assembly GCA_947579665.1 of Sympetrum striolatum. NCBI lineage: Eukaryota > Metazoa > Arthropoda > Insecta > Odonata > Libellulidae > Sympetrum > Sympetrum striolatum. The sequence goes on from OX388341.1 coordinate 18,271,257, forward strand.
AATCCATGCCCCAGAACAGATCGGCGTTCAGCAGTAACAAGCTGTTGACAGCGCATTCGATTTCCCCTTCTCTCCTTCATCAGCAGGGCAATCAATAGTTATCAGTTCCGTTTTCAGAATGCGTCCCATCCCTTCGAAAGCTGCCAATCCGTTAAAGGCGCCGTTGTCACATGTCCTCCAAGAGCGAAAGTTTCCCACACAATCGATAATTTCCTTTTTAACACTGAATCACGGTCAACCCTCTCCCTTTTACTCTTCCTACGGTTTCGATGCATGTCTTGTAATAATTCAGAATACGTCGCACACGTCCACTGAGGAGCGGATCGTGATCGGGGAAAACTATATGGCTTCTTCTCTTCGATACGAGCTCTTTCTTTCAACTTTTCCTTTCCCTTGATGATGCCGGCCCTCCCTCACGAGAAATGGGTCCCCTCACTGCAGCAGAAAGGTGGTTTCATACCACACCCTACTCATTCCTGCGCTTTCCAGAACACTCCCCGCTTCGGTCTGTCTGGAAAATTACCTGTTAAGGAGTTGCTTCTTCATAAACTTTCGTCGTAACGTACGTAAGTTGTTGCTTCTTTCGAGCACGGCGGGGCAAGAGTTTGTGAAAGGAAGCTAATTTGGCTAATTTAGCCGTCCTATGAAAGGATACCCGGGAAAATCTTCGCAAGCGAGTGCGTATTTACTTCGTTACGAGGAGTATTATTTCTTTTACGTGTTTTATTTTGTACTTCATTACTCACTTTGCATCTGTCAGTTCTTCCATTTGATTTATGACTAGAAATTTGGGTGCACAGTTATGCTTCTTCGAGAGAATGACTTTCATAGCTTGAAAGAACACAGTCACAAAGGGTGTATTTTCGAGAAATTAAAATATACCGATAAAATTAGCTCTAAAGTTCAGAATATCTGAACGAAGGTTTATGGTTAATAATTGCGTAGTAAAGTAAGATAGTCGTGTAGTTGCATCAAATCCTAGAATTTAATTTTCTCTGCCGAGGATTGCAGCCAACTTTATTCTTACGATTTACTCCAAAAATATTTTTTCTAACGTTATATCTGCTGTACTTGCAGATCTGCATTAAGGTTGCAAAAGAGTTAGTTTATAATATTTTATTGTTTATGAAATATCAATTATATATAATAAAACGATTGAATTGCAAGGTAAACTAAATTCTGCTTATATTTTCACTGCAAATTTACGTTTCTATTAGATGAGGTTAATGCGGGAAGTTGCGTTGGTTTATGCTTTTTGCTGAGAGGTTTGCAAACAGAACTTGAGCGCTCATTTTAAAAGATTCCTCTTCGAAGGAAGAATCTTATATATCTCTTGAATCCTTCGTGACTTCGAAGTGCTTCCAACCTTTCAGTGTTGTAATTAGCATAACGACGGGGACTTAATGAACCAGAGCTCACTCCGCACCTTTAGTAATCGCATTCTTCAAGGCTAGGATTAGTCGTGCCTCATTAGGGGATTTTAATGCTAAAGATGAGAAAATCCAGAATATTCGATCGCTTTCCGTAAGCATCACCTGGTACTGTGGAATTCCGAAAATTGATTCAATTTCGCTAATAATATTCAAAGCGAATGTAGATTGAAAGATTCCGTTTCGGAAATGCTGAACCAGCCGGTAAACGTCTTACACTTCGTGTTTGACGATACGGTATATATAGATATAGATATTTTTTCAGATTGAATAATGGTGAACTCACAAAGAAAGCAACCGTGCCAGTTTCCTTTCGATCGCCTTTTAAATTAAAGTGACCTCTTGAATTGTCTATGCAATGGTTACTGTGACCATAAACGCAGGATCAACATACTTTTTTTCTAATTCTGTTTCATGCAAATGAAACAATTTTTAAACATCAAACTAAGTGAGACAGGACGAATTTTAATCGCACGAACGAAACATGGTAGTTTCATTGCATAAAACATTGCAGTAGAACCAGGATTGTTATTTTTGCCCAAAATCATCAGATGGAAATATCTTACGTGATGTGATGAGGAGCCATACACAAATTACGTAACGCAATGTGAGGGAATTGGGGGGGGTCGAAAATTGGAGAACATTGCGTTGCGTAATTTGTGTACGACCCCTGATGTTAAATAAAATAAATTCATCATAGTATTTGAGTAAAATAGTCGAGACCAGGGTTGGAATTTGTGGTAAGGAGGAACATCTACAATCCAGGCTAATGAAGGAATGCCTTCATCTTGCTGATGGTCGAAAGTTGCGGTAAATCGGAATAGCTATATGTGCACTTTCCATTGGAAATTAAGTCGAATGAAGCGCACATTTTTACCATATTTAGTCTCTCGGGAACGGATTAGCCCGTAAGGACTTCAGAAATTCAATGAGCAGCATTAGGGACCCGAGGGAATAGAGAAAGGCTCATAAATTTGCATGTAAAGATGCTAGGATTAACCCAAAGATAAGCAGAAGCGAAAAATTGCGATTTCACTTCTGTTTCTCATTAGGCCATCGGCCAATGACGGTTTTAAATGCGCAAGGCTTTTAAACTGGAACTCCAACCCTTCCTCTCATCGGAGTAAATAGCGCACTAAGCGAATAGCAAAGATTTCACTAATTTGCTTGTAATACTCTACCTAAATTTCTAACAATATTCTATTCTATTCAAAGCCTATGGAGACGGCCTTGTCTTAAGCTTGGATAATGGAGATTACATAGCTATTACATTTTTTAGTGCTATTGCATTTGTTTAAAAGTTAAAACTTTGCCTACTTCGTTCTGCCAGTTTGGCGTCGCATAAAATGTCGTTTCCAAAATTTCAAATTACCCTATTTCGGTTGCAGTAGAATCCCAATGGAGATCGCCAGATTGACCTTCTAGCCGAGTAATATAATCAGCTGTTCACAGGTCCCTGTCGGCTTTTAGTTCGGTTCTCCATGTTGGGTGGACACGGTTTTTTGTCCTGGGTTCCACCCAAAATCCCTCCACCGTTTCCACGTTTCATTAATCTTTTTTCCCCACCTTTTCCAGCAGTTGCGTTCCTACCGTGCCAAACTCGATCCCAGGAGACGAGCCTTGTCAGTAGACCGGGAAATAGCAGCTTCTATTTACTGCCGTAGGCCGATCTCCATGCACCCTCTCTCTCACACCGTCTCTGTTGTTGTTTTCCAGGAGTCTAATTTACGCCCTTGGATCCATTCCATTGTCTGAGTGTATTTTTGATTCTCGAGGAGGTTCTTCAATTTTCCCAGGCTCACTTTCCTTCCCATTTCCTCTCTCGTTTCTGCTCCTTTCGAACTCCGGTCGAGTGCTTCTCCACATTTCCCTCCCGCGGCTCTCTCCGCCGTATCTTTTTGATTCCGCAAAAAAAGATTCATTTGGGATGGGAAAACAACGACGGTGCCTCTGATTGGTGTCATTCGCCGGAGTGTTTTCTTAGGCCACTCTCACTTGTTTGGCCGTATAAATATCAGTTCGAGATGCGACACCTAATTGTTTGGTGCGAGTCGCGCCTCGTGTAATGTTTTAATTGTTGGTTTTGCCGTCCTATTCACTGTCGATGTAAACAACGGCGCTGACAATTATCTCTGTGTTTACTTTTGAAGGCCAGCGATTTTCCCGTTTCCGGAGTATCTTTTTGCGTGTCATCATCGGTGGGGAAATGAGGAAAATCAGAGGCCATTGATCGGAGTTGTGTGGTGCTCCCTTGCTCGAAATGTAGACGATTTATGTATTCATATATACCAATGTACCATTATGCTTTTCGTATTAAAATGGCTGTTTATAAATGTTTGTATGAATTATTCTGTTAAACCGCAGTTATTTTATACAGAATAGAATATTTTATGAATTGAGAAGTTGATATTTTTTGTTCATGAAAATGACCGAATGATTCCATATCTCAAATCTAAAAAGTGTTGGGCTGTTCCTTTTGTGTAATATATACGCTTCAAAAATTCACTTTCACTAATAAATTATCGCGTTCTGCGTTTTGTTTCATATTATGATGGCTATTTAAAAATTCCTGCTTCCACGCCCTCGACAATTAACCAAATCAGGGCCCTGCAACCTTTTGTCGCGCTCATTTACAAATGTACGCGTTTAAATAATTCTGTTACCCGATATCGTTTATTACATTATCATTATAAAATATAATGAGGAATGTTAAACCTTAAGCAATTTGCCATCCTAGTAAAACTTGAGTAGAATTTATAGAAAGGGATATATTTTATCCAGGTGCAATGTACGTTTGATACCTTTTTCCTTAATAAAACTCTGATGTTAAACTTTCAGCGAGGCGCCACTCAAAGATAGAGTTCCATTTTGACCTAGACCGTGCAACTAGAAATTGTTACCACTATTTTCCTTTTGTATTATAAGTTTTTCCCTTTGAATTCGTTTAAAAATAGATCCTACTGCTCTGTGATTTCGCAAGGAAAGAGTATTTTCAACAGTAATTATTTTAGCAAGTAGAAAATCATCTGAGGAGAAAACCCTCGAAAAAATCTAGATTTAGATATATACCCCGCGAGCCGCCAGAGGCGTATGGCAGGGGGTTTCATCTATGGAGAGATGATGCTTGGACATGCTTTTGTTCTTCTCAGGCTGTGAAAATTTCGATGCTGCTTTGATCATAGTGGTAGATAAAAGCCTGGTAGATAAAAAGGGTGCTATCAATAACTTACAAGTAGCATTTAAAACTTATGGTAAAAGTTACGGAGAAATTTAGTGCCTTCGTTGAGAAAATCCTTTAATTTTTCTGATATTACCCTGTCTATTCTTCATGTATGTAGTGGAAACAAATGCTTTATCTTTTGGCGATAACGGGATAATTCATTCAGGCCTGTGGATTTTAATTTTGCGGTCATATTGGAAGCCATATCTTACCCTCCGCTGCTATCTAGTTTATGATGCTATATCTTTCGGCGCGCAATGTATCGTATGTGCAGTAGCGTTTGATATTGACTCCATAATGCATATGTGACAACATAGACTGATATTGTAAGAAGTTGTGACACATTTTTAATCTTGTCTCACGGAAATTATAGAGCAATTTTGCCGTTTTGCAGATAATGGACGTTTTGGAATAAGGACGTGTTCCATTCTTAAAAGCAATTTTTACCGTGACGGCAATATCGATCACAATAAAAATTTCTCATTTAATTCATAATATATTAGATTTATGTACCCACTTAATTCAGCGTTAACTGTTAAATATTGTATGTAAAATATATGATATGTTTAGGTGTCGAAACGAAGTTCCTCTAAGTTAGTGTTTTCAGTGAACTGAAGTTGGTTATGATATTTAAGGGGGGAATCAACCTTGAACCCCCTGAAATTTGACTATATTTTGCAGCATAATATCTTTTGATTGAAAAAACCGATTTGAAAACGGTTTTCACCATTGAAAAGATCACATGTTTTTAAATAAAAATAATTAATTTTATAAAAGTTATAACAATCCATATGTACTTTATACATATGTAAACATAACATACCAAAATCATACAAAAATTCCACTTTTGTGCTGCGCGACATATATTTTGAAAACTACTCCAGATATAATTTTGGGACTTAGCACACATACTTATTGGATTACAATGATGAATAATACCGGTTAGAATTAATTTAATAGCATCAGAAAAAAAGTTATAAATTTTCAAAATTTTACATTTTTTTTAACCTTAAATTTTAAGTTTAAAATAATTTATTTTTTTAATGATTAAGAATATATACAAACCCACCGGTATTATTAAAGAATAGGCTTTTTTAAACAAATCAGTAAAGGTTTGATCAAAATCCATTCAGTACTTACTGAGAAAAGTGTCGCGCAAGCTGTTCAGACAGGGTTTTGAGAAAATCGACTTTAAAGATTCAGTCAAAGAAAGAGGTAGAGATCTAGACTATGGTACACTAAAAACCCACTGGAACATATGAATCATCTTTGCTATCTTCTAGTTCTGCCTGTTTTTGCTCCTTTTTTGAATTCTTGCTGCTTTTGTAGCAGCATGGGCTCTTTTATCTGCCGTGGCAACTCTTTTGCCATCACTTGAAATTGCCCATACTACACATACATTCCCAGGGATTATGCCAAGCTCCTCCAAAACTTTAATCTCTCCCCTCATATCATCATTGAGATGAATAACGGCTTCACATGGTGCAATATCAACAGTTTTTATGCCAAAAAATCTAGCTTTAGGACAGTTTTACCAAATTAGAGCATTGAATGACTCATTCGGGTTTTTAGTATACCTACCCACACATCGCTGCAACAAGTCCTTTTCTGACAGATCAGTAAATACTTTTCTGCAGGCTTCCATTACTGGCAAAGGAAGTGTATTCTTGGTGTTATGTTTTTAATCTTTAGCTTTGCCTGCAGCTACCATTTTTAGATACGGGCACCATGAATCAGGGCCTTGTGGACAGAGATGATGGGTGGGTTTTTTATCTGAGGAGGAAAGATGATAAAATATTGCCCAAATTGCATTGTACATAGAATCTATATCTTTGTTGGATTGCACTGCCATGCCATAGTAATCAGATATTTTGTCAATCATTTTTTTTTGTCAATCTGCCAGCGCCTCCAAGATCTTTCTTACCACCAAATAATATACCTTTGCTTTCCTTAACCAATTTTCTCAGTCTTGTGCCCATTCTTTTCCTGACATGAGCAGTGCATTCCAACTTAGTGACTTTACTTTCATCATAAGGTTTTTTATCAGAAATATCCTCTTCCTCTTCTTTGGCAGCTCTCTTCATCAATTCCTGAGCTACTGAGGTTGTTGCACTCTGTATCGCAACCACTGCTTTATCAAATGCTTGTCCAGACACTGCAGGGGGGAAATCCATCAATGCTGAAAAATCTTCCAGGGCTTTGTGGCCTAGGCCTAAACTTTTGAAAGAATACACAGCACGCCGATTTGCCTACGGTGCTTTTCTATCCTTGCCAACTTTCTGGCAACTACTAACTTGCTTGGTAACACCACATTTTTCACATTGGACCTCAAACACTGAGTACAAACAACAGTTTCTTTTTCAACTACTGAAACTGAGCCAGTTCCACATAAACTACATACCACCACGTCGGAAATGCCGTGGAAAACATAATCAGCGTCTATTACGAGAAATCCCTCCAGATTTTTTCTTGAATCGTCTACAATCGGATCGAGTAATCGACGTAGTTCACGGGAGGCTGCACTTTGCTTCCATAAAAATTGATGCTGCAAATGAACTGGTGCACGTATCGCGAAAATGAGACCACGGTTTTAAAGAGGAAAGAATTCGCAATTTTTTAGGTGCAAAAACAAAAAATCGAAAAAAAAAATTTTTTCAAGGTTGATTCCCCCCTTAATCGTCTTGCAGCTAATTGGTTTACGCATCGAAAAATAGCTCTATCCTGTAGATAGGTAAACATTTATAATTTTCCATACATTTGTAATTGAATGTTTTACTCTTAGTGCCACTTAGTACCCAGTATCGTAAACTGAGGTGGGGTAGTGAAAGTGATCGAAAACTATATTTATAAGGAATGTCACTTTCAAGTCACCAGATCTAAAAGAGGTTAACACGTCTTCTGCTCATACTTCCATTTTGTTTACACGATCCTGGTGTTTGCCATAGCAATACAAGCAACGAAAACAAATCCCTTTATGTTTGGCTTTCTAATTTGGTCGCCGTGGAAACATTAATTCTCACTCGGCCGAAAAGATGTTTTCTTACGAGCCTATTTTTCTCTTCGAGCGTTGGCGCTCCAACAGTGGAACGTAAGCTCTTTTTGTTTAACCAAATATTAGGAAGTCCTCCCATTCCGCGTGCTTTGTTGTTTTCGGTGGAATTCGGTCGATCGATCCCTGAGGATCTCTTCCGATTGATTCCCATCTCATCCTCACTTTTTATTCTCTCTTCTCTTCCATTTTTCTCCCCCTTGTGTTTGTCTGTTTCTGGCGTAAATAAAAGGGGATAATTTAAGGGCCTTTGGAAGCCGCGCCCCGCCGACTCTTTTGCCCCCTTTTGGGGATTTTGTTTTACACTTCGGCGCTAACTTCCCTTTGTTTATTTCCCCCGGAGATGAAAGAAAGGGAAGAAATTTTCGGAAATTGAAAAAATGCTGTGAATAAACGAGAAAGATAACGCGTTCAGGGAGTAGCGTGGTAGTCATGTATCTGAATACATACTTGTATATGTTTCGTTCAAGATAAAAATGTTGGTTCCTAAAGAGCGCAGTCTAATGCATTGTTCATTAGTTTAGGATAAATAGTGAGTGGGTTTTGAGGTTGTAATTTTGTGGTGAATAATGTCACTGAAAATGCTTCTATGGTAAAATCGTGTCTGTAGGTTAAGCATTCAACCCGAAGGCAGGTTGGAACTTCACCACCTCTAACGTTAGACGTTAAGACCTAGTAGAACGGGATGAGGTTTACTAGGCAAGATGAGGAGTGAGGTAGCTCGTCTCGTTATTCCTCAACAAGCCAGAATACTATGTCCCCAAGTGAGTGAAGCACAATGACTCAGCAAGTAACACTTTTCTTAACATAATAATAATAAAGATAGACCTAAATTAGTAAAATTATTTAGCATCACTCATAACTTTATAAGCTTTCATGTCATCATGGCCATGATTGCACGATGAATGTGACCAAATTAGATGAAATGTGTATTTTCTCCATCCTGAAATAAAAGATAAGTGAAGAATATTATATTCATTCATATGGTTGCAGGAACTGTTCTCATTTAACTTATTAATTTGCACTGTATTATTATTACTGTATTGCACGTACAAAGTTCCATCCAGAAATGTGTATTCCTAAAATGAATCTTCCACATTGTTAACCAAATGGCAATGAAGGTGAATAGAAAGATTATAGATTGAATATTTCAGCGCTTCGGCATTGCCAACTTTGTAAGATCATTGTAAGACTCTACTCCTAGATATGATGGATATTTATAAAATAGATTAAAAGAATAACATTGTTTGAATGGAATCACCTTCTGGCGTGGTTTTTTCGGTTTTTTCTTTTTTCTCTGCTTAAAATGGAATTATAATCACGAAGTCAATTGTTTGTTTGTAATAGGGATCTTAACCAGATACATACTATTATCTTTTTATTTATGATTGTTTATGAAGGAATCGCATATTTGGAGTTTTTGTGTTGATCAATGCCTCTTATATCGTATTCATTCTCTTTTTACCTTGGGAACTATTTTTTTAGTATTTTTCGCATAAAGGTTATTGCGTTTAGTGTCTGATTTTTAATACGTTGCCTCATATTATAGCTGTGGTATGCTATAAGACAGCGTTGTTTTGACTCAACCACATCCGACTATGTTATCAGTTTTAATAGCGTTTTGTAGCACTCTTTTTACTTCTAAATAAAGTGAGACCATTAAAAGGACCCTTTTAAAAAATCTCTCAAGAGAGTTTTTAATTTTTTAAGATCAACTAATGACTTGCTAATAGTGAGTGTTGCAGACCCCTGTAGACGTGTTAATGCTGCATTTTATGTCAGTGCGTGATGTCCACGGAGCATGTTTTATCGCTTTCCGATACTAATTTTAATGCCTGCGGAATTTCCTCCACTAATTGGCCATCAGCACGTAGACAGGGTCTCTATGTGTAGTCATAGCCGAATGTTGGGATGGTAATTAGGAACGGAATGGATACTTAAAGGGAGTAGTGGTTATCTTCCAGAGAGATGAGCTTTCTTAAGTACTCTTGGATAATGTCCGAAATAGGTTGGCTGACTTTCACTTTCGTTTCTTTAGACCGTGCAAACGTCGCTGTAAATATGTCGCGCGGCAGTTTCTTAAATTGCCCATTGTTCTGTTGACAGATTTACTTCAAGTTTTAATTGTTAATTTAGATCTAATTTGTCCTATATTAATTGATAAATATATCCGTATGCCTACGCACAAAATATGTATTAGCGAGATAATAATTTAAATTAGAAATTTGCTCTTGAGCGAAAAAGAAACGGTGCCTTGGAAGTATCGTTTTTGAGAATTAAATGTCAATGTTAAAAATAATAATTTGATTAAAAGAGTATTCCAACTGTATGCAATGATCTCTTCATACGCTCAGGGTAATGCCAGAGAAATCCCTGTTTTTCATCTTATCTTTACTATAGTACCTCTCTCTCTACTCGGAAATTCAGATGTACAAGTATTTTTTGTACTCGTATTTCTTCGCTCTATCAGTTTATTTCTTTGGAACCTTATTTTAACAAGGTGGTCGCACTTCTTTCAACTTACACGATTGTATAGGCTCTTATAGATATACCTTTTCGAGTTTTTTCCTGAGGATATCTGTAGATGAATCGATGGAAAGCAATTTTGGAAAACTGTGTATCGTAAAAGGCTCATGTCCTTTTTCTCAGAACCCATTATACTCTCGAAAATTTACGTTGTTATTAGTGGTTATTATTTACTGTTGTTATCAGCATTAAACTAGTGCTTCGTTAGAATTTGAATTAATTGCACCTTGAAATTCGTCCGAAGAATAATACCAGGCAAATCTAACAAGAAATTTAAAGAGCAACTTAGAAAATGATGACACTATTTTTGTGGTATGGAGAATATTTTTGTGCTTGTAAGCTGTTAGTCAATGTTTAGGAAAGCTAATTGTGAAACGATTATCGAAAAAACAACGTGTTACCCTAAACAAGAGATTAGATCCAATCAAATTATTGACATAAGTAAATTGTTTAAATTTTTTTAATGGTTGATAATTTCCAGCATCGCTCTGTCTATAGGGCTTATGGACCTGGATGGACTTCTGGTGAAAGGATCTTAGAGACCCTGTGTTGCGTTTCAGACGTCGTAACCCTCGGCCTACAGTTTCAATATCAGTTAAAAAATAGGTTAAACATTAGAGAAGGAAGGAACTTAGTTTTTAGGAAACTTGCAGTAACTTAGTTCAGATGCTGGAAAGCGTACCGCTTAGTACTAGGATTTCAGTTGTGGAAGAACTCATTACCCTAGTTTCTCGTCGCCTATCCCTGGTCGAGCGCTCTCCGCATGCCCGACTGTCGTATTGGGTTTTCTATAATAGCCGCATTATACCCACAGAAGTCTTCTGGGGAGTTCGTGCCGTTGAACAGGTTAGCAGACGCAATCATCAAAGCTCCATCGAGTGAGAGGATGAATTGTCAACATCCCGAAAACGACCTATCATAGGGAGTTGGATTCCCTGCGTAGAAGTAATGAGGACCACACCCATAACACGAGGCCTTTTACGTGGAGACGCATCGTGGGGATTTAACGAAAAGAGATATGCCCTCTGGGATTCTTCCGCAGCTTCCAATTTGTTCCACTACGGCAATGACACTTCGGTAAATATCTGGCGTTATGGGATCTTTCGGAATTGAAATGAATCACGCAGGAAACGCTCTCTTTTTACTGTTCGAAAGGAGTTTGTTCCAGGCTCTTCTCAGGTTTATGCTCTTGAGCAAGCCCCTTAAGTCCAAGCTATGACTATGCGGCTTTTTATAGCTGCCGAGAAGTAGCGTCTAAGTCGCCTCTCCTAGTCTAGGTCTAAGATATTATTTCATCAAATGAATTTGAAAATTAAGGCGAGAACAGTGATGTATCGACCCATATTTCTAACAATATGGCCACATGACATTCGATTCGGTATTGAAAAATCGACCGAGATATTCAGAATTATTTTTCGTCACGTTGGTGAAATATTTTTTAAATCTCGACCGTTGTGAAAATTAAGTTAATTACCTCAAATATTTTTTCTCAGCTTATTTTGATAATCCATTGGTGCCCATGTAGCTTTATACAAAGGGACTGAAAGGGAACGATGAATATTGAGATTTATTTGGGTGAATGACGTCTGTTTTGTGACTCATTGTCTGACGGAGCTGGTTCATTCTGGAATAACCTTTGTTGAATAGAAGTGATTTTCTATGGATTTCCCATCTGAAATTTCAAAAATTGCCCAAAAAAACGACCGCGCTTATTAATAATTAACGTGATTGAAGGGCGTAATATAATTAAGGGTCATTTTGTTTAGGTAAAAGCTCTTTTGTGCTAGCGTACACGTGCGCACATCCTCCGATTAATTCGTTCGCCGAACCAGTGTTCGCTAGCCTAAATAATTCTGCTTATAGAAGTATGCTTGATCAGGTGTGTCAAGAGAGCCATTTAAGCAAAGAAAAAGGTGACCCAAATGGCTGAATAAGGAGCATCTTGAGGGAAAACCAGTGAGTCAAATTCAAAATTGAGCGGGTTATGAGCAAGTGTGAAAGAAGAATTTTATGCTCCTACTGGGAGATGGTTGATGACAGCACAGTGGTAAAAATAGTATGGCTATGTGAATGGGACGGAAACGAGAGATTTATCGATAAAAGGATCGCTGAATATGTTGCAAGAATTCGCGGAAAGAAGGACGTAGTAGTCTGAGAATAGAAAGGAATGAATGAAGAAATTTACTGAAGGGCGAAAAACCAAATGTGTATCTTTTCTCGAGAGCGGTAGGGGTATTGTAAATAAAAGAAGCTAATAGTTATTCTTAGAAATATAATAGGGTTAAGATTATTTATTTAGCATGTTAGTTTGTTTAACCTCAGTGGAACTACTGAAGAACCATGTAAATCGAAACATTAGATTTTCGGTGCCAAATTATTTATTCCTAAATCAGAAGCGTACGGTACGTTTTTCGCCGTAGTACCATTTTTCAACAAATAAATTCCTGTTCTTTAAGAATCTCTTGAATTTCGCTCTTATTTATGGGTTTTAAGTAATAATTGAATTCAATCGTTTGTCTGAAAAGAAAGGAATGAATGGAAAAGGAAAATCTTTGCTTCCTGAGATTACGCTGAGCAAATTGTCTCCTTCCGCCAGCACTCGCTTTCAATTAAAATTCGAGCGCGTATTAAAGATAAACGAATCATGTTTCAACGCATCAGAAATTAGGTTCGATAATTAAACCTTAATGGAGGAATCCTTTATTAAAATTCCATTTCCTCGGTCAAAGATATCTTTCTCCAATATTCGTGAGATATGAACTTTAAATCTTATTGAATCCCCTTTATTGTTGATAAATTATTTTCTCAATAGGCAAAATCTTCCTTGTAAAATATCGAAAATGAAATTCTTCATGATATTTTAAGTACATTTGTATGCAAATAGTAAAAAAGATGATCAAAACATTTAACCATACTTGAGAAGGCCACTGCTGAATTAAATCCAGCAACTATTCTGCTTAACTGGTATAGAAAACATAAGTTCAGAATCCTTCTTCATCGTTGTTTCCACGATAATCATGATGATCTCTCCTTATTGTCCAAGATGCTTTGGATCAAAAAGCAACATCAAAACAATTCCAAACTCAAGAACTTTGATTATATTACATTCAAATGTTATTTGTTTAATGAATGTTACTAATGTTTATTATTATATTATTTTTCTAATAGTAAAACTTCACCACAATGAGTGAAAGTATTTCAGCTGGTTATTAGTCTTTAGTTTTAATGAATATAACCTTCTAAAAGGGTCCTTTTAACAGCACGGATGAGTTCTCTTTATTTATCTAACCTCGTAAGCCAATAACTTGAATATTTTTTCCGAGTAACGATATTTTTCGAAATGTTGGGGAAAAATCCGCGGAAACAAAGGAAGAATTCCTTTCCCTTCCTTTCTGCCTTCTATGTAACTTTCATCTTTCCCCTTGAAGATAAACAAGTGGATCTGTAACATGTCCCAAACTGAGAACCATTTATTTTCATGTCAATTGCGCGAAGAGTAAACCGTTGTAAGTTACTTTGCGCGTGACGTTTGTTACCGTCCGAAGCGTTTATTCTCTCAGAATTATCTGTCTGACATGGCTCTATTTCGCGTCACCGCTGATATTTACGCACGTTGGATTCCGCGGATCATTTCCGAAAACTTGTAGACACACGTTACTGCAGCCTTTAAGTTATTTTTAATGTAAACCTTCCCGAGAAGTTATTGCCTTTCTTCGTTCCTCGTTTGTATTCTTCCAGCTTTCTCCATTCTCCGACTAAACGATGGCTCCTTGTCAAAAGGAAATTCCCAACGTTACTAACTCGATTAATACTTGTTGTGTATGAAATAAGTTTAGAAATTGCATTAAGCTTTTTTTATAAAATAGTTATGTTGAGTTATGATGGAGCTAATATAATTCTTTTACTCATCGAAAGTGAAGATGAAGAGAAGATACGGGATATTGCGAACTATAATTTCAATTATTATGTCAACTTTCCAAATGATTAATCAATTTTCCTAAATATTGAATAGTTTATATACAATCTTTTTCATTATCCTTTGAGATATTCACGAGTTCCTGTCATCGTATGTGCTTTGAAATAAACCAACACATTTATCGTCTTATTCTCTCAAATTATTGTGGTGAATTAGGAAGAATATTATGAATGTTTTGTTTTGGCATATGGTTATGGTGATATGTGTTTATTTTACGAGTGTTTGAAATTATTACTATATATAAAGCTGCAATCCTGACTCATTGATACAAACTGTTTGGCTATTTCCAATCGAGCTAGAAGGCTGAAATTTTCAGGAGTGGTTTATAATTCACACTCAACCCGGGAAAAAAATCGAAAATTTCCAGATTTTGACCTAGAATTGAGCCCAGAGACGATTATATTTTTCAATGTATTTAAACGGGAAAAACGAAAAATGGCCATGCAGAGCAAATTTCTTTCGTTAATTAAAATTTGAAAACGTAATCTTTAAGTAGCGAGGCTTGGTCTATATTGCGTCTAAAAGATCAAAGTTTACTTTTCTTGCGACTGATTATAACATTCCGGCACGAAATTTGTAAAATTTTAATTTGAACGCCAATTTATTACGTTTTTTTCTCCTCCTTTCGAAAATTAAATCTATGACAACAACCATTGTTTGAATCGAAAACAAGTTTGTTTACAATCCTGATTTCATACGCCATGATAAAGGTTTGATGCATTTTTAATAATTTTAAATGTTTCTTTCAATATATGTCATAACTGAATGTTGAAAAATATAAATTTCATCGAAATGGACAGCGAATATCTGCTCGGTCAATGAATCATTCGGGAATACATACTGTGATAACATAAGTTTATGTACAGAATACGAGACCATTTATCAACGAAGATAATCGGAAAAGTCATGTAAGTAGTGAGATTATTCTAGAATGAAGTACATAGATATTAATATAAATTCATAAATAGGGATATTAATGTAAATAAAAAGGTTTAAGAACAATCTTTAGCAATACCATAACTGCAAGCAATACGAATCATTAGTTGAACGAATACTATAATTTATTAATATATTATATTTCATAGCTCACTTAACCAAATACATTTATCATATACTGAACTCTCATCTAAATGATCAACAAATATCTAATCAGGAAATACAGGGTATTATTGAACGATGTTAGGATATCGTTGGTCTACGTATATGGTGGATTGCTTTTCGAGTGTGTGAGTTTCTGTTCTTTTAATTTTATGCCTATTATGTTTCTTCTTTTCTATTTTAATTACATATAATTATTCTGTCATCCTTTCCAAAGGGAATTTAAAATTAAGTTCTTTTTCTACGTTTCTTTAATTAATACGTAGTATATTACGTAATTCAACTTTCATCAAAATGAAAAACAGAAATCTACTCATAAAATACACTGATTTCCTTCAACGACCTTCTGATTACGTTGTTCTACGCTGGATAATTCTTCGTAAGTAAAAACAATTTTTGCATGTATTATTGTATGAATATAATTTTCCCATCTTCTCCAAACGGACTTTAGAATAAAGTTCTTTTTCTACGTTCTTTAAAACTATTAACATAATTACGTTGCCTATTGTCTATTTGTTTATTTAATTAGAAACGGAGCTCATTGTCGTAGTAGACGCCATAAAATGAACATAGGATTATTTTGCAGTATGTCTTGCACTCAACCGAATACTACACAGGTAATCGTCTATTTATTTTCCGCATTTTATCTTATGCAGATTTTTATTCTGACTTTACTTTGTTTGGCGTATTTCCTTAATATAATTTTACGAATGCGTATTCATTAAAGACTCCCGTATCACATAAAGGTGAAAGGCTTTAGAAATAATTATTTTACTATCATATTATTTGGCGAAACTCGAACTCACTTATTTGAAAATTATGCATACAATAGACAGTGGTATAATTTTAAAAAATTTCTTTCCATATATGTTATAACTGAAGGTTGAAAAATGTAACTTTCATCAAAATGGACAGCGAATATCTGCACGGTCAATGAATTATTCGGGAATACATACTGTGATAACATAAGTTTATGTAGAGAATACGAGACCATTTATAAACGAAGATAATCGGAAAAGTCATGTAAGTAGTGAGATTATTCGAGGATGAAGTTGAAAAGTCTACACTGAATCTATAAAAAGGGGATAAGAAAGCAATTTCGATGAAATATACTCATTAATTACTGATGAAGTACGGATTATACTGGATCAAGTCTACCAATGCCTGAGTAAAAGTAAGTACAACTGAAATTTACATCAGAATATTAATGTAAATAATAGTTTTAACGATATTATTTAGAAATCATATAACTGCAAACAATACGAATCATTAGCATCACAATCGCTATAGTTTAGTATAGTATTATTTCACTTCATTCTCACTTAACCCAATGCATTTATCGTATTCTAAATTATGTCTAAAAATTTCCTTTGCAATGGCCGTTTCCGATTCCTACTTTATGGCGTTATAATTAATAATAATATTCATAACTTCTCTGATGAAAGCAGGAATACCCCAATTACCACCATTTCAATAACTAATACTATTAACTTTTACACTCAACCATTCTATAGCCAGAAAAATCTTGCTAGCCGGAATTCGTACCTTGGCGTTGGAGTCCTAGCACAGTGACCACTTTCTCACCGCACCCGGTGTGTGAGGCCCTTAGTTTCTCTTAAGATCGACAGATAAGCTCCTGCGTCCTGATTCGCGTGCCACTTCATAGTGTGGCTTTTTTAGATGATGTTCCTTTTAGGAGGCGAAGCTATATGTAACGTATGCCTCAATTTCATAATATATACATTGTGATACATTGTAACCGAAAAGCTCATACAGGCAGCCAAACCCATTGCTGCCCGCCTTTCTTGAAGGACCATATTATAATTGAATATCAAGAAAGTGTAACTTTCATTTAAATGAACAACAAATTTCTACACAGGAAATAAAATTATATCCTTGACGATGTTAGGATTATACGAGGATTATGGTTGATTGCCTTTCGTGTGTGAAAATTGTGCTTTTTATTGTATGCCTATTATGTATCTTCTTTTCTATTTTAATAACATATAATTATTCTTCCTATACTATCTTATCCATACAGAATTTAAAATTAAGTTAAATTTTCGTTTTTTTAATTAATACGTAGTACCTTACGTATTGATATGGGATACAGCTGGGGAAACGATAAATTTCCATGAAGAACCAATTGTTTTCATTCACATAAGCATGAAAAATGTACTTACAGGAGAGAATTTAACTGAATTATAACTCAAAGAGGAATTTTTATTTTTTCTGCACCCAATTTCGCCATGTCGGCAACATCTTAAATTAAACACAAATTAATACTGTTTTTATTTGCACCCTTCCCAAGATCAAAACTTTGGCTACGACCATTATTTACGTGGAATACAAATTTGTTTGCAGTTCAAATAACATACGCCGTGATGAAAGTATGAAGTTTTTGAAATATTTTTCAATATTATTTTGTTTGTAATATTAATATACATCAAGAACATTTTACTTTCATCAAAATAAACAACAAAAATCTACTCATAAAATACGCTGATTTCCTTGAACGACCTTTGGATTACGTTTTTCTACGTATTAGCTGGATGATTCTTCGGAAGTAAAACAATTTCTGCGATTAAAAATGCTTGCTTACTATGTATACTCTTTTCTATTGTATTCACCTCAAATTATTTTTCCATATTCTGCAAACGGGCTCTAGAATCAAGTTCTTTTTCTACGTTTTTCAAAATTATTTACATAGATACGTTGTCTGTAGCATATTTGTTTGTTTATGTAATTAGAAACGGTGCTCATTGTCGTGGTAGACGCCATTTAATGAACATAGGATTCAATTGCATTATGTCTTGCACTGAACCGAATACTACACAGGTAATCGTCTATTTATTTTCCGCATTTTTATCTTATGCAGATTTTTATTCTAACTTTGCCTTGATTGGCGTATTTCCTTAATTTAATTTTACGAATGCATATTCATTAAAGACTCAACTTCAAATCTCCCGTATCAAATAAGCGTAGAAGGCCTTCGAAAGCCAAAGGGGGACGTCCTAAAACCTTGAACGACCTTCGAATTATGTTGTTCTACGTGTTTGCTGGATAATTTTTGTTAGTAAAACAATTTCTGCGTTTAACATCGTATGCAAATTATTTTCCCAACATCTCCATACGGACTTTAAATTAAACTTCTTTTTCTACATTCTTCAAAATTATTCGGCTACGTTGCCTAATTTCTATTATTTATTTAATAAGAAACGGAGCTCATTGTGCCGCTTTAGACGCCATTTAACGTACTTAGAATTCAATTGAAGTATGCCTTGCACTGAACAGAGTACTACACGTAACGAATCCTCTATCAATTTCTCGCATTTTTATCTTACGAAGATTTTTATTATTTCTTAACTTTGTTTGGCGCATTTCCTTAATTTAATTTTACGTATGCGTATTCTTTAAGGTCTCAACTGCAAAACTTCCGTCTCAATTAAACGTGAAAGGCTTTCGAAATAATTATTATATTATTAGATGAAACTCGATCTCATATTTGAAAATTAGGTATACGATAGACAGTAGTATAATTAAAAAGAAGCATATCCCTTCATAATTTTCTTTGCTTGCAGTTTGCAAGCACCCATTTACTAGTTTAATTATAATATTGCAATATATTAAAGACAATGAATGACTTATACTATTAATTTTATTATCTGTCAATTTACTTCAATTCAAGATATAAAAAGTTAAGAAACTATCTGAATACAGATGCAATATTGACATTCTTAAATTACTTCTTTTTCTTGTTGTCTTGGTTTGTTTTAATGAAATAAATTATTTATGTATTTTTGATGAGATAAAAAATCTGACTGCTTCATGGCGTGGTAAAGTACAGCTAGCAGCATAAAAAAGTTACCACCTTCGATGCAACCAGCATAACTCGAGAAGGGCGAGTCTTTCAGATTCTCTGTTTTGAGCGCGCTTTTCGTCTTCCTCTTTATGCCTGGCACGTTTTGAAGGCTTTTGTGACGATATATATTTTATAAATAATTGCTGAAAGTCATTGCTTTTGCTGCGGTAGAAGCAGTATTGTATTATGAAAGTATTAAATTCGTATTTCGTTAAATCGGCTTGAATCTCAAGCGTAATTCGCTCTTCTTCATAAAATATTGGACATGAATTACTTTGGCTGCTCATATCTCCTCCTAACATAAAATATTCCATCAATGCAGATTTAGAATGAAATTGGTTATTTCAGTTAATGCTCCACATGCCCGCAGGATGAACGTTTTCGTAAAGATTATGATACGATAATTAAGAGAATATGAACTACTGTAAATTAGGTCAACGGAAGAAGGGTAAATTAAAAAAATGTAATAAGAATAAAAATGGGGTAATAATGAAACAATACCTGCTATTAAAAATAATGATATGTGATAGTGGAATTCAAATAGGAAATAAGTTGCTAGTTTTCATTGAAAACGAATTTGTGAAAGTCGCCACGTTGTTTGGACGCCATTTACATTTGCAGGGAATTTTGATTTAAATAATTTAAATAGTAGCACACTTTATACTTTATGTGAGATGATATCAGTATAGGCCATCTGTCCTCGCTATAATCTCGCAATAATCTTTTCGCCATCGGGCTGCGAAAATCATTATCGTTGAGAATAGGGTCATGTTGTCGCGTATTTCGTCATGTAAATCACAGCTAAGGAATATATCAAATAATTATTGTCTATACAGAGTTATATTCTTGAAGGATACTCAGCCGAGGGCTCCGGTCGTTTAGGACTTACTACTATCGAACCTGTAGTCTTTTAACAAACCGCTTTATATTGTATGTGCGAACATTTCTTTTGAATAATTAAATCAGAAGGACTAGTCGCGCAGAGTCGAGTCAAGCACCAAAAGAATTGAATAATATACTTCTAATTATTTAATTCCTTTCATTTAAACCTTCTCCGTAATAAATGTTTGAATGCTAAAACGATTAATAATTTCAACATTGGAAAAAGGTATGAGCCAACAATTTTAGACATAACAACTCCATTTTTAAAATATACACGTAATGCACTCATGCATGAATAATAAATTTAAATCTGCTACTACGGATTTCAGCGGTCAGTCCCCTTTGGTGCTATTTCTGCTCTCCTTGTTTTCGTCTACATAACGGTATATGAGTGCCATTCATACCGGCCTTCTCGACGAAACAAAGGTAGCTTCTCCGTGTGGGTGAGAGAGGAAAGAAAAAGGGTCTTCCATGCAGTGGTGACAGGATACGTTTTCAGTCCGACTAAAATTCGACGCATCTTTTAGGGTATTTGTGTGAGATAGAAAATTGCTTGAAAATGCCATTCTTAGATGTGGACGGAAATATAATGAAAAGTTCGTCAATGAAGAAATATGAATGGTGTTACAGTTAATTACTTATATATTTTTTACATAAAGCATGGAGACGATGATAGGAAAATAAACAATGGGGATATGGAAAATTTTATGCTTACTAAGAAGAGAATGCTGATTCTCTTCAACACTAAGGCAAATGCATACAATTTGCATACATTCATGCATATGATTAGAGCTTCCGCCAGTTAATCATAAATGCCGAGGAATTCACACATTTAAATGTCTGCACCTTCAAGATATCGTAAATGTCTTCCTTATCTTTAAACCAAAAAGTTTTAAGGAAGAATAGGCGAGGCCCATGAAACCAGCATTAATATTCAGCAGTAATAGATTCTCCTGACAATAAGAAATATTTCCCCAGAAGGGAAGCTTTACCCATCATATTTAAGAGTAATTATGGGTAATAAGTATGAGATGTCAGTATTTCTAGTGCTGTATCTGATAATGGCTGATGGACTTAACTGGCCTCTCATTAAAAAAAGGAAAGGGAAAATACGAAGCCTAAATTCTAATTATTAAACGGCTGTTACCGATGTAAGGGCAACTCAAATTGATTACGCCTGATTTAGTAGTTTTACTAAATGTAATTTCAGTAAAAATATAGTCATTGCTCAACGACTATAAGAAATGGCGGAAATAACTAAGGACAAAGATTCAAAATTTCTTATATAACACTATTTCACAAAGTAACGGCTTCTTCAATCAAATTGACTATAAGGAAATTATTCAGAGAACTTGAACCAAAGAAAGCTGCATCCATTGCGAAGGAAATTGATTACAATCATCGGGAAGGGGTAATCTGAAGATTATTGATATTCTGGGCAGGCAGACGTTTAGAACTAGTTCCCCTTAATGGATAAAAGAAAGTTTAATTAAATATTATGACCGGGTGTAATCGTTAAAATTCCGTAAGCTACGCGTATAATTTTATCATTGAGAATCTTCAAGGGATCTGAGAAGAGCACACAAACACTGGGAACGGTCTCCCAGACTGCCCATGTCTCGGACCGTCTCTGCTTTCAGCAGTAGAATTAAACATATATTAACCATAGAAAGATCACTCCCGTAGAAACTTAAGCTTCGTAAAATGCCAATTCCAATATTACGTTCTCAATATTTACATTCAACTTTTCAGGCCTTTTTCGCTATTTCTTCTAACCAATGTTTTTCATAAACCTTTGGGACATCCTTACAAATCAATCAACAACAAAACGGGAAAATTTAAGAGATAGCTATTTGCGTAAACTAGCGTTCCTTTGGTTCTTTTTTATTACTATCATTGGATGTATAGGGTTTTCAATTCTTTTATTCCATTAAAAGATAGACACAGTTATTAGTTTCGTAGATTTTAAGAACCTTTAAAATTAATATAAAAAACACCAAAAGCAAGTGAATATATTTTTTCTCTCAGTGTTGATGATAGCCAAAACGTTAAACTCATCTTGATTCACTTATAAAATTTGCTAGTATATCTCACCTGGTTTATAAAATAAAAAAATAAGGATGTCATTTAAATACGTATTTAAACTCAATTATAATCGTCATTACTGTAACACACACGCAATAACTTGCCCATTCTGTGTCGAGTACTAAAAACTCATACCTCTAGCCAAGTCTTAGGTTTGGTTAGACCTCGATTAACCCATTGTCATGCAAAAGTAACAGATCTACGGATAGCGGTCTTATCATTTTCCATAACTGATAATTAAAAGATGGTTTTCTTAAAATACTGAGAACTTTGAAATAAACAAATTGTAATACTCTTCGGAGGTGATTCGTTGATCAATAAATAGCTAAAAATACGAGAGGAGTAACTTTTGAGAAATAAAATTTCGAGAATTTTACCAAAAGGACGTCTACCGCTGGCCATTTACTACAGTATTTACTGGAAGCCATTACTTTGAAACGATAAGGAATCCATGGATCCAATTTTTAGGACAGTGGTTTCATCAAGCTATTTATTATTATTTTAATTTAATCCACATCAGATAAACAGTGAGATCTCGTAAGTTTTAGGCCGAAGAACATACAATATTTCTAATCTGTTGCTCTGCAGTCCCACTTTATGAGAGATTTATTTCTTCGAGTCATTCTTCTAATTGCGAGCTAAAAATTAAACATATATCAGAGAAGGCTAGCGAACACATTATTTTAGATAACATCAAAATGAATCAAGCAAATTGCAACCCAAATACTCTTCTCCCAACGAGAAAGTTTTTCCTTTCCATTCCCGTTTGGCAACAAAAGGATTATCTTGCCCTTCTCCCCCACCTATTTCGTTTTGTCCTGTTTAACAGTTTTCCCGGTATTCTACCCTTTCAAGGGCAGGTAACATTTTTGTTCCCTTCTTTTCTCCAGGCACATGCCATATGGAGGATCGCGTATTTATGTAAATGTTGAAGATAGTGATAGTAAGCGTCGAAGCTAATTGTGTGAATTTTTCTACAGTGTTGTTATAAGGATAATTTAATTTTACAAATTAATGGATTATACAATCTATAGTAGTCACGAGAGTAAGGGGAAATGGTAATCTAGAAAAGAATATTCGTTATTTAAATCAATCGAATGAGCTTTAACTTTGAGGAACTCCATAGGTAACTAAACACAAAGAAATAAATAATTTTGTCAAAGTTATACGACTTTCTGTGTGGAAGTTTTGGCACTTTTATTTCCTTGTGTTTATTCCTTACTTATTTCTCTTGATAATAGAACGATTTTCAATTGGGAAAGTTAAACGAAAGGTTTCTAAAAGCAATCAAATTACGATGATCTACTGAATCATGCACATATCTTATATATTAAAATTCAGCCTGCGTATGTTTGTGCCCGCAAAACTCGAAAACCACTCGGTCGATTGACTTGAATTTTTTACAGAACATTGCATTCAAATATATATATATATACGAAAGTGTTTATATTGTAAAAAATGGTGACACTTCGTCCTTGCTTCGATCCCAGACGAGTCAAAGCATTTCCGTGAGAAATGCACGTAAAGTTCATTTTTGTCTCTGCATGCTTCATTTCTTTTGCAAAATTAAATTAAAAATAATAGTCATACGAGATTGAGACAAGAACCAATAGCAGAGTAAATGAATAAAAAACCTTATTTTGGTCGTTTATTGTTGTTTCCGAATTGAATTTTTGAGATATTTTACGGAATACACGAAAAGTTTTGTGAGTATAAACAGCCGGTCCCCCTGACGACAAATGCCATTTTTGAATCCGAGATCCTGCTTTTTGGCCTATTTGAAATTAAGATGAAGAGAAAAGTTGCTGGTTTCGATCACATTGATGAGCATAATCAATCGTTGGAAGTGATTTATACGATCGATTTTCGAAAAACGAAATGTGAGTTAATTTAATACCGAATGTTGTATTCAGTTAAATTCATTTGTATTGTTTTGGAAATGATTTAATAATCTGTTATCGAAAATTAAAGTGAGAGTGACTTTGAATGCTGCATTCAATTCGATTCATTTCTTTAGTTATCTTCCAGTTGATCGTCGTCAAATTAAATAGTACGCGTTAACACATCAAATGTTGCGGCAGATAATGGATAGTAGTAAATGATCATTATATAAATAACGAAAATTCTCCATCCAAACGCGAGAGCCGAGCTAGCGTAACGTACCATGTTCTCCATCTTTCTTTTCTCTCCCTCCCTTTTCGAGAGAAAGGCTCGCCGGCCCGAATTTTGGACTTAGAATTTCTTGGTGGGTCAGGGGTGGTAACTTTTTTTTGCTGTTAGCTGTACTATACCAAGTGGTGTCCATTCGTGGACGAAATCCAAATTTTTGGCTTGGACCCTCCTTCACTGTCCACTATTTCACTGAACGCGTAAAAGAGAGTCATTTTCGTATTCATGTTTTAGTTGTCGTTCCAAGTCTTTAGCGCTTACCATTGAAATATGTCTTCCTTCTGTTAGACATTTCATTATCCCCATATTCACACCATTCCAGCCCGAGGCGTCTGTTTCATATCTCTGTGTCCCTCCCATGCGGGTAAGGACGATGAAAAGGCCCGTTTTTCATTCGGGGTTGGCTCCATTTTCTGTTTCCTCACAACATTTCCTTTCTCTTACAGGGGGACTCTGGGGTCATCTTCAAAAAGTAATTTTCGGAGGAATTTACACCGACAAGAGAGAAAATTGGAAGATCGTGACTCCAGAGGAAATTGGCAACTCATCTTCAAGTGAGTACCGAGTTCATTTTTCTATCATTTACTGCTAATGTAAATATTGGGTGTCATAGCGGAACCTTCAACCCGTATTTTTCCTGGAAATGATTTGATCTTTTATGTCGAATGAAGGAAGTTTTTTCCTCAGCGTTTCAGCAGCTGTATATTATTTTCTGAAGTATCTTTATTATATCCAAATTTTGGTTATCATTAACTTATTTGGTGGGAAAGCAAAAGAAATAGTTCTGCCCATGAGGGATAACCGTTAAATGATACATTCTCTCTTTCTTTTATTATTTCTTTGAAGAACTTTCGCGAATGAACATCCACGAACATCGTCTAAACTATTCATGTTAACAGATTCTCAATACCTTTAGCAATCTGGAAGTTTTAGTCGAAACAAGTGTAATTTTAATGTACTTCGTAAGGTATCGGATAAGCTACACTTTCCGAGATTAAAATTTATTTACCAACCAAACTTCCGAAAAGTTGATTCTAAACTTCTAAGCCTTTTTGCGTGCCCGCAGGCTGTGGGCCGCACAGCTCTTCGCTGGATGGACGGGGTTAAGTTATTTTGAGGGCGGCAGACTCAGGGAATATTCGCAAAGGTTACTTTGTGCGTGACACATAGTACTTATTTTCATCCATTAGAGCTGGCCGTAATGATTTGATTTTTGAATTAAAACGTGAAATCATATAAGTTGTAAGTAAGATCATATGAGAAGTAATGGAATCAACCGATTTAATTTCTGTAACATTGCTTATTGAAGGCTTAGAAAGGTGGCAAACAGGGTCATTGTAGGAAGCGCTCACATAAAATACAGCGTATGCGTATGGTTTCAATGAATGATTTCAATGTAACGGTATCTTTATATATTATTTCTAAACATCCGTTTCCGGTCACCAGCGCTTTTCTCCCTTCACACTCCATGAAAACGTAAATGGCATCCCATTTTAAGGAGAAAGTTTACCGCTTCCTGCTAAAAATAGACCAACAAATTAAATGCACCATGTGGTAAAAAATCGAGTTAAAATTTTAATTTGCCTGTAGAGTTTCGTTGCTGGTTGTGTGCAGTATCGGTATCTATCGATATAAACGAGGTATATCGAAATTGACACCGTAACTCTATTTCTCCACCCAAATACATTTCAACAAACACTCCAATCACTACAAACAAATACACTGCCACTAAAACAACGCCAGTGACCATTTGTGCAAAATTTTCGTACGGGGAATCTAGTTTTAATAAAATTTAATTAATCGTCAATGCTATGCTACTAATAACGATAAGCTAAGAAACTTAAAGTGTACCACACATTTGCCTTCTTGGGCGGGTAAAATAAGAGAAGATTAACACCAATTCCGACCATCATTTTCTCCCGTCGTACAACGCGATCTCCCTCGCAGGACCAAGCGTGATCACATTGGAAGTCGTCTGGAGCCGCTCACATCTTTTCTCTTTAATATATTTCCTCCTCCGATCGAGTCAGTTGGGCGTGCGTGCGCCCACCAGTGCGTGCAGACCCGCATACCTTGGCGGAACCAGAACTGGGACATGCTCGCGACGGCATTAGTAGCGGTACCCGCCGGTCTGGTCTTTATGGCGATAAGATATGGGCGAGGAGCAGATTGACGTCAAACGCGCTGCATGAGGTCATTGCTATCTCCTGACGTGAATTGTTTTGTGCCTCGAGGGTGGGGAGCGAACGTGCGTGTGCGACTCTCAAGCGTAAACTGTACACTGCCGAAGTCTGTTGCATTTTTTTATGCCGTCGACGAAGGGAGAGCACGGATGGCTCTTTCTAATTTCGCGTCTCTGTTAGAATGGGTTTCCGAGAGTGAATGTGTCGAAGAAAAGGCGGAGCTACTCGTCTACGCCTTGCGATAGTTTTCTGTGGAAGAGCGTCGAGGACTCTGTTTGGCTGCGTATTTGCCGTTTTATCTTATCGCGTAATGAGGAGAGAGTGTAGGATAATAGGCAGCCTCGCTAGTTATATAAGTCCGTTCATTTCGTCGCCGGAGATATTTTTAGAGAGCTTTCTCTCTTCTACTGCGCATTAATTTTTCTTTGACTATGGAATTTGATGTTAATTTTTATGCTATTCTTTCCAATATAATTGAATTATTACTCGTGCAATGCCTGAATTCCGGCGTTTCTATTTTAGTAATCGTTAGTAATTCAATAGTCTTTCTTCTCATATTCATACTCATACTCAAATTAGATTCTCATGGATTAGTAATTCTTTTGGCTAAAATCTAAGTTGTTGACCTTCTTTAATTATGATAGTTGAGACAGTATTCTTACTTTTAAATCAGAAATGGGACGAAGTTATGCATTTTATGAAAGTGAAAATGAGTTCCACAGAGTAAGGCGTAGTTTTCTGGAAATGTGTCTTGTGGAATTTTTTATTTATTTCTACATTTTTGGCTTATAATCATACACATGTGTGTATACTAACTATGCAAGCAAACTTTAAATATTATATTATGAAAATATCTCGTGTATAAATACAGATCAATCGTGGAAAATGTCGAATTCTGCTTTCTTTTTCAATGCCTTCCAGAAATGAATGAAGTGTGACACTGTTAACTTGCAGAAGGGAGCGTTTTTCCGTCTCTGGTATTAGATTCTTCCTCATTAACGCCCATGGCCAGCGCACCTGGACACCGCACTGCTTCAGGAATTGGCCCAGAGATGAAATTTATTCCAAATTAATGAACGACTTTCTTTTAATTTCAATCATGGACGAGAATTAATTGCAAATTCAGCTTACGCATGCTGTTACAGAGTTGCTGTGGTATGATATTGAAAATCAGGGTCTCATTTCGTCGGTGGGATAATTGCCGTCATTAGAGATTCCAATCTTTAAAGCCTTTGAGTAGCTTCGGACATGGAATGCGTTTTACGTAATTTAGATAGTTAGTAATGGAAAATACCAATGAAATCGTACAGTCTTTAAGTCCACAAGCAATCATGACTAAGTAGTAGCAAAGGCAAGGTAGCTCATTGTAATTAGTGATGTATATATTTGATTACATAGTTATTCTCGGCGTTGAAGTGGCTACTCTAACCTTACTTCTGGCAGGTCTATTGCGTATCGTATATTCTAATTTTTAATGTTTCTAATTTTAATACTTAAGGTTAGCTCTAGCAAAAAAGGTACGTTTTGAACGTCAACCTACAAAATATGGCACATTTTCGTCTCCTCACAATTAGGAATGTCGTTTCGTGGTCCGAGAAGCTAATCCCATACGCCGGCCAACAACTCGCTTTCCTTGTTCCTCAAGGACTTCCACATTTTACCTTAAGAGTTTCCAAGGAGAAATTTTTCGTCAATAGATTCCTTACATTTTCGCAAGGTAAAAGATCAATTACCATGTTGGCATCCAGAAATACTTCTTAACTTATAACTTACCTTAATTCACGATAATTCATTGAAGCGAAAGAGAGCCCCACTCAAGATACTTCGACAAAGGTTACAGGAATAATGTTAGTAAATCAAACGTTATTTCAGTGTTTTCTTAATCATAATATGATGTATTATATATTGATATGAGCAATTTTATATCGTATCAAACAAAAATGTTGGGCCCTATTTATTTTCATAAGTGTTAAAACTTTATTCAACTTTTAAACGTTTCTATTCATTATTTAATTAGGATTGCACTCTTCGGCAATTAAACAAATCAACATCCATTCTATGTCAAAAATAGCATTTAAGATTAGTTATCCCGAATAATTTTATAAACTATATATCTTGTTTTCGAAGGAAATCATCGTGACATACCAGCAGTGTTAAAGCCAAGCCAACCTTTTCTCACTCTCATTCTATCAATTACTCTCACTCTATTAATGACTAAGTCTTACTCCTAGCTTATAACATGAAATTTCACTAATTATTTTGCTGTGACTTTTCCTACAATTTTCACGCAATTGTGGTTTTCGCAGAGTAATGAATCTCGAGTATTTGATATCTCGCCGCCAATGTAAATGATTGTTTATTAGAGAAGTTGGTATACCTTTCCACGTGTGAACAGCGGTGTCGAGAGAGCGCTCTGCGTTTAGGAAGGATATCTAAATACATTCCCAACAACCCTTATGCTCAGTAAGCGGAAAATTTTAATGGGATCCTTACCTCCGTTCGCACAACACGTGCGTTCCAGGAATGCTCGGTTCTTACAGAAAAAATCGAGCCTGTAAAGGACAGACTCCTCTCCGCAAAATGTCGCATCAATTCCATCCAGGTGGAAAACTAAAGCGCTAAAAACTGCTCGCTCCTTATTTGCGGCTTTCCTATTATATCTCGTCTTCCGGATCACTACCGCGCATTTCTATAGAGATCTCTAATCTTCACGGTCGACCACGGTCGATCGATACATCGAATCACGGCTGGATACCTTCGCCGCCCTCTCTCGTTAGGCGCCGAAGTCTAGCGACTGCGAGAAGATTAAAGGACCCTTTTTTCTTTCAAAGGTTTTTCGCTTTCCGATCCGACCTCACTTCATCCGTCTCATTTGTGAAGGTATATCGTAATGCACGAGTTGCAGATCGAACAAAAAGGTCGCCAAGGCGTTCGAGATGTTGATGGCGTAAGGGATCTGTGAATGGGCTTCCAAGATCGGTTCGAACTGGGAGAGGTGTTAACAAATGGGATATTGTTATCTTAAAATGGGCAGGGGGTAGTAGGGTAGGAAGTGAAAGTTGTTTGTGAGACCTGCATTTCGGTTTTTCAGCTAGATAGATTGCCAGAACTTTTTAGATTTTAGTATTCATTTTGGACATCAAGAGAATTTGTATAATAAAGAAGAGTTCTGTAAATAAAATTTTATTGACTATTTGCTGCGGAACAGTGCGCGGAAGAAGACGCTGTCGAAATTTTTCCTTGGTGTATGGTTTCCTACATTGTATTACATCTGCACGTACCTATTATTTTTTCCGAATACGGATTCTTCTTTTTCTGCGCTGCATCTATTATGCTGTATTTTCATGTTATGGTACCCAATCTCTTTCTAAGTCTTCGCACATTACCTTTTCCTAGGCTTTTATAGTTCAGGACCTGTGTGGCAATCTTCTCTTGTCCACTGTGTCAACTGTCTGTTTTATTTATTTATTCAACGGAATGTACCCTTTTGCTGCAAAAAATGTCACAGCACCAATATCACGTAGAAGAATTTAAAAGTATAAATAAAATAAACAATAGGATTTTATAAATATAAAATATCACAAATATGGAAATTAATATCTCAAATTATTGGATTTTAAGCTTAAATATCACTATCATCATTATAACTAATAAAATTTACGTATAAGATGTTACAAGTAATAAACATAAACAGCATTTGTGAAGAGAATAACTATCAAAAGCTTTATGAAAAATAATAGAAAGAGAATGCCAAATAAATTTTAACATATATGATATAAATTATAAAAAAATACCTATGAATGATACAATAACATATTTTATGTATTATTTACAGTGAGTGATTTATAATTCTTTTTAAAATTATGTTAAGTATTCAATGGGGCTTAAATTTTTACTTGTATGTAAACTAGTGTGGAATATGTCTAAATTTTTAAGGTGAGTATTTGCTAATCGATGTAGCCTATTGAGGGGTGCAGTATAAGAGCAATTAGTTTTTGAAACAGGTATGGCGAATAGGTCTTGACCTCTAGTAACATGGGATGGCACACGGAGTTTAATATGTTCCAAAATTGATGGACAGTCTATTATATTGTGGAGTAGGTTGTGCAAAAATTTTAAGTCAGATAATATACGGCGATGATGAAGAGGAAAAAGTCTTATCTCCTGTTGTATAACTTCATATGATATATTTTGTACATCATTACCCTGCTTATAGTTAATAAGTTATAAGTAATAAATATTGCAAGTAATTTCCGATTACCTCCAATAGCTTTTATTTCATTTTTGTTTAAAATACGGATTTTTGTCTAAATGACGCTGGGTTGTCCATCCCACGGTCCGGGAACGCATGCAGCCCTTTAACCATTTTCGAATGACCCAGTAACTGATTTTTCCCGTAGGTTTCGTTCATTTCATTTCCTAAAACTTGAAAGATGAATAGGGAATTACGATTGTTAACTAAATTGTGTAGCGCTTTAACTTGTCTAAATATATACAATTAGGCTTTTAATTTTACGATTTTAAAGGTATGATTTACTATGATGAGAAAATTGCATTAAGCACTTGCAAGTGACGTATCAGATTCTTTCTTCGGACACTTTAGACTTTGGTAATCCCTGATAGGATAGGATATATGATGGTTAAAAGATACGATTGAAATCGATATTTATTGCGTTCTTCATGTAAAATAGCTACAAGTAAACGGGAAAAAGTATTAATCTAAAAATCTTGCTGAACCCCTCAAAGGGAATTTTACCGTATCTAATACTTGGGTGAATCTTACGCAATCAATCGGTTGATTTTTTTTTAATTTTGATTGATTAATGGGTTTAATTGATTCAATGACATCCTATGTCAAATGAAGAGCTTCCACGACAAAGTTTGAAGGTACCTTTTGCTCTTTAATGTCATCGTGTTTTATTGCGAAATAGAATTAACGCCGGAATCACGTTGTACGGGAGTGGATTTGTGATTTTTATAATTTTTTGTAATGGAAGATAGTTCTATGAGTCCTGAAAGATCTAATAAAACCTTTGGGTGCATAAATTACCCGTATTGGAGTATGATTTTTTGGCACCTAAATAGAGATCGAGTAAGCCATGAAAATGTAGGATTGAGGAAACCTGTACTAGGCAGCCCCGAGTAATGGTAATCATGATGACCTATAAGTCCTTGAATAAAAGATGAGAGAACGAACTGATCGTATGATATAAGTAACTTGAATCGTATCCCTCAATAACTTCATTGACCTGAAGCACTTCCATAAATTAATATAAATTGGTACAAAAATTCCGCAGTTTGAATAAAAATGTATAATATGCATTACGCAATCGCATCCATCAAGGTTTTTCTGTTAAATTTCCCCCAACACGATGAATTTCTTCTTTATGAGGAAATGGGCCAGTGTTTCGAAATTTAATTCCATGAATTAGTCCATTTTAGAAGCACCTGAGGCGGTTTCTAAGTATAATTGCTTCGCGCTGCAGTTCGAATAATTTTCATGCTAGGAATTTCAGCTTCGAGGTAGATGGCCGTTCCGTTAATTGATTCTAACATAATAGTAATGATCGGATAGTGATTTTAAACTAAATCAAATATGCGTAGCAGTTGAAAACTTTTTTAGTACCATTAATCTTTCATCTGAAATTTGAACTGATTGATCTACAAAAAATTCTTATAATAATATATCGTCGTATATTGTTCTTTTTAGGGCTATAAATTTAATGTTTTGAATTACGATTAACGCTCGGGTTGCTAATGCTTGGATTTTTACATTTTTTACGGAATCTAGAACTTTCGAATCATGTCCAATAAACACAAGTTCAGAACATTATAAAGTTATGAGATTACTATCGCACAAAATCGACGGAAAGTTATCAGTAAAGTTTTTCATCACCTGAATTTTATTTTAGTGTTTATAATAATTTTAGATTCATTTTAAGCCTCTGTTTTGCTTTGAAATTTTCAAAATTTGATTTAACCAAAAGTAATCGTCATATTTCATTCTCTCTCGAGATGTTTTCCTTGTCTCCAGGTTCTCAGGATTCGATGGAATTTGTAAGATAAGAGTTAGGATACTTGGAATGTGAATTTTAGATCCATGTTTAGTGGTTATTTTGACTAATTTATTTTCTTCTAGTGTAACGATTTTAGTAGACATTCCTTATTCTGTGATGAGATGTATTTCTTAAAGGGTAGGTAAAAACAATCTTTAATTTTCCCTTTTCTCACATCTAGTTTCATCAACTTTAATATGAAAGTAACTGAGGCATAAGTAAGTTTTAGAAATAGCTTTCCTTCTGTTGACTACGTATTAAATTATATGAATAGTGTTATTCCTATGATCATTAAGCTTCGCCCACTAGGATTTTGTCCTCTCATAGCATTCTGGCTCATCGTGTAAATAAAGATAAAACGCTTCATTTCTCATTATGGCATAGTCTCCCCAACTCCCTCTCTATGGCTTTTGTTAGCTGATGGCAGGGATGAGACTAGTGTTTTGTCTGATGACTTGTCAGAGATGATATCTAAAATGAAGTTTTTGTGGTATAACACTGATCTGCGTATTTATGTAAACACGGATGTCGCATGTCTGTGTTTTATGAAGCTGCAAAGCAAAAGTTGTGTAACTTTTCGGGGAAGTAGAATCCCCGGAGTTTATGTCTTGAATCACACCCTATAATCCTGGTTTCTGTAGCAAATGAATTATGCCAATCATAATTAGATCTATTAGTCATTACCCTGTCAGAGTCGCTTGTTTAATCTCGATCAATTCGTAATAAGTGAGATTTTCACGACGGGGATGTATTCTCATTGTAAGCCGAAACTCAGCCTGCCACTTCTATAATTCGGGCTTTGGAGAAATGTATCACTCCGACCTTTGATCGTCTGCTAATGCTCTGAGCTGAGAGGCTTGCGGGAGCTCGCTGGTGTTTGGAATTGAATGGAGATAAGGGATGTCATGAAAACGGGAGAGCAAGAGAGATTTGGAACTTGCGGGGATGACTCAACTCCGCTTTCCCCCAATGAAATTCCATACTCCATTCTTCACTTTCCCGTTTTGCGTCAACTTCAGTAGTTTTCGGATTATCGAGGAAAACCTCGCGGGATATCCTTGTCGAACACGTGCATCGCGATACGTCTTTGGGAGAATCCGATTAAAATAATTTTCCGATGCTTGAAGCCCTTGGAAAATTTGAATCATCCAAATCCTCTTGCCACGGCGTTCTCATTATCATAATGCATTCGATTAGATTACTCCGCGTTAAGCGTGCTTTCGCAGCCTATCAGGCTTCGCTGCTCTCGGAAAATTTTACGGCTCCCGTCGTAACCGCGCTATCCCGCTCTCTCCGCCTCGTTTAAATAAATTAAATCGCTGCTTCTCGATTCATCTTGCACGAGTTGGTTAAATGTTTGGATTTCCGATAATGAATCGTAGGAGGAAAAGCCCGCCATGGGGTGACGCCTTCTATGCTGAGAAACGGAATGCGTAATCCTAATTTGTCTTAGCGGTTCCATATAGTGTAAAATATTGTCGAATTCCTTGGCCTTTCATCTCGGTTTTTTATCTTTATTTATCCAGACACAGCCCATTTGCGGCTAACGATCCATATACAGAAGTTCAGTATTTTTTTGTGTGTTTATGGATAAATACCGTCGTCCATCTTCGCTAATTATTTCAAAATATGATACAAGTTTATTGTTTCCTTTGTAATAATCTGTACCCATCTATTAGCCAAATGCCATAGATTTTTCATATCCACTCTTGAAAATTTAAGTATTTGATACATGAATTCAAAAGATTCTTTCGACACCAGACATCCAGTGTAAAGCATGATATCTAAAGAGTTGAAATAATTCGATAGAATCAAAGGAAAAAGAGTTGAGGTAACTTTGCACATAAGGGCGTGCACCCAGGAATTCCCAATTCAATAGAATTTAATGTGTTTATGAATAATTAATGTAAATGAGAGAAAGAAAATTATTGTTTCTGTTAGGGTTCCTTGAGAATGGTATTGCGGTATGTAAGCGATGAAAGGACTCGTGAGAGTTTATTATATTCACAAAAAATATGATTATGTTGATGGGGATTTATAATAATTGGCTGAAATTTAGCAGATTTAGGGGAACTTACATTTTATACCATATGTATAAAGATAGAGATGGCCTATGAAATTACCGAAAAAGGAGCATAGGTGCTCGGCTTGTTTCGTCATTACCTATTCGTAATTTTGTTCTGTTTAGATTAATTACGGTGACTTTTATTTTAATTTTTAATTGCACTCCCCTGATGATGGTCGTAAATCTGGGTAGCATAATATCTTAACCAATCACAACCAGACTCGTGCTTCCTGTAGAAAACCTTTCCTTCTCTCGGGAAATTTCCTCTCATCTCTCTCTTTCAGTGAGCTGTCTCACTGCATATACGCGCCTGCACGCGACTGAGTACGACTGTCTGCTCTGAAACCCATTCATGGCTGGTTTGTAATGGAAACGGGAGGATTAGGATTAGTATTAGACATCTCCCAAGGGTCAGTGATGCTTTCACTTCCTGTTAACACTTGTCGCATCCCTCTACTGCACCTGTCTTTTAACTCTTGCTCTACATTTTCAATATTTCGATCAGAATGAAACGAAATCGTCGTTTCGTTATATTTTTTCCTTGCGAGTTGGAGGAAGACCCTCTTGTTGGTTTCTGCATAACCTTAAACTACCACCAGCGCTATCGGCTTATTTTCTCTGATTATTCCTTTCCCATCGCTGCATTATTCTATCATACGCTTCTTTACTATTTCTATCCTTCCTTTTTCTCCTCGAGATTATTTGAAATGCATTTCTTATCTCCTCGATGTCGTCGTATACCCTAAGGTCTTCTTCGTCTCATTAGTTGCATTTTTAACTCCAATGGGAAATGTCTGCCGTTATTTGTATGCCAATGCTGCTCTATTATTCTTTGAACATCTTTTGAAGTAATTTCCCTAAAGTACATCCATATCCTATGCGTAGTGCGCACGTGTGCCGTTGGGATATGCCCTTATTCGTACTGCGTTTTCTCATATTTTAGGAATACATAAAGATTGGTCGCA
Organism: Sympetrum striolatum; assembly: GCA_947579665.1. Taxonomy (NCBI): domain Eukaryota; kingdom Metazoa; phylum Arthropoda; class Insecta; order Odonata; family Libellulidae; genus Sympetrum; species Sympetrum striolatum. The sequence goes on from OX388341.1 coordinate 18,306,823, forward strand.
TTCAGATGCGGGATGCAGTTTTCTATTCAAATAAATACCTGCAATGCGGGAAGGTCCACGAGATATAGGGGCCCAATTTGTTATTCTTAGAGGGCCATAACATTCTTATTCTCAGGCCCCAGATTTGCCATTTAGCATTTTGCCATTGCCTACATCACTAAATTATTTAAAATATACCTCACAAATTCTTGGATGGAAGTTTTATTTTCTTAAAATTAAATTTTCAATTTTAAGTTTTTTTAATTCTACGTCGCAATCCAAGTATTCCCAGCACTTCTGGACTCTGGACTTCTGTCCTCAAATTTTCGCTCTGTTAAAATAGTAGTTATACTACATACTCGTCCGTGTAGCAAGTTAAAATAATTTGTTCTCGCTGCTAATTTAGCGATAAAAAGGATGAATCAAAATCGTTCTTGCCTTATATATTCCATTGTAATTTTTCGTGCTCATTTGTACATTTGATTTGATGGATTCCGGTACAGCTCCTGTAGTTATATGAGATCTTATTTATAATAATGTACACACTTCTTTTTTCATAGAAGTAACTTAAACGTTCAGACAAAATTTACTATACATTTTAAATATAGTATAAATTTTCAACGAATTGGGATGAGTTTTCTAGTATTCTTCTGTTTACATTTCTAATTTTTGCTTTCACTCATATCCGTTTACCTTTATGAGATTTTGTAGTTTCTCATTACTGTTTACATTTAAATCAAAGTCGGAGAACCTTTTTTCATGGAAATGCTGCATTCGAAGCTTTTGGGACGCTCTTGAGTTTTGCGTTTTATTATTTAAGAGGCTCAAAATCAAGGCATTGCGTTGTAAAATTAATTTGAGCGACAAAGAGACTAATGAGCGGAATTTCCATTTCTGTTTAGTTTCCCAAAATCATCTTTTCTGTCGTTCCACTGTGCCATATTTTAGAGTTGGTAATTTTTGTTTAAACATAACTTTTAAATTTAACGTTACGTCCAGTCACTCCTATAAAAAATAACATGTGCTAGATTGCTTTGGTCTTAATTTTGTGGAAGTCCAAGATAATTATATAATTATATATATTAACATAGGATAGTTACAAAAATACATTTATTTATAAGGATAATGGGTAAAGGTTATTTTGCCCGAGATGGCGTACACCCAGGAAAAACCTAAGGAAGAATAGACTTGAAAAAAGACCGACGGGACCGGGAATCGAACTTCGGTCTTCCAATTGCCGGTCAGCTGCTCATTTTAAAGGTTAGCTCTACGGACAGAGCACTTTACCGGAAATTGGGAGACCTGGGTTCGATTGCTGGTCCCGTTGGGCTTCTCCCAAGGGACTTCCTTGGGAAATTTATTTATACTTAAACAAATTTTTACTTTCTCCCTATACGTAGTATAAAGAAAGTATTGTTATCGCAAGTAAAGTAAAGTAAAGTATTAAAGTAAGTAAGTAAAGTATTGTATTCGCAAAAAAATTTGACCTCCAGATTTCAACGGAAATATATGTTTTGGGGCCCATAGAGTTCGTTTTCGCTATTTTCCCGAACATGTCTGTCTGTGGTAAAAAAGTTTGTGGGCGCTCTATCTTAAAAAGTAATTATCCGATCATTTCCAAAATTCATATTTAGTATTTTCCTAACAATGCTAAGAGTTGATTAGTTTTTTTATGAATAACCGGAAGGTACGGTTTAACGGAACAAAATTTTGTTTCTTAAATATCTGTCAGAATGCAATGTAGGTATATACAATTATAAACAAAAGTTATAGATAATGTACATTACTTCAACTTTTGTTTGAAGCATTTTTTCGTAACACTGATTGTTTAGGAGTAATTTATGAATAATGGTTAACCGGAAGTTGTTATTTATCCAGAAATGGAAGTTTTTCATACATATCTCTGTCGGAATGCAATGTAGGTGTATACAATTGAATATAAATGTTATATATAATGTATTTTAATACAACTTTTATATGAAAAATTTTTCTGTAACACTCATTGTTTTGGAGCTATTTATATATTACCGGCATAGGCTTCTGTTTTCAATAAATATGAAGAAAGTCATTTTTTGACCACATCAGATTTTTTTACAAACACGCGACCATGTTTTCTACTCAAAGCTTCATCTATAAGCTTATGAAGATTGATAGTATAAATAAATGTGTTTTTGTAACCATCCTTTCTGATAGTGGAAAATTTATTAGAAGCTTCTACCTTCGAAAAGTATGTGAACGTCGCCCGACGCAAAACAAAGCAATTCAGATGATTGAGTTGACATAAAGAAGTAAGGAAATACCGCGTGTAGCCCGAATGCTGATCCTCAACGCCACTTTAGATCTCCTACATCCCTATTTTCAGTCTTATTCCACCCGTGCATTCGGTATCCGACCTCAGGGATGCTCCAGCCCTTCCCATTCATCATTCCATTTCTTCCTCATTATCCATGCGACGGTCCGCGCAAGGACACTTCCACGTTTCTTTGCTCGGAGGAAAGGCGTACATCTTTATGTCTCCCTCCAGCGTCTCCGTAACCCCGCGGTCACTTCTCAACCCTCCCACGTTGCTTCCCTCCCTCAAGACATCCGGTGGAGTAAAGGGATATCCAGCAATTCTTTTCCGCCTCAGCCGGGAGAGGAGACCCCGGTCGCCGCTCGATCGTCTCCCGTTTCTCCCGTGACACGGCTTCCGTGCCCTCCGCGTCTCACTACATCGCGCCCGAATGGGAAAAATAAAAGCTCCAAGCATGCGTTTCCTCGCAGGGCGGGTCTGGACGTTTTTTCGTCCCCACGGTTTTCGCTGTTTCGATAGGATGCCGCAATGTAATTTCCAGCGGAGAAATACGTTCTGCTTTCATCCACTCGGAAGAAGCATTGGGCTCTTGTTCGTTCAAAATGCTTGTTATTGCCCAGGTCACATGTGGGATTCGATGCACCGAAAAAATGTTTGCTTTTGCTGCTCTGCTTCGCAAAAGTAGTTTGAACTCAGGAGCGTTTTTTTCCTTCCACGCACCACTTCGTCTCAAGTAACTGTCGGAATTCGACATTTTAGGGAATATTTCAAATGTTTAAATTTTCATTTACTATTACTACTCTCTAATTAATTAACGCAGCGGACTTCTTTCTCAGCGCAGATATGAGTTTTTAACCATTTTTTATAGAAACTATACTATAAGACGCATTAAAAATTCCCATCATTTTATGTCTCTTAATGAATTTTTAAAGTATCGAACTTGTCGTGATAACATTCGGGACGAAGCAGAGGTTAAGTGGATTTAGCTTTTACGCCCACTGTGATCATGTGTTAACGCTTTGCATTTATTTGCCTTATTTAATTCAAGGTTTCCTTAGTTTATGAGTCTATAGAACTCTTTTGTATTAGAAGCAGGAAAAAGGAGTTTTTAGGCGATAGATACTGCTTTAAAATATTTTTATTTTGAAATAAACGATAAAATAGTAACTTAAATATGCTTGCACAATTATTTATCTATCAGTTTTCTTCTAAATAATCAAAATAGTTTCATTTTGAGCAAATAACATGTTTTCCCTGCTACACTTCGCCGAATCGGATCCTTTTTCTGTGATATATTTTTATTTCTGAGGATTAGGTTTCTATTTTCTACCTTTATAAAAAACCATCCCGCTGCATTCTTATCTGTTAAAAACCCTTACCAAATTTAATAAAGTTATTCATCTTGATCAGCTCTGTATGAATCGATGCAACTTATTTATGATTTTTGTGTTTATCTGCCGAGAATCTGAAAAATAATCGCATTTGATATTGCAATAATTCGAAGTGATTTAATTGTTAAATTTTAAGCGCTACAATATAAAAAAATCATCTTGCCTCCAACCTTAACTAATCCTTTTTATCTTTCACCCAAATTTCAAAGCCATCAAAAGTTTTCTCGTGCTTGCTATCCAGTTCAGGAGACGGAAAGGTTAAGTGTTAATAGATTATGAAATAAGGTGAATCTTTCAGATAAAAAATAAATGTTGCGCCATGGTTTTGGGTTCAGTTGACTTCACATCAGTTTGTGTGGCAAGAAGTTTCTTACGCGTTTGGCTAGCGAACACAATATCCCATCCATAGCTTCATCCAAAATTAATGAGTTGGCCATTTCGCCCCTGAAATTTTAATAAACCAAGTCCTCGTATTTGCTTCTAAGATATAAAAATCACGGAATCTCTGGAATGCTCGGTGGTCTATGAACAACAGATAATTTGTTTCCAGCCCAAGCGAGCCAATCTTCGCAAAAACCCTATCTTCAACACCGAATCTCCATGAGAGTTTCTCGCAATAAAACACACTCAGAGCGTAATTTGGAAAACATCAAGTTGAGAACGGAGCCGCTGAACTTGTTTTAATCCATTTGTTGCATGCGACAGGATTTTTTTATCGATGAGTAATATTTAGTACAGTTATTCAGAATATTTTCGTTTAAATTAACCATTTTATCTATGAGCAAGGGTTTGAAATTGAATTTAAATTTACTATTTATTTTGAAAACTGCTTTTGGTTGGAAAATATACTGCATTTGGCCAAAAGGGATTCTTTTTATATTTCAACTTCTAAATTACTAGATATTGGAAAAGTGTTTAGCAGTTAAGAGGTCAATTTGGAACAGTGTCGTCAATCCTCTCGTTAGTACTTTAATTATTAGATGGCATTTTCCTCGATATTGTAACTAATTGATGAAATATTCCTCCGGGTTATTATTTATTTTAAGGTTTTTAGTGACTTAGGAGACACCTAATTTGGCATTTGCTCTTTGGATACTTGCATTCTCACACATGTCGGTCAAGATGAAATGAAATCAAACTGTCATACTTTATTTCAGTAATCGCTTGCTATTATATTCAAAAAGACGTACTAATCCCTCTATAATGTACGTTATTTATCGTTCGGAATGCTTTATTATCGCGGTGACGGACTTTCGCTAATTAGCGTAGTTTCCATCATCGACGGCATTAGGGTAATCTGCAAGGCAGAGGTTTGGAACTGTTCGCAGACGTCTGGTATTTCCGCCGCAGATCGAGCGTACGATATTTATTTCTTTCCCGCGTATCCAAGTGCCACCATTTTTCTCTCCCCTTATCTTTTTCATTTATGAAATTATTCTTTCGCCCATCACTCTTCAACTTTCTCTCCACTGACTCAATTTTCCTCTCCCGCGATATTCAACCTCTTAATCAGTTTCCTCTTTCTTTAAGCTATTTCATCCTAGCTTTCTGTCTCCATGCCAATTTTTCTTTGCCTCCCTCTCACGCGTCATTTTTCACTTAGACTTTTTCCGTCATTTCGGACACCTCCAGCCTTTCACTCCTGTTTACGTTCGGCAAACATTCCAATCTGCCTTCAAAAACATCTTCTAAGCTTCCGACTTCTTCGGTGGTCTTGATGGGAAGTTTCCGGCGTATTCCAATATTTCAGAATGCGATGCCTCTCCTAATTTCCCGTAATTGAATTGAAATGGTCTTCCTATTAGTAAAAATCTCAAATGAATCAGTTATCTGTATCTTCATGGGACGTTTAATTCTGCCAATCGATTCCCTTGTATATTTTCTCATTTCTCTCTAATATATTTTTATTGAATTTGTTTTATTTCCTGAATGAGTTGTTATCTCGCATTAATTTCCTCCCATTATTTGGGAAATTGTCTTTAAGCCTGGAACATCCTTTCCCTGCTTCAGTAACTAGCTGAGATTTATCTTCGCTTTCATTTGGAAAGGCTTTATATGTCTTAAAATATTAAATCAGTCAAGTGAAACTAAACACTTTATTACAGTTATTGTTATTTACAGCCCTGTAAGTTTGTGGAAAATTTTTATCTAAGTTTGAATATAATAAATATAACCATTCGTTTTTTATTGTTTGATTTTATTGCTTGGAAGAAAAATCTAGACGGGAAAGGGGACTTTCTCTCAACGCATTTGAAATGGAAATTTGGATGTAATAAATGATCGATGCTGTAAGTGTGAAATTTAAAGCCGCAGTTTGTCGTTTAAGTATTCTACTCGCAAGGATAAGATGGTAAAACAAATTCTCAACGTGATAATTTTACTTTAGGGCTTTTTTATGGTCAAGAGTGAATTGAAGATTCTTTATTCATATCCCCTTGAAATGTATATTTATTTATTTATTCAAATTATTTATTTATTCATGTGCGAAGAGTATCAAAAATGAATATTCTCTCATATTATCTTTCCGACTGAATACATTTTTCGGGTAGAGAAGTGTACTTTTTATGGATATCGAGAATTTCCGAAAGAAAAGAAATTATTTCAATTTAAAGATTGGTTTTACAATTATAATTTTCGCCTTAAGTCATCTATAAAATGCATGCTCAGGAAGATCTGAAATTTACATTGCGTTTCAAAATATATTAGGACGCACCGCCAATTAAGAATGTTCGTTTCCGAAATTATCGACGTGGAATTGTCGCGTTATGAAACTCTGATGCTTTCAGTCAGTTATCGGAAGTTAAACATCATTCGATAAGAATTGTACGATTTTATCTCATAAGATCTATCGTTTATGCCTTCACTTTGTGCCTTCATTCCCCTCATTGTAAAATAAACTTTAAAACTCCACAAATTAATTCTACGCTAGAATGCACATTAGCTGTATACTCCTTGTTTTGAATAATAAGGCCTCTATATGCATGTGTCGAATCTTTCAGATTTTTTTAGTTGCGGAAAAAATGTTACTCCGACTTATTGAACATAATATAAGTGTAACAAATAATGCAGATTTTTTATTTATGAAGGTAACTGTTCAAAAGTTACATGAAGTACCCTTAACCATGTCCTAAGGTAAATTTATATCCTAAGGAAATGATGGGTGTTCTAATTTCGTCTTCTTAATTCTCTCTTATAGTAGGTTTTGCAATAAAAATAGGATCTAGTTTCCAAAAGAAAACGGCTTCCTGTGTCATTTCCTTCCGTCATGGAATACCACAAAGTTACTCGCCAGTTGAATTTGTCCCCCTTTTAGCTCGGTGCCCTAATTTTTATCGGCTAGCAATATACTTGTGTACCGAGTTTCCATCTGAAATTCGCAGACGCGCAAATAAAGTACAGTGGCTCTAAAATGCACATTCTTATTTTAGCTGCGGCGATCTCCGGTTCAGAATGGGAAATCTCCCGTCTGGAAAATTCGTAGTCTGACGTTTTTCCGCGGAAGACCCCGTCTTGTAAGCATCTCATCCCACTGCACTCCCCCGTCATATCCGCCCTGACGTCCATTATCCGAGTCGCACCCCTCCTTCTCATCTCTCCGTAAATTCTTTTACCAGCTCTTCTTCAACTTCCCGAGAGCCATTTCCTCGAACGTGTCATTCGTGTGACGTGAGCGAATGACCTTGACGTCACGGCCGCCTTCATTCGCGCACGAATAAAAATGAGTTGCATCCCCCGCTGTATATAGCCGCGTGTTTCCAAAGATATTCCGCTCGGAAATTGATCTGCCGACTCCGCCAATTTCCTCGGCTTCCTCCGCATCTTTGCCCCCCACTTTCATCCCCCTCTGGATGCCCTCTTCTCCCGCACCTCTCGTAGGTCCTTCAGAGTTGCTCAAAGTGAAAGTGAGTGAAGAACGCGAATGGCTTCGTATTTTTGCTTTCCGACGAGTCTCTCGTACCTCTCACGATGCCTTATTACCCCACTGTTACTTGTACTCTTCAACGGATGCCCTCAGGAGCCTCCTTTTATTCTCTTAATCGCAATGCCTTCCCAGGGATCCTCCTCCAATTAATGTTTTCGTTGATCTCAGTTTAGCGTCCCCGTCGACGTTCAACGTAATCTCGCCGAGTTTTCTCCCGGTAAGGGGTATTTTTCTCGCCCTGTTCTTTCTTGGCCCGGTTCCTAAGGGAGGTCTCCCGGCCTGCCAAAAGCCAGCTCCCGGATTCTGCCATCTCGAGGATTTTTAATCAAATAGACTTATTTTCTCTTTTAATTGAGGCTTTTCTGTGTTATGACCGGTAAATAAGCGGTGAGCGATCCTACGATGCTTGTCGCGGTCGTCGACTGTTGCTCTCGGTCTTTGCTTTGCTGAACCGAGATGTTGATGGATGTACCCGCAAAGTGTTGTTAATTTGGTTTAGATATCTTAATTCGTCCGCTTCGTTTCCCGTTGGCTACATATCGACCGGTATTTTCTGTCTGTAAAAGCGCTCGTAGAGATGTTTTGTCGTGTGATTGGTTTGTTTTCCTTCCATGTTCGAGACTTACGAATTGCAATTTTTTCTTATCTTTTCTACCTCTAGTCTAGAAGGCGCATAGAATGAGTAAATGTTTCCTTTCCATGTTATTTTAAGTAGTTAATGTAAGGATATTTTTGTGTCACATTTTCCTCGAACATAGTATGTTTTAACGCGATTAATTACTATCAGGGTTATCTTAATCATTGTTAATGCTTGTTAAGAGAGAAATTATCTGAAAAATACGGTGAAGTTAAACGTGCAAGAATTGTACTGTAGGGTTCATGAGTACTCAATTTAAATAGATGATAATTATTATTAAGTGTGTATTAACGTATAACTTAGTTATTTAATTTAGTGTTTCTTTGATTTCATTTTTCAAGATTATCATAAATTATTCCTCATTTTTTCATTCTTCGGTTTCATTTAATTTCATTCAACATTTTACTGTGCATTAAGAGAGACGGCAAAGGTTTCTTAGTTTTTATTTTTATAATTACGGCATTCTAAGAATCATAAAATCACAATACTCTCGTATACTTGCTGTAACTCGCTTCCTTCTATTTCCTATTTTGTTATTTATTCTTCCTGATTAGTTTATCCATTATTTCGCGGACTCGGATCGATTCGTCTTGCCCTCTTATAAGCCCCGTTCAATTTTCTTGTTAACGTTTCCGTCGTCCCCACGAGGCCCTTCCTCCTCAGGGAAAACGCTCTCGGCTCTTATTACGTTTGGGAAAACATGGCGACTTCTGGAGGCGGACTCTCCGCTGAACTCCTTACATTCGTCCTTGCACATGCATATTCACGCCTCTGGCCATCATAGCCCGAGGTTCATCCCAATATGTCCTCGAAAATAGGCCTCTCCAATATGCAGTGGCCTCCGCAGACGGTGCCGTCTCCGGTTCTGATCATCCCCCAATTGGGTCTTCCTCCACATTTCTCGTCTGAGATTGCTACATAATGGTTCATGTATCCAGGTCATCGCTCAGGATCGACCAGAGATGACATAAAGTGGTAAAGGGACGACGGCTGCGAAAAAACAATCGACGTTTCCCTCCCAGGAGCCGTTTCTGCCTCCGTCGGAGCTTCCCTTCACATTTCTCGGTCCTTCCCCTCTAGATAACCTCCTTTTTCCGTCGCCTGGACCGAAATATCTCAGTCGCCTTTATTTTTCGAGAAAAAGGATGTTTTACCTGCATGTAGTGGGATCTGGGTGCCGTTAGTTGTTGGTATCTCTGTCGGTTTGCCGGCCTTAGAAATCCACTCCACGCCGCTTTAAGGATGATGCATCTATTAAAATTTTCTTTAATAATCTTAACAAACAATCTTACCAAATTAAAAAAGAAAATCTTAACAAACGGGATTTTGTCCCAGAAATCCTCCATATCATAACCAAAGGCCGCCGACTCAATTTCTTGGAGCAACTGGAAATTCGCAGACATATCTATTCTTCCAAATATTCTTTAGTTAATGAGCATCTTTACCCTTCTCACTCCCCGCTGATAAACTCTGTCCTTTCTTACAATAACGACGTCCCTTCCTCTATACCATCTTAGTCTTTAACTACCACCACCTCCTTGTTCCCCCCCTATTTTTCACCTTTTCTATCCCCTCTCCCCTTTAGCTAGCTAGTATTAAAGGGTTTGAATTTAGAGTTTCTTCACCAGAAGATGACGATTAATCGACGGAACTGGGCGTGTTACTGTTATTTGTAAAAAATAAATTTGTGGTAAAAGTACAAATCTTTCTTAGATTCTTTCTCTAATACGACAATGTTTACAAGAAAACGTGCTATAGAATTCTAATATTAAATATACTGGTATTCAATTCTTGGCGTAAAAAATCCCCTCTGCGGAAGATTTAGTAAGGACGTAGTACAAATTCAGTCCTGTAAAAAGTTAGACCACAGTTATGCAAGTTCTTCTCCGTCGAAGTCGGCGAGAAACGAATCCGAAACCAATCTCAAACTTAATGACACGAAACCGCAGCCGTTCGCTTTCCAGACGAATTGCAGAGCATCCTGTGGATGGAACACGGAGAATCTGCGACTCGACCTCAGCTCGCTCTGGAATGAAATTCAAATTTATTTGACTTATGCGGTACGTGACACAGGTTTTTTGCTCCGAGTGTCGCCCGTGAAATCCGAGGGAAACGAGTCTCGCCGCTCTTCTAAAGTCATGAATTGCATCAAATAGAAGTATTTCCGATCCCAGGGGATGCTGCGTGCCCCCCACTGCTTTTTTAAACACCCGCTTTAATCGTGGTCCAGGAGGAAGCGTTTCCCCGTCTTTCGCGCGCCTACGATTTCTGTATCGATTTTTTATGACCTCCTTTTTCATTTCGAATCCTTCCAGTCGGCGTCGACGCCGGGCAAAAACAAATGAGGAACAAAAAGAGAGAGCGGCGTTGGAAACGGCGGCGACGCTCTCATTTGTCATTGATGTCGATTCTATATTTTCTGCGGGATAATGAAGGTGTTTCTCTCTCCATTGGATTTCCTTGGCATCACCCCAATCCCTCCTTCACTCGCCCCGAAAAAAACGTCGTTCGGAGTATTCTGACGATCCAGGTGATCCTCCCTCCCTAGGCGGTCGATTCTCCCGCAATTTCTCTGGAGTCTTCCTCCGCGCCCTTCCTCCGAAGTTTCCCGTCCTTCCGGTGCCTTTCACTCCCGCTTCGAGCAACAATGGGCGTAACGACTTCGCGGGGGGCAGCGGTTTATCTCTCCGCGGTCGCCGAACGAGTACGTCCCCTAACCTTCAACCGCCTGCTGCGATTGATTCCGCGAGTAAGCCGTACGGCTATTATGCAGCGGCTATCGATTAACCTTCGGAAGTGTCACGACTTAATTCCCGATAACCTCTCCCTCTCCTTTGCTCTCTGTTGCGATTTGTTTCGGAGGCTCGTTGGGTTGATTCGGGGATGTCGAAAGAGGAAATGTGCCGCGTTTTCCTCGTTAATCAATCATTTGCCGTTTCTGTCAGAAAGTGGTGGTTGGTTGTTTCTTCAATTTTCCTTGGGCGACTCGTGATCATGCGGAAAATGAAGATTCGCCTAAGGTTTATTTATTTTTCGGATGGGCGCGCCCATCGCCCATCGCCCGGGCGTGTCTACTTACATACGGTGAGCGGTTATTTCGAAGACCGTTGTTGCCCACACGTTACACTTAGCGGGCCGAATAACTTATCACTCAGTGATCGGTGGGGCGAGGCATTTTGTATACCCCTTAAGTTTATAAAGTATTTAAAAAATGGGGTAGGATTTTTTTATTCGAAAAACGATTTCAGTGCCAATACTATACGTATCCATTTTTCCATATATACGTGAAGAGTATTTCAGTTTTATTGACAGTTGTATAAATAATATTGACCGTTAGTTATAGTGAATTTGATTAACATTGAAAAAATGAAATGAACACTTTGTAATGTCCGCAGTTGTATAAATAATATTGACCGTTAGTTATAGTGAATTTGATTAACATTGAAAAAATGAAATGAACACTTTGTAATGTCCGCAGGATGTAATTTAGGCTACCGGTACCAATTCACTACTACTACCTATCTAGGTACCTCTATCTACCTACCTACACTTATCTAGGACAACTTACAATTCCCCTTATAAGGACCTGAATTATATCTGTAATGTCTTGTGGAAATAACGAAGTATTACTTCTCTTTTTTATTATTTATTCTTAATAACTAAAAATAGACATCAGGCCAGGTGGTAGTCATTTCACTATGTCCTTCTACTAAGTATGGCTATAAATGATCGATTATATTAATTAATACATCTGTAAATGTTTTTAAGGTATAGTTTCAATATCCTTTATCATCTATTCGTCCGTAGAAAAACACTTAGCATCAATTTTCCAATGAGAGTCTAAATAAGGTTAATTCATTGCTAACGAATAAGTGATTCCCAGCAGGCATTCTCGGCTTATTTGGCTTTTGGTCAAGAATAATAATGACTCCATTTGTGCGGAAAATGGGACACACTTAATCTACTCGCCATTGGTGGAGGCCATACAATCTCCATTCTTTTCTTAAACAAAATGAAACTTGTATTTCTCTGCTACATTGATGAAGAATAGCCCCTTCACCCTTTTCCGCATTCTCTTCTTCTGGGAGGACGTCGCGAAGTAAATGCTTCCCGTACGATAATGGCTTTCTTTCTTCCTTCTTATTTTGCATTTCATCCGTGGTTCAAGATGCTTGGAATACCTCATTAGTCTTTCATACCTTCCCCGCCGTTTCCTTTCAGTAGCGAGTTCCCGACATATCGACGAATAGCGCGGAATCCGCGGCTTAAAAGTCGACTTTTCTCAAGGCATTCCTCATAGGGGCTAAAAAATTGCTAAATATGTGGAAGCGAAGTTGATAAATAGAGGTATTCCGGCGAGGTAGAGACTTGCGCGTTCTCGGCTAGAATAGGCTAAGTTAAAGAAGTTTTATAAGGTCTATTCTATTCGTTTCATAGGAGCCGTGTTTATTCGTTTTTTTGAGATTTACGTATTGTATTCAATCTATAGTCTATTTAAGTTATCTTCACGGCTGAAGAGGAGCAAAAAAATGTCCTTTATGGACATGGAGGGAGACAGAGAGAAGGTGAATGGTAAAACGAACTTACCTGTGAAGTGGAAGAACTCATTATTTCGAATTCAGTGAGAAATCAGCCTCTCTCAAAACTGCGTTACCGCTTGTAATATACTGCCTTTCTCACTGTACCGATATTGACCAAAATCACTGGTTGTCATTGTCAGGTTCTATTGAAGCCAAGGAGCCTATTGGAGTATTTAAATTAAAATTTATTATTTAAGAAAAAATTAGGATTTGACACGTGTCAACGCGGATTTGAGAGATACTACTTTCTCATTATTATAATTATTATATTATCCTTTATTCGGCGAGGTTGCGTCAATATGGTCCCCTCTTACATCTAAACCCTGATTTCAAATACAAACAAGGGTGTTAAATTGTAGAAATATTAAAATTACAAAAATATTTCAAATGCAGAAATAATAACATGCAGCACAAAGTGATTCAACTGTAGAACTAGGGTTCCACGCGTCTCCGAGTTTATAGATAAGTCGTTTTAACTCATCTTTTGGTTTTTCTCGTTCTGTCTTGTCTCAATGCCTTAAGACATCGTTTTCGTTGCTCCTTCTCCTCAGCTGTGAAGATAACTTTGATAGACTATTGTAAAGGGGTAAAATATTTTCGCTCCAAAAGTTGTGTTTCCTTGTTTGGATTTGTTTCCAAGTTTTTGTTTCCATGTTTTTTTCTCTCCAAAAGTTGCGTTTCCATCCGCTAGTTCGGTGAGACAGAATGGGCTCAAATTGACTTTTCCTGTCGTTTTATGATCCTTTGTTAGCAGCCGCGATTCATCATTCCGTGAACGTCGTCCGTATTTAATGATCGCTCTCCTGCATCTTTTATCAGCCCTCGTCCTTTGTTACGATTTATCTCTCGTTGATTCATTCTCGAATCCACTCATTGCCTCGATTTCGTTTGGTCTCATTATCGATGCTGATTTCTTTCTTCTGGAATATATCATTTGCACGTGGGCTCTATCGCTCAACCAACGGAATAAATACATTTCCTCTGTACGCGTCGTCGTCGATTGTTTAATTTTCCGCATGAACGCTGCTGAATGTGTGAATGTTCCACAAGGGAGCTACTATTGTATTCAGCGTGTAATGATGGGTCAATGAACGAAGTCAAAAGGGCCCTTTTGAAATAATTAAACCACGAGGAATATTAGTTTAAGCGGTTAGAGCTACAATTGAATTATGGGTTGTTTTTCCGTGCACATTGTGATTCTTCGATTTGCCAAAAATTAGGAGGAGGAATACGAATTAATTCTTACAACTTCGGTGTGCTATTCTGTATTTATCGTACGTACGAATTCTATTTTTATGTAGTTTTTATATCATTTAGTTTTGAATAGGAGTCATATTTTTCGTGCCATTTTTAATTCTGTTATGGGTCTTTACCCATAGCATTTATACATTACTGTTTTATTATACCATTTAGTTATCTATTTACTTAGTTAATAATAACAAATATTCTTTAACTTCATAAAATCCTTGGCTTTTGTAGAGACTAACTGTTATCCTGTGTTTCGTTTTACCATTATCATGTCCTTTTAATCATAACCCTTGCTTACATAGAAGCCCAGCAAAATCTCTCTTCGCTCATAACGTGCCCCTTATTAACTCACTTTTGCTTTCTATAAACATTTTATTCATTCGAATGTTTGTATTCGAATATGTATTTATGGGTTAGATGGAAGAAGAGACTTTTAGTCTTATTTTTGGCCCAATTAAATGCGTTTATTATTATTAAAGGATAAATAAGGAGTTGTGAGTGTTAAAGAAAAATTAAATGCGTGGCCATTCATTCGTCGCTTTTTTTCAAAGACGTGGCATCCAGCGAATGAAATTCTGCCCACTTAATCCCGCTAATGGCGAAATTTTGTGCTTTTATTTCCCTCCCTAAAGAAATCGCAAGGTATGAGTTCAATGTCCGAGAAGTCGCGCAAGGATTTCTTTCCTGTTTTAGTGGGTAAAATTGTTCGCTGAAGTGCCAGTGAACGTAGTCTGAGGGGGTGGGGACAGAGGCGAGATTCGAAAGATTCTTTTTCCCACTGTCATGTTCGCACGATCAATTATTGGTCTCCGAGACACTTCGCGTTTGTTGTATCCTCTCCCACGCGTCAGATGAGATAAACTCTACTTGTTTAAATCCTAGCCATCGATCTTCTGCTCTCTTGACTGCCGTCCGTGACCCATTTAGAAAAATGTAATTCGCGGGCGAATGAGCGGAACTTTTACGTGGGGAATCCTTTTCTCCGGCAGACGAGCAATTTGCGGCTTTTACAGCTCCACTTTCGGAACGGACGAGTAATTCTGATTAAACTATCCCCCGGAATCACCGAAGGTGAATGCACAGAGCGCATCGCCGACTTCTCGGAGTATCTGGAAGCGATAGTTTTTACATTAGGTTTACTTGTCGATAAGAGAAGTCCGTCGACTTTTTTTGTGTCATCTAGATCATGATTGATGCACTCTTGAGATGAGCTCTAGATATGACGGATGAGCTTCCCAATGTAAAAAGACCAACCTTTCCTCATTAAGAATTGGCGATTCTTCAGATTCAGCTTGAGCATTTCCAACTTTTTTCGATATCCAACGAAGGTTTGAACTTGTCAGGAACTTGTTAGACATGATATGAAGCCTTGTATCTATCTGATGCGGCAAAAAGTTCCTTCCTGATGAAAATCTGCAATGTTTTAGATTTTCTGATCCTCTGGGGTCAATCGGCACCAGTGGACATTCAATTTCGGTATCATGTCTACTCATAGTGAATCGAGTTATGCACCTACTCAGATAATGATAGTAATGCGTTCCAATGCAATCCATTTTGTATGTCTTATTGCACGTTTTAAGGTTATGCTGAAGGTCTTGATGTTATGTGATCAATAATTTCAACCTCCATTTGGTATTAATTCACACTATTATATATTTTTCAGTAGTTTATTTAGTAATAATACCGCTGGATAGAAAAGTTATTTGGCTACTTCTTAAATTTACCCTTTCTGTACTATTCTTTCCTTTTCAGCACGAATACGTTGTTGAACAATTTAAAATTACTTCCCCTTATTTGTAGGTGTATTATATGTTGCTACCTATATTATCTTGTCTGCTGATAGTGGTAAGCACTGAAGCCATTGAAAGACAACACTAAAAACATATTTTTTTGCAGTACCTTCGGTAAATAAATTATGGACTAATTCTTTCTTGGCAACACACCCATTCCATTGAGAATTTTCTAGGTTTCATCGATATAAATCAGTTCAATCCACGTGTTCTTGTTAGCTATAATTTTGAGGTAAGGAGGTGATTTGCGCGGAATTTTACATCTATATTTGAGTGAACGAGTTGAAAGTTACGCTAGGGAATTTTTTTACACCCCGTCGTTGAATGAATTATTCCTCTATGTCGTGCACCTCGTTAAATCCGCGCTTTTTCAAACACGAACCATTTTTCTTTGAATTTACGTTATCGCACACGTAAAGTACAGCCTTCAGAAGATAAAGAAAATGCGCGACTTCTAAACTACCTGTACAATTTAGCCATTAATATCTGTTTCTCTGTTGTTCCCTGCTGATTTCCGCCGCTTAACTTCTACCGTCCCTGACAATCCCTTCGGCCCCAAGCGATTCTGTCATTATTGATTAATATCCTTTGTATTTCCCCTCCCACTCCTCTCGCATTTGTTTTGATTGGTAGTTGACTGGTCGTTTACCTACAGGTGCAATTTGTTCAGTAAACTGATCCTGAGTTGTGCTGTAAAATGCCCTGTCTGACAAGTTTCAAAGGAATGATAGCATTCCAAATGGTCTATTACTTATCGCATATACCAGCCGTTTCGAGTAATGGCTAAAACCGTAGAATAACAATTGCCCTTTCAAAGTAAGGTAGTCATCCTTACTTCCCACCACATGATAGCATTAAGGTTTAGTTAAGTTGAATTTTATATTTCTCATACTGGTAAATTTTATCATTTATAAAAAACGTTCAATTAAAAAATCACGAATTGACTCGATTAAACAATTTTCAGATACAGGTAGTATCCCAATAGCAAATTTTGTCTTGGCGTGATTGAAAGGTATAATTATTGGCGGGATTTAAAGGAAAAAGATCAAGGAAGCTAGATAGCACTAAGGTGGCAGGTGGTAGTAGTACAATAAAGCAGTTGTAACGTAATGAAAGCTTCTTAAGCTATGTTGCTATAATGTGCGGATTTTATTACGAAGAAGCTTTATCCAGTTATAGATAAATGAGTATAAATAGAATAAATTCATTTATGTCATTGCTCTCGAGGATTATCCTACTATTTTCTGTAAATAGCTAGTAGGGAAAAGAAAAGGTATATGTTTACCAAAAAAATGAGTTTGCGGTATCATCAATAGGCTTGAAATACAATACAATTCATTAAAATAGCATGTTAAAACAACATCGGATGCAACGGTGTCAAAATGATGAAAATTAATATTTGTCCAGCGTTTCCTGTTGGAGAGCGAATCATTCAAATGAAAAACAAATCTGCTCAGGTGTATCGAATAGCTGTTTTATACCGAAGCGTAGAGAAACATTGGTGTTTACATTTGAATAAAAACTTGCGTAAAGTAGTGCAATTGATGAATTATTTAGTTATTTGTTTTTCTGTTTTCGATAAAAACTAGCAAATTGGTACTTGATTAGGTTACGTTGTGGAGTTTTTGGGCTTCGATATGTTTTTAACGGAGACGATGTTTCATTGTTTCGAATTTTGTCCGTTTTTATATTAATATTCCTTAGCATTTAATGTATTGCTTTAAGTATAATCTAAAATTATTGCTGGGAATCGTTTGAACAATTCATTGCTTTTCGCCGTTTTCGAGTAACGATTCTTTTTATTGCACAAAACTGCAATCGAAAATGAAAATAAATCCTAAATAGTCGACCCTCAGTAATTATAATAAAGAAGGCTTGTGATTCTGTTAAATATAGTATATCGACTACTGATGTGTTCTCCCTCTGCAGAGAAGGCTTTACCAGTACAATTGGATTAACTCTGTTTATTCTGATTGCCTTGAAAATATTTGTTTTTTAACAAGTAATCTCTTAATGCTCCTTCCCTCTGTGATTCAAGTTTTGAGCATAACTTCAGGCGATTTACCTAACATAAGTATTTTATGGATAAATTCCGCTTGACCTTTTGCTTCCTCTTGAGCTCAGCGAGTGGTAATTTTTTCTGTGAGTTTTGCCGTAAAATATTTTAGCTCAGAACTCTTTCACTAATGTTTTTCCGAATCCTCTTTATCTCGGGTATATATGCTACTTTTTACTGTCGGCTTTGCCCCACGTCTTGTCTTGTAATATTTTAATCTCCTATAAAATTTTATACGTGCTTGTCGTATTTTAAGCTACACCGACAATATGTTTATTTTGTGGAAGCATGTACTTGTTATCTCCAATCTGTATCATGGCCAATTTAGTATCTTATATCGCCTAGCATAAGTGTTAGGCGCCCTTCCAAAAATAGAATGGAAAAATCATGGTTTTATTCTAGCGATTTTGGAGGAATTTGTAGCAAATATTTCATCTTCTACATTCCTCGGAAGTGAGATCGCGCGAATGAACTTCATCCTTCCCTTAATTCTTTCGTTATCGCATTTGGGGCCGTATTGTTGTACGCGTAATTTTGTTAATAAGCCTTTTCATTTCCCAAGGGCAGGGCCAGTGAGAATCCGTGATGCGTAAAGAGGATTAATTTTGTCAGGTGGAAATGTTAATCATCCTTCGACGTAAGGGAGGCCGAGTGACCCCGCCCCTCAGGCAATCACCTAAAAGCCGCTTAGGCCCTTCCCGTCGAGTGTAAAATGACATGAGATTCATTTCGCCGACAATAATTGTTCCCATAAATGTTTTAAGGGGGTTTTTAAGGTAATCATTTCCCCTTTCTTTACGAGTGTGTCACAGTTCTAAAGTGGCGACGTTGAGTATTTTCCTCCCGCTGTGGCCAGGGTTGCTTTTATTTCCCGCCGTTTACTTCCGCCTCTAATGTTTAAATTAATGGTAAGATCAGATATCATTTTGAAATTTGGATGAATCTCCTGGTATAAGTTTATTTTAATAAATCCATGCGTTAAACGTTAAAGGATCGTCCCGTAATCGCATTCGTTTCCGAATTTTCCGCGATATTCCGTATCGTAGAGATCGTATAAATGGTGTGAATTAATTTTTATGCCATTTTGATGTTTCGTACACACGTACTGAAATTCGCAGAAAATTATGCCTTTTGAAGAAATTTTTGTAGGTTATTTCTTAGCCTAATGTTTATTATATTCCGTATAGGTTTGATAAGTAAATGATAATTATCTACTCTACTACTTGTGATATACTCGTGTTAAATTTTCAGAAAAATACTAAGAAATCATTCAGACTATATAATATAATATTTCGGGCTTAAGAATGCTAGTTAATGTGAGTAATCTGGCTTTTGATATACAGATAAAACTGTTCTTTAAGTATATATTTGGGAGTAAATATTAAATATTATATTCATATATAAAACGAAGACGAAGAGTGTTAATAGATATTTAGTTGCTTTTTGAATGTTGTTTGCATATATATGGTATGGTATTACCTGGGAAAGTTATCAGTGGGACGTTTGATATTTAACATTATGACGCCTTTTAGGACCTTATCTTATTAGAATCTCGGGAGTTCAATGTTAATACTTTTAGAAACGTCATCTTTCATTATTCAAAATTTATTCACTCACCATGCTTTCCGAGTCATGTTAAATAAAGAATAACCGAAGAGAAACTTCCGTGAAAAGTTATATTAATTCATAGGATGTTTGTTTGATGAAAAAATGGAACCGTTTTAAGTTTTCATTAGCCGTTGTCCTATTTCCAAGGTAGGAATTTCGTTCTTTTACATGCAGTAGTTTTTATTGTGTGAGAAAACACTCGGGTTGTAGCAATGGACCAATGGACTGCATTTATTCAGCTAAGCAGCGACTAAGCAACTTCGAACACCCAGCGTAAGGGAACCTTTCGTGTTTACAATTCTTTTAAAACGACGTATTTAGTGTATATTTATTTGTCTTGCTCGAGAGTAAAAGGGCAGAAAATTTCCGTCTCGGGAGTCGTATAAGAAGAACATTGTTTTTCTTCTAAAGTTGTTTTACTTCGGTGGGAAATAATAAATGGGTCTTTCCTTTTATTATGACTTTAAAATCGGTCGTTTCCTTCGTGAGTTTTATCTGGAGCATGGTGCCTCCTCCTCTATCGGAGACGTAAAAATCTTTCCCGATGAGAATAGTAGTCGTAGGATTTCACGATCTCGCATTAAAGGGAATCGCCTATTTTTTCTTCATTCTTCTCTCTCTTACTCTTTCCCTCTCTCTCTTACCCCTATCCTCCGAGCACATCTTCCCGTAAACTCCTATTGCCTATAACGTACGGCAGCCGCTTTCGCTCAGTGAGCTCCGTGCATTCACGGGTCCCGCCCATCCGATCCGAACTCCCGTGACCCTTCTTCTCTATTTAGGTTTTCTTCCGCTAGTCGTCGTGTTTTTCTTGTTTTTAATCCAACGGAAGAGTCATGCGAACTCTGTCCGTTTCTCGGGAAGATCATGCCTGCGGAAGTAATTGAATTTTAATTCAATCTTAATTACCCGTGCCATGCCCCATAATCCTATCTCTAGCGTATTATAGCGTTCTCCTCTGCGTCATAGCTAGTGAGGTGATTCAATTTTAATCTATGTGAAAGCATTAAATCTTTTTGGCCTATTGTCATGCGGCTATATTCTGTGCGTTTTGTATCGCACAATACCGGTGTCAGTGGCGTTAGATTTATTTATAAATCATGCTGAAGGAAGACAATTATCAGATGACAGACTCAAACCCTTTACTTCAACTCTTTAATGTTAAACGAATATACTAATGGTTAGTTTTGTTCCCTCCTACAAAACATAACCATTTACTTTTACGAATTAATTGATTGTAGCGTCATTCGTAGGCATCATCTCGTATTGTTATTATTTTTTGTTTCATTGAAATCTGTCTTGTGGAATGTCTAGTGTTTTCAGAGCCATGGATGGTTTTGTACTTCATTATTCTTAGTCCTCTACGTACATTTTTGTAAGCTATCGGGGAATAGCTAGATTTTTGTAATACGTAGCACAGTAAATGATATGGTCACTAACCGTAAAGGAGATCGAAATGGGCATATCGAAAAATAAATCCATGTTCTTAGATTTGCGTTAAAAATAATGTCCTGAACTCAGACCTTCGCGAAATTTGTCGCATTTCGATGCCGACTCGGCGACAGATAAATGATAGATTCTACTACAAGTAATAATACCAGTTGAGTTAGGAGTAATACAGAAATGAAATATAAATTGGTTAAGTCGTTCGTAATGAGAGTCAGGCATTGCAATAAGAAAATTTCGCATTCCTCGTAAATATTTTCTCATTTTTCGGTTTTAACCCCATCGGAAAATCTCGAATCCAGTATTATACTGCGCCGCAATTTAAAACATTTTTTTGTAGGATTCGTTATGATACTAAAATATGAAATTGGTTTGAAGCAGCAGATTATATCAGGGTCTCATCTTCGGAAAGTGGTCCATATGAAATTAAATGAAAAGGCCGTTATACATTTTTTCCAATCCATTAATGCAAATCAGCTCAAGGTCAATCGAGTAATATCAAATGCTGCGACCAGACGCCCGGACTTAATAACTGAATTTTCTTTTAGGATATCCGAGCTATTAAACGCCTCCTTCTGCCGCGAATTAACCTACATTTCGTGGTTGCGGGCTTTTTTGCTCGCAATATTAATTCCATTCCATTTCCATTCATTTAACTCTGAAAATATGGCCGTGCCTTTCCATTAATATCTCTGTTCAGTGGTTCAGAAAGGTAAAAAATCGGAGAGTAAAGCAATATCGCTGTTATCCTTTGGAGCTTATTCAGGGCCCAAAAGTTAAAAATTTACCATTTAACTTTATCATCCTTTAAATTCCGTGGTATATGGCGTGATTTACATTAATGCGATTATAAAAAGAATCGCATGAAGCGATATTTGTAGGTGCCCCGATGTAAAATTTTTATTAAATATCCAGTTCTAAATTTGTTCATTTTGATACGTTCACGATCACTGAATCCCTCGTGACTGTAATGTCTTAGAGGCTACACGGGAAGTGTTGTGGCATTTGAAACTTGTGCTTTATTCACCAAGCCGGAAAGGTGTAATTGGAACATGTCCACGTGAGTGAAGCGCAATGAATCAATTTTCCTAGCATTCCATAAGGAGAGGCCTTAATCAATCCCATTATTCAGCTTCTCTCATACCTAAGTAACTTATGTATTATCACAGTCATGATCAAGGCTGAGACGAAATGGCAATGACATAAATATTTTTCTTTATGTTGTACCGAAAGATGACTGGAAAATGTTCAATTTGTCAGGATATGAAAAGCAAGACCTTAAATAATGCCTATCTATTGCCATGTCCTTGCAGAAGTGTTTCGATAAATTCTAGGATTGCCAGTACTGAAATTCTCCTTATTTCGACAAACGTAACGAATGCACTGATTTGCTGGCGGTAGCTATAGTCATCAACACAATAGTAAAGCTCGCCAAAATCAATTTCGGAGGGGAAGCAAGTTTGGAAGTATGGAGGCCACCAATAGGGGATGGTTTAGCAAATCGTCGCCTATGGCGCAGCTATTGAGCGGGCACTCGGGGTATTGCCTTGAGCCACTTTTGCGGTTATGTCTCACAATTCGTCATTGTCATGGTTCTATAGATTTTTATAATCCGACCAAAGGCAACATTAAATTTCGTAGGTGTAATTTTTTTGGAAAATGTGTCATAGACTTTAGAACGTGAAAGATTACGGTAAAATTTAATTTCTAAATGGTTTCGAACTATTTATGGCTCGGAAAGTGATGGAAACCACCATTCTCGAATTGCCACCTCATCCGCAGTTTTTCCTGAGAAGGGAAACCAAAAATAAATATTCACCCCAGTTGTTATTTCTAGAAGTCTCTTAGTCGTTCGGCTGAGGAATTCGCCATCGTTTCGCTCGGAATTGAAATGTCTCGCATTTCCTCATTCTTGCCGTTGTTTTCCACTAACCCAAAATCTAATTTCTCCTGAGACATTCCATGTAAAAGATATTTTGTGTCTAGATTCTTATTTTTCCTAATAACTCATCTCAACCTATAGTTTCCTTTGATGCAGATACCAACATAAAATCTGGTTAAATAGATTTGAGGTGCATTTATGCTGACCAATAATTATTTATAACCCGTAGTTAGGATATTATCAACAGTTTCTTAAGTTTTACCTTGGCAAATGTATTTGTTCCCGAACCACCTTCGTCCACCAAAATCGAAGTTAGCCGAAATACTGGTTTCCGTTGGGCCCAACATCTTAATATAAATATACTATTGCCAATAATGGATCAAATTCTGTGATAATTTAGGAAAACTGGGTATCATTAAATGCCTTTTGGTAGTTTTGATTTATTTTTAGAAACGTAAATGCATGCTTATCCAGCGATACGTAAGTTATGTGATACTATATCTGGCTGGATCCAAAACATAGTGAAAGAACGTTCGTTAGTTCAATAATTCATTGGTATGATTACTTATTACCAGAGGCATCTAAAACTTCTTTGGTTTTTTATTCATTGAATGACTTGCTCATTCATCGCATACGACAGTGGTTGAAGAGAGAGATAACAAAAATTGAGATAGAGGAGATTAGATGATTATGATGCATAAACTGTAGGTACGAGGAGACAGACCCATAAACGAATCCCTTTTTCTCGTTATTGCGTGTTAATTTGCTCGTGCTTCCGTGTTTCATGCCTGAAGTAGTCTATCATTCGATAAAATCGGTATCAGAAGTTAACCGTGTAGAAAATTACAGCGTTAAACCCATTTATTTTCCTCCCAACAAACTTCTTCTTAATTCCTAATAATTTCCATATTCTTTGTTAACCAGTATTTGAATTCTCCTCCTATACGTTGCTTTTGTTCTCTATATCTTCATTATGGCACTTCTTTGATCATGCCTCTAATGAAGGTGGCATATTTGGTTTTCCCAATCGGCTTTTCTCCTGTTTATCTCTCCTACCGATTTTACGCCGTCGACAATTTCTTTTTCTCTTACTTGTTGTTATTTTTTGACCAACTGTATGTGTTATCTTTCTTGTCCCTGCTTCGCACTAGGCAGAGGACCACATATATCAATTTCCATATGCCCTAATATTCATTCAGTCAATAATATCCATTGACAACTATGTTCCAAATGTCAATCCTTAATGCTCTATCATTCCTTTTTTCTCAAACTTCATTACTTTGTTTACGTCTGTGAAGATTTTAAGTCCAACAGAATAATACGAGGTAACGAAACATGAATATTTGGACGCCGTCGTATAATAATAGTTCATTTATTTATACAACAAAATACTAATGCATCTATAGATCGAGAGATTGTCATGAGTAATTACAAATATGCTAGTAATTACAAATCTACAAAAATTCGTAAAATTTCCAAACAATTTCGTTTATTTACAATAACAATTATATGTTTAACCTATCTGTCTTCCTTAGTTATGTCGCATTTATTCCATTCAATTTCGGTGGAATCCTTAGAGAATCAGGCGGGTGAAATTGTGTTTCATCCTGCTTTCCTCCGAGCCGTAAATTCTGAGGTTATTCGAACAGATTGAATGTTTAGCGGGGAAATTGCATTTCTTCGATGGATCTTCTCCAACCCCGCACAAAAAGTGGTCGGAAAATTGGGTGCATGCATGTTTTGGCAAATAATACGCTGTCTCAATTTTTTCATCCTAAAGCTCTTTATCTCGAATGTGCTTAACGAGACCCTCGGGAGCATCTCTGTTTTTTCTAAATTGTGTCGGGGATATATATGTTTATAAATAAATCCCCATCCGAGGGAAGTCTGTGAGGATTTGTCGCTCAGTTTCGCATTTCGGACCGGAACGAGGAAAACGGTCGAATCGCGCACGGAATTTCGTAATTAATTTTTCAATGGTCCGTTTTTTCTAATTAATTTTTTTTCGAGATTCGTTATTATTTAATGAGGATTCCTCGCGACCTTAATTAGTATTCCCCTGTTCCATTTTTGCGAAGTTATTTAATTCCCAGGAGTAGCTAGAGTCTATTTCGGATGGTATGACTATGAGTAGAAATTAATGCAATATTCAGCGACACATCTATTCGGGCCGACAAACTTTCGCAAATTAAAATATAGTCGAATAGATTTATGAAATTTGCTTTTTTATTTTGTCCCAAATCAAACCTAATTAGGAATGTAGCAATATTTATCTGAGATTATTTATTCGGAAATGAAAAAATCAACATAAATAAAAAAGTTACTTTGTACAGTCATGACGGAATAACCCCAGCTCATGAAGACCGAAATGCTTTATTCTAAAATAAATTATTTATTGTTATTGTATTTAATTCTTAAAAGGCAAGATTTTGTCTCTTCTGCATTAGATGGAAACCTCATTTTTTCATTTCCTTCTAGCATTTTATTTTTTCGAAGCGTGGCAAAATATGTATTTTTAACGTTTATTGAGGAATTTGTTACATATGTCGCTATTTGAAATTTTAAAAATTCTAATGCATTTTATATGCAAAATTGTTTTTTTATGAAAATAATGAAAAGAATATCACATCATTGGCTTAATTAAACGAAGTTTCTGAAGACCATAGTAGAAAAAAATAAGGAAAAGGAAAAAGGGAGGGAAGGGACGTAAGGAACTTACTGGGAAGAGATTGAATCGATGATAAAGTAACACACTGGCAATTAACAGTAACATGGTGCCAATTTCATGCCCCAGTTATTTGCATTCGGAGCTCCCTTTGCTTGTGATTTAACTAACTCTTGCTTCGCATTAAGCTCTGCAGTTGATGCTAGGTCTGCAGAAATGTTAATTATACGACCACCATTACTTTTTAAAGTTCGTTAAATGTAGGTGCGTAGTTTTAGCCTCTGACGGTGACATTTAATGGATAGAGTTGGAGAATTGCACTTCCCTTTAAAATTCATGGTAATGACATGTCGCGGACCGTTTTTCTATTTTGGATCTCTTTTTAAAGCGATGGCCTGTAAAGTTCAAAAAGTGGCAATCGGGAAATTGGTTTGTAATAGCGCTCAGTCAATTTAATCATTCGCTATTTCGTTGGAATCATAATTGTAATTGCGCCTCATACTATATTTTAATCTCTAGTTTCCTGTATTATATCTGATTCGGCGCAAATACAAAGTAATGAGCGATTAAATTGGAATCGATCGTATTCACATATTTTATATACCTGTTTTATAGCTGCATATACATTTCATCTGAAACCAAACGCTTAATGTTTGTATTCGTATAATTTTATGGGATCTATTTAACCGGGTAATCGGGAGTTTTAATTATTTGCCCGCTCTTATATATCACGCAGAGAAATTAGAATGGTAAGTATCCCCCTTTACTTTATTCAGATATTGAATTTATTTCCTGCGATAATTTCGATGCAGAAATTTCGCCGCGAATGCGGGTGGCCGCCAAAGTGCAGATTAATGGTTTTAGATGTGGTCTGCCAACTTAATATTCGACCATCAGGTATAAAATGATTCCTCACCCCTGAATTAGCTATTACCACAATTCAAAGATGTCTGTCTCGCTTACGTAAATGTTGAATTCCCTTCCTCTTACATCGCTCTTGTTGAGTGTAGGGCGAGTTATAGTTACGACTTTTCGCCCTATGTAGAGTATTTCCGGCGACCTGAGAATTTAATACTCCGTAAGTTGGTAAAATTCTAAAATTTCTCTGTTAATTGGTTATGGGTGGTGTTCTTAAACTTCAGTTTTTAAATTATTCAGTTATCTAATTTATTTCATGGCGTAGCCGATTATTCCGTCCTCACTCACACTCACTCACGTCCTCCGTATCACTTATGATGTGATGTAGCCTAAAGTATAAATTAGAGTTTGATGCAAAATTTGCGATGAAGTCATCACAGTTAACGATTTTCTATAATAACAACTTCCAATTTATGCTCAAGGCAATTTTCCCTATTGTCTTGCTTTTATGACAGACCTTAGTACAAAAATACGAAGAAACCCGAAGGAAAGAAATAGAAGGAAGTTAGGGAAGATTCCTCAAAATTAGACTCTCTCGAGCGAAACGTCGTCGTTGGTATCAATTCACTTTATTTATTCCCCGGTCTCCTGAGTTTTGCTCAGTATTCCTCTTTTTAAGTTTCTCTTGTGTCACCGTGTTACATTTTTCAAAACTCTTCCCACGGTGCTCTACTGCGAAGCACGTTGGGGACTCCATCTAGGAATCCGTTTATAACCAACGGTCGGCGGCGATGAGTTCTCCGAGGATTTAGACGCCCCACTTCCGTAACTGAAAATCCAATAAGGAGACTCAGTGTCTGTGCAGGAGAGAGAATATAGGGACCAATCAAAACGAAGGGGCGATGTCACGCCTAAGGAGGACGTCGACGTCACAGAGTGTGTTGATGTATTCCGTCGGATTAACACGCTAAGGTAAAGTTCCGTCTCAGCCGAGCTGGCCGTCGCCTAAAGTGGGTCGCTCCCCATCTTAAGCCCGAATCTGTCGCAGATGCCGTGGCAGTTCATTGTCGCGAGAGTGGAATTTGGATCCGGTGACAGGTGATGCTGCTCGATGGCCGGAAAACGGTGCTTCGTTCCTCCCCGGGAGCTAAGCGAGTTTCGGCGATTGATTCGATTTGCCAGTTGAATCATCGCCTTACTGTAATCAATGAAGGACCATTTTCTCAAGTAGACTCCCTCGATTGACCGGGCAGGCTGAGGAAAGAAATTTCCCGGGTTAACGATATCCTCGCTCAAATTGAAATAGGACTCAAATGTATAATTTTTCATGACATGAAAAGTCTGAATGGACGGTTACTCGAATCCGATTCTCCAGAATTTCCGGAGGGAAATTTGGAGGCTGCCCTTGTCCACGCCTTCCGAACTGAATGTTTGAATTTTCTGGTCGGGTAGCTTAATGGGTAGTAAACGATTGAGAGATTCGGGTTTTAGTCTCGGTTCTGCCAGACTTTTTCCATGTCCGATCTTGTTTTTGATTTTTTCCAAGTGTATCGCTTTACATGCAAATTAACATTTTACCTTTTGCCATGTATAATTTCTTTTGATTACTATATCATTAAATACTAAACTAAATATTTATTCAGTGGATTTTCATTAAAAGTTCTAAACTTAATGTGGCAGTGTTCAAAGTCAACCAAGTGGGAAATTCCTTGCATTCGGTCTGAGTTATTTAAAATACTAAAATAATGATGAAAATAATTCAATGCATGCAGAGAAAAGTCCTATGTTCATTTTGATTTTACATCCGCTACTGATGATGAAAATACTTCATTACTAGCATATTTAGTAACTGTTAATTGACAAGTACTCTTGTTTACCCAAAATTTGAATTACCCTAATAAAAGTCATAATATTACACTTTGTTACTAATATACTTAATTTTTAACAATAATCTTATGTGATTTTAAGTTTTGGCATTTATGCCAAATGCTGGAGGATTATTCATGCCAGGAAACAGTTTCATTATTTTCCCCGTGATCCCTTAGAAAGGACCCGAGAAATAAGACCACGAGTATTTGCATGTCTCTCTCGCCGGGAATATTTCAGTGTACTTCGTTTGTCCAAAGCGAATATGGCGTCGCATATTTGGCGCTCATCGTCCTTTTTAATACCATCCTTCATATTTTTTTCTCTAGAATCATTCCCTTTTTTATTTCCCGTGCTATATATCTTTCTAAGAACTGTGAATGTGCCCGAAGCGATGAATCAAGTTTTCGCTCCCGTGGAATAGCATTGAAGGTAAATTAGCTGCGAAAACATATTTTCCCGAACGGGAGGTTAAAATAGTTCCCCTAGAATAATAAATTCTGAATGAGAAAGTAAGGAACGAAAGGGACTCTATTTCCCTTCGCGTGTATTGAAATGACGGAAATATTACGTAAATCACATTTAGCATTCTTTGTTCTCCGTTTCCAACCCATTTCCTCTCCATCCAGTTGTTTATTTACAGCGTTTTGCCGTTGCTATATCAACGGAAATGTTCTAAATCAACGAGCTCCGGTGTACAGGAATCATTACATGTAGCAAAGTAAAGAATGACTGACCCTTAAGGAATAATATCTTTACAGCTGCTACTTTATACAGACACGGGCAAGTGAATGAACACAGAGCCGACGTTTTCTCGAATGGGAGAATTTGAAGCTGCTAGCAGATTTCAGACGTTTAACTAATGAGTGATTACGAATCTTTTATTTAAAATTTAAGTTTTTACGCAATAATACTAACTCGATCCTAGTTCATCAAATTAGCAAAGACGAAAATTTATTTTTTTATTTTTCTTAAAAATAAAGAGAATAAAACGTCCAACCTATTGTATATTAGGAATATCTTTTCGTACATACCAACTGATTATTGGCCCGAGTTATTTCGCACAGTCCTTGGCGTTACTCGGAATCAACCGTTTTTTTTTCAAACGTATATTATTACATATTTATTACGGGCAGTTACCCTATTACTATTACCAAAATCACAACACATAAAAAGATGTACATACAAAAGACAATGTAAGTACGATAAAGACAAATGAAATACACCAAAAAGAGAAATACGATATCGTATACGTACACTCCTGGCCAAAATTAACGCAGCACCTCCCTAGCGATCCTTACGGCCGGTGCTGCGTTAATTTTGGCCAGGACTGTACAAAAAAGATAAACAATTTCATATATATTATAAAAAGATTATATTGTTGAATTTATGTGAAACATTGCAGTATTTATTATAAATTAAATTTACGAGTACAAATTCTAAGTTCTTGAAGTATCCACCCTGAAAGGAATTAGTTATTGGTTCGTTGTGAAATCTTGGAAACACGATCCTAATCCTCTCTTGTTCTCAAGTTTGAACAAACTTTACTCCAAAGATTATATTACGCGAGTTTATGATTATACTTCCTACCGTATTTCTCCTTTATAAATAAGCTGTTTCAAAGTTATCCGGCAATGAAATCCTCTAAAGATATTATTATGCAAAACAACGACCTTTCAGTCGCAAATCGTGACCCGAATGCTACTTATTCAGTCATACATTATTTTCTTTCTGAAATTGAATCGGTCTTTATAGTTGAGTCCAGCGTGATAAATTTGTATGCATGACCTTTCCGGGTTGCATAGCTCATGCATACAAATATAGGTATATAGAAGAGACCGCTGGCAGAAATATTTTTTGACCTAAACAAACCCGTGCAAAAAATTATTTGACCGTTCCTATGTGCTTACTTTCGTTTCAACCTGTAGATGCATATAATTTACACCCACTTCGGAAGGGTATTTTTGTATCAGTCCGTTAGTATTTCGGATCCTCGTGAAAAATGACGCCTTTGTAGGGCAGTTACGTATCTTGTTTACTGAAATTATTTTAAATTATTATATAATGATACGAGCATTTTATTGAAATGGCAAGAAATTTTCGAGTCCTAAGAAGATTAAACGGTGAAATTATTTCCTTTTTTATCTTTGTTTGAGGTATTACTTCATTCCAATGGATATCAAAAGTCTACTTAACGTTTTATTCTATATATTCCTTTGCATTTTTTCTTTTAATCAACTTTCTTTCATTACTATTCAATTATTATGTGTTAAAGTAGTAGGTGTTGCCTTGATAGCATCGAACTTTCATGCCTTTTTCGTATTCAATTAATGCAAGAAAGTTGTTTAAGCGTGTAAAATTAATAAATGTATCGAATTTAAAATTTTTCAATGATATGTAGACATTCCGTTTTACTGAGCCACTTTTATCAATTGATTTCTATGTTGAAGTATATGTAGTGCCTGGTTTTAGTCATGCACTAATAACATTTAATTTTCATTTTGGTGAATTTTGGTTTATAGTTTTGAATTTGGTATCACTACTCGTAATATGGAGAAAGATTTCTTCAAAACTATTGCAAATCCGCCTTAAAAATGTATTGATACAAATCCAGGAAAATTTATTTAATCGTTTTTGTTCTATCCTAAGAATTACTTTGTTTTGGGCCTTATTTATTGCACACGGATGATTATGTGATAAATTATAGTTAGTATTTAAATCAAGGTATAAACATCCTATGTGATTACTAGTTTACAAAGTACTCCACAAACAAAAGTCTAGGCAGCTAATCAAATAATATACTAAATATAATAATATCAAAATATTGATAAGTAATTTAAGTTACTAAATATATTTAAATTATCAAATATCACAAATCACAATTCAGTAATCAATAAAATAATGAATTAATTAATCAATAAAATTAATAATTCATTAGGATATTAGTAAAAAAGTGTATTACTCTTTATTACAGTTAGGCAAAAGAGGAAACATTTATCTTCATATTCACATAATTATTTTGCCATAAAATTTTACATTTTCCCCCGAAGAAGTTGCTTATGAACCTTATCGCTCGTATTCTGCGTTCATTCCCATATTTAGAAAAATCAATTGATGAATTGTCCATTGATTGAAGTGTCAGCCAGAAATCGGGGTCTTTCGCATTCACCTCAGTCGATGAGAGACTCTCATTCACCCTCTGTTTATCGACCCGAGGCGTATGACTATTTCAAGGAAGCGTGTACGTCGGAACGAACGGGGGACAATAAAGATTCATCGCGGCGGAGAGCGCGTGCGCAAGTGCCCCATTCTTAGCCATCGGCGGACCAGTTTTGTTGTGCGACCTTTGACCCCTTTCGCGTGTCACGTCAGCGGGTTCGTCCGGAGCGCACGCGTGCTTCGACGGCACGGGTTCATGGTCGCGGGAATGCCATGAGACGGACTGCGGAGATAGCGTAAAGCGGTGTCCGGAGAGCCATCCTTTGCGCTCTGCGGAGAGCGGATAGGGGATGTTTAAAGAGGTTGTTTGAAAAGTTTTCCGGGTTGAAAATGTTTTAAAGAGGAGGGCGGGAGAGAGTGGCGGTGGAGCTGGCTTAATGTTTAAACCCGCTCTACCTCATTTATCGATCAGGTTGCTGTGTAGGTCCCTCCTCCATCCTCACCATGTGCCGCTCCTACGATCTCTTAAAGCAACACTTAATACGAAGCCGTGAACTGTCTCGCTCGCCACACCCGTAATTTGTGGGAGCCACGCTCGGAATGGTGACGCTATATGCTGGAGGACTCTGATGTCAACAGTATATACATAAATTCTTCTCAAACACGATCGAATTGATCATAGATATACAATCAAGAAAATGTACTTTAGGGTTAAGGTTGGAAGGACGATTATAACACACCTTTCAAATAATTGTGTACAGTTACTAATTTCCATATACTGATCACTAATATGATTATAATTCATCTATACAATCAGTTAATTGGAAATAACAATTTTTTCTTGAGAAATTCTATTTTTTCATGATCGTCATTTTGCTTCTTTATAATAATATGTTTATTACGGGTGGTATCCCATAGAAAGTTACAATAAAAATGTTTACAGTGTTTTAAAATACCTTTGCAATACGAAATATGATCAAGAAAAAAATACAATCAGTAATATGCTATCTAGACAATACAATCAATAAAATGTAATCAAGAAAATACTATCAATTAAATACAATCAGGAAAAAAAACAATTAAGAATATACAATCGAAAACAAAATATAAAAAAATATAGTCTATGAAATACAATCAACAAAATACAATCCATAAAATATTGTCAAGAAAATACAATCAATAAAATACAAACAGGAAAATAAATTCAATAAATAAATCAATAAAATACAACAATATATGTGTATTACAGTTTTAAAAGATTTTTTAACTGTCTTGTAGTTTTAAAAGATTAATTTTCATTTTTGGTAAGATTTTTTTTCTATGTTTTGTTGATGTCCGAAAGTAATTGAGAAACAAATTTTCTTAAGCTTTAATGCTGTCTAGTAAAGAATTACAATTATGTGAAAGCTATGAAAAAATGAAATTTCTTAAATACAAAAGTGGTTATCATCACTAAACGCAATTTGTGTATGAATGATGCTCATTATTTATCGGGGGCTGGTATGGATCCCTCGAATCACATTTTGTAGATTACGCTTCTTAGCCGCTAGTGGCGAATGCCAATACCGACATTTATTCATTTTGAATATATCAATAGTTTTGTGGTAGTTTTGGATTTACTTGTACAAAGAAGGAATTCTGAATCGATTATAAATTTCATGTATTCTATTTTTAGAAAACGTTTGGTTAAGCATTAAGCTCTGTCTTTCATTAAAGCTATTAGGTCAGGAAATAAATGATCTGCGTTTGTATTTCGTACGAACGAAACTTCCTCGGAATGCCACGTTTAGAGCACGTGGTACGAATACGAGTGACGTCGCTGGGATTGGCTCTTCCGGAGAGAAATATGAAGGACGCACCTCAGCTGTTCTTATCTCTTCTATATCTCGTTTATTCTTCTCCTCATACGTCTCCCGAACACTCGATGAAAGAAACGTTATACCCCCACAGCGCTTTTTACGCAAGTCTGTCATCAGCGCTCTTGATCCATTGACGTAAATGGTGCGCATTCATTCTCCTGCTGAATCTCGATAATTTTGTTTCCTCATCGCTCTATTTTCTCTTCTTTGAAGTCTATTTCTTCGTCCCAGTATAGCGTGTACCATTTTATCCCAAAAAAATTAGTTTTATACCGTCTATTCTTAAAATTACATGGCTGTTGGTATTCCGCGTTGTTTTGCTTAATAAACCCTTTTCTAAACGTTTTTCTTTTCATAACTTTTCTGAGAAAAACGATGGAATCATAGCCGTGATTTATTTTTTTGTAATCACAGTACTAATCCGTTTTCTAGATAATTGCCTCAGTTTCTTCAATACCATGGTTATTATACCCTTGAAGTAAAATTTTGCAGATTATTAATTTTTCTGTGAAATGTGAAAATGAAAACGGCTGTAATTAAATAGATGTACCATCACAATACATTCATATGTTATTGTAGTTAGTTATTTTGTTAGTTATAAGAAAATAAAATTTGGTTATGCTTTGAAATTTCAGTTTTACTTAAAAACAGTTCAACTTCCGGTTTTAATGATCCGAAACTTCGACTCAGCGTCACAGCATTAAGTTATTTCTTAGTCAATCTCTAGTTATCGTTTTGATTTAGTGTTGATTGTTCTATTTCTATTCTATAATATACACTCATGCTAGATGCAGTGTCATAGGAAAGAGGCTATATGTAGCGTATTCGCCACGTTTTGACCTTCATTTTTCACTGTTATGTTAACGCATCCCTTTTCCCCGAAGAAGATCTTGAGGGACAGTTACCGCACATTGGTTAGTAAGATTCTCCC
The DNA here is from genome assembly GCA_947579665.1 of Sympetrum striolatum. Classification (NCBI taxonomy): domain Eukaryota; kingdom Metazoa; phylum Arthropoda; class Insecta; order Odonata; family Libellulidae; genus Sympetrum; species Sympetrum striolatum. Next base: position 18,340,993 of record OX388341.1, read on the forward strand.
ATTCGGAGAAACACTTCTTTGATTCCCAACGTTTGCTTTATTCCTTATTGGATCACGGCGGTGAAGAAACCTATCGCTTTCAATCAGACCCGGGTAATAGAGTTGTACCCATTTATCTTCTTCTGTATCATCTTCTTCCCTTTCTTTCTCTATATTGGCTTAACTCATCAATCAATCTCCTCGCATTCGATGCTCCTACTCGTGCTAGGCCTCATCCTCTTCCCTGAATCATTTTTAGCTTTCCGTTTCGCTCCCGCTAATTTAATCACTGAGAATGAGCGTGATTATTTTCCGCCATGACAGTTCGTAATTGGATTCCAGTCAAGTTTCAGAGGCAGAGTTATTTTATCGTATTCCAATTCTCTTAATAAGAATTCGCGTCCAAGGTGGTCCTCCGTAAATTATTTCGTTTCTATTAAAGTGGAGCGATGTTACATAGCATACTCTCGCACTTCACTCGTGCGACCGCTTTAGTGAATTAGGCTCTTATTTTGTTTCAAATGTTTCGCGTTAATTTTAATTTGGTTTCATCGCTTCGTAACTTATAAATTAGATTTTACGCGGCGGTGATTCCGCGCACGTTTTTAACGAGGCACGAGTCATTTATCCATTTAGGCGGTCCTTTTAATTGACGTGACTTTTATAGGTAGTTAGCTTTATTCCATGCCCAAATGAAAATGTTTACATTCCCTCCTTTTGTCATGTTCTTTTTTGTTAGTCCTCTTTCTTTTTGCGGTATTGCCTAGAGGCCTCACTAGACAGGGTGTAAAAGAAATTAGTACGTTTTTAATTTTTTATTAAATTCCAATCAGTATCGTAGTCAATTTTTGTCGGCCTCGGTGGCATAGTGGTTATAGCGCTAGTCTTGCTACGCTGAGGTCCCCTATTCGAATATTGTTTAGGCCATGATTGTTTGTGTGTTAAAAAGGGGATTTATTGAATGAATAGTCATGTTTGACCAGAACAAGCCCAAAAATAAATATGCATTATTATTCAGATTGTAAATTATATGATACATCGTTTAAAATAGGTGATATCAAATACTAGTTCCCTAATTAATATTTTGATGCGATTCTAACGTTTGGCACCATCCATTTCCGGAGAAGAATTTGGGGATACTGTGGCCATCCCACAGAAACTTGATTACACCTTTTCGTCAGTATTTCCAAAATTATTAATATACTTATTTTTTTACCAAAATGAATTTAGTCCATCCGAATCAAATTATTTTTTTTTTAGTAATAAGTCAAACACTTATTTGCGCAAATTGTCCTGCATTTTTTTACCCTGATAGGGACTCCTATAAAGAACTTCTTCGAATTTACTTTCTCTGTTTGCTCATAGATATAACGAAGTATATTCCCGAGCTATTTACGAATTTCTGCACTCTCTGCAAAATGAGCACCACTTTCGGGTACAGTGCTCTTTCTTTAATGATACATTATCACTTTCCGTTTCTCTTCCAAGTCGATCATATTCGATGTCACATTTTCCCTCGCCACTTAAGCGCAAGATTTTTTCCATCTTCTCCATTGCATCGTTCCATTCTCTCCGTGGGAGTGCCTCCATTTCCTGTTTCTTTCGCAGTATAGTCGCCGTGATGAATTTCCTCTGCGGCGAAAGATAACGTCGTAAAACAGTCTTTCTTTATGGCGCTCTGTATTCTTCCCTTGGCCCCGCGACCACGGTGGAAATTTCGCGAGATTTGCATGGGAAATTTGTTGAGGAATAGTAAAAAAATTGTTTTGGACCTCTCGCTATTTCGGGGAATAAAAACGGAGCGGTGTAAAGTGAAGAGAGAAGTGCCTTCGTGCTAGGTCAACCCTTTTTTTACGTGATGGGTATCTGCCGATGTTCCCATTTGGAAGTCTTCCAGGAATCGTTATTTATCCAGCTGCTGTCGATATAAAAGAATAATTTGAGGGCTGCAAAAGAAAGCAATCATCACGTATGAATCAAGTTGTTGATGTTGGTCTGGTTTTGATTTTTTTCTGACGGTCATGCCAGTAATAACGTAATAAAATTGTGAGATATCTATAAAGTGCTACTTTCAGTATGATTTATCTCTTCGAAGTAAGTGTGTTTATTTGAAAATAATTTTTAGGGAGGGTGCATTTTGGTAAATATTTTTTCAACGAGGCAAATTTCCCTTATGCGTAGGGGAAAATGGTTTATTAATCAAGGAATATTTACTAGGATTTGAAATATCACATGGGTGTTTTCATTCATTCCGTTAATAATCATACATAATTTAAATATGTAACTATACGATGTATATTAAGATTAAAACCCTTTTCCATCTATACCTGCTTGCGATATGGACTTATTAATTATTTTCATTGCTAAAATAAAGAAAAAATATTATAGTGCCTAATTTAATCTACAATTGCTCCATAGAATTTTCGTCTAACATAATCATCACAGTTCTTTTCTTGCGACTCATATTTCTGAACATAGAATATAGTCACCAAATGTGTAGAATGTATTAAGGTTAAACCCTCCATATGGTAAAGTCTGAATGCACTTGCAATTCCTGTATTTTAATCCCCAAAACAACCCTTTTCCTCTTCCGAAGGACGTTTCTCTCATATTGATGAAGATACTCGGGAAAATTTCATTGCCCGAACTTATATTCTCTTAAAAGCGTCGGTGAATTAAACGCTTTCAAAGTGTCCACATTTTCTGGGAATTTAAGTATTTTTCTTCTTATATTGTCAGAGTCGTGGAGTTTCAGCTGTACGTAATACTATGGAATTAGGTCAGTCTCGCCTGGAGACTGGTCTCAATCCTCCACTATGCAAGCTCTGCATCGCCAAATTTCAATCTCGATAAATGTTTACCCTCGTGATTCAGTGCATGAAAAGCTCATCACAGCTGCATCCACCTCATTGCATCCTATTATGCACACCCGCACCATTCTATTTGTTAGCTTAATAGGTGATATAAACAAGCTTCTCGATTCAGGGTTTCAGAATTTTTTTGTCCTATTATCGCTTTACGGAAGTTTCAATGTTATTTTCGCTGTCCAACTTCTAGTATATTTTTGTACGTAACTTGATCGTTAGAATCCCTGTCTAAGCAAGGAGTTTTCTTCCTCATCTATGCTATGATGACGTTAATTTATTTTATATTATTAAATGAAGTATTACCATAAGCACAATAAAAATACACCATAATCTTCAATGTGCACTGAGTATGTAGATTTACTGAGAGGCTGAGAACTGGCATAGGAATTGGATTATCTTTACTGAAACATTCGCAAAATTTAATAATCATGAATAAAGGGAATTGTTGGATGAATTTAGAATAAATCAACACTATAAAAACTTCTGGATGTTTTAGTAATCGAAATCAGAGCCGCATAATGTGAATCTTCATACGATCGATACCAAGTATGAATATATTAATCATTGAAATTCAAGTGATAAGTATGTGCATATATAATGTATGCAACGGGATGAAGTCGCATAAAATAGACTATTCAAAGTATTCGTAATTACTTTAAACAAATATCTTCGAAGAATCTCTTGCTCACAGTCAGTTCTTTGTATTTAGTTCTAGGTGTAAGAATTACGAGCCAAGATATAAAATAACAACCGATAAATTCAGCTTTTCTGTTAGTTTTCCTTGTTCAGGCGGATCGTTAACGCCCGCCTAATTGCCGGAATCCGAGCAAGCCTTGGAGAAGGCGGCGAAACTTTCGTAGAGCGGGAGAGAAGAGTTTGTCGGGAATTCAAATCATTATACTTCGTGTTGTTATGATCATTTGATTTCGGAAATGTGACTCGTTAGTAAACGGAAGAATTGCACTCTGCGTCATGTCTTTGCTTCTCCTGAAACGAACTCCCCCGAAAATCAACGCATTTGTGAAGAATCTTATTCAAATACAACCTATTGCAAAGACCGCACTGTAGAGATTTATGGGCTGTAACTTGGGAACGGTTTTATTGTTTTTTTTTATTTGGAACCAATTTTATTAGGGTTTTTATCAGCAATATAAATGGAAGTAAACCCAATAACTTTCACCTACTCTTTTCTACACCTATTCTTGGTCTTTCTAATGTCCCACTAAAAGTTTTACGGCTTTGGAAGTCTGATATAAATTATCATCTCCGTTCTGGTGTCTAACTAACTTGGTATGAGAGAGTCCTTTCTGAGTCGATCCTTAGTAAAATATTAATATTAAATTCGGTTCTAACTTAATCCCATGGGCTCTCATGTACGGCTACTATTTTCTATCAAATTTTGTATTCTGATTCTTAGGCGAACCGTCAATAGTTTTCATCCATTAAACGTAAGATCTTTGTTTAGCCGAGACTAAGATTGAAAAATGTCTTCTACCTTCAAATATATTATGAAGAAATAACATACGTAATGTATAAGTGAATAGTAACTACATAAATGAGTGTTCTATCTTTTGGCAGGTTCATTTGCCTTAAAAATCCCTATTCAACGCTTTTCTTCGTTTCTTGGTAGCTTTCACCATCCTTTGTATCATATGACATCTTTTGCCTTTGTCTATCTGTGTTCTACGCTCAGTTACATTCTTTAGCAGCCCTTCTTGTCTCAATATCTGACCCACTCCTTTCCTCTGTCTAAACTATAAAAATGGAAAACGGCAGTGCGTTTAAATTCAGCCTTAATTTTATTCACTGGGATTCTGAAAAAATGTTTGAGTGTTTTCCTACTTCCTCTCCTTTGACGAGCACCGAGTTTGACGGCATTTTCTCCTCACTCTTTCAATTTAATTAATTTCGTAACCTGTCGGCAAGGCGGGTCGTTCCAGAGGCACTTCTAACATATACTTTTCTCAACACGAGTGGGAATGCGCCGCTCGCGGTATTCCTTACCGCACACGCGATGTACATTTTCCAAGAGCGATTTGCGATGTAATTACTCCCCCCAATCTGCCGAGTTCTTAAAAGCGTGTCACATAATGTTTTACTATCAGTCTCTTTATTCACGCCCCGTCAAGTTCGCCAAAGCCTTGTTAAGTCAGGTTTCCCGCCTCGGTTTTAACCATTCTGTCCAACGTAAAGTATTTATATCCTCCCGCGCCGGACTTCTGCGTTATTCTTTCGTCGCTGTAATATATTCCCGCACGTTAACGAGCGAATGCGGGAGGCAGCGAGCTGGTGCCAAATGAGAGTCGCGTACAATTGGCGTCTCACTTTGCTTTGTGTGATTTAATGACTCGTTTGGATATCGTCCACTGTTTTCAGGGCCGTTATTTTCTTTCTCGCTCGCGCCCCGTGCTCGTTCCTCTCGCTGGTGAACCCACCACTTTTTATGTTCGCTTCGTTTATTGGAGACCTCGTAGAATAGTACATCTCAGCTATCCATCCCACATGCAATAATTCTCCATTAGCTCCACCTCTGTGGCATTCCAAACAGAACGTTTGAATTCGTCGTGTGAATTAAAGTCGATGAAGAAAAAGCAGAGTTTTGGATAATTTTCCTCATGAATTCCTAATAAACGATAATCGCTCTGTAATCAGTCGATTACCGCAAGATCTATAGGCATAGATGATGGAAAAAATCGTTGATTAAAAATTATTACTTTATTCTATGAGACATACCGATTGCTAACTAGTGACACAGTACCAAGAGGCCATAAACAAAGAAAATTTCACAGACAAATTAACTTTTGGCTAAGTAAGGCTCCTCCTATCTAGAAACTCGGATGTCATGATTGGCGATGCTTCGCTGCCTTTACATACAGGTATACTGTATACCGCGTTTGGACCATGGTAATAAATTTTCCCTTGCACAGCTTTCAATTAGTTTCCTGTACACACTAGAACAGGTATGCCAATATTATGTGAGTAGATTGTTTGTTTGAAGTACTTAACCACAATGTTGGGTCATGCGAATATTCCCAGCCTATGCCTCCGGACTCCTCATCGACTGAGGGATCCTATCTATCTCGAACCTCACTAAATGAGGTCTAGATGCAGAGGTTGCCGTTGACTCCAAGCTATCCGTTCATATTGACAAATAAAATTCGCCGAATAATCGAATCATGCATATCCAACTAAATAGTTTAGGAACATGTAACTTTATTTTCGGGTAGGTCATTAAAGTCTTAACCGCGTTTCTTCGTTCACCGATGTAAAGGATGAATGTTGATTAAATTTGAAGATTTTATATGCTTAAAATAATAATAACTGTATGCCAGTGAGAGGTAGCACAAGTTTAAAGAACCGAAGGAACCGAAAGAAGGCGAAATGCAGAGAATTGATTTTGTTCTTTTCTTTTATAATACCATGGTATACAGTGATTCATTGCAAATAAGCTATCCCATCAGGATGGAAATCACTCCACAATTACCAATTCTGCTAAGATATTTATTCTAAAAAAGTAAGGCACTTATAAATTACACAATTTATACACCACGTTACACTTTCACAGCTTAAATAGCTCACTTTGTTGAGATTGAGACTTACAAGACGACATTGTATACACACCTTGATAATAATATTGAGTAAAACTAAATGACGCATTTTAATCATGCCACCACCCTTCCAGTTGTTACTTCCGCAACGGGAGTGGTCCCTACACTTCCCCCCCAAAATCTTTCAAGAATTAGCATGCTGCCACAAACCGTAATCGGAATATAACAGTTCTTCCTTTTATATAAATGCAGCATTGTTATACATTATTCATCTTACATATATATAATTTAAAATGGAAACAATATTGTTAAATACTACGCTAAACCAAAGCGAAATTAAAGCAGTGATACTTGTCTAATACTTAAGACTAATAACTCCAAGATAGGTGAATTTTTCCTGTTTTTTTACTGATAAGTGCAAATTTTCTGATAATAATGATAATAATAACAATAAGTAATTACAATGTAAATAATCAACGAATGGTAATTCAAAAAATAACGACCTTGGGAATGAATAGGTTGTTTATGTTGGGAGACTACGGTGTTAGCCAAATTTCAACCATCCTGATTTCCTTGACTTAAATGTTTAGTAGCGGATACAAAGTTGTGCGCTCAAGCTCTAGCTTATCCTGGTTAATCTGCTCTCGCATCATTGGGGGTCGACCATCATTCCAAGCGGAGATTTCCACAATCGGCGACTCTTCTTGCCAACACGTAGTTTGCTGCGACGTCGTTGTGTTTCGCTTATCCCCGGAAATGCAACGCGGGGGCGCCAACGGGGACTGCGCTCGGAAGTTAAGGCACGCCGTTTATCTCCCGCGGAAGAAAATTATTGGTGTGGCCGCTGAAAGGCTTTCGAAGCGCAGTGCATAGGCGAGCGTTTCCATCTGGAAAGCGGGCGATATTGCTGGATGCGGTTTCGCGGCGCAATACGGGAGGCCCGAGATGAATTTAATCCGCGGGATATTTATGACCTCGCGAGTGATTCTGCGTCTTCGCGAGGGTTGTTTGGGGTTAATCGGGCGTGGTGCTCTTCAGTCGGAAATTTAGGAGCGGAGAACAGGAGATGATGCGCTTTTAACACCGAAGTGCCTGTTTACCTCGTGCTTTCGACGGCGTAATATTCCTGCTGGACCGTCACACCAGTCCGCGGATCTTTGTATCCTGCGGTTTGGAGGTCACTAATGAGTTTTCATTCTCGGAGATTTATCTTAGGCGTTTCGGTGGGAGATATCACAACTGTAGTTTGATGCACCTTTTTGAGGAAATGAGGTAGATTTCAGGAGAGCTTGTTTACCTTGTCTCTTTTACAATGGATTTCGGCCATATCTCGAAATATATATTTTGTGGTTAGTATTCCTCTGTAATTTAAACATTACCAACCAAATAATTGGCGCAAAAACCGGGGAAATATCTCATTATAAACCCCTTCGCTCCGAGTAATGATTGGCTGTTTTGTACTTTAACTCTCTTCTGAAGTTGAAAATACATATCTTTAACGGTAACCTTGCTTTATTTATTTGTAAAGTAAATGTAAGTAAGTGTTAGTAAAGTAAATTTTTATTAGGAGTTACATTTCATTGGTTAACCAAGGATATACAGAGGTGAAAAATAACGACATGGCTGAGACTCGAGCCTAGGTTTCCCACTTTCCGAGCAGGTATTATAATCACTGAATTACCGTACCACATTAATTCCACCTCTGTCAAAGGTAGTTAGAATTTGAGGGTTTTTCTGCGAGGTGATACACGTTGAATTTTCATCCGGGTACAAACCAGAAATTCTTTACGTGTTAAAAAAAAGACTAAAGGAAACTTGGCTTCGTCAAGCGAATCATCAGTTGGAGCGAAGAGAAAGTGCGTACATGATTGTTCTCGGCGCTATTTATACCTCATTTAAAGTACACTTGCAGCGCATTAGATCCTGAAGACAAGCGTTTTACCCGTAAATTAGAAAAGGTGTGGCGAATGGCTGTTCCTTTAGTTAATAATTGCTGCGGTAAATCGCTCAGCCTTAAGTAAATGCTTGACTCAGCACGGTAGCCATTAGAAGATGGAAAATTACAAAGTAAGTTAAAGTTATTGATTGATTTCCGAGGAAATTATTTCTCAGGAAACTATGTGGTATTTGTATCCTGCTGCAGAGACAATTATTTTCTGTGAATTAAAGCTCGAACCGACTAGAAAAATCTACTGAATGAAACACGCGTCCTTCTATCACTATCCAAAAGTCAAATTGTAGGCTACATATTTAAAGATATAATTGACTGTGTATGTTTTAGAAAAGTGTATTTGTGTATATATTTACAATATTAGTTAGTTAGTTCGACCCTTTATTGGCGAGGTTAGGCCCAGGTGGGCTTCTCTTCCACCTGACCTCGTATTTCGTTACAATATGTACACATATAATTGAAAACAAAAGGGCATTGTAGAAATATAACCCCCAAGTAACTATTACTTGAGAAGTTCAAAAAATAATTATTTATTCAACCCAAAAAAATAAATAAATTTAACAATTTGAATAATAAATACAGTTGCCTGATATTTTTAGATATTAACTTAGGCTACCCTCCGATATCATCATTACCCATTTTGATTCAATCTGACCCTCATTTCCAATTTTATATCTCTTTTTCATCGACTCAACCTCATTTCCTCGCCACCTAGATATTAGTCTCGCCCTTTGAAAAATAAATTACGAAGAGCCCTCGATCCATTTTCATTTCTCCACCCCCTTGGCAGTTTCCTAAATAGCCGAGCCTAATGCTCATCACCAGAGGTAATATTTCGTTCCGCAGGGGACATTTGTAAGTCATCCGTAGCCGTTGAGCAAAAAGAAATCAATCTTCCCTAGTACGTGGGCTTTGTGCGCAAATGGAAGGTCTATAACGTCTAAAATTTAATTAACCTCCAATCTCCCTTTTTGCCTCTCATCTCCTCCACATTCCGTACCCTTCGGATTTCCCATCATCTTTTTCCTCCAGTTCCATTGGAAATTTTTCGTAATTTCCTCCTCTAATTTACCCCTTCCCGTCTCCCCCCCTGCGAAATTTCCTCTCATCGTCCAGGAACTCCGGACGAACATCCACACCTGTTAGGCATCCAGAAAAACCCTTTCACCTACCTGTGCGCTACGTTATCTCTTCATCTCTGAGCGTTCCGTTGGTCCAGTCCCCGCGCTGTTTATTTTCTTATTTTCGGTTGCTATCTTTTCACTCTCTTTTCATGTGGTCCTTTACACATCGGCTTGCTCATTCAACTCAGAATGGATCTAATGGATTAATTTTGTTTTCGGCTGGGTAGAGATCTTTGAAAGCCAAGTGCGAAAGAACCCCGAACCAAGAACTGCAAATTAGAAACGTGCCTTGATGTCAGAATCAACTTATCTCCGGTAATTTATACTGATAATAATTAACCGTATCAATGAAAACTTTTAGTTAATGTCTTAGTATATTTTTAGATCTCAAAGAAATCAAAAGAATGACATCGAAAATTTTCTCTAAGCTAGGTGCTTGTGTGGCAGACAAACTCTTTTTTTAAATGCTGCGCTATCGATTTTTCTTTCGCTCTTTTTTGAAAGCTTTTTGCTGTTTTCCCTAATGCATTAATGGTATCGCTCAATATGAATTTTGTGGCTGTGTAACCTGCCTCAATTTTCTGCTTAGGTTTCGAAATTCATATGAATATGGTATTCCGCTTTACCACTCATAGCGTTTCCCGGAAACAAACCTTTCATCGTAATTTTCGTTTTGCCCGATTGTGGAAAAGTAAAAGCGATTTTTTTAGAGCGATGATTTTTATATTTTACAAAACACGCTTCAGATATATTTCTACCCCATTTTCTCATTTGTTTGATATTTCTGCGCAAGTCAGAACAGTTAGATAAAGGATACCTTTATGTGTATATACCTTAATACCTTTTCCTTGTTTCCTACCTTTTATTTTATTTATCTTCATCCCATTTTCTGTTTCTCCCTTTACAATTGATTCTTTTAAAAAGCAGAACAAGATAAACGTCCACCTCGGTTCTGAGCTCATGTTCTGTCATCCGTAGATTTTTGGAGCCATCGTTGCCTGTGCATCTTCCTCATATGGCTCGATAATTGACCAGCTTGTGAAATGAGGGAAGTCCATATTGCAAAGTTCTATGACTCTAATGCTTCCTATTAAAATTTGAGCATTGACAATGATATAGATTGTGCGAAACAATCGCTTTTCTGTATTTTCTGAATTTCGGCAGCGAGATTAATTTCCCATGAAACCAAACGTGAATCATTGGAAATGTTTGATATTTGGTTCTGGGAATTGATATAGAGGCGCCTTAAATTTAGAAATCCAACGGCAGGAACTATCGCGATGCCAAAGAACGTTTCCCACCTGTAGCTTTACCAATAAACAAAAACAAATTAAATATCCTTTACTAGGCAGTTCTGAGGCAGAAACCTATCCCGCTACTTTCCAAAAAAATAGTTTCATATATCAAAGTCCACAGTTTCGGCCTCAACTTTGTGTTAACACTTCGTAATGAGTTGGGAATAAAAATTCAACTACACAAAAGTGTTTTTAATACCTTCTAGTTATTTTTCATTTATCTTGAGCGACTAAAATTAGCAAGCGAAATTTTAAGTGAATGATATTGGAATGTTTCGCGTAATTATAAAATGAGGGAGCTACGGAGACACGAAGAGGTGGCAAAACATTTTTAATTGAAATAATTAAACTTCGACAAGGAAAATGAGTGGATCGCATTGAGAGGAGTGAGATTGACAAAGAAATTAATTGAGGGTAAAAAGCTAGGTAAAAACTGTTGGGAAGACTTAGAAATAGGGGAAATATGTTAGATTACATAAAAGATGGAGTATGTTACCTAGAAACGAAAGAAATTGTATTGAATAAGGAATATTAGAATACTCAAGTATTGCACGAGTAGAACACCAAAGTATTGCACGCGTGTGATACACGTGTCAGCAGATGACCTGACTACGAAGAGGTACCTAAATCTTATGATTGTTCAGCTGTAAGTCTAACGACTGTGTCTCGCGCATCTTCCCAACCTTTTTTCCCTTATCATGAGTCCTAGACCCCATTCCCAGGGGTCACACATGCCTTTCTCGGGAACCACCTTTCCCTCCCTCTCTCTTCATCTAGCCAGTCCTTCCCAATCATTCTCCATCCTTCCCAATGGTATTTACTTAGGGACTTTCCTCCGGCAGTCCCCATCTCTTTGTGCATCAATTGAGCTCCGCGTCCATTTCGTTTCCGCCTATGGTAAAATTGGTTTATCCCCCAGAACATCCTTTACTTCCTACCCCAAGGCCCGCACTTCTACTCCTATTGAATATTGAAAAGGGGCCCCCGGAACAGAGGCACTGCGGATGCTGCGTACACCGGTAATTCATGCTGTTTTTAACGTCGCTCGCGTTGTTGAAGTGTTCGTCCTCCCGGCTTTTTTATTTTTCATTCCGCGAGTGCTGCGTTTTGTCCTCTTTGTTTTATGAGCGGAGATGGTGGATTGCCTGTCATGTTTTTCGACGTTTCGGACGCTCCTATGAAAAATATGCGTGGACGGTCGTCAGCAATTTACGTTTTCGAACGTATCTCCGCAAATGGAATTCGCAAAATGGAAAATAAATAACGATATTCTGGCCCTCGGATGCGTTTCCGTCGACTTTTTTGATTTAAGCGATGCGTTCGCAATTCCGTAAAAATATTGAAATGCGATTTTACGCCGCAATCCACATTTTTCGTCTTGTCAAAGAGCGTTGACATTTATTTTGTCAAATTGGGGAAAAACTTCCATCTTTGACCTGCCAGATAGCAGGTGACGTTATTAATTTTCCCGAACATAAAATTGTGAAATAGTTGTAAAAGTATTGTATGAAATAAATGAATTTTTTTTATTAATTTTGCAATCGATGTACAATTTCTACTTTTTTTCAGACGTATTTTCAATACGAATGATGATTCTCTTTAAATTAGTCGCTACGGTTGACATTTTGGAGGGAAGTATAGTAGTTTTGGGAAAATATTGCACTAAATAAAAATTCTATTTCAATTTTTGTTATTTGTGTCGTATTTTCTCGTTGATAACACGCACCTTTGGTCTACTGCATACATCCCACCTTTCATGCTCAAGGATATAGATATATAACGCGCATACGTTACATAGCGCGGAATTAGTAGCGTATAATCCCATGAAAATATACACATACAGGTAATGTGTCATTCTTTTCCCTGAAAGGGGTTTTTCAGAATCGGAGTAAATATTTGTAGGGTCATTTTATTTATTTGAGCTTTAAAATGTAATAATAATCTCAATCTTTCCACATTATTATTATTTTCCCTATATTTATAACATAATTATTCAATGAAAGGTATTAAAAAATGATATGATATTAAGGAAACGAGGTATTTGATTATTTTTTGTTTTCCATCGGATAACGCGTACCGGGATATTTTTGAGTTGCTCAACTTTTTTCAAAGAGATAGTTCGCTCGTTATGGACAGAAAAATGTGGTATTTGAATTTCCATCGTGTTTAATTTCAGCCCTTACATAGTATCTCATATTTAGATGGTGCGACGTCAAAACAGAGATTGTGTGTTTAAAGGGTGTGTTAACGGGTAGAATTTTTTTGGCCTTATTTCTCTATTATGTGAAGCTACCAGCAAGTCTAGGCCGAAAAGATGAATTTTGAAATCAATCTTGTGTTGTTAAATCCCATTTGATTCGCACGCTCCCCAGAATCTCGCGTATATTAAGTATTTGAGCACGAAAAATTAGATGGTATTGGGTATAATTATAATGAATTGTTCTTACTTTCATTCCATTTACCAGGATTTATAATTTTCGAGTAATTTCAAAAGAGCCCGACATTGTGTGTTGACAATCATTTTGCGTTCGACCTGGTACAATTTTAGTAATACCTTTGATCCAACAACTTTCTCAAAACCGCCTCATATTAGTCAAAAATGTGTTTATTTGTATAAGTATACTTAAAAATTATTCTTAAATTATTTATATTGTTCTTAAAATGGGCTGTTCCTTCAATCTTGATCTAGCTATAATCCTTTCCTCAATTTTCCAACAATCGATTAAAATTATACGTAAAATGCAGTTCGTGTTTAATGGGTAATTTTAACTAATAAAATGCAACATATTTATTGAAAGAATATTGAAGTACTCTATACACTCTAGTACACTGAGAAGTATTCCAGTTATTTGCAATATATCGATTACTCTTGTCGAACAATTGTAGTTTCTCTCTAGCTGTGTGAAGCAATAATCTGCTATAATCAAAGTGAAAGGTTGACGATTCTAAGTGTATTTATGTTCAGAGGCAACGCTCATTTACGTCTTTCCTCAATATCATTGATGTATTTTGAAGATGTTAGGGAGCTCCGATTTAAATGGCTCGTCTGTATCGATTGTAATATCATTTCAAAATTCATTTACGTTGCGTTCTGCAAAGGTTGAGATAAAGGTCAGGTCAAAGGGTGTCGGGCTGTTATTTTTCGAGTATTCTCCGCGGAAGGAATGCAATTAATTACCTTTTTGTCGTGCTTCCGATCAATTATAAGGAAACTGCGCGTTCCCTTTCTCCAGTGCGTGGTAAATGTATTTGGGCGCACGAAATTGGCTCCTTTTTGTTCTCTCTTCCTCCTTGCCTGCAAAGAGCCTCCTCCAATGGCTTCTTTTCTTTCATCTTTCGCTACCACATTCGTAGATACTTCTCCTCTATGGTTTCTCACTCCATCTCTTTGTGTTTCGGCCGAACATCTCGAGGCGAGCATTTTTATTCCGATGCTTTGCGTACCCCACCTTCACTTAACGTCAGTCTCAAGCGATTGCGTCGCACAGTTTTCTTAAATTACCATCTTACATGAACGTTTTTCCACTCTCAAACGTTTCAAATGTCTCTTAGGGTGACACAAGCGCCAGTAACGTGTATGGGAACATTTTCATTGCGTTTTAATGATAGATTCTTTTAATAATTACAATCGATTTTCTGCAAGTGTTTGTTTTTAATAGGCATGTATGAGGTTTAGTTCAATACTAAAGGCCATGTCCCACGGTCCAAGTTTCTCTCTGAGATAATGGATAAAACAAGATATTGTACCGTGTGACATGAGAATCGTTCAAGTTCGCGTGCGATATAGGCTGCAATTCCGTCTTTAGGGGTCTCTCTATTATTCTTTGTAAGTTTTCATGCAATAGCCAATCAGAAACAAGGATGAAGATCAGTGCTACGCGTGGGAAGACTTCGAACCCTTCGAGGATTTCTTTTTCGAAGTCTTCAACGTCTTCGAAAAAGAAATCCTTAAAAAACCACGTGTTCCACAGGGAATTCAAGTTAGAGCTTCATCATCTTCGTTTATCAGGATTGCAGCAGCAGCCAACGACTGATCATCAATGTACGCCATTTTTGTACTCGCTACGATTTCCTCTGAAAGTTTCTTGTATCGTGTGAACACACGGCAAGATTTTTCGTACGAGAAGTTGTATTGGATATGTTCTTGCAGAGAAAGCATCGGAGAAACTTGGACCGTGGGACATGACCTTAAGCATAAACAGATTTTGTTGTAATTTTGAATCAAAGTTGGTGAGCAATTTCAGCATTGCGTAATTATTCCCTATCGGTATACTGTTTAGTGTCATACGAAGAATGTGTGGGGCTTTATTTTATCATTTCATTCATTCGTCGTAAGGAAGTACTTGATACATAAAGTATCTTCTTCTGTATTCTTTATCAGTAACGGTTTCAGCGCATTTATTTATCGTTTCCCGAAAACTTTCAAATTCATTTCTTTTAGATTATGATCGTTGGTCCAAAGTACCACCGGAAATTTGTGTACTCCTCAAGTTTTCTGGGTTAGAAGTTTTTCCCTTTTTTGTTAAGAACTTCTGCATATTTTTTCCTATCGACATAATTCCTTCATTAAAAGTTTTTTTATCACCTAGCTAACTTTTGAGGTTCGAAGAATTCTCAGAGTTCGAGGAATTTATATTTTTTGACTAGATTGAAGAAGATGGATACCTCGTTGGAGCTATAACTTTGAGATAGATAGTGAGCTATTGATACTCAGAAAACTAAAAGTAGAAAGATAGTTTAAAAATGAATTCCATTCTATTTCCGCTTGCTATACTGCGGATTTAGTCTTTACAAGGAATTTAGATGCTTTATATCAGAGTATCCCGCTTCTTAATTTAAAGGAGTGGTATTATAACTCGGAAAAAAAGTTACTATCCTTCTCGCTGCCGGAGGTTCGTTCGAGTATCGGCCTTACAACTTATTTTCCGGAAATATGTGAGGTTTTTTCTTAGTATTCCATATGAGTCACTCCTTGCAATTTCAGGTAAACGTAATTTAAAGACATATATAATTTAAGAATATAAAATTCCCATTAAAACCCATTGTAATATCAAGTTAAAAGCAAGTATTACTTAAGTTCATGATTTACAGTTTAATTATTATATTAAAAAGGGGATAATCTTGGAATCAGTTATAGCATATCACACGGTTTTATGGCTGAGTATAATTCGTAACATTCCTCAGTCACATCAATAGGCCATGGGTTGTTATTTTTACCTTGCTTGTCCGTGATGTCTTAGTATCTGTATTGTGGCATGGGTTCTTCACGTCATTCAATAGACTTGGTCCCAATGATAATAAATTAAATACCCCAAATATCTTCAACGGTAGTTTCTATCCTATTGCGTGGATTTGCTGTTAATAATAAAGCAAATATGACTAGGCTGAGTGTACGACAATATCCTTTTGTATTCCTTCTTTGGAGTGGGCAATAGGGTAGTTTTTATTTCATCCGCTGTATCTTCATGCATTTTAGTTTCGCATGTATTATATTGTACTATATTTCCTCTCTTAATTCGTAAGTTAAGCCATTACTCCATCCACATCAGACATGGAATAATTATTGTTATAATGCTGCTTGAGAATTCTCAAATTGAAGCTCATCTCCATTTTATTTGACCTTTAGCCTTCAACCCTATTGCAATAATCCCTTTCATATACAGGATTGATATTTCGAATTCTTGCGTTGTTTGTTCATAATAAACAATGAGAAAACAATCGATAATAGTATTTTAATGATATACGATTTTAGTTTTCTTAATAATCAATAGCACTGTCAATAATATAAAAAGGAATTAATACTAGTTTTCTCAATCTCTCAATCAGTCTCGGATGGAAAGATAGCTAATTTTAGTCGCGCAAATACAAGGAATCTTTGCTGGGAGACGTCACGTAACCTTGGCGGTTGCTCCTTTTTTTCGGGAAATGGAATCCGAAGTCCAATCGGACGTGATTATGCGGCGAAGTCTCCGGAGCAGAGGCAAATGAAACGTCGGGAAATGGAGTCCGTATTCACTTCCGCCCTCGCCCAAGTTTCTCCTCTGAAATACAATGTCAGTAGCGTTCGACCTCAGAGAATGCGTCTTTTATTGGATTCCAGTCCCGCATCGGCGTCCATTCGGATTCATCCGCCAAGATTTGTTCCCGGGATATTTCTCCCGGTAAATTTGAACCGAATTATCGGGTAAGAACGTCTCGGGTCATTGAGGTTAGGGATATCCACCGAAGGAGCAGAATTCTGCGGATGCAATTCTGGCGACCCGAAAAACATTTTCAGATTCAGAAGTTTACTGCATTGCGTTCGGATTGGAGGAGTTTTGGGAACTATCTAAGTTGCGATGACCTTACCGATTTTCGCGAGTGTTTTCCATTTGAATGGGTTCAGTGATGACCTACAATGCTTAAGTCGGATGTTGATGTGGAGGAAAACTTTTATCAAACAAGTAACCAGAGGGAATCAGGGAAAGTAGTCGAAGGATTTCGTCGATATTATTCGGTAGGTAAGTTTCGGAAAAAGCACCGAGTTTTGATTGTTTAAATTGCTGGGTAAATCCTTTTACTCTCGGGAACCATCTGTATAATTTAACCCTCTCCAATCGACACCTTGTATGCGAGAGATTTAAATTATATATTTCTGATACTGGCCTGTATTAACTTTTGCTCCAGCTGCCTCTGTTTCTTTGTAATGCACGATTAGGCTTGGGTTAGGCTATTTTATATAAATTAATCATCCCTAAAAGTAATTGTATCATCATCCTCTTCATCATTAATTTATAATTGGGAGCAATAAAGAAACAAGGCTGGATGAGGATTTGAATTGTTTGCATTTACTTCCTTTACCGAGTTTAGATTATCAACGTGATGCTAAGTTATATTTTGTTGACACTTAATACATGTCTTATTCGGTGTGCATCAATATCAGTATCTTTCAATAAATTATTAACCTGAGCTGTATCAAGACAAAGATATATGTAAGATAATTCTCTTCTATACGTAAAGAAGAATGAGGCTGATATGTTAATAATTTTTTATACGAGTAAAATGTAGCTTGCATACTGCAAGCAGATCGACAACACTAATTTCATGTCGGCATCATATCGGGACGGCCCTCAAAACAAAAAAAAGGGATTGAACATATTCTTAAAATTTGCTGCAATTTAATCGTCTGGCATCGAACCCGGGTCTTACTGGTGAACTTACTAAGCAGCACATTAGAAAATCACCATCTCTAACTATGTGTGAAAATTCAAGCAGAAATATAGGCTACAACTGCCTCAAAAGACGTTCTAATTTTCATGAATGTAAATGGCTCTCTTGTTTCGAACCAAGGACGATCTAGGAAATCTAAAACATGTTTTTAAAATGTATTTATGTTTTCTATCTATATGCCTAATTTCATGTTTTAATATTATTGGGAAGGGGTTTAAATTCATTCTTAAAAATCGGTTAATTTACTGATTGCAGAGACACCTGGTGTCGAACCCAGGAAATATTGGTAGCTGTGAATAGACAGTATGACTTATTAGGACTTCATCTTATTTCATACAAAGTTTGAAGTCGATATCATACCGGGAAGTACTTAAAACGTTTTTCGTTTATCTCCATAAGAAATGTATGGAGAAATGTAAATGGCTCTCTGGGATCGAACCAAGGACCATCAGCGAATGTGTAAAATTTGATTATTAAATATATTTATGATATCTAAACCCATGCCGAATTTCGAGTTTCCATGAAATCGGGAAAGGGTCCAAAAAAAATATTAAAAATCGCCACAATGCATTTTAAACGGCCGATTTTTGCACTGACCTAGCATCGAACCCAGGTTATTTTTCATAAAACTAATTTACGTTTGCGATAGATCATGACCATATATAAGGGCTCCTTGAGTATTAAGTCCCTACCTATCCGGCAAGTATTTTTTTTTAATTCCCGAAAATCAAAGCAATGCATTTAAACGGGAAAAATCGGGACTTTGGAGCCCCCTGGAATCGAACCCATGACACTGAGGATCGAAATCGCAATTTTTCTGGTGGTTACACGTTATGGCCAATACGCCGTAAACATTTCAGCCCAATCACTCTTGTGGTTTAGGCTGTGAGTTTGTATCCTCTCTATATATATATATGAATATATATATGGATACATGAATGAATCCGGAGAAGCATCTATATATAATAGATATATTATTTTATCCCGCTCATTAATTGATGCTTCTCTTCCTTCAATCGATAATTCATACCATTAGAATTTGATTAAATCCTATCTATGCAGGAATGAAATTAAACAGATTCATATCTTTAAATAAATCCTATTTCGCTTAACAGTTGAGGATTCGTGGCTCTTTTTAATGCTTTTTGGTCGATAATTCATTCCCTCGAAGTTAGCATGTATTCGATCCCATTCTCCGTCTAATCCCATTAATCTCTCTTATCTTCCCACATTTCGCGAGTGTTTGTGACGGAGGGAGCGGAAGGATTCGAAACCCTTTTATTTTCTCAAAGCTCATTGCCAATTGGATCGGCCCGCAAAAAAGTGCAAAAGTTTTTCGAGGTTGCCATCTTCCGGTAGATGCGTAAGTCCCGATCGCAATCGCCGGCAAAGAGTAGGGAATGGAAAGGGTTCGAGAAAGGGGCGTGCCTTCTGGGATGGGTTATCTTGGATTCCTTCCAAGGGATATTACCCATCTGTTCTCTGTATAGCGAGAGCTTTCTGTTCTCCCTTTCCTTCTCTTCACACTTCCTCCGACACCGAGAGAAATATCTCGGCATGTGCGGGGAGGACCGCGATGGAGAAGGCCAGATTTTTATCCTTTTCCCTCTCCCATGGAAGTGACTCTTTCCTCTCCCGTCGTGCCTTGGGCCATCCCTTGCCCCTGTTCCCCTTTGTTCCTCTACGCGGATCAATTTTAGAGCCTTTTCCATCCATCTTCCCCCCAAACATTTCGCTTTTATCCCGGTTTTGCGTTCCATTTTGCCGCAGATTCCTCCCTCATGCTCCCCATTTTTTCTCCTCCGTAGATCGTTCTCGTGTCCCCGTGTTTATGTATATACACACTCACGCGCGCACATCCCCGCGCGATATATTTTGCGGAAGCTCCGATGCGGCTCTGAAAAGAGTGCTCTTCGGAAGGGAAAAGAAGGCGTTTGTTATTCCACTTAAACCGAGAGAGTGGAGATCGGGCGTAGAGTATTTCTTTCCCGGGGCGGACAATCATCCCTTTCTTTTGTCCAATCGCCCATCTAGGAGGAGAGGATTTGGAGCAAAAAAGCGAGGAGAAAGAGGGAATTGTGTGCTGCGACGACACAAGATATTTTGGCGCCCCGAGCAGGGAGTGTGTCGGGCGTCCTCGTCGCTAATTATTTTTAGGTTGCACGTCCTAATTAAAGTAAAAGCAGTAATTTTTCATATGAATGAATTAACAGGATTTTCTGGTTGCGCAATACATACAGAGAAACTATAATCAAATATTTCGTGTTGGGCGACCTCGTAGGGAATTATCTTTAGGTTGCATATTTTAATTAGTGACATTATTATTGTTTCATAGATTAATTAGTAGGAATTTCTGTTTGCTCAATATGAATCTTCATTATGCAAAAATAGATAGGAGACTTGTTAATCTGTTGCAGAGGCAGGAAATTGACAGAGGCGATAAGAGGGATAAAGTTTAGACACGACACCGATGTTTACGAAACCCGAGACCATGCCAACCAAATCTCTGACCCCTTCCCCGTCGAACCTCCACTCTATCCCCGCACGTGCAATCCCAAGAAATACTGTTGTAGCAAGTAAAAACTATTTTTTTACCGAAGCTTGGTGGGCACTGTGCAAGGTCGCTTCGGGCACCAGGTTGAGTATCCCGGCATTAGGGACAGGTTTATGTTTAGTAAATCTTCACCCCCAAAATATTGGTGCTTCAAGAGTTGGTTGGTTCGGTTGTGTTGTAGGGCCAGCCATTTGTGGGACTTGGAATATAAAATCCTGTGCTGATCGAGTCTGCTGAATTTTAAACCATATTACGACTAACATTTTCCCGATGAAATGTTTGTTTATTCAGCGTCACGTTATTATTCCAGTTTAAACATAACACAGACGAGAGAAACGAACTGTTCTGAAATATGACCTTCATTAATTTCGCGTCGGTCGAGAATGTATGGGCCTGTCAGCGTGCAGATCTCCCTGCGGCCTTCTTGTTGATGTTTATTTATTTACGTGTTTCAACATTCCGTATTTACCGGCCAAGTTGGGAGTAGCTGATACCCCCGTGGTGATGGAGCTCGATTTATCTGTTATTCATTTTCTTCTTTTCAGTGGGTGAGATTGCGTAAAATTTACGGTCGACGAATTTTCGTGACCTCAGAAGGAAATTCTGAAATTGCAATGATTCGATGCATTTTTCGGAAAATCGGCTTTGCTGTTTATCTGCCAAAACTCAGTAATAATTATATTTCAGATATTCAAAGCGTAGAATATGTAGGGATGACAAAGTGAAAATGCAAAATGAAAAATCATATTTGATTAAATGAATGATTGAAAATTGTATCCCCTTTTAGAATGGTATCATTCGTCAAAATGACGAACCCAATTATTCTTTATTTCAGAAATATTCAAATTTCAGTTTAAAAGTCGAGGACTCTTTCCTATCCAAAGCCTCGGGCAGATTTTCGGTTCTCTCCACATTTTAATGACGTTAAAGCTTCTCTCGCAAATGAAAAGCGAAATTCAAAAAAGTTCGTAAATTACTTATTACATATTCCGTGCGGCGATTTAGCTATTTTCGGAAAATTTCAAGTGCGCTCTGGTTTTGTTCATTCGTGTCACGTGTGGGAATGCACTTTTTTTAAGCCTTTTGGTGGATTGCTGAAAGTGAGGGCATTGTTAATCCTATTAATCTAAAATGATTCATTTTTTCGTTTCAATTTCTTTTTGAACTCGTTGGAGTGTGCATCAGAATTGCAAAGCGACGGAACAATGAAACTTATGGGGAAATGAACATTTTTAATTATGTCCTTTTGAAAACTTTGGAACTAATGACTTCTTGTTTGTAATTTCGTTTATTTTAATCTACCCTTATTAGTAAATGTTTAAGTTCGTAAATAATAGTTCAAAATTGATATTTTTTGTAGATATATTCTCTTGCGGAACGAAACCCCATTCTTGTTTATATAATCGACAAGAATAAAATTGAACCAAATCTTACGGTATCCATATTAAATGCAATTAAAGTTTTATTTATCATTGAAACATTTCATGCAAAGTTCGCTTCTCATACCTCCACTCTTAGGTTTCAGGATAGTTCGTTCTTAATTTGCAGATAACCGACTTTACGGTTGGTTTTTAAGTAATAATGTATTAGTCGGCAATTAAGTTCACATCCTCCAAATAAAAGAGAAAACTTCTGGAAGTTTATGTCCGAAGAAAAACATAGTGCACGCAGCATAATTGTGTAAAATTTTTGATTAAAAATCGGTTTTTACCTAATGCGTAACTGATTATAAATCATCCTACGCTTAAAAAATAGAAGGGCATAATAAAAATTTATCTAACCATAAGAAAGATGAATGTTTCATTTTTAGCGACACTATAGTGTATTAGTAGTATATTATTCTGATCCGAATTCATACCTATAATATGATTTAATGAAAATAAAATGAATCTCTAATAATAGGTAGAATGGAGTAAAAGTTATTTGTTTTATATTTATTATTCATCTTAGGGACTTATAATGGATACTCTTCTGAAAATTCCAGCTATTTTTTCAATGTGGCTTTCTTCATCGACGCCATCAACAGAAGAGCGTTACTCGGAAAAAATACCCTTTGTATTACTCGGAAAGGAAATTCAATCATGAGTGGCTGTTTTTCAGAACAGACGTCTCGTCGGCGTCCTGAGACCCACCTCTGTAATCGAACTAATCAAGAAAATATGTCGGAAGAAAGTAGAAGCCAATCGAGGGAAGAAAATGTTTGTATAAAGGCTGTGATGGTGATAGAGGCTGCGAGAAAGAATGTTGCTCGCTGTTTCTTTGGGTTTGGAAAGGGCGTTGGCTTGACAAAGACATTGCTCGATAGCATTGGGTGGAAGAGGGACTGGGATTTTTCTGACAGTGTGCGGTAGAAAGCCCTTTGAGGATTCAGAAAGTGTTAACGATGTAATATGAAAGCAGATTAAAGGGAAGAATGATGGTCGATTTGAGGTTTTCCGCGATGTAGAAAGTTATTAGAAACACTTTTTTAGTGCCAGAAAGATATACTTTGAAGCAGTGAGCAAAAGGTGAGGCGTATTTACAAGTACAAAATGTGGAAGCTCTTTATTCAATGAAATCCTTCATGGGATATCTCTCGGCGAGTTCGTGCACAGGTGCTTAGCATTCAGAACTATTCTTACTTGCTATAGGTTAATTAATTTAGGTTTTACAGTGAAGTAAGATTTTTTCTTTTTTCTGGTAACCAATATTGGTTTTTGTTTTACTGAATATTTTCGCTATGTGGTGATATTTCCTTTGTAATCCTTCAGTACGCATTTTATTGTAAGTAGTACTTGATAGTGATTTCAGCACTCCTTATTTGTATAGTATTTTAGAATCTTAAGTGTACTTCTTAGAACATTATTATAAATATGTGAAATACGTCACATATAAATATTATGTTTTTTCTATTTTCTGATTCAAGCCCCATACACCGGTTAAATTTAAAATCCTGCGAAATGTCGTGCACCATTCCGGTAATACAAAAATAAGATCTATTCAATTCCTCTCATAGTAGAAATAAAGTTAAATTTGAACAATCAGACTATAACGCCCACAATCTATCTGTGAAGCTAAAGGTTCTTGCTTATATATAACAATTTAGTATCATGTCCATTTAATTGATTTTAGCCTAACTATGATTAGCCGGAGTATAAAATATCGTGAAATAGCATGGGAGAAGTCTATGTTTATCTTTCTTATTCATATCGGTTAATATTGGTGGAACTTGAAAGAAGTGATTCAGTTTGAGAAAAATTAAAGATAATAGTATGATTCCAATATAAAGAGAACGCGAAAACAAAAATCCCAATGGGTGAAGGAAAATTCATTAATCGCGACTAAATATTTAAAAGAGCGATTCGTGATATGGAATTAAATAATTGTTAAAATTGGTGTGTTTTGAGTATCTGTTGACTAAATACTACGGATACTCAACAGTTTTCTCATACTACCTCGTTATTTCATAATTATATAATCCATGACGATAGGTTAGATGTAAGAAGAGTCTTTTAGACTCAATCTCGCCCAAATAAAAACCTTATAAAATTATCCTTAATAAAAGTTGAATTATCTGTTTAATTCTTATGTTGTGAGCATTTGAGCCATTTCAATCGTGGAAATAAGTGCGTAATATCTTTGGGTGTAGAATATTTCTAGTAAATGTACTCTTAAAAAAGAGCTGGTATCAAATATAAACACAAGAAAGTTCTACTTTATTTTTTAAGATCTGATTTTGCGTTTAATGAGATACGGAGTAGACGTTTGTGCGTTAGTTAACGCGACGAAAAGCGAAATTGGTTTTCCGTATTAGGGAGAACAAATCTATCTTTATTCCATCCGCCAACTGTAGGCAAAAGACTTAATTCAGAGAGAGGCGAAGGGAGAGCCGCAAAATGAGCGAGCGACGAAGTAGAAACAGCGAGAAAAATTTCGAGGAGGGCCTCGGGGAGAAAATAAACAGCGGCTCTTCAATCTTATTTCATAAATTTCGTTCCCTTTATTGCCAGCTTACGAAAGAATGGAGCTCTCGTTTGGATGGGAGCACCCGGCGGGCTCCGCACCAGAAGAGCGAATCTTAATTGCGCGTCTTGCAGTCAATTTTGCCAGTTCGCGCGGATTTATCTCGCGCTCGACTCTTTGAAAATCATCGCCTCACAAAGGCCTCTCTCCCCCCGCGTTTCGCCTGTTTGGAGGCCGAGGTAACGACCCCTTGACATTTTGGCCCCCGATCCCGCCCCCCTCCCGCAAAGGGCTCGCTTTTTTCCCCGCGAGGAGAAAGTCCCGCGCTCCCTGATCAATGGGGTTCCATTTCAGCGTCGTTACCTCTCGGTCGGCGGAAAGAGGCCGCTAATAAATCCCATATCGTTACATTCGGCGAGAGGCAACCGGAGAAAAGTAACGGAAGTGCATTGGGAGCGGGGGCGCGGGGAGGGGAGGCTTCCGCGTGCCCTGCGATGCAAATGTCAGAGGTCAAGTTTCTCTCCGGCGGACCCCGAGAGGGATTCCGGCCGAGCTCCCGCGTCACGCCTTGCGTCAAAGTTGTTGCAGATCCGCGGGCCCAGCATCCGGGCCAGGAGGTTTAATTGTATTTCCGCCTCCAAGTCGGAACGAATGCGATTAAGGCGGATGCCTCCGAGACTCCATTTGCTGCGGTCTGGGCCGAATCGAATCCCGAGGTTTCTCCACCGCTTAAACCCCGGTGTCGCTTCCAAGTCCCGGATTCGCTCGCGTGATTTACCGCCGGCGTTCGGAAAGAGATGGGTTTCATTTTAGGGTCCGTACGTCTGGGCGCTAATAGCTTCCATGAGAGATAAACTGCGGGATAATTCTTCCCCCGCCTTATTTTGCGGCCGCCCGGCGACGGATCTCTACCGTGGTGCTAGTACTTGTTACTCTGGTATTTAGCACCTTCGTTTGATGGGCTTAATTGCTATAGCGGGAGTATAAAAACCTTGTCTCTTGCAGTGTGGGTATTCTCAAGGCTTATATTTTTTATATCCAAGCATCTTAACCATAATCTAATAAGAATCAGTAAAATTTGTGTCTTCAGTAGGAAGCTCTGGTTTTAATTAAGTAAATGTCGTCTTACTATTAGTACCTCTTCAGTGTAGCCATTGGCCAACATTGCTTGGTTCTATGAACGACTAAATCTCAGGAGAATCGCGTTTAATCGTGATATTAACAATAATACTTACAAATTTAGTGTGAAATGATTTATTCTAGTTCTTTGAATAAATGACATATTTTGCGAAATACATATACTCCCTCCCTCCATCTTTCTTATTATCAGTGTTTGAGCGGATTGTCTGGAAAATAGGACGTGGTCAGTATTATAGCACAATGAACCAATGATACCACAATACACTACTATAATACACGTCGCTTCCTTTCAAATAATAAATTTTGATTTAATATTTTAGGATTCAAGGTATATAAACTAGAAATTTTCCTTATTTCGTTACCTGTTTATTTGAGTAGTGGACCTCGCTATATGAATTAAATATGTAATTACTAGAGAGAGACATTTTCTTGAGTATGATTTTAGTATATATTTCCTACTTTTACTTACTTCATTTTTTCATTTAATATCCTGATGATGTTAATACTTTAATGCAATCGGTTGCAAGATTATATATTTATCGTAGAAGCTACCAAGTTTATTTCTTTTAAGATGGTTATATCACCTTTCCACGGAGTGAAGATTGAACTTAATATTTTTTCCTATTAAAACTAAACGATTAAATTTTCATTTGTAGGATATATAACTATTTTTTGGTTTGCCTTCAATAACCATATCTTTTTTCTTCATTTTTTTATTACCTCTTCAGGAGTTACTTTCAACTAACCGTGCGAACCTTCCTTCCCCGGGGCTAGACGGCAAATCGATTCAGAATTCTGAGTTCGTAATATTCGATATTCTGTATGTGTGACTCGGAACATCAAAAGCTGTTGTGATTGCTCGAATAAAGGCAGCCATCATTCTCTTCTATCTTTTGACCCTTTTGTTTGCAACTGCCTGGCGGACGCGGAGCGTAACGAGCCTTCCAAACTTTCCCATTCGCCATTTCAGTTTCAGTCGGGAACTCGTTCGCACTCCGGGTAATTATCTTTCGATGATTCTCAATGACATCGTCGCTTTATTTTCGCACTGGGGTTGTATTTATGGCTCACGGGTTTAGCAGTATCATTTAATCAGCGTCGGACGTCACTCGAATCTGAGGAATGAGCACTAGTGATTTTCTTCTCCCGACTGATTCGATTGGATCGTTGTTTTTTAACTGAGCGATTTATTAGCGCCGAAGGCAGAGTTTGTCTTCCCCACGCATTTGCTCTGTTTCTCTATCGACGATCATTTTATTTTTTTACTCTTCGCTCCTCCATATTTATTCCTCTGACTTTGTCTTTCTTCGCTCTACTTATTTTACCATGTGTATCTACACGAGGGCGTTCTTTTGTTCATTGCTTTGTGCTCTGAAAGTATCTCTCGGTGACTTGCTGTATTCCGTGCGATAGTTCAGATAGGAGAGGAAAACTGTGCGTGTCAATATTGACGAAAGGACGGCCTTTCTATTTGCCACCTCCCAGTTTTTTGCTCTTTGTTTGTATTTTTCTCTGTTCACGTTTTAAATCCATCTGTAGAGGAAGGACTAAATTACTTATACTTCTTTGGGTATTATATCTTACTGTTGTTTGGAGCGTTGCGTTACCAAAATATTGATATTCATATTCCTTTATATTCAATAAATGATAATATATCCTGGTAGTTCTGGAGGAGATAAAGACAGAAATATTCTTTCCTTCTTAATGATGGGTCTCTCTCTTTTGCTAAATACTATTTTGCTTTATAGAAAGGGCATTAAAATTCTTGTATTCTATACTTTGAATATTTACTATATGTAGAATTTTTCCCACTCAGGTTTCAAAGTTAGGTTATAAAGGATAAAATTACCTTTATTTTCCTTACAATTTCATAAATACAATTACGCAACTAGGCTCTTTTATACCTATTTTCACTATGAAAATTATGTACGAATTGAAAGTTCTACTGTTTGTTAAGAGTTTACGAATTTTTTTTAAATCAAATGTTGAGGAGACATCATTAAACATAAAATTTATGCTTATATTCTTATATTATGACCTTCTTTGCACTTATTATCCTTTTGTTTTAATTCTGATTTTATTCTTCGAATTTTTGTTTACATTTAAAAAGCTAATCTTGTTAAATTTGATGACACGGGCAACCTTGTACTAAAGGAAAGAATTGTTCATAAAAAATACGTTTTTATGCTCCCTTCTTATGTTTCATGTAGCTTAACTAGATTACATTAATTTTCCACAGAATGATCTGACCTTTGTTTAAAAATATTTTATCTCAATTTCTGCATTTATGGCTTCAATTCCAAATTGGAGGCCTTCTATTTATATTTTTACATCCCCATTGAAATATAAAGCTCCATGCGTACGAAAGTAAAAGTTTAAATCAATATTTTGGGAAATTTTATTCCTATTTTTCCTGCAAATGACCAAAATTAGTTTTCTCTTGAAGTTTAGCAATTAATTAGCTAAAATAATTTTCATTCGTGCCTCAGAGCGATAAATTTATTACGGGATACAGCCCGTGGATTTCTTTTCCTTTTTTCATGACGTCGCTGTTGTAGTAATCGTTCGCTTGTAAGAAGAAATGTCGATTTTCCTTTCAAAATTATTGGGAAAGCGAAAACGTGTATATTTAGGGTTTAAGTCTCTTTGAATTTCCGTGGCCCTGCTAAAGGTTCAAACGCGAGAGTCATTCGACTTCCCACCCGTTTTGCATGATTCATCAACCGCATAAATTCCTTCCTAATCATTCCGAATGGCATTTCCCCCTCTTAAATTGATTTCAAAAGGCGAGGGTTTCTGCGAGGCTGTTATCTTTCGATTCGACTGATTTATCCCTCGATCTACCCTAATGAATTTCCTCTGCGGTTTGTTCCACGTTTGCGCACCGAAATTATTGGGCCCATATTTCCATCCGGACTTCTTTCATCGTCAGGAACTCCGTGAATAGAATACCTGAGACAAGTGAAATTCTCCTCTCTCAGCCTCTTTCGCCTCCTTCATTCGGGTACATCCCACAAAGCAGTTCGTCACAGTCTCGAGGCCTTCCCCGGTCAATCAATCCATCTGCATCCTCTCTCTTTGCTTGATCTTCTCGCTCTTCATTCCTCCCCCAGGACCATTCTTCATCTCTTATTCCCTCAGGTCTGTGCCCCCTTATTTCATTCTTGCATCTCACGATCCCTTATCTACCTCTGTCATTTTAACGCCAACCTTTATTCAAATCCACGTTCGCTCCGCTCCTCAAACAGTACCTGTTTCTGCTCGCCATTCATCTTGAGTTTAATTTATTCCTTAAAATTGCTCCTTTCTCCTCCTCATACGTCTTCCTCTTTTAAGAACGTCCATGCCTCAGGCATCATCCACTTTATTCTTCCATCCATAATTCGCCGTCAGTTAAGATGATATTATAATGTGAAGTGTTTTTCATTGGCCTATGCTGGTATACCGTCTGTAGGTTTTTGCTGCTTACTTTCCCTCGAGCTTGTTGATATTGAAGACTTTCATCAAATTTAAAGGGTAGTATTTGGAAGCTGAAGTTTGTCAAAATATTCATTTTAGGGTAATTTTATAATATCTTATTTTTAGGGTCACTGCGCGACATCCGTGGATTTTCAAGTAGATCCTCGAAATATTTTTGCTAGATGAGTAAGTGCAATGGAAATTGTTCCAACAACACCCTCAATTTAATCGGTAATGATAATATGATCATAAATCACCGAGGACACTTTTAAAGTTACACGAGCTCGAAAAAAGGCATAATGTTCGAAGTGAGTTAATTATGATTGATATGGGAAAAGGTATATAAATTATCGCCTACTAGATCGCGATGCGTTTGCTTGTGGTAATTATGCATCATCTGAAGTAGTATATTTGACATGCCTTAACGTTTATATGTTTACCGTCATCGGTGAATTCAATGAATTCCATTGAATTCTAAATTAAGTGAAATTTTACTAAATAAACATTTAATTTTTTGCTTCGTGTTTCCATTTATTCGCGTGGTAAACGCTTTTATTTCAAATTGCACTCGGTTACGAATGTGCTTATTTATTTATTTTGCTTCAACAACGGAAACTGTTCATCCGGAATCATTAGATAAATTGATATGTTATGGAAAAAATTGCAGCAGTTCTGTTTTTATTTCCGCTATGGGCTATAAACGTGTATTTGTTTCTCTGAAATATAAATTGGAGAATGGGCGTGGTTAACCTCGGCGTTTGGCGTGTATCATAAGATAATGTTTTTTTTAGCTGTTCGAGTACAGAGTGGAGTTCCCGTTTTAGTTCTTTTACCTCTGATATCCCTAACAAATTCCCTCCACGTCTATTTTATATACGAGAGGATGAAATATTACTTAATTCATGAAGTGAACCTCTGCTTTTTGGGTAATCTGTTAACATTTGGTTACGTGAAATAATGCTTTGGAGTTAATTCATATTCCTTTGACACGTGAACTATGGAATGACCTAGAAATGTCATACAAATTCTATTTTGAATTTTATCATTCTCTTCTTATACACCTTGAATTTTAAAATTTTTAAATGGTGCTGTTTCACGTCATGACCGGATTTCTTTCGGATCTAAATATCTATTTCAGATACGCAGATTTTTTATTTATTTCATTGTTTCGTTCCGTGACATTGGTGTGTTTTATCATACTTAAGTTAAATCAGTTAAGTTACTCCTAGTTACCAAAATAAATTATTTTGATCTAATTATTGAAGAAAAAGAAACCATACTAACTATAATTGTTGACGGCTTAGAAAAGTAAGAAATACTATCTAATGTTTTTTTTTAAACATACTTTTTCGCCGAACTCTTGTGCATTTCTTTAATTTCAAAGCGTGCTATAAACGTGTGCTCCGTAGGTGGATGTTTATTGTTGAGTGAGCAGGAATGACGAGGTAAATGTAAACAGTGACGCAAAACCTGAATACGGACTAAGTGACGCATCCTCTCTCAATGTAACAACATTCTCATTATTTCTGTTTTTATCTCTCGCTTCAGGCGTCACAACTGCTCCCAAATGCAGAGATGTCCTCACTAAAATGTGAAAATGCATTTATAAGGAAACTCGTTTATTAATTAAGATAAGTGAAATAAGTACTTGTATTATTAGTCGACCATTAATGCATTCTATAGGTATCTACAAGTTGAAGTATTTGGTATCTGTGAGGTAACAATTACTCTGGTTGGCTCATATTTTACAGACACGGTTTTGATACGTTCATATGCGTTAATATGTCAGTTAGAAGATCGGATTGAACCTCAACTTCTTCACCATAAGCTTCTTCAAGCGCTAGGAAAAGAGGGAGACTTGCTAGGTAAGGCGAGGAGTGAGACAGGTTTCCCTATCTTGTCACATTTTTGTAGAATGCTCTGAGTCGAAAAGTAATAATACATGTATTCAAGCCTTTTAATTGAATTGAAATTAAGTTCGGAATCGCTCGCACCTCAGTATCACAACAAAGAAAATGACTGAGGCCATTAGAAATGAGCGATGCATTTTTGTCTAAAGGAAAATGAAAGCATCCAATTGTTGCCGCAGGAACTAAGTCCATGTTGACCAGTAAATCTTGAAGGAACTTACTTTCGTTCTAAGCTATGTTTTCATATCGATTTTAAGCTTATGATTACCGTGTTCGTGTGCACAGTTTTCTTGTGGTGTAGTTAATTAGAGTTTAACTGTGATATTCTCTTTAACTCTAGCAAGCTATATTAAAATCGACGTACAAAGTTTCGCTAGTACCTAATTTAAATGATGATAAACGTAAGCATTATTTTATACCAGATTGAGGATTTTTTTTAAATGTCAGGTCAAATCAGATTATCAACTAATCTGATACTTAATTATCATTTTAATGATGGTTTATTTTTTATTTATTATACGGTTTGTTTAACTTAAGGTTAATCTTACTGTGGAACTCTATTTATATATGGACTTACATACCACGCCATAGTAATATTTTTAATCAAGATCATCATAGAGTAACTTAATATGCTATCATAGACTCGACTGATATCTGTTCGTTATGAAACTCGAAATAAGCGATTTGGAAAACGTGAAGATACTTAACTTTTAAAATCAGATATCTCTACAGCCCTACCGTATTACATATAATGACTGAATATCACAACCATGATCAAATCATAGTTGTAATTAAGCATTAGGTAGGAGCGAAGAAAAAGTTCGCGAGCGATGTTACTTAGCGTTAGTTAGGCCTCACCTTGAGTATGCATGTAGTGTATGGGACCCCGCCGAGAAATGTCATATTCGGGATTTAGAAAAAGTACAACGAAAGGCGATACGATTTGTAAGGAATTACTACGATAAAACAGCAAGCGTCACTCAGATGTTACAGGACACGGGATGGGAATCATTAGAAGATAGAAGAAAAATTCAAAGGATAAATTTATTAAATAAGTTCAGAGAAATTACGTTCTCAGATGATATAACCGATACAATGCGACCCCCCTGTTATATGGGCCGTTCTGATAATGCCAGAAAGATAAGGGAAATAGATGCTAGAACAAATCGTTTCAAAGATTCGTTTTTTCCGCGAAGTATACGCGAAAGCAACCGTTTAGGAAAATAGAGTCAAGGTGCTTGCACCCCCTGCCACACGCCGAAAGGCGGCTGGCAGGGTTCTTACATAGACATAGACAAGCATTAGTTAATCTTTGTGAAGACTAAATTGAAAACTTAAGTTTCTACGCTGAGATATTTGAATCTTTAAGTGCTTTTCTCGTGTCTTTCGTACCTCATGATACGAGTATAAATACATTTTTGTACAGTTTTATATATGCTAAAGTCTATTAGGGATTGATAGTCTCCAGAATTAATTACGGGATTTTTTGTAGCATTATAATGTAGACTATCTTAGAAAGAGAGGTCCTAAAAGAATTGTAGTTTATAGATATTAATGGTTTATTCAATAAAATATGGAATCCTGTTCCTGCCGAAAACATAGCATGCGGTCGATGAGCAGGAATTCTTGTCTGTCATTTGATTCTCTTGTCAATCAAGCGCAGTAATTCTCCGTATTTTGGTAATATTTTTCTTGCTCACTTCTGCCATTCATTAGTTGCACTGCAGCCCGCGTTCGGAAATCCATACGTAGCTATTCCTCTTCGCACCCGGCGAAAGATGTCGGATTTCATTCTGTCGGACGACTTTTGGAGGCGAGCCCTAATTGATGGGAGCAATTGCTGCCGTGTATCTCGGCCTGTCAGGTGATTCTCACTACACCGTCCTTCTCACTCTGCTTCCCCCATTCCTCTCGCCTTTTTTCCCTGCCGATCCCGCTTCACTGATTTCACTCCTCCCCGTTTTCATTTTGCGTATACCATTTGGCCGAGGTTTCAGAGTTTAAAGGCGAACTCCCAAGATCGCGAGCGAACTAGTTACCCGATTCTCCGTCCTTAGAAAGCGCTACTTTTACTTTTCACCTCGCTCTGTTTGGGATTATGATACTCACGAAAATTCGATGACGACGTTCTTCGAATGTATTTTGTTTACTTAAATAATTCTTTGTGAGCACATGACTCCCAAATAATAGAGAACCAGGTTCACTTATCTCTTAAATTTAAGATATTTTTCCAATTTAAGCTTATTTTATGACGGGATTGTAGTTAATTACCTGAAGGTGCAGAATGTAGCTCCATTCACTCTTATATATATACAAGAATAAATTTATATTTTTTTGGGTACCTCTTTATGGAATGCAACAAAAAGGGTTCTTCGTAGGATCGTTGTGCTTCACCTAGGTGGGCTTGTTCCGTTTACATGCATTCTTGCATCTTGCTCAATGAATCAAAGTCATACTACCTCAATCCTCATTTTACCTAGTCGCCTCATCCCCATCTTCAAAGATTTTCGTAGCTAATTGTAGAGGGAATGTGGTCCAAAACATACTTCGGTCTGGAAGCAGTGGAGAGACTTTTTAACCTGCAGGGTTATATTACATTGGGAAATTCAATAATAAATAACCAAGTCTAATCATGAGAAAGGAATCATACGAAATTACGCAAGAAATAATTAAATTCTTACCACAGCTTATTATTCGTATTATTAATTTGGAAATTCCGAGGTTTGCCGTGGAAAATTTAGAATTTATTGGCTTAATACCGGTCCATGTAAGTGTGCTATACCAAATTCACGAGAACCGCAGGGTAGACGAGTTATATCTCGTCTATCCATGTCAGACTTAGCAAATTATCAAAATTTTACTTCCTGCAGATGACGGGCTATCACATATTCACCAAGCGGTCAGGGGGGAGGCGGGGAATCTGCGGCCTTTTACTGCGTTTAATGCGGTCTTTTCTTCTCTAGTCTGAAATAACTCAGTCGTAAAGTATTTTGTTTCTCCCTCCCATTTACTGCATTAGGTGAAAATAAAATTTAAAATATTTTTCAACTTTTTCGCTATCAATGTATTCCCCTTCCTACCTATATTCAATTTTGCTGTTGGACTACCAAAATATTCCCAACTTCTGTGATCCCGGGTGGTTTTAACGTATGTCGATAAAAAAGAGTACCCTATGCCTAGGATTATATAAAATCCGTTTTCTGTACAAATAATTTTATTGTCTATAGCTTTCAGTATTAGTATTACTTAATTAGGAAAATTTCGTTTCGGGTCCACTTACATTCCGCTCAGAGATATCTTTCTTTTGTATTTTTGTTGTATTTCAGATTCCTTTTTTGTTTGCTAACCTAAAGGCTCATAAGAATATTCATCAAATTCGATTTATTTATGACATTCTCTGTAAGTTAAGAACAATTAATGTGTAGAGTTTATGTACGCCATCCGTACCCCTTGCATAACCTATTTCAGTGTCATTATTTATGACTTATTCGTTTGAAAATAAATCTCTTTTTGGTTTGTAAAAGTTATACTTTTTCTTTGTTCTTGGTGGAGACTTGCCACGAAGCCACGGTCCTAGCATTGATTTCTATCTTATAGGAATTCATAAAGAAGACAGGGTATAATTCCTATCCAATTCATAGAAGAAAACGTGCATGGGAAGAGTATTTAAAGTTAGCGTATTTTAAGAATGTCTTATAGTTTTCATTGGAATATTTTACGAACCAAACTATTTCCATTGTTTCATAGTTCGTAATATCGCAAGTAATTTTTTGAGAAGTGGTTAAATACGAGGATTTCCGTTATAATTAAAAAAAATAATCATCGTTTGAAGTATCCGTTATTTTTCTCCTCGTCGAATTGCAATTCTATTTCTTCACTGAAGAAATATAATGGCAATTCTATTCTTCTAATTTCTCTGTTGAAGAAAGTTTATGAGGAAATGACAATCACATTTTAGAGTGCACGAAAATTTGGTTATTTTCATAGAGTTTGATATCCCTATTTTTTTATTAAAAGTAGTTCAGCCGACGTATTGGATACTTCTTCATTATTATTTTGCTCTGTTAATAATCTGTTGGGATCTAAAATAATTGACTCTTTCCTTCGTCAACCACGACCCGTTTCTCTCTGCAGTCTGTGATGATCGATAGAGCCTCTACTGATTCCAATCGCGTGAGTTAGAAATATGAGGATGCGGTTAGTGCTATTCTGTTTCAGTTTGGTCTTATTTATTTCTCCAATCTGAAAAACAGTTAATTTTCTGTCATGTGGGTTTATTAATTCGTAATCATTTTCGTGATGAGAATCCAGGAATAGACGAAATGGTATTTTGAGTTTAAGAACACGGCATTGCACGTTAAGATTTGTTTTGTGTTATGATTGACAAATTGAGGATTACTAACTCACTCGCCGCGTATTCTAAGTTTGAACCGAACTCGAATGAAGTTTTTTATATAATTTATTATGCCTCTACGAGATGCCTGACGCCATTTTAAGGAAATAGCATGAAAATGATGATCATTTGCATGAGCGAAGGACATGTTTTTATAATCAACTAAGTCCACTATTACAAGATTGGTTTCAAATGTAAATTTTCTACGATTGATTTAACAAATTCCTTTATAATAGTTAAATTCTGCTTTGTTTAATTTATTTTAATTTATATTAATATATTACATCCATTTATTTTGTATTAATATTTTGTATCATCGTTACTGCCGTTTTGTAACAATGGACATCACTATGAAGACGCATTTTATTAAGAACTCGTAATTGATGTCATTTGTATTAATTAATACGCATATTTCGCAATTTATTTTTGCTGGGATCAAAAAATTTCCTTTGAAGTTGATGTCACCAGGTTTTTCTGTAGTGGAACAAAGGCAGTAATTTAAAGCCTGCTAAATAATTTTTAAAACAAATTTTTTTGTTACGTATTACATTAGAAAGGGTGGTTCCTGCTGCTTCGTTTTAATCAACGTTGTATAAAGATTATGGTTGTTATTATCATTAATGAAGATTAAGAGCTTAGGTATTTTTGATCGCTTTTGAAATGTCGGGTGTTTTTCCAATTAAGAACTACTTTAGAAAATCTTTTATTAGTTTGCCGGTTTCAAAATGAATGAGGAAAGGTTTCATATCAATTTTCCTCGAATCGAAATTTTAAATCATGTTGACATATGAACCGATTTTCTGCTTAGAGATGTATAGTAGACAATTATCTAGAGGCAGTGTAAGCTCGCAGATTTGACATATCAAATAGTCTGACTTGACAATCGTGGCAGATGAGCATACTCAGCATGCCTTGCAGTATCCGCTCACTGACGTGCAATCATTGTAATGCACTGGATCTGGCTTTCTAAGCATATTGGATTGTATGCACGTAGTTTTTTGCATAAGCATAATGCCAGTCATTTTTTCGTGTTTGCCGCATTGCTTTTGAAGTAGTTGAACGGTTTTGAATAGGACCATTATTAATCTACGTTTTATTTTCTCTTTGAATCAAGCTCGTTCCTCATTAAAATTAATGCTCTTGAGTATCTATTTACGAAGAGACCTGCAGTGGATTGAGATTCTAATGGATATTGGATCAAATTTCGAAATTCCGGATGAAAAATTTACCCCTCTTTCAATTCAAGTTTCATGATTTAAAAGAAAATTAATGAATTAGCTAGGAATCGACGCATCATAGGATAACTATAATTATCATAGGGAATCCATTTTATTAGGTGCAATTTTCATTTCTTTATTTGCAAGAATGAAAGAGTTTTGAGGTTAAGAATTTATGTGAGGAATTGACAATTACATTTACATGTATGTCCAGTAAACTGCCTGTCGGAAAGAGACATTCGTTCTCTATGAATCTAATTCCTAAATCGATTGATTTCGTGTATCGTTCACAGATCTCATGATTTCTTTGAAGTTAATTGTTCAAGTATCCATTTTTCTGATTTCTTTTTTAGTTTCAGAACGTCCTATGTTGCAGGAAGGACACATAATATCGGCTACATCTTCTTAAAACGCTCTTTTTCTGAATTTATTTATTGAATTAAACCGTTAATCTTCCATCATAAAATATTTCCATCCTGCTTTCTTAAGCATCTGAATAATGCTCGCGAATTCTTTACATACGTTTCGGTACACATTTTTAATTCTTGAATTCAACGCTTACGAGGAGGGCTCAATGCACTGCATGCAAACTCAAATTGAAGTCTTTTAACTCACGGCAACTCACTCATTCGTGTAAATTATTTTCGCTCCTACTGACTATTCTCTTAACTAAGCCGAGTTTCTTAAGTACCTACTCGTTCAGAAATGTTACGGGTGTGGGCTCTCCAGGTTAAGCTATTCGTGAGGTTAGGTTTACTCCAAGATATTTCTTCGATTCTATAAACTGTAATTATGATTTTCCCCCGATGCTGTACTAGCAATAATTATTATTTAATTATAATTAGTGATTTTATTTTCCTTCGAGGAAGTTAATTACTGAAAATATGTCCACATTTAGCTTTAATTGGCAATGATTAGCGTTTCATAGTTTATCCAAATCATCCGACAGGGTTAATCTATCCTCTCTAGTTTCTATTTTCATGTAAATTCCCACGTTGACCGAAAATATCCTAACTTGACCATGAATGTAATTACTCTGTTGTTTGGTGTGCACTGAAATGGTAATTCTCCGATTATACTACCGTGCTGGGTGCTGGAGGTCACTTTAACTAGGTTGGAACTAATGCTATCTGGTACAATTCCTTATTCTCTGACTCTATTAGGCGTGAGATGAGTTTGAATTAGGCATGTAACTGTGTATTTGCCATGGACCGTTTCTATAATTAACTTTTCCTTTATTTGCAATGATCTTCTCATAAAAAATGTTGCAGAAAAAGTTTAATTTTGACCTTACGAAGTTGATTGGTTCGATACGTGGGGAGAATTTTGTCTTATTTCCTCCCTGATTTACGTCTAGCTCCATCATTATTGATTGACCAGTATTTGCTGGAAAACTGCTGTATCTTTTGCTCTCCAAGTCATGGTCATAGAGATACTTGATTAACATTGGTGCTTTTCCAACATATCAATAAAAATCACATTGTGCATACTATCTATCGAATACGAAAAATATTAAGAGCACAGTAACAAGTTAATTTATACTAAGAATTATAATTGAATTCATAATTGTTTTGGTTGCTGTAATTTATAAGTTTTAGCGTGGAATGTATTTTCGTAAGAATAATTAAAGGAACTAAGTTTTTAGAACCATGAATTAAATCAGGGAATGTTATTAATTTAGTCTGTAGGTATACGAGGTGTAGTTACATATTGTTGTTAGTATCCAGTAAAAAGCAAAAAAAATCGAATATTTAAGTATATATTTACATTTCTTTAAATAATCAATCCTGTAACATGAATTCATTGTAATCGCATCACAAAAATTTGCTCCTTTGTTTCAGAAGGAAAAGTTGTTGACTCAGAGGAAGGAAAATGTAATGAGATGATTTCGCAGGTCCAAGCTTTTATTATTCTTTCATTGGAAGCATGATTAATTTCACCTTTAGTGGTTCCTTTTGTGTTTTAGTTACAAATGAATGGGAAATTCGTGGTATTGACCCTTGTCTCTATTTATTTTCTTTGCTTCCTTTAGGGAAATGCGATCTTTTTCCCTGAAGCATTGTCTAAAAATGAATGCATTAAAGAGTTTTGCTCAACGGAAATCGTCTGATTATTTTACGTTTTTCGAGCAATACGTATGGTACATCCTTTTCCATCATCACACTAGTAGAAATGGAAGCATATACATTTCTTCGGGCTAATAGGAACTATCCAATCATTAATTTGATTACGCTGTTATTAATTCGCAATTACTATGATGTAGCTGATGCAGCTGTTAGTAATTGCTTCCAAACAGCGCTGTTAGGTTGAACTTGTGTTATCATTCGTCAAACGGAGCGTATAGTTCCATTATCGGCACTTCACCCCTGGCCTTGGGACAGTGCAGTTCAAATCGTACAATTCGCATTCAGTCCATCGCTTTTCCGGATGGCGGCGCTAGTGTTTTGGCAGCGGTGTTCTCTCGAAGTAGCTCCACGGACTCCACGGCGCTGGGGTTTATATTCGAATCTTGTGGCGGCGAAAACCTTTCACCGAAAACTTTTGAGCTGCAGTTTATTTCTCTTTAAAATCTTAATTACTCTACGTATTCTCATGGAATTAGATTGTCTCCTTTTCTTCCTTATCTATTACATCTCTCATCCCGTTTCAATCTCTCAAGTATTTTATCAGTTACTTATGTATTATTTTGCGTTGCTTTGCAAGTATTATGTTTTATTTGACTTTGTTGATTTACCTCAATAACGGTTGTACATTAGGGACATCTTCTTTTTTGATTTCATGGACAATTTTCTCTGTATTTTCTCTTCGCCTTTTATTTTAGAATATTGTCTAAAATGTAAGATATCATTATTAGAAAATGTTTCAATACTCTTTCATTAGATCAAGCGAACTTTAAGTTCTGTGAAAGTCATCACCACCATATTTTTCAAGCTTAATGTTAAAATGGTAAATAATTTAGGGAAAGGATAACCCAAATAAGAGCGCAGGCTTATTTGTCATTATATTTTTCTGAGGTTTTGATCAGTCGTTAATTGAAAGAACTTAGACATGCAAGTTTCCTACAGTTTCAAGATTTTAATATCTAATTTACATGTCATCTGTTAGAGGTACAGCTGTTGTGCGTGAACTTCATTTTCTTAAACTCTTTTCGCTGCAAACACACGCATATTATTTTTCTAATTCATTAAACTCACTATTCTCCAGCGGTTCTCGTTCGTTTTATTTACGCATGATTTCGCGCGAGAAAAATTTTCCCGCTCCGCTGGTAGTTCGCGATCCACCCGCTAGAGTATACAATGATCGGGCTCAATTCTGGGTATGGATTTCCCTTAAAATTTCCTTGACCTTGCTCTCATTCTTTATTTTGCTTCATAAAGTGAATCTTCTGACCGCTGCATTCTCATATTACGTGCGTATAAGTCTAATTGTTTGTAATTTGTAAAATAAATGGCCTTAAGTTGAATAATGTTAGTGCAGTAATGTCGTAGTGCTTCTTGTAATGGTGGTTTTGTCGCTAGAGTATTCCAACCACGTCGTGTGTGTATCCAGAGATGTAAATGGCTTTTATTCGCTTTTTGTGTTTCTCATTTCCATAGGCTTCACTTAGCTATGCTCTTACGTAAGTGAACGTCATATTTCGATGTGGCAATTCATCTTCTTTTGAATTATTCGAAATGACTTGTAGGAAAGTGGTGGGATTTTATAGTCTTCTCGTAAGTCACATCTTCCGCCCATTTCCGACCATCCATCTTTTTCCTTTAATATTTCATAACCTTCTCCGTTTCGTCTTTTCCTTTATAATCTCTCTCATTTCATTTTTCGACCTAACTGAAGTCTTTCCTGACGCCTCCCTCTGCAACCTTCTGTCACTTTGCGCGGTTCAATTCCTCCCGAGCCTAATAAACATCCTTCATTTCTTAGTCTTGACCTTTTTCGTATTTTTAAATTCGCATAATTCCTCTCTCATCCCCTGTGGTTTCCCCCGGTTTTCTTTTCTTTTCAAACGCTTCTTCCTGCCTCCCGGCGGAAATGACAATTGTATTTTCGTTCCATTTAGGGAAATTAGAAAAGCGTTATACGATCCTCTCATTGTTGCTGCTTTCGAGGAAAAGAAAAGAAACAACATCCTCTTCCGTAACTACATCCTGCCCTTAAGGGTTTTAGTGCTATCTCAATTGAGATACGTTTTGGAGCAAGAGGTTTACTCGAGGAAAATTATTTCTCGGTGGAAGGCTTGAGAGGAACGCCCTTCTTTCAACTTTAAACACTAAAAAAGTAACCTCGTTAGCCATTAAAATATGCCTTTACTCTTATCACAAATATTTTTATTATCTTCCTGTAGGGCTGGGTTTCAAGCTCTAGTAGAGCATTGAAAAAAATTACAGTTGAACTTAGATTCGGATTGATATTTATAAAGTTGGAATCACTTACGACGAATTGGGTTTTCAATTTTATTGTATGCTTATGTATTCATCTGTTTATGATTGGTTTCCCATTATTTAATTATGCATGTATGTATGTATATTTCCAAGCGTAGCTACATAAACGAATGCTTTCTTTTGTTATGGTCATTATTTCATTTGTAAAATATAGTAATAATGATACATGTAATATTTTCTCAAATATTCGAAATAAGTCTTAATACAAACGATTTATATGTAGTAAATTTGAGCTTTTCTGAAAATTTGTCGTAGCGTAAATACAACGATATTGATCCAGTACTGTATGCGTATGCTTACCTCTCTACATTCATTGTGTATGAAAAAATAACTGTTTGAAATAATATTATTGCGAGAATATAATGCGTTCGATACCTTTATCATTTATGTGGATTACCAAAGCTGTATTAAAAGTGGGATTTTACTTTAGTATTTATTCTTTACAGCTAGGCTTTTGCTGACGCGAATTTGATGTCAGCACTTTTACGAGTTACTTAACAGTTTTGGCAACAGATTTGTAGGAATGAAAATCATGATTCCCTGCTCGTAACACGATGATCACAGTTTATTTAGGAAATGTAGCCTCTGGCTGGCATTCAGTAAATGTTTAAACGTTTTCAGATGACCTTTTATGTTATTGATCACGTGCTCGCTAGGTTGCTAATTAAAAAAAAATTTATAGTTCTTGCCGGTCGCTTGGTATTCAGAAAATCACGTTCAATTGAAAAGGAAGAGATCCTTTCAGGTTGCCCGCGATCTTTAAGCAAGGCACCGCTGTTTCTTTCAGTTACGCCTTCCGTATCTCTTTCTAGTAACCCTTCCCCAGCCTTCGCCTCACTTTTATTCTCCGCTGATTACTGCACCTTCTTTTTATTGCCCGAATCGTTAGCAGCTCCCCCAAAGGCGTGTTTTCTTTCCCCGCTTGTCGTTTCATCTCCCCCGCCCCTTCCTTCATCACACACAATCTTTCCGTTTGTGCTAACCTCTTCCTCGCGGGAAACTGTTCCAATCCATTATTCAGCACCACCACGTCTCATTGTTTAGGCCTTCACTGCGGGGGAAAACTTTAACGCGTCCGATACCAACACGCACATCTGAAGATTCTCTCTATCCACTCTTATACCTCCCGTTATGCTTTTTAATCACTCATCTCCTCCTTTATTCCTATTTCCCTTCCCTCGAAGTTCGTTTCTTTTCTTCTTGTTTTTTCCTCGAAAAGAAGGAAAGTTCATTCTACCCCTTTACCTCTCCCTGTAGGTCGATAGATTTTCGTACAAGATGGAACTGGATGCTTCTCAGCCTCTTCATTTCCCATCTCCTTTATTTCCCCCACTTCCCTTTGACCTTTGCCTCCGTAACTGCCGTCATCCTTTACCGGAACCGTCCTATCCGCTCCTACTCCAGCTTTACTTTTTCTAGACGGAGTTTCCTCGATCACCCATTTCTTTTTCTGTCGCAATTTCCCGTCCTTTACGTCTTCATGTTTTCCCATCGCTGTTTTTAGGCTGATTTCTTTGAGAGGAATTGAGTCTCTTTTAGAGCGGTCTTTTTGTTGCTGGTACTTCAAACCTTAGGCCATTTATGATGAAATGCGATATTGAGGGAGCGCAGTAGTTTATTTTATCTAACCCTTAATAGTTCATTAGGTCTGGATTGACATGCTTCATGTTTAATTCACTGTAGATTTCCTACTACGTATGAAACATATTTATAAAAATGTATTTCCTGTATTGTTCGAGACACAATCCCCATAGAGTTCTCAAGTTAGTTCTTTTTCGTGTACTATTGTCCTCCGTACTTTCTAGTATTCACATACGTCTTAAACTCCAAAGTAAATTGACCCTCGTTCCAAATTGTACATTTTACTTATGGTGCTCCTAATTAACTTTATTTTTCTTTTAGATTTATCCTTTCTATTAGCCCTTTCCCTTGACGTTCACGCCTTCATTTACCAACTCTGCTCAGATCTGTCTCCTGCTTTTACTATTTACGTTCCTTAAGATGACCATTCCAATTGTATTCACACCCATAACCTCTTGACAAATTTAACTCTCGACAGTACAAAATGATAACATTCTGTTATAAAATAATTCTATCTTCTACCTTGTTTGCTTTCTTCGGCAGCTCTTCTTCTTTGACTGACCACCCACCATATCTATCTTAATCCTTATGTCTTTATCCAATAGATTTAGATATATACCCCGCGAGCC
Source organism: Sympetrum striolatum (assembly GCA_947579665.1). Taxonomy (NCBI): domain Eukaryota; kingdom Metazoa; phylum Arthropoda; class Insecta; order Odonata; family Libellulidae; genus Sympetrum; species Sympetrum striolatum. Next base: position 18,384,230 of record OX388341.1, read on the forward strand.
GCTAGAGGCGTATGGCAGGGGGTTACAGGGGCAGAGGGGGGCAGGGGGTGATACATGTCTATCCCCCTACTCTGATATACTAAATTATTGTTCAAGGTAGGCAGGTAGTTAGTTTAATTAGTAGGTAGGTAGTTTAATTTATTAAACGCATTGCCTTTTCTTTTAAATTAAATCTTTCCACTTTAGATACTACTCTGCTCTTAGAAGACTCTACGAAAGAAAGTTTAAATTGACCAATTGCGTGTGTTCAACTTCAAAGAATTCTTGTAGAAATACAATCACATTCAATCATACAAACCTTAACTTCCATTTAATTTTCTATAATCTACTAATCATGCCTGTATAAATGAATTTACCTTGAGCAGAGATTTTTAAATACAGGTCTACTTGCGAATAAAATGTAATTTACTTATGGAACGAAATTAGTGGGGTGATTTCAATTATCCACTTAATTAAAATGGCCTCGCACCTATTGTTTGGTAAATTTCCTTGCGATAAATCCGGAATATTTAGTTGTTATATTGTATAGCATGGTGGAGTAGCTAATTATAAGGCAGACTTTTTGATGCTTTAGCATCTCGAATCCCTGTCGAAGTTGCTTTCTTTTGACTATCTGAAAATGGCTGTATATGAGATAATACATGATTGTCGGTTAGTATCTCATGCTTTACTCTTTCCTCGACTTACTTTGGTGAAAGTTTTTTCTCTTGTCTTCTTAGCTCTTGCTCCTTCTCCTCCTTAAACTTCAATGCCGTATTTCAACTTTCTTTGTTCTCAAACACGTTCCGTTTACCGGAGCGCCTCCCGCTTCTCGATTGTTTTTCGGACGCCGTGATCGGGTCATTCGAAAGTTCTTCGGGGGTGCAAAATGGGGGACGTGATGGAGCGGATGTCATAGCGGAAATAACGCGGTAAGCGAGTTTACTTCCTCTTCGAATAAGATGTCCCCGTCCATCGTTTCCTTCATTGTTTTCTCGGTACTCTTTGGCACTTCCGTCGCTTTTATCATTATTGTCTCGTCCTTTTTGTGAAAGGAATGACTGAGAATGGACACTTTTTTAATCGAAAACCTTTTTTGAGAGGATGTCTTCCCAGGATTACAAGGAAAGATTGGTAACAGGTCATTAACTGAGAGGAAGACAGAAAGGCTGTATAAGGCGTCTTTTCCCAAGAAGATGTTTATCTTAGATGCGGTCTTATTGTGCCCCTAACGAGTGTACTACTTCTGCCAACCTCGGCGCCCGCATCAGCCACAAAACTCATCGCTTTATTCAGCGACTAGATGAAACCCGGGGATAATTTTTTCAGGGAAAATTACTTTTCGCATATTTACGGGAAGGTAGATATTCTTCTTCCAAGGAAGTATTTTCATAAAGTACTGTTTTATTTCAGTCCTTTTCTTAAATTATTGTAATTCCTGCTAAGCATATATTTAGCCGTAACTTCAACATTCTTGTACTGTAATTTTTTTGCAAATTTTAATCATGAATTTAAACTGTTACACTTTGGATTATTATATTCCCAACATATTCTATTTTATAGTTATAATGTGTGGTGTGGTTAATCTCAGGAGTTAATGAAATTATAATTTGCGTTAACATTTCACGAAAACAATGCTACTAATAAATTCGTTTCGTTAATATTTATAAAATATTTTAATAAATGTTTGTTCTGGAATTAGCACTAATAATTTCAACATTTAATTGGTTGTAATGTTTTGATCGATGGCAAGAGTTTCAGTTTTGACTCTTTCAGAAATTTTCTGTAAATACCCTGTGGTCAATCAAAACGATTTGAAAGTTAAATCGCAATTGCAACTTTTATTGAATCATCCCACTTATGTAAAGAATGTTTATTTTCTCTCATTAAATATAGGTATTTATCCAACTGGTATTTTTGAAGTATCATAAAATAGCGATGGCACAAATATAAATTGTAGTATAAGCAATACCAATTGGTATTAGATTGCTTTTTTCTCCTATACTATAATCATTTAATTTGTGGTAAACGGTGGGACGGGTATATTTGTGCTTTTGTTTCTCTATTATGAAAAGTTATCAACACGCAAAGACCGCTATAGTGGATTATGTATTCTAAGGACATTCTCGCAACATTTCCTAATCTTTTAGAAATTGTGGCATTCATAATTTTTATTGACTACCTTAACAATTTCCGTAACCACATGCAAAATCGTATGAAACTGTGGTGAAATTGGCATTTTAAAAAATCGTTAAATAATGGTAACAGTAACCCATGAAATTTAACTTTCCTTCTTACTTTGAATGCCATAATGTTTATTTATCTTCTCCTTCTCACTTCGCTCTTGTTTATGCTAATATGCTTTGAATATTTCACGACTACGTAACGGTAAAATTATTATTTCAGTTCTCTAGTAAAATTGCCTTGAATATTTTTGTGTTGCAGATTATACATTAAACAGTGTTTAACATTTGCAACCGAAAAGGGCAGTAGTGGTAAAAAGGTCTCCACCATTTGCTTGTATGAATGGGACTCTAGCCCGAGTTCATTTGCTTTGTAAATCCGAAAGCGGATTTTTATTAATTTTCGGAATTTTCCCTCCCATTTGCCTCCGAATTAGAAATGTCGCCGAGTTTCTTTCAAGATTCAGAGCGACGCGGAGAATGTTTGCTTAGCTTTTTTTTCTTGATTCACCTTCATCCGCGCTTTCATCCACTCTGCAAACATTTTCATAACGCAGGTGAAAGGGATGGAAGTGGCACAAAAATGAAATTCCTCTCCCAGAAATATCTCGAAGGAACGAAATAAATGTAAAAGCCGCTCCCGCTCCGCCATACCTCTTCCGATTCGACTTCCCTTTCTTTATGATCCCGGTATTGTCACTCGCAAACCCTGAACCTGGTGACAACAATTTCCGTTATTTTTTCCCCGTTGAACATCCTCGCATTTAGGCTCCCGCGGTCGACGCTATAATTCTTCGAGGTATCTTTTCACTTCGGTTTCGGTATGCGTAGATCTCTCTCCCCGCGCAGCTCTCTCATCTTCGGCCGCATTATCGCGGCTTTTACTACTCATTCGCACTGCGCACTCACCTTAATTGCACTTCAGATGCCTTGTTGAGTGGCGCGAAGGCGTAATCACGCTAAAATGCCTCCTTGAAAGCCCTCTTGGAAATCTTGTAGAATGAAAGCGAGGCGAAGGAATATTAAAAAAGTATTGCACTCTAGGGCCTCGGAGAGAGTGTAGCTCGGATTCTTCCACTTTGGGAAAATTAAACCTGCGAGAGTCCCCGACTCCGAGGGCTCAACACGTGAATATCCAATGAAAAGTGAATTATTCTTCTGCTGCAGGATGAACTAAGCGAGGACTAAAGGCTAGTTAGCGCATTCATTTCGGTCTGCGAGACGAATTCCCGTATTTTGTTGCGTACAATGGACTAGGTTATTCAAATCTTGAGAAAATTTTCCTGGAGGAAGGCTCCTTCATTTACGTAATTGCTACTTTTACGCTTGTGGGCATTAATTCAAGTTATTCTATTTTAAAATTGGATACGATTTTGTTGTTTCGCAAGTGTGGTTTTTAATCCGTGTACATTCTGTTCTCTATCCTTCGTGTCAAAGAAGTAATTGTGAAGAATGAATCGCGGCCAAAATTATGAGGAAATAGTATATAATACATATATAATTTATTATAAAAAGAGGAATCAAGATTTATTAAATTTATAGGTATGGAATCAGTAATAAGTACGCATCTTAAAAACCATTTTTCTTTCTCACTCGTACAATTTCATCTGCCCACGTCCTATTCCATTAACTCACTAAAGGTAAAATATTCGTGAGAGAGTGAGTGATATTTGCAGATTATTTTATTGATTAATTTCCCTTTTTTCGATCAAAATATTGCCCTTCTGTGATTATCAATATATGTATTTTAGTTATTTATTATATTATATGGCATAGTTAAAATTTATTGCAACATTAAATTGTTGCTATTTACGAATGAACATACATTTAACAATTATGTTTTCTTATTTTTCAGGTGAGTACATTTTCCACTTAGAAAGAGAGCCTGCTGTGCATGACTAAATCATTCCTTTCGTGAGTATAAAACAATTGATTATTTACAATATTTCAGAATTTATTTCTAACTTTCTTACCCTCCGCTGTTTAAGAAACAAGTTTTATTTGTTGGGTGAAAACTTACGGTGTATATATTTGAGATTTTAGCATCTTTTGACAAAAATGACACAGAAAAAAATATCATGGCATTTTCGCTTGTACATACTACTATTATTCCTATTTAATGTTATTTGCAGAAACAAAATTATGATAAGAATTTACATTATGAGATTTGACATTATGAATAAATTGACATTTAATAAAAATTTTGAATAATAAGTTGGTCGAGTTCTATCTAAATCATCCAAAAATAGAGAACAGGTTTCAAATATTCAACAGAAATTGCTTATCTTTATAATTTCTAATATTTTGATTATTTGCTATCCTTAATAATTTAAATTAAGATTAGCCACGAATACCCTCTATTTAATGTGGAGTTACGCTATTTATCTCGTATTTTATTACTTCTTCATTACCAAATTTTGTTGTGATTATTTGGATTATAAAATTTGTATTGGGCTTTGTAATGGAAATGACGCGAGGTAAGAATTTTCTGTTTTTTACCATGTTAATTTTTAGAGGATCCACTAAACCATAAGAGGCATAGTTATTTTCTGCTGTCAAGGGATTTTCAGACTAATTCATCAGAGAAATGGATTTTTTGAAGGATGAGTGATTAATTCCACTTTTTTCTTGCATAAGCATCCCATCCTGTTCTCATAATAGTCCTCGGCTTCGCATTATCCACCATTAATGAATATGGATTTATGAAAATATACAGTGGGATTTCTTGTTCAAGTCTTTTAGGGGAGCTCTAGAAAATTCGTTCTTTTCCTCGTTGCTTTTCTTTTACCGAAATGGAGTCCTTTTACATTCGATCCTTACGAACCAAGTGTTTGGCCTCCTTACCTTATCCATTAATTTAATGGCTTTGATTCCTTTTTATCTTGGGAGGCTCGTTTTGAAATGTGGAGTTCCTTTCCCTTTTTCTCTCCTTCGTTTACCTTTAGACTTTTCAGTCCCCTCTTCGATCCGAATTATTAATTCCCTTCCTTCGTAGGGTCGTAGTTCGTTCGACTACCTTCCCAACTCTGCCTCTCCGAAGAAACCACCTGCGAGGTTGTAACTAACTTTCAGCATCCAAGCACATTTTTGTAACTTGGAGGACATCAGCTTCACCTGAAGGGAGAGGCGGTGGAAATTTCGAAAGTTCATTACTTAGCGGTGATGAATTAAAGTGTTCAGGTAATAGCAAAGAAACGAACTCTTCTGTCTAATGAAAAGGATTTTCCGTCTCTTTTTGTAATATTCATTACTATCAATTTATTTAATTTTTAAATTTTCATTTCGGTTACTGATGAGGCTCCCAGCAATTGGGTCGCTTAGTACAAGTTTTGTGGGGAGAATAGGATAGTTTTTGCCGAAATTTATAATTTATTTCGCATATTACAGGTAATTTTTAAAATAACATCTAATTACATAATACATAATTTATATTTAGTTGTAATTGAATGTATAGTTAATGTTTTTCAAAACATTTTAATACAAGTCACTGGCTGATTCATTGCTATCTTTAATCAGCCTAGTGATCATATACTGCCGATAAATTGGCTGGTAACAATGGATATGTTTGTGAACTCATGCTTATGAGAATCGTTTTAGAGTATCAAGTAAATGACTTCTAGATATATTTTGAAGCATAGTTTACTTTTTAAATAATTATTTGTTTTTTTTTCTGAAATACGCTCATAAACTTTCAACTCTGGTTACCAATTTGAGCAATTTGTCATTCGAAGGATGAAATTAACGAATTTCTATTCAAAGTTTAAAAATAACTGATTTGAGATTTAAGTTGCTCTTTGGCAGTCATCGCGTTTCATCTTCGTTAATTTTATATCCAACTGCAGTTTGAGGATATTAAAGGGCACTATGGCCATAATCACAGATTTAAATTAAACTAAAAAGGTGGAAAGGATCACATTTATTTATTTGGCGAGGTTAGGACCTAATGGGCCTAACCTCGCCAAATAAAGAGTTATTATTATTATTTAGTTTGCTGCCATTTTTTATCTCTACTGCCGAAAAAATTATTCCGTTTTCATTGTATGCTTTCTCTTCTTACTGTCTGCTTTACCGAGTACTGGAAGTAAGTCGCGGGCCATATTTCACGGAGAGAGCCGAGAGGTCGAGACTCCCTCCAAGTCTTTGACTCTTTGACCCGCATGTGAGCATTAACTTTAGCTTACAAACTGAATGCGGTTGACCAAATTAAGGCGAAATCTCGTGTGTGAAGTTTGGCGATAATTACCTCGGCCACGAAAGGTCATGACGCAGCCCTTTATCTCTGGTGAAATTATGGCAGACTAACATGTCATCTCTCGTCGCCCGCACGGAAGACACGTGTGGCCCCATTCGACCTCAAAACAGAAGAAACTCGCCGCCCGCCCCGGCGTCGTATCTCAGTGTAACCGCACAAACTCCTCACGACAAAAGCGCACACAAATGAATCCTATTTTGACAAACCCCGTGTATGAAAAAACTGCAGATTGATCTTAACTAACATGTATTAATGCGAACATGCACAGATGAAATGAAATCTTCACGTAGACAATTTTAAACATAAAATTACTCAGTAAAGATGAAATGTCATGCTGCTAAATTATGTATTATCAATGCTATTGTTTAAATATCGTTTATAACTATTATCACCGTTGAATTTATGATTGTAAACAGTCAAAGAGATTACAAAATAACGACGCGACAAAGTATTCTTTGATTTCGATTTCCCTTTTTTACATTGAATATATATTGTTTTCGTTGGAGTTCTGAAAGTCGAGAAATGGCCTATATTAATTGGTTTGTATTTCTCTATTGAGAATCTACAGGAAATTCAGCTATTCTATGTTATTGCTTCAATTGGGGGGAGGGGGAGAGTGTTGGTTCACTTAAAACTCAAATATCAAAAGTCTCAATAACTCAAACTTGCACAATATTAAAAGTCAACGCCTCGTAGATAATTGTCTTCTTATGAATCTTTTCTTATCTGATACATTTATGACGAATTATATCGCTCACATAGGATAGGTAAAATTCTCTTGCATCTTTACGGGTTCTTTTTTCATTGCAAAATAGTATAAAATGGAACATTACTAGCTCCGAAAACGTTTCCTAAGAGAGAACCTATAAAGATTAATATTCTTTTCGCCGATTATAGATATCGGTTCCAAATTTGGGCTACTTCAGTAAGATTTAAAATGTCTCTTTTCGATAACCTGTTTCATTGAATTCAGCTAAAACGAGAGATGTTGAATTCTTTTATCTACAAATAGAACTTTAATGAGGAGAGGGTTAAAAGTACTTTGCTCATAAGGGCGTGCACCCAGGGAAAATCCCCAAGGAAAAACGGACTTGAAAATAGTCTGACGGGGCTGGGAATCGAACCCGGGATCTTCCTCTATCCGGGAGGCTGCCTTAACCACCTAAGCTACCAGAAAATTACTGGCCGGGCAGTCTATATGGTTTAGGCATCCTCCCGGATAGAGGAAGATCACGGGTTCGATTCCCGGCCCCGTCAGTCTTTTTTCAAGTCCGTTTTTCCTTAGAACTTTTATGTTTGATCTTACGTCTATTTTCCCCGTTGAGAATCAGCGGGCATTTCAGCTGGTATATTATAAATCGTACTATTATTGTATACCATTATCGGTTTGGCAATGGGGTTGGTTTTGGCTTAGTCGTTTCGCGAATATGTGGGATTTTTGTCAGAATCGGTTTTATCACCGTGCGCTTTGGTCGTATACTGTTATGTTTTGTGGGCTATTGTCGTGTGGTATTATGTCATGGAACCGTATCTTGCCGTTAGAACGCCCAAAGCATAATTCTTCGAAACCCCGCGGAATGAATTCCGCTTTATTTGCGGGTCTTAAACCCGAACCGACCTCGGAATAGTCTCGGGAAATTTCCGATGCGCCAGCCAGATCCCTCCCGTGCTTCACTCCCCATCGGCCAATGCGGTGCCTGCGGTTTATCTGCATGCCAGTCGCTCGGGAGAGATGGCAGCGGCCATTATCTCTCCCGCACGCGAGAAGAGGAAGCTTTCCATCCAATACATCACGGGGAGTGACGAGGTCGACTCCCGTTTGTGTGAGTACGTCGTCGGAATATTCATCCGCCCTCACAGCCCGTTTATCGCCTCCGATAACGCGGTCGCCCTTCCGGACGTCCAAAAGGGACGATTCGGAGGGAATAAAAATTTTCGGAGGAGCCGTCCCGTGACGAGTGGACGAAAAGAATTTCCCCGGTGAATAATGTCGTCTTCCAACGTCCATCGCTTCGCATGTCGGAGTCGCCGATGGCGAAAATGTTGGCTCATGGAAAGCAAACGTCTATAATCGTTAAAGGAGATTTTGCGAGCAAAGCGATATCTGGGATTATTAATGTTTTAGCGAACTAATATTTTTTCGTAATTTTTTGGCTCTCTTTATGCTAAGGAATTTTGGATGTTACCAACCCGCACATGTGCAAGTGCGTGGATATTTATGAATGACCAAAATATAATGTTTATTGAAAATGGAAAGTGTAAGTCAAGGATTCTAATCAGAGCTATGACGTTATTTTTCACTTTTGTTTACCTTTGACTTTCTAAGTATTCTTGGTTTTATGTAAAATTTCATTCACGCGTGTTACTGAAAATGTTTCCTTATAAGTGGAGGAAAATTGTTTAGCCGTGACAGGGTAAATCTTAGGAAATACAAGTTTTATTAAATATCTTTTTCTAACCAATATAATTCTGGAATGCAGTATCCTCGTTAGCCTAGACACCATACTCCAGGTTCTTGGTGGGTCATTTATTCCTGTTCTTAACTAAAGCAACCACGTAAATTTATTTTGATAGTATAGTATTCTTCTTTTTAAATGCTTGCAAGTGACCACTTTGATGATTTCATTTTCGTTTTCATTAGGGTAATATTGAGGTTTTGCATCCTCTATTTGAATTTTCTTGAAAGAAATGCTATTATGCGCTAACTAATTTATGAATATACAAATTCGGATAGTAATATGTTACAGTATCCACTCAAATTAGCATATTTTTTAAGTTTAAAGAAAAATTTCCTTGCTATCATAATCCTAATACTATTCAAAGATTGCTATTTACTTTCCATTTAAATTTATTTTAATATTCAATGTAGCTCTAGATTAAATCTACTTCTAATTTCTTTAATTTTTACTCATCTTTTTGGTCTCTCGTCTATGTATGGTTATTTTCTGAGCCTCTAAATCTGAAAACTTCTTGTTAAATCAATTTCGCCTTTCAGTCAACATGTGCTGATTCATTCAGACCCTGAGTCTGAAGTTAGAATCCATATAACTATACTTCTACGTGGTGACTCAGTACCACGTTTCAGAACTTGGATGGTAGGATGCACTCCAATAACTCAGATTTATAGAGATATTCATTTACGACCATGCATTGCTGTATGGTTCCTGGTCAACGGGGTGCAATTGCCCCTCCTAGAAGTTTTGAAACGTTGTACTGAGACACCCAGTATTTGGACATAAAGCTATTGACAGTGTGCCCGAAACATCTTGATGCATAGGGAGATGACGCCGAAAATTAAGATAATTAAATATTAAGCATTAAAGCATGGAAAGTAAATTTAAATTTAGCAATGAATGTGTGCGGCTTAACCCAAAGTAATACAGAAGTGAAAAATAGTGACTTGGCTGGAACTCGAAGTTCAGGGACCTGGGTTCGAGTCCCAGCAGGGTCACTATTTTTCACTTCAGTATTATATTGATTATTACATAAATAATTTTATTCATTTCATCATGAACTGCACACAATGTATTTTTCATTCCAGAGCTCATAGAATAATTGATTCGAATCCTCTCGCAATTACAAGCTAATTTATAAAAACGCCAATCAACTTTCTATAATTCTTCCATTTCGTTATTCCTAAATCTTTCCTTTTCCATTCCCTTAACCCTCCCCAACCAATTCTTAGGTTGGGGAGAAGCCAAGCAAATAGCAGTCGCTCTTCTTTCGTGTGAAGTCGTATTACCGTTAACGTTCTCTGCTTTGATAGCCTCGGCATTGCCCCAGGGATTTATGCCCGTGGCCGATCAGGAAAAGCGGTTCAGAATTTCGCGAGTTTCGGCATGTTTCCCTGTGATTCCCTAATCGAATCTGGGGCCCTTTTAATAGAGGTAGGGATCTTCTTCTTTCCAATGGAGTTTGCAGATGAGAAAAACTTCCCCTAGGCTATTGAGGTTTAATATGTGGTGGTTATTCTTCCCGCCGCGAGTGTAATTTTATTATGATTAAAGAATATGGTGGAAAGATCCCTTGAAGTTTTCGAATTTGCTCGTGTTCTGTCGAAATTTCGGAGCGCGTCACTCGGAAACGCCGGGGGGTATTGCTTTCCAGGTAAATGCGCAATTATTTTCAGCTCAGCTCATACCCCTTGAGTGGTATTCGCTGAGGAATGTAGATTCAACGGTTACCGCCAACATTTTTGTTCTCTTTGAGGAATGAATCATTTTTATAATTCGTTTTTTGGAATTATTCGTCGTTTTGATCCGGATGAATGGATTGGTTTCAATCTTTCTTATTTCTATTTCAAAATGTATTAAAAATCGAGACAGCTTTATAGAACTATCCAACAGAAATCCTGCACAACACCCATTTGGTGTGAAAATAATTTGTGTCATGACAGCTAATTCCTTCTGATTATCATTTTAGATACTTTTCATAGTGATATAGGTTCTCTTAATAATTACTGGGCGATTAATTATAATATTATGGAAAATCTATCAAAGCAATCGAAAATTGTCTTCCTTTGATGTAATTCTATGTTCGTTGAACCTGAAATTCCGGTATATCGATTTCTCGGCCAAGTTTTACGCCCTTTCACATATAGTTGAATCTAAAGTATCAATTTTCGAAACGGAGAGGTCGGGTTAAACTTATTTTTCGTTAAACTCTGAACACAAATTTTCTCAAGCTTTACGGCAAAGTTATACGTAATATAGCTACACATTGCCTTGCCTATATCTTAAATGAAAGAGAAAAATAATGCCTTTGTCATATTATACTATCAGATAATGGTAATGTCTATGACGTGCCATAAATTGTTATTCCGTTAAATTATTTTGCCCCATACAAACCCAACCCTCTATGAGTGGTTATAGATCCCAAAACATTGGTTTGAATACTGATCCCATGTGAAGTTCTTTTGATTATACGCCGAAAGTGATGTTTGCAGGATTCGTCGTCTAAGTTTCACAGATATCTAAGATGCCTCACTCCTCTAGAGTTGAAAATAGAAATAATCTTACCTCTAAATGTGGTTCAGTGGTATTCTAAGAGAAATGTATCAATTTTAATGGTGAAGCTAACATAAAATTAACTTGGAAATGAAAATTCTAGCGGCACAAATACGTCACTTCGGGTTCACACGCTGACTGGTGGCTACCTGTTGAATGGATCACAAAATGAAATAAATGATGAGCCGCCCTCGGATTTCTTTCCAAGCAACCGCAAAAGGTGGAACGGTGGGGCTTTTTGTCCTCAATAATATCAGAAAACCGGGCAAAAATTTCGTTTTTAATTTTCGCTTATAAGGCGTAGTGGTACGTTTCCTAATATGAGGGAGGGATTTTAGTAATTTCATGCGCTTGGATCGGTATCAATTAGCTTCAATCTTCCTTTGATATCCCGTTTAGTTAGTACGTACGTTGTTCGGTCACATAGTACGCATGATTCGATGGCAGAATGAACAACTTGGGGATTTGAGAATTTTGTGGAAATGTATTAATTGGCGAAAGACCAAATTGATGTGATAGAGGTATGAATTTAACATCGCTAGTAAATAATAAATATATTTTCTTGAACCAAAGTATACCAATCACTATGTTAATGGTCAAGCGATGCTAAGCTCCAAAAAATACTTTCATTAATAATTCTTCTTTGAAATAAAACTAAAAGTAAATTGTTTCTTCTATCACTCAGTTTACAACAAGAAAAATTTTAATGATGTTTGAATGGTATTTTTTTGGTACTAATGATGTAGTACTTTACCACACGTTAGCATATCTATGTATGTACTGTTATCAAGGAATAATGCTTGTAATAATCCTAGTCAGAGGTTTATTTTGACCTAGAATATATATTGGAGTATGATTTTCGTATTATTTATTTAATTTTTGAAATTTTGCTCCCACCTTCTGTGTTTTCCCTCACCGTGGCATATTTCAATGCCAACCTTAAGCTGTAACATTTTTCCCGTACTGTGGAAATTTGAACGATGTATGAGGTCAGAAAGAAGAAATTACCGAATATGTCTCACGTTGCCTAAATTGTCCATTCATCTATTCTATTTATAAATTTCACGTGAAGTTGATATTCTGTGCCTTGTTTTGCTGGAGGAACCGCAAACATGTAAATCTCCATTCGAAAAACTTCCAAATCTCTTCTGATAATAATTCTATTACCCTTACTGTCACTGAATAGGCAGTTGCGTAGTTGGGTTATGTCTTTTATTCCCCCTTCGCTGAATGTGAGGGACCTCCCTGCCACCTGGCGCTGTTGGCCATACGTGGACATGACGTACCGTAGTGACGGAGGCATCCCAGCACCCTCGTCTTTTTTCCCTTCCTCTGTCCACCTTCCATTCTTTCCTTTCTCTTCTTTCCACGTCCTTTTCCTTTTCAAACCTCCTGTGCTCGGATATCAAGCCGGGCTTTTCCTTTTCTACTTTCTCGTATTTGGAATCGGAATTGGGGTCTCCTGGTCCCAGTAGTGAAGGCACTTAGGGCAATTTCCTTTGTTCCATCCCAATCTCTTCGTTTCTTTCTCTGATCCAGCCAGAATCTCTTTCGTTTAACCTGGCTTCCTCCCCTTCTCGTTTCAATCTTCTATCCTTTCACCTTATTCTTCTCTTACTACGGTTTCTCTGTCATCTTGCTTCGCTCTCTTTTTCTTCTCGTTTTCCCTTCCAATCCTTTTCTTCCCTCTACCTTTTCTGTATATTCTCTTTCTATGGATCGTCTGCAGTAAGACTGAGTTCTTCATGAGGGGCTACACCTCCTACGTACTTCAAAACTGGCAACGGCAAATTGTCAGTGATAACATGTACTTTATGCTATATAAAATTTAATGTAAACACTTTAAAAATATGCAATATAATATTTGTAATTGTTAGCCTCCGTGGGGTATTGGTTTTCTTGTTAGCCTAGTAATGCTGATGTCCCGGGTTCGAATTCTGCGTATTGTTTTAGTCTTTGAAAGCTTAAATGTGAGATTCAGACTCAAATTCCACTAATAAAGACGTTTATCATTACTACTATCATAAATATGTTGTAATGTGGCTTGGGTGTAATTTTTGGCTTTTTATTGTAAAATACAATAATTACCTCGAAGGAAGTAATCGTGATGTTATCGGCAATTCGTATAATTTTTAAAAGATACGATGGAAGTGTAATTATTCTGGGAATAGAACGTTCATTTTTTGCCGTTAAAAGTTTACATGGCACGTACAGATATTTATCTTTCGGATATTCACTAAGAAAGGTGTAATCGAGGTAGGATTAGCATCCCCCACCTATCTTGCATTGTTTTGTTTGTGTTACTTGCGAAAAACTAAAACATAAAATACCTTTTCATCCTTTCTTCCCTTTCATTTTCATATATCCTCTACTTTGCCTTTTAGTGGCTCCTTTTAGTTATTTTCTGCAAAATAGTCTGTGTCTCACCTCTGTTTCCTCTATTTTCGACTGGAGGTAAAGTATGTTTTATGTTGATAAGTGTTATCTCGTTCAGAACATGATACTATCGTCGTTCTTATCTTGAAAATCAATTATAAATACCGTGTTCGGAATATAGGCATTCAAGACCTATTGGTTTATTGATCAGTCAGTGTGACGTCATCGAGGAAGGGAGTCGCAAGCGAGAGAAGAGGTTTTAATTGGATTTCAGCTAAATTAATCCTCAGCGATTCTTTTCAAGCTGCTGACTGGTTGTGTTTTCTTCTTTAGGCTCAACTAAGAGATTTCGTTAACCTCCTTTGGTTTGTCTTCCGCACTGCTACCCATTTCCTGATATCGCAATCCTCATATGTTCATAAAATTCATGCTTTATTCAGTCCCCAGTTCCCATCTTGATGGCCACCTTTTTACCTTAATTAAATGGTGTGCATGGCTGCGGGGATAGGCGTCGTATACGTAAATAATGGAAATATGTTTACTTAACTTGTTATTTTTTTAACTCCCCCAAATTACCAAGCACGTACCCCGAGGCGCACGCTCTCTCCCCACCCGGGGACTCCTTTAGCGCTCGTTTTTATGAATGTTTGTTCAACCGGACGGGAATTTCAACGTGAAGTTTTTGTCATCAGCAAAACATACCCGTCAGCAGAGAGATGGAGTACAATCGATTGCGGGGAAACGAGAAATAAAAAATGGCTCGAGCGAAATATCCCCGGTTTTATTCAGCCACTCTGCGCGAAAAATTGCATTCAACGATTCATTCTCTCCCCGGGGAAAATATTAAATAGAGTGAAACGGCGCTGTTCTTCTCCGTATCACTCGGGGAGATAAAATCTCTCCAGTGTCGGGCGCAGTAATGAATCGCGGTGAAATATTGACCTTGGAAAGCGAGCATGTTGCACTGCAGATACTGGCAGTTAATGCCCTCGGTGGTTTTCCCCCTCCTTTTTTGCCATAACCATCACGCGTCACTCGCGTAAATATTTGATATACGGAAGTTACACTTCTTTCCGGGCCTATCTTCCATCCGCTTACTTTTTCATTGCCTTTCCCTTTGTCTATCTCTTCATCTCTAAGCGGATTTTTTTCAGCGTCCGGTTTTTCTGCTATACTTTCAGCGGAGGCTGCACGTTTTCAGATTTTGTTTTCATGTCAGTGTAATATAATTTTCGGACCTACTTTTTGTCCGAACTAGGTGAATTGAATTTTAATGATGACGCACGAAGGACCCACCACCAGTTTTTAGCATTTCCTGCCATTGTTGTGCCATAATCTTCTTCGTATTTTTATTGATTTATTTGAATTTCTCCCCATTGCATTTCCAAACGTTTTCCTGCGAATTAGACAACGAATATCTACGTTATACGCTACCTACGTACGTATACACATTAACATTATAACTGCTAATTTTTTATTTGAAAGCATACCTTCTGCTTTCAGGTGACTGCATCACTCTTCTTATTTTCTAAAATGGCCTTCTTCTCTTCCACCAACTCTAGCAAGAGCATTTGCACCTCCACAGTGAAGTTCAAATTTCTTTTAGCTTCCATTTCTTTCTGATAACACTTTGTTATTTTTGACGCAACAATATTAGCGATGCGTTCTTGTTCGAAAATGACGCACAATGAATGTATGAGAAACATTTTCAGGCAAAGCATCCTCTCGAAATCTTTCTTCCACGACTTAAATAAGAAACCTTATTTAATTTTCCTTCTTTTGATGGTATTCCCGACTTTTAACAACGATTCTTTCTAATTTAATTTTGCAAAAGAAATAAGCCCTGCAATCGATAAAAGTGAAGTTAACATGTATTCCTTATGGAATCGTATTATGGACTCTTGGATTCGAACCCGGGCTTTCTTAGTAAAGGGAATAGTTTTCCCTGGGGGTTTCTAACACGTAGAAACAAAATGCAGTTAGTTTCGAATCTCTAAGTCAAACCGTTTCTGAAATAAAGGGGAGGACGGACAGGCGGATTCTTCGCAAATTATATATAAGGATTAGGTTTTCATTATAGAATATTTAGATGTTAGCACAAGGTGTTGATCTTACGCAATCGATTGGTTCAGTCTTGCTTTCTTTCCTAACTACTATTAGTGTTTGAAAGCAACCTAGTTATCTGTGGCATCATGTTAGTTCATTATTTTATGTATTACCATGTTTGCAATGTAATCAACGTATTTGCATATTTCCCCAGACCTTAAGAAAATAGCTACGAAAGACCCTAGAGAGGGAATGAAGCACAATAGGCAAAATGAGGTTTGATAAAATTGCCGTAGTCTCCCTTAATTAGCGAGATTGCTCTAAGATAAAATAAGTACACGTAAGTGTTGGGCAGTAACCATATGAATAACGCTTCCCATACGGATTCGATAAAGAGTGACTAAAATGAATGCCATTATTCAACCTCAAATTTACTTCAATGGTTTCCATATCATTTCTGCTAGAAAAATACTAACATAAATAGTATCTTTCTAGTATATTTTGTATATATAGTATTTTTCCCAGAGTATCATAGCAAGCCTGATGCCATTACATTTAGCATAATTTAATTGATACCATTTAGGTTTATTTACGAGTATATAGTATCAATTTACCTCCCGAAGTAAAGCTTAATAAAAAAATCTTGGAATATGTAGGAATTATTTCAAGACATTTGCTTATATGGTCTCTATTAAATTTATTAGATCCTTGGTAATGCTGTGATTTGTTTCTTTTAAATTACTTTACTTTTGATCTTCACGCTTTTCTCTTTAAAGATGGAATCATGTTGGTAATGAAGAGAAAAATTGATTTTGGGAATCTATCCGTTACATAGTTGGGACAAGAATTCGAATTTGACCGTTAGAAGGATGTGATCAATATATATTTACAGTCAGCCAGGATCCTATTTGTTGGCTTCATAAAAATTTGAACCTAAACGTTTTTAAGGTAGAATTGACATTTTCTTTTTGTATCTTCACCTAACTCTAATTTGTACTCACTCTTATGCATAATCTCTAAGGGTAAAAATTAAGCGTATTCATATTTGTTTGTTTGTCTGTCGATAAATGACGATAGCGGTTTTTAGACCCTCAGAGTTTATCGTTCCAATGAGGTTTATTTCCAAAATGTCACAACTAATCTGCATCAGCCTCTGGAATTAATTAATAGACCACCGTCTCTGAAGGAAACAGCGCACCGTTTAATACAATAGCTGGTATGTCTTAGTTAACAATGCTATATTTCTTACGGTTTTGCGAAACTTAATCTCATACCACTGTGTAATCCTTCATCTATTTGAAGGTACGTTATTTTGTCTCGCTGAATGCTCGGGATCGCATTAATGCTAAGTTTTCATACGCGATTCTCTCTTGGGATGAAGTATTATTTTCACTGCTTCGTTCTCTTTAGGTAAAAGCTCCTTCCTATTCATGGAATATAACTCCTTTGTTTCGTATTCCAACACTCCTTATCACATTAATCTTAAGATGATGAAGATTGACGTTGGGCTTTTAGTTTCTTCTCGTATGTTGCAAAACTCTCTCATTTACATGATTATCCTCTCATTGTCTTTTCACCTGGTAAAGTGTATTCCTTCATTTGTTGCAGGGAAAGTTTTCTGCCAAATGGATCCGAAGTTCGCTGGGAAGTTTTCCATTAGCAGAGATAGGGTAAGGCTCCTAAGTTTTTTTTTTCGTCCTTAGAATTTAATGCTGATTAATCATTTTTCATTCACATTTTAAGTCATGAAATCTTTGCTAAAGTTTATTCGAGCGTTCGCCGATCAAAATACTTTCCGGGAACATACAGCTGTTTCTAGTAAATCATCGCTGCGTGAAAGGAAAGGAAATTAAATCTCGACGAAGCTGTTGTGATGGCCAACAGAAGCGTTCAATCAATCGGGGTATTGATCCGTATATATTTTCGATACGATTTACTCGAATTATAAAGTGTAGGTTTGAATTGGTTGTGAGCTGAAACGTCATCATGTGAGGATTTGGTTATCGGTTCAGTTCCGGTTCTATATAAAAAATTGATTCTTATTACTGATGAAAATATTGTTGTTATATGCAATATACTCTCGAATATATTAGGGATAGGGTGCATACGTAATCAGAATATACGGATAATATAGGCTTAAAATACAGATAGTACGGACTTTTAACTTTTATTTCACACAGTCTTCATATTTTACGTAAAGAACAATTAATTATTATTCCACTCGTTGTCTGTTTTCTTCGGTTGTTTCGTGGACTCATCAAATGTCTCATTGTCCCATTTCATACGACTCCGGTTCTTTTTGCAGCGTGACATTGTAGTGATGAATAAGTAAGGATTACAGTTACGTTTTAATAAAATTAATTTGAGTGGCAAGGGAAGGTCTAACGTTAGTCCTGCTTGTATTGGAAGGCGAAAGTTCTTGCGTCATATTTTTAAAAGGACACGGAGATAATTGGAAATTAACTTTTCGGCGAAATTATACAACTTGTCATCCCTCGCATCCTATTCCAAACGTCTTAGTTTTTTTTTTAATCCCCAGTCTATATCACTCATCTCATATAGCATGCAGTAACCTGTTTCATCAAATCATCTAGTGGCCGTCCTTCCTTCAAGATTTCTGTTTTGTGAACGAGTAATTTTTCGGCTACCGGTTACTTAACAAACCTTATTACATACCCATATTTTATTCTATTTCGTTTCTTCACTATTATATTGCGAACTTATAACATTTAAACATTATTCATCATGTATTACCCCTACTGAATTTTCGGCTGTTAAATCCTGAAATATTTCTTATCCCCGCTGTCTGTCTGCATTTAGTAGTTCCCAATCCATGAAGAATTAATTAAGAGCTTCTAAATTAATTATTTTCATAATTTCTCTTTGCATTAAATCAGTATTTTTTATTCATTTTTATGAGGGAGAGTTGTCTCTGATCGATGAAGGGGAAAATATTTATCCCGTTGTAATCCAAACAAAGTTTTCATATCCTTCGCTCCGATTGGGTCCATGCGTTTGAACGAATGCGCTCAAGGTTCTGGCTTCAGCCGAGAGATGGCCTTCGTCCCCGAGGTTCGCCAAAGCTATCGGAAATTGTCGTATTTCGGTACCGAATGATGGCGTTGTGTGCTAAGGTCATGTATGCCCAGGTTTGAATTGAAATGTCTGGAGCGGGAGCGTGTCTGAAAAAGAAGATTTATTGAAGGGCATGTCCATCGTTTAAGTTTCCTGTTAAAAAAACGTTGCCTTTGTTCAATTGACTGGAATGGCTTATCAAGTGATCGAGCAAGGGAAACTTATTGCTCACACTTTAGGGGTTAAGCTGCGAATCCATAAAATACAAATCAATCGTATGTTTTACCAAGTCAATGTTTAATCACTGGTGTTCTTTCCTAATTACTATGCAAATACGTATTTCCTTAGCCATCTTGCACAAATGTTTCATTTTATTTTTTCAGCCATGCTAAGGGAATCGTCAAGTTTCACACGTACATACCGCAGTTTTCCGTTTTATTTATTACCAAATTATAAATATCACTTGGTCATACGTGTATTGGGCAAAATATTAACCATTTTGTCTTACTGCTAGCCATTGAAATTGTGTATTCTTACTGGAAGAATCTGTTTACTTTTTATTTTTACTATTTTTTAATTGTTATCTTGTTCTTGTACTTCTCTGTGAAGGTTTATTGATAATATCACCTAAAATCATCTTATTGTTAACTAATATAAAGTTACTGTCTTTATTTCCTCTTGTAGAGAGGAAGTTATTTTCTAATCTGGCGTTTTACTTCGCCTTTTTCTTTGTAACGATTATTTTATCCCTTCACTTTTTCTCGATTTAAGTTAAGGACCAAATGCGCTTGCGCTCGTTCACCAAATCCTATCCAGTTAGTTGGACGACTCTCCGCTAGATGCCGCATCGGGAGCCTTTGGAAGCCCCTTAGGAGGGAGGGTATTTTATTTTCGATACCGCCACCTCAATCCTTATCTGTCCTGTCTTTGGGCTTCTAAGGTAAAAATCCCTGAGTGGGGACCCCTGGAATATCTTCTAGATATTCTATCCTTTCATAAATAGGGGATTTTGCGAGATGGCACGAGGGCTTGAGTGACGGAACGGGATGGCATTATTCTCCATGTCAGAGCTGCTTTTTTCTTTAATCTTTCCTTCTCTATCAAAAGGAAGGAAAATGGGACACAGGATGATGGGTAACATTTCCACATCCATAGAGGAAATTCCGTTCTCTTAGTGGAGTGGCCTTGACAGAGGGAACGTGCCCGGGCATATCTCTTTTTACAATTCAGATTATAACCCTCTGGGTGAATCGTATCCTATGGATGTATAGAATTTATTTATTTCGAAATTCTCTGGAAGAATTTGTGAAGGATATTACGTGACCAAAGATGTTTTGTAACCCTTACCTTTTTATTACTGACAGCCGTGCCTTACTATTTACTTTTCAACTATATAAGTGCATACATGTTGAATATGTTCAAGGAAATAACGTAGATACAAAAGGTAAGAGGTAAAATTATTTCATTTAAATGGGTTCTTAGTCTGGTATTACATATATTATTGCATATTTGGTGGAAAAGAGTTGAGTAAAATCCGTCGCAATAATCTCACTAGAAGACAAATTCGGATCAATTCAAAATCTGAAAAAATATCGCGGAAAGAATTAAAACGGGATATGATTAAGAGATAATTTCGAGGATAGAAGAAAGAAGCTTAATAAACCTTTGCACAAGGTTCGAGGAAAGATGTTTCTTTTGATATTGTTCTCTCTCTCGCATACTCATTTACTTATATACATATTAATATTAAAATACGTTTAAGAGGTTTAAAATCTCATTTAGCCGGTTTTGTCGGCGTTCCTCTTCTCATTCCCCGGTATTCCGAGAAAACTGCGGTGTCCTATCTAGAAATGCCGGGAATGAGAAGAGGAACGCTGACAAAAACGGCTATTTGAGGTTTTAAACCTCTAATTCCTTAATTAACCCTTAATTCCCAGCCATGTCCTTATTTTCCATTCTTTATACTATAATACGTGATAAGTTGAATAATATACCTTTTTGGTATTTTTCTGATCCAGTTACCCTGCATCTACCTCTAGTAATGTTTCAGTCACCTTGCCTGGAAATATTAAGTAGTAAAATAGTAAACGTATTGGGTATTCCTGAATCTAACATTCCCATGTGTTCTAACTTCTATCGCCTGTCCCAATTCGAACCCTGTAGCATCGGCTCCTAAATTTCTGACTACCCCAGGTGAGCTTCAAAATGGGCACTTGCCTTCAATTGTTAAGCAGTAATGGATTGTAAGGCATGGCCACTTATCCCCTAGCGTACAGTTCGTTACAATATAACGCAAAGCTAACCTGTTTCCGCTACCTTGTGAAACGAGGACATGCTGTTCTCACCGGAGTCATGTAATGCATTGTTACGTGCCGTAACTGTTCTTACGGTCAAACATAAATCACGTTTAATTTAGTCGATGGAGCTTAAACTTTATTAGGTTGCTCGAATAATGTATTTATTATGTATCGTTGATTCGTGTGATTGATGATAAACTTCTTCGATTAAGAGTAATGATAATAGTTTGAGCCGCTGCATTGCAAAAATAGGAGCTAAACTGATGACAGCTTAAAGTTATACAAAAGTTAAAAGTACCTGCCCGGAAAGTAGGAGACCCGGGTTCGAATCCCAGGCATGTCACTATTTTTCACTTCTGTATAACTTTGGGTTAGGTAGCACACTTTCAGGTGCTACTTAACAAAAAAATCACTTTCCATCCTTTGATGAAAACTTGTCAAATCCGACACATTTTCAAAAGCTATTGATCAACAGTTATGTTATAATTAAAAATCTAAACCATTTGATAAACAACATCTATGAGATGAATAAACTGTAGCACTTTAAACTTACTTAATTTTATTCTTGTGGTCACTTTTGAACTTCAGTATTTTACGACGAATATATTCGTATCTCCCAGAATTACTGATAAGAAAATGTGTACTTTAGACAGAACTATTATAGAAGAATAAAATTATGTTACCCCGTTCTCGGATAAAATATTCCGTCTACAAATACTTCAAACGAACATTGGATCGATTTCGATGCATGCAATATTTAAAATCGAGGTTGCACATCTCATTTCGAGATCCATACATCATATGTGATTAAGTTCAGTTTTTTCCTAAATATACCGTGAAAATGTATCAAGCGGACTTGTGCGTTTTAGTTTTATTTTCAAAGTTAAATCTTCCTCACCAGGTATTGTTCTTCTTAGTAATTTCCATTCTAACTGAATGAAAAAAAAAAAACGTTGACATTGAATTATTTCGTGAAATTGGCGTCTCGAAATGAGTGAGTATTCTCCTGACTGTCCGTTCCCCGTAAGAATTTTGCATTGATCTGTAATCGCGATTGTTCCCGAAGCGGTGCATTGCGGGTTGACCGGAGACGAGACGGCGGGCCGCCGAGCGGCAGTATATTGAACTCCTTTTCATCGGGGATAACTTTAATTGGGTTTTGGAGGATCCCATTGCGTCTAACTTTCTTCTCATGGCCACTCCTCTCACTTCCGCTCGCACAATTGAGCACATTCCGCGGAAACTTTCAACCCATCCTCATCAACCTTGCCGACTTCTAAGGATTCCTTTACGATTCCGTGGAGATATAATGACTATGCCCCGAAGTCTCGAATAGTTATTCAGGGTTGAGTTATAGAATTGAGCATTTTCACTCGTCACGGGAATTTCATTTCGGGAAATTCATCTGCGAGCGAATTTTGAGAGCTCTCCATTTCAATGATTTCATTGTGTTTCTCAATTTTAATTATCTGTTTACTGACGTAAAGTCTCTTAGATTTTTTTTGGCCATCACATGTGCTTAGGAAGTAGTTTGCTGACTAGTTTCCTATGCCTCATCATATTGTATCATTATATTGTATCATCATATTTTATGGATTGTATATATCTTCGGTTTGACATTTTTCTAATGTTTATCGGTATGAATTATATTTATATCGCACATCCTCTCTCTAGCTTATTTTGATTGTCGGTAAAAGTAGTCAGGAGTAAAATATAAGCCTCTGTCAGTTTCTTCGGCGATATAAAGGACAGTAGTTGTACTTCTCCTCTAAATCTACTATTGGTCTTATTTTAATTTAGGTAAATTTTACCTTATTCTCTTTTCCCATGAAAATATTTTATTCGCGATGATTAATCAGGTTTTACGTATGCTGCATAATGTACACAATTGCCATAATTGTTCACACTTATTCCTTGCTACATGTAATCCTTTTATACTCTGCTTATATATTTTTTCCCCTTCCATTTCGAGAAAATTCGGGCAGCTCTGCGGTCATAGCTCAGCCAATTATTTGTTGCAAAGGGTCCATCCCTAGTGGGTTATTCCACTGAGAAATGAGTTCTGCGTGCATGTGCAGAAAAGGGAAGAAGGCGTGAGTCATGTAATGAAGGGTGGAACTGGGGAGATGACTAGATTTATTAGGAGCTAGATAACTTAGTTCGTCTGCTTTTATCGAGGGTGATTCAGAGTAAAAGACTTCCAGAATCCCCATAAGCTCTATTGGAGCGTCAATTGTAGTACGTGAACTTGGCTTTTCGCTTTTTTGTTCAAGTAGATGCGAAATTTACTGTAATTGTGATTCATGCAACTAGGGTATTTACTGAAAGAAAAAAAACGCAACATTATGTTCACAAAATAATTCACATCGGCAAATACTTTTTCAATTATTATTGGTGATCAGATTATTGCTTGCAGCCGAAACCGGTAATCTCCAAGTAAACTTCTTGTAGAAAAGTAATAGTACTACTCTTGTCCTTCATTATGAAGCTCAATTTCCACAACATTCGGCCACCTCCGTGGATTTTACAATTATTATTAATTTTTTGTGAAAAATATGTTACTTGTGAAATAATTACTGTTTTATTGTATTCTTAAGAATTATATTAATGTAGTGTACATTTTCAGTCACAATACAGTATTTCATGATCCTTTTTGTATTATGATGTTTAAGATGAATTTTAGCGAATAATATTACTTATCAGAGATGGCTCTTAAGGTTATATTTAAATCCTCTCTTGTTCCTCTTAATTATTTGTTCATTACATTATATCGCAGATTAAAATAGGCACGTGTTACTCTGATGTAAGAATTAAAAGTAGGGTATCTCTCATGATATAACGAGGGAATATTCATTTCTGTGAGAGTTTTATAATTCATTCTAACGAACTTGATGGAAAGAAATTCAAGGTATAACAGACACTTTATTCACTTCTCGTGAGAGTTAGGTAAGTTCTCATTGAAAGCATTAAGAAAATGGAATTGATACTAGACGTAAGATGGTAATTTAACTGTAGATTTCAGTACCTAATTCTGTTCTCCATTGCCATCAGGTAGATCGATCGGAAATCGAATGCCTATCCAGAAATAGTAGCCTGTTCAAGAACACTGACGTATAATAAGTATAAGCACGTTATTACTCTTAGAGAGTAGAGTCCAGACAAAGACTTTTAGTTAAAAGCGCTGAATATTTCTTTTTCATTTATGATCAGAGTTAGAAGGGAGGAGATTAGAGTTTGATTGAAGTTACCAGAAAACTTAGGTTGGAAAGTTGGGTGGATAGTCTAGGGAAAGGTTGTACGCTCTCCCTGCTTCAATTTTGCTGCTCTAATAACTGCCATAATACTTCAGAAGTTGGCACGAAGTCAAATTTTTGTTCATTTATTTTGCCCGTCACCGATATCATCTGTCTGTGACACTGTCATCTGGTTTCTATGGATGGAACGGAACTAAAGTCTAAACCAAGACTGGAATGTGACTACTTGAAATACTACGATTTAATTTGTCTTTAATCGATCCGAATCACTGTTATTTAAAGTATCAAATTAAGATTCATTAAAAGAGGTAAGTTTAAAGATCTTTAATATAACTGTCGATTTCTTATCAAGTCGTCCTAAAGCGATGATTCCATCGGGATTCATTTAGTCTGAAAAAGCTGTTTAATAAGCCCATATGTTTTTATTCATCCATACAGTTACTACATTCTATAAAAAAGTACCTTATGCTACCTTGATGCTGTAGAAGCCCATTGTAAATAAAATAAATGCAGTTATTTATCGGGAAAGTTGTATTAACATGACCCGTATCAGTTCAACGAAGTTGAATCTTAAGGTTGAAGTTGCAATCTCTCCTCTATTTTATATTCTATACAATTGATTTTGTTACACTTTTCGTACTTTTCTTATTCCAATTTGTAATTAATTCCTACATTGCTGTAATTTAGGGTGATGTCCCATTACCTCGATTAATTGATGATTCATTTAATATGATTGAAATATCTTAGTTCTTCTTAGTAGTATCAAATTAGCTGGGGTAATGTTCACATTTTTCTGGTTTCCTCTCAAAGAATCTCTTTCAGTCGTAGGTACGCTGGACTTGTTAAGGAACTAATTTCCGACTTCCTCCTTCCCTATGAGGACTTTTTGTAACATAGACTTAAGAAGTTGCCGTTTGGTGCCTCTTTTTCTCCCCATCATCCGATCTAACGAAGTTACATTTTACGCTTTCTTGTTGACACAGGAAGTTAAAGCTTGAAGCTAGACTTTAATTAATTACAGTTCCTCGCGGAAATTCCACACGGCTAATTTCAACGATTTCTTCAATCAACTGATTCAATAAAAGTGGAATTAGATTGAAAAAGGCTGTGCACGATAGAGGATAATTCTAGCTTGCTCCTTGGACGTCTTATATTTAACATCTCGCTTTGGTATTATTCCTGTATTTAATTAAGTAACTGTTCCTTTACTGTAGTGATTTCATTGAAATCATAATCGGTGTATTTTCTTTCCTAAGTTCCCGATAAAGTATTTATAATTAACGCGATATGTGGTACCGTATCACGGCTTACGTATAAATTAAAAGAATTCAATATAGGGTAATGTTTTATTCATTTTGCGAGGATATGAATGCAGATTAGTGGAAGTTCATCAACAGTCTATGAAATGTTCCCTATTTGTTTTTAAAATTATAACTATATGTTTCAAGTTCATTATTGTTCATTCAGTGATTTTCGGTGAACATTTTAACATTTAGGCTCCTGTTTTATATCTAATATTTCATAACGTATAAGTTATTTATTGCAACTGATAATCGTTTATTCTCTTTTATCACTGTTTTTAATTTCGTATTTGTATATTCATCTAGATAATGAATTATTGGTTTAGATCTTTGCATTACGTTTTGCGATATATATATATATATATATATATATATATATATATATATATATATATATATATATATATATATATATATATATATATATATATATATATATATATATATATATATATATATATATATATATATATATATATATATATATATATATATAACAAATTTGTTTCTCAAATAATTCTTAGTGATTCCCGTCATAATCTAGTATTTATTATTTTTATAAGGATTTAGATCCATGTATTGATTTCTGAAGAAATATTACTCCACAACGCCTATCACTTTATTAGTTCCGATGCGTATTATCCCAACGCCATAGCTGTAATTTCCCAAACATCCCTTCAAAATATTTCCCTCCTCGACTTCATTTTCTCATCATTATGAGAAACCCTACATCCTCTTGCGTCCTAATTTAAATGTTATGATCATGTTTCCCCCCTTCGTCCAAACTCTTCGGATTCTTATCGCTTCTCCCCCGGAGAGAACGAGAAGAGAAGATTGTAGGCGTGTCGCATCAGTCCGGGCTAGAGGTCATCGGTGGCCTTTGGGCTTCTCATTCCGTCCTTTCTCCCCTTTTCGCTCCATCCATCCTCCAAGATGGTCTTTTGTGTTTATTCATCCCTCTTCCAATCTCCCATCTTTATCTCCTTCCCTTTGCCCGTCTTTTTCGCCGGTCGAATCAAAGGTACTCACGGCTTCCTCCCCACCCTCTTTCCCATTCCCTCCAACTCTATTTATTTTCGCGGAGAATGGTGGGGAAGGGCGAATGAGAGAGGTAATGAGAGAGAGAAAGGGGAGTATTTCGCGTGACTTTCTCTCAGAAGCCTTTTCATCTTACGCCGAATACCCCTAGGCCCTGCCATAGAGAACGGTTCCCGCTGTGTCTAAATATGACGTAAAAGGTTGCATTTTCCTTTTCGTTGTCACGGTAGTCTCTTGTTTGCTTCCCTCGTTTCTGCTGCGCGGGATTTTTCTTGCTGGGTTTTTTTTCGGGCTGCGCTTCCTTTTTTAGTCGTCCCCTTTATTTCATTGAATTTTGCTCGATCGCGATGCGTAAATTACGGTTTGGGAATGACAGCTGTCATCTGCTCTCAAGAGGTCGGTTCATCTGCTAGGTTTGGCAGGAAAACAATTTTCGCATATCCGATATCTAGATGATTGTTTTGTAGAAGAAAAATCTTGTGAACTTTTTTCTATCGATGATATTTTACCATTTTTAATGTGGAGAATATGGTGAAGATGTTAAAATGAAGTAGTTTAGTCAGTCACAATCTTTTCATCTTCTTGGCAAACTAGTGTATTTTCGCTCATTGTACATACTTTAACCACGCATTTTTTATGTTCAGTAAAAATTCGAAATGACGTATAAAAATACAGTGTGCTGGTTTTACGCGCAGAAAATTTCAGTTAAATCCATATATAAATAGAGTATAATATGTGATGATGCTATTTATTATCACATTATATTATTTATTAACATGAAATTAAACGTATGAAGTAACAGTGGAAATGACGCAGAACACAAAATCTATATGAGTCTCCGTTTGAGGACTGATTAACTAGAATTGAATAATTCTCTATGCAACTACCTTTAATGTACCGTTGTCGATTGCTCAGGAAATATAATATCTTTATTGTTTCCGATCGGCATTGAACAATTTGAATACATAATGGTGAAAGCTAATTTATACCTCTTTCTTACAGTCAGAGTATTTCATTTTTTGCTCCACGTTACATAGAAATGAATTAGTCTTGGAAGGAGTTAAGGCGAGGACACAATCGACGTGTACGCAAGACTTGAGACGTGACACTTGTACGTTATACTTGGAACTTTGTACTAGCGGACACAGAACGTGAACGTGAACCTCAGCCAATCAGAGACATCAGAAAGTCCTAGGGAAACATGGACACTCGTAGGCGCTATGCGCGCTGAGGGTTCTAACATTTACAAAGAGATGAAGAGAAGAATAATCTTATAGAATGATGGATGAAAACTAGGCAATTATTATGTAGTTCGGTTTAATAATTATGGCTTATTGATTATACAAATCTTCGGTCTGTATTGGGGGCCCCCAAATAGTAGTATTTGTATTTATCTTTAGATGGCGCAGCTATCGCTAGGTGAACCCTGATTGGTTGTCCGTGTAATAATAATAATAATAAATGGCCTTTATTCGGACGAGATTGAGACTAGAAAGTCTCTTCTTACACTTAACCCATCGTAATATGCGAAACAGAAAGAAAGAGATAGTTTGCAAAAGTACACGAAGAAAATTAGTATGTGGATTTTTAAAAAAACCTAAGCTGAGGGCTCAGGAAAAATTTCCACTGCAGGAAAACACTCCCTAGAAGGGGAGTGTGAAAAACCTGCGAAACCTACAGGTAGAAAACAGTATTTTGTGAAGAAGGAGAATAAAAGAATTATGAAAGACAAGTAGAGAATAGATACAAATTATGCAAAAGAGACAATGCACATTCACTACAAGCAATCAAATCAAATAAAATATCTTCACAATTGACACTAAACCTAAATACAAGAATTGTAGCATTAAAAAAAAACTGTCCGGTGCCATTCATTTATACACGGCCAACTTTTGTAGGTTTCAAGTTAACGCTACAAATCTTAATTACACGTTGATTGTGTCCCAGCCTTTATTCACTGGTGATTTTTAACATTTGGCAATCTGGAATTACAAGTTCTATCAAAAGAGAGATTTGAATCCATAGATTATCTACCAGGAATTTTCAATAGAAAAAATAATTTAGTCTCTTAAACTGTTAATTTTTTATTAACGCTACTACTCGTATACTCACTCTATGGCAGATAGCCGTCTTAAAATAAAATAATTCATTATACGATTATGACTACAAGTAACAATTGCGTGAAAATTAAGTCTGATGTAACTTCATAAACCCTTGCTTTAAATAATTTTAATGTTCATAATTATCCTTAACGGCATTAAGAAGGATTTTTTTAAATCAAGGCAGTTCTCATTCCTGAGGAAATATGCCCCTTTGTTTACGATCCATTGATTTAGAGCTCTCCCTCTCGTTATTTTGTTCAATTTAAATTCATTATTAATTTTACCACATTCAAGTTGGCTTTGACGCATTAATCTCTAATAAATCTCCAGTTCTCTCTCCCTGAAAGCATTTCCCTCAGACCTTTTACCCATCACGCAAAAGGTGAGCGACCGTTCCCTCCTTTCGTGTTGACCGCCGTAACGCAGCGCATGACGTGTATGGTAACCCCTTCGAAAATCGGCGTAGGAAAAATAAGCGCCGTGGATGTAGGCCACCCAAAGTTTTCTGGGAGAAGCGCGGGTTGCCGACGTGTGCAGGGGGCGGAAGTCCGTCATAGCTGTAGGTATCCGCGCAGGAAATTAACGAGGAGTTGATGGAAGTTCCCTATCACCTTCCAGCCCTTCTTTCCTCTCGCCTATTCCCGCCTTCTTTTCCATCGTTCTCCGAGATTGGCTGCGGCGTGGAGGGATGGAAGAAGAAGGCAAAGAGGATTATGCATCGCCTTCGGGTTTCATTAGCACGTTTTGATAGACTTTTCAAATTCCTCCTCATCTCGAAAGTTCCAAGGCAAAATGTTTTTGGAAATTTTTTGAAGGTTTTATTTATGAAGGTGGAATGGAAAGATCCCTTCTTATCTAGTTTTAATTTTTTCTATATCCGCCCGCTCGCAGGCTAATACGGGTTCGCCAAGCGTGTTCAATTAATAGAAGTGGAGGGGCTCGACAATTAGGAGACGTATTTCCTACCTTACGTAATTAAAAATGTTAGAGCCGGAATTTTTAACTCTTCAATTACGCCCGCTCTCGTCGGGGACGTTTTATCTCATCTCATAAATTAATTTATCGATTTTTGTGTCGCGGAGTCTTCGCTCCCTT
Organism: Sympetrum striolatum; assembly: GCA_947579665.1. Lineage (NCBI taxonomy): Eukaryota > Metazoa > Arthropoda > Insecta > Odonata > Libellulidae > Sympetrum > Sympetrum striolatum. The sequence goes on from OX388341.1 coordinate 18,414,234, forward strand.
ACAGATGTTAGCCAGAATAAGAAAGAGTTTTTAATATTTTTCTTCGACTTCGAAGGTACTTGGTGTTCTTTATGACTAGGGGCTCAACTTCTTCCAAATCAAGTATGCTTAGTGAAATTAAAAGCTGACGATATTTGGTCGTGTAGAACGCCAAAAAACGATAAGGTGGCCTAAAAACTAGATAAGTCCTCCTTTAAAGATTTACTCCCGTTGAGAGAAGAGTCACTTCTGCGCGTAAGCCGTAATTATTCAATTTCAGCCAAAAATGCAAGAGTTAGTTGATGCTTTATTTGCAGATGCATTGAGTTTACTTGGAAATATCTCGCGAATTTCGGCTGAAATTATAACCGTAGCCAAGTTATGAATTTTCGGAACTCAAGAGTTCGCTTTTTAATCTAAGTCTCCTCAATTTGTTTGACCTACATATTTTTTCGTTGTATGGTAGGTTGTTATATGTTTCAATGACGCCAAAATCGTTTGAATTGCTAGCAACAGTTCCGTCGGTAATACAGCATCAAGTATTTCATTTATCAGGGTATATTAGAAGTTCTTCGAAATTTTTTAGTTATTTTATCGATATTTTTCTTTTTTCTTCATCTTTCATTGCAGCCTTAATTTTTCTATCATTGTCACTGTGTTGATTGATATTAGATAGCTCGTTTCGGCAGCCACATAATATCTTCAGCTCTATATGTCTCGACATCCCTCATATCATCGGAGATGATCGGTCACTACGTAAAGAAGGTAGTTTAACACATTATAATACTCAAGAGTAATACGTTTTCATCAAAATATCTTGGGTCAATTCGAAATCGTTCGTTGAAAACACACAATCAAAAATAGTTTTCTGAAGTTCCATTTGTGTTTGTGGTTCTTCTAGATTTTTTCCGACAGCTTCTTCTCTATTGAATACAAAACATTTAAAAAAGATTTCTCGAAATTCATTCTATTTCTTGGAAAACTATCTTCACTAATAATGAATAGGAGGATGTGTTGATAACTATGGCGATATCGTTGTCTCTGAGGGTATTAAGGATTTGACAATATCTCTTAAGAGATTGGTCTTGAGAATGCTTTCTCGTTGGGCGTTAGAATGACTTGGCGCCCGTAGCGTTTCTCATGTGGATGCAGACTAATGATAAACGGATTGCGGAATTTCATTCCCGACGCAGCGAGTGCGCCATTCACGAACTTGTAATTTGGGTTTTTCAAAGTTTCCCTTTTGTGCGCTCTCGGAAGAACTTTGTTAGTTTCTCGCAATATGAGAAAGAGCCTTGTTTCACCCCAGGGCACGAATGAGAAAGGATGGCTGCTTTGCCGTATTGCCACCCGCTGAGTTGCTCACGCTGCTAACGTAAGCTGCTGCCGCTGCTCCGTTAAATTAGGTCGTAGATTTGGCCTTTATACGAATTCATGGACTTTTCTTGTTTTTAAGTAGAAATTTTTTGAAGACTTTAATTCAGACATTTTATTTACGAGTTATTTTTATCACTAAACCATCCTTTCTAAACCCTTTAGACTCGCAGTTTCTTTCAAAACATTCATCGTGTATTGCGGCCCTCTTGCCAAGGTATTTCTACTCAGGATAAGCTGGATGACTGGTATTAAACCGATATTTAGTTCCCTGTTTCCTAACCTAGATTAGGAAATAGCTTTGATATTTAAAATTCAAATGAATCTCACAGGAGGGTAATTTAAGCTTGGCATTGAATATATATTGATCAATAACCCGAATCATAACCAAATATTCATAATCGAGTATAGATTTTGGCCTCATGATCTCCCTATAAATTCCATACCGCTAAAATGTATCGAGCTGTACGTAAATATTTTTAATTTGATATGATAATCATTCTAGTTGATATCAAATTAAAAGAAAAGTGTTTGTTCAACATTTAATCAATCAAGTCCTAGAAACCTTCGACGCATTTGTACATCAGTACTTCCATTACTGCGTTCGTCACTATTTGTCTTCATTAGGTAATTTAATTAAATCATTAATTTTTTATATTTGCTGCTACATATTTTCCCCTTATTATTGATTCTAATTGTTCTTCAATTGAAATTTTATGATGTCCATAAATTGCTTTTATCTATAGGAGCGTACATACGTGTGGGGCTTATTTAGCATGTTCGTCATAGTTCTTGCATTTAACCTTATGGAGATAATTTATCTGGCATCCCTTACTTTTAATCATAGCAATTAATCATTTTTATGTACAAGTTACATAGAGAGAGCTATTGAAAGAAGCTATTTGATATTTCATCATTTAAAGATATTCTCTTATATCTACGGAAAGAATGAGATATTAAAATAAAAATTTTACCTTATTCTATTCGAAGAGAATATATGCAAATTAAAATGCGCTAAATTTATTTCTATATTTTGTATTATTAATTATCTATGATTAGATGTCGATACTGGCATTATTCCAATTATTTCCTTTGTTAGCTTTCTCTTTCCCTCAAGCAAAGTTTTCGCTTGTGCCCACCGTCTCCATCTCATAACGTTATAACTTACGATCGGAGTTGTCTGAGCAGGCGAACGTTGTAATTAAAACCGCATCCAACGTAAATTGTATGGTATTACTTTCCGCCCGGAATCTGCATTTATTGTTCATCGAACACGAGTCACAAATTGCGGTACGAGTACCATCCTGGGCGTATTCGTTTTCCCATATCGATGACGTCGTTGCAATCGATCCAGGCTTCGTGGTTTATTGCACCGACGGAATTCGCAGCCGTAGAATTCTTAAGTAATTTAACGGCACTTGCGTAAAGCAAATCGATGGATTTGGTTAATTCGAGCATTTATCTCGATCCCCCCCGGAGGCGGAGCCGGGCCCATTTGACGGCTCGTTAATTCAAATTCTTTCGGTAACAAACAGCCCCATTCGCCCGTCGATAAATAACTTCCCATCCTCCGATAAACAATTTCCTGGAGAAAATATCCCCGAGCCGTGATTGGATGGAGGGTTTTCAGCGTAGATTTACCATCGTAAACGATTGGGCGTTGGCGGATTCTGTCCCCTTTCTTCGCCAGTCTGTTGCTCTCATCTCTTCTGCAAAGGCTGCGGTGTGCACACAATGTTTGCGCGTGGGAGGAGTCGTTAGGATGTGCGGCAAACCCTCCGTGGAGAGATCTCGCGCAGCGAAAAAAATCATACGGTACCGCCCTCGCCCCGTGGACTTATGCAAATTAGTAGCTTCCGTCCGCTTTTCCTTTTAATTCTGATTTGCTTTTATTTGCCCCTCGTTCGAGGGCAACGTTTCATTTTTCTGGGTTATTTTTGGCTCGGTTTGTAATTTTGAACGTGTGGAGACGTTATTTTTTCCGACTGCTCTCTTTCCTTAAGTATTTTAGTCTCTATTTGCCGTTGTTTGGAGTGATGGGTAAATGTATTTTTCAATCTTTGGAAATAGCCGAAATCTTTATGTGAAATTCTCGTGAATGTCTTTTCTTTTCACGAAATAGGTTTTCTAAATTTGTGCGTAGGAAAAGTTAAGCTGAAAATTCGGAATTCACCTCGCATATTTAGAATTTTCTTTCATATGAATCGTAAGCACTCATGACTCTAAAGAGTTAATGCAAAATATTTCGTTTAACGTTATTTAGCTCGTAACTGGGACATATATCCCACTACACAAAAAATAGTTTTATTCAAATCTCCCAATACCAAAGTTTATTGTTAGGAACGTCAAAAAATGTCAATCTTAAGAGAAGTATTTCGTAAAGTCTACTCTCCTAGCACGTTACGTTATGTTTAGAAGTCTTGCACTTGTTTTGACTAGGACATATTCTTCATATCCTTTCTCTGAATATATTTTCCCACCAACTGATTGTCTCAAAACGCGTCGTCTCAACTCATCAACATTTCCCTTCCCTTTCTTTTCTTCCTCGAGGGGTGACTGCTATTCAACTACGAATAGAAATATCCAGTTTCCCACCTTGCCGTTCTCATAGCCTTCCTTTCCCCTATGCCATTGTTTCTCCAAATCTTGTTAAAGCCCCTCCGAGCCCATTTGTTGTGTAACTCATTCTGCAAATATACGCACATTAGTGCGTGTAAATAGGCTCCTCCTCGAAAACAAATGTATACTGGGACTATCATTTTCCATATACTGCCTGCTGATCTACTCATTTAGCATGTTGTTTCTGTTCTCTAATAAGCTTTATTTTTCGCGTTTAATCGATATTTTTACCATATATTATCATATAAATGTTCATTTTTTCACAAATGGACTCCTTAACTTCTCAATCAATGCAAATTTTTAGAATTGGCAAAGACAGGAATAGAACATCCATGTCGAAGTTTCATACTTTTAATTTATTGGTTAGAAATTTTCAAGTATTTGTTTGAAATTTGAAAGTGTAGATGAGTTAGTTTCAGGTTTAATCGCTTAGCACTGACAGCATAAAGCTTTGTATGACTTATATTTATGATTTTTTATATCGCCAAAGATATAAGGATATAGTTGTGATTGATAGAGAATATTTTCTATAATTTGAATAAATGTAATACTTATAGCAGATGGTACTTCCAATACGCGGAAATGTACTTCTTAAGAATTATTAAAAAACTATGAGCAACGTTAAACGTTCCCTCGGCGTGTACTCACTATTGGATGGGCATTCACGTAACAGATGTAAAAGTATAGAATTTTTGAAAAGTTATGCAATAATTTATATACATGGAATTTATAAAAAATCATTCAGTTATACATCTACGGAATAAAAATCTTCCTAATAATTTTAGTTACTTAAATTACAGCAAATGTCGGTTGGATGGCACTGCAAAGATTTTACTGATCTTGTGCAGTTTAAAAATGCATAAGAGAACCTTTATCTTAGGTTTTTCGTGTTGCTGGTTTCTTTTATGCGGTTTCCTGTCTCCCGCATACCTCACGTAGTTCATTTCGAGTTGCGGTATTCATTGTAATATGTGACTACGCTCGCGTCTCTCCTACCGCCCATTTCTCTCCCTTGCGGCTCTCCACGCTGGGGTAGAATGAATCTATACTCTGATGAAATAAGGCAAACCTCCTACATTCTCGCGTAGTTGATTAGAGCTACCCCTTTTCTTCATTTCCGTATCACGCGACGGCTGTTTTCTTTTCGTCGTACGGGAGAGTTTGTATGCAGGGGAACATTAAATAGATTGAAAGTTTAAATGGGAAAATATTTTGGTAAAAAAATGGAATGTTTCCAGTCTTCTCCTTAAGTCGTGTTTCCGATTAACGATCACGCAGACGATTTCAATTAATATCCTGGTAAATATAAAATATTATATCTTTTTCAAAGGTATGGTTTTTGAAATATTTTTGGCGTTTTTATTTAAGAGATTTTGTAAATTCAAATTCAAATCCTTGGTGTCCATGATCCATAAAAATTTCTCTGAATCCGGAATTGTGGTTACTCGCAGATTGCATCACGCATGATCTAGAAGGATGTAACAATTGCCCTTTCGAATTCTGGGACCTCGGACTACGTTTACAATGAACTCGCATGTATGCGATCCTTCCTTTCTCTTTCAAACATTAATTATTCGCAATTATTTGCATGCTTTCAAATCCATTAATTAACATGGCTCTGAACCATTCAGTTTACAGAATTGTATTATAATTTTCTCTTTAAATTATAATGATCTTATAATTAATTGTGTTTGTGCTTGACATTGCTTATTTTAATAACAAAGGAGTTAATTTAAATGTTTTATTGAACCGCCATTTGGATGTTTTTTTTAAATATTTTACCGAATTACTATCGTTCCTTAATTTTTTTATGCATCTCATTATCCTGTCCACATTCTTTCATAAATTCGACCGATATGATTAGCAAGCGTTCGGAAAATGGGATTTCTTCAAAGTAAAGGAAATATTTTGTTTTTGATAATGTGATACCTATCCATGTTACGGTGATCCATATCCATGTTCAGTATTATCTTCATGGTCCTTATGGTTGGAAGTTTCTGGGTGATACATGTAGTAAAATTACTGTGTGGACTATCGTTATTTTTTTAATCTAATAAATTTAATTTTCCTTTGCTGCTACAGATAGATTGCGTTTCATTATCCTCTTTCCCGTATTTGTGATACCAAATTGAGGAGTTAAGTACTACGTTTCGACATATCCCGTGCGGCCTACATCTTGGAAGTTATTAGCCCTTTGGCCGCAGTAGCGTTTATCCATCGCAGATAACTATCCTCATTTCATACGTAAATTGGTTGAAAAGTATCGTGTGGAATCTTTCATAGCCGTCATTATTCAATTCAAAGTTCTCAATTTCCCTCCGAAGCCCCGCAGGCATATTATACTTGGAGGAAACCGGTTTTGACACGCAGGTCCAACATGGATGTCAAAAGAAGCTCAATCTAGTCGATTATTTCTTAATGATGGTAATATACAGATGAATCTTTTCTATGCTTGAGTTGAATTATTCTTTCGTTACATGCATACATTCAGATTGTAACTAAATAAGTTGGTTGATTTGTCTCAATCCGAATGTTGAAATCCGTATTTTAATTCTTAATTCACCTTCCAGATTCCAGAGTTAGTTACGAAATTTTATATATCTGTGTTTAATATTTATAAGTAAAAAATGATTCGTTCTGAATGATTTTAATGTTTCTTTAATGGTGTGAATGTTAAATACCCTGGTGTTGATTTTTCTATTGCATATCCATAATCAGTGAATGAGTTTGAAAGCGTATTTTATAATTAGTAATTCATCCGACATCTTTGTAAACTACTTATCGAAAGTGAAATATTTATATATCCTCTTTTCATTTGGTTTTAAAATTAGTTTAACTAGACCATAAAATATCCTCACTCTACGTAAGATTAACTTTTTCTTATTTAATCCTCCTTAACTTATCAAAGAAGATATAAATGCAGCAGAGGTTAAAGCATCCGTCTATAGTTTGCTTGTGAGGAGCCATCCATAGCGAGAAGGAGAATTCTACTCTTTTCAGCATCGTTGCGGCAAACTCGGATCATTTCCCTCGTTATAACTTCTAGTTCCGGCGACTACTAAGGACCGCAAATGTACCATTTCCCACTTCCGCTCCATTGCAGGACTACGGCCCTTGATAGTAGTTTTCCGAGGTCAGGCGTGCGTAACGTAGGAATGCGGAATTTTTCTTTCGGAGAAGAAACGGGGAAGTTGGAACAAAAGGGTTGGAAGGCGGTCAGGGAGACAAATGCCTGTTTATGGCCCAGCGAGTGCGAGAATTGTAAGCAGTCGGGGGTCTTTAGGAGCTCTGGGAAGGGGCTGCGGGGTATCCCGTCACGTTCTTTGCTGGAAAAAGGGGTAAATGGAAGGAAAGATAAATAAGGCTGCCATAATGCTTTACCTATATGAGAAGAGAGGCGCGTGTGGCTTCGTCGGTTAGAGGTTGAGTTTGCGGAACGTTGTTTTTATTCCCCTCGTTTTTTAGAGGAAGCCTTGGTTGGAGCGTCGGTCTAATTGATGGATACCTGGACTGCGGGTGTTTTTGTCTTTTTCAAGACCGAGCTTTATGTGAGGGCTAAAGAGGTGACGTGAGGTAACAAAGGCCAGAGGATCACGTGATCCGGAGCCTATCCCGGAAGGAGTATCGTGTTCCGCTTGTGATTTATTTCACCTCTTTTTGCCGCGTGCTCTTCCCCCTTTTCCTAATTCTGGAGACGTTATTTCGGAGATTTAGTATTGTATTCGCAATTGGGTAGAGTGCTGGGTTGTGGGACCTTTTGTTGATTCGTTCACCTTCGTGTGTTTATGGGACCTTTTGTTGATTTTGATGGCACATAAGAATATGATTTAGCGGTGGTGAGTGAATATGCAACTTCATTCTGTACAGTATTATTATGGTTGGCCGATTTTTCATTGAATTAATTTAATATTCGTACCATAAAGGGTTTGAATATATCGCTCTACTCAGTTGTGGATTTTTCCTGGAATCATGTCATTTATGTGAAATCCTAGCATGATACATTAACGACTGCGAATTGTGAAGCCATTAATCAATTTTTAATTGGAATTGTTAAATATTTATAATTTCATAATCAATGATTTGTGAGGTTTCGTAGCCACAATTCTAAAATCAGGAAACAGAAAAGAAATAATTTATTTATAGTAATAAATTCATTCTAAAAACAAATATATATTTTAGCTAAGCACCTCGTGGAACCTTGATTTAATAATACTTCATACTAACTTTAATATTTCAGTATGACGTGACAGTAATCTGATATCAAAATTGCAGCAGTACTCATGAAATACTAGGCGTACAGAATTTCTATTTTGCTTTTTAGCCTCTATTACATCCTACTACAATGGGAATTTTTATTAAAGTTGAATTTAAAATTTTGATAATTTGAAAACTTCGAATGCCCTAAAACTGTCCAATGAAAGTTATATTCACTCTAAAATAATTGAAAACATTCCCCTTTAAAATTCCCCAATAAAGACTTATACCCATTTATTGGCTGAAAAGAGGAGATGGGGTCATTTATTCCTTATGGACATATGAACGAATTGGCTGTAAAGTAATCCAAATCTGCCAAAATTTATATCCGGAATAATAGGAACATGATTATGAAAACGTCAACTTTCGTTTGGCTTGACAGGATTCTGTAAGGAATGAATGGCCGAAAGCGTTCCTCCTTATGAATTGAGATACTACCCGTCACCCTCGATTCACAACTTCCTTATCTCTCCCATCTGAAAGCGGTTATAATTATGTAGTTTCGAGTCTTTATGACGAATTGGACCGGATTCCGGATCTGTGAGCCTCGTTATTACGTGTTTAAGGCCCAAATTAGTAGCGATAACTTTTATCTTTTTCAGATTTTTAAGACCTTATCTTGATGGACTAGTTTGTAGATTTTCCCGGCGAGGGCGTGTTTTTCGTGCTGTGATGAATTGCCCTCGTCGAGTATCATTCCAGCTGATCCCACACCATGAGCTGCAATCTGTTGTGATGCATTGCATTATTCATTGTCGTCCCGCAGCTTAATAAAAGAACGGGGTTTTTCCGGTGAGACGTAGAAAACGTTGAATTAGGATTGAGTTCTTAAGCGTTTTCCTCGTAAATACTTTCGGACAGGAGTTTTGCCTCTCTTTTCTTTTGAACCTAAGCTCGGCATATTTTTCTTTAGCTTGCTTGTTATGACCTTAAGCCGGAGAATAATTGCATGTATCCTACTTTTCAAGCCCGTTCATAATTCCTAGTCTTCAGGTTCATTTTCTCGCCTTTGGCTAGTTTCTTTCTTTGAATTTAATTGCTCAGGAACGTAAGAAGAAAATTGCCCTCGTTTGACATCGCTGATCCATGCCTTATTCGAAATCTTATCGCTGTCACGAATAATAGAGTTGTTTTCAGGTTAGTGAAAATCATACAGTTTTTGTAATTTTTGTATTGTAAGCTAATGGTTTCATAATGGATCATAAAATGACCACGGACTATTGTGAAAATTATCTTCATAGAATTGGCACCTTCTGACAAGCCGAATAGTGCTTGTCTTAGTAGAACAAAAAATTATATATAGTTTTTAATTCTATTTATTTTCATTATCCTTGAAGAAATATATGATAATTCCTTGGTGTCAATGGATTGAAGCATTTGAATAAAAATTTTAATTTGTTTATCATTAGGTGTGGATTGATTATCACGAAGTACGGAATAAAAATAATAAATAATTACGAAAGTACGAAAATATATACAGCAAATTAGCTGTATATATTTTATTACTTTGAAACTTCTTTTATCCTGTTTCATATTTAAATATGTATTCTGACTTGGAAAGACCATGTTAATCAAGTTATAGATATACATTTTTAAATGATACAAAGTGATAAAATTGAAATTTATAGCTGAAAACTTATATAATTTCGTAATAAAATTTTCTACTGTAATTTTGAAGCAAATGTTACTATGATTCCATTATTTTGTATATTTATTTCATTACGTGTTTCATTTCTACAATAGTCGCACTTATATTCAGGTCATACGATCGTTATTAAGTATTTAATTCAAAGCGATAAACACCGTTGTCATCGGGTGTATTTTCTTCCACCCATATTCCCAAGTGGGCTTAAATTGTGCATAATTTCCTCGCCCGTAAATCAAATCCCAATGCATTCGTAAGCGGCCTGACCTAAAACTGCGCGATGAAATATATTCTCGGAACGATAGGCGACGAGGGTTATTGTTTCGCGGAGTAATAATTCCGCGACTCACGGCGCGAGGAATTTTATATCTCGTTTATTAAAGTGGTTGCAGCTTCTTGATTCTCTTTCCCTCCCTCTCGCAGCCTTCAATCGACGAAGTAGGACGCCCGTACGAGATGTTGGCGTGACTGCATCCTTATCTCCTCTCCATTCCGCCTGTGGCGCTAGTGCTCCCGATCTCTCTACGCCCACTCTCATTCTTTTCACACATACCTTCCCCCTTGACCTCCTCGCGCTGTCATTACCGACTTTCCCATTCCTCCTTGCCCACTCTTCATCTTTGCCTCGTTTTCTCTCCTTCCATCTCGTTTCCTTCGGTTGGTCGTTTTCCCAAGGGAAGGAGGCTGCCGCTCCGCCGTTGTTGCTGCTTGCCATTAGTGAGGTAAATCTTTGGGTAGGATGGGATGGAACACCTGCTGGTGACGTGACGAACGAAACGTCCCCATTCCCCTCTGCCGGAGCAAGGGAAAAAGTTGGCGATGTAGTTTTTAAGTATTTCGGAGGAGAAAGAAATTTGTGCAAGAGTAGAATGCATCGTGGAATAGGAGTTGCTAACGCTTTTAAGCGTCGCGCCCGATAAGAATCTCGCGATTGTTGATGCTGTAAAATGTAGGAGCGGGAAAATGTAGGCCGGCGACATTATTCGGCAGTTTCTTTTTGTTTTGGTACGGAATTCGCTGTGTCTATCATCGCTACCATCGGGTGCTCCGCGTTGCAGATTATTTTAGCTCTTACCCGTTCGTTTTATTTATTTCAATCTCCCAAAATAACTTTGATGGCGAATTTTTAGGAATGAGAAATTTTTATACGTCATTAATTTTTGTCTGATTTGAGACTGGAGTTTTTCCAAGTATATTCGAGATGGGACCTACTTACTTGGTTAATTAAAGGTGAAGTAATTTTAGGTCGATAAAATCTCCACTATCCATTAAGTGTTTAATTGCACCCTATCTCCGGGTAACCTTTTCCCAACCATCCTATCCCCAAGAATATTAGTATTTTTAGTGAATTTGTAATCATTTTTATTGCATTGCGCAATGACTATTATATAAGAGTTACAAATAGGCAAAATATGCAATGGTATATTAAAATCAGCTACTGAAATAGCATGCTCGTAAATGGAAGTTTTCTTTAAAAAACTATTCTAGGGATCTGTATAAGTCTAAGAGACACTTCCGTTAGGTTTCATGGATTTCTCATCTAAACCTCAGAATGTTATAAATTGTTTAAGAAAAATGTGATTCTTTGTGTGATCTACGGCCAGTTTAATAGAAATTGCTATTTGATTTGGGTTCATCCTTGAACGTTTTTTCTTGTTAAGTTTTCAAAACTAGGCAGTTAATAACAGTGTGACTCTGCGGGAAAGGTAACTGCATGATGAAGTGCATGAAGATACACTGTCTCTGAAGAAACCTTTGACAAAAACTATTTTTTCCTCACTTTTTAATTTCCCCTTTCGTTGTAATTTTAACCTTCATTTTTTCATCACTAAGCTACGATAAAGAATTTGCCTACAGTATTACTCTGTATGGCGTGGTCAACCGCATCTTTAGATAAACAGTCCGAAGAGAGGGTAGACCGTTTCTTACTATCAGTATCAGTTTGACTCAAATTTTTAGCATATTTCATAAATAATGATTCTAATAGGAGAAAAACTTATTTAATTACCTTATAAGGAATAGTAGCAATTTGGAAAATCGTGTGTTTAAGTTTTCTGGAGAGTTTTTCAATTTGCATAATGACGTTTAAGATAAGCGGAAACAATTATTATAATTCCCAAGTCTTAAATGCATTTTTTAATATCGTTGAATTCTTTTTTCAGAGCATCGTTAAAAAAAATAGGTCTTAATGAATGCACATCTGGTGGCTGCTCATACCTTTTCGCAGCATCCCTCTCTCCTGAAGTTAAACTCACTGGAATTCCAGCTCCGTCCTCAAATCTTCCGAGACACCTTTCGTTGATGCAGCGTATTCCCTCCTCCTTCCGCTTGTAAAACCAAATCTTAAGGGCCTCCATTAAGTCACTCCGCTCACCGTTTTCTACTCCCGACGTCTATCCAAGACTCCAACGTGTTAATCCCATTACTTTTTAGTCCCGTCCCATTCCCATTCCCCCATTCCCCGTCCCTCTCTTCTCAGTCTTAAGCCGCAATCCATCCCGTGCCGTCGGACGCTGCTTAACGATCCTTTATAATGCCACTTCCAGTGCATTGAACCGTTTGGTGCCGCAAAGAGAAGCCGCACACTTCTCTAATAATCTCTCTTCATCCACGTCTGCCTCCACTCAAGCCCTCCGCAGTGGGCTGAACCGCCGCTGCATCCATCGCCCCCATTTTTCTCTCTGCCCGTCTTCATTCTCTCATTTTCCGCCGTCTACGCCTCCATTCGTCCTTCTCCAGAACCTCCGTCACCTCCCGATGGGGATAATATCTTATCTCGCGCCTCATTGGTTCGTTTTGGCGCACTCATTTTTATTACGCCGCGTGTAAATTACTCCGCCGTTCCTGCAGTAAGTGGGGTTGGTCACGTGAGGGGGTTGTGGGAAAATACTTGGGCCGCGGTGTCGGGATAATTTTACTCGGGGAAGCGGCGCGGAATTACTCAGTGCTTATCTCGAGTATGTGGAAGTTGAGGGTTCTTTTGTCTGGGTCTCTGCAGAGTTTCTGGTTGCTAGTCGTTCCCACATGTCATTTTTAATCCTGTGCTGACTATAGTCTTGATTGTGTCGATGATAGCAGGATATCACTCAGAAAATATGAAGAAGCCGTACTTCAATAATATGTTATAATTTTCAAGCACTGACGCTTTTCGTTAAGTGCTAGAAGCACGCTGTCATTATTCTTTCTTCGCACCAGGAAATATTATTATTTCTCGTAAAGTAACGTTTCATCTCACATTCATGTTTTGGAAAAACTAGAAAGTGACCAGAATATTTCATCTAAAATTTTGTTAGCTTCAATTCAAAGTTTAGTATGCTGAAAAAGATGTATTCCCATATATTATTTTTAAAAAAGGACAACAGAACCATGCTGTTAAAATTTAGAGGTTAAAAATCTCTAATAGACGTATTTGTCGACGACCCTCTCCGCCGGTGTTCGGAAGAAACAAGAGAGGACACTGCCCTTTAAATGACACTCAATATACATTTAGAAAGCGATACTTTCGTCATCATAAGTTAATAGGTGCATACTTACCGATAACGAAGGCAATTGGAGATTTTTAACCTCTAACATATATTCTTTGTTAGCGTGACGGGTATAATGTTTTCTCTCGAGGTACCGTTCTATCACACTTTAAAATTCAGAAGAAACTAATGATGCATGTGAAGAATAAAATTGTAATGTTTCGTCTGCTGTTATGGTTGTGACGAATAATTATTCTGGGAATGTGGAAAAGAAAAATAATATATCGAGATTACGTATTGCTGTAGGAGTAGATTATGGCGTTGAAGAACTGATGGATTTTTAAATAAGGAATCGGTTTGGAAGAAGTATGTAATGTAAGAGTGAGAGGGTAGTTATGTCAATGAAGACTTGGATACTAAAAATAAGCAAGTGATGATTGTATGGTTGCAAATGATGCCGCTATCGGAGTAATTAAATTACATATTTCATAATGATCTCTTTTTTCTATTCGTGCTATTTAATGTATTACATTAAACATTTTCCGTGCCTGTGTTGATTTTCTTGTAATTTTGGTCATAATTTTTTTTCTTTTTTTATATTAGCACATTTTGTGGCTAGGAAGTTATATCTAAGAAGAAATGACGAATCTAGTAAAAATTGGTTTTCCCTATTTTCTTGGTTCTTTTAGTGGTGTATCTAATTCACGAGTAACCTATCATACCTCATAAAATTATATTTATGTCCAAGTTATCATGTGGTGACTTGCAGTAGCATTATATAATTGCTCTCTTATAAGAATGTAAATTTAGAGAATTCTATATTTATAAATAATTTGGAATTATCAATAATCATTGATATTTTAAAATTTACACAGTATCAGTGGAGTCTGTTAATTTAGAAGTACTAACCGAAGGAGTTAAATGAAAAGTTAGTGTTCAAAATACTCTCTCGAACTTCCTTTGAGTCGCGAATTTAATGTTCTCAAAATGGAAAGTATATTTTAGTCATAGTAAGGCTGTAGGAATAAAGAAATAACCGGTAAAGTTCTACTTAACAAACTGATTTGAGTGAATGGTTTCAACTTACATAGCTATCATCATTGAGCTATTAATAGGAATTTTTTTTATGACATTGAAAGATTTTAGGGAGCTTCACCTAGCGGTGGCCTCTACACTTGATTATAGTAGAAACGTACTTTCCACTTTACTTTGGCATGCACATATGGAAGCCAAGTATTTTCAGAATTTTATTTGTCATCGGAAAATATTTGGCAGTGACGAATCAAGGATGAATTCGAAGACGGCGAAGGTTTTCTGAAGTGTCGCTCCGAATCCGAGTAGAGCTAACAATCGACAAAACTGCAAAACGCGGAAAACTCCGCAAACTTTCCCCCAGATGTTGTAACATTTCGAAAGTCTTTTGCCCTCTGAGATCCTTTTCTATGTGCCCCCCAGCGTCTACGATCCGGATAAGTCTTCCCGTTGCGACAGGTTACACGTGGACCCTATGTTTAGCTCCGGAGGATTTGTCATTCTCGTCAGCTTCGCGTCGTTTACTATCCTCTTTCAACGCGTGCCGACCGAGAGCCCGATAAGAAAACCGGCTTTTATTTTCCGTCGCGTGCTATGGCGCACAAAGGGACCGGGCGTGCGGATCCCAAACTCGGTTCCACCGAGACGTACGAGCGTCACTAAGAATGAGCGGGCGCCGCTCGGGCGGTCCATTGTAGGCGGCGCAAGGATTGAATGGACCGGTGACGGTCCCCTGCGGTGAATGCGAATCAGGTGAGCTAATGGGATTACCCCCCGCCTCGCTGCAACGAGACACAAAGGTGTCCACACTTCGGGACTGGTTGGTTATGACGTTGCACTGCTTCGAACTGCCGAAGTAAACTTCGGAGAACTTATTGCTATTACTACTCCGCCGAAGTATACCTTGGTCTCTGGGAAATGTGTTATAAGCTCATGAAATATTATGAACTCCTGTTGCATAAAATAACTAAATCTACAATAACTTAAAATTTTCCATTTGATGCGATTAAAAGTTGAAACACGTACTGAATATGTATGCTGAATAAGTTTTCTTTCTATTTCGTTATTCGTGAAATTAATTTCTCAATAAACTTTTAATGTGACGTTTAGAAGCGTCTTTGCAAGTGCTTTAAACAAACTAAGTCTATAGTACGTGATTTATACTTAATTTATTATTTTAGAATGTAGTTCGAGTATTTGGCACACCTTCTGACTTTAACATTTATCTTAACATTAATCCAAATCGTTCTGCCTATTGGATGTTTTTCGTGTTCTTGTTGTTTTTGAAGTGCCAAAAGGATTTCATCTGCAGTTTATTAATGTATTACGCCTTTCAGGAACTTCGTTTGTGTAGCTGTAAGAGCATTTACAAAAATAATGTCTGGTGGTTTAGGATATGGAAAACGATGATGAAAATTGTATTTCTCTTCTTGTATGTCAGATTTCTTCTAATTTTGAAATTTGATTGATGCGATGTAATTTTTAGACTCTATGACACATTTATGTTATGCTTTATTCTTTTTAAATTGAGAATAAGATTTATTGCATGATTCCTAATTATTACTTTACTTTCGTTTTATTTGGATAAAACTATGATCTTTCGAACTTAATTAGATATTTTTTATTTCAAGATTTATTCATGAGAGAAAAGGACTAAAAAGAAACGTTTAAAATATATGTTCCTCTTGCTAGTCAAGGTAACCATTAATAACGGGAAATAGAGTAGGTTGGTATCTCCAGCGAATTTAAGGCTGCAAAAAGAAGGCTAAAATCACGACGCACACCAGAAAGAAAAAAGGGAGCCTAATTGATCAAAAAAATTACGACGTGCAATTTACTGTAATTATAGCGCAAGAAAGTTATCTGGTGGAATTTATGCGATCCACAACTCCGAAGTCCCAAAAAAGTCCTCTGTAATCTAAAGGGAGTTGTTCCGTCTATTTTCTCGTAGTTTGTACTATAAATTTGCAGCATAAGGTGGGAATGACTTCAGTTGCCATGGATGTTCCCCCTTTACCCCCTTCCATGGGGAATCATTGTCGTTTAATTCTTACGTAGAGACCCGAGAAATTTCCTTTCGATTGTTGCTGGATACGGATAGAATTGATTGGCAGATTTTATCTTTTAGAAGTGTTTTTCATGTTGATATTTCAAGCACTAATCCCGTTTTGATATTCAAGAAGTACAGTTTGGCTGATTCCAATTGTAACGTAACTGATCAATGCGTAAATACATTAAATTCGGATTTAATTCGCATCATATCAGGAATATATATTTTAAATTCACTATATAGTTAAATTTTTCAGGTTCTCGATATTTCATATATTATATTTATGTTCACGCTACAAAAACCTCTCCACAGAATGTTGTGCTTTGTTTGAATTTGATTCAGTAAGCTATGATTTAAATTTCCTCTATTTCTGTTTTTTATTTTTAATTTATATTTTGTACATACCAATATCTAAGCCTTTGTAGCGTAGTAGTTAATCTTTCTAAGCAGAGGAGACCCCGAGTAGGAATCCTTGTTTCTGCAGGGCAGGGGTTCCCATCCGGAACGTTTCAGGTGGTACGCGTGGGTAATACTAGCGATTACGAGCAATAGGGTAGTAAGGGTTTCTGTAAATATATAATAAATAAAACTGTAATTTACAATAATCGTTTTATTTTTCCTTTATTATAAAAATGTTATAATATACATATATCTCTATATATTTTTAAATAAAAATTAGCCGCAATAAACTGAAAAATCTATAAATATTTATTTTTGTCTTGATAAAGGGTTGAAAAGTCGAAATACAAGTGCGTCAATAATTAAATAGGAAGTTTTCTCAGTAATTTAATTAAAATAAAACAAGCCATTCAACACTTTTCCAACAGTAAATATACGTTTCCAAAAAAATATAGGACTGGTGTTACGCAGTCACTGCTGTTAGGTATTTTGTGTGTGCGTTAATAAATAGTATATTGCAGTAATTCTGTCTTTTAACTAAAATTAGTTAATCTAATTAGTTGACGATTATATCAATTTTTCATCGTATAACCGAGGGACCCAACTTCATAAGCATCAAAATTCTCATGTTTCAGTATTTTTCTTATTTATTAGTATTATTTAGCAGTAATGATTAATCATAGGCGACCTCTATTTCTCTTAAACGGATAATAAATTATTGATAGTTAAATATTTGCCTGTTCTATATTGCGTTTTATATATTAATCAATGGAGCTAGGAACAACTATAAAACAATTCTCAGAGAAATGCAGGTATACCAAACAATAAATTGAATAATGTTGTCATTTGACAATGTCCGTATCCAGAGTCTCTTTATTGCGATTTATTGAAGTACCAACAGTAATTTCTATTTTAAGGAGACTCACACGTTCTCTGCAATACCTAGGTAAACTGGCAGAAAAGCGTGTACACAACGGTCGGTGCTCGATTGATCTGTCTGCATTGACCTGCCGTCGTGTAAAAATAGTGGATGCGACAGCATAATTGATGCCTGTGAGTCTCTACCTATCTATTCAGGGACCACCATCGCTTCAGAATTCGACGTTAATGCAAATACAGACAAATATCGCGGCATTTTACTGCCTTCAATGGCGGCCATAAACGTCAGGGGAGGGAAGAACTTATTTCCGTCCCTTTAGTCCCGTTGGTCATAAATTTTAGGTCCGCATCTGCTATTGAAAACAGAGAACGAAAAAATTATATCTCTCGAGCCAGTGGGTGACCCAGAATTTCAGTCGAATAATATAAGAGAAAAGTACCTTGTAATATATTGCATAATATCCCATAGAAAAGAGTTATTCGATTTTTTTAGCATTGTTTCCTTAGGGTATTCCTGGAAGCGCATTGGCGTTGAAAATTATTGAAATTTCAAAGCTTAGAAGTTTCATCCGTAACATTTTCGCTAAGCAGTAGGGCCCCGTCACGAGTCTTGCGGTTGACCATTGCGCTAGACATGGGAACGCACTCTTCCTTCTCCAAAAAGTCATCTAACAGGGACATCTCGACATTTTCTCTTCACCTCCAGGTTTACTTTGCTGTTGGTGCTTCTGTGTGCTTCCATCTTGTGCTAGTTTTGTGCAGTATGGTTTCCATAAGTATTGCGTTGGCGTGTCATTGATTTTCGATAACTCCTATTGCTTGTTGATTGGGTGTGTTGTGTTTTGAGTTGAGGTGTGGAGATAAGTTGGCATCAGGGACTTTCAAGAATAAATTGAAACGTGTAAACAAGTTTAAACGATCTGCTTTCCTCATCTCGTAAACAGCTGTCAACATTCAAAACGATCATGCCTATTTATATATGGACGGATTTGTTAATCTTTTGAATTCTAAGTGTGTTGATAAAATGGATCACATAGTTTCCAAAATAATTTTACATTTTCTTTTTCCTTGCAGGAAGGTGCGCTTTTATTTTAAAATGGAATATTTTGAATGAAAGATGAAATTTATAAAGGGATTGATGATTAAAAATATCGTAAAGAATCAGGCGAGGAATATAAAATTATAGAAACATGACTGTAATTACTTGTAAATAAGGCGTAAGAAGAAGAATTTAATTCGGCAGCAATATATTTTTCTTTATTTCTTGTACAGTAGGAACGACATAATTTAAATAATTTTCATGGTCTTATATTTTTGTTGTCAGCGAAATTATCCGTTATTTAAGGTTATGCTTCGGAAAAGCAAAAGTTGTTAAATTTATTTTGTTTTTATTTGAATATTTGTAATAAGGGTAATACAACATCAAATTAGAAAGGTGAATCATAAATCAGACCGCCATATTATTCTAACTTAAACATTTATATCCCCCTTATATACCTTTGATTATGGTGATATATACCCAGTATCGAGGTTGTGTAACTATGTATTTTGCTCTAAATACCTCTGCAGAAGGCAGATACTCTCAAGATTTTTAAGCGCAGCTAGTCGCATGCTTGTTAGTAACGACAAATCCCCTGAAACCCCATAATGTCCCTTCCAAAAAACTCAATTCCACTGGCAAACACTTTCCAAATTCAAGCATCTGCTCGTATAAAATTCAATCCCTTCGTTGCCGTGTTTTGTGTCGCATACGCTGCGTTACATTCTCACGCGATCAATAGCATGTGAGTCGACCCTTATTTATTCTCGATATCGGAAGAAAAATCGATTTATCGGCCCCGTGCTCTGAAATTACGTACGGTGCTGTTATTTATTACAAAGCGGTTTGCCAAGCCAGCGTTTCGGGTCGACATTTTTACTCCCTTAAATCACGGAATTTAAGATTCACTGCGCGGCGGCCCGTAGTTTCCTCCCCGGAATTCATTTGTCGTTCTCCTTTTTTACGGCTTTGTAGAAGTTGTCCTTCGCTGTGTACATTCGTTCCAAGATAATAGCGCTGTAAGTCTTCCCGTTTTCCAGCTTATGTAGCCGTTTTCTGGCACTCGTTCCCATGGTATCAATCACAAATAAACCGAATCGAATAACGGATTCGTTTTAATGAGCCGCCTTTGATTTTCCTATTGCGAGAGAGATGTTCTCGGAAATTACAAATGGATGTAATTTGGATTCAACGAAGCACGTCGCTGTTTTTGACGTAACGACTGAGGACACATCTAGAGTGGGCTTTTGATCATCTCTCGGCCCTGAAAATTTTATTATAATTGTAGCGTATTGTGTTCCATCTTGTCTAGAAAATTTATTAGTAAAGACGTTGAAGACCGTCGTTATTTCTGCTCAACGTACTGTTTACGTAAAAAATATCATGTTCAAGCATCTAATTTACGCAAAGAATGTTCTATCTTTGCGCAATATAAAAATATATTTATCCTTTTGGGCATGCTGTTTTTAGTGATGCAGAAGGTAGAAAAGGCGAGCTTACTGAAATGAGAAATTTAACGTCAGGAATATAAAATTAGAATGTACTAAAGGCCAATTATCATACTTAGTAACACAGATTGATCAACATAATAAATAGCCAGGAGATTGAAGTTTCTTTTTGAAGGAAACCACTGCTACATGTCTGCATTTACATTGAAACCTCTAAATCCGCCAAAGGCGCGTGGCAGGGGGGTTAAACACCGACATCCCTATATAACCTGGAGAGATGTTAGCTTCTCTAATACTTCGTGGGAAAAACGATCAATAGTAGCTATCTGTCCTGGCAACTTCTTCCCTATATCGCTTTTTTGTTTTCCCCCGAAGATCGCGAAAGTTTTTAATAAGGATACAAATATCCGCTATCTCCTCTCCGAAATCGATAGGAGTGATAAATTTATCAAAAAGCTTCTATTAGAGGTTCGAAATCTCCCATAGCCGTTTTTAGGTAGGCGTCCACAGGCTCGCATCGGACGCATCGGACGGATCGCATCAAACGGATTTTAGAATTCTTCGTATAGAAAGCAATTGGAGTGCGTCCACTGATCCGCAGCGGACGGACCGCACGCATCGGCCCTTCGGCAATACCGATGCGATTGCTCGGAGAGGCAACTTTCCGATGCGTGCCGATGACGTTTTCCGTAGTAGACTCGCTCTCACCCCCGTATGTTGTATTCTGTCTCAATAGATGAGGTCTCAGGGTGTCAAGAAGAGTAGTAAACACATACAGGTAGAGCTCTATGAGTAAACATGGCATGAGACATACGAAAGTACTGAAAGAACTTTACGTCGTCGTTCAGCAAATCAGGAAATAGCGTATGATATTCTCCATGTTGCGATCTTTTCTTGAATATGTCATGTATCCACATGTCATGTTTCCTTTTTTTCTTTCCTCTTCTTCTTCTTCCAATAAACAAGCAATTACGACAAGTTCTTCGTCATCACTTTCCATTTGTCCATCCATGTCTCGCACTTTTCGCTCACTGCGAAAATCATACTGCCAGTCGCCGTCGCGTCAGCAAATCCGATTGCTGCGTATACAGTGGACGCACTACCGTAAAGCGATCCGTTTGATGCGATCCGTCCGATGCGTCCGATGCGAGCCTGTGGACGCCTACCTTTTGTCGGCGTTCCTCTTCTCATTCTCCGATATTCCGAGAAAACAAGATAAGACACCGAAACTTTGTGCTCTCAAAAGGTGCGGTGTCCTATCTTGTTTTCTCTGAATACCGGGGAATGAGAAGAGGAACGACGACAAAAACGGCTATTGGAGATTTTAAACCTCTAATTCCTTAACAGCCGTGTCCCAACTATCCTTTATTTTCAAAAGGCTTCTGTCGATAATCAAGTCTTCTATCACTAAGATAGTTCCATCCGAATGATTATATCATAGCCGAAACACTGCTGTCAATTCTGAAAACTCCCTTGACGAACCTTGCTGCTCTACGTTCAACCATCTCAAGATCGGAAACTAAGCCTACTTCGTGAGGATCCCAAATCGCACAGTATACTCAAGTAGAGATCGAATCAGGGAAAAGTGCGCTATTTCTTTCACTCTCGATGAACATACCTCAGAATTTGAATGGCTAACCTTTGCATCCCACTCACCTTTCCTATTGCGCTTCGAATATGCTATTTAAAGAAAAAATTACTACTGAGCGTAATTATCCGCGTATGTTATCCAAGAATAAGCAACATCAAATAAGAACGCGTAGATGTATTCGAAAGGATACTTCAATACGAGGTTAAGATCTAACGGAGAAGGAATCTGTTAATTTCACCCAGTTTTCGTTTCATTAAACTGTAAAAAGCGACATCAATAAGTTTCCAGTCGTTTCAAGGCCTATATTTATAATAATTATAACATCAGAAACTTATCACCTTTATAATAATTGAATTCTAGTCTTAAAGGTGTCAGGAAAAAATATTTTGTTTTTTCTATAATAATGAGGATCATAGAAGTTAGTTTTGGATAGAAAATCTCGCTAATCATCATTGCTAGTCACTAAACCGAAAACAAACGAAGATGTGTGATGTGCCATGAAGGCTTAGTGCTATATAGTGCTCCAATTAGGGTTATGAAATACTGCCCTTAAAGAAACCTAGGGTTATTGCAAAGAGTTTGAAGTCTAATTTCAAGGATTAATCAAAATACCGTTAGTTCCTCGCGATTTTCCCATTCCCTCCCGTCGTTCCTCAACTTGACCTTCACTTCCTCTTTTCTCAAGTAATTAATTACTTACATTCGCCAACCAATTCCTCTCCCTCCGCCCAGAAAATGAATTATCCCCTTCAATAGCACAACCCGCGATCGACCGGCAGCGCGCTAATTGATAACTGTGAGCCGTCTGCCGCGAGCCAATTATTTTTCTGACCGCGTCTATAATTTCCGACTGCTCATTACAATCCGCCGGAATCGAGGGCAAATCGGCCGTAATTTCGGCCCTCCAATCCTCTCTCCTCGTTTGCTTTCTTCTCCCTCATCTTCTCCTCTAATTTGTCCATCATCCCCGACTCATTTCGCCTTATTTATCCCTCCCCATTTCTCATCATCCCGGTCAATTTTTCCCCTTCGCTTCCTTCATTTCACCCTCCATTGTGCAGCTAAGTCCCATCTTCGCCTCTTTCATTTCTCTCCTCTCTCTTCATTTCCTTCACCCCTTTTTCATATCTCCCAACCCCTCCTTCTCCTTCCAGTCGATCCTCTTTAAATCCTCTTACCATTCCTCTCCCTCCATTCTCTCTTTCATATAACCTTAAATACCACCCCTTTCTCCCTTATCCATCCCCATACGCCCCAGCACTCCTTTCTTAGCCCCTCGTAATTCCTCCCCCCTCCCGCGGAACCCTTCCACTTCAACCAAAACCCATCACTTCATCTTCTTTTCTCAATTTCATCCCCTGAAGTGCTCTTCTTTTCTCACACTGTGTCCCAGTCTCCCGTTAACACACTTCCCCGGGATTTATTCTCCTGGGATTCCTCAAGAGGTGGGCGGATTTAAAACTCGCGTAGGTGGCGGGAAGAGGCGTGTGAAGAATTTAGCGGGAGAAACTGCGGGGATAGGAAATGGATAATGTTGCGGTTAGGCGCTCACGGGTTTCTTCGTCGAGAGGGCATTTTTTCTCTCTCCAGCACATGTTTTTTTAAGGCCCGCATGTCGCGAGAGGTGGGGTTTTACGAGAAACAGCGGAGAGTGAAAGTTTTAGCGATCCGGGAGCGAATGTATTATATATGAGAGTTAGATAAGAGATATCTTCGGCGGATATCGCGTCTTTTCTTTTCCTACTCTTAAGGAACTCCCACGTCTTCTCTTCTGTAAGGATTGGATGCGTTTTGACAGGGAAGAGGCGCTTCTCATGGAGACCGTTCGTCGCCAGGTTCCTCCAACGCCCAAATCTTCCGCGAAACGTGTCTCTAATCTCCGTTAAATAATTCCGAACGAAGGAGTTTTTATTTTCACCAAATCCTCGTCTAGAGTGTGGTTTGGACTCGCCTCTCCACGTTTTTCAGAGATTTCTGGGATTCGGAAAATGTCCGGGATCTCAGAAGGATTTTTGCTTGTTAAATCTTCTCTCGCGCATTAGTTTTTTCCGTGAATTCTCACTCTTGACGGTTACGTGCCTGAGTGCGGAGTGTCTTCCCACCGTGAACGCACTCACTTCCCCTTTTTTGCGAAGGAAAGGAATGAAGCGGTTTGGATCCGCTCACCTGCCCATCAGAGTTAGAATGAAACCCATTTACTACATCCTTCCTGCTTCTCCTTCCTTATCCACGAATGTTTTTCTCCCCTTTCGTCCATATTTTAAGACCACATAACGCCTTCTTGGGGTCTCCACTACCTTTACCGTTTCTTCCCCTCGCATCTGTCGCCTCAGATATATCTGCTTCCAATCCTTGATTTTATTCTCATTAGGAGAGGACTAAAATGATTTCTCACCTTCCCTCTTTTGTTTATAAAGTATTCAGCTGATAGGTATCTCGTTTTTTCTAATATTAATTACCAAGAGTTAGTAGGGGAATAATGAGACTTACCTGGCAGGATGAGGAGTGAGGTAGTTTGATAATGCTTTCCTCGTAATCCGGAATGTTATTAGTAAAAGTAAATTCCCAAGTAAAAGTAAAAGTAAATTCCCAAGTAAAAAAAAGTGATTGCACGAGCAACACATTTATTGGCATTTCGAGGGAAGAAATTTCATTAAGTGTCAATCAGTATCATTCGTACTTCAATGTCTTTCTTATCATCACAGACATAAACAAGGCTATTTCAAAAATAAATGATAGATGCATTTGTCTCTATCCTGTAACAAATGACGATTAAAAATAATCCACACATCCTGATATGGTAGCAGCAACACTTCCTTATTAGACTGTCCTTTAAAAATTTCCACCTCTCAATGAACTATATTGCCTCATAATGTCGCATTCCTTCCGTTTGATATGGAAATAATGGCGATATGGTAAGTTCAGCTTGCCTTTTTATGTATGGAGAGGTGCAGTATCTGAACCTAGAAAACTTTCTCCCTCTGTAAATTCGAAATCCGTATATTCTTTTCAGAATCACTGTGCCAAAAATAGCTTTCCAAGGTTCCCCCGCGATGTGTAGGGTGGTTAAAGGTTCTGATTCTAAGTAATTGGTGGTCCTCAGCGACGGCACGACGTCGGCGTAACGTTTCATTGTGAAAAAACAATGGAATAGGGACCCAAGCCCTCAAATAAATCTCACTTAAACTCACTGTAGTGGATGCAGTGGAAGAGGCTAGAAACCAAAGAAACCCGCCGAACTACCCTGTTTTTTCCTAATAGAAACTTGTAGTGGAAACTTCCTTTCTCAATCTGCAGTACATAATGTGGCTCGCGTGCCGTATCCTCGATTCTTCAATGCTCGCTCCTTTCTATAAATTTTACTAAACATAGAAATTCAAATATGATTATTCTTGTTTTCGATAAAAAAATCTCTAAATTATGTATATGATGTGTTTATTTATATATCTTTATTTTCCTTTACTTACAAGTGGAGCAAAATGCTTTCTTAGCTGTATTTTTGTAAACATTCTGATGCTTGCCAATTTTTTATTACTGAGTTGTGTACTCATATGATTAGCAAGTAAGGACCGTAATAGGTTTGCCCCGGTACGCAATTAACTTTGATATTGACGATTTTTTCGTGTTTACGCATGTTCTTTTTGCATGTATAGTTTATAAAAAAATTGAGAAAACTATTACTTTCAAAGAAGATAATGTATGGCTGGATGTTTATGTAAATTTATTTATTTTCTTTCGTTTAATTTCTTTTGAATTTTACTTGAAACGAAAAAAAAACTAGAAATAAGGAATAAAGGGAACGAACATTTGTTATGCAAATCGCTTTTTCAAATATTGGTTCAGATATTGAAATTGTTGTTTACTGTATATCCAATAGACTGACATTCATGTGTTACAAATGGTACAGTCCTGGCCAAAATTAACGCAGCACCGGCCGTAAGGATCGCTAGGTAGGTGCTGCGTTAATTTTGGCCAGGAGTGTACATACCCGTGTATCAAATATTAAAGAAAACATTACTAATTTTTGACGACTGAGTTATTCATTATTTCCTTATCGAATACATCTCCTTTTACAGTCGATTAGAATGGCAAAGCTGAAAGGCGCCTCAAAATGAGATGCTGAATTAATTTTTTAATGTTGAAAATTACATACAGAATGTGATTGACGCAGCATACACTTCTGATTTTCTTCGCGATAAAGTTGCACCCTCTTAACCGAAACTGTTTTCTTTCATTTGCGAGTATAATTCAGAGCGTGCATAATTTCATCAAAATTGGTTTCTTCGAGTAATAACCTTCGCCCTTTGTTATCGAGCTCTCTCCATTTTTAACACCTCACAAAGCCCTTTCTTCCCCCGTTTTTCCTCCTTCAAACGTGATAATTACGCTGATAATTTGAGAGAGCCGAGGGATTTTTTTCCTCCCCTAACATGACACAGGCAAGGCGGCCCCTTGTCATCTGGGATACGCGGATATTCCGCCAAAATGGTTATTCCTTGTTAAGGACGTGAGAGGCGGGCCCACGTTTGATTAATAGTAGGCCATGTGACGGGGAAGGGCTTGCAAGGATCCCTTCCCATTAGGACGTTTTAATCTTGGGCTTCGCTTCTCAATCTTTTCGTCTTTTCCGGGGATCGTGTTCATCTCCCTCACGGCCCGTTGGAGCGTTCGCCTTGGAAACCGTCGTGGGATGAATCGTGCACTTTGACGTGGGAGTCTAAAGATACATCGCTTCACGAGCACCATACTCTGTATCGCTCTTTCTGGTTATCGCTTTTCGTTTTGCGCTGAGGAATCTCTTTCCATTATTTTGTTTGGAAACCGTAGCTTCTCCATCATCCAGGTGTGAATTATCTTGATTTTGAATAAAGCAGTGTGATACTATCTTTATGTTTTTAGTTTTACTAATATTTCAGTTGTCCGATTCACAGATACTTATGATGTCTTAGTGTAAAATAGCGTGCTGTATCAGTCGGTTTGCCTTTCAAACCCGATGGAAACGCCATATCATGATCGTTGACACGATCTACGCTCGCTAAGTGAAAATTAATTACTTAATACATGATTAATGAAAATTAATTGATTACATTTCTTGTTTCCATTGCCAAACAATTATAGCTGTACCTCAACTGACGGAGATAATTCGATTAGGAATCGTGTCCGCTTAATCCTCTAACAGGCTAAGTGCAGTTTACTAGAAGTTACAAAATCCTTTGATTTGCGTAATTTTGGTCGAAAACCTCCCACATCCTTTCCTTATAAATAAGAACAGGCTGAAACAATTTTTCCCAAGCTATCTCGAAAATTTCGTGCTTGCGTTCCGACACGAGCTCTCCGAAACATTCTTTTGACGAGTCAATTGGTCAGAAAATCTATGATGGAGTTCATTTTATGGTAATGTATTCTACATTCGTAAATATTTATGTTTCATTATCATCATGTATTATTTCATCGTCATTTCTTGATTATTAGGAGCTATAATTTATCTTCATCCACATTATTACCCTTTAATTCGCCATTTGGCGAGCCGCAAGGGTAATTTATATTTCATTTTAATTAATATATATCACCATTTAATTGGAAATTTACATATAAAATTAAAAAGTAATTTATATTTGAATTTTCGTTGAATATTTGTATTATGCGGATTTTTCTGGTGACTCCATTTCTCGTTTCTAAATTACCCAAATAAAAATTTGCTGATTATTTGCATAAAAAGCACAAGCCGTATTTTATCCTCGTTTATTTTGACAATTTTTCGCGTTAATTCTCATTTTATATATAATTTTACTTCTCAATAGTCGCTGAATGATGTGAAAGGAATTAATTTCCTCGTTCACTATATTTTCGATCTCTTTACTTTTAAAAACATCGAAGCAGATCCGGGTTAACTTTGTTTGCATGCTTAACGCTGTGCATATTTGAGCCGATACGTTGTTGGTTCACCGAGTCGATGTTAAATATATGTGTATTTAACAAGGCTGATCAGTTGTCAATGCCCATTCTGTCTCGTTTATCTAGTTTAACGCTTCGTTTAGGTCATGACTCCATCGAATCTCAAAAAGGGCTTTTAAAAGAGAGTTGTTATCAGCTTTTGAATCGGCTCAGTGTTAGTGAATTGCACTTCTCGGAAATTCTCGGGATTAAATTAACTCGAGCGAGTACCCATTGAAGTGGCATTCATAACTAATGGCTTCGATAGGAATTATTTCTTTTTTCGCCCACGGCCACGAATCCGTGATATACATACCGCTCAAAGGTCTTTGAGTATCGCACGAAGTCATAGTGTTTAAAATTCCAGTAGATCTTTCTTTCTAACCTCTATCATCAAAAATGTTTCCAAGTAGATTTTCATAACCATGAATCTATGGCTTTAGTTCCGTCATTTTTCTATAGCATTGCACCTCTTATAATGATAGGAATTCCTTATTGATGTATGTCGATGCGATGAGGAGTAACTTATTATCCAACTCAGCCGAAGGAATTTTTCACGTTTCGATTTCATAAATTCCAAAACAGTGAAGCCGAGTGATACTCAATATTGTGCAGAATTCGCGAGGGATATATTACCAGTGTAACCGTAATTCTATGATATTGTTGTCAGGATTTTGTCTTGATTATCATCTTGGTTTACCTAATCCGTTACTTATATCAAAAGTATGCTATAGATTTAAACTTGCCTCTCTTTTGATATCGGTTTGGCAAGAATGTGTAAATAATCGTTGTAATGTGTGACTTATTCCTTTGTATGAATCAGTGGCGTCATCTGTATCTGCTTTGCTTCAACATTCTTGAGCCGTAAGCAAATCGTTATTTAACCTCCTAGCATCCTCCAGTAGGTCCTGCTTCCAAAATTACATAACATGTGCATTTGTTTTTGTTTCCAATGTATATTTTTGTATGGGCCTTGGTTACGGAAATATCGAAATTTCCTTCTCAAATATTGTTTCTTTAATCTATAAATTTGTAATTTCTCTGCTGCTAACAAACGTAGTGATTCCATATCTGCGAACTTTTAAGGGAAATAGAATGGAAAGGTGCTGAATGGTTTGTTGGAGTTAAGATGGTGAAGAGTGAGTTTTTCTTAAGGTATTTCGTGAAATTTCACGAAGGAACGTTTGATCTTATATATTTTACAGAGAGAAAAGTTTAGGCAGAATTTGCTTTGCTCGTTATCCTTGATTCGACCCATCATCAATATATTTTGTTTGTCCTGTATCACTTAGAAAATGAATTTTCGTGCCTAACTTGTGCCTTAGAACTCATTAATTTCTGTATGAATTCGAGTTTCAGAATTGTGTTATACTAGAGTGTTTTACTCTAGCTAAATACCAGCCGCAGAGACTGTCATATGTTCTACCACAATATATAAAAACCGCAATTATTCGTGGTATTGCGAATCATAACCGCTGAAAAATGTAGCTCCTCCGTCACCGAAGCAGCGGTTACCCCAGAGATTGCTCGCGTGTGGGCGTGCTCTGAAGTCGGGCGATTTCTTGCGGGTGTCGAGGGCCGTACGAGAGATCTCATTACGGGAGGCGGCGGCTGAGGACGTGGGCGTCATTAAAGGTCTCTCCGCATATTTTGGCGCCACCCGCGAATTCTTGGGTCGACACTTAAGTGATGAGGAAGGCGAAATTATCGTAAACCATTGAGGAATGGGATGCTCAGGGAAATTGATTGCATTCTTCCGTTACAGTTTAATTACCTCTCGACGAAGACAGTGTGGCATTTATAATCGAATATCCATGGAACACTGAGTTACTTATTTGAAAAATTCGCCGTTTTAGTATCAAGTATGATTTCTGTAGGAGACGCTTACGAATTGCTAGAATTCTCATTTTATATTTTCTAAAAATACCCTAAATTTATATTGTGAGTGTTACACGTGCCTGATCTGTGAGGCTAGCAACTCGTTGATGTTTTCAGTTTATCTTTAAAATTATTCATATTTTATAGCTACACAATCATGTTAATTTCAACAATCAATTGTTATTTTTTTAAGTTACTAGCGATCTTAGATTAGTTTAGATATGATATCTTTAGCGTATTTTCTTGATGTAAGTCCCAAATACGTCATTGATTACAATTTAGTATAACCTCCATATTTTTCATGATAAAAGTTGAACTTTTTATTATTTTTATTGATGCATCTATACTAATTCTTAGTGCTAAAGTATTGACAATGATATTTGTACCTTAAGGTAATTCGATCACTTTTACCGTATTAAATATTAAGTAAATCTAGAACCCTTTTATTAATGGCGTAATTTGTGTTAGGTATAGGTTATTCCTAATTTTGGGATTTCAATTTTGGGCTAGCAAGTTATCCCCTTAAGAAACTTCTACGCCTACTTCGTAGGATACGCTCGATAGAAAAATCTATTAGCGGCCTATTTCTTTAGCGATCTCAAAACTTCAGGCTCAGGTCTGCGAATACGGTCGGAGTTTCTGTCGAAACTTTTAATTCAGTTTTTATTTTCTGTGAGAGAGGAAAGTTAGCTTCATCGGAAAATTTAGGAAAAAAATTAAATTATATAGAGCCACTTCGCTAGAAACTTCGCGGTTAGTTCCAGCTTTCGTGTGGGCGTGGTATCCAAACTGAAAGGCTCGGCTCACACTATTAGCTCAACATTCCTCTCGCTTATTCAACTTCTGCACTGTTCTGAGTGTATACGTAAACACTGTGTGTTGCATTTTCTCCGTGCTAGTGAATACGAATGCCAAGGATTTTTTTTCAACTGCAGTTCTTCGAAGAGGTATTTATTAAATCAAGTCGTCTCTTCCCATTCTATTAGAAATAAACTTCTTTTTTCGGACGAGATTGACGTTGAACTTAGGGGGTGTTATTTTATATTTAGTACTTGAAACGAAACTTCAGCTTAGAATACCTCGTGAGGCAATAATGGATATTATTATCCAGCTTTATTTAGTACCTTTAATCTCCATTAGATAGATCCCTAAAGAAGCATTTGGCATATATCATTGGTAATGCATAACTTTGCCTCCAATGGATCCCGTAACACAGCCCTTTTTAATCTCCACTCTTACCGTATCCCAAGTTTGAATCCCGAAGTTTTATCCAGTAATCCCGAAATTACGATTATAGCCTGGAGATTAGGCTAGCCCCCTTAAATTAGATTGGTCCCTGGGATAATTAACAATCAGAGTGAGATAAAACTGGTAGTTTTTCCGAACGTACCCATTCAAACTCACCGTCGGTTCGCCCTCCTGCTCTCACATATATTAAACTCAAGCAACTCCTTGCAGCGCAAGTTAATTTTGTCTTCCCTCCAAATCGTGAAACCAAAGTAGATGTCATTATTCCGTCACTTCACGTCTGCATAGTTACGGTGATCTTTTTCGGAGATATTTTTCAGGTTTTAGAGGTTTGATGAAAGAATAGTATACTGTAATGGCTATTTCGGTTTTTCTGATCACAAATTTCCTCATTATTATATTACATGGGCTAGATGGAAGAAGAGACATAATCTCACCCAAATAAAGACGATTTATTATTATTATTATTATTATTATTATTAATCTTGATTATTCTTCATTTCAGTTTACTTTTGAGAGAATTATTTTTAGATTACAGTAATTTTTCATTAAATTCATTGGTATTTTAATCCTGTAGATTGAGAATCAGAAATTTATTCTTGTCCCTAGCTTTGAAATTTTCATCTTATCGTATCTTGATTAAATATATTAGTATGTTTTCGTTCTTTTGCTTGTTCCGTATTTTTTTTAACAGAAACAAATTGAGATGCGAATTGATGCAGGATTGACTATAATGAGATTCGCCGCAGGAAAGCTTTGGGAAATGTCAAGATTAACGAAGAAAACTGGTTCACTTGTTTGTACCTGGTCTTCTATTTTGGTAGAAAACTTTCTTGAGGTGCCAGATGCACGAATTAACTAGTTTGGTTTAGTTCTTGTTTAGCTGAATCGCCGCGAATGGTATGTAAGAAAATTGACGATAGTTAAGGTAAATAATTTGAGAAAATTTGGTGAAAGACCTTATTTCTTACTGTACGCTTTTCTTAGTAAAGTTTTTATCATCGCAGGAGAAAGGAATAGTGAGGTAGTTTTATCTTGATTTTTCACCAGAACAGCAAGCTGTAATTATTAAGGAAAATGCAGCATCTATGTCTATGTAAGAACCCTGCAAGCCGCCTTTCGGCGTGTGGCAGGGGGTGCAAGCACCTTGACTCTATTTTCCTAAACGGTTGCTTTCGCGTATACTTCGCGGAAAAAATGAATTTTTGAAACGATTCGTTCTAGCATCTATTTCCCTAATCTTTCTGGCAGTATCAGAACGGCCCATAAAACAGGGGGGTCGCATGATATCGGTTACATCATCTGAAAACGTAATTTCTCTGAACTTATTTAATAAATTTATCCTTTGAATTTTTCTTCTATCTTCTAATGATTCCAATCCCGCGTCCTGTAACATCCTAGTGACACTCGCTGTTTTATCGTAGCAATTCTTTACAAATCGTATCGCCTTTCGTTGTACTTTTTCTAAATCCCGAATATGACATTTTTCGGCGGGGTCCCATACACTACATGCATACTCAAGGTGAGGCCAAACTAATGCTAAGTAACATCGCTCGCGAACTTTTTCTTCGCTCCTACCGACTATTCTTTTGATGAAGCCGAGTTTCTTAAGTGCTTTTCCACATATATTTCGGCTGTGGGCACTCCATGATAGATTATTCGTGAGAGTTACTCCAAGATACTTTACCGATTCTACTATCATTAGGTTTACCCCTCGGAGGCTATAAGAATAATCATTTATTATAGATTTACTTTTGAAGAAGTTAACTACCGAGCACTTTTCTACATTAAGCTCTAATTGCCAATCATCGCACCAGTTCATAATTCTATCTAAGTCTTTCGAAAGGGTTAATCTATCCTCTGAACTATCTATTTCCCTGTAAATGACTGTGTCGTCTGCGAATATCCTAACATTGCTTTCAATCTGATTGCTGAGGTCGTTGATGTATACTAAAAATAACAATGGTCCAATTACACTGCCCTGAGAGACGCCCGAGGTCACCTAACCAAGTTGGAACTAATACCATCGAGTACTACTCGTTGCTCTCTATCGGTGAGAAAGTCTTTTATCCAGTGAATAACTTCTGCATTGATACCCGCAACTTCTAATTTGTACAGCAATTTATGATGAGGTACCTTATCGAAAGCCTTCCGAAAATTTAGAAATATCGCATCGACTTGCTTATGTTTTTTAGCAGAGTTTAGAACATCGTGTACTAATAAAGCTAGCTGAGACTCGCAAGAACGAGTCTTACGAAAACCGTGTTGATTCCTAATTATGAAATTGGACGTTTCAAGAAAACCCATTAAAGAGCTAGCTATTATATGTTCCATAATTTTACCGCTCAGTGATGTTAAATATATAGGCCTGTAATTAGCTGGATCGTCCTTAGAGCCGCTTTTAAATATTGGCGTGACATTCGCAATTTTCCAATCCTTCGGGACCTTTCCTTCGCCCATACTCTTGTCAAATATAACTTTAAGAAAAGGTGCTACGCTCTCCGCAACTTCTTTGAACACTCGAGCCGGTATGTCTTCAGGACCCGGAGCTTTATTCGGCATCATCACCCAATGAATAACGCATTTTATTGCTTTCAGTAATAAATCATCATCTCTTATGCATCAATGCAACAATAGCTTTCGTAATATAATTACCACACATAATGCTGATCCGTACCAATAAAATATATTCTATTCATCAAGAGGATAAAATGACCATTATCTTTGTATATGTGTTAGATTGTGCTCTAAATCATTACGTACAAATAATGGAAGCTAAATACGAAACCCTCTCAACTAAACCCTTTAAGTTAAAAGTAAATCAATTCCTCTTATGCTGTCATCTATAATAACGTGATTTGTCCCTTTTTCTCTCGCTTGTGCCCAGTGAAGATAGCAAACCAAACAAAATTATACGCCTTGCTCTAAATTTATTTTTCATACATAGATTTTTTCAACCGTCAAACCAAGAAATACGACGAAATTGCTGGTTAGAAAATGATGATAGGATTAGATCCACGCTAGAATACACAGTTGTCAGGAAATACTTACGAGGGATACAGCTGCTGCCTCAAATCAGATAAGAGGACGCAGTATCGAACCACTAAAAAGAGATTGAATGGGAAAATCGTTTTCTCGTTTCGCTAAAGATGGATTCTAGTCCAAGTTATCGAAGCGAGAGATTGAAAGTATCCATCCTCCTCGTCCCCATCGACCTCACTTCTTCGAACCCGTTCCTATATATCCACTGGAACAAAGAGAGATGAGCAAAAGTTATCAACTCTCAGGCGCACAATAACACCCTATTTTCGGCGGCAACTTTCCCAGAAACTTGAAAGTTTAGGGCCTCAAACGGGCCTTTTGTATCGCTTTTTATCTCTCTGCCTTCCCAACGTTCAACCTTAAAGCCCTTCCCTTTCTTTCTAATATTTTCGCTCTCTCCGACCGCTGGCGCACGCACTTCAGAGGGCATAGCTATTTTGCCGCTCCTTCTCAGCATGGCTCGTGACCTTTATTTGCCCTCTTCCCCCTCCCCCGTGCTAATCCCAATTCCCTCAATCCATCTCCCTCACAAGCGCGTGCACGTTCCCTCATCAATAAAGCCTTCCTCCTATTTATTTTCCGAGTCAACCGCGTCTCACCTACTCATCTTCTCCCATTCGGCCCAATAGAAGTACCTGCGTTATGCAACGGGAAACATTTGCTCTGGACAGGGTATCGAAACATATATCCCCCTGATGGTAGTCGTTCTGCCAACCCGTTCGTTGGTACCGGAGTAAACATCTTGCAAGTATCATGAGGGATCACGCATATTACGATTCCATCACCGCCTGTGTTTATATTACCGTGTGATGCGATAGCCACCATCCGATCTGTGGAGGCTTGCGTGCCGTAGGGGATGCGATGGTAAGCTGCCGCTTGCTTCTAACGCAGGATTACTGTTAACATTCGATTAGTATCCATCGAAGCCAAAGCCGTAGAGGTGGTCTCTGATGCTTCCTATCGGTATATATTGCTCTCAGTTAAAATGGTTGTCTCAACGCTTTCCAAGAAATAGCAATTTTTTAAAAGTCTGTAGGCTTCGGGTGAAAAGTAATACGAAAAACTGACTTCCACCAAAAGAAAATCAGGAAGAGATGAAATGTTTATCAAATTTTCCGAAATATTCTCAATTGATCAAATCCTAACCATAGAGTAGGAATAAATGTGGATTGTCAGTAAAGTAGTACATATGTAATACTTGCCGAATTCGATAACTCCCTCGGCTGGCAGTTGCTTTATAGGTCTTTCAGAATTGGACAAAATAGGTCTTTTTCTTCATGAAATTGCTCGAAGATGTTCGAGATGTAATGCCGTAGAAAAGCTGGGTCAATCGGAGGAAATATGGAACATGCCCCTGTGACCTGAAAAATATAAAATGCCTCATTTCTATATTGAAGTATTATTTTTACGCCAGGCTATGTTACGCTACGCTATATATATTTATAATGTATCTCCTCACTTTTCTTTATCTACCGTGCAATTATTCTGCCGGATGAGGTTTAGTAGTTTTCTGATATAGGATGGTTAGAATGGAGAATAATACGGGGCGAAAAATTATGAAAGTATTGTAGAATAATTTCTTTTTTTAGATAGTCAATATCTATGGATGTGCTTGAAATAAAAACTTAAAGTTGCTGAGTAGCCAAGATACCAGATAAACCGCAAAAGTGGTCTACAGACATTATAACCTATTAGATTCATCATTTACGAGGTTATGTTTTTGATTTCATCTCGATTTCTTATTTAACTTGAGTTTTGTTTCAAAAGAGATTTCTTGAAGCTATGAGACGACTTGTTCGAAGGGAACTTCGTATATTTCATTATTGATCGTTCTTTCCTTCGCGTGATGTGAATATCATATACCCGTTCATATTTGGAATAGATACTCTCAAAATATCAGAGTGAAACGTCCATCGATTCCGCGCGATCAGAAATAGAATATGCACTGTGCGATGCAGTTGACTCTCTCCTACTTTTTATCCCTTAAACGTTCTCTCCAGATGCTTTGAACGAGGGAACTCACTCCCAGACTTCGCGTCAAAAATTTTTCACCGATTCCGTACGTGGTATCGTTTCGGAGCATAATGTTCCTCTAGGGAATGAAAGGCTGTGAAGCGGTCTAAGTAGGTCAAGAGAGGGGAAATCATAGAAGCATGTGCCGTAGAATCTGGGCGCAATCTCCCTTTTCCTCCTACATCCTTTAATCCGTAGGATCCGCGACTTTCCTTTCCTCCTTCAGAAGGAAACAGACCTCGATTTATGGACCCTTTTTGCTCCGGGGAGATAAGGAGAACGTTATCCGTTCAAGGTCTCCTTGTATCGAGGCTACGTCACGTCTCCGTGGAATGCACAGAAGAAAGGACGGAGTAGAATCCGGGTGAAGGAAGGTCGGTATCTAGTTATGCATACT
Organism: Sympetrum striolatum; assembly: GCA_947579665.1. Taxonomy (NCBI): domain Eukaryota; kingdom Metazoa; phylum Arthropoda; class Insecta; order Odonata; family Libellulidae; genus Sympetrum; species Sympetrum striolatum. Next base: position 18,450,519 of record OX388341.1, read on the forward strand.
CATTCTTAATCCATCTATAAGCTTCGATTCGGAAATCATCTTGTTTTCAATGGAGTTCCGCTTTAAGTTTCCCACTTCCGAAAGAAAGACTTCATCCAGCTTCGCAGCGAGGCATTTTTATCCTCGTAATCCTCACTCCTTTGTGAGGCTGTAAAATGGGACGTCGACGAGATGGCCGAAGAAGATCTTCCTCCAAATTCTCCAGGGGTTTAATCTTTCGAAAACCCATCCTAAAATATGTGGACGCCGAGTGTATAGCCCCGGAGTTACTTTTAGTGTCCCCAATGTTCATGTGTTCATGCGAAATCGCGTTCCATAAATTTCCGGGGAAGTTTACTAGCTCGGCCGGTCCTTCCATAACAATCAACGCCTTCGCACATTTATTTATTTTTCCAATATTGTTCATTTCTCCTAGATATTTATGGTAGAATCTTCGGGAATGTTTGTTATGGTCATTTTTATCCCTCGCAGTAGCTGTATGGTAAAATTAATTAAACTATGAACGAGAGGTGAGTTTACTAGGAAAATAAATTGGATGGTGAATTTAATTTTTCCCCTGTTTTTTTTAGATTTATGATTCGTACATAAATGAAGCAGCACTTTGAACGATTTGACTTTGCTCATAAACTATTGATGGGATAATCAAATACGGCAGTACTTGTCTTTCGTTATATTTATTATTGAGTACTCAATATGTATGACAATAACGTTTCTAGAGTAGTAATTTTAGAATGAATATTTAGCTCCATACGTAAGATTAATCATTACATTGTAACTTACAGGCAGTGATTTACTTCAGTATGTTTATTTATCAATTTTTATGGCAAGGGAGTGGTAAAGCGCTTGCCACGGAAACAGAATTGATGGTTGTTGAAGTTACAGTATAGTTTTGCGTATAATGTCGCAAGACCTAATTTTAAACCGTTACACTAATTGTTACTTTAGATTGGAATTTTATTTTCTTTACTTATTGAATCTTTTGTGGTAAAATTTATAGACTCTCTCTCATTTAGTCTAGCTTTTTTCTGAGCGTTCTTGTGTTTGTCAGAGAAAATTTATAACTTTAGCTCTACAGAACATACTATACTATTGCTAATCGCTTGCCTTTTAGGATTGCATCTCTGTATGTCCTTTTGCTTTCTCAAAGGTAGAATTATGGGAGTAACCAAAGAGATTTCGTATAATATTGCGCTCCGCTCGTAAAAGTGCTTTTACCGTAAAATTCTGTATTGAAGGTTCCCCCGAGAGCCGTGTTGTACTATTGAGCAACGAAACTGCAGGCAATGTTCTAGAAAATTAGATTATGATTTGGCATAAAAGGAAGCGACTCAAGTGCTTTATCAAAAGCTTGCTCTTAAGTGACTCGTAACTCCATATGACTTCCTTTCTTCAATGGGTAAATGTTCCTTTTACGAAGTTCTCTCTTATGGTACCTTCAACTTACTATCCTTATCGTAGTGAACCATGATTCTTGTTTGAAATATTTATGGGCTTTGCTCAATTTATTGCGTTATAAACATACGGAAGATACTTGAAGATTTATTCGCCATAGATTGAAAATTCGGGCCGAGTTCACTGATGTGATTAACTTTCAAAGTCTTTTGTAGATTTTTTACGTCTGGATTGACTTCTTATAGTCCTATCATTCCTATAGTCCTACGCCTATCATTTCAAGTGAAGTTCCAGCTGCTATTCGAGATTGGTTCGAAACCGTTGACAATCAAACATAGTACAATAATAGTAAAACTCGACTTCCTGGATTCTCCTAGCCCCGTTCTTCTTTTTTATACCTGTTAACTTAAAATTTTTATATTTAAGTGCAAGAAAGTAGTGCATGGTGATATTTAGATGTTACTTTACTTCGTTTAAGATTATAAGCATTGTATACTGGTAAGTTAGCATTTTCTGCGGTGTGGAAGCGTTTTAGATAATCTTTCTCGTATTTCCCTTTAGAAGAACTAGGGATAGATAAGGTAGTAATAGAATAGTTTTTCATTTCCAGTTCGAGTTTATCTGAAAGCAGTGAAAACTTGAATTCCTATCCTAAGATGAGTCGTATTAGTAAACTATTTGTGAACTTCCATAACCTATTTTTCATTGTCGTTAATGTTCTCTATTTAGAACATTTCTACAAAAGATATCCAACAGTGATACATTTCCTTCCACTTTTAAAATGTTCGACCTTAGCAAAGCTTTACCCTGTCCCGTGATGCCCTTGATCTCGGCGCGATATGTCCTCCACTGCCTTGGAAGTGCTTTACCCCGCAGCACTAAGGTGGCTGCCACATACATAATGGAGTATTACCCGAGGTACGGAGCGTTGTCGGCTGTCTCATCTTTCGGCTCTTTTGCTGAGGAAGCCTGTCCTTGTGTTCTGGCAAAGGATCACGAACGAAAAAGAGAGGCGAAAGTGTGTTTTCCAGCGAGGAAGTTCTGAGGCACCTTGTCCGCCTACTCTTTTGCACCCAAGGCGAGAAGCAAAGGATTGGTTTAAAGGGGTTTTGGCCCCCCTTCGCATTTGGAGGCGCGTGAAGGAACGCGGAGATGACACGTCCCGAATCGATGCACGAGGGCGTGGACTCCGTGGAATGCCCTTTCCCCATTTTCCGTATCCTATTTACCTAAAACCGCTTCATATTTTCACCTTAATCTCTGATAAGGGCTTGAGGTATCTCAACCGAGATTTTTGTCCCAATATAATTTACCTCATAACTCTTTTAATGGCCACGGTTTGCTCTTGGGTCAATAGTTAAGAGATGATAATGTTTTCACTACCTTAACCTGATGTAGTATTTATGTTAAGACTCGATGTTATTTAGCCGCCTACTGAGAGACAAACTTCTTAGCGGAAAGTTCGGTCGAAATAGCTGTCTAGGGCTATCAGTGCTTATGCAAGCTGTGGATTGGTTACTTTACGGATAGTTTAATATGCTTTACGGAAAGTTGAGTATACTTTACGGATAATGTAGTAATCCATCGTTAATAATTTTTTGATTGCGATCTATTGCATCCCGCTTGGAGATTTTCTTTTGTTGCGTTGTCTTCATTGGGTATGGTTTTCGTTTGTAGTAAAGGTATGTGTTTTCCGTAAAATTTTCTCTTTCTTCTTCCATTTTCAGATTTCTACAATTTTACTAATGCAGTACGATTACTTAGGATTGTGTTTGCCACAAAGCCTAGAACTGTTTTATATGTTACATAAGTTATTACTTTTCAACCTCGAAAATATGTGGTTGCAACAGATATTGGGTATAGTATATACAAAAGTTTTACTCTCAAGATAAGTGCTTGTGTAAGCCATAGAGATTTATTTCCAAATCAATAATGTCACAAATTTATTTTACACACCTGCATTTATCTATAAAATATACATATTTACGCAATGTTATTAAAATGTAAAATCGATAAAAAATGGAGGCCTTTATGTAGTAATAATCAATAATTAAAAAGAAATGGTAATTTTAATTAAACTAGTTTTGAATGCAAATTATTTTTCTAGATTATTATTTCTGATGCTGTTATTATTATGCAAGGTAATCTTTTCTAACTATCCATTGATTTTAAAAGGCCTTGTCTTTTGAAAAATCATTTATCCTGTGATTGTGTTAAGGTAGTCCATTTATTTTAAAATCTCCTTCATTTTTCGCAGGTTCCAATCGGCCTTCACATCTCTGCTCTCGCATTCAGGTGAGTGTTTCATCTCTTTGTGTATCCTATTCATCGTTTCGTTCCGAGGGACTTGACAGATCCGGGAATTTCGCAATAATCAAGCGAGACATTGAACTGACATAATTGAATTACCTCCGGAGAGAGAGAGTTTGCTAACTCTTGCTCAAACCTCCGAAACCACGAAATTCACCGGCGGATATAAATGTTTCCCCGCCTCTTTATTTAATCCAGCTCGCTCGAAACAGCCGCCGCGGTCGCCCAATCGCAAACGTGCAGAATTAATACTCTCCAGCGAAATGCCGGATTCATTATCGCGGAAACGCTTTCGATGCGAAATCCACGGCAAAAGGTTATTATGTAAAGGATCAACAATGCGGTTTCCCGAGAGACGTGCCGGCATCCGTGCATCCCACCGGATCACCCTCTCTATTTCCAAAGCAAGGGGTTTATGTATGCATTCAGCCCTTTCTCTCTTTCCATCATTCAGCGCGGGATGAATTTCTCGGTTTCATACAGCCGACTTATCCGGTATGGAGACATTCCATCGGTAATGCAGTGGCCGGTAGAATCAATACGTCACGTCTGAATATCTATATATGCATGTGTGTATCCGATGCCCTATATTTCTTCTGTCATCCCTCCCAAACCCCCCCCTTGTCGGATCCCCCGGTATCATCCGGGACAATCCCTTGCATTACTTCCGATAATAATTCATCCGATTTTCGCTTATCCCCTCACTCATTCCGTCTTATCCCTCGCATATCTTCCAATCCCACCTTTTCTATATCTCCATACACCTGCTTTTCTCCCTCTCTATCTCTGTTTGCGTGGTCTTCCGATACCCCTGGGGAAACTGCAGTTCGCTCGTTTATCTCATTTTTCATCTCGCCGTAGCTCTTCCGTTATAATTTTCCTTTCTGTGATGTGCTGCAGTGGATTTATCCCCGCTCGTGACAATTGAATTCCTTATCCAATATTTTTGCACAAATGCTCGTCTTCCGGGGTATTTTTTGTTTTGCTAAAAATTTTACAATTCATAATATCTACGATAAAGCAGCAGTTGAAGTAAAAATATCTTATCGGTGCTACCTATAAATCCTCTGAATAACTAGATTACGATTGATAAATGAATTTCGAGAACTTCATCGTAGGAAGTAATATAATTAGTACTGTAAGAATCTCCTGCCCTTTGTCATTATAGTGAATTAATCTCAAACTGAATTGATGAGTACATGGCTCTAATATCATCTTGAATATCAGCACAATTATCTATTAAATGTAGGTTTAAAATCTATGTAATACAGTTTCATGAGAACCCTTCCTTCATTTTATGGGCCTGTGTTAATGTTGCAAGATTAAATATCAAGTTCATCAATGAAAGCATGTCTAGAATATGCTTAAATATAGAATGTTTTGTAGTTATTTGTCACCACATTATTATATAGAGAGCCAGTAATTGAGAGATTGATCTTCATCAGTAGCCTTATTTTTTAATTTAATGTGAATGCTTTGTAAAAAACTCTCCAGGGTATAAGTATTTACAATCGTTAAATCTGTAGTAAGCCCCAAATGCATCACGAAATAGGTTTCAAATCAGCTCTCTGAAACTTAAAAAAAAAGTTTATAAACAGGTTGAATTTGGCAAAAATGTTTGATTTCTTCGTTACGACGGAACCTTAAACGCGGTAAAAGCTCAAGATACTTGGTATATCCATCAATACCTCTTAGTATATACAGGTCAGGCTTTTCAAAATCCCTTACAAAAGACCAGGTCAATCCATTATTAAAGGCACGTCTCAGGGCGACTCTTCAAAGCGTATACCAAGGAGGAATGGAAAAAACGTCGACATAATCTGGTGTCCGTTGCTGCAATCGAAAATCTTATTCTATCTTCTAAGGAGTTTCTAAAGAATTCAGATCAGAAGGAGGTGTGGAATTTGCCTATAGGTAAAGGGAATCTTTTGCAAAGAGAAAATAATTTGAAGTATAAAGGACTCTTGTAACAAAGAAGAAAAGCATGGTAACGGAAGAGTTGTGCTCTACCTCAGCGATTTTCTTATCTTCAAGAATCTTTTGAAAACTATTAATTTGGGATTTAAAAATTCTTGAGTAATAGAGTAGTTAATAATTACGGATCGCGTTATAAAACGAGTCATTTCATAAACAGTCATTTTAGTCTGCTCTTAGTTTTCATTAAAAAGGATCTCTTGTGAGAAAAACCTCTATTTTTCCATTAGTTTAGTTTACGTTTCATTTTGACCTTCTAGCCACTTGGCAACACTCGAGGCGAGTCTAACTTACTTATCAATTTTTAATTTTGCTTGGCATTTGCCCTAAGACTGGAAGAAAACCTCTCTCAAACTTACCGTAGATAAACGACAAGGAATCAGACGTAACTTTGTGGTAATTATCAATTCTAACAAAATCCATATTGAGGAATCTTTTTTTGTGTTTTAGTAAAAGATTCCTCAATATGGATTTTGATTTCCCGTAGAAAGTACATTTCTAAATTAAAAGTTATGCAGTTTTCATTACATATTACGCATTTTTATTATTCATATTCTATATATCTTCATTGATATCTCTTATGCGTAAAAATAAATAGTTGACTGTAACATAAGTAGAAAATGGCATACATTGTCAATAATTCCAATTTATTAGCGAAAATATATTATACTTTTGGAAATGAGGTAGTATATTTTAATCCTGTTTAATTGATATACATCATAAGAGAAAAAATTTCAACATCAGGGCACTAATCTTCCGAGTTCCTTCAGCACCCAAGTTGAGAAGAACGAGAGCTTGATATTTTTTGCTCGTCATCCAGTAGATCTACTGTTTTAGATTAAGGAAAGAGAGAGTTCATGGAAGTTAATTATTTGGAGTCACTTCTTATGAGGCCGATTGTAAAGATGATAGGTTGTTCCTTAGTTCCGCCCTTAAGGCCACTAGGAAAACTTTCTTCTTTTTGTTTCGTTAATTCCCCGAAGGCCGCAACTTCGCCTTTCGCGTCGTCGGCTCGTTTGTTTTCCTTCTGTGCTTTTTTTTGCCCAAGTCAAAGATTGAGAGGGTTTGGAAATCACAAGTCTTCAATGGGAACCTATTTCCCATTAGTAACTTAGCTTCCTCTTATCAGAAATCCTTAGTGGGCCGCTGCGACGCTGAATAAGAGTTATACGACGCCGGGAAGGTCGATCTGAAATAGAGAGAGCAAAATATTTTGAAAACCAAGCACAATTTTAATAAGGGAATCGATCAGCAGTTGCGTTATTTTTTCCGGAGTGAAAAGTAAGCCAGAGTGAAAATTTATATTTATTGAAACCAAAACCGTCGCTCGTCTTAATCAGATATTTGGTTCAAATAAATGGTTTAACTTGATACACTTGCATGACAAACACGGAAAAAACTCAACCACTACAGCAACTAACATCATGATTCTGTCATGTTTCTAATTGTTGTTGGTGTTTAGTACAAATAAATCTTTTTAAGCTTATTCTCTGTTTTTGGCGTGGTTTTTTAATTCCTTATTTTCGTCGATTGTTCGATCTATATTTAATCAATTCAATAAAAATTTATAAAACCCGCACCAATAGCCTACATCATCATTTATACGGTGGCTTAACTTTATAACATTCAGACAAGGAATCAAACCAACCAACCCTGTCACAACTTTTTAATGTGATTCATCAATAAACGTTTTTTAGTGCCGATCAACCATAATCATATCATCATGATTAATTCAAAATAATAATCATTTGATGACGGCATTATTAGGCGAACCGCATTCTCAAACGATAGTTCTTAGAATTAACCAATTTTGGCTACGAATACTTTCAACCATGGCCTCTTTCGGATTCCAACCGGGACCTCGATGTTATACCTTTACAAAAATTACGTACGACGAGAAAGCTGGCATTTTATCGATGTAATCGCTTGCCGGTTTGCGACCTCTCCATTGTTTGATACGGGTTCGCTTCGGTCGTTTGAGTTACCTCGTGTTTTTTTGGGACCCACCTTCATTTGTGAGTTTTGGAGTCGATGGGTGGGAGTTTTGTTTTTGTTCCAACTCTCTTCCTTTCCCTCGGCTTTTTGCGCCGCTTTCATCCGAGGAAAAGCCTCTTTTTTGCCGCACAGACGCACGGAAGTCAATGCAGAGATTTTCGCTCTATCACTCTTATCTGTAGTTGCCTTAATGATCAGATTATTTTTGGGGCAATTTTCAGCTCCAAAAGGGGATTTGCTCATTAGGAGAACGATATGTGTTCGTTTTTTGCATTTGCTACACTCGAATTTTAATTCACAGCTGCTTTGAATTGAAAATTGTATTTGTTTACGGGGTACATTTCTGACAGGGAATGAGTGTGTTCCTTTTATTTAAGAAATAGGATGGATTAGTCTTCAGTATTAGATGACTCACATCATTCTATCTTCTGTAATCTCTATAGTAAATCATAGTGATAATCAATACTTAATTCTTGTATCTGGAGTATTAATATAATCGGTATATGATTGTTGATTCTAAACTCAAAATACGATCGTCTCAATTAAATCACATTTGTAATAATAATAAATAGGGTAGGTACATGAAAATAAAAGGATCTCATGGAGCGCTAACTAGAAACGGAATTTGCAAATAAAAGTCAGATATGAATCAGCTTTGTAAATGGAAAATAAAACTGAAATAAACAAAAAGTAATAATTTATAGGTATAACATACTCTGTCACCAATTCATTTCCCTTGAATTAGGCAAGACATATTTCAATATCTAAGATGTTTCATCTGGAAGAACATCGTTAGGAGAATTAAATGTTCTTATAGTTTCATATGTTCATATAATGTCATCATCTCGATGATTGGAAGTAACGCGTCGATGACATTAATTCTTTTCTCTCCAATGTCTTTAATAGTAGAAAATGAATTTTTGGAACGACATAACAAAAGCTTTGCATTAAAATGAGTTTGAAAGAAGATATTCCTTCCATTAAAGCTGTGAATTAACTGAATCTTCGTAAATCCTACCATGAATAGCTGTAATTTCCCTTGTAATCTTCAGTTGTCTTTGTAATCTTCACCTCCTATTATATTTTTCTCCAAATCATTTCTTTTCAACGCAGCGGCCGACCTACGTACTTCTTCAAGTTATCCGTAAGAGTCCATTATGAATAGAATTCACCTATTATTCTATTTCCTCCTCAAAGTTCTCGAAAATGGCGTAGAGAAGAGTCCACACTATCGAGCCTCTATAAAACTTCTTGCCGACTCAATCCCCAAGGTGTTCGAACACTCCGGCCGACTCCTCGAAAACAACCGAGCTTGCGATATTATCTTTCCCGGGCAATAAAAAGAGTGTACGGCGCGAGTTTTTCCTACCTTTTTTGTTCTTTTTTGCTCCTTTGGCAGCAATCAGGAGAAAGCTCTTTCTTCCCCTATCTTCCCTTTTCCATCCCCTTGTCTCTGCCCTCCCCCTGGGACGGGCACCTTCCAATTACGCAGTAATTGAGCTGCCGCAGGGTGCTGGCCCCAGCACAATCTCCTCCCCCTCACCTCTCGGTCAACTCTGCCGCTCCTACGCCCCCGTACATCCACCCCCGTCTGCCTTCGATAGACCCTCCTCATCCGGCAGACTTCGGATTGCGATGCTTGCGATCTGTCTCGAGCATTCCCGTGCGCGCTGCTCGTGATAGGAAGGCCTCCGGCAACTGCATGTTCACCTAATATCAATTTGCGTATCCTATAAATTATCTTCCCATCTGATAGCTTATCTCTGGACTTTTTCCAGTGCTGGCAAGGGCTTCGTCGGGTTGTTTCAAGCAGCAGTTGTAATTTTCTACGGCGGCGGCTCGTGAATCGTCGTGGACAGTTTCTGCTCCTCCTGTACCGTTTCTTTTTTAGCGAATGTTGTCTCTCTGCAGTTATTAACGCTCGAGCTATAAAATCTCTTGCGAGCTGGCGCGGAATTTCGGAGAGAAGCGCCGTCCAGGAAGTAATTAATTTTTGGAACAATGTCCAGGAAAATTTTGTCTCCAGAGCTGTTCGTTAACTGCAAACTATCGTAGGCTAAGACTAAAATCACTGCGACACTCTTTCCTGGTAATCGTCGTTTTATCTATAAATCCTCGCTTCGGGAATGAAAAATATTTCCGCTGTAGTTCTTCGGATTTTTTTGATGAATCCATTCCGAGTAAACGGGTTCTGTGCAGTTTGCAGTTCATCGAGTTGGCATGTTCATGAAATGGATCCATGAAAAAATTATTTTGCAGTTTTCCTCCAAACCTTTTCATTAGGGTCTTAGTATTAGCCTCATATCCATAACTATATTCAAAATAACATAAATAATAATTATAATTACTGTTATAAATGTTTTTTTGGGGCTCCAAAATTATTGAAATTTTATTGATTATTCTCATTTTGTTTTCTGTTGAAAGCTGATCGTATACGTTAAATTTTGAATGTTAATTATACTTAAAGAATTTTCAGCAGTTTTTTTATTTTCAATTTCATAGCCACACCAACCAAAAAAATTAAGTAGAGTAATTCTGAACCTGAATTTAACATGGATAACCTGTAACCTAGAATATATACAATATATTTTAGTTAGTGTACTTATAAAATTTGAGGAATTAAAGATACATAAATTATGCGAGAGATCTCTGTACTTGAGTTTATATTCGTGTGTAAAATCTTGCCTAGTGAACTGTTTGTTTTTTTTAAATTTCGAGTAACAAACTAAGAGCGTGCAGTTAAGAAGTGACCTCTTCGTAGTTTGAGTTTAATTCTTTGCTTGAAATTTCTCTGTAGAGCGTCGTCTTTGTCATTCGGTGCGCAAAGTTTCTTATTTACCGAAAGGGTACTTCGCTATTTGTCTAAAAATCTTAATATTCCGTCTTTCTAAAGCTTTCCAAGTTTGTTAATTAGTTAGTTTGACTCTTTATTGGCGAGGTTAGGCCCAAGTGGGCCTCTCTTCCACCTAACCTCGTATGTCGTCAGAATATGAACAAGTATAAATTAAATTGAAACAAAAAGACAGAGTAGAGTGTGGGAAAGATCTTTGCAACTGAAGGTTGCCAATGAAAAATTCCACGTTGCGGGAAAACACCCACAGAGAAGGGGGTGAAAAAAAACCGAAAACACAGTAAAAAATAACAGCGTGGTGTTGACAATTATACATTACAAATAATATATACATCAATCAATAAATTTACAGAAAAATGAGAAGTATTATTAATCTTCTCCAAGGAGAAGAGAGCACCTTAATTGCCTATTCAAATTCAATTTAATTTTGTAAGTTTAGTCGCTTAGAGTATTTGCCCGAAAAATTACGCTGACTAGACTTTGAGGAAGTTGCAGTCTCCGTGCATAATAATCTGACGAGAGCATAGTTTGCGATAGCAATTTGCATTGAACAGCAAAATTGAGAGGCAGCATACATTTGCGCTCCCCGTCTTTACGAAGCAGTTGACGGCACTTCCCTCTTAAATTCTTCTTCTTTATCCCGTCACAATCTTTCATTCCCTCGCCTTATCTCCCATTCTTCTTCCTCTTCGCTCCCCATTTCCCATTTCGTTTGGTATGATGATGACGATGATGAATTGGATTGCATGGCCCAAACATATTTCTGGTCCCCTCCCTCTTCTCATTCTCCTAATTTTCCCTCTTCTCCTTCTCGCATTTCCACTCCGAGTCTTCCTTTATTCTTTCTCCGAGTCCATTATTTTCTTCCCCCTCCTCATCTTTTATCGCTCCCGCGGCTTCTCATATCTCACTTAATGCATTTTCCGCCTCTCTTGTTCCGCTGCTCGTTATTAAGGGGATCTCTCGCCGGACGGTTTTTCGTGACCCTTTTGCCGGGTTTTGTGTTTTTCTGCCCTTTCGTCTGCGGATCTAATTTTAATGCGTGCTTTATGAATTCCGTGCCGGACATATTTATTTCGCATCCCGAATCGAGAAGTGTCCGCGTGGAGTGTCTTGGGAAGATTCGCTCCGAATTGCGCCTTAAATGTGACTTTGGTGGAAGATTTCAATTTGGATATGAAAGTTGGCTTGATAATGGATAGTTAGATATCCGACAGAAAACTGCGAGTGAAGAAGCTGTTACTAAGGTCGAAGTGAAAACCGAACCGAAAAAAAAAGAATCTTTCGAACCTCAATCGAAACCATTATTCTTTCCGTTCGCTTTTCGCTGAGCATTATAATGAAACGTGACTATTGTTATACTTAATAATACATAACGGTGATTTCCTACTCACAAATTAACATAAATAATTTCTATGATGAAATACGTGTATGAGCTCCGTTCTTAAGTTTCTTTTCTCAGTTCTTATTTGATTCATGCTCGAAATATTTATTTATCATAACGTGTTTATCCTAAAATTCAATTCAATGTAATCTTACCTAAGAGTCTCACAAAAAAACATCATGATAGATTATTGTATTTAAGACACGTTTTCTAAGATATTAAATAAATAACCATGTACTCTATTTCGGGGGAATTGTAGACTTAATCCTCCTCCATTTCACTGTTTACTTTAGAGGTACGGGTACGAATTATATTGTAGTGTTTTTTTTTATATGTGGTTGCTAGTTAGATTGAAGTTTCCAGTATTTTTAGAGACACACATAGTAAAATCTTGAGCTTGCGGGTGAAAAAAATATATTTTTATCATATCGTCATCTTCATTTAAAAACATAATTCCAACCAGAGCTTATGGAACCATGGCGATTAATACTGTTTAAAAGAATCATTACCTTCTCTAAGTTTCAAAAATCGTCGAAAATCCTTAATTTGCTTAGAAAGAATTAAATGTGACGTAAAATTAAAGACTTAAAATATTAGCCTTGGGAAAGATTCCACTATTGCGAATGTTATCCATGGACCCTTGTGAGTGATCACGATATTAAGGGGGTCCACGCAAGGTTTAGTAGTCAATGGAATATAACTTGCAATTTAAATTTTGATACCTTTGATTTCCCTACTAAATTATATTTGTATGCTTTTTCTGTATTATATTCTTTCTAACTACTCAACGTTATTACATTCCTTAAAAACATATTTAAAGTTTCTAATGTTTATCATTTTAGAAATAAAATGGAAATGGTTTGAAAGTTGGTGGATTTTGATGTACAAATCTAGGTATAGATTAGGATTAATAGGATAATTTAATTAGATTAGGATCCGATATGGGTCAACGAGTTAAGTTTACAGCGTGAAGTTCGGAACTCCCACACCTCTGGTTTATTCTGGTAATGGTGCCGGAATAGAGTGTGAGGCATTCCGATGGTTTTATTCAGGCATAGTTAGGTACTTTGAATTTTTAAGTTTCTAAATATCGATAAATTTATGTAGATCCATTCACATGAGATAGATGTCTCACAATCATAATGCTGTACACTCCTGGCCAAAATTAACGCAGCACCGGCCGTTAGGATCGCTAGGGAGGTGCTGCGTTAATTTTGGCCAGGAGTGTACGTATCATAGAATTTTATAATGAGTTTTTATAAAGTCGTCTGCCTGAATGCGTGATGAATCCATTGTAATTCCATTATTTGCTCCCAGCAAATTGGGGAGGGTGAGGTAAAGAGAAGCTTTGGACTTATTAGGCAAGATGAGGGGTCGTTAGTTCGCCATTACTCTCCTCTGATACTTCTAAATATCGATTACCATTCCAGAAGCAGTGATCACTGCATGTGCAATCGATTATACCACTAGTATATGCGGTTGCTTCTATGGATTTGCTGTGCTCAATTTTTGATTGACATAAATAAAAGTTATCGAAGAGTTGAAGAAAAATGGTACCTCGACTACCAAGGTCATATGCAAAAGTTACTATAAAAAGGTATTATATTTGAAATTTCTAATTCTTTTAACAATGATGAACAACAAGTTAATTTAAGTGAGCAGTCCTGATTTATATATTATAAATATTGAATTATTGTAAAAGATAATTTATATTAATTTAATTAGCCGTTGATTTCGTGATTCAAAACTTAAAAGCTTAAGTAATAAGATAGACCCATGTAAGTAAAAGTTAATGCATGATACTTCAGTAATTTATATTACTATAGAATATTCCGTTAGAATTGAATATTTAATAAAAATGAAATTCACAGTCTCTGGTGATATCTTGTGGAAATACGTTATCGTGATAAATAAAAATTTGTATTTTTTCCACAGTATTGTGGAATAATAATAAATACTGTAGAAAAAGTACAAATTGTTACTTTTCATCTTGGATGTTTAAGTTGGGAAGGATTCACATTCCCTTATCTTGTTAATTCTAGATGGCAAAACCGCATATCGGGTAATAGAAAGAAGCTTTGATTAACCGTTAGAATGTTTTATTTTTATTTCTCCAAGAACCTCCTGTCACGGATTAAATGTTGATTAAATTCAATGAAGTGGTCAGATAAGAAATTTCCTTCATTTATTTGAGTCCCCGAAACGAAAAATTACCTACGGCTTTGAACTGAAACAAAATTGCGAAATTTTCCGGTCTCCGCTCCGCTATTCAGGTTTCGTTTTTATCTTTCGCTACCTTTGGCGCACACTCATTTTTTCCGATAAGTAAAGTCTCCCATGAAATCATCTCAATTCCACCTCAGATACGCCTTTTATATCTGGGGGTACTTTTTTCGAGAGCAGGGAAGAATTTCCAGCGTTAATTAGGAAAAGGTCGTCCATTTGCTCGAGAAAAGAAGGACGGTCTTCATCCGTTTACTTCCATGCATCCTTTATTCCCATTCTTCTCTAAAGATGCAGTTAATGAGAGCTCGTGGTGTTTGTTTTCCCTCCACTCGGAGTTAGCACGAGAGTAGGATATGAAGTTGGAGACGGAACGTGAACTGAGACATTCCTTCGTCTGTGTATTCCAGTAGATTATTACGGGCCTGAAACAGTTTTGCGGAAAATTTAGTCTGCAGAACTCCAAACGGACTGTTGCCGGTATGAAATGCAACAGCGCTCAAACATTATTTTTCTCGGGAAACTTTTTAAACTTCGGATTCGTATCTAATCCCGTATTACTTTCTGGTACGGTTTCCCTAGCTTATCTATACGACAACATTTTTGACACCTCGAAATATTTTACTTATTATTTATGCTTTATCGTGTATGAATGTATTTCTAAACTTTTCTGAGGAAATTATTTAATAAAAAGGTTAATTGCAAAAAGACCTTTTGATAGGTTCCAATGTTAAGGAGTTATTTTCATTATTTATCTAGCCAAAGAATTTAGAGAACACCAATCAATAAGTATAACATAATATTCTATATTATGTAATTCCTCGATATTCCAGAGTAATCTTTACCTATATATTGCGTAAAGAGAGTAAAGTACTATCAGTGAAATTATCTATAGTATATTTTGCCTGTGAAAAATGTTTTTAAACAATATTAACTATCTGTAATATTCCAGTCTATGTATTTTATCTCCTAATACATTCACGAGTAAAGAATCGTTTAATTTCATACTTTATTTTTATTTACTCTAAATCTGCTGACATTTAATTAATGAGCTATCTTTAATAAAAACCTCGTCTTTACGGGTAAAAGTGTTCTTTTGATTGTTTAAGTAACCCCAAAAATAACGAAGCATCTAGTTTAATCTGTCTCCTGTAATTTTCCAGCGCCAAGTCTCTTGGCTTCTGTTTTCTTTGGGATGATAGTGATTCATAAGAAGCTGATAGCTTGCGTTATTCGTAAGAGGGTGATAAAGAAGGCAATGAAGGGAAACGAAGAGCAAGATTAGAGGTCGTGGAAAACGCGTTTAAAAGCTGCGAGTGTATTACCCCCGAATAGTTAACGACTCGAGGTCACGGATTCTCCTATCTCTCTACACCCTCCCTCTTTCTCGACCTCCTTCCCTGCACCATTTTCTCGATCAATGTATTACCATGAACTCTTTAATGAAAGCCGGCTCCTGGTAAATTACGGGGAAGGTACCTATTAAACGATAACAGCTTTGCCACGTTTCATGCTCGGCACGGGTTAGGATGCACGTGAGTGGTAATAGTTCATTCAGTGAAAACACGCCATCCCAGAGTACGAATCTCCCGGTAATGATCTGCATTAACGGAAGTGCAACATTCATGTGTAACCTACTTCATTAGTGATTTAGGTTACGCGTGGATATCGGACATCCACAGGCGATTATGAGGGAATTATGGAGATTTAAAGTATCTTCATGGTTGCTCCAAAGCTTTTGATATTTTCCCAGTTGATTACGAATCAATTTTTGTAATTTATTTTTTCAAAATCTATTTTACATAACAAACAGTTATCTAATTAAGCCTAAGATTATGATGGTAGTAAATGAGCAACGATAACTAATAGAATGTTTTAGACGATTGAATCGATTCTCTCAAATACATTTCCTACAGTTATTCTCCTTACACTAATTATTCTACGTGCGGTTGACTTTGCTCGTACAACTTCGACATTACGACCTCGACGTTTATACCGATCCCATAACAAAAACAGCGTACATACAGTGCAATGGTCAATTTTGTGGTAAGCTAGTTTACTACTACGTGATCCAACCTATCCAAAATCGCTGCCCAGTTTATCCCAGCTACGATGTGGGAAGACTTTTCTGAAGGGTTTCTCTTAATTTTATGGTGTATCTTTATTTAATCCCAACCTCCGCAACTCTTTGAAATAAGCTTTTACGTAAGCTTATTCGTGTGTACACCAATACTTAATACATTAAACTAATCGAAAATCGCAAATATGGCCCCTGCAGATGGTTTGCAAATTTGCAGATGCAAACTGCCCACTCGCTTAGGTGTCTTTGGAGCGTAACATCCTATAATAGTGGCTCAAATTGGATAACGCACTTAATCGGGCCCTATAGATACTAAAAATTCTCCTGTTATAACCAACCAGTCATCATTTTTTTCCAAGAATACGAACAGTGGGTATCGAGGTTATTAGAACGACAGTAATACGTGGTTTTGTATTGTATAAATCTAGTTTGTTTGTTGGAAGACATATTATAGCGGAAGAGTATCTGCAAGAGAAGTACTATAGTATAAGTAGCCTAACCCATTGATATTGTAATATTGCTTCAAATTTTAAGCACCGATTTTTTTAGAACCTTTCAAGGAAAACTCAAAAGGCGTAACGTGAAAATCAGCGACTTAAGGTATGAAATTCTCCAAAATATCTTATGTAAAAATTGTTGCCAATATAAATTCTTAACACAAATAAGATTATTAACAAGTAAAAACCTTAATAATGCTTCGTTAATCAACAATGGCATTGGTTTTTGAATAATTGATGAATTTTGTTTCTACGTTCCAGATCGGTTACATATCTATTACCTTAGTAAATAAAATCACTGTGGAATCTTTAAGCCCCGGAAACCATTAAGCTAGGGCTGGATGAAAGCATCGCAACTCCGTGGTTCTGCTCGAAGTTCTAGTTTAGACCTTTGCTTCTCACAAGTTCATCAGGAAGAGTTGGATAAGGCGTCCCCTTCATCATCGAGTTCCATGACTGCGAGTAGGTATTCCCTTCCCTGACATTTAGCTCAAAGGGCGAGGTCCTAATCCTTTTGGAAGGGATAGGCCGAGGAGAAGGTAGAAAATGAATAAGGTATGCGAAAACGATGTGCTATAGGCGGAGAACTTGGCTTAAGTAAATGGCTCTCGGATCAAGATTCCTCGAATTGGATGTTTTGATTTCGATACCGCTTATCCGTTTGTTTAAGTTGTATACAAAGACCTTAAAAGGTATGATCGTTTATTTAAATAGCTTAAAGCGCAAATGTAAGTGCAAGAATTTACTTATTTTTTCCGTTGACGTAATTATCACAATAATTACTTCGTCATAAGTACTATATATTACGAGTTTTTATATTCTTTTTATATATAAATACATCGAATCGTTATTTAATGTTTAGCATGTGACTTCATGGATCGTTTATCGATTAACTGAATCATTTAATTGTAATGTAACCACATTGGATTCCTCATGAAATTCTATGTTTGACACATTGGATTGATCCTACGGGTAATTTTTCGGTAATAAAATTATTAACTGATAGCATATGAATATGAAATATGAACTTCAAAAGACTTCATAGACACTTCTGGATTCACTTGGGCGTACTCAGGCATTTATATGGAAATTAATATGATAATTTAGTGCTAGAAATAAAATCAACTAGATCATGTATTAACAAGAAATTGTAGTAAACGAGAAATTCCGATGGAATATCTTCTACATCCTCAATCATATATTTAGTAGTTTTCTTTTTCAGTGTTGAAATGTTTCTTAACTTTAGGGCTGTTTTCTTTAACTTCTTTGATACTAAAACTTATTTACTGTCGTGCAGTGCCATTAATGAAAGTCTCGGTCGTATACTACTATATACTATAAACGAATACCGAAGTTAATGATTTGCTTGAGAACCGTACTTAATTTGGAGATACCGCATCATTAGATTAATGAAATTTTTATTTCCCAAGCTCGTAGTGTAAAAATACCCTTTCTCCTACTACACGGTTTGCTAAACCATTTAAATTATCAAAATTATAGTGAAGAGCCCGAGTTGAACTGTGACAAAAAGTAATTATAATATATGCTTATTGTTGCTTGTGCTCGTAATACTAGCGTATACAATCCCTAGCTATTTTCATTTAATTCTGAAAGCACATTGCTCGGTGAATTTGTTTTTTTATTATCTTCAAGAAAGCTCGAGTTTGTGTCGGCATGAAAAATCAATCAGTGTTTAGTATTTCAATGTTTCTTATTTCTTTCGTATGTTTTGTTTTACTAAACTGAACAAACAGCAGTTTTCAAAATTTGTTCGTCTCTCTAGGCATATCAGTGACTAAATTTAAGTAGGTTTTTACCTTAGTTCACCTCATTGTGTCGAATTATTGATTAATTTCATCACGTGAAGTGAATCGAGGATTTCATTCACTCTCTAAGACAGATATGAATCTTGCATGCAGCAATTGCTGATGCGATCAGTTAATGCCTTCCATCTCTTAGTAACCATGCACTTTCTCGCTTTACATTACCTCCCAGCGAACCGGTCTGTCCTTTTTAATTATATGCTTTTGTGAATGCCTCTCGTAAAACGGTAAAGTGTTAGAAGCCCGGGGTCAGCAACAACGTTATCTTTGAGAGTAAACGCTAGTTTTCATCCCGGGAACCAAAGACCACTGCACTTAAGAACTTTGCAAATCGCATCACGAAAAGAAGTCGGCATTCTCGGCGTCAATCCACTCTGCCTCACTCTAAAATTCGGATCAACCTGAATATTTACTGCGTGAATCCACGAAGATGGCAAACTTCCATCCGGGCTTCTGCGCACGCGCAAACCCGACAGACAGTCGTATTCACGACTGCAGCGTGGAAGTTGCCGCGTCGTCTTTTATTTTTATTAACGTTCTTTCTCTCCTCTAGAGGCAGTTATGGCGACCACCTCGGGCAACCCTTTTCTTGCAGGTGTGCCTCAATGAAAGCGATCGATACCTAAAGTCGTAATACATTCGGAGAGGTCTTTGCGTGATCGGATTTTCGCACCGGAACGGTTTCTGCCAGAAGGTACCGCCGCCAGCTTTGTTGGATTCAATGCGGAACGCCAAACCAATATCGTTAATAGTTTGCGGGCCACTCTTTTGATATTTTTGCCCTCTAAAAGCGGCTCCTTTTGATGACTGTTGTTCGGCGGTTTTCTTTGTCTGTGAAGGCTAGCGTTGGGTTTTCACCTTTGATGTCGTTTTTGCCTAATTCCTTACTGGTGAAGTTTTTGATGCATATTCATAAAGCTCATTTACAATTTAATTATGCCCTTAAAGAGTAGATGGATTATATTTACCTGTGTCGATTGAGCATTGGGGTGAGGCCGTAAAACACTCTGATGACGGGGAAGTTGTGCGATCAATATCTGCACGTAGGTGAGTTAATGAGGTATGAGTCGTGTTTAATAAGTAATTGTCATAATTATGCTTTCAGCTAGATGAATTCTGTGTTAAGCATATACTCTCCTATTCCTTTATTATCATACTTCTTAGCAAAGATCAAGAAAACATGATACATGCGACTATAGTCGGCATCAGTACTTTCGCAATATCGCTTGCATTAAAAAATGGTCGAAAAAAATTTGCTTTCTCACTTATAACTCAGCTATAATAACTGGAAGTTTTTATTACACAATAGAGAATGCTTCCTTCGATATACTATTTGAAAAAAGTTTTTTGTTAAAGTAAACCGTATCTCAACTGATATTTTTATACATTTAAGAGGAAGAAGAAGATACTTTCAATTGCGTTCTTCTGGGAAGAATTAAGCTAAAGACAAATCTGGTTGTGGTTAAAGATGTGCTCATTTCTATGTAGATCCAATTGGCTAGACTCATTGCTCTAACACTAAATGAACCGTGTCACATTCACGGAAGGACGTAACTTATATCCTATCTACGCTTATTTTTCTTAGAAAATAAATACATGTTTCCATTGAAGTGTGCGTGCTCTATCTTATATTGATTAATTATCAATTATTCATAATGTGACTAGGAAATAATCAGTCGTAATAATCAGTAGTAATGTTTAATTATATTCTTGCGTTTACATGCGAGAATGATCATATATAGTAATTACAGTATTGTGTAAGGATTTTTGGATAGAGGTAGTAATTTAGATATACTGAAAATATATGAGAACCCGGTTGCGTTTTCGCCTACGTATTATTCAGCATGCAATGAAAATCATTTTATGGAACTACCGAAGGAACATTTTGTGAATGGAAACCGGTACCCATTGTTTTGCTCACTAACTTCTTTAATTGCCGTTATTTCAATTCTTACTTAATTATTTACTTCGGTAAAATATTTCATTTTTAAGTCGTTATTCGAAAGAGATGGTATTCGCATCAATCAAAGACCATGGTTACGTTTAGATCGTGATTTTACTTAGTAAACCTGGGATAATTCAGAAGTTGTGTAATCCTTTTAGTTAGATGAATTATCACTTCTGAAAGTTTAGAATCAGATCGATGTTAAGATTAATGCAATGATGTTTGATACAAGATTTCATGCTTATTCTGGGAGCAAATAACATGTTCCGTAATTGAACAAATCCATCCACCGCCCTATAAAAAAAACTAAACGGGTTAACGGCGACTGGATTTCTGCTTCCACCGATGTATTTCTTATTGTATGGACCCTTATCTTCTATAGCCTCTCTTCACGAGAGGAGAAAGGGGACACTCAAGGGCCTTAATGAAGGCGCAGAACAGCATGGACTGCTTTCGAGTTGTTTTTCCCGCAACTCGATCCCGAGAGGTCTTTTCATTCGAAATATCGCAAACGAGTAATCAATCAAGCTCGAACCAATGCCGAAGACAATTTTCAGATCTCCCTCTTCTTCGTTAGTGTCGTTGGCTCGACTCCCTCTAATGCCACCCCCCACTTCTAGTCCCCGCCCAGTTTATCCACCAGACCCCCGGAAAGGAAAACAAATTACCGCAGCTTCATTCTTTATTTCAGTTTTCCATCCCCGAATGGATGTCGTGTGTCAGAGAGGATGAAAAAATCTTTCGGATCGTTTCACATAATCTTGTTTTGCCTGGCCGTTCCCATTTGCAGAAGTGGCAATAACTTGGCTGAAATCGTAATGTTCTATATGTTTCTCCCATTTCGGGATTCGTGCCAGCGCGCATTTTATCCATTTTTCGAGTCGTCATTAATATCGCAGTCGTTTTAGATTATCCGGCGCGTTCGTTTGAGGGAACTCCGTTATTGAATTCGGATAATAGCGTCAAGGAGGAAATTCTGTGATATGAATTACGTCCGTAGATGACAGCGTTTCCGCGCATCAATTAAGATCCCAACGCGTTATATTTCGCGGACGCGCTAATGAATTTCGTTCCGCTTTTAATTGAATATCGAAAATTAAGGAAAGGATTCCGCTGATCGAGTTGTCCTAAAAATGTCACGCCGTTTCCCGTTATTGGGTTAATTAAATTTGGATTTGCGGTTTTAGAGTGTTAGATTGAGCAATACGTGGTTATTCGATTCAGTTTTCCTTGTTGAAAGGGAAAAAATACCATAACTACTTTTAATTGTCTTTATTGCTGGTTGATAAGATATTTATACTAAATTTCAGATTTTTCCTGGTTTTGGTTGAAATCTTAAGGTATTAATTAGTTTAATCTTATATCTTAAAGAAATCAATTCGAGTGTTACTTGGTGGAACTTCATTTTAAAAAAACACCAAAAATAAAAACACAAACACATTGTACTAATTCCACAATTCCATAATTTTGTGGAATTAGTACAGTGTGTTTGCGTTTTTATTTTTGGTGTTTTTTTAATCTTATATCATTCGACGGAGGAAATATTTCTGTATTTCTTGTCTTGTTGGCATCAGCATTACGCTATTAAAATGAGAGAGCAAAATTCACAGACAGGGTTCCGATGTCACCACGGAGAGCTAGTTATTTTGCACCTTCGCATATTAAGTTAAGGTATTTTAGAGCAATTGAAATTCTGTTGCGCTGAGAGATTTGGAATAAATTTAATTTTGGTATGATCTAACGCCTTTGGAATGAGATTCTTCCATTTCAGAAAAATAAATTAAACATCTATTTTGTTATTTTGAATCGTATGTGTTCTGCATTAATAGGCTATAAAAACGATTTTTTTCTATTATATTCTATCCCAACAATTTTAGCCTCCCGTGATTGTGATCAATGAAACATTTATTTTATCATGATTTAAACTAATTTTTTCTTAATTCCAACCATTTTCTATGAAGCTTCCTTCATTATAATTAGTAAGAATGTTTGCCTAGACTCGCATGAAATTCCTTCGTGTCTTCAGACATTCAGCTGTGTAGAATTGTAAATCTTATGTCTAAGATTTTCATCATACGTACTAGTCTGTAATTACTATTCAGTATCCTCGCTCACAACTTAAAAGAAGTCTTGGTTTAGGTAATTATTAAAACGTGCCCTTTTCCTTGGGTCTCCTGGTCAAATTTCATTCAACCTTCAGTAATCCTTCGCGAAGTCGTGAATTCATTTCACATGCAAATGAAGATTGCTGACTTTCCTCGCTCAAGTTCTTGTTCTTATTTTCGTAACCTTTTTCATTCGGAAAAATGCCACTAGTGGCACAGAACTACCACTCCTGTAAGGAGCAAGTAAATCGTGCTATTTGTTTAACTGCTTTGAACGGGTGTTAAAATACGAGCATAATGCGAAGGCTCTTCTTCTATTCAGCATTTTTTTGGTCGTTACGCCGAATGCCTTGCAGTCCTAATTAGAAGCAGGAAGGCTCCCTCAAGAGCGGTGGTTTTGCCCTCCCTGCGCCTCTCACTCGAATCGCCTCATCCACTCATTCCTTCTCGTATCTTCAGACTCATTTATTTCGCTTTCGGTGCCCTTCTCGCGTCCCTTTCTCTCCCTCAGGAATCCCTCCGACTTGTCGTGTTCGTTAAAATAAAAAGAAAACTCTTAAAACTCTCAAATTGATTTTCTGTCTAATGTCTCCTTTTCCCTCTCCTAGCGAAGATGCTGCAGATTTAACCGAAATTGTACATCTCAACGGATCTTCATTTTCTTATGATTTCTGCTGCGTTCTTTTTCTAATTTTAATTTTCCTAACTTATGCATAATACCTGTTTAAAGGTGAATTTGGAGGCAGTTGATTTCACCTGCATTCTAATCGGTAACCAATAAATAAAGATGACGAAAAGTTTAATGGACGATTTTTTAAATAAATATTGAATTGAAATGTGTTAAATGCAGTAACAATTCGATTTACTATAATCAAGATCCAATAACGAGAAGAAAAAAATAGTATCATTAAAGGCATGCATAAATTTGTTAGAAACTGGTAATAAAATCTCTCATATCTTATCCGTACCCTGCAATAAAACGAGGGGCTTAAAAA
This sequence comes from Sympetrum striolatum, assembly GCA_947579665.1. NCBI lineage: Eukaryota > Metazoa > Arthropoda > Insecta > Odonata > Libellulidae > Sympetrum > Sympetrum striolatum. The sequence continues at coordinate 18,474,093 of OX388341.1, forward strand.
CCGTGCAGCAGTTCTTTGGTTCATGTATTCACGTTCAAAATGGCGGATTAATTACTGCATGAGACATTGCGTGATGCTCGGATTTATGCAACTGATATATATGGCCAATCTTTTGTTTAGCTAATCTTTTTCAACCCAGCAGGTGGCATCTCTTAAATATCCGTTGTAGACATAGTAAAAAAATTGAGATATCTCACCTCACGCATAGAGTAAATCTGTATCAGATTATTGTATGAAATCAAATGTCTGCCTGTTGCTTCTGTTCTGTGAAAAGTAATTCCACTTTCGTTAAATTTATGAATTTATTTGGCTCGGAAACTAATTTAAATGCTTAGTTCTTTTCCTCCTGAAAGCGTTTTATAAATGCGTATGATTTTGAAGAAAAAAGAAACTCTAAGATGTCAAATTAAAAGTTAATCTAAGATGTATTAAATTAATCAGTCGTTTTGGATAAACACCGATAATTATCATCAAAGGAAGTAAGGATTTATACTCCCTTTAGTGATGTTGTTCATGACTGTACAAAGGAGATTGCTTTTCGCCGTAAAGATTTGAAAACGCTCTCATTCCGTTTGTTTACTTCGATTAATTTCCGTGACGATCATGGGACATCATGCATCAGCAATGCTGTAATTCATTCTGCCCACTTTACATTCTAAAATTACGCCGAGCCTTCTGAGGCTCTGCCGCATTCTCGGATTCATTAGAGCATCGCAACCGCCGCCTCAGCTCATTTCGCCGGGTATGTAACTTTTCCATCAAGACGTCACTTTGAGCAAACTAAAATTTTGCTTTATTCGTCCCACGCCTCTGCGGCCCAATCTGCCGCGCATCTACTCCGTTACGGAAGATTACATTTGTCTCCGCCCGAACTATAAGGAATAGATTGTTTCATTCACTCTCCTTCACTCCGCTAGATCGGATTTATCAAATAAAATTATCTCGCGTGAGTTTTTCCTTTTGGAAATGCCGTGTGCATTATTCATGAACCGCAGAGAACGTGGCTCTTGACTTTTAAAGTACGCTTCTCTGTTTATTTTTCCGAGGGAAGGAACAAGATGGTCCCAGCTGCGCCCGTTTCATGACATGAAATCTCATGCGTATACATTCATTTTGCAAAATTTTCCGCCATAGCGCGAGCTTATTTATTTATTATTCCACTCCGAAATTACTTTTGAAGCATGAAGGCAGCTACGCACTTATTATATTGCGAATGGAAATCTGGCAGCTGATTCTTTCCCTTCATTCTCTCGTGGTAATCGATTTCATTTCCATATCCATAGCGATATTTTTATTATTTACTCCAAGCAGAAATAAATGGAATTTTGATCGTTTCGAATAGGGAAAACGACAGTGAGAGAGAGAAAAATGAATGGATCTGCGCTAGCCAAATGAATGTTTTCCCTCAAATCTACTCTAGGATAGGAAAGGGAAGCGCCTAGAATTTTTTGTGCACATGGGCTTGAATTTTTAATGTAAAATTGCACGTCATCCATCCCATCGATTCAAAAATAATTCGGAACGTAAAACAAAGTTTTTCCGCGTGAAAATTGACTCTGAACTATAAAATAGTTATTCCTTAATCGAATAAAAAGCTTAACGTTAACGCATTCGCGCTTTCGTAATTTCGTTCTTTCATTTTGATGTGAGGTTATGTTTTAGCTCTATGTGAGGAATTATTGAAGTTGCTATGATATTCTGATTATTTTTAGTATTTCTTGATGCAAATATTTGATCCAACAGTTTTTTTATCCCAAAAATATAAAATAATAACTATACTTTATGTTTCCAAGACAATAATCAGGATCAAAACTAGGACAACATGAAATGTTTGTAATTAACCGTCGCTTTAGAAGTATACGCCTACTTACCATCGGTTTTTCTTTAAAGCATTAAAATATATCTTATATATCGTGTTAGATAACCTTTAAGTATTCCTATATCTACTTAAGTTTTTATAATTACTCTATCATTCTTTATAAACACCGGAATAATTAAATAATCAATACTATCGATTTTTCATGCAGTTCTACAAGGAGAAAAAACATCCCTGAGTTCATTCTTCATTAACTATTGTATACATTAAAATTTTTAGTATCAATTCTGTTTCTTTTCTGTCGTGGTATTCCGTAAATTAATGGCTGGTAGTTGAATTTATTTCACTTAAAGCGTATATTTCAGTGAAGATTTTTTTAGAAAATATCACGGAGGTTATAAATTCTAGAGGCATGAAACCAAAGTTTAATTCCCCACATGAATATTGAAATTTTGAATGTGATTGAAACGATGACATAGAACAGTTTAGGATTTTTTCATCCTTATTGAGTTCGAAAGAAGGGAAGAAACTGTCTCAAAGTAACATTTCTGCTGTGAATTTTTCTTTCAATTCATGCATTTACAGCATGACAATATTTTTTTGCGCTGTCGCTCTTGTTTTCCTCTAATGTGAAACATTCTTCTCTCCACTCGTTACCTCACATGGACTGTTGGAGGCGTTCTAACGATGGTCGGAAAAATCTACTGCAATGTAGGACTGCGCTAACTCCATTACGTCTATTCAGCAAAGTTTTCTGTTTTCAAAGAAAGGGGAGAAAAACAAGTTTATCACTTCCCCATTCATTCTCTTTAATGTTTATTTATGCAGCAAACCTCCCACGTCGACAATTTGTGGATTCTTCGCTCGCCGCATTCGAGTTAAAAATGGCAAAGCTGTGTCATCTTGAGGTATTCCAATCTACCTTACGACGTCTGCAAGAGAAGTTTACTTCTAAATCCATCTTTATCCGTGATGACATCCATTCTATCATTTTTTGGCCACTGCGTTGTCACTCTTCCACGAAGTAGGAAACTGCTGTGGTTTTTCGGTGTTTTTCTTTCGGCACTTTAGGTATCTTTTCTTTATCTTCCCAAGACAATCCCTTCAGAAACTGCCTGAAACTCCTTTTACTTCTGGACTTAATGCTTCTCTTTCGTCTTACGAAAAGCCCACCTAAACTCTTTCCTCTGTAGGTGCGACTAAATACGTCTATCTTATTTACTCCTAATGCACTATATTTGATTAAGTATTCAGTCCTGCGTAAATCGTGAATTGTATTTTAAGAGAATATATTATTTAAATGCATATTCTTGATATCATATTACCTTTTGAATTATGGAGCTCTTATTGGAGCCTGTATGTATCAAGTCCACATAATTTAATAATGATTAAATTAAACTTAAATCCTAACTTTTGAATAATTAACATTTTCAATTACTTTGATGTATTCTCAAAATTCAACTGCTCAATAACAAAATTTGTTTCTAGTTCGAGTGAATCGTTGCTTCGGTTTTTTAATAGGAACTAAACAAAATAGTGTTTTACAGAATGCAAGACAGGACATTTATAGCCATTTTTCGTACCTCATTACACTCGGTAGGTTATCATATGAACCTCTCCTCATACGCTTAATTTGTTAATAATAACTTTCTTTATCGTACATAATTTTATTCCTCAAATTATATTAGTCCTTAATTTATTATACTGCTTAATTTAAAAAGTAAATTAACGAAACATTCAAGCAACGACCCTTCATAAATCGTCAACTCACCATCTTTATTTTTCTAATAACTACTCCAGTTTCCCATTTACCTTTTTCTGCTTGCCTACTTACTAAGCTCTCCTTATTTCTTCCTTGAATATCCCCGTATCGAGTAATAGTCTACTCTTAGGACAAAAAGGCAATATGATTAATAGTCTCAAGTGAAATCTGTTACAAATTCACCAAAAAATCGAAATGTACTATCTACAGGTTAATGTTTAAAATATATTTCAATCATAGTTATGTTTCTAGAAGAAACTATTGATATGAATTCCGAGGAAATTCAATTGTCGTTTTCTTGGATGCCATTTAATTGTTTAATTTATTATTTGTTCTCACTAGTCGAATTCAAGCTACAATATCAAATAATTGTTTCATTTTTGAAAATGTGCTATTTATTTTTCAATGATTAACTTAATAATGTTATCCTTTCCATTGTTCTTTCAAATATTTTCTTGAAAATAACCGTATAAAACCCTATATGTCTACTTTTTTTTAGTGAGAAGTGTCTGCATTAATAACGAAAGGAGAGACCAGTATCAGTATTACAATCTTTACCTGAAAAGGATTACTTAAACCTCAACTCAACATAAACTATTCATTTTTCTAAAAGGAATAAGAGGCTGCCCGACAGCTAAAGTAAGAGGTCAATATTAGCTCAAGGCCGACTTGGAAAAAATCAGTCAAGCCTTCTTCCTTTATTTATTTATTTTTAGCTATTTAGTAGGAGCCCCGTGAAGCTATGTATCCCGCAAGGCGGTACTGTACCGCTTGGCATATAAGATGCAGGGGTTCTGAATTTTTTTTCTATATACATATTAGGGGCTATGTGAAATTCACTCAACGTGTCGCTTTGATAAATTTACCTGCCCTTACCTTAAAACTTAAACTCACCACCTTAAATTATATATTATCTTCCCATTTCAATGCATTGCTTTTATTTTTCGGGAATTTCTAAAAAATATTTTCCGGATAGGTAGAGAATCAAAACTCAAGGAGCCTACAGATATGTTTAGTATCTATCGAAAACATTAATGACTTTTACAGAAATGTCCTGGGTTCGATGCTAGAACGATGCAAAAATCTATAATTTAAAATAAATTGGGGTGGCTTTTCATTTTCGTTTTGGTGCACTTTTTGAAATGATAGGAAGTTCCTGCTTAGCTAGAAGATGTATATTATGAATCGGTTTAAGAAAAAAATTCAGATAAGATCATGCTGCTTCTGGGTTCGATGCCACTGCACATTAAAATTTCTCACATAAGGTATATAAGGGAAAAGTAGGACGTCGTTTAAGGCAGTTGCAGCCAATATTTTTGCTTGTGTTTTCACACATAGTTAGAGATAGTGATCTTATGTTGTGCTGCATAGTAAGTTCACCAGTAAGACCCGGCTTCGATGCCGTACGCTAAATATATCTCTCATTTAAAACATGTTGCTTGAATTTTCTTTATTCTTTCGGAGTCTTTACCGTGAAGACAACAGTTGACAAACTAACTGACTAACATATTTGCTTGCAGTAAAGAAGCAGATCATAGGATATGTAAATGATCGTTTTTCTTGGTGATGATAAATTTATTCCTACTCAAAATTGAACTATTTGCTTGCAGTATTCAAGCAGCATTTTACTCAAATTACAATTAGATTTCTACTGAAATAATTTTAATAACTTATTATCAAATTAAGGTCGACAGACTATTTTCTAAACATTTTGTCTTACAGACTTTAATAGTTTTCGTTATCTTTTAAACGCCGCTTCAATCAATTTATTTTCATTGCTCAAAGTGTTCTGTGATTCATATGTATTCGAAGATCATATGTTCTATTTTTCTAGCATTAATATAAATATCAACCTGAAACTTTGAAATTATATTAAATACAAGTCAATGACGCTTGTGGTTTAGCCTGTGAATTAGTATCCTTTCTATCTATATCCTTAAATAAATCCAGAGAAGCAATTATATATAATAGATGTTTCATTTTAATCTGTGATTCCCTCATAAATATAGATAAACCTTTATTTAAATGTAATGAAGTCAAGTAATTCATCATGAAATTATCAGATGGTTATTTTTAATTAATGTTAATTTTTGAATTTTATTTCCGTATGATATTTATATATTCTTTTTATGTCCCATTATATTATATTTTTTGTTTTATGAATAATTAATAAATATAATTCTTATATTCATTTATAAATATGGAGATACATGATAGAGATTTATATTTAGGGCGCGTGTATATATATAATTCAATTTCATTTCACTGTACAGATCCTGCCCCTCACTTTTGTATATTTATGAAAGGGGAAAATCAAATAAACTTCAAGACCACCCGGAAGGTGATCGAACGTCACAGCCTTAGGCATAAATCAAATTTTTTCGGCCTCAGATCTGGTGCTATATTTCCTCAGTCAGGCAATATACATCATTATTCGTGAAAACTTTAGCTTGGTCACAAATAAGCTCGGACCTTCGAAGTAATAAAATATTAGAGATCGCTTAACCCCGTTTCCTGCCTCTTCAATATGCTGTAGTCTCCGTTGACGATTCGGGCTTAACGAAGCCTCCTTCTACTCAACTTCCTGTTCGTAAATTTCCCGCAACGTCGAACTTTACCTCTCTTAATTTCGATTCCTCTCACGTTTTCATAGAGAAATACGAGAGGTGGCATTAAAGCCAGGTACGGTGGCATTTTTTCCTCCTCTTCCCCTCTTTCTCTTGTGTCGCTTCGGCGTTCCGGGCAAAGGTAAGGAAGGGTCCTGGTGGTCGCCCGGGGAAAGTTTTGATCCGACCGCTCCAGCCCCACGCGTGCTCCGTGCCTTTCGAACGTATTGATCCCGGTTTCCCCGGGAAGCGAGCGAGCAGTGCGGTATTAGCCCTTCCCACCTACACGTGCTCCCACTACCTCTGGTACCCTTTAGGGTCTCCTCTCCCGCTCCGTGGCCCGCGAACCCACGCCATTAGAGTTCAGGTAGAGCTCTCGAGGAAGCGATTTCGAAAAAACTCCCGTGGGAGGCTTCTCAGTGTTTGGAAGGATGATGGTGCACGAGGATTCTTTGCGGACCGAAAGCTCTTTCTCTCCGATATTCCCCTCTCGCACCCAACAAAAGAAGCTGTGAAGACACTCACGAAAGTTTTTTAAAGGCATCTTTGGGTGCGCTGTTTGTTTAGTCTTCCCTCGTAATGGATGGATTTTTGTCTCCATGCCGGTATTTCCATTTTTGGTTTTCCGTTGTGAATGCCGTCTCGCGCTGTTAGCATCTGGGCTGATGGTGTTTTAGAACTTTTCTCCCGGAAGTGTTTTCCCGCGTCGAATGTTTGGGTTTGATCTAGTCGCACTCTTTATCATCTATTGCATAACGGTTTAGCTCATATTTATTTTTCCATTTCGGAGAATTGACTGAACGAATCCTACGTTTTCCTCCTGTGGAGAGTTTCCGATAAATCAAGAATTTCTAGGAATTACTCAATATCGTTGAAATCTTTTTCCATGGTATTTCCTTTCACTTCGTTGGTTTCTGAACAAGTGTCTTAAGAATTAGTGATCTTACAAAACTGTTCACGAGGTAAGATAAAGTTTGGATTTTATTTCCAAGGATAAATATACCATTTATGAGACATTTCAACTTATTCTTTTATATAAATGACCCCCTGAGTAAAGTTTGCTGGCTTTTTAGTACAAAGCGAAACTCGTAAAATATTATTTATTTCTCTTCGTACTTGATTCCTCTCCGGAATTCGTAAATCCAAATTTAAATCCTTTAATACCTTCCTGCGATACTGCAATTCCTCTAAGGTATTTTGGAGTGAATTTGAAGCTACCTCTTTATTTCTACGTCTGAAGTAAAGGCCTGTAGAAGTTTTTGAAAGCTTTCTGTTTGTTTACTTAACTATTATTAGTAGTAGAACTAGTATTTGTTCTTCTCTTACTTGTGACTAGGATAGAAATGGATATCCTCTGGTTGACTTAGAAGTTCTTTCTCCGTATTATCTTGAAACTTGCTCCTTGTTGACTGCAACGCGCGAGTTGATTGGCTCATTCATGCTATTAATGTTAGAGTTCATCATATCCTTGAAGTGTCTTTATCCCCCGGGTACTCTTCGATCAATAAACGTTTTCCACATCTTTGATTTATAAAGCTCTAACCCTCACAGAATTCGGTCTTTAGATTTATAGATTAGACCTGCAATTGAATGTTAATGCGGAAGGCTAAACTCGCGTGTACCTGTGATTTTGTGATGTGATTTTAACCTTCCAAATTAATTACCCTATTATTTTTTCCGGAATGTGTGTATTTATTCAACATTAAAAGCAACAGCAGGCATTTTTCTAATCAGTTATAACCACCCGCACGCAATCTAAACGAGCACAACGTGCAATGCGCGAGCAACAGGTAAATTAACTTCTGTAGCGCAGAGTAGCCTTTTCGCACGTTTAGATAGCAGTGCCGTTTTCAACGGTCGTGCGATAATTTTAATGTGGGTAAATTGAGTTGATTACAGCCGTTACCTCCTTTCTTCGACTGATCATTATCTCGAGGCTTTTGCCGCTGATAATCTGATTGAGATATTCCTTCCTTTTCATGCATATTTGTTCTCCCGGAGTATGCTCTAACTTTTCCGTTAAAATTACATTTTATTATCTTTTACTCTCAGTCTTCGCGTATTAGGCTATTCTTCGTTTTATATTTATCTTTACTATGGGAGTATTAACCTAACAAGATTTATAATGATCACCTCACAATGTGTGCTCGTATTTATTTCCTTCCCCAGTTATCGATGTTTTGCCAAGCGGCAATACTAAAAACATAATTAATGAAATAATCCGCACTTAATATCTTCCACAAATATATTTTCCTATGATACTAATGCCGTCAATGAATTCCTTGGAAGCTCTTTACCGATGTGTCGGAAGAGGTCAATTCCTGACATCATATCTGTTGAAGATACAAATTTTGCTTTGATTCATTTATCATGGCTCTCTTCTTCAAAGTTAAGCTTGAATATATCAGATACTATGGACAATCGGGTATATTTGGGGTAAGGATGTCTGTAATATTATTATTCATTTATTACTGTGTTTCTGAATAAGCTTCTAATTGTTATCACTTATAGGTTATTTAGATGTCCTAGATTTGCCCTGGATCCTTTAACCTATTGTTCCAAATATGCTTTTAAGACGCTCAATAATGTCGTTACCTTGGATCGCAATATATAATTTTGGAATCAATTGTCCTATTGAGGCTTTTTTCATCCTTTTTGAAAATTGTGATGTAAGTCCCAGTAATATTTTCTTTTCGATATAAAGTCCCCACTGACTGAAACGCGCATTTCGAAAACCATCAGTTTTTCTGTTCTCTACCTAACGAATGTCACGGTCTCACCCTATTGGTTTGTGAATACATATTTTTTGATCTAATATGATCTTATTCGTAACTTAGCCATCATCATTCTCGAAAGAGAGATTCGTTCGAAAAAGGAAACATTCCATTAAAATGTTTTACTTTTTTTTCCTCGTCGCTCAAATTTCCCTTTCCGGTATCATCAACAGTATCGGTAAAACGACACTCGCCGGGAAACTTTGGCTGGAGATAAAAAGGTACCAGGAAGCTGGGGCTGTAATTCTCCCTCAGTCTCCGGGATACGAATGCATTAGCACCGTTCAAATTACCCTCCCGGAGCAGAGTAGTAAAAAGTAAAAAAGAAAAAACACATAGCAGCCATGAATGTTAAAAAGGGCTTTATCACTCATTCCGTATTCATGGATCCTAGCAATAACGCATCACTCATGCATAGCGGTATTTCAACCTCCCAACTGAGTGCTACGGAACATTTTTTACCTCCACGTCATCGAGCATTCGACGACGGTGCATGAGTTTATTGTGATATAGGAGAATTTACGGTTTGCTTTCCACGCGGGCCCGCGGAAAGCACCAACCACCACCGCGGCATAATCTGCACACAATACCCGTTGTGTTCGCCCTTCGCGAATTTTCAGCGATCAGAAAGATCCTGCCTACGGGAAAACGATTGATGGAGAATTTTTCGCTTCGGTCTAGCGGTCGTTAAAAATTCTGCCTCCGTTTACATCACTCGTTAACCTCCGGGGAGGGAGCGATGGATTTTTTAACGGTCTCTCCTCATCCATTATTAGCGCCCTTAATATCTCCCCGCCAATCGCGCCGTTCGCCCTTTATTTTGGAGAATAGTCGAGGAAAAATCGGAACTTGGAATTCGTCTCCTTCAATCCCTCATCAGGTACGTGGGAAAGGACTTAGCATCCCTTTGTCGTAGCGATGCGGGAGACGGCGAAGTAAAACAACTGTGTTTTCGAGTCTTATAAATAGAAGTGTCTTCGGCGATGGGATTAATGAAGATTCGGAAAAGGGTAGGAATGGTAATGAGAGTGGGCGATGAATGAGATGCCCTCGGGGATGCGGCATTAAGGGGATGGGATTCTTCCGATGGAGGCCCGGGGCGGGACTGATCTGGAATGTAGATTAGAAGGAACTAGCGGAGAAGTTTGGAGCTTACTCAGCGAAAGAGGGATTATTTGTCGCCGTACCTATTTAAGAATGGGTTACAGTTAGCTTTTCTGTTTGTGTGAGAATTCCGTTCTTCCCTTTCTGTGTATCGCTTCGGAATTACTGTTGGAGGTATTTTGTTTGAATTTACAATTCCATTCGCATTCAAATCCAATCAGCTTTCTAAGGGGAAGTTAAAGGTAACAAACTGAGACTTCTCTTGAGTTATTAGATGGAAATCTATGCTACAAAACAAGGACAGAAAAGAACATGATGTACGAGGTTTTCACAAACTTGTTGAAATGTGCCAAGTTGGGATTTATTGGGTAGCTTCCGGCAATTTTTTTCTACCTTCTACCTATTTTTTAACCGGATGCCCGGTTGTGTTGGGATTATAGTGCCAACCTAGCTACAACGATGTACCCGGTTTTAATCCTACGTAAACATCGCCCTTGCCATGTTCTAAGACAAATTCTACCCATCATGAACATTGATTTTAGATTATTATCGCAATAATAGTTATGATAACTGCAAAAAAATGTTTTGAGTGCAAATAATATTCACACACGATGATTCTAAAGATATTTACCTGCTTGGTTTTACGCAAAAATGTTGAAAAACCAATGTAGTTTTTAAAACACAAAAACACTTTAGGAATCTCAAAAATCACTTGATTATCGCAGAGAGCGCAAAATTCGTCTCATTGGTTCGACTGCTAATAGAAAAATGAGACAAAGCTGAAATAATACGATGGCAGAAGTTTCGTATTGATCGAATGTCAGATAATGACAGATAAGACTTATGGTTCGACATTCCCCATGGCTCAAAATTCCCCACATTCCCCTACTTTTATACTTGCTTCCAAGCTTGATTATATTCCATGTAAAACTAGTCGGTTCAGTAAACGTGAGAGTTCGTAAACAGAAGTTAATGACATGTTTGAAACTTGAAGCCAGGTTTCAAAGTTTGTAATGATGATATAAGTATATATTCTTTCATCATCCGTGCAAGAAATCGTGTTCAGCTCGATGTGTTTATTTGATCAACAAACTGGAAGCACCCTTTGTAAACCTTGATGCACAGAAATCTTTATGGCTCGTATTTCCACATCCAAGGGTTGGAAGGAAATAAATTAGAAGATGGTTGAGACAAGAGGCTTAGGGTTGAAGTCCTTGGACCTTAACGTAAGAAAATGTGGAGGGCTTCGTCCTGGACCGATACCCTTGATGACCTCGGGGGAGAAGGGCTTGTGGATATGGTAAATCTGGGATTAATCGCGACTGTGAAGCCCTTCGCCACCTGTGGCACGGTCTGCGTGGAGTTCCCTGCGACATGCGCCGATCCCTTGCTTCAGCAGGGCTGTTGACGAAAGTTCGGTAGCCATTGGGGAAGAGATGGACTGTGGCGATGACAGCCTTCACCTCCTTGACCAATCAACGCTGCCAGTTGGAAGTCCGAGGTGAGATTATCGAGGGAGGCAAGGGAATCTAGGATTATCCGTCAAACTCGTGGCTTCCAACATGTCAAACAGCTTGATTGCCATCAATGGTGTCATCATCGACTGACGGAGTTTTACATTTTTCATCCGATCGCAGCTTGCCTTTCGATCAGAGCTGGCGATTTGTCTCGGCAGTGAAAGATTGTTTGATCGTCGTTTCACCTTCCCTGCAAAGTGATTACCTGTGATATACCTATTAATATTCGTTTACGTATTATCTATGCGAAATTTCGTTACGTCGTTTTTTTCTATTTCAATGGAAATTAATACAGTATCCTCTAAGAATGCAACCGGTAAGACAAGACGATTTTTAAAGTTTGGAATTAGCGAGGGAATAATGCTAAATAATATTTTTGCAATCATTCGAATCGTTTTTATCCTTCTTAATTGCCTCACAAAAATTTTTGATAATTTTTATTATTATCCTTATTTTTCATCTTGAGAAAGGACACAAAGGCGAGTACAAATCGTGTACTTTGCCATAAAAAATGAAGTAAAGTACGCGCATTGCCTTCTCGTTTGAGTATATTACAGATACCTTGCACCCAACATCACGAGAATCATTTCGATCTGTTGAGGAAACAGGTAGAATTTAGATACATCTTTCAGTCTTTTCCATTTTAGGCGCAGTTAAATACGATTAGTTTGATTCAGAAAGCAATCGCGAGTCGCGACAGAAGCCTTTGCTCATATATTATTATTGAATTGGCTTGCGGCTTTCTCCATATAAGTAAACTTATTTCTAACTGTGAAGATATCTGAATTTCTCTTCTATGCCTTTCATTTTAGTAAGCCAGTGTATAGGAGTTTAAATATTATGTGGTTACAATTTCATGACAAAATGTGAAGTAAGCGTCATATTTACGACATTTCGTACATCGTATCTTACAACATTAATTGCAAATTTAAATCATTCGATCGATACGAAGACAGGTATACCTTCGTATCATATTTATTTTGGAGAGGTATTTCAGTTTAATTTATTCATTAAGATTGCATTTTTGCCACTGTTAATTTATTCCCATTCTGAATTAAAAAGTTTCATCTTTTTATTGCATTCACCGTTAAATAATTTTCAAATTTTCATTTTTGAAGAAATTTGCAATCGACGTAACTTAATACCAGCAGAGTTAGGTAACTTCACTGCTTATGACGCGCAAACCTCAGCAAAGGATTTTGTCCTTGATTACACCTCACAGTCTCCGTTCCAAATTCCACTCCAAAATTTTCAAGAACCTGGAATTGCAAGGCGTCGGTGTTTTGTATCGCATGACTTGAATCCTTTTAAATGAATCCCATGAGCTCCTCGCCCGCTGTGCGAGTTAAGAAAATAACGCAAGAGGATTTCGCCGTGCTCGCCAGAAAAATTAAGAAAGTACGAAGTAAAAATCTCCGCCTTGGTACTCGTCCGTAATAAATTCGTTCCGAAACTGCGAAAAGAGGATTTGTGTAATGCGACATCGCCTTCGGGCAGCGGCGTTACTTTCGGGCGGCTCCCGTCCTCAGAGGCTATTTCGTCGAAATTATCAAAGCGCATTAAAAATTCAGCGACGGAAAAACAAAAGAGTCCGCATGTGCGCGCTATCTCTGAAAATGAAAAAGGGCTGCCATATACAGCGTGGACACATTCGGCCTCGGGTGCAATTTTAAATCACATAGCTTCTTCTTTTTCGTGTATTCAAAATATCTTCTCTTGCTCCCCGTAGGTCTAACTCGTTCCGTACCTCTCTTTCTCTCACTTTCTCTTTCTTCCGCTTTCCTCTCTGTTCCCTCTTCCGCCTTCGTTTCTTTTCATCTCCCCTCTGGTGTTCGAAATGTATCGTTATCATCTCTTTGACTGGAAGCGCTATAGTCTGAAGGCGATATAAAACTTTGCACTCCGATTTTCGATTTTCTTTGTTTATGTTGAGAACGTTCTATACCAAGCGTAAATATCTGCGTGAATAGCGGTTTTACGAATGAGAAATTTTCAATGTTCAGGCCAAATAGGTTTTTGTTTTGGATTATATATTATTTGTTTATTTCATAAAAGACTGCGCATAGGTGTTATTACTGGTGACAGTTATTTATACTTCCAGTCATTCACTCAATTCAGAAGGGCAAATCTCCAAAACCTTCCGATATCAGCAGGTTTTTAAATTTTAAAATGCATGTCATCAAACCTCAAACATATGTTTCCTCGTAGAAAATTAATCGAAATATTTCATCGATTCAATATGCTTAAATAACCAAGCACAAAAATAATTTGTCCTTTATAATTTACTCATGTCATGACTGGAAAACAATTCAGGGTGTTTTATTTATATCCGCATGTCAACTTCGCCCGTTTTCTTGAGGTACTCGTAGGTGAAAATCTGTATAATCGTAATGTGTATCGTTGGTGTTGATTACCATATCACCTTCATTCAATACCGTACCGACTCCATATAGTAGCAGCCTGAGACTGCTAACATTCAAAGGCATCGACGAGCTATAACTAACAGACTTAAATGTTATTTGAATCAACATGACATAAAGATCCAAAGAACTACATATATTCATTATGTAGTTCTTAGTATGTATACTTCCATACATGTTCCATTTCGATAGTATTTGATTCAGAAAAGATTATTTACAGACTTCGATCTCCTTTATTGTGCAATAATTGCATTTGTGTTCTTAGCCTTTCTGATTGGTCATAAAAGATGGTGCGATAGTAAAATCCTTATTATACTAAAAACAATGTTTTTAAGATCTTTGAAGATAGGGAAACAGTATTATTTTTGGATATAGTTCCCCAATTCGATTAAAAATTAAAATTTTTAATCAACCTGCAAAATTGATCGTTAGTTGGGCGATGATCCAGATTTTTTATTCCCGTTTTAAATTGAATTCAGTAAAAAGTCCTTGACGCGGTATCCCATTGAGAGCTCTGCCAGGCATCCAAAAACTTAATCCAGTATCTGATGGTAATTCTAAATACATGAATATAGATGAGCTTTTAAATTTTATATGTAGTGCACTGTAGATGAAGAGATCGAAATAAGTATTCCAGAGAATTTTTTTGCAACATTACAAATTATGTGATTGAAATAGTTTATTATTTTATTAATATAGCTCATTGCTCGGAATCTAAAATCACATTGAAAATATACCCTGAAGGTAATGAGCAGCGTGATAGTTAATAAAATTTAATTTTTGCATTTTCCGTTACTATCACAGTAAAGATTTTGTATGTACGAAAAATATAGGGAAAACCCGAAATTTCTTGCACTATTACTACAAATCGATAACCGTTACAAAAATGCTCCTTGGCTTAGGATGGCTATTGTTATAAGAATGGAGATAGAATTTTCAGTCTGTAAATGTATCACTATATTCAGAAATAACCTACTCTCGGAAGTGGTGGTAGATATTTTCCGTCCTGCTTTGTACTTATGCTGGTCAGATCCAGCAGGAGTGATCAGGGTAGTAGACCGTACAAGTAGTTGGTTCAAAGATTCTTTTTTCCGTGGACTATATGCGATAGACAGATATTAGAGTATAATAATAATATAAAGGATGAAAGGTTTATGTGCACGTAAAGGCATGCTTGTTGGAAAAATCCCAAAAAGAAAGGTCATGAAAAATGTCTTATGGAGACGGGACTCGAAACCATATTTCCCAATTGTCGGTCTATTGCTCAGTCCATTAAGATATCTTCTCTCGTTACAATCCTAAGATTGATTTGCAGCAGTCTTCCATTTGCACAATCCTGGGCCATTCTCTTTACTTCTACATTGGCAGCCTAAATTCTTCATCAGCTGTCCCATGTAGTTTAGTCTAGGCCATGCCTTTCCAGTTTTTCCCTTCTACAGTGCCCTCTATTATGGTCTTAATAAGACCATCGTGCCTAAGGATGTGGCCAATCAGGGTGCATCTTCTCTTCTTTATCAGGTTGAGAAGACACGGTCTTTCTCTCATCTTAAGTAGTACCTCTTCGTTTGTTACTTGGTCCACCCACGGTATTTTCGGTATTCGACGATAACACCACTTTTGGAAGGCTTCCAGTTTCCTCTTTTCGGTCATCCCAAAAGTCCAGGTCTCACTGGCGTAGAGTAGGACACTCCAGACAAAAGTCCTCAAGAGGTGTTTTCTAAGCTCTAAATTGAAGTTCCTTGAGGTGAAGAGTTTCTTTCTTTTATTGAAGGCTAACTTTTCCTGGTTGATTCGGCTCAATATCTCCTTTACGCTACGCCCATCCTGCTTCCCAAATAGATGTAATCGTCCATTGTATCTAAGAAATACGGCAGAATATTCTAACATCTCATTCGGAAAAGTACTTTGCATCCGAAATTTCCCTAGCGACATTTCAGAATGTTCTAGCCAGGTATCTCAATTGAAAAGCAAGCGATCGGAAATTAGAAGATACGGGTTAGAGTCCCGATTCCGTGAGACCTTTTGTATCCTTTTATCTTCTTGTCTTCTTCAATTTAGAGACCAGCTATGGTGCATCGCAGGGAGACTCTCAGAGAACTAACGTAGATGTATGATAATGTAGAATGTTTTCGCGGAGGAAAGATTTATCGCAATTCCAGATTTTTACATTCGGGTGTATTTTTGGCGACTCCATTCCAGTGTTCTACCTCTTTCCCCATTTTTCTTTCCCCGGGAACTTTCCCTCCGTCTGGACAGAGGGATCCGGTTCGGCCCCGCGCAGGTTGATTGATGAAGGGAATCCCCGTGAGAGAAGAGTTGGAGTATCTCAGGTGGGGTGTAAGTTTAGTGGAACGGAGGTAGGGGATTGTCGCACTCTCCTCCCTCACTTTCCTTCCACCTGTGCCCGCTCTATCGATCCCTTTTCTCTTATTAGTAACGACGCTCTGGCACTGGGACCATTTTCGCCCCTCCATCTTCGTCACGCCCGTCTCTTCCTTCCGCGTCCCTTCGCCGTGCGTCGACGTGACGTTCGCGTGAGGTCGTCGAGCCTTTTATTGCGGACCAGTTCGCCCTTCTCGCTTTCTCACCCCATTGCTCTCGTTTTCCTGCTTCTTCTCATCGCGCTCACTCGTCCGTCACATTCTTTTTTCGCCTCTTTTCCTGTCCCCTCGCTCGCTCGTCTCTTTCAAAGTCCTCCCATTTTAAGACGGAGATACCTCGGTCGACGAGTGGCCCCGCAGGAGGAAGTTTCGGTCGGTAAAGATATCTCGCTGCTGTTAGAACTAGGTTTACTAATGCTTTGGGAGATCCAGAGGTTTGCAAGCGTACGCAGATGATTCGGAATGACCGAAGCAAATTGGTCACTGACCATCCTTACCTATCGAAGTTCCCAGTTCCCATTATTTAAAGGTAGAGTTGGTTATTTACATCCTTTACGAGCATTAAATTGACTGTACGAGTACTGAATTGACCCGATTTGCTATTTTCGTATTTTGATAAACTTAAAAATTGTAGACCTGAGTTATAATCTCAGTCGTGTCACTATTTTTCACTTCTGTTTAGCTTTATCTTTCACAAGTATTTTACAGGGTGCAAGGGATTCGGAATATTCGGGTTCTTTTTGCCATTTCTTGTGAATGTTTGTTTTTGTCTTTTATTGCAGGGTAGAGAGAGCCTTGTCTTTTATTTAGAATATCGCAGTCTTGCGTTATTTGAGTCTTCATAGTAATAGCAAACTGTTTTGATTTTTTTTTATCAGTAAGTAATCATGTCTAATCCACAAGACTACTTTCTTATCACGTGTTTGAAAAGAAGATGCTATAATAAATGCAGAAACATATTTATGTATAGTGAGGACGTGCGCTAAACAAAAATCCGCTCTTGGCTTAAAAGTTATCTTAATTAATTTGCTCTATCGAAATACCTCATTGAAAAACTCTATTGATAAAAATATATAGCTATATTGATTGAATAACTGTCGCATTTATATCAGTAAAATTAATTTATAAGAATAATATTTTTTAGCATTTCCATTAAGGGTAAAATAAACTCGGGGATAAGATAATTTAAAACCGAGATTTTATGAAAAAAGAAAAATCCGCGTCGAACGCGGTGAACGGCCGCGCGTTCCCCATCTCCCTCCTGAGGTCACTTTGTCTGCACAGGATTGATTGTGAGCTAATCTTGCTCCGCAGTTTAATGAAAGAATTCATCCTGTCTTTCTCTCCAGGAATGACAAAAAATGTAATTACGGTAAGTATTTCAGCTCGTCTATTAGTTCCCATCCTCAATTGAAACCCTCGTTCTTGCAGCTCCGCTTTCCATCCCCTTCATAATCCTCGTTTTCCTCCCGTAATTCCCGCCATTTTCGTTCCATGTCCTCCGCTTCCTGTTCTCCTCACACCTTTCCCGCGCCCGTTTCGCGCTTGGATTTCTTGGCTTTTTTTGATGGAGGGGCACGAGGTCGAGATGAAAGGTTGAACGTTTCCAAAGTGGGTACAAATGAGGGATTCAATGGGCGTAAAGTGAAAGAACGGGCGGAATCTAAAAGAAAATGCAGCCTCATTTTTATTCGCGATAAATTTTCAAGAGGCGTTCCATGACCGTCATGAACCGTATCCGTAGGAAATGAATGTTAAAAATGAATGGATTTTAGGAGGGAGGAAACGTTTCCGAAGCCCGTCATTGAAAATCTGCCAAATTTGCTATAATTCGCCCCTTGTTTCGAAATTTTCGGATTCGGAGAGAGGCTTTAGTTGGGAAATTCCCGATGTGGAAAATCGATTTAGTTTCCAGGGTGCGCGACCTCTGCGTGCAAGCGCATATAGTCTCTTTGCAAAGGTGAGAATGGGGGTCAATTATGGTTATATTTCGTTAAAAATTCATTTTAATTGATGAGTATGGGCGATGACACCTTGAAAAATGATTGCAACGTTCGTGATTAGAAAGAAATATTTTTAGAGATAAAAAGTTTTGATTTGTCGCGAAATTATGCGTTCAAATAATCCGCGAAGTAGATTAGTATAAATCAGTTTCATTTTTCATAATTTGATGGATGTATTTTATTAACGTAATAATTACAGTCGTGTTCTATTAACACCAATTGCATGGTATCCCACTGGTTATGTTTATGTCTATGTAATGACCCTGTTAGCCATCTTTGGAGTGTGGCAAGGGGTGCGAGCAACATGAATCTAGTTTCCTAATCGATTGCTTTATCATATCGTTCGCAGAAAACATTCATTCTGTAATCTATTCGTTCTAGCATATCCTGATCTTCCTCGCATTATGAGAACGGAATATATAACAGGGAGGTCGCATTATAACCGTTGCATGTTCTGAGAACATACTTTCTCTTAATTCATCTAATAAATTTATCCTTCTTGTATCAACCTTCTAAAGATTCCCATCCCCCATCATGAATCATGAATAACTTTAGAATAATCTGACGGTTCTTTTAACATTCATTCTTTTTACTACCTTAGCATGTATGGTTTACTTTTTTGTCTCCACCTTTGTCGTTAGAATCGGACGCTTGCATATCAGTGCTGTAATCGGATGAAACTTTACGTTCAATTACAATAATTTAACAAATTTATTTATAATATAAGTAATTACTTACTGATGGATTGCTATCTAATTCTGTTGATTAGTCAATTCAATTTTATAACAATATTCCAATTCTATCTCTAAGCTCGAAAATCATCTATCAGAAGAAAATTCTGGGGCCAAACTACGTATGGAAGATAAAATTTTCACCGCAAAAATGCGCATCAAGTGGCGTTCGGTCTGTGTACTTTCCTTTTCGTGTTTATGGTTCGTAAGCCACTTTTCACGGGTTTCGTCCCAATTACCTCATTACCGCCCTAGCATTGACGGCCATTTACGGAAAATTTTTAAAGTTCCTCTCGGAAAAATTTTTCTGTTCCGTTTCCGCTTCGAACTTTCTCTCCCTTTCATCGCGACTTACTCCGCTTAGCTCTTTATCTCTACACCTTGCTTACACGGCAATGATCCCCGCTTTCTACGTTCTCCACCGAACCCTTTCTTCCTCTCACGACCCTTTGCAAGTAGAGAGAGCGTGAGGCGGAAAGGTAGGTTCAGGATCGTAGAATCACCTCCCCGTTTGGGCGCCCTTAATTGTCTCCCCAGCGAAAGAAAGCAGGGAGCCTTTTTGCTTCGGATTCATACTCTCATTTCTTCCGATTTCCGATTAAAAAATGATTAGCCCGGCGCGAGTCAAGGGTGGTAGTCAGGTTGCGCTCCCGTTCGGTTCCGCCATAGAGGTCGTTAACGAGCCGCTCTCATTCCCTTTCCTTTTGCCCTGAACCCTATGAATGCTTAATGTCACTGTTCTCTCCATCCTGTAGTTGCTGTTGTAATAATTTTACCCCTGCCGATTCGGAAGGAGGACATAAAAGTGGACCTCCGCGAGGACGCTTTGTGATCACCGGGATGAATAATACAGGCGGAGCAGTCCAAGGGTATATCGAGGGTTTTGTCGCACTGCGATCCCCTTGCTCATTTTCTCTAGAGAAGTTCAATCGTGGAATTAAAATCCTTGTTGCTTCGCGCTTCAGTTCACGATGGATTCTCCAAGGAGCTCTAAAAAGAGCAAGTCTCCTTCCATAAAAAGCCTTTCGGGGCCCGAATTGGCTCCTGTTTGATCTTAATTAAAATTTAGTTTGGACGACTATTGGTGCCTTCGTCGTATTCCTACGAAGATCGGGTGCATTTAAAATTCGGAGCGGCGCCGTGTGGCAGTTGTAAGATTTCCGAGCAATCCCATTTCGTCTCTCAAAAGTCTAGGAGGATTATGCTCGTGTTTTTTCCATGCCGTTTCCCTTATTGGAATTGAATCTGATTCGAGCACAATTGCTCGGCTGCTTAATGCGCTGAAATTGCTCAGACTAGGCGAGTGAGTCCCGTGTCGTATTTGCGGAGGGAATTCGCTCCTTGTTCCGAGCCCCGAATCATCTGTCTTGCGAGGATAATTGAGTCTATTCGATTTATGCGTCGCGATGACGTAATGCTATTTGCTTTGATGCGAATGGAATTAGCAGAGAGCGTTGCTTCCGTGAGCATTATGCTTCAATTTCTGCTCCCGAGTTATTTTTGTTAATGTTATTTTCTTCCTTTATCAAAGCCCTCGTTCAATTTCCCGTCGGCTCGAATCGTGCACTTCTGCGAATGAGTTTCGCAATAAAGGACTCCGTATTTGAAATTCCTTTGAGTGATTTGTTTGAATGTGGAGTTCTTTCGCAACATTATTTCCGAATCTGTGACCCTCGATTGAATAATTAAAATTCTAACATGACGTAATTAAAGATGCTAAAAATTTCCTTTGTGAGAGTCTTAAAATTGGATCGTACTTTGAAGCAAACTTTATTGTCATAGTAAATCATTTATGGTCATACTTTAGAATGAATTTCTCATAAATTTTGGGAAGTTGGTTTGTCTTAGTTCTGCTTTTTCGTCTATTAGTCTTTGATTTTGGGATATGTTGTTGTTTGGGATTGATATTGTTGTTAAGATTGGAATAACTTATTTCCCAAATAGACTTTATCACCAACGTCACATTGTTATGAACGGTCGCCGTAATATTACAATAAATTCATGTAATATTCATTATTCATAATAATATATATATACATATATTCGTATAATTAATTAAGATAATGTACCGGCTGCGGTGGCGGAGTGGTGAGCGTGCTAACACTCGAACGCCTGCGTTCGAATCCCGGCAAGTCGGATTTTATTGGCTAGGAAATACTTGCGTGTGTTTGTAAATATTAATAATCATTGAAATGAATGTAATTGGGATCTTCCTGTTTCCATTAGAGAAATTATTGTTATTGTTATTAATTTATAATGTACACAAAGTGCTCCCATTTACTTATTTGCATAGTGAGATGGCTAAGGTCTCTAGCGCATCAGTGCAAGCAAATGGCGTTGTATTTCTTAGTTGGTGTAAAGCATATTCATAATCTCAAAAGTTGAAATTTCTTTGCAATTCTTGTGAAACAACCGTTTACTCATTTCCATATCAGCACCAAGAGGATAACCGCTATTTTTTTCAATTGGTAAACGCTCGCTAGTTGCGTATTTACATATTTGATCGGGGTCAATTTTTTGCATTTCTGACCCCGTGGGTACCATGGTCACAGAAACCATCGTCCAGAGCCATGAGACGTTACTACCGTCCTAACATTGGTTACTTTGTCCATCCCCGTGCGGAGCTCTGTTCTCTGGACTTAATTACGGCTGTAGACCCATGTGATTGAATTCCAAACGAGCGTCGTGCAAGCTTAATTGGATTTCGACGTAGTCTAGAAAGGATTCGGACCAATTATATTCTATTTCTCTCCATTTTCGCGAATCTGACTCTTCCCTTGAGCTTTTCTTATCCTCCGCTCCGTTACGCTCACAGAATTATTTTTCTCTCTAAAATCTAGTTTTCGCTAAGTTTAAAGCGAGAGAACATTTGCTTCTCTCATTCTCCTGCATCTTGAAGTAAAGGTCACATGACATTGTGACCGTTTGTTCCCAATATTATTATTACTCTAAATGAAGTCGATAAATTTATTCACGCCCTTTAGTGTTTCAATAATCCACCAGATGGAGCAACAGGGAGAGGCCACCTGCAAACGGCGTTTAATTCTTCATTCCGTGCGGAAAATTAATCACCGCAAAATCAATCGCGCGTCCGCCTAAAACCCGCTCTTAAAAAATTGAAACAAATGCCGACCGCGGGGCGGAAGATTAATCATCTTCGGCATCGTTCCTGAAAGCGGCTGGGAGGAGTCGGCCAATTATAATCCCCGCTTTCATTTCAAACAGAATTTATTATTCTCCCGCCTTAACTTCTCCTCTCCTTCTTTCACTTTCCCTCTCCGCGGGAAGAATCATCGCACCGCCGGCATTGAGTTATCTTCGCCACCGCAGTCCGAAGCGAAACAGAAACTATTGATTTTGTACTTAACAATCTGAACGTCTGAAGCAGTGTTTGCCAAACTCTCGTCCCAGGTCACGCCCGTTCTCGTACACCGAACCTCTGTCCTCTCCTGACTCCCGCTCCACTTCTTCATCTGCTACTCTCCTTTACACATCTATCTCACCTCATCTCCCTCTCTCTCTGTACGAAGGCTACTTCTCCCTTCACACCTCTAAATCTTCATCCCTCCCCCTAGTTTCACAGTCGATAGTCATAATTCTTTCTCATTCCCCGCTTTCTCTTTTCTACACTCTAATTATGCACCTTTAATCCAATTTTCGTGTAATATATGCTCTGCATATGCATTGACCCTACCATTGACCAATGACTCGGAGAAAGTCGAGATGTATCCGAAATAAGCTACCGAAAGATTTGAAGAGCTTTTGTAATATGTGGATTTTTGCATCAAAACCAGGATATCTTTAGGCAAATGCTCAAAACATAAATCTTCGAGAAAAAAGAATCTTATCAGCTTTTGTAACTATACAGTGTTTAAATTATTATTTTTTAAATTAAATCTACAGTAAAACTTAAGTTACAAAGGATAGTTAAACTCCATAATTTCTCAATCTGTCTTTTTTCGTGTTCTTTTAATTTTCAAGGTTTATGATATTAGAATCCACTGCTTGGGCCGTGACTTCGTGGTAAGTCGCCATTAGGAACAAATGAAAAGATTAACTTTTACACACCACATATAATTTTATTGGTGACCTGCTGCATAATGGGAAGGACGACGTGGACCCCGCAGTGAGGAGCGGAGTGTATCGCCTTATCTGCACCGATTGTGATTCACAAAAAACAGAAAATTTTGGAACCGAGAAAATGTTGAAACTAGTAGATTTGTAAAATAAGTGAATAAACTGTAAGCCGCGAAAACCTGATACACCGAACCGATTAAAATGGTATTCATCCCAATCGAATAATATTGAAACCGGAAGTTGCAAAACACATGATTGGTTTGATTATTCAAAAACGGAACCCGCCATAACCGGAAATATCAAAACTTTGATTACTTTGAATCCCCGACCCGGAACCTGCCAAAACCGGAAAACACTAACCGGGAATCTCGACCCCTGCGATTGCCGTGAATAACCAAAACGGGAAACTGCTAAAACCGGAAAACTCTGTAACCGAGAAAATGCCGAAACCTGTAGTTTAGGAAAGGCAGTGTATAATATTTTCTTCTCTTCCCGTGTTTCCTTCCGTTTCACCCTCTATTTCGCTCTCCATCTCACCTGCCTCTCGCCCTCTCCATCTCGACTCACTTCAAGCCGTGCCTCTCTCTCACCAGATCTCAGCGAATATTGAGCGAAGGCCCAAAGAAGAAACATTTGCTCTCCCAATTAAGAAAAAGTGGTGGTTCTCTCCTTCCTCTTATTCGTCTTCCTTCCTCTCTCTTAACCTCTTTCCTCCACTTCATCGTTACGCCGAGTGAGTCCACTGGGGCACTGATTTTCTTCGCTCGTATTTTATTCTCGCTTCGTCGCTTTCCCGAGCTGCGATTGTTTCATTACGTTCGCGGGAACACTTTCTGGCGCAGTTTTTTCCTACTGCTCTATCTCTGTGTCTTTTTAAACGCTGTTGTGATGATCTTAATTCATCCAGTGCTTTTTTTATATCCTTTGTGATATTTACTGATGCTTTGGGAAGTCCTAACGTCAAAATCTTTCAATTCCAAACATGAGCGCATGTTGGGGAAATTTTTGGTAATTTCCTAATTATTTACATTTTCTGTTTAATCGAAGTATCCTGATATTTTTTATTGTTTTAAACGCATCCAATTTATTATTACAATTAACGCCTTCGTGTAATTAACTATCCTATGTTATCTAATGTTATTTATTGTTATCTATGGTTATATAATGCAATTTTTTTTAATTCGAGAGACTCGTAAGGGAATTCAATGCGGTTCCTACTTATGAAAAAGGGAATGTGTAATGGCGATATGACTTAAATATTTCCCTGACGAAGGTATGCGGTTTATTAACTGAAGTAATCCATACTAATAAAGTGTAATATTTCCTTTTTTTGCTTATAAGGAGAATTTCCAACTATGTATGGCCGGGTCCTTGCAATTTACTGAGCGCATTTTTTGTCTACCATTTTAAAAGGTATTAAATATTATGAACTATCCTCTCCTGGTGATGTATATCGAACGGAGTATACCGTTTACATTTTATAAATTGTATGGTTTTTCCAAACTCCGCACTCAATGAAGACTTTAACCCTTTAAGGTCCGTAAGAAAACTACAATTGAAATACTGTTTTCTTCTTCTTGATTCTTTTATTTGAGTCAAATTGTGATAAAAGTTCAATTCTTATGAAAATATATTGCTTAATTACGTAGGTATAAAATTGGGACATATTTGTCCCTGTGGGAATCCTATCATTAGATTAGAACGAAAGATAAATTAACCAGAATAGTTTAAATTTATGGGACAAATATGTGCAATGGCCCTTAAAGGGTTAAAAGAGCTTCTTTATACGTCAAATTTTTAAGCAGGTATCTTTTTGTGTATAACTCTTAACCTTTCTATTTGATCGATTTGCATCGATTGCATTCTTCTTATTCCTACGAATAGCAACCTCTTCAGTCGTTCTTCTCCTTTAAAACTGCATTTAATTTGAATGAAATAACACAGTCGCTCCTTTAGATCCTACCCTCTTAACTTTAATGGCTTAGTTATCGGGCCATTTTCTGAAAAAATTTGGTAGTCCCCGGTATAAATAGTCCCATAAATCTTACGCCTTTTTATTTCTGTCATTTACGTTTGAGGATTTTTCTGGCAATGTTGTGCCTTATCTGTCGCCCTGCCTTTTCTTTCACTTCCATCACTTAATTTTCTGCGAACTCTATTTCTCCCCTCTACCTCAGCTCGAGATCGATTGTCCTTCGAGATATTAATATGTTACTCCCATATTTTTGGACGCAGTTCAGCTTCGTATCAGCACTTAACGCCTCAAAGTGAAGGAAAAATATCCGCGGATGATGGATAGGTTTTTCGATTGAGAAATTTCTAAAAGGAGCGTGACTTCGCACTTTACTTACGCACTTGCCTGTTTATATGATGTTACATCTTCTTGGGTAAGTAAGATGGAGTGAGTGTGTTTAAAGTCGAGTCGAAGAAGTAAATTAAGTGTTGTTGTACATTAGACGTGACTGCGCTGTAGGCGCCGAGGAGAATATAGAG
Source organism: Sympetrum striolatum (assembly GCA_947579665.1). Lineage (NCBI taxonomy): Eukaryota > Metazoa > Arthropoda > Insecta > Odonata > Libellulidae > Sympetrum > Sympetrum striolatum. The sequence continues at coordinate 18,499,777 of OX388341.1, forward strand.
CGAAGGAATCGCAGTGTTTGTTTTTTTCCTTAATCGAAAACGGATGAGATTCCAATGAGTTAATTGCCAACTGATGGTATAGCGTATGATTGATTGGGAATAAGTGGACATAGAGAAATTGCCCAAAGTTGATGGATGGCTCATTCAAAAACAGAAATCCTTATTTCGAGAAATGAGTGATCTGTGAAAAAGCGTACGTTTTAATTCAAGAGAAGTGATTTGTAAGGGCCAGAGACTGGGTTGGGTGAGATCGAGATGTATGATTTTGTTTGCCTCAGAATGGAAGGGAGTAATTAGTCTGAGTGTTAGTTTGACGTTTGCTGTTGATGGACAGTTTTAAATTCCAATCAATCTATGTAATAGACAGGTATCTCCGATCGTGTCCTTCATCGATCTTGTTTTAAAAAGGTGTTAGTGTATACATAATCACCATGTCTATTGTGAATGACTTCATATTATATTTTTATCGACATCATAATTTGCAGCCTTTCCATATCCTAAGAGTAATAAAGTCAATAAGTATGGTTCGTCGTATATAAGAAATGTAATTTAAAATGTTTGCAATGCATGAATATATCGGGTTAAATGATTTAAAAAGATTTAATTTCGAATTAGTTATCGGATTGGATCAGATTAAGGATAACATCAATATGTTAGAGTCCATTTAGTCGAGAGTTGCTACGAAAAAACAAATAGTTGCTTGATTTTAACGTAGGCGTCATTACACTATTATTTAGAAGTATTGTGTCTATGTTTTACTAGATTCAACTAATTCCTACTTATATTTAGCGAATTTTGAAAGAAATCAAAGTATACTATCTTTCTGGCACAACTTCATCCTGAAAAGCACTCGCTCTGGTTTTTAACACTAAATTAAGAGTTAACCACTATTTTCATTTTTAGCATAGCACAGGATACTTCCATGTGCAACGCTTTCCTCCTTCAGGATTGCACCTCGGTATTAACTGCTAATATTTCACTCTCTGATGCACTCTTTCTTAAAAAGGCATTCTCACGCGATTTCCCCCAACGAGAAAAACATTTTCGAAAGCCCTCTGAAAGGAAATGGGAGTTTGTTAATGATTCACAATCCACTGCGTAATAAATAAATAAATTAACCGCAGAGATGGACCTATTAGGACACGCAATTTCGCCTTCCCCCGTTAATTTTACTCGCGGAAGGGTTAATCAGTCATATTTCAACTAATTCATAACCGTGTTTTTCACCCGTACGCGCATAGGGGAGGAGGGTTTCCCGCGGCGTTTTTTCCCACGCCCGTTCGCATGCCTCTCGAGCATTTTATTTCCATCTGTTGGAGAGTCACGAGCGACCACGCGTCACCGTGACGAGCCAGGACAAATGAACTTTTTATCCGCGGGCTATTTTTTTCTCCTCGCCTCGTCACTCACTGCGCCTACGTCACACTCACGCCACACCCCCCGTTTCGCGATAACGAACGTTTCCTCAACAGCATATATAGACTTCCGCTCGTGCTATTCTCGTAACACATCTTCGCTCTCCGTCTCCAGAGGAAATGGGAAGCGATGCAGTTTTTCCGCGTACGCTCTCTCGGGCGGTTGCCTGCCTACCCGTTTAGAGGTCGTACACAAATGACGTAATGCAATTTGGGGGAAGGGGGTCCGGCCAGGCGTTACGGTCTTGGTACATGGAGGAGTGGGGTCAAGGTGTGCGTTGCGTCTCGGTTTTGGAACTGCAAAAAGTAGCTAAGTTTTTGTATATTTATAGTTTGAATTTAAAATCTCTGATCCGAGCGAGCACGAGTGTTGAACGGAAGTAGTGAGGGTGCTAGCGGAGTGAGGTAGGCTGCATATTAGTACTGTGGTAGTATTCTCCTGTCTGTGTTTTGTGCGATGCTAATTAACATTTCATTACATTGAATCTAGGTGAAATGTATGGAAGGCCTTTAAATTGAGATTGTTTATTAAAAAGTGAATTATTAGCGGGAACTAAAAATCTTTCTTTCCTGAATATAAGCCGGAAACATTTCACAAAGCACTTGTTACGTAACGGAGTGGAGGGGTCCTGCCAGGCGTTACGGTCCTGCTACGTGGAGGAGGTCGAAAATTGGAGAATTTTGCATTACGTAATTTGTGTACGACCCCTTACGGTTTTCGTTCTCTCTTCATCATTCGGCCTGACCGACCACCGCCTCCGGAACCGTACGATTAGATTCCAATGCTTTTGCACCGCACGTTTTCGATCGGTCGACCAGGAAACCTCTTTAAATAGGTCCGGAAGCGTTTTTTATTCCGTTCCCCGCCGTCACTTCGAAATGTCCCGCATCCCGTGGGAATTTAGAAATCTGGACGGGGACGCGAAAAATGCAGTGCCCAACGCTCCGGTCACGAGCGCGACCTTCCCTATTTTTAGTGGATTTTGGGGTGCAATAGGGCGGATCAATCGCCGTTGGGAACGTTTATCTCTCTCTGGCTTCTTTCTGATTTGTCTGCTTGTTTACAAGATGTTGTAAAAATTCACGGACGTGATTTTGTTCAATGTTTTCGTTGACGTTTTAGAGTCAAGATATCATCAAATTGCACTACATTTCGATCAATAATTAGTCTGATTAAGATAGTGTGGATAATGTACATATTTTGCATAAAACTACACCAGACGAATGCATATTTTCGAATATTTTGAGCTCATTTTTGATGTATTCAATATTCATGCTACAAATTGGTCCTCTGACATGGTGACATTAATTTCAAGTTTGGCTGGCTTTCGCCCAAAGACGGGATGGAAACCACTCCATAACCTCCCGGAAGCAGTACGTTATACTAAACATAAGTTCTCTCTGTAAAGTATTCAGCCCGAAGGCTGGTTGGTGCCTCTCTCCTTCTGACATTATCTACTAAGAGCTTGTGGAGAGGAATTAGGTTTACTAAGCAGGATGAGGTGTGAGGTAGTATGCCCTTGCTTTCCCTTCTGAACCAAAATGTTATAAGCGGAACATGTCCACGCAGGTGGAGCACAATGACTCTACTAGTAATACTTTTCTTGTCAGTCCATCTGTGCAACCTCTCATACATCAGAAGCTTTCATATCATCACAGCCATGATCAATACTATGGCAACAGTAAATGAAAGTTACATTTTTCTCTACCCTGCACCAAATGAGAGATGAAAATATTCCATTCATTAGAATATGTTAGAAAAAATAAACGCAATTCATAATAAAGAATTTCCATTAAATAGAATCTGATAAAATGAAAATTCATTAAAGAACCAATATTATTGTGTATTATCCATAAAACCGCATACATTAGTGATACGATTAATGGAGTAGATAGATATCCATTTTATTAACTCTGAAGTATTTTGCTTTTATTCCGTACAAAAAGTTTTGTTTATCATTGATTCTAAATTAAATATCCATAACATTTTCATCTATATGTCTTGTACAACTTTTACAGGGATAATATACTAAACATATCTTATTAATTGTATTGCAATGCAGATGAATGTTTACGTTGTGTAGGAAATTGCTCAAAATAATCTGCATAAAATCGTGAGTTTGATCAATTGTTCCCAATCATTTTGGCGATCGCATCTTTTTATATTAAATTTATATGGTTTTTGAATCTCCTATCAATGGATATAAGTTGATAACGTTAAATTCACGCAGTAATCTATTTCTTCTTGTCGATAATTATTGATATCATTTCAAGGTGTTTGTGTTCGTGTTTATAGCCGTCATGCAAATATTTTGCCTCATCGCTTACGATAAGTGCCTTTTATCGACCTCTGGCGTGCTCAAAGGTGGCAGAATATCTAATTAATCACCTTAAAATTCTGCCTCTTTTTATAGATCATCGATAGCTACAGTGTCTCATTTTATATTGTACCGTAGCTAATAAGTTAAATTTATATTAAGTTGTCATGCTATGTAATTGGAATTTAGATTGTTGCTTGCTTATTTACTCATGTTGATTGAAATTTCAGATTTGAATATTATGAGTGGGATTAGCAGTCCCTATTTTGCAGGTAAAGCAATTCTGCGGGCAATGGAATTATGATTTTGAAATCTAAGCGAATGTTTCCGAAAATCGTCAATTTAAGATAAACATTTGCTTGAAACATTGCAAGTTAATGTTGCGAAATATAATTGTAGCCTATGGAACCTCGATCTGCTAAGAAGATTTAGTTTGATTCAAAAAAGCTATTTAAAAACAGTTGCATTGGATCATAACAAAAATTAAAACAGTACATACATAAACAAGAAAGTCGCATCTGAGCTATGAGAAATAACAAGAATCTTAATTAAGGTGAGGACGGAAAGGTTCATTTGTGGATGATAGGAGTTAGCTTATTGGAGACTTCCAGTGAAGGTTTGAAGCAAAAAGGTAGTTGCAAATTTAATATGGTAGAGTTTTGCTTTGATAAGGGTACCAAGGATCAAGGTAGTTATTTAAAAAAACGAGATCGTTCCACAAAGCCAGGTCAACTCACATCGTTTACTTAAAGTTTGCACATACTGTCATTTCTCTATTATCGGTGTACTTAATTCGAAAGGATACTAATGTCACAAGAATACTTGTGGCTAATACATTTGCCAAGTAAGATCTAAGTTATGTTTTTTATACAGAATATGAAAAGAAATAATGAGAAATTTACGTACATACATGCATTTTTTTCTTTCCTTACATCGGTGGTAAACGGTTTATTCAAGCGGGAAAAACAGCTTCTAACGCCGTCCAATGAAGGCATCGTCAAAGGAAATTTCTGGTAGAGCACTCTCATTTCATCATTTTGGCTATCAATTTATTCCGTGTAAATAAATTTCATCCATCTTGTTTGTGACTCCTTCATAGAAGCTTGCTTGAGGCGTACTTCATCTTACGTTAACGAAAAGAAAGGCGAAAATTCAAAGTGGCCCCTGCCAAGAAGTAGCTCTTTCATCCTTTTTCATAAGCGGCACGTAAGACTTGTTCCATAGACGAAGAAAGAGCTACGGATATCCGGTCGTAAAAAAGTTTCTCCGCATACTTGACAACAGCGATCTCTTATGAATTCTTGGAAAGCTGTGAACGATATGCTGCTTTAATGGCAAGAAACGCTTACGACATGAGAGCAATTGTTCGAATCAGGAAAAAGTGCTAATTACCGCGTATGTTTTCGTCTGCATATTTTTCTGTAGCACACTCAAAATTTTCAAACTTTTTGATTTGCTTACTTGTGTTTATTTTAGAATTGTTGATATTCACCCCGTTCGTTATTTACAAACCTTCAAATGTAGCAGAATTTTATTTTGCTTTTTATGAAAATAAATACTTAACCTTTGAAAATGTAGCCAGTAGGTTCAGGCGATATTTGGTGAAAGCCGAATGATAAGAATAAAGACTACGACTCTATTCCGAATGGTATATTTTAGCATCGATTTTATTTTCATTGTGACCGGAAAATATTTTTTTGAGAGTAACTTTGAGAACCTCTCATGTATTTCCTTTATCTATACCTTTGCTGCCTATATATAAATTTTCGCAATTTTTTCCGTTTTTCTGATTTGTCCGCAAACATTTCGAAGTGGAACATTGGAAGTGACAGAGTTGAAATAAATATTGTATTTTTTATTAGTTACGTTAAATATTCATAATTTGTGTAGCTAACTTTGCACTTTAAGTTTTAATATTTTAATTCCTAAACTATTCCTGTGTAACCTCTATTACGCATTCTATATGTTCTATTCTTATTCTTTTCGAATTTTCCTTTTACCTTTTTCCCTGTTACAAACTAATCCAGAAATTTAGTGGCCTTTCCCTTGGAAAATTATTACAAATAATGAAAATTGTGTTCTCCTATCTTTTCATCTACCTGCGTGTTAACTTCTTTGTTTTTGAAACATGTTCATTAGACTATTGTGCGAGCGATAAAAATTGCGGTGGGCGAACTATTTTTGGGAAGGAAACTCTTTTTGTTTCAGTCGCCATTGTAGATTTTAAATCGATACAATCCCATAGCGTTCTTTTAAACGTTTCAGGCCGTTTCATTTGCATTTTATCGTTGCTTTTGCAAGAGAAGGAGTTTTTTTCCCAACTCGATTTCGGCATATTCGAGTAAATAAATAGGACTTTATATCTCATCTTTCCCAAGCTTCATTTTGATGGAATATTCGATCAAAATTTCCTTTTCTGTTACATTAAATATTCAGCGCGCTGATGCTGTATCACCGATAAATATATTTACCGGGGTCGATATTTATCGGCTATTCCTTCCATATTCCGAATGCATGACTTTTTTGACATCTGAATGCCTTTCATGAATTTCCGATTTCAAATTTTGGACGTTGGAAATCCAATGTGCTTGGGCTCAACTCGGTTTCAATGCAGACGTGGTAACTTAGGGATTCCCTTCACTGGCCGACATATTTTATTTATAAACTTTTGCTACGGCCACTCTTCAAATTTGATGCTTATCAATTCCGTTTTATATTTCCCCTTATCCTTTTAACAAATCTGAATTGATTGATATCCTCTTTTTTTTCGTTTTCAGATTACCCGATGACATCACAAGCTTTAAACTAAAGTACCCTGAAAGGTAAGCTATTATTTTAAATTTTCATAACTCTATTCCGCTAATATTAAATATTTTTTATCTGTATTCATCATCATTTGTATACCAAAACATTCTTTGGGCGTATCATGGTTTATTTGCATGAAATCAATTATCTCTCTGAAGTATTTTTCCATTACACTAGGATAATCCAGAGGTCAATGCAGAATCAATTTTGATTTGATCAGCTTATGCATTTCGAGCCTATGAAACTAATTAATATTCATTGCTCTCAAAGTGGATTGATGTTTTATTTACGAAATGTTTCGGTCCATCTATTTATTACCAAGCCATATATTTATTGCAAGCTTTTAATGTTATTAATACAGCGTGCTTTCGACACCGCTAGCGGTCGTTTTTAATAAATAAGGAACCTTCTATATTAATCCGCAGTTTTATTTATAATATGCTAAATTATGCCGCAGAGTCGCGGATCGAGCAAACCGCAAAGTTTCATCATTTCCGCCGTTATCAAAGGCCATTAATATGTTATACATGAGCAGCATTCTTGAGGAACTTCGCCAGCTTGAAGTTTGTTCGCTTTTTCCTTCATTCTTTCCTCGTTTCCGGCTGCTAGCGAAACTTTATTAAATATAATTGGATACGTTAATTTGTGATATAACAGCAGCGTCTTCACGAGAAATTAAACTTACAGGTTGTTTAAATGAGGTCAACAGGGTTTTATTTGCTTTAATTTGCTCCCGTTACCGATTCTACGAGAATAATAGGATAAAATGTCAGTCTTTTCACAGTGAATGGATATTTTGTGGTGTTTAGGAATTCAAATTGTTAATGATCGGAGAGTTGTTCTCCATTTAAAGGCCTTGGAAGTATTTCGTCCTTTTGATAGTATCCTCGTATAGCACATAATATTTTATTAGGATGTTTATTTTTTTAAAATTTCCCTTAGTAAATGGTGTGACGACCGGTAACTGTGCAATAAAAAGATGAGGTCTACAGAGGCTTTTTTGTATCTTGTTCGATTTCAGAAATTTTTTTCCTAATTTAGCTCTCCCCTTAAATGTTTAATTTCGTGCAATTTTCATTTTTTTTCGTCCATCGTTCAATTTCAATTTTATTATTACGGGTATCTCCATCTCATGTTTATCTTTAATTTTTAACTTTTATCACAGTTTCACATTACCTTTTTCTCGGTACCTATGATGGGAAAAACTTACATCTCTTTCTGTCGTATAAATATTCAGAAGGTTAGTGGAGTTCGAGCCTTTCGCGTTTCCCAGGAGCATCGGTTGGAACAACCGCATCTTCAAAACTTATCGGCTGTTGGAGGCATTGTTATGATAACTTTTGACATTTCTTATTTCAAAATTGCCAGTGACATTACTGGCTGTCTCAATATTTGAGATACCTATTAAATTGATCATACCTATTACATTACTTCTTGAATTGGTATTAATTCAGTCTATAATGTTACTAAATTTCTTTAATTCTGCCATACATGATGGAAGTTCTACTCACTATTTATGATTCCTATTTCGTTATGTTCGTTCAGCGCAATAGCATTCTTAATTAGCGTAATGTGCCATTGTAACTGACTCTATGATAATCAGCTTAATAGAACTTCTCGTTCTGAAACCAACTCTAATTTATGTCATTTCGGCAGCGTATCGCTCTCATTTCACGTTTTTAATCACAGTTTACCGGAATGGTTAGCACAAACGCTGTTAACAAGTGCATTAATTCTGGGAAGCAAACTGATAAGCTGAGAACCTACTACTGCCGCATACATTATCATCGTACCATTCACGGTGGACGGGTGTTATAGAAGACAGTAAACATTCATAATGGTGGAACATCACAAGCTGCGGACCATAATACGATCAAAATACGCCTTTGTTTGATGCGCGGTATATTTGCTAATTCATTTTCATGGGCCGTATCGCTTTCATGAAGTTCGTGCGGAATGCTCCCGTCTCATGAGCAAATTATCGCTCGTAAGCCTCGGTAATTCGTTCCCCGGACATTTTACATGCAAACAAGAGAGACGCTAGGAGCGAATATCGGATCAACGCGTGTCACATCTTGATGAAACGGCGGACGTCTGGTTTTTGTTATTTTATTCCCATCAACCCCTCTCCCCGTCATTTTCTACGGATCCAAATTTAATATAACCGCGCCAACTCGGAAGGCCTTTGCTAAATTTCGAACCTTCCATCAATTTTCATTTGAGGAGCTCGCAAGGGAAGCAGCAACAACTCGGTATTGTTTTTCTTGAAGGGAAGTAAAGCCCGAGCAGCTCGTTATAGCGCGATTCTCTCCCATCCTAATGAAGTCTTCCTTGAAGTGAGAGAAACTTTGGTTTCAAGGTTTAGCCCTCGTCTGTTCCTTACTTCGCTCTCTCCACAGCATCATTAATTAGCGATCGCAGTTGATGGATCCTCAATGCCTCTCCTATTCCTATTTCAGCGGTTCCTCAAGGTTCGCCCATGTGCTTGCGTAATATCGTGTGTCTACTTGACATTTAACTCACTTACTGAACTAACGTTATCAGGAGTAGTGGTTGTAAGGAAAAATGCGCGATAAAAATGCAGGGTTAATTCGAAATATTCCTTTTTCCCTCGTTCTGAGATCATCCAAAATGCGCTGCTTATTTTTTCTCATTTTTTTATTCCTTTCCTTATTCCATTGCTTATCTCTGCTAATTTAATCTCAACATCTGTTATTGCTGAAAAGTTTTCTATTAAAGACCATATCCTCTTCTCATTTAGGCTCGCTCCTTGCTCTTCATTTTTCATATAGTTTTCTTCTTTGAAATTGGAGTTAAAACTTTCAGCAGGTTTGGCAGATTTTTCAAGCCACTTCTTATCATTGTTTTCCTAGAGCGTTCTTAATTTTATTCTAAGTGCTAACTTAGGTTTATTTTGTAAACCCACAATATATTTCCCTCTTATAGCTATTGTCTTATTCCTAGAAGTTCTTTCTTGAAATATTTTTCGACAGAGGGTTACATCTAAAAGAGGCTTACAGGTATAAATACCAACCTGAAATATTTTTTATCATTATTATACTATTTAATGATTATTTTCAGATTGGCGCATCGCTATAGATTCATCTGTATTTGCATCAATAAGCTAGCTCTTTACGTTTATTTGTCGGTAAAATTCCTAAATGATTTAGCATACTTCCTTAGATTCTGTGCCCAGTGTATATGTTTTTATATTTATAAGACTGTTATTGTTGATTTCCATATTACGTATTTTCCGTGGATTTTTATCACCCAAGACCTAAAGATCTCTTCAAGTGTATTTCCCATCAAAGTGGGTGTTTTTCTATTCGACCTTCCGTTGAGAATATATTTTTTCATTTATTCCAACGGTTAACCTAAGTATTTTGTTTTTTATTCGATGATATTTATTTCTCCTCAGATTCTAGAGTAACGTTTCCCCCCTTAACTCGCCTTGATTAGTATCGCATCAATTGATTCATATCTTGAGTTGGACGGGCACTTTCCTTTTATATTCAAGAACATAATCCTTCGATGCTATATAATTCACTAGGAATGGCATGGTATTACCACAATCATACATAGGATTCGTTCAACCGAAACTCCTTCCATAGGTGTTCTCCCGGCAATAGTAGCAGATCTCCTCCTCATCCAACCATCTATTGAGTACCCCTTCCACGGGTCATCTACTTCCCGGCTCCCCATTCGTCTCGGCATCCGTAGCCACCGTCGCGGTGGGTACCTTATGACCGCACCTGAACCACCAGCTGTATCGGTGTTCTAAGGCCCTCTCTCCTCCTTTGTTTCGCCCTCCACAAAACCCGCAATCGCCTCGAGGTTTCCTACTCGCCAAGTAAACCTTTGGACTCCGATATTAAGCCCAAGTGGATGTAGGGAGAGGGATATGGATCTACCTACCGTGTGCATTACCCTTTCGACATTTTTGTTGGATTCTTAGAACAACCACGATCTCACAGAGAACTTAGCGCTTTCTCATGTTAACCTACTCATTTCTTACTTAGGTTTCCGCTTTTAAATGTCATAATATTAGTATTTGTGTTTTCTAGTAGATGCGACTACGCGATGATGAAAGATTTCAATTTCTGGGAGTAGTTTCTCCTGTCTTGCAATATAAGCATTGATCTAATTGAAATAAAGTTTAAAGTTTCGGGGATAAGAAGTATTAAGTTCACAGATTTTAGATAAAAGTCATCCTCTATTAGTCGGGGCACAGAATGAGTAAAATATTTAAACCGCGAGGGCCAGAACTCTTAAACTATGAACCTCAGTCTTCGTTCAGGAATGCATATAATTTTAATGAACCTTTTTCTTCTTTCTATCTTTAGAGGAATGACTTGAGAGATATTATTTCCAGCGCTCTGGGATAGCCATGTGAGCAGCGCGTTCGGCTTTAGTTAAAGTGGTCCCGGGTTCGATTCCCAACGGGCCCGGGTTACGCATGTGGGTGGGAGCCCGCAAAATAACTTCAGCTGTCGAAGCACTTGTAATAATAATACTACTGTGATTATTTCAGTTGGATAAAAAATATCCCCTCTAAAAGGATTTTAGCGGAATTAATTATGGGCAGTAATTATTTTTGACAGAAAAGGGTTAAAGGTACTTTGCACATAAGGGCGTGCACCCAGGAAATATCCATAGGAAAAACGAACGAAAAATGTCTGACAGGGCCGGAAATCGAACCCGGGATCTTCCTTGAGCACAAAGTTCCCTAAACGGCTTGTGAAAATATTCTGGCCGGGTAGCCTAGATGGTTAAGGCAGCCTCTCGGATATAGGAAGATCCAGGGCTCGATTCCCGGCTCTGTCAGACATTTTTCAATTCCATTTTTCCTTGGGCATTTTTGACTGGTTATTTACTGGCAATCCTGCGAGCCGATAAGAAAATTTAAAGGATATATCTTGTAAAATGACCACTTCAATATCTTGGATTTTACTACTCGAAGGTGTGAGAATCGGATCTATTCAAAAACTCATAGGGCGTGTATTAGGATTTAATGTTTTTCTCACACCACTAACGGAGTGTCTTCTTGACCTGGACCCTCAGCACTTTAGTTTCATTGCTTTCATTCCGTGCGGGTCAAAGCTGCCGTTGACGTAAATGTAGCCGCATCGTTAGCCCTTTTCCTTGCATTTTATTCGGAGCTCCAATTAGTTGTTTTTTCGTCGAAATGACTCTCGTCCGATCGTGAAAACGCCTTTTCCTGTTTTTTAATTAAGGAACGGCCATCGTACGCCTTTCACGCATCTTTGTCATCGCGTCGTATTATAAATATTGATTCATAGCAGTTTGGAAACTCCTTTATTTTCGATGGCCTATGTTGTTATTTTCGTAGTTTGGCAACGTCGCAATATTTTCCCCACATTTTTTCGGATTATTTTTTCCCCGGACGCGGTCGCTCCCGCTCTTTCCCTCTTCTTTATTTTGCTTTCGGTTTTATTTTCGGTTCGGTCTCCAAAACTTTGGTTCGCTTGGGTCACGGCCCTTTGTTCGCTTCGGATTGAACATTCGAATCGTGAAAGTTTCATCCGAATTCTCCGCGGTAATTCAATAGTTCTTTTATCCTCATTTGCATAACGGTCGCAGTGACGTGTACATCCGATTATAACTTTAATTGCGACGCTAATTAGTTTGTACCTTAACGTAGTTATTCCGGCAAATTAACCGCTGTTTTTGTTTTCCTCGTCGTAAAATAATCCCTTTGGATAATGTGGAAATCGGCTTTTTTGTAACTAAGGCGCCATAATGAGTTGTGCACGAGGTTAAAAAATGCCATCGCGGAAAGTGTTGTTTATATTCAAGTTATTAATATTTCCTGCCCTTTGAATACCTACAGCGCTTAATTAAACTTTAATTTGTTCACCCTCTGCCTTGTTTGGTAATTTTTCGCCATTGTTTTCCCTTTTGGCAGCTGGGCGAAATAGGTTATTTCCATCGGTTTGCGTATCGGATGTAAAAAAATCTATTATAAAATGTAAATATATTAATTATTTATTATTGTATATGTATTAATGTTTTATTATTATTGTATGTATTATTATAATTAAATTGCATATCATCTTTAGAATTTGGACTTATTTTTATGGACAAATGTTTATTAATCTTATTAGTTTGTATCTACGAAACTGGTTATACTAGTGAACTTCTTAGTGTCCATTACCTACTCTATTTTCATTTAAGTTTTGTAGCAATTTTCTTGTGACTTTGTTACTTGCTTTCCGCTATATTCTTCAACGTTCATATCGATTTCTTTATGTGAATATGTATCTGAATTGTCATTTTTGCCTTTCAGATCTCTCTTAACCTGCTTTCCCATAATATTTTACTTAACTATAAGCAGGTTTCGCAGGTTTTACATACATCCCTTCTTGCAGGTGTTTTCCTGCTTCGGTGTGCATGCTTTCCTAAGTTAAACCTTAGATTTTTAAATGCTATGTAGTTTTCTTCTATGTACTTTTTCAAGCAATCTGTTCTTTCAAATTTATACAACGAAGGGTCAGATGTTAGAAGGGACTTAAAAGTCTCAATCTTGCCGTAATAAAGACGTTTTATTATTACTATTATTATGTATTATTCCGTTCCCCATGCGGTTCTAGACATTCCTCGAATGCATTTCTCCGCTCTTCCCGGACGTGACCTCGCGGTGCGCCATTTTTCTACGTGTTTCCCTCAGCCGTCGCAGACCGCGTACTCGTCATCGCCGCACCCATCGCGTCGTTCCCGCGATGGTGTTTAAAGCACGTCACCCCTTCAATCGATTTCGTTTTTCTAATACGTCGTGGCACATCGCCGTATATCCATACTTCTATCAGAATACGAAAAAAGAGCGATTGCAAGTCGCAAAAGGATTGTGATAAGACGCAAATAATAGAAAGGAACTTATCACATCTAATCCACGCTGAGAAATAAAATTACCTAGTAATATTTCACTGATTTTATTACGAATGCCACTATTTTCGACTCAAGGAGTCATCATCGGGCACTGGGTTGGGTTTGGGAGTACTTGAGTCGCAGCTAGTCGCATTCGTAATAAAATCAGTTAAACTTTACGAGGTAATTTTATTTCTCATCCTTGTAATTAAATTTCACAAAGTAATGGCTTCGACCATCGATTTTATATTTCACACTTACCCCGGGTTTGACTATTGTGTATTCAGCGTGTGGGCCGTTCGGAATCTTAAACATTCCAACATTAGATACCAAAAGCTTCAAAATCCGCAAACCCGATCTTCTTGTTTTGTTGCGTTCTTACCTTGAATTTTTTCCTCAATTCATGTATCAATATTTGAAGTGAGGTGGAAGAGAGGCCAACTTTTGGATCTAGACTCGCCTTAGTAAAGAGTTAATTCATTCATTTATGCATAGTATTATCTTTATTTTTTTCTCTTTTTATTCATTTTGCTCCATCTTTGACATCTTGCTAAATGACAATGAGTTGGATGTATGTGGAGACTTTTAGTCACAATCTCTCCCTCAAAAAAGTCGATTCTATTCCAGAAAATTATGATCAGGAATGGGGTTTAACGGGTGAGGTAGTTTTCACTTGTGCTACCGCTGGGCTTAAATTCTAAATGCGGAAGATTATCTAAGTGCTGTATAATAACCATGCGAATAACTCTTTCAACAGTGTTCAATAAATAAATAGCCAACAGGAGGACAATTCATCGACATCATTCACTCCTCAGTAGATTCCGTATCATCACAGCCACGAGCAAGTCTGACATAGAGGTGTTTGAATGATTCATATGTTTATACCCTATTCCAAAAGGTAAAAAAATGTCCCATTTATCAAGATGTTACATATCGTATTGAAGATTTTTCGAGTCGATATCTAAATCCTCTGCAGAGACATTCGTTTAACAAGTGCGCAAATAGCGAAAACAACTACGTTAGCGGATTTTATGATTTACTCGTTAATAGATGTGTCACAGTTCTAGAAAACATCTCACTTATCTTTTTCGATCGCAGCGTTGTCCGCTATCTCTAGCTTGGATGTATAAAACAAAGTTGAAGTGTTTGTGCCGCACAGTGTGTACATATGCTGTCATATAATTCAACTGTATCAAGAGGTCCACAAGTTCCCAAGTTAGCACATTACTGAACGTTGTCATTTTGCCAATAATAAAGTACTTTATAGTGATCCGTGTTTCTGCCTTAACTTTGAACGGCCTCCAAAACAATCATAAGGAATAAATATTGTTTCCGTTTTTTGTTATTTTTCTTCATAAGGTATAAAAGTTCCGATTTCTTTGTGGGGGACTTATATGGATCGTATGAAAGGAATTCGCTTGTTTGGAAAGGCGTGAACTCAGAAAAAGTTTTGATTTCTCTGTTTTCTTGTTTTAGGTCTCTGGAAACTTTTGCATCCACCTGTTCCTTTGTTTTCTCTTGTGGCGCATTTAAATAGCAGTTCGCGCTCAGCTTTATCGAATAGACTACGGAAACTAATGACGTGAATCCATGATAAAAGTTGCGCGTTTTATTGCCCGCATAGTTCCTGTAATGAGATAGAGTTCTACACAAGGCGGCAGCACAAAGGAGCGGAGCGTTCGCAACCGGAAGGAGTTGATACAAGTTTATCGTCTTAAGCGATAACTTATCTCCCCATTTCATTAGCTTCCTAGGGAGGCCTAATTAATTTCCTTCAGCAAAGCGCCGCTAGATATTGCGACGGGCATGGTTGATCGTTTCTTTACCATCTGCCCGTGGTTTGCGTTGATGCATGTCCCGTTAGGGAACCAACCGATGCATCGCGGTTCGATGAGGTGCATCTGCCCTTCCTCTTCTCCTCGCTGTGCGTCCCTCCATGGATATGTGTCATCTGGATCGCAGAGACTAATCATACGAATGAAGCATCGCTCCTCTATTCCTCTTTCCCATAATAACGCTTCAGAGAGCGGGCGTCGCCCATATCTCGTACAATGCTCCTTCCCAAACCAATCATTCTAGAGTACTGCGTTGCCTCGCTGCAATTGCGTCGGGGACGCGCGAGTGTTTCACGTCAGCGACAACGAGAACGTTTCAATGCGACCGCCTACATAACGGTGTATGCAATAAAAATGCCGAAATGAAGTTATCGATGGAAACAACCAGCAGTGCGACTTGCTCTCGATGTGAGAGACGTGTCCCAAGTTTCTCTCTATCGATCCTCGCGACGAATATTATATCTTCTTGTATCTATTTCGGGTGTGTGTATCCGTTTTCAAGCGAGGATATACTTTTGTTTTTCCGTTTATCTGAAGCCGGTAATATTTTCATGTTCGTGAGTGTAATGTAACACTTGTCATTGTCCATGTTTATAGTACATCGTAGCATTTTCGTGTGTAAAAAAGTAGTTAGCTCTGTCCACGTTCACTTAATCATTCTTTATTATCAGTTATTGGAAAATGGCCTTTAAATAATGATTGATTGTGTTGATTCGCTTATTCAGGGGGAAAATATCGAGATGATAGTTGCCGGCGAGTCGATTCTATTCTCAAATATTCAATTTCGTAAAAGAACTGAAATAGATTGATACCTACTTTATTAATACTGAATATGTTTATGGCATTCAGCATCAAAAATATCAAAAGCATTACATTGAATGCCATCAGATAGAATACCCAAGAGTTGTTATAATTTTGCAGCTTCTTGGCACTCTTCCCAGGAGATAAAAATCCAATGGATAAAACCTTCACAAGCATTGGATGGAATATTTATGAAATGGATTTGAATTTGCAAAAATTCTAAGCTGCTCCGTGAGAGGACGTTATTAATCGCATGACTGACTTGTACTACCTACTTATACATTAATTACTCGGCGAATTTTGACTCATACTTGTATTTTTTACCTTCCATCCCTCGTAGTCACTGACGTGCATTCAGATAGGCTCTACTGTATCTGCTGACAGCACCGGTATAATCGGCAGAGTAATTTAAAATGGTGAATCTAAGAAAGGGCCGTGCGCGCCATTAAGTCCCTACTGCGAGTAACTGCTCGTTACTCCAATTTAAAACTCCGCGTATTTCGGATCCATCCGATGCGCCTGCCTCCGTCAGCCGGAGAGAGTAATGGTTTATCCATCCGTTGCCATTCTCTTTCACGACCGTTTCCATTACTCTTTCGTCCGCTGGAGTGTCGGCTCTTATCGCCCCCTCCATGTCGGTCAGCTCCTCAATTCTCCGCTATCTCATCCGAGTACTACTCGAACATCGAGAGTGAAGCCACTCGTCGTCCACTCGTCCCTATTCCTCGCGTTACATTGTTTTCGATGTCATGAAAAGCGATGGCTCCGAATCTTTCCCTCGCCTTTGTTTCAAGTAGATGCTCAGTTCCCATTTTTGTCCCCCGTATTTTGTTTAATGGATTCAGCTCCACTCTAATTCCCTCCCCCCTCCGCAGATGAAGTGCTACACTTGTCCATTATTGTGGTTTGCTAATTCGCGTCGATCTTCCGGAAATTTTTATCGCAGCGACCAGCAGCGCCCTTAGGACTGGCTAATGGGGGCTACTGCCCCGGGCCCTCCGCTTCCATGGACCCCATTTTTAATACATAATGAATAACTATATACAAGTATTTGCTACGAAATGAATTGCTGCTTACTTCATAAATTTCAAAACCAGTTTCTCAACATAATTTAAGTGGATTATACAAATTTTTAATGACTATATTCTAATTCAACTTTCAATTCAGTTAACGTTAATACTTTCATATTACTGAATTTTATGTAAGAATGGAGTTCAAACCTCGTTTATGACCTAACTTTCATTGCCTTGACTAAAAAGAAAATTACTCTTTTTCAATTAAATCGATCGATGAAGTTTTGACTTCGTGGAACTTCATCCTGATTGTGGGGAAAGAATACCTTGCGAATTAATTCCTTCCCTTACTCTTTTTCATCAAGTTTACTTATATTTTAAGTAGATCTCAACTTTTCTAAACACCTTGCGTCATTTTTGAAACTAATCAAGAGCCTAAGGTCGAATTCAATCATTTAAAAATTCAAAGCGTTGGAAAAATAATACAGTTAAAACTTCTTTGATGTATTTTTTTCGTTTCTAGTGAAGATTTTTGTATTGCTACATTTATCGTCGAAATCCTATTAAACGTTTGTTTTAGGAATTCTGTGACACTAGTAACGTCAAGAATATGTATTAATTAATCTATCAGTTTAGTTATTTTACTGAAGACTTCAAGACAATGAGCGTCAGTGCAGATATTTCCAGTGAGCTTTATTGTGTCATAGGGCTCCCGGATAGTCAAGTGGGCAGCATGTTTGCCTTTGATGAAAGCGGTCCCGGGTTCGATTCCCTGTGGGAGCCAACGTGCGAAATGACCTAAGCTTTCGGAGCACTTTTATTAATGCTACTACTAACTTGTGTTGTATATGCTCTCCTTACTTCGTCTTCGGGATCTCTTTAACCGCCTGTTGTAGGAATTCTATGAAATTAACAAAAACGAAGAACAATATGAAGTAGTCCATCAAATTAATAACTTCACTGATGGCTTACGGTGTTTTAAGGTCTCTGTAAATTATAAATGCATTTAAATCCATGCACAGCTATTTTTCGGAAGGTACGTGGAATCAGAATTGCAGCAACTCCCAGTGCGTTACCCAAACATCTTTTCGCTTCTTTCCCTCGTCGGAATCGTTGTTTGAAATTTAGAATTGGTTCGAGGAATGGCTTTTGAGTTACAGCGTTCTATTTCAAACACTCTCCCGTAAACGCCGATATGCCTCGTTTCCCAGATTTTCGGTCGAAAGCCCGTTTCGCAAGCGGTATCACAGCGGGTGAATTTCCTCGATTAGCTCCATCCGAAAGCAGCGACGCTTTCCGCGAGTGTTATTGTATGGATGTTTCGTCGATTCGCTATCGCTCGCCAAGGTTATTTCGCCGCCATTTCCTTGATGCAGAAATAGCGTGCCCAAAATCTTTCCCGAATGCAAAATTGTCAAAAATATCGTTCTAGGAAATCTAAATGTTTATTACGCATTTAGTTCAGATCGAGTCGTAAGTTTGGGCCGGTCATTACCGATTGGCAGGGCTCTTGTTATATCTTTCCCTCTCGATGTTTTCGAAAGGGAAAGATTTGATTGCATCTAGATATCGTTTAGATAATGTTTTTTGTGCTCTTCAAGGTTGAATATCGAAACTATATAGTGTGGATTTACATACTGCCGTCAGTCGAATTCTAGCTACATTGACTGCCGATTGACATGGGCGAAAATATCCCATGCCGTGCTTTTGAAGGCGCGATATTTCCGAACATCATTATCAAAATTTTTGATAATTCTGACCCAGTCACAAAAATATCGCGATCTTCAGAAATATCTTCTTTTTAGAAAATATTTTTTATCTCTAGAATTCTTCTAATTTATAGAATGCTGCGTATGTTTGTATTCATTATTTGTCCTAACTTCACCCAATACGGTAATACAGGTATTTCCCTGATTTCATGGGTTTATGGGTCCACATATCTGATATTACTGCTTTGTGATATTATCGATATAATTAATTAACCGATCATTTATGTGCTTGCGCTAAAGAACCCTCTGAAAGTTTCACTTCATTTACGTCAGAATGATTATTTTATTCCTTGGGGAAATCATAAGCGAAGTTTGCATAGTGCATTATTATTCTTTTGGGAATCCTGCCAATGTATTCAGACTGAAGGCTGGTTGGACCTTAAACCCTCCACTATTTGTCCTTTAAAATGAGGATATGAGGCTATTGTAAAAACTTACATTGTTAACAGAAGTCTAGGTAAGTTGAGCTCAATGCCACTTGTAATTACACTTGGCTTAGCATTCTATTTGGAGTAAGTGAGATGAATACCATAATTCTGCATCATCTACACCTCAGCAGCGATCATAAATCTTTTGCAATGCTAGTTCAAAATTTACTTACATTATTCCATTCACGAAGATGTGGCTGCAGGCACATACTGTAAGGAGAACGGCTTCGTTCAGTCTACCTTCATGCCAGGAAAGAGGAACATGTTCCCCTGTTAACCTGGGAAAAAGTATCGTTTATGCATAAATGCATATTATTGATTAATTTTATCGACCGATAGATCATATCCTTGAATAGATTTTTATGCGTAACATTCAGT
Organism: Sympetrum striolatum; assembly: GCA_947579665.1. Classification (NCBI taxonomy): domain Eukaryota; kingdom Metazoa; phylum Arthropoda; class Insecta; order Odonata; family Libellulidae; genus Sympetrum; species Sympetrum striolatum. The sequence goes on from OX388341.1 coordinate 18,519,424, forward strand.
TGAATACTAAAAAACCAAAAGCTTCAAGTCCGAAAATGTTTCACTGGTACGATTTCATTCTGAATGTTTAACTCAAATCATCTCATGTAGACTCTATAATACTTATAATAACAGCTAATTAAAATATAGAATGAAATGTCTTTCTTTGCCAGTAATTATCACATCATTCCAAATGCATGCCTTAAGCGGTTTAAGGATTTTTATTATAAGGTCATCCTTACGGCCTTTCAGTTGTTTCTGGATTCGGTTGCAGATCGGTAGGTAACGCAGATAAAAACGAATGTTGAGAATTTTGAAACATCTAATACGTACCTTTAGGTTAATTTTCTATCTCAGAAGAAATAAGCTGTCATCCTCTTTTGTTGATGGCAATATTTTACTCCTTGCATATTTCTTTCGCATCTTTCTCCCGAATATCTCTGGTCTTTCATTCTCCTGAATAGTGTCGCTTCATTCTCTTCATTCAGCCAGCCATTTCGGCCCATTCACACTAAATGTCATACTCGTTCGTCTTTCATCCATTCTCTCCATTCACCAAATCCAGCATAACTCACCCCTTTTGTACTGGTCACCCGCTGTCTTTGAATCCACATTCATTCACTTCCCAGTCTTCGCTGTCTCACTAGCTTTTATTAAGCGCCCTTTTCATAAAATCCTTATTATGAACAAATATTAGGCCTATGGTAATTGTCATGCACTGAAATATTTATCTGATTAACTTTTGTTATTCAAGAGATAGCTGAAAACGCTACTTTCGGAATGACTTCACTTTTAATAGGTATTATGCAGCCCACCTCAAGTATCATTATTTCAAGTGACTGTATTTTCAAAGGACAGAAACAGGAAAAACTTTTCCACGGGAACAAATTCCTATCTTTTATTAACTTTTGCATAAACCACAAGAGCAAAAATACACACGACTAGTTTCGACGCATGAGCGTCATTCTCAAGTGCCAAAGTAAGCCCCAGAAACAACTATTCTAACCAAGGAAAGCGAGGAAACAAAGGATCATAAGGTGAGAGAATTGCAGAAAGACATTGACTAGGTAGACAAAGGGTAGGGGAAGGGGAAAGGGCACTGGAGAGTTGCTGTGAGTAAATGAGAGGAGGAAGGAAATATGTATTCGTTGGTGAGTTTATATTTAGGATCTTGATTTTTTTGGATTATTTCCATTTTTTCTAGTATAATACCACAAAGTTACTCGCAAGTCAGTTGATTTTGACTGTATTTTCCTCCAAGAGCTTTTCAATGCCTTGGACCGACCCTAGATTTAGTTACTAAAGCCTTATGGTTGATAAAAGATGTCGTGAACACCCTAATTGATTTATTCTGCTCCCACGAGTTTTGATCATCATTTTTTGAAATGTCGATCTCTCACTTCTGTTTAGGGAGTTACTTTATCTGATGCAGGCTTTCGAATTCCCGATTCCCCTCAAATGCGAGTGCCACGTTGATAATCCCTCGTATCATCGATATTTTTCCCCCGCTTTTCCTTTCGCGTCAGGCTTGCATTGCAAGCGTTTCGTCGCCATTAACTGATTAAATGTGTAGGTTAATTTGTACGGAGATAAAGGCAAATGTTGTCGTAACGCAAACCTGTGACGTCGGCCATCGTGTTCCTCGTATCTCTCTATTTACAAAACCTTCCATCGATTCATTTTTTTCAACCTGCATCACTCCTGCCCGGCAGTATCGCGCCCGACCCCTTCCTTTCATTGATCTCTCTATACGTTTGGGTGGAATCAATGGTCAGAGGTGCACAGTTATTGAAATCTGCGGGTGGCGGTGTTTGCCTTTAGCGGGGGAGTGGTGTTTTTCCCTTTTGAAAAAATTGACGAACGGAGTGTGGAGCGGTTTTTTTCTTTCCATCGATGGAGTGCGAGTTGGGGAGTACTACATAACTGTTGGGCTCAATGTCGCAGCAGTAGAGGATATACAGTGAAACTTTGACTAACGAAGATAATTCCTAACTGAATCAAGGGATAATCTAGAAACTCTACAGAGAGGAGCGACTAAACTCAGTTTCCTTCTGAACTCATCTCCAGTTAACTTTTCTAATGTCGTTTTGTCGTGGTAAATGTATTAGATGGTAATTTATGATTGTGATGTAGGATAAACTTCACGATTTGAGTTGAATTCAACTTCCTCAATCCAAACTTAGATCCTAGCATAAGTAAAATGTCACGCAAAGTCACCAGAAAGGTATATACTGGATCCACCAATGACCTGAATCATCTTCGTTGCCTAAATTCGCCATTGGGTCCCAAGTTGTAAAATACACACGCACTTAGCAAATAAATTGCTAAATTGCTCTATTAGTTAGCAAGAATGAGTAGCATTAACAATCATACTTTTATCTTAGTTTTTCATCCGAGCACATGAGGTCACCTCGAGCGAAATATTCCTTAGTCGAATCGCATTCCTTATCCCAAAGCAAAAGATACCGAAAAAAATATTCGCTAGCCAAATAATACATAAGTATGGATCCTGAATTTTCCGAGATTTGATTACACGCTTAGAAACAGGGGAGGAGAGAGGTTAGATTGGGAAATGCACTTCTGTGGTTTAATCCTGTGATTACGAGCATATAATGAAGTTTTTCTCCTCCTCCCATTAGTTTAGGTGAGATTTGATTTTGGATCCAATCTATGTATGTCCTCCTGCCGGTTGAACTGGCTTCCATCTTGAAAATTGACTCCGTGATTGCCGAAGTGAAGTGAATGACATCGAAGTTTGTATTCTCCCCGGTATGTCACGTCTCGGTTTGATGGAGAACTGACGGGGAAAACGCTTCTGCTTTCCTGTGCCTAAACAGAAAACCTCGCCTACACGTACACTCCATTAAGTTCCCAGTATTCTTCGACTTTCGACAAGGAAGGAGCGTTATTCCCATTGAGGTAATTAGAGAGGAAGTGTTCGGTAACTCTCGATAGAAACCCAATTACAGTTCAGTCATTCGATGAGTAACTTGTCGAAATACAGCGGGATCTCAATTCGTGAAGCATTTCAATGCCAAGTTGCTCATGCGATATTTTGACTTCCGTGCCTGGAAATCGGCTGAATTGAATTAATAATTTAATTTTTCAAGATATTGCTGCAAACGTGGTGTTTTTGCTGCTATAATTAATATTTTATTTATTTATATTTTACTCAGAAAATCATCAAACCACGCAGTCCATTTTAATCATCATTTTCTTATTTTATTGTATTAAAGCAAACTTAATTTGATATTTTAACTGAAATTTAGAAAGAAAAGTGTGTGCTGTTTCATAAAGTAGTCAAGTATTGAATCTGTCAATGTCAAAGTAATTGATACTAGCCATGATTTCTTCCTGTGTATTACTACTATGTATATTTCGCGATTTTAGATTTTCTTAATTTATTCTTGAACCGGAGAACTAATTAAGACATGATCTGGTCAATACTGGATCCATCTGAATTTTCCGTGCGAACCACGGCGAGGAATGAATGGAGGTCTTAATTCAAGTTGAAATTGACATTATCTTTCGAAATTCCGTTATTCTTAGGGTTAGTGTCTTCATTCTTCTAAGACGCTCTCTGCCGGGATAAACTTGTGGATGTACTGACTTGTAATGTCCTACTACTCATGGCGATAATAGCCCGAGAGGCTGATTCGCCTGCAAACACATACATACATACATACATCTGCCGGGATAAAGAATATCATTTTACCGTGGTACTTCGAATAAATACTTTCTTCGCATGTTTAATGATAATTTAAAAGAGCTTCTATCGATATGAGGCTCATCTTACGACTCTATCCATCCATCGAAAAAAGAGATTCAGAATTATGTGACGAAAAGCAATTTATTTCTTCTCTTTGACTCTTGTTCCCAAGGCAAATTGACTTATTTTCGTTTTTATATTGAGAAATAGTCCCAACACTTCACGATATGTGGACGATTAGAATCTCGCTTTGTTCGCCTTTTTGCCGCTGCAATCCTCGGATCGGAAATTTAGCCGTCACACTTCGACCGGGGACACGTTTCCGTTTTTATCAGGAAACTTTGTTTGGATTTCGGCTGGATAGCATTCGTACATTAATAAGCGTTATGACAGATATTCCAGCAGACCAACTCTACGGAGGTAGCCGTTACGTCACAGTAAATCTTTCCGAATGATAGAGTATTCCTTCACACCTACCACAGGTTTAAAAACCTGAGGAAAAAACACAATTCGTTTAGGTCTATGGTTTGGTTTTTGATTGTTATTTGAATGGAGGGCTTAAAAAGTCAGTCATACTATTCGTGTGCTTACTTATGAAAAGGTGGACAACTATTACTCATTCTTCAACAGAAAAAACAATTCCACCGGGTAAAACAGGAGTAAATTAACGACTATATTTTCCGTATTTAGAATAATTTATTTCCGTATGCATGTATTTAGAGTTCTGGTATTCAAATTGAGAGCACTTAATTTCATAATTTTCATCTCATCCCGGTTGAATATACCTGTGAGACGGATAACTTTTTTTCTTAGTTTCTTCATAATTGTATCAGGAACTAAACTAAACTTTCTCTATGCCTTAAATAGTACCCTTTTGCTATTTTCATCTTCCTGTAATTATTCATGTATGAAAATGTCCACCCTCCTCATGTTTTAGCATTCTTCCATAACACCATTTTTCAAAAGCTCTCCTTTTATTCTTCTCCGAGGGCTCTTTTTGATCTCAATTTCATGCTACTGTTAGGAGGAATACCTATTCATCAATTCCTTTCGAATACTCGAATCCATTATTCATTGTAAAAGAATTCCCTTTTTCCTGAAACGAGCTTTTTATCTCTCTTCATTTTTCTTTTCTCCTCGGTTGATCTACATTTATACGCCACCATCACCTGTTATTCAACGTAACAAAATTTATCTGGCCCAGTAAGCTCCTATGTCTTAATCCGGTACCCGCTACTTTACCCTGCTACCTCAATGAAACCACGCCGTTGAATGCCGCTGACTCCGCCATATCTTTCCTAATCCCTCTTTATTGAGAGCTGCCGTTTGAAGACCTGTGTCGCCACGTCCATTCATCTTCCCATTTCGAGGTATCCCTCAACGAAGGGAAAGCCGGGCACACCTTATGTCGCGCGATTCGTCCTTTCTGCTTTGATACGTTCGCAGGGATGATGCGGCTTATGACGCGCCGACGGAGCGCTGTCCGCGAAGGAAACTCGGGGATAACAGAAGTCGTTACCGTCGGAGCGAATCGTAAACATCCGCCAAAGAGAATGGATGGAGAGAGGGAATCGCGGATTCTGAAATTAGATCATCAGCGGAAGGCTCACGAGTTAATGTCTGAGACATCCATTTATCACTCCCTCTGTGTTCTTAATCCTAATGCAAGGGAAAGATCTGTTCTGTCTTTCCCTGTCCCTGTGTTTTGACCTTGTTCGAATTCTTCCACGAAAATCGATGTCATTTATTATGTGCACATTTGAAATTTAAGCGTTAGGGAATTGGGGAAATATTTGCCAAATAATGGTTTTTCAGATACGTACAGAGTATATTTCCTTCAGGGCGAAGTTTGTCCTGATTTAAGTTTAACTGCGAACATAACCGCAGGACTATTACATAGGATCCAGAATATATTTTCTCGTTGCAAATAGAATACTTAAGATATAAGAGAATCTCGATTCCATTTTTGATTAAGACACCACATCGAATAGGTTATAAAGCAAATGTACAAAATCAAATAACATGGCCTGTGCATATAAACAAAATACGACTGAGTAAAAATGATCAAACAAAACGATTATGTGGTAATATTGACTCAATCGATTAACGCGTATCCTGCTATCGCGATATTTCATTCTATTTAAAATGATCTTAACGATTTACGGCGGAACTCGGATGATTAGAATTTCGGTAATACGAAATCGTCTTTAAATCGCACTTTTCTCTTGGTCCATTGCATCTTGTAACCGGAAAAAAGTAAAAAAAAGTTTGTTAAATAGTCTTGCATCCAAAAATTAAGAGCTTGTGATCACTCAATTGGTGTATCATTAATATTTATCATATATGATTGAATAATTATCAGTGAAACGAATCATACAGAATAAGATATCCACTAATAATTTAAAAATAATTATCTATTTGTTTTGTAATCTGTTCTAAGAAACTTAATAATTTGAAATTTCGGATGGTTCTATTTTTTCCCTGGCTCTATTTGGTGTGAATTAAGTATCCAAGTTCCACCGCATGCTATTTATGCATCTAAACTTAGATTAAGAATAGAGGACACTATGAGATTTGAGAAGTTAGATAAGTTGTTTTGGTATGGAGTAAAAATGTGCTTTCTGCCTATGGGGAAATGTGGAAGTTCTTGAGATGTCGGATAAAGGGAAGGGTCTTATCGGAGAAATAAAACGCAAGCGCAGTAAGAGGTACCTTTACATGTTTCAGGGCGAATGAACTTCTGAAGAGAGTGATCGAAAAGAGCATACTAGGAAAACAATAGAGAGGCGTACACTGTCGGATAATGCAAAGGGATTAGCCGACAAAGAACAAAGGAAGTGGCGTTAAGTGAGGAATTTTAGGTCTCGTGGAGTGATCGAAAGTTAAAGGACGTGTGAGGGTTATACGGAACGTTGTGCCAAGTCGCTATTTCTCCTCATTCAACTTTCTCTCCTTTCCATAAAACTATGATTCCTTCAACGAATTCGATATCCATCTTCTGATTAGAAAAACTAAATTAAAATTTACAATATTTTTCTTGTGGACTCTCCGAACTCTTATGATGACTACTTTGAAACGAAGACAAAGTAAACCCAGCGATGTTACTTTGTTAGTTAGGCCCCTCCTAAAGTATGCATCCAATGTAGGTGTACTGCTGTAAAGTGTGGTATTCATAAATTTGAAAAGTACAACGAAAGGTATTGCGTTTTGTAAATAATTGCTCCGACAAATGGGAATATCCTGATTTAAACATAGGCTTAATTTACGTAGATAAACTCAGAGAAATACGCACTCAGCGAATGTAGCGGATATAATGCGTATTAACTGTTAAATAGGCCGTTTGGACACCGTAAAGAAGATCATGAAATAGATACCAGAACGAGTAATTCTAAATATCTATTTTTTCGCAAACAATACCAAAATTAACCTAGTTGGGAAGAAGAGTCATGATTATGCACGTCTTACCCCACGCCGAAAGACGGCTTGCAGGGTATATATGTAGATGATATTTCGAGTAATTTAAGAGCGCGCAAAACTTATCAGTACAGAGGTATTAGTGAATTGAAAATGAATGTTCAAAATAGAAAATATCTCAGGCTTCACCAAAACCGTCCAGATAGCATTAAATTACCTAATATTATATATGTCTTGCCTTATATCAAGGCGAAGCCCATGGAATGCCATATCTGTCACCACTTCCTCGGGGGCAGTTGGCTCTTATGTTTGAAAGTAAATACATCCAAATCTGAAATCTAGGAAAATAATTTATAGTTTCCCACTTCCCACCAGGCGTCATAGTCTTCCAGTGAATCCTCAACTTTGTTGTCTTTACCCCATTTCCTTTCTCTTCCTTTTCCCACAACTCTCCTCCTCCAGCTTTCCTTCACTCTCTTACTTTTCAGCCATCCTTTAGCTTGACACGAAGCTCTCCACTTGATGTATGCGTGTTTACTCCGACGTGCATCGCTGATGGGCTGCTGCCTGTTCATTGTTAAGCGCTCCAACACTTCCCTCACGATCTCGTTTATTCTCGTTCCATTTGATAAAAATTCCCTCGATCAAAGTTTTTTTGAGTAGGATGAGGCGCATGATCCCCGCTCCGAGGGGATCATGTTTTTTTGCTCGGTTTCCGGGGGTCGTTAGCCGACGAGAAAGTCCCGCGGATTAATTAAACCACCCCTTCCTGACGAACATTCGGCGAGTTATAATTCTTTGCGTTGTTTAGTAGTTTTTTTAGGGCTTTCCCGCAGTTTTTTTGCTATGATTGTCTTGATTTTTTTATATTTTGGGCTCTTTGATGTAGAGTACTTCCCACTTCGTGTGTGGAATAAGTGAGCTAATAATTTCCTTGTTTTGAATCGGCTGTGCTTTCTCTATACTTATGACGTAGAATTTGACACTGTTCTTTTATTTTACGCGACAGCTTGCGGTTGATGTTAAATTATACAATGGAGTACTTTCCTCTCATCTTTCATTTATTTTGTTTACGAATAGGGGTTTCTTATTTTCTTATTTGTTGATAATATTACTGTATTTTTTTGGCCTCTGTAAAAGATGAGGCGTAGTGACCTATTTAATTTATTAATTAAATGCCAAAGAAGTAAATAATTTGGAAAATAATGTAATAAACAATACATAAAACTACTTTATTGATTTTCATGAAACCTAGTAGTAATAAATTTGATATCATTTGCCCATTACCTCGGTGATGGAATTATTGGAATGTGAATTTAATTAGATCTCCAACACTAATAACCCGGGTAACCTGGTTTTGCTGGCTAAGGCATGGTTGTTTGTTTTCGTCGTTTGTTGAAAATTCATTAAAACGGATGGAATTGCTGGTTTCTGTGTACATTAAGTAAATTATTATAGCATTGAAATTAATTAAAGCTAAAAAAGCATTTATAAATAAATTTGAATGAATATAAACCTAATTACTTTTTCTTATGAATATTGATGTGTTTCCCACTATATTACTTATACTTCAACATTACTTTTAATTCATCAAAGCCACATCTCTTTTCCAAATTGTCTTCTCTGCTCTCACACGTAAATTTAGAAGCATTGATAACAAACGTAATGAGTGTGACTGTACTAAGGTGAAACCTTCCGGAGACATTAGTCAACGGTACGATTGAGGTAAATAATGATTTAGATTATCCTAAGTTGAATTCTGATGCTAATCGTATTAATGAACATAAGTATATGCACAGGTAATGACAATATTTTACCGAAACCGATCGCACGAGTTTTTGGTAGTCCTTGCCAAAAATATATTTTAATACGGTGAGTAAAAGGTTCATTTTAAAATTTCCGAAGAAGTTCATTTAAATAATTTTCCCATGCACGAAGTTGCACCATTGTCCCTTTTCCGTTGAATTTTATGCATCGGTGTTCATACAGCTTTTTGCCGCGGCTGCGTTCAGGAAAGTCGAGCCTGGAATCAAATGAAACACAGAAATTAGAAAAAATGTCTGCACACAGAGACATCCATTTAACCTTCCCATTCGAATCCATTAGGAAGTCAGTGATATTCCGAGCATCAAATACCAGATGCCTCAAAAACCCCGGAAATCGTCGACTTTTCTTTCCTCGGCTTGAGAATGTTTAAATATTTGTTTATTCTACAAGTTGGAGCCGTGCAAAGGGAGCGACCCCTTTTCTCCCGGGAATAGAGTTTTTTGATATTTAAAGTGAGAAGGCGAGAGACACTTCCCTGTTTATTTGTCTTGGAGGCACCCACTTCTCCAGTTTAATGGCGTGTAAAGAATTTCCCTCCCATTAAAAGATGGAAAAAGGAATATGCTCTTTGGAGAGGAGTTCAAGGTGCCTGAAATCCGAGAATAAATCGGGGTGAATTTTCATAATTATTTTTTTTTTGGACTGCTGTATTCTTCACGCTGTTGATTTAGCAAAACAACTGCGGTTTAGGGTGCTATTCTTTCTCGTTATCTTTCCTCGAAATCTCAAATTAAGAAATAGTTCCGAATGTCGTTTGTGACATCAAATGAAACCATATTGTGCTGTGTGAACACTTTTCTGTTTCTTCTCCACACTTTCGATTTTGCAATAAGCCTAATAATAATAAGGTATTATTTTTCAAGACATTTTTCATCCTTAATATTCTACTTATAACCTTATACTGCTATATTAAAACTAGTTATTAACTTTGTTCTAAATTAACCCAATTTCCTCTTTCATTTCAATATATTAATTTTCACATTGACGTTTATGTGGTTTTAAGTTCAATCTTATTTTTGTTTTTATTTCATGAAAAACTTTGAATTCTTTCGTCGCATGCAGCATTGTTTTTCAAATCATCAAATATGTGTGCTTTGATAGTTGTCGGTGATCTTATTGTGAGTAAACGAATGGTATTGGATGCATAAAATGAATTGTCATATGAATGCTTAAAATGAATCATGACAACAAATTTTATTTTTGTGACGTACGGAAATAAAGAACTGTAACCTGTAGGACTTTTTAGATTGGCAGATCCGTTCCAATTTATATCAATATCAATATTGATATTTTGGAAACAAACAGAATGAAGCTATATGTTGTAAAATCTAGTCATCTTCGAGATTCCTCTTTCCTTTGGGTTAAAATTTAACTGTTTCCTTTTGGCACCTTCATGTAAGCGTTCATTAGAGGCAAAAGTTCAAATAAATTTTCTGCTTATTATGAGACTAAAAGACATTAGTCTGTTAAGTATCCACCCAGGTTTGAAACTCAAACTCTCCAGTATTATCAACGAATAGCCTTGGAAGAGAATTGAGGCTCGCTTGCCAGGAGTGTAGGACCATGCTTTTTCAATGCTGCCAGAGGAAAAATGTCCTCATAAGCACTGCATAGTGATCCTATGAATAAATATTTTCATAGCATTTGATCAGGAAAGATCCATATTGTGCCATTATTCGACATCATGCATACCTCAGCGGCTATTTCATAAAAGCAATGAGCCTGTGACAAAAGTAAAACGAAAGTAAACTTTTCCTCTAAGTTGTGCCAACAGAGAGGTGAAAAATGTTTCTAATACTAAGGTATGGTTGCTAGAACAAAATATTAACGTGCAACAAAAAAACGCAAGTGTCGGAACAGGAGAAAAAATGAAACACTATTATAAACACAGTTGGGAGAGCCATGCATCTTTGTCGTTCAAGAAATACTATCTACAAATCAAAAAAAATGCGTCTGCAAAATGTGTTAATTAAATAGTTCTCGTAGGTAAAAGTTTAAAAAATATATTTTTATTAACTTTTTCATTCATTTCGTTTGTATTATTTCCTTAAAGTAATAAGATGTATAATTATGTTTGCAGTGTTGCCACATTTTGAACTCGTGTCTCCCTGACTACATTGCATTCGGGGGCAATCGGTCAATTTTTGTGTTGCGAACGGTACGATAGCACTAAACAGACAAAGAGATTTTTTTTCCTCGAAACCACCAGACGTGCACTCTAATCACCCATTTCCATACACCTCCGAAGATCAATAGGCAATAGATCTAGGTTATCCCCGTTCCAATTACCCGTCGAGAAAGTAAACGTGACATGATGTGCTTGGCGGTCGTTAAACTGCCATCTCGATGGAAGCGGGCCATTTTGCTTCTTTCCCTCTCATTACCGATCGTGAGACCCGCGAGATCGATGGCGGAGTAAATGGCGTCATGAGCACAACCGCGAGCGCATTGAAGCGAGAGAAACACTCGCGCGCGATGCTTGCCGGGAATGAATGCGGCGAGCGAAAAATGAAAATCCATTCCTCATTCAAGACCCCCCCCAAGTAAGACGAAACAGCTCGCACGGCACTTGACAAGAGCACCACGGCAGCGCTGCTGCTCACAATGGCCGCGGCGCTAATGGGTCCGCGCGCATAGAGAAAGAAAGTCTCCTGAAATTCAACTCCCTCGAATCCCTGGTCCGCAGATGTACGCGTTTTTCTCCTCCACTTATTGCTCTCCTGTGCTTTCACTCCATTGCGCCGCCTGGAAATATCTACCTCTTCCTTCCCTCCTTCGCGGAGTTACTCGGATCTGGCGTACTACTTCTCTGCAGGTGCATTATCTCTCGACGTAGGATCTCAAAATGCCCTGTTCTAAGCTCTCTCCTGGTAAAACACTCGTGAACGTACTGAATTTTGGGATTTTATCGGAACCCCTCTCTGGACGAAGAGGATATCAATAAAACGTTGAAGACGTGGGTGGATGTTCATTGGCTTCAAGCATATCAACCCTATCTGGACTACAGTCTCCTATACTACGGACCATTATTTCTTTCAGATCAATCCGGGTTTTTTATCAGTTCCTTTACAGACCACTGTTGATTCAAAGTAACACTGGAGAACTTAAATCAGCCTTCATTTACTTTAATTCTTTTCATAAGTAGTATACAGAGTGTATAAGAGTAACTAGAGTTAAAATTTAAACCATTCCATTGTCACCTGGTTATTTGATGTTGTACCACTTCAGTGTTATATTTTGAATGTTATACCGAGATTTAGTTCATCTTTAAAGTTTCAAACATTGAAGTTTTATTGATTGACCCGAGATAAATTCTGGTAGTGTGGGCCTTATGTTATGTATGGTTTTCCCCGTTGAAAAGATAATTTGGTTTATCGTTAGTTAATTGTACTCAGCTAAAGCTGTGTAAATTCGTCATTAATGCATTGTATTTCAACGCCACATTCATTCATTCAGTTATTATTTCTACGTATGCTCTTGATGATGTATTTTGTATTTCAGTTCACGAATAATATAGCAATCCCAAATATCTTACCCGGCGTCCATGACGTACTAAGTTGTATTTTTTTAAACATCAACTTCATTAGTATGTTCTTGTTATAGAAAAAGTTAGCAATTTCCAAACAGTTTCACTAGCAGTAGAACATTCATTTCTCCGTAGCCGCCTTCTGCATTCGCGTGGATGTAGAATTGTCAGTACATATACATTTGATATTAACAAGAAATATTGACAGAGATTTTAAGTGGACCGAATTCTGACTCTAAAAGACATCACATATATCTTACAACATTTATTTTTAAACTACTACTGGTCGTCGAAAATAGCTGGAAGATGACTGATAACAGCTTAAGATGGATTTCGCTTCACTTTTTCATTCTAGCAAAAAATTTTAAATTTGAAGTCGTCCGTATTATTGATCATAGTTATTTTTTATTTATTCTATCCTTATACACTTTTCCTCCCTTACTCCTAGTTTTTCGGCTGTCGCTCAGGTTTTTCACTTCGATAAGCGGAGTAAAAATAACCCTGTTTTATCACCCCCAACGGAGAACTTCAAATTTTAACGCCGAAAAAAACGAGTATTCAGCGACACGAGTAGCGGATTAATATGAATTTATTCCCATTCCTCCTTTAGAATCCATGTGCTGAATGTATGGTGTAGCTGCAAAACTTCAAATTCTCCCCTCTCATGGCATTCTTTCTCCCATCTCTTTCTTCCTCCACTCCTTTCTTCCCGCATCTGCCCCCGCTCACCTTAAATCCAGTCGACAAACCCCAAACAGCAGCTGCTCCCTCGTCCGCTCCCGCGCGCACCTTTCCGCACCTCCCCTTCTCGGCTCATAAGAGTAATGAAAGGATCGCTCAGAAGGGAGGGAACAGGAAGGAAAGAATGCAAAGAAAGAGGCGGGAAGATTGGAAGGCAGGTAATGATAATGTAGCGAAGGCGAGGGATAGAGAATAGAAGTATGGCTTAGGGGAATACGGGAGGAGTATCTTGCGAAACCGAGGCTTAAAAATATCCACCGGCGTTTACCATCTCTCAATGATAGGCACCCTCTCGTACACCCACCGTAGTTCCGTGTTCTAATCTCGTTCACGGCGTGGGCTTTAAAATTCGTCAGTTGTTTCTCTCCCCGCAATAGACGGCAGCTAAAGTGAGAGCAATGTTTCGACATCGAGCTTATGAAACGGGTTTCACTCTTTTTGCGACTGAAACTGTATGTTTAAAGTTTGGGTCGACGCCTCCAGATAAAATTCCTTCCTACGAAGGTAAATTGTTGTAGTGAATATTGATCGAGGCTTTTGTTGTATTCCATATCGAAAACAATAAATTACATTGATATATTTTGACTACTCCCATGGCTTAATTTTGGCGTTTAACAAATAAATCATTAAATAAAATCCACGGAGGCAACCGAGATGTTGTGGAAATTGAACTTGATAGTGATATTGAGATATCTCCAAAATAAACTCCTGTGGATCTATGGATGTAGGCATCTTCGTTCCTTCATTGTGAGATAAAGCACAAGTAATATAGTAAGCTCATTTTTTTCTGTGGTGCAATAGTTAAGTTCTACAAGTAGGGAAGGTAGATTATGAAATTCGTGTGTGAAGAAAGGTGTGTTTATTTATCTTCAAGCTTTTTCCTAGGATATAAGTAAGTTTGTACTTTAATTTTCTCTTGACCTTAAAATAAAAGACTTTTTAATAACATGATAGCAATAAAATACAGAAGAATAATTTGTTAATGGGTTGTCAAATCCAAAAATAAAGGGATAATTGCCGAACACGATAGAAAATCTTTGACTTGTGAGCAAAGTAGGATTTAGTTTACGTTGCTACCGATACATGACTAGGTATCTTAGAATGAAATTGTGCGTCTATAATCCCGCATTTATACTTTCCATTTTTCTTTTGTTAGTTATGTTCAAGTTACCCCAATAATGAGGTAGAATTCCCTAGTAATAGTTGATAAAAAGGACTCGGAATTTGATCAATAAGAGGAGAATGAAGAGGAGAGCAAAAAGCTAATGTCACTGTTAAGAGGAATGAAGGGCTGGAGAGGAAGTGGGACAGAGGGGAGGCTGTCGCTCGCAGCAGGGCGAGCGAGAGAGAAGTTATTCAGAGTAATGCATGAAAGAAACAGTATGAAAAGGGGACGACCAACGTAAGAAGTCGCGGTTAGTGAAACTTCCCCATATTCTCTTGCCAGTTGCATCCGATAGTTTAAGTCATGAGATGGACGATATATTGCAGGATCATTGAACGTAGTGCAACTGTTTCCGTAACTCCGTCAAAGTTCAGATGACTGTTGAAATAGGACGATTATGTATTGTTTTACAGCTCTAAAATTGGTAACCTCTCCTTATTCGTTGGTCGCACAACCTCGCTTGCTTTTCAATTACGGGTAAATTATGGACTAAGGTTTGAAGCCATCTTGGTAGCATAATTCAGTCTTGATTGAGCTCATAGATTCCTTTTCTGCTATGAAAGAAAACCAGATAACATATCCTTACTGCTGAAACTTGTATTCTCTGGCATACAGTACATCAATAGCTTCCAAATATGCTGCTGCAATGAGAGTTCTTGCATAGCATAATGATGAGGTGGGTCGCGACGTAGTCACTTGAGCAGATTTGTTGGACGATACTAGTGACTTAATTACAGTCAGTGAAGATCGTAAAATCCTTGTTCGCTGTTGGTGAAAGCGGTCCTTTGTTTGATTCCATGTTGTAGGCTACGTGTGAAATATCCTCAGCTGTCAGTTCACTTTACCCAATTCTAAAAGAATTATTATCTCTGGTTATATATTTCTTATCGTCCACTTGATGATAGTTATTTATCTCTTGAGTGTTAAAGAAGGTTGACTCTTACTGAATTGCAGAACACTGAATTAAATAATAGTGTACAATTTTTCCCAGAGCATTTGTTGATTTAGGTGTTTTATTTTAAATGACAATCGTAAATAATTTCACGTTACTAAGAAAAGGAAAAAAGAAGGGAAGAAAATTTTGAGATGAAGAAGAAGTAAGGAGAGGAGAAGGAAGGTTGAAGCGTGGCTCATTTCATTTTTGTAGCCGATGCGGTTAGGACATTACCTTTATTTCGAAGAAGGGAAGAGATAGGCGAATGCGAATTGAAATTCCGTGGAGAGAAGAAGCGGGAGGGAAATGGCGAGTTTAGGCGGAAGCATACGGAGCAAGAAATGCTCAGCGAAGATAAACAGAATGGATAGTTTCGAGAGAGCAATGGAGGGAGAGAAGTTGGTAGATTCTCAAGTTAACGCTTGAGTGAGATTCCACAAAATGAAGGTGAGCGAATACCGCTGATGGATCCCATATTCTGTTCTTTTTCAGATTGAGCTTTCACTGCTTCGTAATAACGATGGAAAAAGAGATATGATACGGATTTTTTTTCCTCGTGAAGAATAACGCCTAGATTTTAGAGTGCTGAAACTATGGTAGAATGAAGCATTATGGTAGCTTCTAGAGATTATAGTTTTCGCTATTTTCTCAAGCACGCCATCTACAGAAATACATACTTTATGCCCACTTCACCATGTATCCGACTTTTTCATTGCATTGTGAAACTGCTCAATAGTCTTCAGGAGCGTTATTCTTCCATTCATCGACTCCCATGATGTATTTAAGGAAGAAATGAAATACTGATATTTTTTAGAATTACTAACTACTCCAAATATATAATTAATTTTCAATTATGCTTTATAAGTTAGTTATTTTTTTAAGCCGTCTTCATATAACGTATCGAATCGTTTTATTTGAGTGATTCGTTCACTTCATTATTTAAACTGGTTTTCTTTAATGGAATCAAATATAAAATCCATATAGTCAATTAAGCTTGGGCCTTTGACCTGAATTTGATTATTCATATTGGATTATGCCACAGTAAAGGATGAACCTAAATTTAATCATTTGCAATCCTGTTTTGTGTTATTCGCTGATTTGTTCCTTACGATAAAGTCTTAAAGCAATCTTGAACGAACTACCTTTTCAAGCAAATTTTCACGTCACATTCTGAGAGACTTTTGTAAGTTTCGTTTTACTGGATAATGGTGCGTTTGTGCTGTAGTTGAGGTAATCCCTTTCTTTAGATAATACTCGAAATTGAAGTGTTAGCTCGAGCGATAGAAAGGGAAAAGTCAATCTGCACCCTTAAAGAGACGCTGAGAGAATAGAGAGAGAAAGATTATTGGTTATGTGAGGAAAAACAAGGTGGATGTGTCCTCGTCGGATTTGCGTGAGATTCCCCTTAAATTTTGGGAAGGAATTATGTTTATTAAACTGCTGTAACGTATGCACTTACTTTGTCTTTTTACGTCAGTGGACGTAATGTCCGTAAATCTCAGCCTTGTCAAGAAACTTAATCAGAGAAGAGTGTCTAGTATCGTTGGGAAAGGTTGCCTGTCACACCAGTTTTTTATTATTAACTTCTGCTTAAATTATGACATATTTTTTTAATATCACATTCCTTTAAGTTGTATATTTTTTTATTTGTAACTTTTGGAAATTTTCAATGGAATGATTAAATAAAAAATGAATGTATTACCTTGCAAACCGGTACGGTTTCCCACGTCACACCCATTTATTAAATACGTAATAAGAATTAGAATACGTCAGCGACTAATTTATACGAAGAAAAATTGGCAATTTTGTCTGAGATCTTATTTCAAAATATAAAAGAAGAACGCTCATAACTTATGCAGTGGAGAACGAAATATCTCAGGTAATCCAACCTGAATTTTAGCAATAAATGTCTTCCAGTTGGTAACCCGCTTACGGCCGAGGTGTCATCATATTTCGATTTTTCATCAAATTATCAAAAATTCTAGTTTTACTTTCTAAATTAAAGTTTGCTCGATTTGTCAGTCCTTTACACTTTAATTAGCCCACATTTAGGGCCGGGATCGATTAGGCCGCAAGCGCCTCGATTCCCGGTCCTTCCGGGGGCAAAACCGGACGTGTGGTTAGCCCAGTCATGAATCGAGTCTCATTTGGAGAAGGGGCCTCGTATCGAAAGAGGGGACAACAAAGGGTACGTATGAGGGAGAGGTGAAGTGGGCCTCAGAGAACAAAAGGAGGAAGAAAAATGAAAGTGGAGGGATGAGGCCAAGGAAGGAGCGGGAATGAAAAGGTTTGAGAACAAGGTTACGGGAGGGGGTCCTTTTCGGCCGCTGCATGAAGGGCCTTGGGAGTGGCCCAGATGAGTGGTGGAAAAAATCCCGGCTGCTGGAGCTCTTGCCGAATTGAAGGGAGACAGATGAATCTCCCAGACGTATTTTCCTATTTCCCAGAAGGAAGCGCTGGACGGGTTGACGCAGTGGGGGTACTGTAGAATATGTGCTTAACGCTATCAAGGTTGACGTACCTGCTTGTTTCCCATCAGTGGATCAGGGAGTGTTACCTCTATACCTTTTCGGTGAATGGAAAATGTAGAATTTAATTGTATAGAATGAGTGAAATAATCTTAAATCAGTCTTTTTGCGTTCTTAGGATAGTCGTTAAGTATCTTAAATGAAAAGATAGCGCTGCGAAGGCTATTATATGGGACCACTGTCAAAATAAAGGGTAAGGTTAATATAATTAGCTCCAATGAAAACCTAAACATTAATGGAAGCTAAAAACCGTCCTTCGTCCTACTTTTAGTGAAGCTCTCTGTTGTTGAAGTTAGTTTGATTGAAATAAGTTTATCGGCTTGGAGAATAGAAGTATTCCCATCCCCAATATTTTTTCCCGTAAATAAAAAGTAAAAAATGCAACAAAAATAAATTACATAAGATAAAATAATCGCAGGGAAACAGCGGATTATTCCCTACTCATTAGGCTAGCTCGGTTGTGTGTCGAAGTAAATTGGGTTTCCGAAACCCAATTTACCAATTTAAAATTCATTATTACAATAAAACTAAATCTCATTTACACGAGCCTCGTTATATTTTTTTGTAACACTATTACCTGCATCAACACAAAATTTTTATCACTATCACACGATAAAGTGAGAGTCTCTTCTTGTTAGAAACAAAGGCAATTTTCATAGTTTTTACTTTTTCTAAATCGTTTTTCCTCTGTAGGTGGCATCTTTTCATTTACATTTAAAATTTTACTTGGACCGGAGTAAGGTCATGAATAGATCCAGCCGACGTGTTTCCAGAATTTTTCTAATCTGTTTATTTGATGGATTCCTTCCACCTAAAAATAGGTTATGGAACCTAAATATTGGTTCCACCGATATGCATGTTTACGCATCGCTTCTTGTTATCACAGGCTTTATGACTGAGTTTTATGGCACACTTTATGACCTTTATGACAAACTTCCTTCTTTGTAAATCTGTTAGCTCACTTATGTATGTTTATCATGATGTTCATTCATTTTTCATTTTTTTTGGTATCATATGTTAGACTTTAAGATTTGTACCTTGTATAAGGATATATTATATTAGTATTCTTTTTCATTTTGTTTTATAGATTTATATAGTTGTATTTTTAAAATATTTTTTGTAGGCTTGTATTTTATTTTGTTTATGATTTGATTTTTTATACACTATGCCATATGTATTGTAAATGTTTTTGGTTAAATGGAATATGGGACTAAAAAGTCCCAATTTCGCCAAATAAAGTCCTTTGTATGTATGTATGTATGCATGTTCGTCAATATGTCAATTCATACTTAGTCTACTGTTTGGTTTACACTCCCGCAAACAATCTGTATAATGAAAGGTAATTGTATCTTACAAGGTGAGAATGGATCGGTTAAAAAAGCCTTAACGAATATTCCTCGTACATTTTTACTAATCTCTCCAACCTTAGATCATGAGCAATTTTCATAGTCACCGGAGAATTCCTTTACGAGGCACTTGCGCGGAAAAAGATTAAGTTTATTTCTTTTCTCGCATCTCCCGTCAAATTCGTCCCCCCGAACACGCTCGTAAAAAGCAGAGAAAATAGTTGCGACGTCGCGACCAGAAGCTCGCTAGAAATTCGTTCGTCGCTCGGGGACAGGTGCGGTCAAAAGCGAAGGTGTCGCCGAGAAAATAAAGGAGGCAGTGTTTTTGCGCCACCGACGGGTGTGTGCGTTGTGGTGCTGCGGAATGCGGGCCCTTCCCTCCGGAATTCCTCCTCCTCGGGATTAGGTGTGAAAGTTTTCGTCCTCGCTTCGAGAGTTCGCAAAGAGAATGTGACGCGCGTCGCCGAGTGGGGGCGATCCTTATCACGCTGTGTAAAATTTTTAGCTCTCCCAGTGTCGGCTCGAAATTTTCGGGATGCGGACGCAGCCTTCTACCCTCAGAAGGAAGCGTCGGAAGAATCTCGTTGGTCGAAATTTGCATCCCTTTCTGAATATCCGGGCATGAAATTTATGGGTTTGTTGAGGAATGAGAAAATATTTACATGTGTGTCTAAAAGCGCTGCTAATTTGATGGGTCGTCTCTGTGGAAAGATTATTATGCCTGTCATCTTATTCTGTCATTTTTAAACTTTCCTCTTGAATCTCCTAAAATTTTCTCATCAACGTTTCATTCCGTAGCATCCTTGTTCTAACTCTCTATTTACTCGCCTTCTTTTAATGTGTTTTTGCACTCTCTGAAGGATTTTTTAAGTGTCCTTAGCCTCTCTACCACATCTCCTCAGTTTAATGTATTTTTACCATTACCATGTACTATTTTATAATATTAGTGTAAATACATTGTTAACAGGCCTTGGTGGTCGAACGAGGCGCCTAGCGCTATCGCTCCAATCCTAAGGCCCCGGGTTCGAATCCTGGCTGATCGGAATTTTTCTGATCATGGAATGGTTGTGTATTTGTCTGACTTTCCCGTGCAGGGTTGGCGGCAGGAAGAGCATCCAGCCGTAAAAGTCACTTCATCGCCAAAACAAACCTCATCCTCATATTCACCCAAACCATCAATCATCAGCTGACCCCATGAAATATGGGGAAAATGGCTTGGAGGGAAAAAAAGTATAGCTATGTTGTTAACCAAAATTAGGTCATCATTTTACTCACATTACCGCCCCCTTCTCTTGTAACCACCCTTCATAATCATCTTATCTATTGGTGGAAATGAGGATGAAAGCTCACATGATGAATACATTTCAATGAAACAAATCAACTCCATCCCAGGGATTTTTCACAGGGATAGATTTAATTTTTTATTCAAGTAACTTAGAAAACAGATAGCTAGTCCTTGGATACCCTTGGCTGCATCAAGCCAAGTTCAGTTCGTCTTCGTGGCTTTAATGCTTCTTTGAGAATAGCTGTAGGAAAAAATTTTAACTTGAGAGGCAATTTCATAGCACTCTCTCAATTTTTGTAAGTTAAGTGTTGCAAACATATCGTAAATCATTTCCTTCATTAAACACTTGGGTAAACAATCAAAATCATTATTCTAAAAATTAATAGCTTTTACAGCAATTACATGGAAAAATACAGATTGTCATTTCTTGTCCAAAAGGAATTAAACCTACTAACTTTTCTTTTAATCATCAAAGAAGGATCTGATAACGAAAATATTTTATTAAATAGGAATAATGGCATTTCATATGCTGCAAGGTTATGTGATTCCACCCACTTGTTTGGCTCTCGACATGTAGCTGACGAGTGTGATACCTCTCCATTAGTAAGCTAGTAGTGGAAAAAGTTGCAAGTACTGTACAGATAATACGACAATCAGAAGGATGTGAATAGCATGTGAACGTTATTATTCATTATCACTCGATACCCCTCATGGTATCTATGAACAAGTCTGAGGAACTAGTAAAAGAAATGTATGTTCTTCTGCACTGCACCTGAAGATATTGGAGTGAGAACGGCACCAAATGTGACCCGAACACTTTTCCCAAGCCTCCTTAAACGCGAGCTTAATTGACCCATTTCCCCAATGAAGTCTTCAAAAAAACAGATAATCTTCGCGTCCCTTTTTCTCTGTACTCTGCATTCCACAAAACACGCCTATTCCTCCACCTCTCTCGTTTCGGAGAGGAGCAAGGAGAGCGAGAAGGGGCACTCCGGTTGTGAAATCCCTCTCCCTCCAGCGAAGGAGGGTGGTGTCGTGTTGGGAAGGGGTAGAGATGGGTCCCTGACGCGGAGATGGCCCAACTGGAAAGGTCCATTTTGCGAGAGGCGCGAGCTTTCGCTTCCGAGGGTGTTGCCTGAGACGGAATTTTTGCAGGGAAAGGGACATTGTGATCGTTTGTTTAAGCTAGGGATCGCCCCGTCCGTATGACCTCGACCTATCGATCCTGGCGTAAGGGGACGCAAGGTTTTTCGCTCCTTTTTTTTTAGGGCAAAGTTTCCTTTGTTAGGGTAAACACGGGTGTGTAGAAGTGTGGAAGTTTCAGTTGAGGTAATTACCGGATTCAGTTTTTAACGAGGGTCCGTAGTTTCTCGTAGTAATTAACGTGTAGGATCCGATGACCCGCAAAACTTCGCTATAACGTCAAACCAAAGGCGCTTCGCGATCTTAGGGATTTGGATACTTTAGTGCGTGCCCAAGTTTCAAGGCAGGTGGATCCTGTTTTATTTTCAAATACCTCGTAAAGTAGGTTAAAATAAGTAAGTTATAAACTCCTAGCCAAATAAAAACCTGGAATGGCCGTAAAGATTGGAAATTAATGCGAAAAGTTATGTGAGATCGCTAGTTAGGTTTGGTCTTCCTATGATACTTAAGAAATGATGTAAAAATATATTTGTGTACGCGATTTGATATATTTCAGTGTAAATGCATTCTTGTATGTATTTCATTAATATTCAGAAGAGCAGGTAGAATGCATTGTCATTCTCTTATGTTTTCCAAATTCCTTTAAAAATACGGGTACAATTACTTCGACTCACTGGATCTGCTACAATCGATATCATAGTACCCGAAATACACTTTCTTTAAAAATAGAATGGTTCAATTTTAGTCTGAAGGTCAATCCTCTGTACCTAGGTTACCTTTTATTCACAGTTTTTTGCCATTATAAGCGTAGGCCGGGGTTAGGGAACCTGCGGTCTTTGTTAAAATTATTGCTATTAACTCAGTAAATAATTTGTTTTTTTTCATGTCTTTATCTCATCGATAAAGGATAAAATGGGGAATATTTTCTTCTGTTTACTAAGCGACTGTACTCTTTTTTTCCTGGGTACAATATCGATTTTTTTATTATTGATATATGCAAACTTTAATTTAGGTTTTGCCTGATGGCTTTACGTATGCGCTAGTGGTGTTTGCGACATTCCGATGAAAAAGGTTTGTATCCATGGCTTGGAGGAACAAACAGTGGGAAATGGAGCGAGGAAAATGTATCGTCTTTATCCATAGGTCGCAATTCCAATCAATTTAGGACGATGCAGCTTCTAAACTCCATATATAAAGACAGGTTAAAATAAATTCGTCTATTTTGTCGGAAAAATCAGTATTTATTATTTCAACTCACATTTTCCCTGAAAACAGAGAATATTATTTTAATCTGCCCAGCGACGAACATTTTTCTGATTTTATAATGTAAGAACAGGTGTCTGAAGCCTTGTACTTTCTGGTTGTTCAAGAGCGGAAAATATATTTACCCTTTGCCTTTCTTTTAATACGCGTTTTTATAGTCGGTATCTACTCCATTTTAATCTTTGAATCTGAAATGCAAAACGTATTTTATTCCGGTTTCATTAACCTAGTATTATTCCAGTTTTTGTAATTAGTATCGTGTCTGAAAATCTCCATATAAATCTCTGAATGTAAAATATGAAACCTTGTTTTATTCGCGCAATCGTGGTCGCCGTTTGAAGGCGACATGGCATGAGGGCATTTTTTAGCATGGGGAATAAAATACGTTATATTATTTAAAATATTTCCTGCTTTGCTTCTACATTATATTTCGAAAATTCTCTGGATATAACACATAGGTGATTCCCAGCCTGCGTGGTATTTCATTTCGATATTAACTAATTTCCTATTTCACTATCATTACTGACTATAAAAATGTTCGCCCCATGGTGACGATTACTGCTTGAAACCTAGTCGTGTTTTTCTGTTAAGGGAAAAATATTTGTGGAAAAAGTACAATGCCTTACTTCGTTCTGCGTAAAAAATCTGTTCAGTATCTGAAATCTTTCTTATAAATCTTTGAATCTAATATACGAAACCTAGTTTAAAATCCGATGGTATGGAAACGTCATGAGTTTATTTTTGTAGCATAGGGAAGAAAATAAGTGGTATTTACAAGAAGATTTTGTGCTTTCCTACTCTATGAAATGACGAAGATTCTCTTGGGATAATACGCAGGTGGTAACCAGCTGACTTGGAATTCTTATGGGGTTTCAGTTCCCCTTAAATAATCATTACCGACTAGAGAAGCTAAAACAGAGTATAAATCGCAAGGCGCATCGAATGAGATTATCCTTACCCGTGGGAATACTATCCTCTCAGAGTGAAACGAACGTGCGTTTAAGACGGAAATAAAGGCTCTCTCGCGCCAAGATGGTGCAGGGGATAAAGTAGTGGGTGAAAGTGTAGAGCGGACGTGGAAAACCGGAGTGAAAACACTGTAAAAATGGTAATGAGAGAATGGGAGGAGAGATGGAGGAGATAGTGGGAGAGGTGGTCGGAGGAGTAGGGGACCCGGGGAGGGGAAGACACCAAGTGTGCGTTGCATATTGATCCAGCTCCGTTCCTGACTGCCTCGGTACGCTACCTTTTCTTCCCTCTGCCACACCAACCCTCCTTCTCCGTGCACTTCTTAATTATTTCTTTTTTCCGAGCGTATTTTTCTACGATATTTCCCCTTCCCGTTGCGTGTCCGAGGGGGGAGCCCCGGGTGTTTGCGAGGCAAGATGGAACGGGAGAGGAATAATTCAGCTCGCCTCCGTCTCGATTTAAAGCGTGGACTCGCCCCGAGGCTGCCTCACCCCTCCCTTTTTGCCTCACTCCCCCTTTATCATGTTCCTCGCCTTCGTTGTCCATTGTCCGAGGCCTCCCCATCCAACCTCGAGAGGGAAGGAAAAAGTAACCCGAAATAGCATTCCGGCGTGCGTATTATATTCATCATTTCGGGCCGCGTTACGTAATGGCGCCCTCCTCTCTCTACTCAGAGTCTTGGATGTTTAACGAAGGTTTTCACTTTTCATTTTTTCGGGAGGGTTGGGAAGAATGAGTCCAGCGCGGTGGTGGTGTTGCGGCCGAGGAGGGAATTCCGCGCCGGCTTTGATGCTCGTGGAATTTTCGAGGGATTTGGAGATGGTGACTGTGTGTTGGGGTTTCAACGTTTTTACTACTCTCCTGCTCTCTTGTTTCAATCGCCTTGGTAATGGATTAGGGAACGCTTGTTTGAATTTATATAAATGCATCGCTCGGCTTTGTGAGCGTTCGGAGTGCGAGAGGAAGTTGCGTGTGTGTCGGGGTCTCTTTATTAATTAAAAAATCTCCCACCTATCATTCTTGCTTTCTTTGCCTATTCGTTATGTTTTGACGTACATAAACGTTACTTTGACTCATGTACATTTATGAAAAGAGAACCTGAAACAAAACCCCTAAACTTAATTATGAATATTCTCTTTTGGCCGGATTAGATCAAAATGCCTCCCTTCCGTCTAACCCTTACAATTATTTATTGAAAATATACACAAAGTGAAACGATTTTCTACAATAACTAGAAATAATAATTCATATAATAATTTGAAACAAAATAAAGACATAAATAGGTACATGTATACTATGTTAAAAATCTTATATATACAAACTAATAGCTAAATTAAAACAAACATAAGATTGCAAACTAGATCTGCATACGATCAAATAAAGAAATTTAAAAATTCAGTTAAAGGAATGTGAATTTGTAAAAGCTATTCCTAGTTTGGGGAGAGGAGACAGTTTTCCTCGAAAGGCAACATATATACGTCGTCTAATCAAGCCTTCAGTTGTCTGTTCTTAATTAATTACTTCTGCAGCCGTATATGAACAGTTCGATTGCAAAACGCCCAGGAAAACGGAGTAACTGAAAAAGGATACTTTCCAGTTTCTAAGCATTTGTCGTGGGAAGTACTGTAGGAAGTGTATAACCGATCGGCTGACGCAAAGCAATATATCCTCTTTCCAATTTACATGTGCTAGTATCCTGTGGACCGTATGTCACCATACATTGTCGCCAGCACAACCCTGAAATCGCTCAACCACCATGGTTCCAAGTTCAAAATTCGCCATGGCAAAGCATGTTTGTATATATTATGGGTTAATTTATTGGAAGCGTCTCAGAGTCTGAAGTCCACCAAGAAGAAGTTGAGATTATTATTATTTATTTTCGGCTCCTTTCAATTTTTCATGAAAATATTAACGATATTGGTGTGTTTTCATTTCCTACCAGCTGTTACCCTAGCATTCTCGCTCGTTTAGAGTTATTCATTCTTGTAAAGGTGGATATTTTTCATGGATAATGATTCTACATCTAGCATAGCAACTAGTTATTCTACTTTAAATATTTTCCAATAAACATTATTCTGAACTTACTTTTCATATCTCTTTCTTCCTATTTCCAATATGCCTCCGCGGCGTATTCTTTTTATAATTTTCCAACGCCCAATACTCCAGCTCAGATGTATGATTGTTAGCTGGGGAACTATATTATATTCACTCTCGTTCTTTTGATATGGATCCGGCTTGAAAAGCACAATCGAGGTCGTATGTATTACTGATTTTCCTCTTCTCCTATTCCTTACTATTCTTCTCATATTCGTTACCTTTGCTACGTTGCTACTGCTTTGAGTGGAGAGTTAGTTCTCAAAAAGCATTTTACTATTGTGTTCTCGAATCTATTCTTGTTTGAGGTTGAATCGAAACCCATATAAGCATCGCAAACAGCATAAGGGTTGAAGATCACTGCTACGGGCACAATGGAAACTTCAATAAATGATAGAGCAAGAATGCACCCCGGAAACCTTAGAAGCAGGGCTCCCATTATATTGAGAGATCGTCAAATATATATAATACTTAATGGGCGTCGCATTTTCATACATATTTCCCTTTATTGGATCGTTATTGTAGCAAAAATTTACTTTTTTAATACCATCAACAAATAAGCTGCAGCATCGGTAACTTGTTTGGTAAATACGTTTTAGATTCCAGCAATTTATGCAAATTTTGAGAAAAATTCAATACCGCCATATTTTAATAACGAGGTCTCCGAATTGTTTATTTTATTTCGAATCTAGCTCTAATGTCTGAGTATTCAGTCGTTTCAATAGCCATTTTCGTACCTCGTGCATGCTAAATTACTGTTAATTATCGCAACATTTCACTGCAGACTTGGCCTCTAGCCAACAGAATTACAACAAAATTTCGCCAACGCGAATTTTTTTCTTAAACCTTTTGTGTTTAATTAGTTAGGCCATTTAGAGCTGTTATATGAATCACTAATAAGTAGCCCTAATGAGTAAAAACGTATATCCTTTTAGGTTCATGGATTAGATTTATGAACTGTAACAAGTCATTTAGGATGTTAACAAGAAATTACAATTGTAAATTATTTTCTGATTTAGAGTACTCGCATCCTATGAACTAGCGCTCTACCTTTCATCGCGAATTCATTTACCGAAACACTTCGTCGCTCACGCGGCTGATCGACATTTTCTCATTTGTCCACGCCGAATTTAATCGGAACTCTTTCCCAGATCCGAATGTGAATCACGAAGCCTCTCACGTCCCCATTTTGATTGCAGTTAAATATCGTATAGCGTTCGCCCGCATTATTCGTCAGCGGCTTCATTTCCGTAGCGAACGCTGTCTTCGGATATAAAATGCTCGGTCGCGTGAGTGGGTCGAAAGCAGCGCATAATTCCCGCATTTCGAAACCCCTCATTAGCGTACATTTTCCCTTCAATATTGGCGGATATCCCACTTGATTAAAATCAGATCGATACTCTCGATGACGCCGTAAGACCATCAATTTTGGAACGAATTTCATGAAGTTAAGCATCAAAGCTCCCCCCTCCCAAATCCCCAACCCATTTCAGACATTTCGTGATTTTAATAGTAATTTTTTAAAATTTATTTTATTTATTTATTAACAAACATCAACATACAGCACGAAGTCAATTACTGCTCATGATTAAAAATAATAATAAAGAACAAAATAACAATAAAATCGTAAAAAATAAGCAAATTAAACATATAATAAAATAACAAATGAATATGGGCAAACAAGCAAAAAAATCATAGAAAATTGTTTATTTCCACGTCAAATTCGCGGAATCATATTCTGGATAGATTTTGGAGATAAGAAGAAAGAATCTAAATGAGTATAGGAAGAAAGAGAGTTGAAAATTGAAGGAATGCAAAAGAAGAGTGATCGTTTTACTATTGATAGACGAGGAGTAATCAAAGAGAAGGTATCGGATAGGCGAGTTGTTTTTGAGGGAACTCGGAAAGAGAAAAGAGAGAGTATGAATGGGGAATCAACTTTGCTATTTATTATAATATATAAGAAGGAAATGTCGGAGAAAGTATGAGCGGCTTTGAGTGGGGTGAGATTAAGGTGATTGAGAAGATGATCTTTTAATTTATGTAGCCCATACAGGAAACCCCAATTACATGAGCCGAAATAAATTGGACGACACATAACTCGGAACAACAAGGGTAATAATAATACAAAAAAAGCAATACACAAAACAAACAAAGTAAATGGATTATGCTATTGAATTGGGGTTAAAATCGAATATGCCTTATCCTTACGGTATGCAATGTATCTTCAAAGAAATCCACATTGTTATAGACTTCATTCACTGCCATAATAATTCGAGGGATTGGCGAAAACCTGAGTACTTTGCGAAAGGTACCGCCAATTATGTAGAATACCTTGTTTACGTGCGGTTGCCGCAACTCCAAAAAAGACCAATGAGAGAACAGCAGTCAAAAACACCTTTGAAAACCTTATGGGCAAAGGAAATATCTAGAATTTTTCGTTTAACCCATAGGGGCTAGATACCGAAATATTTACCTACTGAATCAAATTTTTTCCGTACATCGCTATTACTCTAATTTCAATGCTCGAATCGCTAATGTATAGAGCTCCAGAAAACTAATAATGATGGAATAAATTCGGCCCACCGCCAATGGCCCGGAATTACCTTTCGAACGAAATTCCTCGCATGCGATTTCGGAATTTGCGACGCTGTACACGGAAACTATTTCCATCCGTTCGCATTACCTTCACGCGCCTTTAATTTTATCAGCTATTTGAAAATTCCATTGGACGCCGTTTGATATTGGCCCGAGGTTATGGAAATTGGTGTTGGCTCGTGGAGCGATTTTGTCTTGTTTCAGCGTGAGGCGGGAGATTTATTGATCTCAACTCTCTTAAAATGCATTTTTCCTAGCTCCCGGTATATTAACGTGAAGCTTAGCTATGCGAAAAGGATTTCAACGGTGATGTATTTTTCGTTGAATGTGGCCTTTCAACTTTTAGCCGTATATAAGTTTTGAAATTTTTCAAAATACAGCTTTACCTCCTACAAAATATCCCCCAGAGGAGATAGATTTGGGTCAGGATTGTGAGACCTTCCATATCAGACGCGATTGGATTTTATTTATATTTATGATCCAGTTTTCCAAGTGATTTCCTTCAAGGCACAAGTAATGTACTGTGTTTTAAAAGGCAGAGCCGGTAAATGAAAGGAGCACACTATTGGTTGATCCTGCAATACAAATGTATGCTGTGTAATGTCCTCATATATTTGCATGTATTTTAACGTTGTTAAATGATAATAAAAAGTTATGCTATCTTTTTGAGCAAATCGCTTTAATGGCTTTAATCACGAAAGTTGATATTTCCTCAAGAAATTGCCAATTCTAAAATATACTATAAGATAATATGTTGAGAAAAAAATATTTTACAAGTAAAATGCATTCTATGCTGGGTGTTTATTACAATCATTTTCATTCCAGTTTGATGCCAGATGTAATAATTTTGTCGCTGTTCAATTTTCTAGTGCAAATACCAACTGGAGTTAGGGTTATTCTTGTAGGAGTTTAAGATACGCTATTACGATCCTGTTTGTTGGAGAATAGCTTCTGCTTCGTGTGATGTAAATAATAATTATGGAACCATAATTCACGGCCATTCCATTACTCGATCTGTTATTTATTGGAAAGACAATTAAAAATTTTTGAAACTAAAAATAAAGTCAAACATCTCAAGTCGATATGTATCAAGTCTTCATCTGTTATCCGAGTTTCTCAGGCATAGTTGCCGACTTGTGATAATACATTACAGTGAAAGCTTCCTCTGTCGCTTGAAGTACTGTTTTGAAGTTGTTTGTCGTCATCTTACGTCAGTTTTTTTCGAATTTACAAAGATTTTGCGGCAAGGAGATATAAAACATTTTTTGGGATAAAAGTACCACCTGGAAGTAAAATAAATGTCATCAACTAATGAAAATGCAAAGGAAATTAAATTTTGTAGCAATATAGAGTGAGTTTAGTGCTTCTCAATCATATATCGTCGTCGAGCACGTAAGGAAATTGATCCTTGAAATGTGCTATTAAATTAAGTAAACTAAATCAATTACGCTTAATTGAAAGTTGCTAAGTGTTTTCGTCTGCTTAGATAATTTTGAGCTATTCAGAACTCTTAACTTCCGAAGAATCTCATTCTGCTAAGTATCAGCGATGAAAGACGGTTTCAAGAATTAACTGTAATCGAATATTAAGGAAAACGACGATGGAAAACCAAAATTTATGCACGAGAAACAACGTTTGGCGGTTTGTATGGAAGTATAGTTTCTGGCAGTTCGTTACGTACATTTTTCTGGAATTTGTGCTTTCTGTTAGAACAGCAACATCCTCAACAAAATTAATTTTTCTTGGAAAGGACTACTTGAACATTTGCAAACACTTCGGAAACCAATCACCGTGAATGAGATGCAAAGTTTTTGATATGTCCTTTGCTTGTTAGATGTCCCAAGGTGCTTTTGACACTTGTTCCTCGATCGGAATTTTTGGTGTTTCTGCACCCTCTCGAAGATCTCAAAACACAACTTTATTGGTGGTGCCCTTCTCTAGGGAGGATTTCCACAAGTCTTCTCACGGACCTATAATCAGTAGGTCTGTAACGTACTATCCAAAATTTTTCACCTCTGCGATTCCTCGAACACCAAAAGGAAAAAGGCTTTCACATTATTTGCTTATAACCGTGCATCATAATCTTTCAGTTTTTCCTGTTCATAGTATTGCTTTTTTGTTGCACTGAGTTTGTACTTTTTATGTGGTTTTTTTCGTATTTTCTCTATGCATTTTTTAACCTTTTAAATTATACTGTATATTGTTTCCTTTCTGTTACCTTCTATGCTTTTCTGTCTATTTTACTACAACTCATGTAATTGGAGCAACCCGTTTGAGTTTAATAAATTATAATTGTTATAACAATAGTAAAATTACCGATCGTTTCTCATTAGACGTCTTTTTCTTCTAGTCATCAATCGAATTGTGCCATAAATTTTTATTTAGCTTAAGAATACGCCCTTTGATTCATTCCCGCCTCTCAATCAGAAACATCTTTTAAATGACAGTTCTCGATTCCGAAATGTCACCCATAAGTCCAGTCCTCTCTCTTATACGAGCCGATTTGTTTTCAATATCCCGTCACATTAATGCCAGGGCCTCTCTTGAGGACGATGCCGTATATTTTGTGGCCTTTCATCGGCGTTAGTCAATATCCCCGCGGAAACGGTCCTTTTTATGCCCGAATGAAATTCCGCGAACTGTGACCGAGCGATGTTTCGCGGAACGATCATTTCCCTCCGCATAAATGCCGCGAACCCATCGCAAAAACGATCGCTTCCGACTCGTTGATCGGCCGTAAAGCGAGTTCTTAATAACGAATCGATTCTTCTCTAATATCCTCTCCGACGGCTCGTTGACCTTTGAGGGCAGCGTCCTTCACCGGTCACGTCGATTGCTCCGCCATGTGCGGGGAGTATTTTCCCTTCTTCCGTCGCTTCTCGACGTTGCACTCGATCGGAGTCTGAATTGATGGCAGTCCGGAAGGCAATTTAGGCCAGAGAAAGGATAGGGAGAAAGGATGGGCAGGGAGGGCGAAATGGAATCGTAAGGAGGAGGAGAGGGGGCAATGTGATCATAGAAAATAGGGAGGTGCAGAGAACAGGAGTTGGAAGATCCTGTTGACATGTCTCGATGAATACGTCTCATTTGCCTTTTGTTGTAGAGGAAAATCAATTTTTAATTTAGTTCCGCTTGTGGGTGTTTACCAGCACAGTGCGATCTTGTCCTCTTCATTCGTTTGATTCAGAAAAATTTTCCCCACAGACTAGTCTTGTTGCGTTATCGTTGCCTTCTTTTATGTAATTCTAAATAATAAATTTAATGTCTGTCGAAAATTGAAAATTGGAGAGAGGCAAATGGCGTACCTTTTGCCGGACGGTTTAGGTGCTCTGTGCATGCATGCTGCCTTTATTTTATTTATAATTGCTGTTTTTTACGTTTTAACATCTGTTCTTCTGTTTTATTCTCCACATTTGATTTTAGGCATACATATACTGCTGAAAAATAATCGATATGCAGTATGATTCGCCTGTATGAATGCCGAATTGAACGTATTGAGATTAAATTTTTAAGAATTTAAAAGTTTATTTACTTTTTTGCTCAGTCTCTGTCTTGAGCATAGGTGCGACGATATGGCTGCTACCGAGAAATGAATTTTCCTGATATGGTTTTAAACATTCAATCATTTATTCACTCTCATTATTAAAATGTTTGATTGTTTGAGAAATGTATTCATAGAATCATTATCCTCTAACATTCCTTCCACTCATGACATTCACGATCGTTGAGGAAAGTCCGGGCGAACTATCTCACTCCTCGTCTAGTCTAGATCCCCACTCCAGGGGTGAATGATGGAATTCAAACCAGCCCCCAGGCAGAATAGTTTACCAGTAGTCGGAAAGCTAAAAGGATATGAAGCAAAAAGATGGAGGCTGTTGAACTGCGGCGAGAATGGGAGCAAATAAGATGTAAACGAAGAGAAGAAGTTGCGAGCGGCGGGATATAATAACCAGAGGGAAAGAGATTAATGATAAAAGAGGCGAAAATGACCTGCATTGATGCTTCTGCTAACGAGTAACGGTGCTGATGGGTTTTCCCGCCTAAGAGAATATTTTTTGCCGTTTTTGGACTCTGCCAGCAATTTTGTGTGAGATGAAGTGTGCGTAAGCGTGGACTAGATATCAAAACACGCTGGGTGCTCTCTATCAATGATAATCTGCAAATTTCTGATAGTTTGTGCTTCTTTCCGATTTGGAACTCCATGGAAAATCACATTTGGGTAAATTACGGTGATTCCCGAACGAATTATTTTCGTCAACCAATGTACCGTAGCGAGTCATAACGTTGAATCGAGAAGCTCCTCTAGAGGTTTTAATGAAATCATATTAAATAACCCATAGTGGTTAGATAATGATATGGTTTTAGAAGTCATTTAAAAGGAAAAAAATATTCCGCTCATGAAAGTTAAGTAGCAGCATTTGGACAACAAAGTGTGTTATAGGATTTTTAATAACTACTTTAGTAAAAATCTGCCTTTTCGTTATTGGTACATGCAACAATAGCATGCATCTTTTCCTAAATGCAAACAGAATGAATTTTCAAGATATTTAAGAGATTTTGCCATCGTCTGATGAATATAAAATTCGGATTACGCTGAGCTCGCTTCTATTTGTGTTTTGTTTTGTGTGTATAAGGAAATACTCCGGTCGTAACTGAGTTAATGCTGTTATTATTTATTCGGATTGTTGTTTATTGTCCATTATCTGGGTTTATTCGCAGAAAAAAGATTGTATATCTTGAGGTCCAATTTATTCAACTCCAAGCAAAATTTGTAAGCTTATCATGATTAATAGACCTTGAGATTGGAGAATAATTAAGGTGGCCATATGAACAACAAATTTTCACATAATCTATCTAATACGCGATAAAATTTTCTTATCAGTTATACTTATTTTGTCGAATATCAAATTAGCTGAAACATACTGACACAATATCAAATAGTGTATTAGTATTGTGAGAGTAACATTTCGAAAGCCTATTTCTTCACTAAAAGGAAGGCAAAGGATATTTCCAATACAGATGCATCATTTGTTGAGTAAGCTCCGAGATAAAAAGTAATATTTTGTATGACATAGATTATAAGCATGTGGGATAAATTGGAGTTAATAGAGACTTAAGGACTAGCAAAAATATATCTGCTACCATAGGCATGTGGCCAGGCTGTCTTACAATGAGTGCCTTTTTGTCATTTCCGCTGAGAACGATTCCTTGAGACGTAAAATACGCTAAGATAAGTTTTGAGTACGTGGTAATCATGGAAGAAATTAAATGAGCAAGTCATTTAAGGGAAGTTTAGTAGAGGATGGACAGTGGAATAGCGGCGGAAACGAGGGGTCTATGTCGGGGGGCAGGCGTGGAATGGGAAACCGCAGAGGCGTTTAAATACAGAGAACAGTGGAAGAAATAGGCCTTTGGTTGCGGCACTCCCCACCTCTCCCCTCTGCAGAGGAAGGCTCGAGTGGTTTAATGCAAACGCTCCTATTTTTTCTTCCGCACCACTTAACTCCCTGCCCACCCCAAGCAGACAACTCTTATATCTTCTCTGGTCCTATTGTTCCACTGCCAAAATCCATCCACTCCAAAGGGGAGACTTGTTGCCTCCCCACCCTCTGCACACTAGCACGACGTGGGTGATAAATTTCTTCTGGGAAGGTTTCCTTCCCTCCCGCCCATGCGGTCGTGGAGATTATGGGAAAAAATATTTCCCCTCGACTCATACACGTCCGCGTTATTCTTCTTCTATTGATATCGTCTGGTAGGAAAGGCGAAGGTGCGGGCTTATGGAAGGTGGATGGTTTATGCCATCTCTTTATTGGTAAGCGGCCTTGTCGCTATACATCTGTTCATATTGGTGTTGGAGGACGGTAAATTAGAGCTTACGAGTTCGAGTTTTATTACAGTTTCCCCGTTCCATCGACAGCTAGCTGATGTTTGGTCTTAAATAAAGTTGGAGTAAAAATTTGTTCTCTTACAGTATAACGAAATCAATACATTCAACTTAAGGTTAATTAAAGATAGATCACATTACTATTTAGAAAATCCTTAATTTACGTATAATTCTTTATTATTGTGGATTTTTATTAACTGTTTTTATCGTTGTAGTTTCTGTTTTCTGAATAAATTTATTTCTGTCTGTTCGTAAAACTTTTGTTATTATCTATATGTTGTAGATGAAAAGATATTTTTGCAGAATATCGTGGGAAAATATGTTAAATCCGTTTTATTGCATCTTTTGCTGTTCAGGATTGATCATTTTTTCAACGATTTTCCTGCCGATGTGTTAGAAATTTGAGTATACTCTGTGTTTTTGACCAGTAAGTTTGATATTATATGGTGTTTGTTTCTTCATTTTCTGTCATTGATGTCGCTCAAAGACTTGAAATCATATCATTATAAAGTTCAAATAATTTTTCTATTCTAGCTATAAGGGAATAATTGACTATCAAACTAGAATTAATGAAAACCATGCAAATTTCAAATTAAAATTAAATAGTAAAATTTAGCGTCTCTTTTTATAATGATTTATATTTCTATATCTTAGAATTTTATTGATATTAATGTATATCATACTTTCAGCTACACCTACCATTAATGGATTTCCTTATCATGATTATTTATTTTCGATCCTTTAATTTATTCTTACCCGTTAAGTTTGACTTAAGACTTTAATCATCTTAATTCAGAACCTGCAATTTTAATTGGTACCTTTTACAAAGCCCCCAGTTGCAATGTCTCCATTAGTTGAATATTTACCTTGTTTTTATTACGTAGGTAGATTCGTTATTCTTTTAAATTATCAAAAACTTTAAAATAAAAGCTTGCTATGCATTTATTAAATCTCCGTTCTACTTAGACTCAATAGTTGTTGTAATCTCTAAATCATTCGCAGCATTTTTTAATTATCTTTAAGTAAAGAGTAGGCTTTAACGAAATTGTTAGTTCGAGTATAACAATTTATATTCCGAATAACAGCCCGTTATTAAATTGAACTTTTGCCTCCTTTTAGTCTTTTGTGTACGAAATGACGAATTCATAGGGATCATTTCGTTCTATACTATATTGGCATTCTTTGTGACAGTAATACTCCGCTTGTTTTATTCTGTGTAATCGTATTAACATCCCTTCATATTTTCAGTTCTGTATGAGGAAGTAGTAATTAAATCCGTCCTCCTTCAATCGATTTGCAACGTGCAGAGTTAGAGAAAGAATCTAGGTCGCCAGCATCGGT
Organism: Sympetrum striolatum; assembly: GCA_947579665.1. Taxonomy (NCBI): domain Eukaryota; kingdom Metazoa; phylum Arthropoda; class Insecta; order Odonata; family Libellulidae; genus Sympetrum; species Sympetrum striolatum. The sequence continues at coordinate 18,555,173 of OX388341.1, forward strand.
TCGAGAATCGACGGCAGTTTTCGGAAAAATGGCCTTTATTTGCGTCATTCGGCCGTAATTATTTTCCAAGTTCCTCTAGCCCTTCTCTTAACGAACGATTTCTTTATTTTATCGAAGGATTACTCCTAACGACTCCTATCTTCGGCAGCGATCGGTCGGGTATCGGGTGCTCGTGACGTTCGGAGGCAAAGCGGTCCATTATCTCCGGAAACGATCTCTCCCCTCAGCGCGGAGATAAATGCTCAAAAATCTTTCTCATTCCTTCAGTCTCTGCATTTTCCAACCCCTGTTTCAGCGGTCACCTGTTTTACGTCCCCATTTCTCCCCCCTTTCCTTCCGGTTGATCTTCCTATACCACCACTCAACAGGTCCATTTCCTCCCTTTCGCATCCTGCATTGCTCCCCAAGCCCTCTTTCTTTCCATGGCAGAATCATAGGGGGACTCCCTCACTCTGCCACTGCTCCATCTTTCCACCCCTCTTAATCTCCAATTCCGTAGCAAACGAGCCGAGAAAAAATGTTGCGGAAGCTCCCGTTGCCATTTCGGTCGTTTTTTACCTCCGAGGAAATTGAATTTTTAATCGGCGAATGTCTCTACGCGAATGGTGGAGAAATAGAGGTTTCCTGGGTCGTTTTCTAGTCTAGGAGAGAGATCACGACTCACTTCGCCAATTCAACTTTTCTCCAAGGTAATTTTTAATACGGGACATTTTCTTTATTTCGGAAAGCTTTTTTCTGCATCTGCAAGGAAAGGTTACATATTTCTCTCCCAATAAGCGCGTAATGAGATTATTCCGGCTTTTAATTCATTCCAGCCCCTGAATATCAACCGTGTAACGGCCCAGAGAATACACGTGCCTTAAATTAAAAACGTCATCTCCCGCTGCAGAGACGTGGGCGGAATCGCAATTCAAAAAGCAGGTCACTTTGCCTTCCCCGTGCACTAGGATGGATAATAGTGAATATCATTTTCGATGATTTATCGCAATTCACGTTGTTTTCGTACCATCGCTCTTCTTCAATCTTGCATTTCGTAATGGTGCTTGCTTCCGATGAGTTATTTTTCGGGATAATTATTACGCCGTGATATTGGCTCGCTGTAATTGGATTCGGTTTCCCATTCCGATGCGACACGTGTCATCCGTATTCTTTCCTTGTTTAGTTTGCCGTCAAAGCTATTCATAAATCTCAATCATCTCTCTCTACGCATTTCGGAAAAGCCCACAATGATGAGAATTCGCTATTTCATGATTATGTTATCATCCTAATGAACTTGGCCGAGCTTCGTATGCCATCATTTACTTCAATTATTGTGAAATGCGCCTTTACAATTACGTCGTATTTTTGGAAGAATGAAATAAAGGCATACATTTACCGTATCGCACCATACATTTTTAAGGCTATACATTAGCTATTGTCAATAATATGATTTGTGGTACGATTAGTTGAAAGGCTTACGGTGCGGTTTATAGTATATATATGCGCTACGTTAAAAGGGTTGGTTTTTATTTGCTCCTCCTGGGAGTCCTACCATGAAGTCACCCTCCAAGCATTGGATTTTATTATATTTCTTCTCGTTAGTTTTTGATTAAAAATTCTAGAGATCATCTCAGCAAATATCATGTTCTCTAGCTTAATTTAGTTTGAAATATTGAGAGTTTTTCAGGGCACTAATTTCCATGTGTTAAGATTAGTAATGACAAGACATTTCTTTACTATCGTAGGAGCGCGTGTAAATCAATTTATAAGTGCAAAATGCCTCCCGAGCAACATCCTCTGTTCATCCACTGTTAACTTCAATAAAACAAGCAATGGGTTATATGTTATGATGATCTACATGTGTTACTTTTTCATTTAAGAGTATAATTAAGAATTCGATGAAGATTCTGCTTTACAAGTCCAATTCTCGGAAATGAGCTTTTACATCATTCGATATACCTCTCTACGACTGATGCCAAATAAAACGGTCAATTTCGACATGTTTCACTTATTTTATGTTCGCTGCTTGCTTGAATGTATTTATTCGATATTTTTCTTGGTGCGCGCTTTTCGAACTCCAAAGTAGAATTTTCTTACATTTATCACATTTGTAGAATCTTCCGTGGCCATCTTTTTAGTAGCATAATTCTGTTTACGACTGAATTTCGTTCGGATATTATTAGCTTTATCATCGATGTAATCCGAGTTGAAAGGATGGAGGCGAAGTTCTTTCCGCTACTTGAGCGTATAAATGATCATCATGGAAATACATGTCGGCGGAAATATCGTTTCTCGAAATTACGCCGCTCGATATCCGATTTTTATTTTCGAACGATGCTCTCCATCTGGGAGATGGAAGTTTGCGTTCACTCCCATCTGCAAACTGCGTCCAACTCGCCGCCTTAACGTCGACGTTCTCGCAGTGTGCTCTTACGGAAGGAGACAAATAGTGGGCTAATTAGGAGTGGGTTTAGACTTGAAAGGATCCTCGGGAATATTTTGCAGGGAAGATATGGAGGGCCGAATAACTTCATCCTTTGGGTGCAAACTTGCTTCCGAGCGTGGCTTTCATTCGCGTCCCACTCCAAAGGGAAAAGCTCGCCCGCTTTTGGAATCCTAAGTGCACGTGTATTAGCCGGAATTTAGCGCTGAAATTATTTTTGATCGTTCGCTAGCCCGGTAAACTCCGAATAAAGTGCTACGTGGTACTTTCCTGCAAAAACATGCTCTTACGCTATTAAAGGGCGCTTATATTCGAAAAGGATTACCTAGCCTTGTTAAGCTGATTCGGTTTTGCGCGCAAACGTGCCTATTCTTGAATTTTTTGCTTCCAGGGTTAAATTCCAATGTTTTTCAGGGTGTTACTTTCAAAATATCATGCGCATGTTTGAACTTGGAGCATCGTCTAGCCCTTTCGTTATTCTTCGTATTACCTCCATTTGAATGTGTTTGGCATTCATAGAAAACTTAAGTCTTTGGAAAGGATACAGGGAATTATCCATTTGGCATGGACGGATTGGGGAACTTAATAACATCAGGAAGCCTCCTGTGGCATTATACGATATAAAACCATAATTCCACTCGTAAAACTATCAAGCTGATCTTCCATGAAGTATTTTATTGATTTGGAAGGTTCAATTCAAAATTGTAAGCAAGGAAAACAATTTATTCGTCCTGTGTCAGAAAATTCTCACAAAGGGGGATATTTTATTTTTCTTGATTATTTTCATTTGTGCGGATAGAAAAAGAATACATAAGCTTATTTCTGATTTTAAAAAGTAAGGAAAAATCGTAATCCCCTACCTTTCAGATAGGGTTTCACGGAACGATTGTGCAAAACTATGAGGTTCGCCAATTCGAGAACGTAATATTAGCTATGCCTCTTCTTTTGGCGAAGTGAGGGTTACTAAGGCTCCTCTGACGGCCATTGAGTGTAAATTACAGTAATAGGAAAAGTTTAGTTTCTTAATCGGTACCGAAAATTATTCATCGCTTCAAAGTAACGAGATACGGAAAATTTAGACGTATAGATCTCTCACACTAGATACATTTGTACTTCGCGGAGTGGGGCCAGTTGTAACAACTCCTTCGCCTATTTAAGCTATTGGTGTGTCACCTAATTTCTATTTTCCTAATTTTACATTTTATACGCAATGAACTCGTTGATATATTCTACTAATTGATAAAATTTCGCTTTACATTGAAATATTTGACGTAATTTGAACCCAATTTTAACTGGCTACCAGGTACTGCGTAGGTACATCTTGCCGTGAGTTTTGAGCATGTAGTAGTATGTCATGGAGGCAAACTGGTGGAAGATTCAAGCGATTTCCTTTTATTTATATCGGAAGATAAAAATGCTTGAAATGGAGATGTGAGTTATGCGAAGAGTTAGTGCCTTTTGTCTGAAGGATACATGAAGTAAATTCTGAAAAGAAAAATGGAAATAGTTTTGACTTTGCGGATTCACTGAAGGACCTTCATTGTATGCACGTCTCTCTTAGAACTTCAGCTGGAGTAATGCATTTCTAAAGGGATGGTAGAAATAACCCTCGAATCCACAACTTCGTCGTGGGCAAACACTTGCAGTAGAAACGACACCAAGCCAAAAATTCGATACTTATCGATAATTAAGGGTTAAAGTTTTTAAGGGTTTGGAGAGTTTTCCCATTATTTGATTCACGTGTTCTCGAAAGACGCCTCCTCTCCAATGGAGCGCGTAATTCATCTCCTTTATTTCCCCGGTTCCGAGTAAGAGCCGATATAAATCTTTCCAAGGGGCACCCTCACTTTAGCGCTTCTAATTGCCTCAACCGCTTTTCCCAGGCGCGGTCCATGACGTGGGAGGCAAGTATTAAACGATCCGTTGGAGAGGAATTGGAAATCGGCCACATTGGCGACCATGCATTTTCGTTATCTTAATCCAACAGTCGAAGCTGACTATTGGAGGAAGACTTGGACGTCTGCAAGTTGCATGCCTCGTTTTACCTTGTCGGTGAATTTTGCTTTGCTTCCCGGATGAAACTTGTGCGGACCGTGCGTGTGATATTAGTCATGTTCAAAAGTTGGAAATTACAATCCTCCTTGGAATTTTACCTGAAGTTATTTTCCTTCCAATTTCAACTGTTATATCTTAATTTTCTACTAAGAATTTCCTTCGCAATATCAAGCAATTATTATGTGTCAAAAGGAATTAACTTATTTTTATGACCATTGACATTTCGCAAGTCAGATACATAGTCATTACCGGGACTAACCGTTTCATGTTTCCGTTATCGCAAATGAAGATGTTATCTTTTGCTTGTAGTAAGTAAACAGATTAAATTTACCCAATAAACTCATAGATTTCAAAAAATATAGTTTATTCCGTATGAATCAGCAGTAAAGCATGATTCTTTAATTCTCGGAAAAATCTTATTGCACTTTTAATCGTCAAAATATATTTTCCTTGTGGACCATCAGAAACGTGACTTAATATCTAGTTAGCATTTAGATCTATTTCAAAGAAAATCTTTGTTTGATAACAGAATTTCTGGGAAGGAATCACTTTGTTTGAGAAAAGTGTTTTTACAACTTACTAGAACCTCCAGAAATAAATTTTACATTCCGAGAAGAATCACTCTATAGTATAGTACCTATTTTTATGGTGGGGGAGGGAAAAATGTTCAATCCAAAGAGGAATCCGTATGACTTGTCATTCTTATGCAATTCGTTTGAGATAATATACACTTCCTGCTTAGATCGTTTCCGACGGAAGACCTCGAAGAAATACATGTCAGGTACGTCATCCTCTAGAATATGACGATCTCGGCTCAATGATCAACGGTCCCCCGTTTTATGCTTCCCGTTTTCCATGTCTCCCAGACATTTGTTTTTCTCTGTCCCTCGAATTTATCGTCCTGTACTACGAAGCTTCGGTGAATGGCACGTTTCTCGGAGAAAGACTCGAAGTTTCCGTGGAAATCCGAAAATATCCTATACTTCACTCACTGTGAGAATCGCACGCAGCTGTTCTTTAGGGCGATAACAATTGGAACGTCAGTGTTCGCCCTCTCAGCTCCTTCTCGTCTATGGCAACAGAACGTTCCCCCGAACATCAGATTAAAGGAGAATAGATGTGTTTTTTGGTCGCTCTGCCTCTCGTAGGGCGCCCTTCCTTTCAGATGGAGGACTTTCACGCTTGATTTTTCTCCTTTTCGAATTGGAAAAGGTGGCCCGATGGATGTAAGCAATCTCGAGGACTTTTACGAATTCCCTCCGCTCGGCTTCGTTTATTCACGGCTTTAAGCGATTCTTCCCCATTCCGCGTTTTGCAGTTCAGGTGACTCGCCTTATCCGCTTACTTTCTCGTGAACTTTGTCGGATAAATGAGCACTTCCTGTGTACAAAGCAGTCGTTCGGAATCCCTGTTCGATTATTTTCCTTCCTCTTGTACATTTGCCATGTTCCTTTACGGACGGATAAATGTAAATGTCGCAGTATTTCTATATCGCAGAGTAATTCTATTTCTCGGAATCCGCTGTCTTTACAACCTAATTTTATTCCCTGCAAATCCATAAAATAATCCATTCCTTGTGAAATGTATTTAATTTCTTACGTTTTATCTCCTCTCTTATGTGCCTCTTTCATTGTATTTCCTCGGTCTTCCTCTTCTAATGTTTTATGAACACTATCATCACGATTCCCTTTGCCAGGCGTGCCCAAGCTTTTACCTTGCTAAAGCTTATCCTTTACGGACCTTTTCATTTGCCAAATAGGTTTTACAGAACACTAAAAATGTATGAAACTCAGTTTATTGGCTCTATAAAGTAAAAATTATGGATCGAAAATAGTTTTATTGCTCAATTACAAAGATACAAGTCAATCTCTTAGCGAATTTAACGCTCTAGTTAGCGAATGTCTGTAATAATATAGAGGCTCGCTTTTTAAGGAAAATTTCAACCCATATTTAACTTTCTACTTTAACTATCAAAAGATTGTTTGAAAAACTATGATATCCATTTTTATCGATTATTTTACTTAAATTTCTACTTAATTTTCCGCCTTATCTCTCAAAGATTTGCTTAGGCAACAGTGACATCTAGCATTTTCCTTCTGAATACCGAGAATATGCCCAGTATCATTCTTTACCCTAAAGTATACACATACACGAAAACTTCCGGCATTTACGCTTTCTCCGATTTCCGTAAAGCTCAGTTCACCATCTCCGTAACCTCAATAACTTGGGCTAGTGTTTTCATTGCGAAGTAGCATTTTCTAAGTGTCGATGTCCTCTCATTCTTCTCCCTCCGTAACAGCTTACCCCATCGCAATCCTCTATACACACCACATTTTACAGTGCCTTTTTCGTGATATTTTCTAGTTCCTTTCCTAGTTTGTCCCGATTTCCGTAATCGGAACCCGTCTCACGCCACCATTTAAAGTAACGATATCTACATCGCGTCCTCCCGAACGCTAGAAATGACTGCTGGAATAAAATTATCGCTTTTGTATCCGCTTCCAGTTTTATTCTCCACTCCTTTGATCCTCGAAGACATTCTCTGCAGACTTCAGATTGCGAGTCTGCGGTTTCGTTTTTTTCCCTCTCCGTTTTTGTGTGTTCCGGAATGAGGTGACTGTCTGAGAAAGAAATTGAAGATCGATTTCCCCCTTGTACCACTTACCGAGGAAAGTCTTCGGAGGGTAATTCTGGTCCCAGGGTTTCTTCCCCATACCCCTGCGGTTTATGACGGATCGGGGCGAATGGAGTTCGGCGTTGTTTTATATTTTTTTCGAAGAGCAAAAGTAGGGAAAGGCGTCGATAACCCACATCTCTCCTTTGTTTGAAAACGGGAGTAAGAAGAACCCTTTCGAAGCTACGCCATTCGCTTTTATTGTTCCATAATTCTAGGAGTCTGATAGTGTATTTTTTGCATTAACCGAGCAACTTTTCTCCGCCGCGAAATGTTCCATGCTCACCGCCACGTTTTTGCACGATCCTCGCTGTAGTCTCGGTGCCAATTTGAGGGCTGCTGTAGAATGACTTCCTTTGTCTTTTTTTCCTCTAAGCCAAGGTCACATTTTTTCTCGCTCCTGTATTATTTTGTATTTTATATGGAAGTGTTTTTACTATGCGCAGTGCATGATGATTTCGATTCGGGAAAGAGTATCTTATTTTATGGGTTATTAAATGGTGGTAGGGTAAAAGTTGGATACCGCTAGATTTCCGATGTTTTCACGCATTAGTCAAACATCTGCAATTTCGCAAGCGGATAAAAATTTCCTTGCCGAACCGGAAAAAAAATTAATAGAAGAATTTTCTTATAATTTTTGTGTGTGCGAAGGGAATACAGAAGTTCACTGTGGATAGCTGATGAAAATTGACGTCATAGAATCTTGGGACCTGCTTTCAGTTATGAAATTTCTCAAAATACTTATGATTTCTCTTAAAGTATGACGTATTACGTCGAGGATTATCTATTTGAATATTCCTTCGCCGTTCTTTATAGTCATTTCAATTTCATTGGATTGCATTAAAATAGCGTTTAATAATAGTTAACATCAGTTAATTCGTCTTACTTGACATAAATTCCTTTCAATTCATCAACCGATTCGGTTTCACTTGGAAGATATTTGACAGCGTTCGTCCGTTCAATTTTTACCATTTATAGAGAAGGTAAAATGTAAACATGAATTACAATACCGATATTCTACTTTTGTAGTGATTGATATGGATCTCGTTTAACAGTAACGTTTATTTTACGGAACGAAACGAATTTGTTTGGTTCACTTCTTCGTAAAAGTGTCAGCCGACCGCGCGAGGGCTCTAATTCGTTCAGCACCATTTCTCCCCAAAAACGGTCGAAGAGGTTGTAATTCGAAATATATTTTCCTCCGCAAGCGGAAACGGAACGTATCCCAGCGTTTTATTGCCCCACCCGAAAGCATGTTTGAATTTCCGATCTCATGTATCATCGCGGTAACGACCGTAATGCAAGTCCCCGTAAATTATTCATAAATTTCGCCTTCCGTTCGGCCGTTTATTTCCTTTATTTTCGGCTCGGGAACGTGCGTCCTTCCGCTGAGCTCGAATTAAAATGATTTGGTCGTCCGTAAAGGAGAAGGCTTTTCCTTCTCGGCGATTACTTCCACTTGATACTTCCTAATGGACGAATTCCTTTTTACTGCCGGGTTTTCTGCATGGAGAGAACGTCTTGAGCTCCTTTTTGCCAAAGAAGACGACGCGCCTCTGAAAAAAGGAGTTTCGGAAAGAACAATGGAGTGTCCTATCTTCTTCGTGTTCGTATGACTCACTTTATCCTTATAAGTTTTTCCTCACTATTCCCGTTTATCAATCGCGTCTCTTCTCCTGGAAGCAATGTAACGACAAAATTGTATTGAATATCAGTTAATTAAGAAAGAAGGGACTGATTCGTGACAAATTTTCCTCTTATAATCAATTTAACTAATTATTAATTTGTATCCTCCTCTTTTTTGCGCTGCCCCTTTCTCAATATATGCTGAGTGTTTAATTTTGTTGGTCACCTGAAGATGTAGCTTCGCTACGAAATCATAGTGATTATGTATATATATATATTTTTTGGTGGTTTTGTAATTGTTTTTTATAAATGGAATTTTTTAAACATTACTGATTACTTAGTAATTCCTTCTATTGCCATGTATATCATGACTTTGATTTCTTCGAATATTGGTTCTCGGTCAGCTTGCTACTAAATACACTTCTGTATTCGTTGTACAGATGCCTATGCCCCAAGTTCGGATGTCTTGGTTTCATTAATTTTCACTGAAATCTTCCATTTTGGGATTGGATTTTATTGTACTCAGATTTCAACTTTAAATTCATTAACTTACTAATTTTATTCTCTTATTACTTATATACCTACTCTGTATTCGCGGTTTTGTTTCACCTCTTTTTTGTGTTTTCCCTGACAGTGGGTTTTGCCTTCAAACTTCAGTTATGATCATTTTTCCCTACAAACCCAATCTTTTTGTTGAGCGTTCGCGTTCTTTCTCTCAATTTATCAAATATGTTAACAATTGAGATTAGGCGGAAGATTGGCTAACTTGGGACAAAGCTTGCATATACCAAGAGTAAATTCATTGACTCACTATTCTTAACCTGAGAAAAAGAACTTACGTTTATGTATTTGCATAACTTGATAACCTCCTTTCCGCTTAGAAATCGTGAACGTGAGACGTACTCAAGTTGGTGACAGTAGCTCATCTAAGACTTCTTCTGTATCCGAATCGATTATAATAATTAATTTGGATACTCGTTCATTGTGACGAAACATTATCCCTTTCTCCTTTTGTTTCGGTGTTGTTTTTTATTGTGGTTGATCCCCATCACAGTGCGACCCTTCTTCGAACGCCTTCTGACGAGAGATAAGGTTGGATCGCCAAATTAAACGGGACGTTGCTAAAGTCTTAAAATAGTCGCCAATCTGACGGGTGAATCCCAAATGGGCGATTGGGGCTCTCTCCTTATCGTCTCCTCGACCGGCGCTTGATTCTCTTAGCGAAGCCAATCGGAATCAAGATAGCGGGCGACTCCAATGAGGGAGGAAATGAAGGCCGTAACTCTGGATAAAATGGAGGAGACAGGGGTCGTTGGTTTTAACGAGCGATTCGGAGGAGCCTGCGAGACGCGGAAAACAGCGGTGAATGGGGATGCTGGATCGAGAGATTGGAGCGACAGGTGTGACGAACAGAAAGGCGCGAATTTAAGGAAAGAAAATTGCTGGTTAAGAGAAGGAGAATGGGAAGATGATGGAATGCAAAAGGGAATGACTCGGCTGTACAACGCTGAGTTTCACTTTCTGGCCTGTCTACTTTTTAACTATTGCTGTTTCATATTCGATGGATCTGTCTGCTAAGTACTCTGTCCGAAGGTCGGTTGATACCTCACTTCATATTAAATTAACTACCAGGCTAGTGGAAGGGAATGCTGCTTACTAGGCAGTATGGGGAGTGAGATAGTTTTCCGTTTCTTTATTCACCAGATCAGAGTGCAATAAGCGGAAATGTCCACGTAAGTGAAGAGCAATTACTGTACGAGTTACAGTCAAATTGAAAGTTTATCGTTCCTGACTGCATAGTATATCAGCGTATATTATCAGTATAACAGAGTTTCTGTTTCTCTCACTTTCAAACCTATATTTTGATATATTGTATTCACTATGTGACCAGTACCACCAGTACAGTTAGAACCTTAACTAGTGTCACTGTTCAGCTTCCAAAGCTTCATACCTAGTACTCATCACAGTCATGGTCAAGACTGTGAAAAGTGTGCAAAATGACAAAGGAAAAAAGTTCTATCCATCAGAATAAGGTACAGTGGTACCTCGAGATACGAGTTTAATTCGTTCCAGGACCGAGCTCGTAAGTCAATCAGCTCGTATCTCAAACGAATTTCTCCCATTTAAAATAACTGAATTCGATTTAATCCGTTCCGGCCCTATGAAAAATCCCCAAACCATTGTAAATTCTGAATAAAGATATGTTTTTAAATAAAAAATAAACATGTATAATTAACAAATACATAACAAAATATGAAATAAAGAAATAAAAGAGTTATTTAGCATAATAGTCTTACTTTGGAGACAGACGAGTGCGGCTAACAAAGGTGAACGGCGAGGAGGAGGGAGGGGGGAATTTCAAATGAAAGAAAAAAATTAAAACAATGCACTTAACTTTAAACTTATTTATTTAATTATCAGTTGCTTTTGCCTTCTTGGCTGCACTTTCTGTGCATTCACTCGCAGCTCTTTTCAATAAAAATGTATCCAAAGAACTTTGCTTTTGCCTGCCTTTCAAAATGCTTTGAAAATGTGACAAACAAGTGTCATTAAAAAGCGCTGAAGCACGACCAGTTGCCACTTTTTCTGGGTGTTTCTTTTCAATCAAATGTTTCAGCTTTTCCTACATTGCCAGCATGTCTTTAATTTCACCTGTAGAAATCACTTCCTCCGGCTCTTCCTCCTCCTCACTTGTGCTAATCTCTTCCAAATCCTTCGTGTGTTGCATCAGCTGCAGCTCCTTCAACTCCTCAGTTGAGAGCTCCTCCTCATGTTCTTCGACGAGTTTGTTGACGTCATCCTCATCTAACTCCAGACCCATCGACTTTCCTAGAGATACAATCTCCTCCAACTCTTCTTGCTTTGAGCGAACTTTTGGATGTACGTATCGGCTGCTTTCACGTCCGCACTTGCAGATTCGCCATGCCTCACCACTGAGTGGATGCCAGTTCTCTTCTTAAAATTATCAAACCAGCCATGGCTTGCCTTAAATGCTTCTTCTGATGCCTCTTTAGAAGTTGATGCTTCTTTCTTCACTAAGTCGGCATAAATACTCCGTGCCTTCTCGCATATTACCGTCTCCGTTACTGTATCTCCTGCCAACTCCTCTTTCACCCACACGAGCAGAAGCTTCTCCATTTCCTCGTGGATATTTGTCCTTAATTGGGAAAGAATTGTGGCTCCTTTTGCTGGTGTAGCACTCGTGATGGCATCCTTCTGCTTCAATATCGTACAAATTGTCGATGTACTACGGTCATGGATCTTAGCGAGTTCAATCACTCGTACGCCACGCTCATGTTTTTCTATTATTTCTGTATTTTTTTCCTGGCTTCAAAATATGGGATGTTTTCGGTTACTTTATTTTCCATAACTAGCGGGACACTCCGGAAACACGGCTCGTATCTCGGATTTGGGCTCGTATCTCGAACGAAAATATGGCCCGAGCTCCGGCTCGTATCTCAAAAAACTCGTATGTCAAGCTGCTCGTATCTCGAGGTACCACTGTATTAGGAATATTCTCATGGGTCGAGAATGGCCAAACCCCTTGTTTCACTGACACGAATTCTAAAAATTGAGTTTGCTTATCTCCAAGAAATTTGACCATCGTTACTGATCATCTTTATTAGAAGTAGATGAATATTTCATGACCATAAGTCAAGGACCTTTTGTCTGTAAAGCTAATTGCCCGAAGGTCAGTTTGAACTACAACATTGAACTGCGATAAATACCATACGATCCGAAGCTCGTTGGGAATCGGAGGGGACTTAGCTGCAGTGCTAGGAGATGATAATGCATTTCCAGAGTACTGCACTTCGTCAGAATGACAGACCTTTTTAAAAAACTTTAAAAGAAAACATATAAAACAAGGAATTAATCGAGCTCAAATTTCAGCCACAGACTACAGTTCCATGAAGGTATGACCTAATTATCTTTACTAGGAAATGATGCTAAATGACCGTAGATGTCGACGCACCACAATAAAACAACAACAACAACCATCTACCGTAAGCGATTAAAACAACCGGAGATGGAGTGAGACATACTAGGCAGGACGAGGAGTGAAGTAGTTTGTTCTAAATCAGGCATACATCTCATTTGTTTCTTAAATAAAATATTCTATTAAATGGTAGACTTTTATTTTCACGGGGCGTAAGGATAGGTTTAAATTTTATAGACTTTTCTATTTCTATGTATCTTTTTATAGAGTTTCCTTCTTCCTCGAATACCTTCAACTTCCTGTTTTTACTTCAATATTTCTACAGGAGGATCTACTAACTCGATTCTCTTTATTTACTTGCACCCGGTTGCAGTCCTTTCAGCTTTATATACATATTTCTCGTGTTTAAAGTTCGTTTTCTGCTTCGTATTTTGAGAGTAAACCACCTTCAAGTTTTTCGGTTTCAGTTTAAGTATTTGCACAGGAGAATATCGCTCTTTAGTTAAAATCCTCATGAATACTTAAACTATTATTTATCTCGCAATTATGAATTGAGCCTTCTTTTTGTGAGTAAATTATGAAGAATTTTCCCCATGCCTGGCCGGGAGAAGTACTTTTGAAATAAACATTGAAAACCCCGAGAAGGAAAGAAAGATTTCGGCAATACTCCTATAATAGCGTGCGTAAATCAAATAATATACATAATTGGAGGGAGGGCCAGATTCGTCAAGAAATTTTGTTGTTTAGAAAGTTCCGATGACGACCTTAATTTAACAATCCACGTCTTCTTTAAGTATTATACTAAATATGCTATCATGGTAATGCTTGCTTTGTCTTCATGGTGTAGAGCAAGAGTTTTAATCCTCGTAACCCGTCCACTTACTCGACTAACCTCTTAGCATCCATCAGCACCCAAACCGTTTACTGTAATTAGTTATGTTTCATCTAAAGGAAGTATTAGACTTTTCCATTTTCCAATCACAGAATTTGTATTTACATTTTTCTTTTCTTTAGGAAATAATTAAGGGAGAAAAGAAAATTATTTTGATCGCCATCAGCAAGAGAAATAAGTTGTACTTTATTTGGTTTCTTGTGCCAACCCAACGGCTAACCGAAATAGCAGGAATACCTTGATTGACCCAGTAGTGTACTAACAACTCCATTTGAGACTTCGCGAATAAAAAAATTCCTGTCACAATCCAGTGATTAAATCACGTATGCCCTTTATATAAATTACTATTTGACAAAAAGCGCATTCATTCAAGCGAAGAGAGTACTCAGTATGTTCACCACATCCGTTCGTTGGAATTTTTTTCAAATGACGCAATGTTGGCTCCTCGTGGTCATGCAATAGTTCCCGTTTCGCTGTGGCGTCCTCTACGAATGCATTCCCGCAGACTCCACTTCGTCTGAGCGATAGCAATTAAGGGCTTAGCCAGTCTGCAAGTCCCCCGCTAATCCTTCGCCGTCCTCCGCAGAACGAGAGTTGCGAGACGTACGTAATTGTATGTGACGTCGTCATCGCCGTTGGAGGCTGTAGGCTGTGAAGTGTTAAGTCTCGCCTATTTAGGCGGACGACACGTGTGTCAATGAAACGAGATTTTGTGGATAGAAAAACATCCCTAGAGGTGATAAAATTAATTCCTATGGTTATAGTTGAAGATTAATTTAAGAGTGTAAATTAATAAAACATAATCAACATGCACTGTGTATGAAGTTTACCGCCTTATATCTCGTCTTGTATTGACATCTTCTGTTGTCCAGAAGGATGGAATAACCAGAATATGTCTACTCAATGACAAAACCGGTCGTTGTCATAAACTTTATGGGGAATATACTCAGTGCTTTTTCTTTGGAAATGAGTATACACATTAGCAATAATAGAGAGCGAAAGTAGCCGGTCCAATCTGAATGCCCGGATCATCACGTTCTCTCATATTGTGTCAACAACTAAGGAGACTGTCAGGTATTCCCACTCCTCCCACTCCCACTCCTCTCTTATAGGGCAACATCTTATTTGACTTATCACCGGGAAGAGAATTACCGTCGCTTTTCGAGTTTTTTCCTCCCACCCAGCGATCGATTTTTCCGTCATGCGAAACGTATCGGGAATTTTATCCGTATTTCGAGCTTTGTATTCCCCGTATCGCGCGGCGTGTGTATTGAACCGCGTTACTCCCTTTTCGCCAATTATTTCCCGGCGTTTCCGCTGGAATCCTGCAGCTATTTCGGTCGAGAAAATTCGCTCAGCGCCGCCAAGTTATCGGTCGCTGATCGTTCCTCAGTGGGTAATAATCTGGAATGCGTTGGTGCGTAGAATGTTAATAAACGTCCCTCTGAATTCTTTGGCTTCCTCAGACATTCTAGCTCGGCATACGTTTCAATCAAAGCGATGCAAGACTTTCACATGGAAAACCGCGTAACTGGATCGAATTTCCTTGCTGATGGGTATTAGACGTATTATTGCGAGTGAATTGATTTTGTGTCCTTTCACAGCCTTAGGCCGAAGCCACACGATGCATTATGGTCTTCCAGTGAAGTAAATGACGTTATTGGCAAGCGTCGGAAATTAATACAATGTAAGATGTGAAGAGAAAACTTGCTTTAGATGAGCCAGTTGGCAATCCTCTAGAAGTAGCGGTAGCGGAAAGTTTTTTATCCAGTTTTTGTCTTTTGTTGGGAAAATTTCTGAAAAGAAATAAACAGCAGATGTTTATTTATTTGAACAATAAACTAATTGAGTATATTTATTGACATGTAACATTCGTAATAAATTCAGATATTGCACTGAAGTGAATATATATCTCGTCTGATAAAAAAACAGTGCTTCAGTAAAATAAATTACTAATTACATATGCCAATGTCACATTATTAATATTACAATTATGTACTCAATATTACAAAATAAATATAAATATGCATACATTTGTATTTACATACTTTCATAAAAATATTTTCTACGGTTAATTCAGTTGAGTATTATTAAAATTATTAAATTTACATTTCGAACTCTAAAGGGATACGTAGGAATCACTGATCTTGAAGGGCATGCAGCTTGAACTTTGGGAGGTTAACTTTAAAAATGCATTTAGGAATCAAGCTAGAAAGAACGTAGTGGTGCAAGGAATGAAATTGCAACACAGATGTTTACGAATTAGAAATTAGAAAACTCTTCTTAGAGTTCGTTACATACGTTGGCACCGGCTCTTGAAACGACGTTCGATGCCAATTCAGAATCGGAATTACATTTCTATAGTTATGCTATCATTTTCAGAGGCAGAATAAGACGGGCCTAGATGTTCCGGTATTTACTTAAGTAGCAAGTGCTGAAAAATGCGTCAATGGGAAAATTTTCAAATCTCTAACTATGAAGACTAATAGAGGAGAATTTTACGGGACTTTTCCATTGTGGGTTTGTTCAGAGAACTCTCCAAATAATGTTCATATATAATAAAAATTTAAGTATGCGGATTTGTAAGTAGGCTCTTGGGACTAGCGTATTGGGAGAAAATCCACCCGGCTTATTATCCCTCATCTTCCGACGGACATCCGTTGTGGTCTTTATTGCCCTATCTCCCGACATCCTGTTGGTTGAGGGAGTATCTCGGGGGTATAAATGAGGTCTTTAAAACGTTATGAAACGATTGAGACTGTACGAGCAAAATAATGAAATGTTTTATTCTACTTTGCGCATTAGCAGTTTATTCGCATCGCATCTATTTCTCGGTCATTCCACTTCCCGTATTTCCCGATTCACTATCGTGAACATATTTCTTTGTTATAAAAATTGATATGTTCTTTAATTCGTTGAAAGTACGCTCTTTGAAAATGTATTTTGTCCGTAAATTGATTTTATCTATTAAAATAAACTTTTTAGATCAGAATAATCCTCTCTTCTTCTCATCTTTTCCTTTTTTAAAGTTTTACTTTGTAAATTTTCTTGCACCCTTGTACATCACTGCCTAATTTTCTATAAAGATGCTGTAGCCTATCTCATCAGCTCATCTTTTCTTTCCAAGCAAGGGAATAGGTATTTTAAATAAAATTTTGTAATACATGCAAGACGGAAATCTCGGTATGTAAGATAAGGCATATAAACCAATCTATTCTGTTGGAGAAGAACTATTAAGGACCTTTTGTCTGGAGTGTTACTTGGATACGATTCAAACAGTGAAGTGGTTGGAATTCAAAGATAATTATCGAATTGAAAAATCTCCCCAGGAAATTATGCATTTTGCTTCGTTGACTGTTGACGACATGGTAGTTAATGCGATTAATATTTATGCAAGTAGGTTAGTAGCATGGAGGACTTGTCCTGTCTCTTTTAGATGAGCTAGCTCGGAAAAAATGTAGACTGAAACCCGTTTGTGTCATCTTGTTTTTTTAGAGACAGTAGGACAATTTGGGTTTTTTGCTTCGTTATCAATATACCTCTTGGATGTTTTTTTTAAATGTTCTAATCTCATCTACGTTCTTGATTGAGGCTATTACTACTATGATCTAATCAACCATGACTTTTTATTTATCAACTGCTCATGTATCTTGCCTCATCAAACTTCTCTTATTTTCCTTTTTTAAATGACTCAGAGTACCTCTGACAAATTTTCAATTTTATATTTTTCTTTAGAAACAGCTTCCTTGTGGCGATGAATTCCTCCCATTAATTCCTTCCACTTAACCCATCGTCATAGCTTATAGAAAGATTAAACTAAACAGATGGTATTATAAAAAAATGAGAACATTTGTGGAGGTAAGAAACGTAAGATATTCTTAGGAAAAAGTATGCATTCGCTGCAGGAAAACACCCACGAAGAAGGTAAGTGTAAAATACCTGCGCCAACATACCAATAGTAATTACTAAAGGATGAGAATAATAATTCAAAATATATAACAGCTATATCGACATCAGCACCATCTATGCGAAAAATCAATAATCTCAGTCAATAGTCAAGTTAACATTTCAATAATCGGTATCAACATTCGTGATATCACAAAAAAGATAAAAAATGTACATAGATATGCATCAATACGGTACAATAATTGACAGATATATACATAGTATAAGAACATAATCGATATGATAATTATAGGTAACCGGTTTATCTATCGTGGTAGCATTTTCATTTAGTTTTCGACTTCGCCCAGTTTCGCCAATTATCGGTGATTTCATTTTAAACCGCGGGCGTGGTTTCCTTCTTACAGCTAGTCATTTCATTCTGTCGGCTAATTCCTTCTTTCCATCAATTCATTAACGTCGTAAATGGATTGGGTTAGTAGTCTCCTCTTTGGAATTTAATTCTATTTTTTTACAGGAATGAATTATAACTCTTAGTCACTCCAGGAGCAGCAATGCCATTCAATAGTCATAGCACCAGACTCAAGAGTAGCAGTGTGTTTCTTCCGGAATTGATTCGCGTTTACTTCGGAAGGCAACCTTCGTTAAAATTAACTCCAACACCATTCCAATTACTCTTTCTCAAGTTCAATTTAATCTTCGAGGCCGTAATCGGTCCTTCCGCAGTCTCTTTCCGTTTTTAGTCCCAAATTCGACTGCGGCTCATCAGATATTCCGTGGAAATCGAGCGTTATCCCCAAACGTGCTTCAAAACTTTGGCGAGGGATTCCCGTCGATGGCATTTGAGGCTAAAAGGGATAGTGCGTTTTGGTGTCGGAGCCATTTATGCATGAATCGCGAAAAAGGACGGAAAGAAGTTTCGCCGATCAGGAAGAGAGGCGAGGATCGATAATGATTCTGCATTACCATTTCGGAGCTGGGATTCGAATCTCAGCGTTTAATTGGATGGTACCGAAGTCGGAGATTCTTGGAAGGAAATCGGAGGAAACTCTGGTTGATTCGCAATTAGCCGCATTCCTGGAGATGGTTTCCATTCTTAAGTCTACTTATTGTTTAATGAGTATAGCTGTAAGGTATTCAGCCCCGAGGATAGTTCCATCTTTAACCTCTCTATCATTAGCTACCAAAAGTATTGTAGAAGGTTGCCCTTACCTGTCTCACTTAGCTTTAATGCTAATTGTTTTTAAAATTTTATGTAATGCTGCACAATCGTCCTTTGATTAGGAATTTTTCATTTAGTAATCATTGATATAAATAAATTACATCACTTGGTATCACTCGAATTTAAATACTCAATATAAGGAAAGGGTAAAGGGTAAATTGCACTTAAGGGCGTGCACCCAGGAAAAATGCCAAGGAAAAACGGACTTGAAAAAAATCTGACTAGGCCGGGAATCGAACCCAGGATCTTCCTCTATCCGGGAGGCTGCCCTTGCACACAAAGTTCCCAAAACGGCTTGTTGAAATGTTTTGTCTTTATAGCCTAGTGGTTAAGGCAGCCTCTCGGATAGAGGAAGATCCCAGGTTCGATTCCCGGCCTAGTCAGACTTTTTTCAAGTCCGTTTCAATCAATTCAATTCAATCGTTCCTTAAAGCACATTACATTTAATTACTCCTAAGCGTTATTAATTTTGCCGTTTCAGATTTCGACAGCTTGTTACAAATTTGGACAGCTTAAAAATCGAAGTGCTTCGTAGATTCATTTAATTTATTTAGCATTTTATTCTTTTCATTCTTATTGTTTTCTAAACAGTTGCCTTTTTCAGCTTCTGTACTCTAGAGAGATTAAAACATGAAAGAATATCCTTCCTAGGAATAGATTACAGATTACTTCCAAAAGACCAATTTCATTATTTATAAACAATATGTGATGTTTCTTGATTACTTCCTAGTTTAGGAAAGAAGCTTTCAAGGCATTCTTTTGTATGTTTAATTTTCGGTGTCTATTGCACACAATTTCATGTTTTACGATTGATAAGAGATCTACTACCTGCAATGTGATGCATTAGTTTTTGTTAATGTATAAAATATATGTCAAAACAGTAAAAAGACTTAATAATGAGATTTTAACTTGACAGACAATTTTTTAATCTTTTATTTCCTCTTTTCAGATCAAAATACGAAGAAAGATGACCTGCTCTCAGCTCCTTTTGGTAAGTGACAGTTTTTTTGCTAATACATTTCCGTTCTCATTACTTTTTGATTCTGCGAAGTAATTAAGAGATGTCATCTCCATAAGAATCCTGTATCTCAGAGCTTTTTGCGTTTACCTGGAGAAACTCTTGTTTCAACGCATAATTTATTTTTTAACATTCCTTATACTAGTTATCGTAAATTATATAAATTAAATGTTTTAGCTTTCGAGTGTACACAAATGTTTTCGGAAATATTAAAACTGGTTTCATTTCATTAAGTCGAAGTCGCTTCGTGTGATGCAAAGTTTTACTTGGTATATCTTAGTTAGGAAATTCTATTCCCTCTCTTGTTACTGAAATTTTCCTTTCAAACCTAAAACTGTTCAAATTTTTTCATATATTTATTATATCATTCGAATTTTGTTACAAACTTCCTATTAATTATTTGTTTGACGTTGATTGTGATGAGAGGAAGAAATTCTGAACTCTGCAGTGTATATAATCAATGTGAGATAGTCGGACTTGGTCGAACGCCTTGTAAAATGTTTCAAGTTGCCAAATGTTGGTATTTAAATCGTTCCTCGCTTCCTGCTGCATATTTAATCGTGAAAAACGTAAATGATATTTGAACCGTCCGTTAATCTAGATAACTGTATATATATTATATCAATTTCAGCATCCCTCCAATCAATTATACGATGTATCTAAGTATGATTAAAAATCGCTAGAAAAGCTCAATTTCCTTTGAATGCAACATTCTAGTATTTTACAAAATAAATAAGTCGATTTTCATCCCCTTTTATAAAAATATGATTTATTTAGTAATAATACAGATGTAATTCAGGATCGTTATTTGTAGATGTATTCACCAAAAAGTAAATTGGAATATCTTTTTTGTTGAATATCTCAATCCGATCGTTTGCTTTAACTTTCTAGCAGTTTACTTGAGTTAAACTTTATGCGGCTCGATTCCAAATTAAATTGACCGTATCAATACCCACGATTAACGAAGTTTGATCCTGGCATGCCTTTCATAAGAAAATGGAATTAACTAAGTGTCCATTCATAATGTCATCAACAGTTACGTAACTTCTGCTGCTAAATTGACCCTGGAAATACTTATGAAATTTAAATTCTTTCACGTTTTCAGTAAATGAATGTACCATTCATTTAGACGAGGTTACACCTGACTTCCATTCCTGTATCTCATCTGTCAGTATATGTTTCGTATTAGCAAGAAAAAATTATAAATAAATATTCGCGGTACAAAGTAGAAGAAAAACTTCGACCGAACTTGGGATTTAACCCGAATAAACGGATATCAACTATAGCTGTACCAAATTAGAGGGATTTCTTCTTATAAAAATATTCCTTAATACTGCATCTTCGAGAAATCCTCTTTATTAAATATTTTGGTCCTAGGCCATCTGAAACGCACGAAACAACTAAAACTTTCGTGCCGTTCACTGCGGAAGCATATAATGAGAGAAGATAGAAAAATGGCGAAAATAATTGGCGAGACTCTCTATAAGTGCATGGATTAAAGAAGCCTCTCGTGCCATAATTGTTAGAGATTGTTGAGCGAAACGTAGTCCGAGACCTGGAAATCATAAAGCGTCTGGGGGCCGCAGCTCTCGAGACTGGGGCAGATCGTCGCATAATGGACTCGAGGATGGAACGGCGGCTCGCTTTGGGATCGCGCCTTTTTCTTCTTTTTCTTGTGGGAAAGAAGGAGTTGTGCGAGCCAAAGGCAGAAAAAGGAATAGTTGCGTCAGGGACGATCCCTAATGGCGAGAGGAATGCATTCGCCCCAATTTGCATGACGCACCACGCAGCGCGCGCCCGGCGCCGCTCATTTCCTCCATCTTTTATTTCCGTCTCGACTCTTTCCGACTGTTATATTTGGCGTTTGTCGCGCTAAACTTCGTGGTGATTTCATCAAGTCACAAGCATCGTTCGGAAGTTTCTCTCGCGAGGCAAAAATGAGTCTCCTAATTCGTAGTGGGGCTGTCTTTGATCTTTCTCCATCGTTTTTCTCGTTTGATTTGTTGCAGTAATTTTCAAAGAGTGTTACAAATTCCAGTAAATGCGCTAAACGATAAAGAAGGGAGTTTTGGATGTACGTAAATTAACGTAAGTTAAGCGAATGTAATGAGGTTTACTAAGATAAATTAGGCTAAGTCGATGAATATGGTGGATAGAAAAAATATAGTTGGTGTACAAATTCTCTTAAGGCGTAGTACTGGTTCTTGGGATGGAAAATACATATATGAGGCTCGTAAAAGAAAAGCATTGGCCAAGGAAGCATTCATAAAGCGAAGGGAATTGATGACTAGAGGAGTCGATAAAGGGATCAGAAAATGATTTTTAAAATTCTTAATGTGGAGTGTTTTACTATAAGAGTGTGAAACATGTACCTTAATAAATGAGGAAGTCAAACGTTTCTAGATATTTGGGAAGTGGGAGTGGCGAAGAATGAAATAAGTAAGTTGGGTTGATAAAAAACAAAGATGGAGCTGCTAGAGATAGTTGAGGAGGATAGGGTTGATTAGGGATAGGATTGCTATCATTGGTTGTTCCTCTGTTCTCTGCTATTACCTCTGTTCTTGATAAATTCACATCGAATTCTTATAAACAATTTATGACTTAGCTAGAAAGGTAAGCTGCAAAATTATTTGAAAATTCATTTACAGATGTGAATAGCATCTGTTGTTTACGAGGCAAAACTTTTCTGTAACAGATCGGCTTGTAACAGATCGTATCAACGATCATTTTGCTGCGATAAATGACTATAACAAATTTGTAGGAGATTTTTATCTCCATTTTTGTTAGAGATGTAGCTAGCAGCGAAAATGGTTCGTAACGAAATTTTCGCTCCTATCTTCAGTAAGGAACCTCCCTAAACTCCCTGGATGGAATCTCGAAAGACTTGATGTTTCAAAAAAGCGGAAGAGGCCATTCTCTCAAATTCACTCGATCTACGCAAATTTTTCTCTCGAGATAAAAGATTTCCTCGTCGTTCCCCGAAAATGAGTTCCCTCTCCGAGCGGAGAGTACCTCGCCTTCGCGGTTCCTCATGATCTCTCACGTCTACTGGGAAATGAGTCGGCTTCTCCGCGATTTTAGTTCCTTCTTTTTCAGCTGCAACAGCGACGCGAATGCTCTCTTTTCCACCGCATCTCTCATGCTCTCCTTTGTGATCTCCTTAGCTGATTGCTCCTCTTTAAAAGATCCCTGGATCTCCGCGAAAACGTTTCCATTCCCTCCCACATTTCGGGTTTTCATAATTCCTGGGGAAGATCGATTTCCCAGCGCCCGGAAGAGTGTAGGAATACGTCGCGAGGGTTATGCATCCAACTGCTGTTCCTCCAGGTCAATCCTTTCCGATCCTTGTTTGATCCGCAGTGAATTTACTTTAAACAGCAAACGAAGCTCACGCTTAGATTCGCGTGGTGCTAAACTAGTCGTTCACATGTTCCAGATTTAGTTCCTATTTAAACCAGCGGAGGATGTATGTAAGTCGGAATTATTTGAACGTGTGTTCCGATGTTGGTGAAATTTAAAAAATCCCAGGTAAGGTCTGAAAATCTCTAAAACACGGACCTTGAGCAAGGTAAACGTGCAAAATTGAACGCTTCTCAGGAATTTTAGTGATTCGAGAACTCTTCTAAGCTAGTGCACACAGTGGCTCTGTCCCTGAAGGTTGTGATTTTTCTAGTGTCTCCTTATAGATTCAGCTATTCAACTAGGTTATTGCGTTTTGGTAATATACAAACGGTAAAAAATACTTTTGATTATAGCTCTTTATGCACCTCATTAATGTAAGTAGACCGAAACTCAAGTGTGCTTCATTTCTGGACGTATATTTACACAACAGTTATCCGTTTTGTTTTTTATACGCTGAAAACTGACCTCGACGTATGATTAACAGTTTCTTAGTGTAAATTTTGGGTTTTTGTCGAACCACAGTAATTAAAATATTAATAATTCCCTTATAAAGTAAATGTTCAATGCAACGCATCGCTTATTGAGTTTTGATTTAAATATCACTCCACTTAAGCCTTTACCGGCCGTGGTGGCCGAGTGGTTAGCGTACTCGCAGGTTATCGCTCCAAATCTACGGTCCCTTGGTTCGAATCCCGGTTAATCGGATTTTTCTGGCTAGGGAATGGATGTGTGTCTTTGTAAATGGTAATAATTATTAAAATGGATGTAATTGGGATATTCCTGTTTCCATTAGAGAAATTATTATTATTTACCTCACGCCAAAGGCAAATTGTAGAGTATCAATATATATGTAGATCTAGTAATTGCCGCTTCATGAAGTCGCATAAAGATTCGTCTAAGGGCTCCTCCACGTTTACATTTTCATGCTAATCAATGCTATCTCTTATTTGTTCGCGAGGCGTACTGCCAACGTCAATTTTCCAAGTAATCAGCATACGTACGAGCAAACATTTCCCAGTGAACGAAACGTTTACTTTCGTCCATTTCCCGGTAAATCCTCGCTCCGCATCTCGTGACACCATTTTGAAATCTTCATCCTCGCATCCGTGGGGAAGCGCAAATAGAGGAAGAGAAATTATCATAACGCGGCAGTTCGTCCTTCTCCTCGAAAATTAAATTGGATCCAAGTTTTTGAAGCCGTCTGTTTATCCGGCAGTCCCCGAAGGAAATAGCTGAGTGAGGGGGGGGGGGGACGTCTTTGGTGACGAAGATGACGTCCTCTCACAAGATCAAGAGAGAGAAAGGTGAAAGGGAAAGGGGGGTTTGCTGAAGAGAAGGATCGGTCTCAATAGAAAACCCCACATTGAGTTTCTCCCGTCTCCGTTCGCCAGATGGATGGAGTTCATTTCAAAAGGATATTTTTTCCCCGCTCAGCCTGCTTCCCATCTCCCGTCAACACTGCTCCCTCGCGTAGCGGCGGATCGCCCCGCAGGCCGTTGGGGAGGAAAGAGGGTGAAAACGGAGAGGTGTAGGGGAACAGGTTTCTGACGATCGCATGTGAATATTTCGTGCAGAAAGAGGCGGATGTCTATTTGGCAGAGGGGGACTCGCTCCGTTGCTTCGGATATCTCTTCCCATTCCGCCACAAAATTATTTTCTCTTTTTTCGATGTTTTTCGTCAACCAGCCTGTCTCTCCATTAGGTATAGAACGTTAATCCGAAGCTGCACGACTTTATTTTTTCTTTGGCTCGTTTCCCAGAGTCTTCAGTGTTATTGTCCAGGGCGATATTATTACGTTAACTTGCCGAGGGACTTCGTCTTAACGGATCTGTCGCGGAATTGATAAATCGTCTCAATTTTTCAAGGTCCTCGAGCAAAGATTTGTTTTATTTAAGTATATTTGAAGTTTCGTTTATAATTATGATAAATAGTTGTTTTAGACTGAGATTTTGTGAATAAGAAACTCGTTAATTATTAGATCTAATTTAATCGCGATGAAATTTCGATTAAATGTATAAATACTGAATTATTATTGCCAAGGAAGGATAGGCATGAAAAAAGGTCCGACGGAACCGGAAAACGAACCTGGGTCTCCCGATTGCCGGTCAGGTACTCTGTCCGTTGTGCAAAATAAACTTTAACAATTTTACTTTTCCTTATTTTTTATCTATTTATGATTTTTAGTGCTTTTAAATGTATTTGACTGATTCTATTTTCCAACAGTACACACATTGCATATATTTTTGTCAGTTTTGTCAAATATTGACGTAAATAACTTAACGGTTGAGGCGCCTTAAACCAATACTACTACTAATTTTCCTTGAATTATTATTGATTAAATTTAGTATAAAATCTGATAAATTATAACACGCTCCTAAAAACATCTAAAACAGGTGGGTAAGAAACAAAACCCTTAATGTTCCACCAAGATCCACTTTGTAA
The DNA here is from genome assembly GCA_947579665.1 of Sympetrum striolatum. NCBI lineage: Eukaryota > Metazoa > Arthropoda > Insecta > Odonata > Libellulidae > Sympetrum > Sympetrum striolatum. Next base: position 18,580,767 of record OX388341.1, read on the forward strand.
GTTTTTTCTTCTTAACCATCACCGTTACGGCGTTCCGCGAAGTACAGCCATCGCACATTAATTAATTTTAAAAGAACTGTTAAACTAGTTTATCTTGGCTTGATGGAAATCCTTTTTTTTTTTCATTCATTTAGATTTTAAGTATGAAGTCAGTCCTGCACCTTGTTCAAACGGTGATGTCTCCTCCTTAAATCAGTCTTCCTCGATTCTTCCTCTTCATATATTACTCTCTTCATTTTCAGTTTATTGCTTCAGTTTTCCTCATACACAGACTTTTTCTACTTATAAAAACGCTCCTTTTTCCTCATCACTGTTATAACTTACTTCATATAACCTTCCTCTTTTTTGCCCCATTAACCTTTTTCAAGGTTTCCCCCTCGTTCCTCCTTACGGAAAATTTCATCTGCGAATGTCGCTTTTTCATCTCAGTCCTTTTTTTCCCTTAGGTTCTCCTGGGATTTTAGATTTAGTCTTCGTTGGGACGTTAGATTTATGCAGTGAAATAATTTACGAGAAAAATGACCACGAAATTAAATTAGGACACAATATGAATACTTGAATGCTGCAATTGATAAAATGATAATCATTATCTGCTTCTACTCTTTATTCACCTGGATTAGAACCTAAAGAGCTTGTTTTAACCGTAGAAATAAGTCTTTAAGCTAAAATTTACAACAAAAGTGCGTCATATTCAATAAAATTACTTTGAAGTTTGTAAGCTATCAAAGGAAACCCTTAACCCAATAACTCTAGCCCAGAATAGAGAGAGGAGATACTAGGGAAAATAGAGATAGAAAAGATAGCCAGCTACTCGCACCATTAATTAATATTGTTCGTGCATTGAATAGATGAATTATGATGAGCAGAAACATCATTTGATATATAGTAGAAAGAAGTAGCTGTTTCGACGAGAGACTGATTTACATAGTCTTTAGTACTCTCTATTATAGATTGGATAGAAGGGGATATGTAGGTCACAACCGAGCGAAGATGTTTTGCTTAATGCATCGCAAACTTGCTGAAAGACTCGAAATCACCCATGTGAAAAATCAAAGCAAATTTTATGCCAATTTTTTGTAAGGTGACGGCTTTCATTTGAGGCGAAACTTGTAGAATTAGGAATAATTGTTACCGTAAGTATTGCCATTAATATAAAAATTGGTCTTATTTAATTAGTAATCTCTGATACATAACTCCTCTTTTTTCTATTACGCCATTATCATTTGAAGATCTACCGAAATAGGTAATTTAAATGGAAAAGAGCAATACCTACTTTCATTTGAGAACAAAGACAGCATATTAGAAATGAACATTAGAAAAACCTCATGTGTTTTAGTAGCCCTGGAGGCTTACATCGCGTGTTTATCTATTCCGTTCCAAATCCTTTCTCCTTCTCTGTACCCGCAATGTTTAAATTCTTTATTTTCTGTTTTTATTTTGCAATTTTTATGATTCATTCTTCTGTACGCTCGTAAGCTATAGTTATGAATCACATTGAAGTTTATAGTTCAGCTTTCCGCTGCTCACCGTAAAAATTCTAGCGAGCTGAATTTGCTCTCTCTCTGTTTGTATTAGTGTACTTCGGCGGAGCGATAAAATCTGCTTCAATGGCGCAGCCTCACCTGTTTCCTCCTTTCTTATCGCCATTTCACAGCTGATCTCGAGCCACGCCATCCTTTCGCTCTTCCCATAGCTCATTCCTCCATTCCCTCCAAATCTCTTTTACTTATCCGCAAAAGCTTTGTATCTCTTCTCTCCCATAGTCTGGGAGCCACCTCCGCGTGAATCCGATCTTCATTTTGGCATATCTTCCTCCCATTCTTTCCGCCGACTTCGAAAGGAACGGATAGAGGCGAGTGAACAGGCCCCATCACATAGATAACTTGTCTGCGCCATACAGAGGCTTGTAACTGCGTTATAAATTCGTGGCATGATGCTGCACAGCCGCTTCGGTGCTATAAAATCACCATCTCAGTCCCCATTCTCGATTAGAAAGAAATAGGGCGAGAAAATCGCTATGAACTTCAATTACATCTGGGTACCAAGTGATGAAACAAATAGTTCTGAAATGCTATTATTCCGAGAGTTGCATTATGGTAAATTTTTAATAATAGTTTTTGAATTAAATTTTCTGTGTTACGTTTTTTTTTCTTTTTTGAATTGTTCATTATGAAACTAAAATTTTTAATTTCTTGAAATATTGTATCTAAAATTATTTACCCTTGAAGGATTTTTGTAATGTTACAAAATTCACTAATTATAAGGTAAAGTACTAAGAAAAATTTCTTACTCGGGAGTTCCATTCACTCTTGACTTACAAGAAGAGTCCCAAGAAATCCTGACAAATCAAGGTTAAATATCGGTATATTATAGGCTGCTTAAATCAAAATATCAGACTGATGTTACTAATTAGACGTATTATCTTGAACTTAAACAAATTTTGAAAGGCGTCTATTTATATCACCTCCACTGACCATTCTAATCGATTCATTCATAAATAACTTATTATTTATTTATTTGGGAAAGTTTATAAATTATTTTTTGGTATCAATAAAGAGTTTGAATAAAACCAGTAAAGGTAAGGAAAATATCAGTAGAATATCCGCGAGAATTTAATAGGATTTTATTCATAACCAAAAGGTATATATGCGGTGAACCACTTGAATTATCATAAATCTCAAAAGGAATTATTTGAGAAACCGATCGGGATTGTACTATACACTACTAGGAACCTATAAGAGTAAATTAAACCAATATACATAGGTCTTTGTCGGTTTCCTTTGCAGTGGAACCGATCGGTTTCTACTAGAATATTTTCGTAGGAAACAAATAGAGATTTCCAGCAGGGAAGCCGTCACTGAATTACTTCAGTAAAACCCCTTTCCTATCTTGACTTGAGTTATCTTTATTAGCTGGAGATAGACAGTGAAGAAATCAGTGTAGTCGCCTCACATCGCAGTGAATTCAACCGTTTAATTGACATGGCTAATTTCAGAATTGTCTCAACCCATGTAATAAACCGCAGCGAAAATTGACAATGTCGGTGCTTCTCACTGAGCAATGCGTCAATGCTACTTGCTCAGTCATGCGTGGCGTCGGTCAATCGAGGTAGAGCCGTAAATAGAAGGTGACGAAATGGAGAGGAAAAAGAGGGAGACAGCGATAAGGCTTCGGGAAGAGAGCCGCGGCAAAAGATAAGGCGAGGAAGCGAGGGGAATGATCAGGAGCTGAAAAGCCGGGGAATCGACTCGAGGGGTGTGAGAGGAAAAAGGAGGGGCGGGGGATTGAAAAAACCTCTTTCCGAAGTTGGCGTTTGCATTATCAGCCCAGGAACCGCGAAATTTTTCCGCCCTTCTCCCATCGCCTCTCTCCTCCATCTCCTCAGTTTAACCGTTCGCATTCAATTTAACGTCGTCAAATCGGCGCGGATTATTGCCGGTCGATTGTTCCAGGGAATTCCAATGAATATTATCGATCGTTATTTCGTTACTTTTTTCGGAGGCTTTTCTTTTCCGCGCGGAGCAGTCATCTCGTCATCTCTGCAGGACGTGGCGCACCGTCTCCCCTCCCGGTCTTCCTCCGTTCATTGTCTTTTCGATGGCTTGATTAGAGACGGATTAAAAGTGATTAATAGGCGGCAGCGAGGATTTTCCGCTCTCAGATCGTGGCTTTGATGCCGTATCGGATCGCTCCCGAAGTAATCACGTTTTGGAATCAATTGGCGGAGTTCAATAATGAGAATTTTTCATCACGAGGAAGTAGCGTGCTCCGTATCCTCGCGGTGTCTTAATGAAAAATTTCGAGGATGGTGCGGTTCTGGATCTCGATTTTTTAGAATAATAGCAGAAAGTTACGTAATACAAAAATTACAGCCATACGTATTGGCGAGGAAAGATATGTTAATGAATTATATGTTAAAGAAATCTCCAAAAGCCGTCTTTGTCAGTGCTCTTTACCACGCCGATTCTTATAAGGTCATAAAATCCGAGCATTTCGTTGTTTAAACATTCGTCAGCCGTGATCAAAAGAATAACTTCAAAAGCTAGAAAACTTGTAAGTGGATCTTCTCGTCAGCTGCATTAAAATGACCCGATACATGCATAAGTAGATTCTATTAAATTCAGTAACCACTCAGAGTTTCCCACTTAGCTTTTTTAGGTAGCGAGTCAACTCTAAATGTGATTGTCAGAGATGAAATCGCGTTCGATCCAATGGAAAACCAAATTTGGCAAAAGGAAGGACAGCCGATCGTAAATATTAGTGCCCAAGGTACTCTGCTAGTGGCTGTAGACTATTGAGTATGATGATAGTGGTGAGTCTCTCATTAAAATTGAGGGTAGCCAGATTTTCATGTTATTAAGTATATGTAAAATGATAAAATATGGTCAATGCTTTATTATTAGAAATGATCCTTATCTTCAATGGAACTAGTGTATTATATTTTTGTTCACATCTTGGGAATTAACTTATTCTTGAAAATATGACTCGTTTTGTAAATGAAATATACTCATTCCCTTTGTAATGAAATATGTTAAGTAGTTATTTTAGATAGTTTGCCATTTTCCTCCCTCCCTGAACCATTAAAGTTTGTGCATTGTCATTCTTGAATCTCAAAACTCTCAGAGATAATATTTAATTCATTATCTTTCGAATTGTTCCAGGTTCGACAAAAGGTAATTTAGAAAGACCTTCATAAGAGATTAATATCATATTTTTTTATCAACCCCATAAACTAATTCTTCCGCGAAAATGAATCGTGGAAAATGATCTCCCAACCCAAACCAACTCGAACTCTTTCTAGAAACACCATTTAGAAAATTATTTGTTGGATGAAAAGTCTTTGGTGTGATGCCGCCGAGTGGAAACTCTTAGTGGGCGAAATGTCTCTAGTGTGAAACGTCCGAACACCGAGGACCTGTCTACACACCACCATTTTATCCTCCGGCACTCCTGGAGACGTAAAAATGCAACCGCCTTGGAATCCTTAAAATAGGAATTGATTCGATGCGGCTTAATTCCGAAATTCAATCGCCGCATCTTTTAGAGAGCTCTGACCTCTATAAGTTTGCTCCAAGTTGGTTCACATCGCTCGTCTCCCGCCTCTTATTCCATCTATGAACCCACGCCATTTCTCTCTCTCTCCCAAGGGATATGGATTGGAGAGGTTGAGGGGTAGAAGAAGAAAAGGCGGGCGCCTCGAAAAATTCGAGAAGGTGCTTCTTAACTTGAAGTGCTCTATTTTTAGAAGATGATAGAAATTCTGAGAATTTCTGCGCCGAAGGGATTTTGGGTTGCGTGAAAAGGGACGGGAGAAGAATATCATCGTAGTTTCGCTATTCGTCCAAAATGACGGCATTTTTCCCTTGTCCTGCTTTAGATGAGAAATCGCTGTAATTTTTCCGAATTCGGAGGAACTCCAATAATAAATTGTGTTTTGTGGGCTTGATGGATTCTAGTTCGAGATCGATTTATATGGAGCTCATTCCAAGATGGACATTTCAGTTTTATTGTTAGATATTATTTTTATATCTTCTTCGTTGTTATAAGATAAGAATTGACGTGGTAATGAAAGAAGGATTTGGCTAACCCCGAAGTATTGGTGGTTTGGGGGAGGGGGAAAGAGCATTCGTTGCTACACTTACTGATATTTACCTTAAAATATAATTTACCTATTATCGCTGCGCAAGAAAGTAATTAAGCGCGGTAAAAGTAACATATTTTCAGTACCACTTAAGTAGAATCATGAACTGAAGTTATCAAATAATCATATTAAGTATAAACTCCAACACACGCACTTGAAAAATATAAACTACCAATAAGAAATGCATTAATAATAATTTAGAAATATTTTACCGTACTTCTCTGAAAAGCAGGAGTATGATAATAATAAAAAATAAAAATTATTGATATTGCAGGAATCATAAGAATGTCTATTAGGTCCATCAAAATTCGTGATTAATTTTACGAAATTATCGTCGTTTCGGCTCTGTATGAATTTAGAATACTACCATAAGAAATAAACGTAAAGCTGGATTTATTTAAAATAAATACTATATTTAAGTTTTATTTACTTACAATTCATGCATTCTATGTACGAAAAATCAGACACATATGATGATAGATGTACATTTTTAAATTATTGTTTATCTTACGTCAAATTTTTCGGAGTAGTTTAGTTAAGTTCCCACAAAAATATGACCCTTTTTAAATTCATTCCATTGTAAGTAATTGCATTTAAATTGATGATAGCTCTCAATAGGTGTTGCAATACTAATCATAGTTTTCTGGTTTCTGGTAAGGACATCCCTGGTTAAAAGATGCCGTAACTGAACAACTGTCTAAGAAAATAAATCATTAGCGATAACTTTTTCTGCAAAAGTATGAAAAATAACGAGAAAGGATTGCATCATCCCCATATCCCTGTGTTGCTAAATTAACGGAGTCTCTTGAGAACACTCCTCAAACTCGAGGCTTGAGTTCATTTACCAACTTGTTGAACGTTACGATCGCTTTAATAATCTCATTAACGCATCCTCCATAAACCAAGCTCCTCATTCCTGCGCGTAAACTCATCATTTAATCATCCGAAGTTTTTATTTCTTAAAGCAAAGAAGGACTTTTTCCTATCCGCGGTTGATTTATTCGGATTTCATTGGTCGATGACGTGGACGAAAAACATCATTGAAACCTACAATTGTGGAAGGTTCATGATTATGTTACACTTCGTACTTGTGAGTAGCTGATTTCTCTATTTAAATATATTCAGTTATCTTCTGTACGACTAGAGTCGTAAGTGGTTGTATACGATTTCAACTATTGTGAACCTTGATTCTGTATCATACTCCTCATGTTATTCATATCTTCGAACTATCCAGCCGTACTAAAACGTAAAAATAAGGTGAATATGTGGTTCGCCGATATATAGCCCTTGCGTTGATTTTAGCTTCAATATAAGTACGAGGTATGAAAAGTCCCATTACAAAGCCTTCTTTTGTATCTACTTCATTAATTCAATACATTCGACGTCTAATAATTTGTGTAGACTCTAGAATGAGATTATCGATGGATTAGGATTCGGGATAGTACACATACTGGAGGAAAAATTTAGAAGTATTGGGTATTTAGTATACTTTCCGTCAAGATACATCAATAAATATATTGGTTGTTTGTGTAACTGAGCATATTTTTTTGATTTGATTGGTTGAAGACATATCTGTACTTGGAAAACACTCTAGAATTTGCGTTGTTCAGTAAGACTTTTGATCGTTACAATTGTAAATCATATTTCAGCTTGCGTGAAGTGAAAATAAGTTTTTCTGGATCGCTTCATGTTCAAATAAACGGTTGGCACAGAATTGAGTTCGAAGATTCGTTCCATTTGAATTGACAGTACCTTTGGTATTCGGTCGCTCTTGATTGCCTGTTGATCGAAGTAGCTCTAAATCATCACAAAGTTTTTATCTTTCTCAACAGAAATCCCAGATAATGCAGCATGGGTTTTACGTAATAATAGCAAATTACTTTATCAATTGCAAGTTTGAAAGGATAGCTCTGATCATGTCTCAAATGTCATTAAATTGGGATGAGTCTGTCGTCACACGGATAAGTACGCCTGCCTTGCCTGTATCGTTCCATCGACTAATTTTTGGTTTCAGAACAAATCCCAACCTTCCATTGAAGACAGTGGCTCGTAATTCATCGGTGATAACATCATCCAGAACGATCGTTGTTAACGTCCTTGTTGCCAGGGGTTCGGGGCTTAAGCTTTCGGTAGCGGCTGAGTCCTCTTTCGCAGCCAAATCTCTCCCTCATTCCACGGCGGATTAACGAGAAAGGGGTATAGAAGGAAATGTGACGAGAATTCACGTGGAGGTTAATGGGAGATAATCCCGGTTTGAAAATCCTTGAATGTTAATGTATACGGGTGAGCCCTCTTCTGAAGTGGAAATTTGTGTGATTCGCGCTGAAGGTAACGTGTACAGCTGTTGAAAAATAATGCTATTTTCGACTCTGCTTCCAATTATAGAGTTATTGAGAGGATTGTTAATCTATATCTATATATATAATAAATCTGTAGAGGGGGTCGTGTCTGTACATTGATCCGATTTCAAAAATAGTTGTATTGCTGGATACTAGGGTTGTTCCCGAGTCCGAAACACGTTTTAGAAATTTTCATGTCTGTCTGTCTGTCTGTCTGTCTGTCTGTCTGTCTGTTACAGCATCACTCAAAAACTATCCAACCGATTTTGATGAAATTTGGTATGATGGTCATTTGTCATCCGGGGAGTGACATAGGCTACCTTTTATCCACCTAGCTGTCTCCAGTTCGTCCCCAGTTGGGGTCAAAAATCTATTTCACGCTATAACTCTAAAGTTAATTATTTATAAAATTTCAAAATTTGTACAATATTAAAAGTCTCCCTAGCGCAAATGATAGGCTAATTTTTGTTGACCCAACTGTACTCGGTTCGACTCCAGAGGGTCGAACAGTTTCCATAAGAAATACATGTGAAGAAATTTTTATCATTTGCACGAAACTTTTCTTTAACAAAATTAAATTAGAAATAATGGTCCTTTGAAACTAAAACTAACACCAGAACAAAGGAAATAGAATGAAGTTTCTTATTTCGGTCGTAGAATATTGCTTTCACTTCGAAGTTTTGAGAATTAGGAAGTTAAATACGAAAATTTTATGAGAATCTGATATTCTAAACAACCCGTCGTCAAGGCCAATCTCGATATCTTTAAATTCAAATTCGTTAGCATTAGCGCATCATCAACAACCAAGCTTTGTTTATAGCAACACCAGTGTTTGTTGATTCTTTACGTGAAATGAATGTTTATCGTCGTATTAAATGAATCAAAAGGAAAAGGTGCGAAATGACCTCAGCTGTCGAGGCACCTTCATAATTACTACTACTACTTAAATTAATCTTCTTTCCTCATATAAAGTAATTATATATTCTTAGCTTGGTAAGTTGATAACTTTCTCATTCTTATTTTCCGCTCTAAATAATAATCGTTTTATTTAGCGTTCCGCTGTGAATTTAATCTTTAACGCTGAAGAAAAAATCAATCAAGATATTTGAAGTATCCCTGAATTCAGTGATTGCTTCCATTGAAGTGTCAATAATTGGGCTTAATAAGCAGCAAGGAATGACAAGCCTTTGATAGCTGACTTGAAAGGTAAACGAATTTTGTACTTTTAGATATAGAATGGGAAATTAAACCAAGAAATGATTTATTGGATCATCTATTGGTGTCTTTAAGTATAGTTACTGTCCACCTACATCCACCTACTCGATATCTTTAAATTAGAATTTAAATTCGTTAGCATACGCGCGACTGCAACAATCAAGCTTTGTTTATAGTAACGCCAATATGTATTGATTATTTACGCGAAATTAATGTTTATCGTCGTATTAAATGAATCTTCTTTTCTCATATAAAGTAATTATATCTTCTTAGCTTGGTAAGTTGATAACTTTCTCATTCTTAATTTCCGATCTAAATACTAATTGTTTCATATAGCGTCCCGCCGTGCATTTAATGAATCAATCAAGATCGTTGAAATACCCCTGAATTCAGTGATTGCTTTCTTTGAAGTGTAAAGAATTGGAATTTAAGCAGCAAGGAATCTCAATCCTTTTATGCCGGACTGGAAAGGTAAACGAATTTTGTGTTTTTAGATATAGAATTGGAAATTAAACCAAGAAATGTTTTAGTGGATCATATATTGGTGTGTTTAAGTATAGGTACTATCCACCTATATCTTTTCTTCATAGTGATAATCATACATATTGGTATTTTGTTATATCTTAAATAATATGTTTAAATGTTCGTGTTAAGCGATTGCCGATACGTTATTAAGTATTTTAGATTATAAAATATGGAACTTCTCTCTCAGATTATGGGCGGCTGTCCTTTATTTTTATGCTTTGGTTCTATGCTGGCTGCTCAAATATTATCGTTAGAAATACGCCTCAATATGTATGTTGTATGTTGCAGGGTTTAATTATTCCAAATAATCAAAATATTATTCATTTTACGGACTATAGACAAGTATCGAAGGAGATAAAATATACATGTATTCTATTCATTGCTGTAAAAGTAGATTGTATGTCTCGGTAAGGAAATATTGAATAAACTGAATAAGAATTTAGTCGAATAAGCATCATTTCGAAGAATAATCTCTAACAACATATTTCACTTTCGAAATATGTTTCGTTAATTTACTTCTCATTTTCATTTACAAATACTATAGAAATTCCCTCTAGAATGAAGTATTGCTGGTATATTGTTTTCCTTCAGTCCAATATTAAACTCGGGAACTTTTTTCAGATATATTACTCTATACATGAAAATATCATCTTTGAATAAGGAAAGGGTTAATGTGACTTTTCACATAAGGGCGTGCACCCAGGAAAATTCCCAAGGAAAAACGGTCTTGAAAATTCCACCTCCTCCTCATTCCAAGTTTATAAAAATATCGGAAGACAATATTTTTCGTCAACGGTATCTGAAAACATTGAAATTAAATTAAATCCTATTCAAGAGAAGAGGTAAGAGTTCACTCTGATTTTGCAACATAAAGGTCAAATTATTATTGCGATATAATTAAACAGATGCGCCGCTTGCATTATCAATAGGATAAAAATTTTCTACACAATTCATACAGTTAATTAAACAGCAGAGGGTCATTTATTAAGTGTTAAGTAATTAAATTAAGAAAACGGCCGACGCCATCTTAAGGATATTAGGTGTTAATTCATAAAAGGACGAGTTCTAATTAGATTAACTGCTATACATCGTAATTCGTTTGCGGCGTTTATTTGTTAATTCGTTTATTATATAGTTTCGATGATTTCACTCGCTCGCTCTTCGTCAGACCTATTGGATGGGCTAAGTGGCTGGTTCATTCGTTTTCGTTTGTGGTTCACAAGATTTGTGTGGCTATTTTTGTGATTTCGTCTCCATTCATTTGGTACTAAGTGGTTTCCTCTATTTGTTGTAGCGACTGGTGCATTAGTTTATTCTGTGATTTACATTTGTGTAGCTGTTTTTGTGATTTCGTAAGTCACTTTGGATGAAGAGAAGTATTGTTTTATCATAAATTTAAGAGTTCTCATATCTAAATTTTTTTCATGTGTAAATTTCATTACTTCCGATTTACATTCATTTTTCCGTTGAGAATCAACGGGCACTCCGCTAGTATATAATAAATCTGTAGAGGGGGTCGTGTCTGTACATTGATCCGATTTCAAAAAAAGTTGTATTGCTGGATACTGGGGTTGTTCCCGAGTCCAAAACAGGTTTTAGAAATTTTCATGTCTGTCTGTCTGTCTGTCTGTCTGTCTGTCTGTCTGTCTGTCTGGATGTTACAGCATCACTCAAAAACTATCCAACCGATTTTGATGAAATTTGGTATGATGGTCATTTGTCATCCGGGGAGTGACATAGGCTACCTTTTATCCACCTAGCTGTCCCCAGTTCGTCCCCAGTTGGGGTCAAAAATCTATTTCACGCTATAACTCTAAAGTTAATTATTTATAAAATTTCAAAATTTGTACGATATTAAAAGTCTCCCTAGCGCAAATGATAGGCTAATTTTTGTTGACCCAACTGTACTCGGTTCGACTCCAGAGGGTCGAATAGTTTCCATAAGAAATACATGGGAAGACATTTTTATCATTTGCACGAAACTTTTCAATAACAAAATTAAATTAGAAATAAAGGTCCTTTGAAACTAAAACTAACACCAAAACAAAGGAAATAGAATACAATTTTTTATTTTGGTCGTAGAATATTGCTTTCACTTCGAAGTTGTGAGAATTAGTAAGTTAAATACGAAAATTTTATGAGAATCTGATATTCTAAACAACCCGTCGTCAAGGCCAATCTCGATATCTTTAAATTCAAATTCATTAGCATTAGCGCATCATCAACAACCAAGCTTTGTTTATAGCAACACCAGTGTTTGTTGATTCTTTAAGTGAAATGAATGTTTATCGTCGTATTAAATGAATCAAAAGGAAAAGGTGCGAAATTACCTCAGCTGTCGAGGCACCTTCATAATTACTACTACTACTTAAATTAATCTTCTTTCCTCATATAAAGTAATTATATCTTCTTAGCTTGGTAAGTTGATAACTTTCTCATTCTTATTTTCCGCTCTAAATAAAAATCGTTTTATTTAGCGTTCCGTTGTGAATCTAATCTTTAACGCTGAAGAATAAATCAATCAAGATATTTGAAATATCCCTGAATTCAGTGATTGCTTCCATTGAAGTGTCAATAATTGGGCTTAATAAGCAGCAAGGAATGACAGGCCTTTTATAGCTGACTTGAAAGGTAAACGAATTTTGTACTTTTAGATATAGAATGGGAAATTAAACCAAGAAATGTTTTATTGCATCATCTATTGGTGTGTTTAAGTATAGTTACTGTCCACCTACATCCACATACTCGATATCTTTAAATTTGAACTCAAATTCGTTAGCATACGCGCGACTGCAATAATCAAGCTTTGTTTATAGCAACGCCAATATGTATTGATTATTTACGTGTAATTAATGTTTATCGTCGTATTAAATGAATCTTCTTTTCTCATATAAAGTAATTATATCTTCTTAGCTTGGTAAGTTGATAACTTTCTCATTCTTAATTTCCGATCTAAATACTAATTGTTTCATATAGCGTCCCGCCGTGCATTTAATGAATCAATCAAGATCGTTGAAATACCCCTGAATTTAGTGATTGCTTTCTTTGAAGTGTAAAGAATTGGAATTTAAGCAGCCAGGAATCTCAATCCTTTTATGCCGGACTGGAAAGGTAAACGGATTTTGTGTTTTTAGATATAGAATTGGAAATTAAACCAAGAAATGTTTTAGTGGATCATCTATTGGTGTGTTTAAGTATAGGTACTATCCACCTATATCATTTCTTCATAGTGATAATCATACATATTGGTATTTTGTTACATCTTAAATAATATGTTTAAATGTTCGTGTTAAGCGATTGCCGATACGTTATTAAGTTTTTTAGACTATATAATATGGAACACCTCTCTCAGATTATGGGCAGCTGTCCTTTATTTTTATGTTTCGGTTCTATGCTGGCTGCTCAAATATTATCATTAGAAATACGCCTCAATATGTATGTTGTATGTTGCAGGGTTTAATTATTCCAAAAAATCAAAGTAGTATTCATTTTACGGACTCTAGACAAGTATCGAAGGAGATAAAATATACATGTATTCTTTTCATTGCTGTAAAAATAGATAGTATGTCTTGGTTAGTAAAATTGGGTAAACTGAATAAGAATTTAGTTGAATAAGTATAATTTTCAAACAAATTCAACTGACAAGATGTTTAACCTTTGAAATCATTTTCGTTCATTTTCTTCACATTTTCATTTCAATACACTATAGAATTTCTCTCTCTTCTATCATTGGTGGTATGTACATGGTTTGAATTTAAACCGATATTAAACTCCGTAATACTTTTCAGGTATTTTATCCTTTTACATGAGATTATATCATCATCGAATATTTTAACTATAGGAATCATGTCCCTGAATTTCAATTATTTGCCGATACCACCGAAAACAATCGCAAATGATTTGAATGATTCCTATATTTATATTGACAATTGGTTTTGCTCTTATTGGAACATTTTCTTTCTATTGGAATTGGTTTTAGAGGTACTGTGAGGTTAAAGCGGAATTTATAGTATTTGTTCGTGGTTGCGAGTTAAAATCATGCAAATTAGACGGAAAAATAAATGGCCAAGTAAAGTAAATGTAGTTAATTTTTGTGATTTATATTTCATGAATGATTGAGGAAAGATCGCGAGAAAAACTTGCGAGCATTTCTTATCACTACCGATTACATTGCTTAAATGAGATAACTCCCATATGTTTAAATGTCGAATTTCGACTGGATTAAGTTTACTCATTCCACGTTTATATACATGTCAGAAGACAGTATTTTTCGTCAACGGGATCCGAAAGAATTTAAATTTAATTAAATCCTATTCAAGAGAAGAGGTAACAGTTCACTCTGGTTTTGCAACATAATGGTCAAATTATAATTTCGATTTAATTAAGCAGATACAACGCTTACATTCTTAATAGGATAAAAATTTCTTTCTCAATTCTTACAGTTAATTAATTCAATTCTTACAGTTAAACACAGCAGAGGGTTAATTATGAAGTGTAAGTGATTTAATGAAAGAATAGCCAACGCCATCTTATGGAATAAATTAGAAGTTATTTCATAAAAGGAGGAGTTCTAATTAGATTAACTACTTTACATTGTAATTCATTTGCGGCCGTTTATTTGATAGTTTCGATGATTTCGTTCATTCTCTCTCTGTTTGTCAGACGTATTGGACGTGCTAAGCGGCTGTTTCATTTGTTTTCGTTTCTGATTTTCAAGATTGGTGTGGCTGTTTTTGAGATTTCGTCACCATTCGTTCTGTACTCAGTGGTTTCGTCAATTTGTTGTAGCGACTGGTGCATTAGTTTTGTTTGTGGTTTTGATTTGTGTTGCTGTTTTTGTGGTTTAGTCTCGATTCATTTTTCTCTCATTTCTTTATTCTATTTATTGTAACGATTGGTGCATTAGTTTCGTTGCTGATTTAAATTTGTGTAGCTGTGTCTGCGACATTTTTGATTATTCTTTGTACTCAGTGCTTTAATCCATTTATTATTGAGACTGGTGCATTCGTTTCCTTTGTTGTTTAGATTTCTGTGGCTGTTTTTGAGATTTTGTCTTCATTCATTTTGTACTTAGTGCTTTCCTCCTTTTATTTTATTGTCATTCCGGAACATCATGCCTTCCAGGAAAAGATCCAATTTAGGCCGTAAGAGTACTGTTAGCCGGAAGATGAGGAAAGTTCGCTCATCAGAGACGAATGCGCAGAGAGACTCCCGACTAGCGGCCGCTCGCGCTCACCACAGCCTGTCTCGAGCTGGTGAGACAGAGGAGCAACGAGGCGCACGTTTGTCATCCGATCGTGCTCAACACACTCAGGCTAGAGAGTCTGAGACCTACACTCACCGCGACGGCCGACTAGCGGCCGATCGCGCACACCACAACCTGTCTCGAGTTGCAGAGACAGAAGAGCAACGAGGCGCACGTTTGTCATCCGATCGTGCTCAACACACTCAGGCTAGAGAGTCTGAGACTTACACTCACCGCGACTGCCGACTAGCGGCCGATCGCGCACACCACAACCTGTCTCGAGTTGCAGAGACAGAAGAGCAACGAGGCACACGTTTGTCATCCGATCGTGCTCAACACACTCAGGCTAGAGAGTCTGAGAC
Organism: Sympetrum striolatum; assembly: GCA_947579665.1. Classification (NCBI taxonomy): domain Eukaryota; kingdom Metazoa; phylum Arthropoda; class Insecta; order Odonata; family Libellulidae; genus Sympetrum; species Sympetrum striolatum. The sequence goes on from OX388341.1 coordinate 18,596,094, forward strand.
TTACACTCACCGCGACGGCCGACTAGCGGCCGATCGCGCACACCACAACCTGTCTCGAGTTGCAGAGACAGAAGAGCAACGAGACGCACGTTTGTCATCCGATCGTGCTCAACACACTCAGGCTAGAGAGTCTGAGACTTACACTCACCGCGACTGCCGACTAGCGGCCGATCGCGCACACCATAGCCTGTCTCGAGCTGCAGAGACAGAGGAGCAGCGAGACGCACGTCTGTCATCCGATCGTTCCCAACACACTCAGGCTAGAGAGTTTGAGACCTACACTCACCGCGACTGTCGACTATCGGCCGATCGCGCGCACCACAGCCTGTCTCGAGCTGCAGAGACAGAAGAGCAACGAGACGGACGTTTGTCATCCGATCGTGCTCAACACACTCAGGCTAGAGAGTCTGAGACCTACACTCACCGCGACTGTCGACTAGCGGCTGATCGCGCACACCACAGCCTGTCTCGAGCTGCAGAGACAGAAGAGCAACGAGACGCACGTCTGTCATCCGATCGTTCCCAACACACTCAGGCTAGAGAGTCTGAGACCTACACTCACCGCGACTGTCGACTATCGGCCGATCGCGCGCACCACAGCCTGTCTCGAGCTGCAGAGACAGAAGAGCAACGAGATGCAAGACTGGAGTTGGCAAGGAATTATTACTCTCTCAGACGCAAAGGTAAGAAAGATTTACTGTCCTCTGAAAGGGAGAGAATTGCCAGTATTCGATCGCAGGAGACCAGCGAAGATCGCGATCTACGTCTAAGTAGCGATCGAGACCATCACCGAATAACTAGAGAGTTGGTATTAGATGATGAGGACGAGTCCGATAGGCAAGGCAGAGAAATGCAGATCTGGTCTCATAAAGAAAGGGGTGCTTTTCTTTACAATCCTACATTAAAGTATGACCAATATGCAAATATTGAAGATATGAGCGTCTCATGCAATTTTTGTAAGGCCCTTAAATGGAAAAAAGAGAGTGTTGGATTTTGTTGCTCATCCGGAAAAGTGCGCTTGAATGCTGAATTTGATCCTCCGGAGCTTTTAAAATCTCTGTTGAGTGGGGAACATCCACTTTCCTCACATTTTCTCGATTCCGTAAGATCATACAACAGTGCCTTTCAAATGACATCATTTGGGGCTAAAGAGGTTTCCGAAGGTGGCTTCATGCCAACCTTTAAGGTACAGGGCCAGGTGTACCACCTCATTGGTTCCCTGTTGCCTGAGGATGAGCCTAAGTTTCTTCAAATTTATTTAATTTCGGATTACAATAAACAGGCTTGCATTAGGAAGCAGCATTTTCCAAATTTAAATTCCGATTTAATTACCGAACTCCAACATATGCTACATACCGTTAACCCGTACATCCATAGTTTCAAAGCCGCAATTGAGTCTGTTCCCCAGGGTGACAATAACAATTACAAATTCATAATTAGTGCAGATAGACGACCCTCAACCGAACACCGTGGGCGCTAAAACACTCCAACCTCTGATGAAGTCGCCGCGGTCCTGGTCGATCAAGAGTGTGACAGGCGCGATATTGTATTGCGTGCACGTGATAATAGTCTTCACCGAATCTGCGAGACGCATCGGTCGTATGACGCTCTCCAATATCCATTGATATATTGCCACGGTGAAGACGGATATAATTTTAGCGTATACAATATCGATGCAACAACTGGTGCACCAAATTATAACAAAAAAACTTCCGCCCTGCAATTTTATTGTTATTTGCTGCAATTAAGACAAAATACTTATATATATTTGCAGCGTTTCCGTGGTTTGTTTAACCAATTTATCGTAGACATGTACGCCAAAATCGAAACGGAGCGTTTGGTGTACATACGTACCAATCAAAAAACTTTACGAGCTGAAAATTATGTGCATCTACGAGATGCAATGCAACAGGATGATAATTCAGAGCACTTGGGTCGGTTAGTGATTTTACCCTCAAGCTTCACTGGAGGCCCGCGTTACATGCACGAGAGAACGCAGGACGCACTATGCTATGTAAGAAAGTATGGACGCCCAGATTTATTCATCACATTTACAACTAATCCCAAGTGGAATGAAATAACGAGACAACTTCTCCCGGGACAGGCTTCTTACGACCGGCATGATATAATAGGAAGAGTTTTTCATTTAAAGCTCAAAATCATGGTCAATATGCTGACTAAAGAAAATATTTTTGGTGCAGCATTATGCTTTATGTATACCGTAGAGTGGCAGAAGCGTGGTCTACCCCATGCTCATATTCTTTTGTGGCTAAAGGATAAAATCCGCCCCAATGATATTGATAGTGTTGTCTGTGCGGAATTTCCCAATCCAAATGAAGACCCGATCCTTTATAATATCGTTAGAACACACATGGTGCACGGCCCCTGCGGTGCCCTTCATAATACTTCTCCCTGCATGCAAGACGGTCGTTGCACAAAGAGGTACCCAAGAGCTCAGGTTGAACAGACAGTTACGGGTGAAGATGGTTACCCTTTGTATCGTCGGCGATCTCCAAGAAAGGGCGGGTTTTCGGCGGAAGTTAGAGTGCGTGGCAAGATGGTCTTAGTAGATAACAGTTGGGTCGTACCATACTCCCCGATTTTATGCAAAACCTTCCTAGCTCATATCAATGTCGAAATATGTAACAGCGTCCAATCGATCAAGTATATATGCAAGTACGTGAACAAGGGGAGCGATAAGGCTACATTCGGGCTGAAGAAAACTGATTATGACGAAGTCACGAAATTTCAATCAGGCCGCTACATTAGCTCCTCAGAGGCAATTTGGCGCATTTACAGTTTTCCCATACACGAAAGGTATCCCCCTGTGATGCATCTTGATGTTCATGTAGAAGGTGGTCAACGCATATACTTTGATCCGACCAATATTCAAGAGAAATTGGAAAACCCACGACGAACAACTTTGATGGCATTTTTTCAGCTTTGTGAAACGGATGAATTTGCAAAAAGCCTTCTCTATGACGATATTCCATCATATTACACGTACAACAAGCAGCGTGGAATATTTATCCGTCGAAAACGAGGCACCGCAGTGGAAGGAGTTCCTGGTTTATTTAAAGAACACGTACTCGGCAGAGTGTTTACAGTGCATCCACAAAACTCCGAGTGCTATTACTTACGAATGCTTTTGCACACTGTTCGGGGACCCACATCCTTTGAAGCTTTAAAGGTGGTTGATGATGTTCAGCATCCCACTTATCAAGCCGCCTGCCGAGCACGTAACCTCCTTGATGATGACAAGCATTGGGATGATACCCTTGCCGAAGCTTGCGTCAGCGAACATCCAGAACGCTTGAGGAATTTGTTTTCCATAATGTTGGTTTTCTGTGGCCTAACCGATGCAGCACAATTGTGGCAAAAGTATAAAGACTTCTTAACAGAGGATTTTTTCCATAATATACGGCGAAATCACGATGATGTCGTGGATGAGATGCGCGATAGTCTCTTGAATCGATGTTTGGTAGCAATCGAAGATATAGTTACATCAATAGGAGGTAATCCTCTGCCTCACTATGGTTTGCCCGAGCCAAGGGTACAAGGAGAACGCGGTAACGTTGAATACACGGCTGAAACTAATTACAATCCATCGGAGCTCGCTGAATTTCTTCGAGATGGTGTCGCCAGTCTCAATTCTGAGCAGCGACAGATCTTTGATCGCACTTGCCACAGTGTCACACACTCCTTGGGTGAATTGATTTTCTTGGATTCACCTGGTGGAACAGGAAAAACATTTGTAACAAAAACTATCCTGGCACATGTACGACAACAAGGCAAGATTGCGCTGGCTGTAGCATCGTCAGGAATAGCGGCCACATTACTACCCGGTGGTAAAACTGCGCATACAACGTTTAAAATACCAATAGACTTAGACAGCCACGAAAGTCCTGTTTGTAACATCTCTAGAAGCAGTGACAAAGCAAAGGTTCTCCGTAATTGCTCTCTTATCATTTGGGATGAATGCACAATGGCTCATCGTAAGGCGGTAGAGGCTGTCGATAGGACTTTGAGAGATATAAGGAAAAATGATCGCCCTATGGGAGGTATCACCGTTCTCTTTTGTGGGGATTTTAGGCAAACATTGCCGGTTGTGCCACGAGGAACTAGGGCGGATGAGATAAATGCCTGCCTTAAAAGCTCATGTCTTTGGCCGACTGTTTCCCGGGTTCATTTAACAATCAATATGCGGGCAAGAATAGGGGGAAGTGCAAACGCCAGTGAGTTCTCAGATTTGCTCCTAAAAATCGGAGAAGGGAGATATCCTGAAAAAAATGGAAAAATTCGTCTTCCTTGCAATGTATGCAAATTTGTGTCTTCCTTGGAAGAACTTATAATATCTGTGTATGGTGAGCCCTGGCAATTATCAAACCATGAAAACTCCTGGCTTTGTGAAAGAGCGATTTTAACACCTCGCAATGATCAAGCTGCAGCAATAAATGCCAAAATGTTAGAATACATTGATGATGATTGTGTTGAATACACGTCAATCAATAGAGTCGTCGAAGAGGGCGATACGGTCAACTACTCGGTAGAATTTTTGGAATCATTGACGGCGCCAGGACTCCCATCACATAAGATTAAACTGAAAGTCGGGGTACCTATAATATTATTAAGAAACATCAGTCCACCGAAACTTTGTAATGGAACCCGGTTAAAAGTGACGGCCCTTCAGCGCAATGTAATAGAGGCCGAGGTACTAAGCGGCTGCGGCACTGGCGAGCGGGTGTTCATTCCACGGATCCCTCTCATCCCCAACAGCTATCCGTTCCGCTTTAAGCGCGTCCAGTTCCCAGTGAGTCTATGCTTCGCGATGACTATCAACAAAGCACAAGGACAGACATTGAGCTCGGCGGGAGTAGACCTATCCCTCAGCTGCTTCTCTCACGGCCAGCTCTACGTGGCACTATCTCGAGTCACCAACCCTAATAATCTGTTTGTCCATGCACCTGGGAAAATAACATCCAATATAGTGTACCAAGAGGCACTTTGATCATCTTTTTTAAAGTCGTTCTTCCGCTGGTATAGCAATTTTATATCGACCTCTAACAAGATATCTCACTTTTGAAGTCTCTTTCGTTAGTTTACTTCACATTCACCGTTATATATACTACGAGTAAAATGCAGCTTGCATACTGCAACCAGATAGACAACACTAATTTCATGTCGGATCTTATGGGTACGGTTCTCAAAAGAAAAAAAGATTGATTACATTCTTAAAATTCGCTGCACCCTTCGTGTGGCATCGAACCCGGGTCTTCCTGGTGAACTTACTATGCAGCACAACAGAAGAACACTATCTCTAACTATTTTTGAAAATTCAAGCAGAAATATTGGCTGCAACTGCCTCAAGCGACGTCCTACTTTTCACATATATTCCTTACGTGAGAAATGTTAATGTGCTCTGGCATCGAACCCAACAACAGCATGGTCTTATCTAATTTTTTTCCTTAAACCGAATCTTAATATACATCTTCTATCTAAGCAAGAACTTTCTATTATTTCGATAAGTGTATGAAAGAAATAATGAAAAACTACCCCAATGTGGGTAGTTTTTCATTAGTTTTTTAGTGGGTAAAACTACTAAAATATGTATTATATGGCAGATATATTTACCGCCCGGCACCGAACACGGGTCTTTCTGGTGATATTTGCTATGCAGCACAACAGAAGATCACCTCTAACTAAGTGTGAATATTCAGGCAGTAGTATTGGCTGCAACTGCCTCAAACGACGTCCCACTTTTCCCATATATTCCTTAATGAGAGATATTTTTATGTGCCCCGGCATCCAACCAAGAACCAGAATGGTTTTATATTATTTTTTTTCTTAAACCGAGTTTTAATATACATCTTCTATCTAAGCAAGATCTTTCTATCATTTCGATATGTGCATCAAAAAATAAAGAAAAACTAACCCAATGTATTATAACGGGGAGACATAATTACCGCCCAGAATCGAACTCGGGTCTTTCTGGTAATACTTCTTATGGAACACAATAGAAGATCACCATTTCTAACTATGTGTGAAAATTCAAGCATATATATTGGCTGAAACTGCCTCAAACGACGTCTTACTTTTCCTTTATATTCCTTATGAGAGAAACGTCATTGTACTCTGGCATCGAACCCAGGAATAGTACGGTCTTACGAAAATATTTTTCTGAAACCAATTTTTACCATACATTTTTAGCCGAGCACGAACTTCCTATCATTTTGATAAGTGCTTCAAAATAAATAATGAATACTACCTCAATGTATTTTAAATGGGGGATATATTTCACGCCTGGCTTCGAACCCGGGTCTTTCGGGTAAAAATATCAAGTCAATGACGCTGGTGGTTTAGCCTGTGAAATAGTATCCTATCTATTTATCTATCAATCTATATCCTTGAATGAATCCGGAGAAGCATCTATATTTAATAGATGAATGAATCCGGAGAAGCATCTATATATAATAGATAATAGATAAATGAATGAATCCGGAGAAGCATCTATATATAATAGATCGAAATTCCCTCTAAAGAAGTATTGCTGGTTTATGGTTTGCCTTTAGTCCAATATTAAAATGTATTTTTTTCAGAAATGTTACTCTACACATGAAAATATCATCTTCGAATAAATTTAACTATAGGAATCATGTCCCTGAATTTCAATTACTTGCCAATATCACCTAAAACAAACGCAATTTATTAACAGAATTGATACAAAATTGAATCATTACTATATTTGTATTGACAATTGGTTTTGCTCTTCTTGGTACATCATCTTTCTATTGATATTCGTTTTAGAGTTACTGTGAGGTTGAAGCAGAATTTATAGTATTTGTTCGTGGTTGCGAGTTAAAATCATGCAAATTAGGCAAAAAAATAAATGGCCAAGTAAATGAAATATAGTTAATTTTTGTTATTTGAATTTCATGAATTTTTGAGGAAAGATCGCGGAAAAACTTGCGAGCATTTCTTATCGCTACCGATTACATTGCTTAAATGAGATAACTCCCATAAGTTTGTATGTCTACTTTTGCTTGGATTACGTTTCAAACACGTTTATTAACATGTCAGAAGACAGAATTTTTCGTCAACGGGATCTGAAAACAATGAAAATAAAGTAAATTCTATTCAAGAGAAGAGGTAAAAGTTCACTTTGATTTTGCAACATAATGGTCAACATTCCGTTGAGAATCAACGGGCACTCCGCTAGTTTAATATAAAGATCAAGCAATTAGAGGATGAAAAAAAGTAAGTTGTAGTTCGTATGTAGTCCGTGAGACAAGGTCGACTTCACCTTCGGTTTTCTTGTCACGTTCCCTCCGATCTTGGTCTAGGCCAAGGTCATAGTATTTCCTATTAAGAAGTTCCTTATTTGTGAGCCCAGCTTTTGGTTAACTCACTTCTGAAACTGTTGTAATCTCTGTTGTAATGCACTCGGTAATCGGCCCACAGAAATCGCTTCTAACTACAGTCCATATAACCGAATCCGCTTTACTGCTGTATTGTAAAGAGAACTGTAAAATTTTATCTCGGAAAAAGGTAATTTTAGCCTTCACATAGAAATTTAAGTATCTTTATTCTTTTTCCTGGAGAATGATCTGAATGTGGAATGTATTCTCCTCGATACCGTTCGTTTTAATGCCTCTTGCTTGGACGAAATAATATCGTTAAACGTTTCTAGGTGTTTATCCTTAAGCTAGTAGTGACCAGAACTGATGTATTAATGGGTCATTTATTTAAAATTTTGTGTTCCCAAAAGCCACTCTACGCAAACAAAATACAGCATGAAAGTAATATGTAAAGAAGAATGTCCTGGTATGATGTTCGTATCTGGTAATTATCCCTATGAATCGAAACCCGTCGTAAGTAAAATGTTTGTAGAAGCTACGATATTATATTTTTTTGTATGTTGTTCCCAAAGTAGGACCATACCAAATTAATTATATAAAGTTAAATTTATCTTAAATACATAAATAAAATTCAATATCATCCTGTCTTTGGCCTTTCTCTTTAATTATCCATCCAAGTATCGAGGATGAAATACATGTATTTATAATTGATTTTGGAGGATCAGTCATAATAAAATGCATTCTAACGAGTCCATAGTAATTCGGAATTCAAAAACGGGTTTAAAATGTATTTGTATCGGTCGAAAGGCTATCAAAGCCGTTTTCTAAAACAATTAGTTGATGTTTCCGAATTCTATAGTAACAAGTGGGGATCAGAGTTAATGTTCTCAGGGTAGCTAATATCTGCGGATTACAAAACTATGTTCCAGAGTAAGAAGCCGAAACTCGATTAAGCGAAGCTATTATTTCAAAGATTTAATTCCTAGTGTTCGCTGCAGCGGAACCTGAGAAATATTTCTGTCCATACATCCATTTCCTCGAACCTGCGACGAACATTATTCAACTGTTCACTGAACTACGAGTTTAAGGTTTATGTATCAACATCGCAACCTCAGCAGAGTATAGACTTTTTTATAAATCCCTCTCGGGTTCACCCTTATTATTTATCTTTCAGTTGAAGCTATCCAGGAATTTACTTACAATATAGTAGCTGCGAGTTTATTTCAGGCAGAGCCCTTCCCTCTTCTAACGAGGGCTTTCGTTATCTCTACTCGGGCGATATATTTTTTCGCTTCCATAATTTCCCTCGTATTTTTTCGCTAATAGCTTGATCCATTTTCCCTTTATTTTCTTTCCCTTACAACTCATTTTCATCCTTTCACTTTTTCTTGGGCTACTAATCCCTCCCTTATTATCTCTTATTTTAATATCCCCGTCTTCCCTCTCGCATTTTTCACCTCTTCCTTAAAAAAGTCTTTTATCTCGCATTCCCCAACCGACGCCATTTGGGGAGAGAGGTATTCAGGCCTTCCAAAATCGCATTCCTCCGGCTAACAGTCTGCCAACAGCAGTGCGACTGGGAGAGGGGATCGCTTGGGATATCGAACAAGCTTTGCGGCGCCGCTCTTTCCGTGATAACCCCTATTCTTATTTCACTCTCATTGCGTCACACGTTTCTGCATTTGCGGTTTGCCGGGAAAGTTCGTTTCCTTTCAATTAAAGGCTGTCCTTACGTTCCGGAGTTGTTCGCGTCTGCTCTTTCAACATTTAGCTTCTCTCTACCTTCTGCATGTTGGTCCGCCTCAATCATTCGCCCCCAACCCCCAGGAATGGACGCGATATCCACATTGGTGCACTGATAAATATTTTTAAAGACTTTTTTGCGTATTTCCTTTTTGTTTGGATAACCTGCAGTGACAAACACCTCCAAATTTCTTCTCTTCTTTATCATTGAGTAACAAATAAATGTATTGCTTTGATGTAATTTTCTGTTTTTATGCCTCATGTCTTTTATGAGCTCTACCTTGGAATGCTGAACACTCATATCTATTTGAATTCGTCATCTTAACTAATTTAAATGAAGTATTTAGCAAATCGTTCATTTCCAGGAAAAATAATGATTTAGTTTACTGGTTTTCACTAAAAGTCAACTTTGTTAGATTCAGTAGTGTATTATTTAATTCTTATATGATTACATATTTGTTCTAAAAATCGGTAGTAATATTTAGGAAATAATACTTTTTCAATAATATTTTTTGATGCGCCTCTGCAAAACTTCGCTGGAATCACAAATTTCTACCTTTCATCGCCAAATGTCTCCCTCAGACCTCTTTGGTATATACCTAAGTGAGATATGTAGTCATTGCCAATGTTTAAAAATATCAATCACTTTCTCATCTATAGTCAACTTAACTGAGGTTTACCGAAAAGAGTAAAATGTAAAAAGAGAAAGACTGAATAAAATGAATGCTGCGTATAGTGAGAGAGATAGGATAAAGATGAATAGGACAGGAAGAGGATGATGGTATGGATGTGAGGATGTAGAAAGACTAAGAATTACTTTGGAAAGGGATAATTTAATGAATGCGAGTTGACGGGATGATAAACGAACGGAATGGGTGGGAGTAGCAAAACCTTCTAACTCCTCCTGGATCTTTCCTTTTCGTGTGATCAAAGTTGAAACAGGTCGTAAAGATCGTGCGTATGAGTCAAGTTTCAGAATTGGTTGTCTTTTGGGGGATGTCAAGTTTCGAAACTGTCTTCAATTGTACACTTTCTTCCAAAGCGAGATGTCTTCTGGAAGTTACAGTGCGTGCGGATGGAGAACGTGTCTTCGCCTACTGATTCCATCTGAAGCCGACGTTTTTTATTCCTCCGGCTGCCACCGCCACTCATCTCTCCCAGAGAGTGGGATTACCGCATATTACTGGCCTCGGGATATCCCGCAATCGCTCTCTTTAAAGCTGCCTTGGCTAAAATTCCGCCTCTGAACCCCTTTCATTTTTCTATTTCCCTTCTCAGTCCTTACAGATCCGTTTACCCGTCTATATACTCGTACAAGTATAACTAATTTATCTTTTGCGAACCCTTACAATGTTCATTCCTTCTACAAGACACATTCTTTCATATGGAATCGAAGTAAAGTTATTATCTAGTCCATATTCTCATTCTTATCAACAGAAGTGACGAGTGGATATTATAACTAATGTATTTTTATAGATTTTATTCAAACTTTGATTCATCAGTTAATCCTGGCAAAGTTTTGCGTGCAGATTTAAATTTACGTTGTTCATATTTGGAACTTTCAAACATAGCATGACCCAGCGTACTAGTTAATTATCTTTTCTTGGCTTCTTTCTTTTAATCTTTCTTTTCTCTTATTGGCGCTCATTTACTTATATCATGTCTTCTTTATCTCCCCTCCTTCATCAGCTTCAGTCTTTTCCTTTTCAATCCTCAGTATATACAAGTCGGTGGAACCAATTAAAAATATTGATTTATAGTTTATTCTTTTAGATTATTTCTGTTCCTTTTAGATATTTAACTTAAAAATTGAGTATTTTCAGAAAATTTCAACTCATGGTACCCCTGGAAAAGTAAGTTAATTGGAAATCCTAAATCTACTTCTTTATATATTTTTATTCTTTTGGATATAAGACATGGCGATTATTTCTAGTATATATGTGTAAATAAATCTGAACTCAGCTGCTACTGAATTAGAGGTTTAAAAACCCTCCAATTGCCGTATATGTCTGCGTTCCGGACCACGTCACAAATAGCAGAGATAGTAAAACGCGAGGGTTACTGACCTTCCAAGAAGCATCCAAAGCACATTTTAAATGCCATGCTATCATATTCATAGATAGAGGGAAACTTCCTTTCCTTTTAACTACAGTAGTAGATTTCAGTAATTCATCTGGATTACAATTAATTTTCACTTCTAATGTAGCAATGGATAAACAGATATACCGAAAATATGAAAGATTTTTAGTTAAATTCTTAGAAATAAAATTTTCAGTGAGTAAATTATAATCTATTAATTTTTCTGTTCACTATTACGTATCATTTTCACAATATATTGAAACAAAGTAACGAATGCTATAAATTACTCGCAATTTATACTCGCTGATACAAACATCTTTACGACCCGCCTAGGTCGTAAGTTAATGATCTTTGTATCAGCTAGAGTTCTCTATCGAGATGGTGAAAAACATTCACAGTGCGAAAGCTATTACAGAGAGTGTACGCTTGTCTCTCGCTCAACACTTCCATTTGCGTTGTTTCGCTTTTGCATTTTTCATCCCGTCCCGATTTCCTCTTTTAGATTGAATCGATAACGGCGCCATTTCCGTCCATCCCCCACACCTCCATGCATTTATCATTCCTCTCGGGCTTCAACAGCTACTGCGGTGTCGAACTTTTTCAATTTTAATATTTTTCCAGTTTTAGTTAACCGTAGTTTCTCCCGTCTTTTCCTTTGAGCGTTTTTCACGAGCGGAACCCTTCTCCGATACCTACCTTCGTCCAGTAATCGAATTTGCGTTTCGAGATCAAGTTCGATAAAAATCGACCGTGAAAACGATTTATCTCTCCGCAAGACATCTAGCTTTTTGATAGAAATTCTTATTTTGTATTTTTCGGGTGACCACTATAGCTTTTCCCTGTTTATACTTGTTTTACATATATACTGCTTTATACTACTACTCATATTATCCTATGTTTACAATACTATACAGAAAATTGGTAAACCTTTAAAGCTTCAAAGTTATATTCATTAAAAACTTCTGTCACCAAAATATCACGTTAAATTCACTATTATAAGAAAAAGAGGAGAGATATAATTTAATAGGAAATAATCGTTATTTGTTACTTCAAACACGATACAATTCATGCAAGGCTAATTGTAGAATTCTGAGTGAATAATTTGAAGATACGTAAAAGACAGGTGATTATTTTACGCTTTATGTAAGTGAAAATTTAATACATATCCTGTCTATGTAAAATGCATACGTTATTATACATAGGTATAATATTTCTAATTTTCTTCGTTTGCCTATAACTTCAATATCACTTTTTATAATGCCTTCATTTATTACGTTTAACTCTAGAGTGAAATTATTACATTTCAATCAGATTACGCGTCTACCATCATTAAACATCCATTTAGAATCAAAGCTGCCCTTGTTTATCGGCAGAGGAGTGATTAATATTTGTCGTTTCGCATGGAAGCCCTTTCTGAGTGAGGTTAATTGTGCCATCTAAAATCAAATGATAAGTTATTAAGTTTTGATGAACAAATAAATCATATGAGCGCCGCATTTCAGGTATTGATTAATTGATCAATTTAGTGACCTCTCTCTATAATTGTGCTATTCAATCGAGAGAAGTTCGGCAGTAATTGATTTGTCTGACCTATCTTTCATTCCATTTGATTTTTAATTGAGTTTAAGATCGCTAGATTGATTTTCATACTAAATTTGTAATCATTTTAATCCCCCATTATTAAACGATGTTTCCCTAAAATTCTATTTAATTGCTTGTGTGCTCCCGTAATTTCCATGGAAATGAGCAAATTCAAATTAATCTCCCTTCACGGTCTTTGTGATATCATTCGAAACCAGCAGAGCATAGCTGAAAATCTACTTTCCTCTGCGAACTGAAACAGCTGCGACAAAAATAGTTTGACACCTTTTGTAATTTACCCTTGTTTTGCCTCTTATGAATTATATATAAATATGCAGTTTTTGTGGACTAGAATAAAAGAAGATAAATTTTCATTTTGAAATAAAACTATCAAATCCCAATGTGAAATTAGTATTAAATATTCAATTACAACCTTTTCAGAAATAAAAGCTGTTTTAATTCCCTGAAAGTAAAATAATTAAGGTCGTGATAACACAGTTTAAGTGCATCAATGTTTTTAAATATTTCAAAATTTATTAAATCTGTTCATGCGACGAATTTATTAACTTTATACTCGTACAACCATTGGTATTCTCATAACGTATAAGTTGTTTTAAATTTGCAAAAAAAGAGGTCAAAATTATAACTATTGCCACGGTTGAAACGTTATCTCCTGGAGCTTATCAACTTCCTTTTGGCCGTAGTGTAACGCTTATGAAACGGTCAAAGAATTTTCGCGATGATAACCTTTGTAAAAAAATTAGATTATCGTAAATCTATGGATTGTCATTTGAAAATTTTCTCAGAATTATTGTTGTCTTTTATGTTACCAAGAATAGTAATTTTTAAATTTTCTCAGAATTATTGTTGTCTTTTATGTTACCAAGAATAGTAATTTTTAAATTTTCCCAGAATTATTGTTGTCTTTTATGTTACCAAGAATAGTAATTTTTAAATTTTCTCAGAATTATTGTTGTCTTTTATGTTACCAAGAAAAGTAATTTTTATGGTAATCGTTCGCAATTTTTCACGCTCGAGCTCTCTTTCTGCGATTTTAGTATTTTCTTTCCCTTGAACGTCTCAGTTATCGTTTCCCCTAAAGAAATAAACTCTGTCAGACATTCTCATTTTTCCATGGTAGCATTTGTTATGAACCATTATCTTTATCTTCACTCTTATTCCCTGTTAATAAATTCCCCCAAAACTCAATCAGAAACACTTGGAATCGTAGTTTCCTTTACCGTGCTTGAAAAATGCAACCAACCGTTATTTGCGCGCATAATGATACGAAGGACTTTCTTTTCCAAGTTACTTATGCATCCCTATCCTTGTGCCCTCCTCCTACAGAGGAAAAAAAACAGTTTGAGTAAGGCAGCGACCTTTATGGAAAACCGAGACCCGTCCGAATTCTCAGAATGCTGCATTTTCAGTGAGTACTGAGTCCATTGTTCTAAGCTCGTTTATTCGTCGCCTCTGAAGTACATTACTTCCAGAATTGCCGCTGAGTGATTCTTTATTTCCAAAACCTTTTATCGCCCTAAGGACTCATACTTTGAGCTTAAGTTTCGAAATGATTTGTCGGATATTATCGCTCCTTTACTGCCCAACTTTGACTATAAGTAGTACGTGTTGTAAACGCTGAAAGAAGTTTAATTTTCATCCATTTTTTATTTCTCTCGCCCAAGGAAATGTAGAATCAGATTTATGTAATGGTTAGATTAACATTCAATGTTCATTCGACTTTAAATCTAACCAAATTTGAACATTGGCAAGGATGAGTATCCGCATATATTAGAATATATGGGATGATTTTACGAGTATGTATAATAATGCGTTTATAATTAACATTTTGACCATTCCATTGTGGCCCAAACTCATTTTATTCATGTAATTTAGGTTGAATGTCAAATATCAACCTACTCGTTGTCGTGGCAAATAGAAGCGTTGCTTTTTTTATAATTTTTCCTCCGGTAAAATTCCATTTGTGATTTTCCATTCATTCCCCAATGTTACGTTATTTATGCATTTGACCTTAATCTGGGATTCAAATATAATATGTTCCAGTATTATTACTTTTGTATCTCCCATTCAAGCGAAAATGTGCTGCATACAGTAAATATAAACACAACTTCCATTATTTAAATTAGGTAAACTTTGCTATTACAGTCATAGGTAAATTTGTATTTAAAAAAAAAGATTGGATTTTTTTTCATTTAGGTCATGAATTCGAATTTTCAGTATCACCAATACATGTTTATATTCTTAATTAAATTTTCTTATAGTAAACTACAGTAATGGTATCGGAACGAGAAATCTAATGCCTAGAGACATCTATGAGCAGAGATATTGCTCTACTCCCCATATGTTTTGCTTTAGTTATTCAAATTATTTTCCCTTTAATGAATATTCACGTTAGAAATAAGCTTTTGTCTCATTTGTGCTCAATGTTTTTCTCCTGAACCTTCCGTTTCTTGTGTAATAATTATGAACCCAATGGACTGGCTTTCTCGGAGTCCCTTACGTATTCCCTTTGCCTATCCGGTTCACCAACGTCTTTAGGCCTTTCTGTCGTTCTATTTTGGCCTCAATTCCCGCCTTTTATGTTTATTTCACACGTTTCTGTTTAATGTGGCTCTTTTCCACTCTAAAGACGACCTCAGTGTTCTTTCTATAGACTTGCCCCGAATCAAATTTGTGGCATATTTTCAAGAGAATTAGAATCAATGAATAATTTCCATTGCAACTTATATTCTGTACAATAGAATGAAGAATATCAACTCTACAAAGCATCAAAATATTTCAAATGTCAGATTCAAGATAATTTTAGGGTATTCAGACATATCAATTTGGTATATATCTGGGTAAAAGGAATCTTATTAGGAAGATTAGTGCTTTTCTTTGACTTTTTCGTTGGCGGTGTAGCTTTAATGTCTGAAAATTTATTCATCTAACATTTACGGTAACCTGTGAAAAGTACTGATATAATAGTTATTGAATTTAATAATTTGGGAAAAAAAAGAACAAATAACATTCCGTTCTATAGAGTAACAACCAGTGCTGTCACCAAATTTGTGACTACGATTCATTACAAAATATTCCTGCATTATCTTTAATCCGTCGAAATTATCTCATACAAATATATCTCAAGTATTCTTTCTTTTGCTGCGAATGCTATCAAAGTTTTGTTCATGCTATCTATAGAATTTTCTCCTAATGATTAGATTTATTCTTCTAGGGAACAAGTTGTACCCGCAAGAAATACGCTAACACTTTCTTTTTCCGTGGAAACTTTCTGAAACGTAAATTGATGTTTACTGCAATCACTTTATACTCAATCGTAAGTAATTAAAACCACGAGAAAATGTTAAATTTTACTGAAATCATTAATATAGATTTCGCAGTTACGAAATATCGCGTACGATGATCAAGTCACGAATGGTGATATTTAATCGATACAACATATAGATAAAGTGATACAACTTAATAAAGAGAAATAATTTGCTAAATTTAGTATTTACGATTCCATGCCGAATTTTCAATATATTTCAATCATTCATCATTTTAATTGTAGAAGTTTACTTGAGATTATACTGGCAGTTCATTATAAACTATCACCCTTAAGGAATTACTCAAATAATTTCAAACGTGGTCGGATGCTGCAGAATAATTTTACTCCTGGGTTATACCAGTGATCCAGCTGTTCCACTTGAGTGCCAAACATAGTTTTATAGTGTTTCCATGGCGTAATTTAGGCTTTCGCTTTCTATTCGTGCGTTAAAATAATCAAGTTAAAGCTACCACTAGAGCATATCATTCGAAATTGGGAAATATGAGAATATCGTGAAAAAAATTATAGCGCATTCTTTAATACGCCTGAGAAACTTCACTTATCTTTCCCGAAGCTTCCACAACTCCGCACAGCTTTTATAGCTATTCTTCTTTACCATCCCCACCCTCTTATTCTATCTATTCCCTTTGCATATATCCTGGGCAATCTCTCCTTCCACCGCTTATGGTTCCAGCCATTCCGCTCCCGTGGACCTCAACGACTGGAAAATTACCTATCCCCGGGTGTTCGTCCTCCCTCTTCTCTTCCCCGGAGAGGGGTTCTGCAATGCGTAACCTCCTTGGCTCTTTTCGGCCAGGGATATATTCCTTCCCTTCGAGTGTTCTCTCATTATGCGCCTTTTTTCTGGGGCCGACTGAAACTTTTACGCAATTAAGCCTCCGTGTCGGTTTCACGGGGAATTCCCGCTGAGGGTTATCCGAGAATCGGCTCTCGTCCCTTCTCATTTGTCGGATAGAGATGAAAAGTGATCATCGGCTTGGGTATGATTTCGTTTGGGTCACTTTTTGTCGACTGGAAAAGTTTCCCTGATACTCCCCCGCCGTTTTTCGCCCTCTGACTTCCCCTTGCTGAAGTTGGGTCTTTCGCACCGGTAATTTGAGCGTTTTTAGAGCTGGGAGATACAAGAATTTACTTCCTGTATTGCTTTAGCTCTTAAAAAAATTGCAGGGCACATTTAATATTTTATCTGCGTTCGGAATCATTATCATTTGGCAAAAATTATTCGGTGTAACTATTTTACTTGTACTTTTAGGTCAATTGACGTGAATGTATTGCTTCACTTTTTCGCAATTTCAACCAAAACTTAAGTTTTCTCATTAGGATTTTTGGTTGGAAAATTCAACGAAACGCAATAAAAATCGTTTTTGAATCACTCGAAAAGGCTACTGAGGGGCGCGAGTTTGATAACTGTTTTAGATCAAGATTGTAGCTTCCATTTCATCGGGAAGCTGCGATCTTGATAATCAGTCTGCGTATTACTTAAGCTCTGTCTATAATTATGAAGGTCAGCATTGATATAGACCTTAAAAAAAACCTTTAATCTTTTGATGTCGCATAATGAATGAAACTGAAAAACAAAATGTATAGTTTAGCTCCCTGAGTTACTAAGAAGTGCAGAAATGACCGCCCGAGAGGGCCACATACGGCCATTGCTTAGAAACTGAGGCTAAACTACCGTCGTTATGAGCTTCGTTTTCGATCATTTTAATAATAATAATAATAATAATAATAATAATAAAACGGAAGGATTTGGTGCTTTCCCGGTGTAGATGATGCAGGAATCTTTCTCGGGTTTCCATCCGGGTAGTTTCTTGGAACAGGTCCGACGTTTCGGCTACAATCACCGCAGCCATCTTCAGGGGGTGAAGATGGCTGCGGTGATTGTAGCCGAAACGTCGGACCTGTTCCAAGAAACTACCCGGATGGAAACCCGAGAAAGATTCCTGCAATGATAAAACGGCTTTATAATTAATAATCCTCCCAGTTATTAGTGAGAAACAATTCCGAAACGCATTCACGTCCATCTCAAGTCATTTCGCATTTTACATTCAAACAAGAAACAATCAAACAACTCTGTTTTAGATGGTAAGGTTCTATGCATACAAATGCGGAGGGAACAGCTGTAGAAATAAACTCGTTCTGAAACTTGGTCCTTTGTTTCCGTGATATTTGCATTCTCAAAGGAGTGTAGTTTATCGTACAGCTCCCTTGTTTGTGCTTTGAAAACAAAGAAAATCGGAGGGCACCCTTAGCTTTTTATCACATTTAAAATAATTAATGGCGCCCATTATTTTCTCGTGTAACTCAGGCGTATCTAAGAAATATGAAATAGGTGTTTTCTATGAAAAATTCGTCTCATGTTTGTCTCATTTGCGTAAGTGGCTCAAGCTTGCTAGAGCAAGGAGATAACCTTGGTCGGTGCATGTTCGACAAAGGAGTATCTAGGATACCTCTTAGGTATTATAAAGTAAGGATTAGACGCTAATGGAACCCTAGTATCTCCCTATTTACCTTTGTAAACACTGGTAAACCCAAGCTATTACTTACGGGATATTTATGCCGCTCCGTGATGCGAGACAGTACACCCTTTATCTTTCTTCGAGGAGGTTCCTCTTGACGTCACTTTTCGAAAGGAGTGCGACGAGGTCTTTAGTCCTCACCGTCTGAATTCAATCCAGTTCTTAAATAATTTTCGCCGCTTAGATTTTGCGCGGGTGGGATCTTTATACAATGCAATCCTCAATGCCTTCTCCTCCTGCGTCAGAGATTAGCTCCTTAAAGCGTGTTTGTGTACGTTTCAAGGAGCATCGCGGGGCGTGCCATTAATTGCATTTTTTATCTCGCTGTTTTAACTTCTCGCGAAGCATGCGGCGGTACCTTGATACTTCGTTTGAAATTCAATTTGCGCATCCACTCCTGGAGTCGTTCTCCTGCTTTGAGGACTCTTTTTGCCTCCATGAACCTTTATTTTCGGACTTACGAAGTTAACACGGTTTGAGCCGTTACGCGCTTTTTTCGTCCTTAGAAGTTGTATGCTCTCATTATCTTCTGCGTATGGTGGTAATTTTGCCACCAGTAGCTGATGTTGTACTTTTATATTACTTCTTAGCATCTATGCTGGAAAATTTGAACCCTCTACAAATTCTATCGATCTCTCTGTATTTCTTAATGGTAAGATCACTTCTGGAATCCAAGTTTTCTCGAATTGCTCTACCGACTTACATTCATCTTTCTGATTCAGATGACTTCGTGTTCTATTATTTATTTAAGCATGATGTTCAATCATATATGTATGTAGTCGACGTTTTCTGATTGAAAATATACCTGATTACTAAAGCAAAAATTCCATCGCGCAAGATTGTGTTTCTTCTCACGCAATCTTCAACTGTAGAGATTTTTCCCCCATAGGGAAATTTTTCTTTCTTCCTTTCCTTAATATCAACATTTATAATTTTTTGATAAATTATTGGCGAAGCATTCTTTCATCCACTAAGATTTTTCTTTTTTACATACAAAGTGTACACACCCTTACTTAAAATTCCGTTTTTTCGGTGTAGCTTCGTAGTTTATCGTTTACATTTGTTTTGGCGCGGGAATGCTTCTATCAATTTACGGTATAAATGGCTTAAGGTATCATACATGTCTCTTAATTAGATTTGAGAATTACCAGTTTTTTTGCCTTAGTACATATGTACCTTTACAATGCTTCTCTGCATTCTTGTTCTAAGGATTTTTTAAATATTTCGTGTATTTTAATATTAGTTTTGAATCAGGAGGTATCTCTACTATAAATCACGTATGTTGTGTGGGAAACGTCCAATGCCGACTTTGCGGTGAACTTATTAAAATAAGTTAGACTCCATTTTCTGTTGATCAACCTCCTCGCCCTTAACGGATATTCTGAACCCGACTTTCCATTTTCGTTAAGTGCATATTCTCTAAACTTACTGTAAATAACATACATAGAAATTTTTCGGAATAAAATGTCGCATATTATTTAGTCTCTTCTCCTCAACGATCGAATATCGTCATAATATTTTACTTCGACCCATTCAATGTAAGCCTCTTCTCCCTTTTTGTCCACCCATTCGAATGTTATATTTTTTCCCCTTTCTTTTTGTACAATTTTTACATTTTCACTGCCTGTTTATCGTAATTATTTTCTTTCTCCTTCATCAAAAATATAGTTTTCTCTCTGTAGGTTTCGCATGTTTATTCACACTTCCCCTTCTTGTGAGTGTTTTCCTGCAGTGGATTTTTTTTCCTGAGCCCTCAGCTTAGGTTTTTTCGATCCACATATTACTTTTCTTCGTGTACTTTTGCTAACTATCTCTTTCTTTCTGAGTCACTCATCTGACGATGGGTTAGATGTAAAAAGAGACTCCCTAGTCTCAATCTCGCCCAAATAAAGACCTCTTATTATTATTATTATTATTATGTAACTTTCTTATAATGCTGCCGTCATCAGTCCTTTTCATTTATACAAATCAATTAAACACTCTTCTCTTATAACACTAATGATCCTCTGTTATGGCCGTATTCCCCCTGCCATGCGCCACTGGCGGATTGCAGGCTTTAAATGTAAACGTAAATATTCATCTCTGACTTCAACTCTCTCTCTCTTACTCTGTGTCCCAAAGTCTTATCAAGCCCTACCGATGCAATCCATCCCTTTCCTTTCACTTTATTTATTTCGTATTTAAAACTTCTTCCCACAGTTTTCATTATCGGCTTTTTTTCACCACTTCTTCGCATTTTCACTACTATACTCCACCCATTTCAACTTTCTCCCTTATCCTCAGTGCTTGTCCTTCCCCATAATCCGTAGCACTTCTATACAAGCAGAATCCCCCCTGAGCGAATCCCTTCGGCTCTACTTCTAATCGATTCTCCCGTTGCATGCCTTTTTATCCTTGCCTCTCTTTCACTTTGCCCGTCTCGCAAAATCACCTGCCTTTCCCGCGCCGAAGGCTTTCCGTTTGATCTCGCCGACGTGTAACTTCCACCCCTCCCCCCTTTCTGCCGCTTATCCCTTTCAGGGATTCAGCTTCATTTTTCTTCAATCATTTAATGACTTCACCCATCACACCCATTCTCCCCTCCCAACAAATCTGTTTGGAACTGCGTATCCTCTTTCCATACCCTCGGTCTTCGGGATGGTTCACGACGTCGAAGCGTTTTAAAGAGCCGAAAATCCGTTTAGTTTAATTGGAAAGGTTTTTAATACGCATCGGCGCAGTTTGAAGTTCTCCTTGGAGTTTGGTGTCGGCATTATCTGGATTGAGTTCGCTAATGAGTTTAACGTGCACCCATATTTCAAGGAATAAACTGGAATGAAAAATTAATGCGTGATTAGGAATTTCTCCGTTATTTCTTGTGTTTTTCCTATCGCACGATTTCCCCTGCAAATTTGTTTCTTAACCCTTTTCCATAATGTTAACAGGTCTATAATCGCAGTATTTTTAAGTTTATTAAAGGCGATCTCTAAAGCTACTATTACTATTATTAGTAGCTCCGCGTGATATAGTATCGACCGGAAACATTTTTTTCGCTTAAATGGAAGATCCATCTCTATCGTCCAAATGAAAGAGTTTCGTTTTTACATGCTCCTTCTGACTCAGTGACTATTCTTAATGACACTCTCCGTTATGTAGTAACGATTTAGGAAGCTACCATTATCATGGGTATTGTAGTATACAGGTATAATAGTACTTTACTTACTTTACTTTATACTACAATACCCATGGTAAACAAAATTTAGAAGTTACTGTTCCCATCCTTTTTAATGACATACCACATGACTTACAATAATTAAAAATATTTCAACAGTCAAACAAGAAGTGAAAAAATGGTTACTGAAACTATATTGATATAAATTAAGTTATTGTATTTTTTTAAATCAGGCACCTGCTAACAAGTCCTATGCATGGGCTGTCTGTATGTATATATTAAAACATTTATAGTACTTAATGTTATTTGTTGCTGTAAAATAATACAATATTAATATTATGTAAATATAGATGATAAATGTGTCATTCAAAGATAGGTATATTCAGTCTTTTCGATTAATATTAAATTGTAAATGTACTTGTTTGAAAGACACCTCCTGACATTTTAGGCTTAGCAAGACATACAATGTTTTTTTCTCTTAATTTGTATTTGAGTATAATGTAATTTTTAAAATTCTACATGCTACTTTCTGTGGAACAGCTGCAACTACAGTTTAAAATGTGTATGTTTGTTGTAAGAAGCTATACTATTACTATAGCTGTTTGCGGCAGACTGGTTTAGACTTCGAAATCCACGTAATCACCGTCACGTTTTAATGATTGTGGGAAATGGGCCCAAAGTCGTCCTGGTTTGATTAATTTACGTTCGATGATACTTCACTTTCAGCCGTATTGAATTTACTTGCCTCTCCTACCTATAAGCTATATTTTATTTGCGGTTTTTGGAAAGTCGCGTAGAAGCTAGCATGTATGGATTTTTGCAGTGTGAATCGCCGAACCATTTTTCTAAAATATCGTTCGATTCACCGATCGTCAAAATGCTTGCTCTGCGGTTCCGCTTCAATTCGCAGCTCTGCAAAATGAATGGGGTCGACACGGATTGCTGTCCGCTTAAAGCTCTAGTCGCGAGTGATTCAAAACAAGGAAAAAGTGCTCGACGTGAGCGGACATCGAGGGCCATCAGCCGAGCTAGGGGAAGGTTTAACGTAATTTTCTGGTCATTTATTTCATATCACCCATCTCGTCACCCTTGCTTTTTACACACTGCTAGACACCGAGGGCATATCCATTTATGTAGAAATTTATGGTTTAAAATTCAAAGGATTCTACATCCTTGTTCAACAGTTCTAAAATCGAGAAAGGATTCCCGTAGTTACGATTCAAAGTTATCATGATTTACCGCATGCTTTATAAAGTTATGGATTTTGATCGATTGGAATAACAGCCGATATTATATAAAAGTTCTCGTCGTCAATATCTGGTGAAATTATTATAATTAGTCATTTCCTGTACAATTCCGAATAGAACCAACTAGAAGAATACCTTTTTATGTTGTAACATAGTGCTTTAAGGATAGAAAAAATTATGAGCATGCCATTTACAATTTTACTCGACATTTTTTTTCCTACTTGGTTTAATGCACCGTAGTCCTAGGGAGCAATTACTTGGATGTGTGATCCTACTAATATTCCCCATAATCCTCTTATACTTCTCGTTCTATCGTAGGAGCTCGAGCCATTTTTTGAGAAAAGTCTTATTTGTGATGGTTTTTTTTATTTCTAGTAAAGTTTGTTGAAGCAAAGTTTAATCTCATCCTATGTACTTATTGGGCATGTCAACCTCTCATTCCCTTTGAAAGAGTTAATGAATCCGTCTCCCTTCTCTCTGTCCTTGCGGATTCTCCATTCATAGGACGCCACCAAAGTATCTTTACGTTTGTCTTTCCCCCAGAATGTTTCCCACCATTCATTCTTTTCCTCTGGACTCTTTTATATTCTTTCGCAATGCGTTTGGGAAAAGGAATCCCTTATCTCGTTTCCAATCGCTCCATCCTTTCCTTGTTCCTTTTCGTCGCCCACCCTGAACCTTCGTCAACATTAGATACCCCTCTGTCTTATAACCCTTATCCTTCTCCCGAAGTTCCGCATTGCCCTTCCTCCTCCATCCGCATTCTCTGCCATACCTCACCTTTGCCCACCACCATTTTTCTTCCCCGCACAGCTTCCCACCGTCACATCTTTTGCCCAAATTCGCTCTCTTCCAGCGGCCGTTCGTCAAAACCACCGATCCGTGACTTTCGTGCTTCCCCGCCGCCACTTTTCCCTCCCGCACATGTCCAGGCCCCGTGTTCCTTTTTGTATCCGAGATCTTTTCTAAGGGCACTCGCCCATGCGAATGCTTATTCTCGAACCTTTGACGGTGCGGTGAAAGTGAATTTCGGAGTCGAGATGTCTGGGAGCAAAGCGAACGTTTCCATTCGCTTTGATACGGCTGTGCACGCACATGCCCACTATATGTATATGGAGAAACGTGGGGAAATGTTGAAATGGGCCAAAGAGAAGGTGATTTATGGAGTTCGATCGCGGGTTTACGGCACATTTTTTGAGTAATTCGCCAAAATTTCCCGGAATGGCTCCTTCTCAGGACATATATCCTTTGCTCGAGTTAGAAGGTTATGGCTACTTTGTGCAGTTGTTGAGGGGATCATTTTGAATTATTTATGCGAAGTAAATTATTGCAAGTTCGCTCAGCTCGTAATTTATTAAATCTTCCGAGTGAAGCGCATTCATTCTATTTGCTTCCATTTTTCTATAATGTAAGTTCTCTCAGCTAAGTCAACGTAGTTGCAGTTACAGCTTGCCCCTACTTGGCTCATACATCGGGCCAAGTTGCTTGAAATGAAGATACTGTGCGTAGTTTATAATCGAAAGGATTAGACACATTTTGCTTATTCTTTTCTCATGCTCGTTCAAAAGATGAGAATTACAAAGAATGCCCATATTTTGTCACAAAATGATAGTAAATGAGAGTTGATGAATTTTACCTTAAATGAAGAATAAGTGAATAATAATTTCTCTAAAGAATCGTGTAAATATCTAGGTGAACTGTCTAACTAGTTGAGCATTTAAAAAAAAAAAAATTCTTTACTTGAAGAGAAGCATTTCTAGCGCTTAAATGCCTTTGAAAAGTAAGATAAGCACAAAGAGCTTGGCGAAGCGAAATTTGGAGGAAGTCCATTCAATAATGAAGATAAAACATAATACAAGTGTATCTTCTTTTATAAAATGATTTTATTATGTGTCAAAAACACATAATTTAATATTACATGAATGCGTCTCGAATATGTGGCAAGAT
Organism: Sympetrum striolatum; assembly: GCA_947579665.1. Classification (NCBI taxonomy): domain Eukaryota; kingdom Metazoa; phylum Arthropoda; class Insecta; order Odonata; family Libellulidae; genus Sympetrum; species Sympetrum striolatum. Next base: position 18,621,065 of record OX388341.1, read on the forward strand.
ATGAATCAGGATAGTTTCCGGTGGCTGGAATTTGACTTTCTTGTCATGCAGATCCTCGTGAAGGGTCAGATAATCTTTATATAATTATTTTAGGAAAAATCTCCTCTTCACAATGTTTTTTCTTGTTCCTAACAACTCATTGAGATGCTTCGTATCGAACAACCGAAATTGATTCCTTGAAATCATTACCCCTGCAGTGGGCACGCGAAATTAAGCAGATATTCAAGTTCGCGTAGGTTCAGTAATTTTGAAACGGATGCAGTGGATAATTTTCGTTGAGACGGATCTCGGCTTTAGTCGATACGATTAGCATAAAAGTCGATAGCGGGGGCAGATGTTAAGGGCATTTCCAATGTAGATCATATTCTGAAGGACGTTATCATTAGAGAAGGTGGATACTCATACCAGGGAGGTCCTTGAATAATTTTTCCGACGAGAGTACCGAAGATACTCGTTTCCGTGTTCTTAATCCGCTAATCGGAAACTGCAGGCCGCTGCATGCGCCTCCTGATTCATCCTCCAATCCCTGCCCTCCTCCACTGAATCATATGCAAGCGATTCAGGTGCGCTTCACTCAGATTTAATCTCCCTCCCCACTCTGCGGCCTTTTTTCCGAGCTGAGAGGCCTCTTTTATTATTAGCGCCACTAGTATGGCACAATCTCTCGATGTATAACCCAAGAGCGCAACTTACACTTCACATCCTCTCTCGCCGTAGTGTAAAGGTTTTCTCCGCACCCCGATCGATAAATTAGGATCCAAAATATTTTTTCCTCTTCTTTTCGGGTCCTGCGCTCTTTCTCCCCATCGCTTTTTTAATTTCCATCGCGAGTCCGTGACAAATCCTTCTCCTAATCTACCCGGGCTTCTATTTCTTCATTCCCCGTGCCTTCTCGCCCCCTCTCGTCTCCAACTTCTTCCAGAAAAAGGGGAGAAAATTATAAAAAAATCCTTTCTTTTCGCTCCTCCATCCCTCGAGTGCTTCCCTTCTCTTATCTGCTCCGTTTTCTCCACTAAACAAACACTCTGCCTTTCCCTTATCTTTCTCCCTTCTCTTCCTCCGCATCTTCCCTTTTTCAGGTGAGGCTCTTCAGAGAGATTCTCCGAGAGTTTTCTTCGCTACTTTATCTCCGTGCGTGGAGGTGACGCCCAAGCGAACGGTCGCTTTCTCTTTTTCTTGCCTCTCCATCCTCTTTCTTTTCTCTGATAAGTTCGTTTGTTTGTCCCTCCTTACTCCCCACCTCTCCTCTTCTCTTCCTTCGCCGCTGCGATTTTCCCGTTTTTGTCTGAGTTATTGACCCTTCTTCGTTCCAGTGGGCATCAAGACCGCCGTTAATACTTAGTTTCGTGGGCATCTCGTGTAGGAAGCATCTAATTTGGCTGATCAACCACGTAGCGCGTGCAAATAAGCTACTCTACGAATCCTTTGACGCCTTTTCGCTGGTATTTGATGTGTATATTTCATATTTTTCTCACTCTGGTTAGAAAAATGTCCAGTTATTGGAAAAATATTTTCGCATTTATTTTTTATCTTTCGGTGTTTACCACATTTTTCATTTGAAACCTCTTTATACTAGCATGCAGTCTCTTTAAGTTCTTTATGTATCAAGTACGAGCCATATAGAAGTTTTAGGACTTCACTTTCATTATACGTTAAAACGTGTAAGATTTTTAGGAATTTGTTACGCTCATTTTGATGAGCAATCAAGGTAGCCTAAATATATTGCTATTCAAAAATTTTCAACGCCTGCTCAGTATCTTCCTCCTACAGACAGCGAATCGGCATGATTTATTACTGGAATGGAATTAAAATACTGTTGGAGTAAAGATTGGCTGCAAGCCCCATTTCTATCTACCTCTCATCATTGCTCCCTCCCCCACGTACGGTATTCTTTCATATTGAAGAGAAAAATATACCAGTGGTTCAATAAATTTGATAACTTTATTTCTTGAAGATCTATGCCATTCAATTGGGTTTCTCTACCTTCTAAAGTCTTACACTCCCGACGTATACTATCAATGCCATTTGGCTTTCTATATATTCCTACATAAGTCCAATCATTAAAAATACATTCTCTTTCAGCCTCTCATACCACCCTGTTATTCATTTTCGCCGCTATTAGTAACCCAGTTTCTTCTCACTCCATCTCTTCCGCTTTACCCACGACTCTTTCCGTTTTGCCCATCGTCTTTGTATTTATTTTTCTCGGTAGTCATCTCGCAAAAGCAAAACGTCATCTGCTTCTTGGTGTTCTCGGATTGGGAAATTTTCTTTTGCCCCAAAACACTTCACATTTATCTCTTCTGTCAATAGAATTACTCAGAACAATTTTCCATATGAACCGAAAAGATATTATCTACATTTTACCGCGGCTTAAAGAGAGTCCTCCTAACAATCAGCAAATCAAAGAACTATCTAATAATCATAGGAGAGCAGGCCTACATAAAAGCAAGCATAAGCACTATTCCCTTTTTCGGCCTAAGTCGGTTATTTATCGGTCTTGCAAATTGTACATTTAAGTTAAATTCTTCTTGAAAAAGCTTCAAAGAATAACGTGGTATAAGTTAGCCCGTATATATTGATGTCCATTTTCACTATATTCCTCACATTAGGGAAAAATGTGCTCTAAAATTAGTCCGCCATTTACTTACCATAGTTAAATAAAGTATACAAATGTTCAATTTCAATCATTAAAATCAACTAATGTAAAGGATAAAGTATAGGTTCGTAATATGACATCATATTTTGCCTGATGACTTTCCTTATTCGAATTCAGAATCGACTGGAAGCCGAAGAATTTTGTAAAAATCGAAGAAAGGAATTATTCGCAATATTTGGTCAACTTTGACCCCCTTTTAAATTTTTGTGCAAAAGAATCATATTTCACTTTCATTGTGGAGTGCAGATTTTTTTCAAGAGTGGCCATGCGAAGTTTCGAAGTCCGCAACCAAAAAAATATTTTTTTTGTTATGGCCAGCTTTTTTCGACTCCAGCCCACTGTGCGTCGTCTCATAAACAACGATCTCAGCGGAAAAACCCGGAAAGACCATAAGGAGATCATTTTTCTCTTCCTTTATTCTCCCCTTCATTTCTTCCTCTGTTCCTTCTCTTCCACTTCCTATTTGTCGATGTGGAATTTAAACGTGCATGGAATATGGTTGGTTCAGTTGAAAAACGTAGGGGTCGAGTCACACCCCACCGCAGCATCGCAAACTCTTTCGTTCCTATCGGTGGCTCGTGTTCCCGCTCTACTCGAACAGGTTCGGAATGCCAAATAGGTTTTCGAGGCCTTTTATTCGATCGATTTAAAGCTTTATTAGATTCGCCGAAAGGTCAAAGAGGTTTCCGTTAAAAATGTCGGATTCATTAACGATCTGAGATTGGATTCCAACGCTAGGGAACGTTGAGATAATAAATTTTCCCTCTGAATTAATCAATTTGCTCGTCACGCGTGCCTATCTCTCATTTATTTTGCGTCTTTTGAGTTCCAGTCGGTAAATTTTATTTACGCAATTTCCCGCAATCGAATTTGCAGGCCAGCGACGATAGCGTTGGGTTAACGTTAAATTTAATTTCCGGTTGGTGATTAATGGCCGAGTATCCCAGTTAACATCTCTTTCGGGGTCGAATCGCCAGTGCGAGGTTATGATAGCGCTATCAATTATTACTAAATTCATGGATTATATTAAAGCCAGCTTAGGCTCACTTTCCTTTCAGTTTTCTGTGAGAGCTTCCAGTTTTTCTTCTTTCCCAGTATAGGTGTCTATTTTTCTGTTGCATAGTTTATTCTCTTTTTATATATATTGCTTTAAGATATTTTTTAGGTACTTATTTATTATCACTGCATTATATTTATCATTATTTTGTCGTAAAATATTTAGAGAGTAACGATATTATCTGTCACATAAACGGTAATTTTCAGTGCAGACATAATTTCCACGATCTTTACGTAATAATTACTTTGTAGTATTCTGTATTCTTATTTAATATTTACTTAATCATAATAAAGTATCTATGATGAATTTAAGGATCGATTTATTCAAGAATACAAATACATGATTACAAGGAATATGATTGGCAATTAAGTACGCCGTTCGTAAACAAAATCAGCAGGGTTACTCTGACGTCAAACGCTAAACGATGATGATGCATTGTACCCCACTATAAATTATCCTTTGCCGACTCATCAGAGCTTGTAATTATTAAAATTATTTCGAAATACATTTGTTTCTAATGCTACTATTACTCCTAAAATCATCATGGCTCTAATCAAGGGTCTTACTCTCGTTGATATTTTTAAAGAATTGTAATATTGAAGTAACTCTTGAAATATTTTGAAAGTTTGTACAAACAGTTATCTAGCTCATCGATAAGAACGAATGAAAGCAAAATGGCAAAGTACGAACAGAATTTCAATATATCAAGCCGGAAAAATGGCTGAATGTGGTCGATGGTGAAGAAAAGAGATGCACGATACTTTGAGAAAAAACGGACTTTATTGAAAATATGTATGCACGGATAGAAAGTATTGCTGAGTATCGTTCGAATGAAGATAATTTTCTGGTCCCGAAATTGAATTGTGATTCTGTAATGTATGCATTTACAGTGATTCTTTAAAAACGTTTTAATTTTGATTTAACGACACGATAATATTTCAATATTAGGTCGGCGGGGAGTAATTAATTTAAATAGGGCTACAAGTATGAATAATTTTTGTATTTTTCCTTGTATCGCGAGTTCTAGAAGAGATATTTTTAAACTTTAAAAGCGCTCCTTAGAATTACGAATAAGTAGTAGCTACCTAGTTATTTAATATTTTATTGCTACGGGATGTTTATTTATGCAATGGACCAGTAAATAATCGACCAATGGAAATTAACGACCGGAAGGAGAAACCCCTAGAATTGCCTGCTGATGAATAAGGATAATGGTATGCTGTGGAAATTGAGGAGAGTTTTTGAAAAAAATGAGTCTAGTATGTTCCTGTGAAATGGAGGAGAGAAAATTAGTGCTAGCAAATGCAGGACGCGGTGCTGCGAGGGATGGAGAGGTCTGAGATAAGGATGCGAAACGAAGGCTGCTGAAGTGGGCCACGGAACGTGATTACTTTTCCCGTGTGTGTTTAGCCTAACGCGGCACTCTACGCATAGCGTGCACGCTAGATTATGTCGGGCCTCTTAAGTTCAGGTGGCTTTACGGCAGCTCACCTAAAGCAGATTGTCTCGAGAGTCAACTAGTGCCCGTAAATAGATGCGCCAACCCGTCCCACACCAAGAATATGACCTCTTCAGGGCAGCCTTTTTATTCACCATCGGTTGCTTCCCTCATTATCCCAAACTCTATTCATGCCCTCACGGTACTTTATTTTCTTCGTCATCAGAAATTTAGTCTCCTGATTCATTTTCTTTCCCTGATTAAACCTTATTCGCGGATTTCCTAACCATCAAGGTCAAAGTGGTACAGGGTTGCGTACACAGGTCGCATTGGAAAAGCTTTAATATGTCGAAGTCCAATCCTCATAATAATTTCTTCGTCTTTGGGTTCATAATAAATTTTACATTTATTTTTAATAAGTTACAGCATATTTAATATGAAGGATATGAACATTTTATGTGATTAAACTTACTGTCTTACAAAAGAATGCCTATGTAATATTGAGTCAACCGAAGATGTCACGTTCATAGTTTGAATACCTCAATTCTTCAGGCATGTTATAAGTAGAGATAATCTTTAGAGGTTTTTTTAAGAATCTGTCTGAAAAATTCATTATTACTTTTTCCAAATTTCATTATCCAATCTTGTGTGGTGTTGCGTTATATTAAAAGGCCGGAAGAAATTGTGCCCATAAACCTCTCTGCCCAGGGTGACCAATAGTCGTCACTATGCCTATACTATCTATTCATTCACTATCTGAGGGTTTTGTGAAGTTTTTCTTTGTCACTAAGAATGTAATAGAGAAATTTATAAATATATAGGGCTTGAAAGAAATTCCTGGATCCTGAAAACATTAAGTAATATATCACGTAAATATGTATTTCAGAGTATACAAGTGGTATATACGAATGAAATACTATATGAGGAAGGTAAGGTTAAGGGTGAAAATTATTTTGCACGTGAATGCGTGCTCCTCGAAAAGTAGTGATTTATCAATGATTTATTATGTTTTAATTTTTACTCCTTCTTTTGTTGATTTCAACTATGAAAATAGACTAAAAGAAAAGAGAGATCAAAAAATACGAAAAGAAGGTAATTGAAATAGAAACCACGGAAGATCAAGCACAATACCTAGTCGATTCTGACCATCTTCCTTATCTTTCACGATGTTTTGCCTCTCCAACAATGCGAAAATACGATGTTTGAAGAGTCTGCTATCCCAGGGGATTCCCTTCTCTCTAATACTGGCCCTTTTTTCCTCCTTGTTGGATCTTCATCCGATCTCTAGGCAACCCCACTGGTTGGTCGCCTTCAAAGGGCGACAAAAGAGTCTTTCAGGGGTCGATCTCCACTCTCCAGAATCCATTCAACGAAAAGAAGGCAAACTGCCGCGTCACTCCATGGTGTTATCCGCCTCTATGCGCCGTCAATCCATGCCTTTAGACACCTTTTGGGTAAATGGGATGGGACACCTAAACTATGGCTTAACACACGGTTTGCGAACACCTGTGCGTTTTCTCTGAGAGAAAAATAGGTTTAATAGATTAATTTTTCTGTCTGCAAGCGTTTTAAAATTGTTTTATACGCATGAAATTTTCATTATTGCGTCTACTATATTTAATTTTAGATACTTGATATGCAACACCATTTTGATGGTGCGGTCGTGCTGTGAGAACTGTTATAGAAGCTGTTTTCATTGATTATGAAACATATTTCTTGCCCTGAGACCAGTATAGTTGTGTCTTTTTATACACTACTTTTCTTTTATATGTTTAATTTAATTTTATGTCATTTATTATACCACATCATGGATTTTCCTTACCTGTATGTGATAAATTATTTTATTATAATTCGCAATCGGAACAGCATAAACTACTTGTGCCATGACGAATTAATCCTAGGCATCCAACCATGCCCTTTTCCTGCTCCATGAAAATCTCTACTTATTAGTAACACCTGGTAAACACTATAATACCTCAACTAATGGTTTATTATGTTCACGGACTTAATTACTATGTGTCTATGTTAATACTCAAGCATATTTACAAATGGCTTTGATGTTGGGTGAGCCTGCAGGGCCACCGCCTCAGGCCCACCTTGATAGAGGCTTCAAAATTAATACCCAGGTATTGATTCTTGAACAGTTTTCGTTCTTCTTGAGTAAAATATGTTATTATGTACAGTGATTAGTAATTCAAGAAAAGCTGTTCCTGTAGAAGTTATTTCAATCAAACGGAAGTAGTAGGCAGTGACGGTAAAACGAAAGGCGCCCTATTATATGTCGTATATGGAGGGAAATTGGCTCGGAATATGTACTCGCACATTAACTATATGTACTCACACACCTCATTTTAGTATAAGGGAGATAAAATATAAGATAAGTTTCCAGGTGATGAAATTCAGGACTCTTAAGCGATTTTTTTAGCGTAAGCTCCACTTCAATTTGAAGGTAGTTGAAATTTATGCCCTATCATTGTTCTTAATTTTTCAGCGTAAGATACCTTTCGTTTCCCAAGCGTCAGTTGACAATAACAGAAAATTGAGAGCAAATACGAGTTTATCAAAACTATATTCAGTTGGCGCGGATAGGTGTCAGAATAACTTCTTGTCATCACGTTCAAGTTTAATGTTGTTGTTTATTTTCATCTTAGTTAATCTAATTCCCTTGATCTAAGGTAAACATTCGTTCTTTTCTGCATCTATCTGCCTTCAAAAGAAATTGGCTTCATTGTTGCCGTACGTGAGAAATTGAATTTTTTTGTGTCAAGAAGAAAGCGAAATCGCTTAACGAAGAGCATAGGGTTGGTTATAATTCTGGTGAATGTCTGATTTAATCTGTACTGTAGGCAACTCAATTTCGATTTCATTTTTCTTCTTATTTGACTGATTATGAAGTAGTTTATATCAGAAATATTGGGAAGAATTAGATGTCTTGTATCGAGATTCCAACCCTAGTAGGAAGGGATTGCATCCATAATTTGATGTTTTATTACTTACACATATATTTGATACGGAAATAAACTGCAAAATGACGGTGGAAGCGAATCTATGTATAAATGTAAACAATAGAAGATTGCCTCCGCAATGCGGGAGTATCAAGAAATGAATGAAAGGTAGTCATCGTTCTGGTTTTTCCGATGTATTTAAAGCACTATTAAAGGTACTGCGGGATTCATCACCGATAACATCACGTTTTACTCATAATAAAGGGTTATGAGGGACAAGGTATTGTCGAAAAGAGTGTATCTCTCTGAATATTAGTATATACAAAGGAAAATTATTTTTGTTAATCTAATAATTATTTTCTTTAATATCTTTAATATTTAATCTTCATAGAAAAAGTAGGCATGTAAACTTAAAGCTCAAGATGTGTACCTGTGTACATCTTACGTAAGCGGTTTAAATGGTATTCGAAGAAAGGTTATAGTATAATTCATATTTCCGTCCACTTGTTGGAATATTTCCACTGAAAAATATTACTTTAAAATGTTCCCTTTGAAGTAGAATTTCATCTTCAAGGAAAAGCTCTATCTATAGTGGATACTTCTCTGTAATTTTTTAATGTTATTTGGAGTTGGGATTTGGAAAAGTTTTCGTACTTCTGAATTTTGGGTCTCTTTATATTGATAATTCCAAAATCTTCCTCCTTAAATTTGAAACTCCGTTAACCGCCTCCTTTAAGATGCCTATTCCATTCATTTCGTGGTAAATTTTTATAACCTAAATATTAATACCAAAATTATGAGATGCTTTGCATTTATGGTGACAATGGAAAATGGTGACAATGAAAAATATTAAACATCCTGTAACTTCTGCGTAGATATGTTAACATCTTCTGTTTCTCTTCCTAAGCCTCTGGCTTAGCCAAGTTTCCTCCAATTCTGGCCTAGAGGAATTTTTCACTTCAACTCTATGCCCTATCGCTTATCCGTATTGGATAGTAATTGGATAACGAAAAGTTTTTGACGTGGTGACGAAAGTCAGAAACCTATTCCAACTTCATACAACTGCCCATTTCAAGTATGAAGGCCTTCCAAGTCAGAAGAATCTGCCTTTTGATATCCTCATAACATTTTGCAGTACTTTCTTCAATGAGGTTAATCATTTCTCCCCGCCGAACCCGAATATCCAAAAGGATTATGAAAGAATGGAAATGATTGATTCCGTGGATCTGAAATAGGAAAATCTTTACTCATCCCCAGTGCACGAAACAAAGACTCGATCCGCTTTGAAATATTTTATCGTAACTCGCTATGTAGATACTATTAGAGAGGCGCATCAAATCCGATATTTCTTTCAATCCCATGGCTTCAGCGCTCCTCCACAGAATACATTGTTCCTCCGCAAGTCCTTCACATCGAAATATTGAATTCATGTCTGGACTTCTCTCATTGGATATTATGGAACATAAAAGGTTGTGTTTCTTGGTTGTGATGGTTATACGTCTGTCAATCTTCAACTACTGAAAGCTTCTTGAATTATGATTGAAGTTGAAGATTATGAGAACTCTACTGAATGGTCACATATTAGTAGGTCGGATGGTATCGTATATCTTTAGCTACGGTTTCGAAATCTTATCGATCGCTTAGTTTAGAAAGAAAACGAATAACTTAAAGTCACAATCCCTCTGAGGGGATGTTCATCGAGAGTAAAAGAAGTAGAGTACTTTTCCCTGATTCAACCTCTACTTAAATATTGCGGTGCGATTTGGAATTCTCACGAAGTAGGATTAATTTCCGATCTTGAGATGGTAGAACGTAGACCAGGAAGGTCCGTCAAGGGAGATTTCAGATTTTACAGCAGTGTTTCGGCTATGATAGAATCCCTCGGATGGAACTCTCTTAGTGATAGAAGACTTGAGCATCGACGGAAGCTTTTTGGATAACTTTTTATAGATAGATAATTATAATAGCTATAAACTTTCGCGATCTTCGGGTGAAAATAAAAAAAGCGATACAGGGAAGTAGTTGCCAGGACAGATAGTTACTTTTGATCGTTTTTCCCGCGAAGTATTAGAGAAGCTAATAGCTCTCCAGGTTAGATAGGGATGTCGGTGTTTTACACCACCTGCAGCGCGCCACTGGTGGATTGCATGGTTTAAATGTAAATGTAAATGAATGTACAAGGTTTCTTTTTCATTATATCTCTCCAAGAAGCCCGGCAAACAATAATAGATTAGTCGCTAAATTTAAATTTAGACTGCTTCATCATTTTTCTTCGAAAACATTCAGTTAAAATTCTTTATTCGGCTATTTTTATAAGGAGATACTGCTTTTGCTTAGCATTCACTATGCCTTTACAGGTTTACAGCATCTACATTTCCAAATGAATTGGTAAAATAATTTAATTTCCCAATCCAATATATCTTCCATACTTGTAATCTCCAAGTGCCGAGATCTCAAATCGTCTTACTCATCTAGTTCTCATTTATCAAACTTGTTTTCCATTATATTTATAATCCGCCTCCCCGAGAATTCATCCCGTATTCATAGCTTATATGAGATCCCCTTGTTTTAAGTAATGAGCTTTCCGTAGATTATCTACATAAGCATTGGATAATCTCAAACCGTAGGCGTGTGAGAGAATGAGATGGCGACCTAAATTCCAAAGCGAGACGTACCTATCTCCTGGAGCGAAATTTTATCCCTCCAAGTCATTATTGAATATCTGAAAATTCTATAGCAAAAACTGATTTCCTTGAAAGTTATTTTAGAATAAGTAGACACTTTGTTCGACGGGGTTAGGTGAAACCTCTCTTTTACATTATCTCATTTTTTCTGTAATTCTCAACAAAGAGTATTGAACGAAGTCAGAGTAGTTTTCGAGGAAATTTTTGCGACTGTTTGATAAAGAAGTCCAATAGGTTTGTGCCCCATTGATAATGAAAATGAATAAAAATAAAAAAAATACATTTATTGCGTAAGTAACATGGAAAGTAGAAGAATGCAGTGTATTAAAATTACATACTCCTCTCAGTCACAGTTGCAAAGTGCAAAGAAATGTATGGCATACTCTATAGATATATTAAGATTATACTTCTTGAACATCAAAAATTGTAGGAAAATATTTCTGTTTGTCCTTTTTATATCGAATGTGAGATTTATCATTAATGTTTTATTGGAAATGTGATTCTGGAACATTATTTAACCAGCAATAAGGACGAAAACCAGTGTGGTGAGTACATTTTAATAAGTAAATCTTAAATAAATTATCTCTTCTGTGTGCAGTGACTTTATTCTCTAAAATTCGAATTCTATTGTCTCCCTCTATTGAGAAATTGCACCATTTAGAAGAAAGGTATTCTAATCACGAGTCATTCTCAAAGCAGTAAGGATAAAGAGTAGTATCATTGTTTCAAAATTCACTTGGTTAGGATAATTTTATAGAGAATGAATTAAATAAGCTCAAGTTACCCTTGAAGGCTAGTTATTTTATTATAACCAAAATATGAAGTTCCTCAAAATCAAAGCTTCGTCAGTTGAATTTGTTGGATAAGTTCTTTAATTTTGGTACAATCCGTTGAGGGAATTGTCAATTAAACATCGTTTGAAATTTGAATGTTATTCAAAATAAAACAACAGTTATCGATGAATTTTTCATACCGTGAAATTTGACCAACACCTTCCGTTTGAATTAACACTCAGCCTGCACCGAAATTGTGACTGACCTTCCAGTTTGTAGCTCAAACGATCCGCGAAGATACCAGCATCTTCAACGTAAATAATTCTTGCAGGTACTATCTATTATTTAGGCCACGAATGTTTACCCTCAAGAGAAATATTTTGTTCCTTTTCCCTCTATCCATCGATCCCCGTGGGTTGCAGCTTTTTCAGGCGGCCGGACTTGGTTATATACGCCCGTCCATTAGACTCCCAGGAGGCTCAAATTGGTCGATGGAGGCCATTGTGGGTGTAGGAGGAGGCGTTGGAAATGTGGTTTCGCCCCAAAACGAGGGCCTAGGGAGGCGAAAACTAGACAAACAATTTGGCGGATGAATGGAAAACGGTTACGTTTCGCCGGCCCTCCGGAAGGTTTATCTTACGGCGATGTGTTAGTCCTTGGCTCGAAATTAAGCTGCTAGGAATTCCCCGTGAAGCAATATCAAATGAGAATGAAGGGTCAGAATTCGTTGCGCTCGCTCGAGAGTGAACTCGAAGTAGGTAACGACGAAGATGTTTATGGACATTGGAAGTATTTCAGCTCGAATTAATCGGTAAAATTTCTGGATTTCGCAACTGCTACGAAGCGCGCTTTTGCTTATGTCGCAAAAATGTCTTATATTGTTTAAAGCACCATCCATAGGTGGGGTTTTATCATATCAATTATGCTGTCTTGGACGGAAATTGAATTCCTTCCTAATATTGTAAATTCCGCTTGATACGTTGGCTTCTTTTAATATTATCCCCTAATCCGCAACTGTTTACAAACTACGTTTTCCGCCAATTATGGCTTAGCTATGAAGCTGACAGTTCTATTTTATATTAATAATAATATATTGTAATTAACCGTACATTATTTAAATACTGGGGCATAAAACAAGATTTGCATCAGAATTGATGATAAAGAAGTGCGAATTCTTGAAAATAACGTAAATGTAAATATTTTTACTCTGCATAACTTGGAATATATTTAAGTTTATCTTCATCATATACACCTATTATTATAGTATTAAATATTCATGTTCATAAAACTGTTAGGTTTCCGTGACAAGAATTTTCAATCCAGCTCACGTTTGTATACTATTAAGAACGACGGATGTTTCATGTATCCATGTGTTATTCCACATTTGAAATCATATAATCCTTTTCAACACATTCTCCATTCCGTAAACTAAATTTTATAATAGTATATTTAAAAATAATTAGCCCTTGCTGAAATTTTGGGTCTTAAACAATTTTCTTTTTCGTATCCATTAGTAAATCCTACAGTTTAATGTGGATCCGAATTTTATTTTCATAGAGTCCTTTTACGTCGGAGATATACTCCGGTGAAATATGCAGGACTAGTTGGAATTATACTGTATGTGTTAGGGGCCAGAAAAGCTTGAAAAATACGAATATACTCCATTCTAGTTTAGGAACATCTTGATCCTCGAGTTCCACATTTTACTCCAGAGCTTCTCACCTACATATGCGATCCTCTTCACCGACCAAAGAGCGCGGAACTTTGCTCAACTTGCATTTTCTCAGTACCTCCGTATGCTTAGTTTGTACGCCCTACTCCTTGTCCCCGAGAGATAGCACGCCCACTAGGATGCCGAGTATATTTTGGTGTCCCAAACCGTATGCTTTCTCGCATTAGAGCGCCGGACAGCTGAGAAATTAGCAGATTGCTGTGCCCTTAGGTGAGATAGTGTGTCTTTGCCGCCCGAAGCTCTAACAACCTTCGATCCACTGACCCCGATTCTCTTCATTAATCCGTATGGCCGATTACATAAGAAGCGCTGAGAAAGGGATTGAGCGAGACGGTTCCGCTCCACTGCACGGCCAACATAAATCCACGCAAGACTCTGGGAATGCTTTGATCTTTCACTTACACTGCTATAATTAAACCAGCTTGATAGGTATATATATACCGCGCCTTTTTCCTTTTCCGGTGCCCTGTCTCTTTCAATGCACGTGTTTGTGAAGGATTTCCATGCCGCAAACAGTTGATCTCGATTCTTAATTCCAAATATTAGGTTCGTAAATGATAATGCTGGTTGATTTGTCTGATTTCGGATGAAGTCATTTGTAAAATGTACGACATGCCAACGATCTGGAACTCTATTGGTAGCGAAACATAATTTGGCACTTATTACTTGATTAGATCGGATTACTCCGCGAATAACCTATTAATCTTATAGGTGAGCGCCACGTGGTTGAGTTAATTAGTCTTTGTTAGAGTTATAAATTCTGAGGAAATTAAAATACTGTTCCCACATAGTTGAGCTATGAAAAACGTCTTCCAACCCTTATCTTTTTTCTAATTTTATAATTCTCACGTTACAGATTCTGTAGTGCAATAAAAATCACTGCAAAATGTACCTGCTTGCGAAGGATTTAACTGATTTATTATCCTTTCAAAAATCATAGAAGAAACCTTATTATATATATAAGTGATATATTATTTTATGTCACCCTTTTCATCCAAGAGATTGCTATATATTCCTGGACGTTTATAATTTCTGTACCTGAAGATGAAAGAACGCTAGTGAAACCGAGCTTGATTCAATTTCCTGAGAAAAATGACGAATTCTGTCTTAATTATTTATTTAACTTTTCTTTTTAACGATGCGAACATGATGCCTTGCTCGTCCAAATAATTTGTATTTGCAATCCAAAAAAGACTCGGCTCCCAACAAATCTTTCGTGTTATTGCATGCATTAACTAGGACAAAACATCCAATTTTCGGAAGTACTAGTATTTCGTCTCATGTCAGCTCCATCTTGAGTCAACTCCTATCCAGAGAGGGTTTTATTGAAAATTATATTGGAAAGACAAGCTTTCAAATGCGAGCACCAGAAAGTTGAGATCGACTTGTTAGATACGACATCAGCACACGGCGTCTCTTGTTTGCGCTGAAAAGAAGCAGAGGAGAAGGGTTTAATAAGGTAAATGTAAAGAGCAAGAAGTGATGGTTTCCACAGAAGACCAGGTCGATCACGATCGATCTATCGATTGCATTTGACTTTCGAATGGCTGAAAATGCTCGCTCGCCTAGCGCTGACAATTCAGATACATATTTTACGAATGTAATTGATTATTTTTTATTTATTCAACCTTATTGTGTATGTAAATGCATTCAATATGTTTGATTGGGATGTTCTCGTTAATATATTTACTATGGAAATATATTTCAAAAATCAGAAACGATGAACATCGACTTAAAGTAAGCACGAGGAAACGTGTGCCTTAAACCCTGGCATAGTGAATTAGCGGTTAGAATATCTGCCCGGAAAGCGAGAGACCTAGGTTCAAGTCCCAATCATGTCGCTATCTTTGATTTTTTTCTTGTTTGACCTTCTTAAACAAGAGGATAATTTGACGTAGTAGATCCGTATTGAGATCGATTGAAGAATATAGCACTCAAAAATTTTGAGTTTAAGTCAATACAAGAGGAATGTGTGTCATTTTCTACTCTCTTGTTCGAAACAAGATCGTAAGTTAGCTCTGAATCCAAATTAACGTTAACGGAGAAGCGAATCGTAGATTCCCTCATTACATCGGTTTATTCCTTGCTCCCCCGGAAACATTCGATTCCTAACCACAAAAGCCATTGCGCAGCCACTCCATGTTTTACGACAGTAAAAGGCGAAGAATTATGTTTCCCCCTCCGCTTCTTTGTCGCGGTGACAGCCCGCTCCTTTCTGGTGCAAGTCGTAAAGAGAGGTACAGGATTCCCCATTTCCCTCAAACAGGTTGCAATAAAATGAGCGCTGCCGAGCATTTCATGAGTGGCTGTTGCCGCTGCAGAGAGATCCTGGGGGAGCGCAGGGAGAGAAAAGATGCGACGGCGGAATAGAAGGGAAGCAAATGACGGAGGGATTAGGATGAAAGGTCGGGGAAATAGTTGTAGAGCGACGGCGTCGTTGGCGAGGGGATTGAAGAGGCGTGGGCCGTATAAAAAGAAGGAATGGGATTTATCTAACGGCCATTGCGGCGGGTTTCGATGCGGAATAGGAAGAAAAAATCAAGCGGAAAATGGTGGTTGAGGAAAGGTTCGTGTGAGGAATGAATGGTTTTTCTGTCGATAGGGGGGTGGTGGCTTTCAGGGGGGCGATGGTAAGAAGTAGGTTGAGATGGATAGTTCTCAGGAGAAGGAATTTGAGGAAGGATATCAGGAGATAATGATGAAGGCGGGGAGACAAACGACCTTGTCCCGAAAAAGGGCTTTTTCAGCTCCGTATGCAATCAACCCTATTTTTTTCGAGTCGGATCTCATCGCCGAGAACGTTTTTGAGTCTTAACTTCTAATAAAATGGGC
The DNA here is from genome assembly GCA_947579665.1 of Sympetrum striolatum. Taxonomy (NCBI): domain Eukaryota; kingdom Metazoa; phylum Arthropoda; class Insecta; order Odonata; family Libellulidae; genus Sympetrum; species Sympetrum striolatum. The sequence continues at coordinate 18,637,185 of OX388341.1, forward strand.
TTTCTCGCGGAGAGTATTGTAATGAAATTCCATTTCGTCCATCCACTTTCGGTTTGATTTGTAGTTCGCATTTATATTTCGTTAAGTATGATCTTGAAGAGCTAGCGTGGAATCAGTTCATCTTTTATGAAGTAAGAGAGAAATATTGGCGGAAATATCGAATTAATGATATAATTAATCAATAAATGCAACTACGCGAAGGTGAACTTCTCTGAAATCACTAAACTATAATCCGAGAATGAGGATTTTGATTTCAAGAAGATTGCCAATATTTGGTTTTGGGTCGTATTGAATATTCAATTGCAAATATTTTAGTCATTGCTTACATGGATCCCAGCGTTCTTTTTGAGTCTCTGGCATTTTTTTCCAGGATGCAATTACGAGTTCTTAACTTAATTAAATTCAATTCCTTCTTTTTTGAATTTTAAAAACAATTTCTCTTGCTAGAATATTTAATTAGTTTATTCGAATATCATTCACGTCAAATCACATACGTTTCCTTTGATCTCACATAATTTGAGTCCTCTTTCATAATCAGGGTTAAATTAAAAATAATTTTCAAACTTAATAAAATTGGAAGCGTCAAGCACATTATCCGTGAGGAAAGATAACTGACGTGTTTCTCTGGTTTTTATTGCCGATGTTGACTAAATAGAAAATCATGTAATCATGCTTTTGCAAAATATCCACTGTTTACTCAAAAATTAATATTTTTACGTAAGACTGAAGTCGGAATTGAAAAAAAATGCGGAGAAATACACTGTATGAAACAGTATGGATTTGATAGAAATCTTCGATTTGGAGAAGAGTTAATTAAATTCTAATATCTCTTCTTGATGAGTCGATCTGAGGTTGTGGATTGATAATTTGAAATAGTGAAGCCGAAAGGAGGGCGATTGAACCGAATGTTTGCGGGGAAAAAGGAAGGAGGCAACCTTGTCTAGGATGATAGCACCTTTCGGTGAACGTAGCGTCGTAGGAGATTTTTTATGCAGCAGTAAGGATAGGGAGAAGAGTCTTGAAGGGAAGGGCGCCAGCAAGGTTTAATTAACGACGGAGACACCCTTAGGGGCCTGCCTACCTCAGAGGAAGCTAACTCCTTCTGTTCCTTTCTAAGGGATTCTAATTCCAGTCCCCTTCCACTCCCTCCCTCCAACTCATACCCTCCTCTAATATATCTCCTGATTACTTCTCTTTCCCCATCCTCCGGTTGAGGGACCTCTCAATGGATGTCGTCGACTCCCCCCAATCACAGAATCAATGCTCTCCTCCATTAACTCCTCTTTTCCTCCCCACCCTTTCTTTCGATCTATTTTCTTCTTTTTCGCAGCAACCCTTTCATCGCTCGATGAACAGCGATTCGATGAAGGGAGAGCTGTTTATCATCATTTACTTCTTACCTTCGTCTGGATTTATAATTACCAGCTGTCACTGGCTATAATTATTTCCCCTGCCGTTGCCCTAGACCTGTGACTTTTCTCTCTTTATCTTTTGTTTTCTGTTCAGTTTTCCTGTCCAATTTCTTCTATTGTCTGATACAAAGCATAAAATTCAAGCTAAACGTACTTGAAAGGAATATTTATTCATTAGGAGCGGTATAATCGCTTGTGGTTGTGTTTTACTGGGCTTTTATAGTATGCTTAATGATCTACTATTTTATATTAATTATATAGAATTAATAAAAAGCGGTTTCCTCTTCAGAATACTCTAGGAAGACTTCGTAGTTATTCATCCATTTCAAGATCGAAAGTTAGAGATTTACTAAGTGAATTACAATTAAGCATTTATCTTACAGATTAACTCATTTTAAGCTAGAAAATAACGTTATTCGCAGTTTTTGTAATACTGCTATTCGATTTTTAGAGATTAAGGGAAAAAATTCGACTTATATAGTCAAAGGGCGTGTTAATTATCCAAAAATTGCTCTCATTTCCGACCATATATTCACGTCAAACCAAATGAGATTTCTGTACCCTCTAACATGTGTCGCATCTCAGAAAAAAAATGTTTAACGAGCTGACCCACGTTTGCGAAAGAGCCTCTACAAAACCCTAGCATCCTTGTGAAATAGATATGAATACCGTATGCAAATGAATATGATGAGCTTTTGAAAAAAAACTAATAAAAAAGGCGGTATTTTGAATTCACGTTATTACTATTTGTAATCAAAGCTCTGTTTAATCAAGGAATATTCAAACACCTGTGCTGGATAATTCTTATGCATAGGTTTCGTGAATCAGTGATCTTATTCCAACCGCTTCAACAGGACTTGCAGAATGAGCACGGCAGATTGGAACACCAAGAACTTGTCTTTCATTCCAAATTTCAGAATCTCTGTTAAAATTAAAAGCTACATCGCCTGTTAATTTTTTGAAAGCATACCTAACTTTTAACTTAAAATATTACGTAAAGTTTAATTTGATCTCTATGGAATATTTTGCGAAACCTTAAAACTACCATAACCATCTTTCATTTTCTTCCTAGAATTCCGTGAGAAATCGGCCTCTCTCAAATCTGCGTTGTCACGTGTTCTGTACTGCTTTTCTTTCTTTCTTGGCTAATTTTCTGTTGAACTCTTGGGAAATAACATCCGTATCCAAGTTCAAATATAAATACTTTGATTCTACTCACCTTTGATTGGCGTGCTCAAAAGGCTCCATTTATCTCGTTCTTCCTCCACTGTCCTGAAGACAATTTTAATAGACTACAACTGCTTAAAAATAGAATTAGATCAGATCTAGTATTTGATGATAATCATCTGGAGGGATGTGAAAACTAAATCTCCGACAAGTATTTTAGTTGATCTGTCGCTTCAGATGTCGCAACCATTTCTGCGAAACTCACCTTTTAGAACGCCAAGCGAACGAAGTGATGTTCCCGAAACGTAACCTCTGAGTATACTGATTAAGGCCAGCGACAGCGAAAATAAATTTCCCCTGCTTAGCCGAACTGTATACCCGTCCATGTATATTTCATCTCCTGTGAGAAAACAAATCCACTCCGGATGTCTGCATCTCGTCATCCTCACGGATTATTTTCCCGACTCTTCGTATTTAATTCTACCGTTTTGAATCATGCCTCCAATGGGTGCATCAGTTCGTTATTTTTTCACCTTTATTCCTCACATTGTTTTTAACATCTGGTTAACCCTTAGCTTATTCTTCCGGTATTCCTATTTTTAGAGCTGCTCAATCGATCTCCCTTTTCTCGCTTCCGTGGCAATTCAGAGTGCAAAAACTGGTCTGACCCGACAACTCAACGTGCGACAACTGCCCGGGTGACAGATCATCCCGCGATTTATTTATTATTAAAAAGATCATTAATAACTTACTTACTGGTTTAATCAGTAATCGGCAAAAAGACTACCGCTAAATTGTTTTAACGCTCAAAATTTGATCTTATTTCAATTGTCGTAGTTGATCTGTTGTTCGCGCAATGAGCTGTCGCCCGGTCAGTTGTCGGGTCCGATGAGTTGTCGTTCTTTGAGCTGTCGTACTCTGAATTGGAGGTTTAAAATCTCCAATAGCCGTTTTTGTCGGCGTTCCTCTTCTCATTCCCCGGTATTCCGAGAAAACAAGACAGGACACCGCACTTTTTTGAGTACCTATTCACTCCTGACGAAGAATGTATCGCATTCGAAATACGTATTGAGTGATCTCAAAAGGTGCGGTGTTCTGTCTTGTTTTCTCGGAATACCGGGGAATGAGAAGAGAAACGCCGACAAAAACGGCTATTGGAGATTTTAAATCTCTGATTCCTTAACAGCCGTGTCCCAGTATTCCTATTTTTACTGTACTCTGAGTTGTCGCACCCTGAGTTGTCGCACTCTAAGTTGTCGTGTCATGTTCTCTTTCTGCCTCCCATCGCGTCCTTCACTTCCATAATTTCCTTCTTTTCTCTCCGCTCTCAAACTTTTTTCACCACCAGTGATCGCATCTTTCGATCAATTGCGCATTTACCTTCTCGGACCCATCTCGCCGAGCGTTTCTTACCTTATCTCCAGCACACTCCATTAACGTTATCACTGGTAGGCGAACGAAATGTTGGCGGAGTTTTTTGGGCGAACAGGTCTTTATTCCCGCGCTATCGATTACACCCCAGATTCGATATTCATGTCCTTTCGATTCGATCCCGAGTCAATCAGCCTTTCGATTTAGAAATCGATTTATCACCGTCGCTCGCTGCTATTTTCTTAACCGAGGGGAAAAAGTGAACCAGGTCTCCATAAATACGTCACAAGCCTCCAGTGTTGAACTCTTTAAACAAAATATTTTCTATTTGTCATCACTTTGTTATTCATGTTTCGCACTTGCACAGCGAATGGCTTGCTTGATTGTCTTTTTCAGTGATGATTGCGAAGGATTAATCTTGCTGAAGTAATTGAAAGGTCTTCAGCGTAAACTTTTCGGAATTTAATTCTCACGTATTCCTTAATGCGTAAATTCTTAATTAAGATCAGTGCCCCAGCAGTACTGGTCGTATTTTAAGGGCTTTTCGACAACTGAGGTCATTTTACCGATTGGGCTCCATGGAGAATCCAAGACCAATCCCACAGAAGAAAAATGCTTTACACGCTTGGCTATCCAAATGCCCAATTCCCACTGTTCGTCGTCGTAAAATTGTACAGGTAGCGAATGGATTATACCAAAGAGGGATTTTGGAGGAGCCTCTATCCTTTCCGGTTATAGAATACAGTTAATCCATCAATTCTGAAACGAGGCCCTTATTCTCCCTTGTATCATCTAAAATTATTTATTTTCCCAATTTTGTTAGTGACGTCAAATGAAGATAAAATGTGAATGTTTACATATATTCCTGTACATACGGTAAAACCCATTAAATCGCATATTTTGCTTTTATAAAAATTGCCGAGATACGTTTATTTCCCCTATAAAGCTGAAAAACTCGGATACTACAGATATGCTTGAGATATCTTTGTTAATTAATGTTTGACTCAAGGAAATACATCGGTAATATTGGCCGCTCGCGACTAATTAATGATTTTAAAAAATCCTACTTTAAAACCCTTTGAAAATGAGCTCGTTATCCTAAATTCCGATGTTGAACCATTTCAATACTTAAAGTTCGCTTCTAAGGTGTGACATAATTGTTTTTAGTGCGACCAAATGTTACATATATGCCACTGTTGAAAGAAGTTCACAATTCTATGTTTATACCAAATCGCGGTCCATTTACTATGCTTACCTGCATAAGCTGTCTTTTCTTCTTAATTGTACTATTTCAAAACGTTCTTTTCAAAGCCATAACAGCTCTGTCCCACGTCGATAGCCCATATCATGTCTCGCTTCAATTGCAGATTTATCATTGTATTTTACCGCAGGGTACTTCGTTAACAAGATTCGTTCGTCCACTCAGCATTATTTCCCTCCTTCTGTTCCATTTCCATCCTTATATTTCTCCTGGCAATTTTTTCGCCCATTCTAGTTTCATTTTTTTACCATGAAACGGATGTTTGGAATAAAAATCTATTAGTCTTTATCGTTCCAACCATTCAAGATTCTCTTGTTTGCCATCCCTATCACGACCATGCATTCATTGATTCGTCCGCTTTATGCTCGTCGAGGTATCTTGGTCGCCTATGTCTCCTGCATTTATCCGATGGCAACGTTAAAAGCTACTTGTTAAAAGCGCCCATTGTCGCAAGCCTCGACAACGTTTGTCTCGCAATACAGCGCTATGCAAGGCCGCCCTTCCAATCAGGTCATTCGATGCAGCGTTCGCTTTTAGCGACGACAATTTCTCCATTCTTCTTTTCCAAACGTAGTTAGGTCAGTATCGGTGGCATTGAAAATGTGGCTATTTAAAGCTCCACTATGTCGCCTAATTCGAATATGTCGGTACATATTTTAACAAAGAAATTGATCGTGTAATCACTGATTTTTTTACGAATAAAGAATTGATAAGGATCATTCGGACGAATGAATGAACCATAGTTTAAAATTATTAGCTGTTACATTACATTTTTAGTCAACGAATTTATTTCCTTGTAGTCGTCGTTATCTTTCTATGTCTGGACCCCCGAAATTTGTGTTACTTGTAATAAATTATTATAAATTATATTTTCACTATTGTAAGACGAACCCAATTTTGAGACGATCCCCTTTTTTTGGAAAACTGCAAGAAAAATAAGTTATTCTATGATAATCAACAATGATTGGTATTAAAAATCAATTATAAATAGTTATTCTTAACTATTTGTGAATAGATTTTGGAAAATGGTGTAAAGTAGGGAATTAAAACAGGTTTAGATGGGTGGATAGTTTTTGACTTGGTCAGAAACTTTTTATAGTCTTGGTAAGTGTTATTATTCTTCGATCCATCCTTGCATCCTTATTTCTGTAACGATTATTTTTTTCAAATAAGCGTTTTATTAGTCCCTTGTGGACATATTGATCCCATGTATTTATATAAACAAGAAGTTATAAAGATATTTCAATCATTTTGGAGCAACTGAGTTTTTTATCCTAATGGCTAAAATTTGAGAATATTGTCCATTTTCATAGAAAATCAAGATGATCAGGCCTTATTTATTCAATTTTCGTTGAAGTAAATAATGCGATTTAAGCGGTATTAACAAATTAACAAAAATTAATTAGAGATTTAGGCCGAGCGAATAAGTCATTAGGGATATTTATTACTGAAAATCTGTTATTTTCCTTGTTACAATTTTAACAATTGTTTTTTACCTTTCAGGTGCTGGAAAAGGGATCTCAACAGTCGAATGTAAGTTTCCAAATTGCCACTTATAATTAGCCTAAGTATAAGTCGATTCATTTAAATCTTAATTTAATGTTTTTTTCCGGTCCAAGGAAATTCGACGAAAATTTCAAACTAAAAGAAACAAGAACGTTATATCGGGATTGCACTGTAAATAATTCTTGTTCCTGAAATGGAATTCTCTTTATTAAGTAATTTCCGTTTTAGATTTAATGGTCAACTCATATTATCTACGGAACGTACTTTTAAGGGAATTTAAATATAGATACTTGTCTCTTGTGGTTCTGAGAATTCGCTTTTGGACATTTCATATTCATTAGGATTATGGGATGTTGGAAAATTTATTGGATACCTGTGAGAATGGGAAAAGCAATTGAAATGTATTTGAGAAGGTAGAGTATCTTTCAATTCCTCGTAGATCATTTAAAAAAAGGCCAGTCAATGTTAAATCGTTTGATACTATGTCAATTAAATTATGGTTCAACTTTTATAACTGTTGAATAATAGGTCACGAACGCCATAAAATTTCTTTCACAGCATCGATTTACGTAAATTTTCATCGGAAAATGTATAAAATTCAGATTATACTCAAATATTCTATTATATTCATGCTGATAATATCACATTCTTTATTTCAAGTGAATACCTTTTTTTTGAGATTCTTGAATTGCTTAACGATGAAGTATCACATTAATTTTCATTGTGCATTATCCAAAACTGTGTATTTGTTGCTTCGGCTGAAACTCTAGGGTTTCATAAACACATTTTCATCTCCATTTCCGTGATGATATCCAAGCGTAAGGCTGAAACCATAGCAGCAGCCGATTCTATTGAAGGAAAAGATTTCAAAGACTTTCCCGTACACCCAATTCCTCCTTTTCCTCATGAATCGGATAGTACTTATGTCTGTCTTTCTTTTTCTCCTGATCGGAAAAAAAGATTCTACCGATTCACAATGGCTAGGTTCGATAAACCATTTCACATCGTCACGAGAAAAACTTGTTTACTAAGTAAACAGAAAAATGTAGAAAGTTATTATCTTTTTATGAAAATTATCTTACTTTACGTGACCTTATTCTCCCGGCGAAACGTATTCACAGCGCGAAAATTTACATTTTAGCCTTAATATCGACCCTAGCGTGACGGAATTTCATTAATGGAAGCCCTATATTATCACTGGTAAGAATCTCAGACAATTTAAGTGATTTTCCTGGCGGTTGTTTAATTGGTGGCCATGATTATAACAAGGGCGTTATAGGTTTTGAAATGCTTCGAGGAGAATTCTCTTATCCAGTTTTGATTCTAAATGTTAGCCATTTCCTCCGTCGTCTCCTTTTATTTTTGTCAAAACTACTGAAATCTCACTAGTAGTCACTTATTTTTATTTATAAACTATATAGATTTTAGTTTAAATATAACTAGTTATGTATCCTCTTTATTGATCTGAGAATTTATAGCTAGCCTATTGATCACCCTTGAAGACAGTTTCAAACTTGGATAAAAAATATAATTTCTTCAAAGTCTATTTTTATGTTCCAATGCTGAAATTTCCTTCAGTGATAGAGCCTGATTTCCAGTGATTAGCTAGGATATTAACCGAGCTTGATGAAGTATATGATAGATATAGGTAGCTGATCCATAACATCCATTCATATCGGCAATGGAAGGCAAATTGGGCGGTGTGAGAGTCGATGCATAAGAACTAAAATACGTCTTAGTTAATTTTCAAGGTAAATAATTACACATTGTGAACTAGAAAACATAATGTTTTTGAGAAATCGACTGTTATTCGTACTTTCTCGATTTATTTAAGTAATAAATAAGCAATGATTTTTATTGCAGGAATATTATTCGTAATTATTTTGACCTTGTCTTAAAATAATTAGAATTTCTATTAGTTGGCAAAATTATTGTTATTGCTCTCGGTGATCAAATTGAAGATCCGCTCCGTTAGCGAGTCGTGCATATACTGATGTCGATATAATTGGTTAAATGGAAGACGGAACCTAGAAGTCTCAATTTTTCCAAATAAAGTCCTATAATAATAATATATTTCACTTGAGTATGATCCTGGCTTTTAAGTCGCTTGAGTATGTATGTGCAAAGCATTCTTCTCTTTGATCCGAATTGAAAATTTCTGCCTTAATAGCGAAAGATAGCCTATGCGGTGAAAAAAAATATGATATGTCGGAGATGGCGGGATGAGATATCTGTACAGGGAGTGGGTAGCGAATACTGATCATGATTTGTAAATTGGGTTTAGATGAAATGGGAGAGTAAAAATTTGAGAGGGGTTTGCCAAAGGAAGTAATTGAAGGTGCTGTGCAAGGGAAAATTAGGGGTTGCTCGATCATGTGATGGAAGGTGTTTGCTATCAGTAAGAGAAAGAAACTGTATTCGGTGCATTGGGTGAATGAACCTACCAAGAGGTAGACAGTACTCCAATGCACAGTTTTATGCCTTGCTCGAGCCTTGATTATTTAGAATCTTTTCTCAATCAGGAAGCTTGAGATTATTTTTTGAATCTTTTATGAAAAAATCTTCGCAAGAGTTGTGCCTAATCTTATCGCCTCAACCTGGAACACGGGAGAAGTCGTTGGAAGGCTTCCTTAAACACGACAGAAATCCGCTTAATCCATTCTCTCATCGCCCGACTCAAAATACTTCCGATTCTCAATCAACTTTTATCTCCTCCCTGAGTTTCCGATCGAATGACGGAGGCGTCATATGGGCCAGCGCACGCCCAATTATCGCCCTAATCAAATGATCTCCGCCTTCTTCTCCCCACTGCGCTTTCTTCCCCCGTATGCCCTCAGCAGCGCCCCGCCGACCTCCTTGGTGTGACCGGGAGTTCCGCCCGCCATGACGTCGAGAAGCCAGGGTAGACTATGTAGGTTGAGAGAGATGGGTGAGGGACCCTCGGAAAACCCTTCCAGAGGGGAGGGCAGCGCTCGAATCTATAAATAGAAGCCGAGGTGAGGGCGGAATCGCGAGGGTGGGGCAGAGAAGGTCACGGCTAGGGCGGTGCTTTTTCCCTCCGTTTACCTCTCTTTGCGTTATCAGTGTCTCGGTTGCCCGTTTGACCCAAGCAATCGATAAGTAGTTTCGGGATTGGAAAAGTCTGCCTGTAGCCGTCTCTGCTGAGGTTCTTGGTGCGGTCGGAAGCTAGGAGAGTTGCCCGCGTAGCGCTGGGTGATTCCGACACTCCCGAGGTCAAGGATTCGTTTAATACCTCTTCGGAAAGGCCGTGCAGCATGCGATTGGCTCGAGGGTTTTCCTATCCCGCCACTTCTCCCAGTACTTCTAGGTAATTCCAACGATTTTGTGGGATAAAGTAGTGCTGCGCCCATACAACAGGTTCCTTTTTCAGTTTAAATTTTAATGCGTTTACGTATCGTAATGTGGTTGGGAGAGTGTTCTCGCGTTGTTTGGGCTCTTACCACAATTTAATCGTTGCCCGCGGAGTGTTTCAGTGAAAGAAATTTGAGCAAGTAAATTGCCGATCCATTAGATTGGGAGTCGAGTCAACATCGTTCTCACCAGTTGGTAAAGGATCGATATTGAGATGGTTTCATGTAAATCAGGCACTTAAAAACAGGAAAGAATTTTCTCTGCCTTTTTCCAAAATTTTTGGAGGTGTTGATTCATTTATGGTATCGTTTTCTTAAATTATAGTGGTGACTATGAATATATTAAAGAATTCTTTTCTCTATCAAATAAAATGCAATTTTCTATCGGAAAAGAATTTACTCAGCGTTGCACGAACAGAGTCTCATTTTCCGTGATTAAAGATTTTCTCATATGGCACGAGAAACTTGATATGTTTTGATAAATATTTTGGTATTCTGAAAAATCTCTTTATAAAGAATATCGCGAAAATAAATTAGAGAAACGTATAAAATTAAACATTTTTGATAATGAGTGTTATCGTTAGAATATTTATATTTATTACGTGTAATTGTTAATATAATTTCCTCGCGAATGAAATGAAATTGTTTACTAGATTTTTTTATAATACCATATGTACTTAACAGTATTTCACTTAAATAAACTTCGCAGAGTAAAACGTATTGTGGAATTCCATAATCGAAATATACTAGACAAATGGTTCTTTTTCTTCAAGAAAGGTTTATTTATGTTAACAACAACACACCTTTGAACACTTCACTATCAACACGCACCGGTAGTGTGATGGAGTTCAATACAAGAAAACATTCTTTGTAGAAAAAGTACCACTTTTTCTAGTATATTTCCATTTCGTTTAATTATTTTTGTCGTAGCATACCTCATTATCGTTTGTATGCAGGGCTGAATGAAATACTAAATGATACATTATAATTATTTCTCCGCTATAAAACCTTGGACATATTGACTCAAATCGCAGAAAATCTACAGCACTAAACTTCTGTCTAATGCCTTGAAACATATTTTCCAAGTTTAAGTTTGATCGCCCCTATTTATCCTTTCCTCGCATTATTAATGAGATGGCTTTCAAGTTCACCAAGGCAGTTGGCTGGGCGTATTTAAAGGATTTTCCTCCGTAAGATTTCGAAGAAACATGATTGATGAGGGCTCTTGAAAAAGTGATGAATGTGCTCGGAGTGACCTTTCGCTATGCAAATATGTTCTAAGGAAAGGCCGAGCGATTTGTCTCAGACTTGTTTCTATCTCGCTTGTTGCATTTCTCGGCCTTAATTCAAGCTTGTTGCGAGCGGGCACCACAGCAATGCTGAAAATTTCATCTCTCATTTCATGCGTTCATCTTTTGATAAATGGTAACTCCTACCGGCAGGTGCCCTCCGTCGCGTGGCTTTCACAATTCTGTGCATTCACTGTCATTTTTTTCTCGGTTTTTACCGATTGCGACTTGCGAATGTTTTCAAATCTACTTTTCAATGTTTCCCCTTTTCCTGCGGGATTGGTTTTTCCCTTCACCCGCTCCCCTTTCTGTATAAACCGGCGTTATATCTATGTCGCTTTTCATCCCGGCATCGGCTTATATAAGAATGTCGGAATTTCCTTTGAAAGAAACGACTGTTTTCGCGGAGCCGAAGATGCGGGTGTCGGAGATGCGTCTTGGAGTGGCGGTTTTTCCCGCGTCCCCTGGATACCCTCCTCTTTCTCTCCCCATTCGAGTTTGACGGCCCTTTCCGCATTATTTGATGGCACCTTTTACCCACGAATGACGTCTCGAAGGACAGCGTTTCCCTCAAATTCCTCTCGCCCTCTCTAGGGTGCTGCGTGTCTATTCTATTCCTCAAAAACTCTCCCTTAGCCGCTCCCAAGAACGTGCCGCACCACTGGTTTCCCTCGCCGGAAATCCCTCTTTTACCGCCCTTACTTCGTCTACCATCTTTTGCGATTTTCCATATCCGTTTTCCTAGGTTTGCGTTTGCAGATAGGCAGAGCTTTTCTTTTATGCCAGGTTGTTTCTTGGAACAGCGTGTGGAATTCGGATCGGCGCTTTTTTCTGTCCCACAAGGAGAGATTTCTTGCGAAAAAACGTGTCCTTAGTACCGGGTTCTGCATCTCGGTACTTCGGAATTTTGTTTTAGAATTGTTTTGAGAGACTCGCAGTATTTGATGGCATTTTTATATCAGCGATGCTCTATGTTTCCAGTGATGTGCCATTTTTCAGTCTAAGTTCCTTTAGACTGGGATGTTCAAACTTAACCCTTTCCATATTTGGGTTCTAACGAAGGATTAGTTTGCCACGCATAATATTATTCGCTAAGTTTTCAACAAATAATAATTCGTTCAAAATTGTTCTGGTTCAATTTTTTTTACTACAATAATTCTCAAACTATTTCTTATCTTGGTGTTAACAAAGGATAAATCAAAAATTTTTTTCTGTTCCTTCTTCAAATATAAAGTTTTAGAATAGATAATGGTGCGGATTTTCTGGAAATAATCAGCAATTGGCCTGCATTGCGTTAGATGCACTCCTAAAACAGATGCTAGGCTCTTTGAGGTCTTTTTTAATCTTTATTCTCTTATTATGCAACGATTTTTCTCTATCTATCTTATGTTTATGTCAACACTGCAATCGGTTCCATCATTCTATAACTTTCCGATTTGCGTACTCACTAAGCCTGGGTAACTCCTCAGAGGAAACCAAGGTTGTCATGTATCGAACCTTCCCTCGAGTAACGTCTTTCCAATCTAACTTTCGACCTCTCTCTTTGTTTATCCTCATCCCCACTCCAATCCCATCAAGCTTATCCATGGATGTTTCATTATTCTGGTCCTCTTCGATAGTTTCTCCTCTTCAGCTCGATTGACCTCAGCTTCATCCACTTTCCTTTCGGTCGGAATTTGAAGGCGAAAGAAAACAGTGATAAAACTGTGGTGAAAAGGGGGAGAATCTCCTACACTTCCCTGCTACCAATTGGGTGTGTCCCGCTTTACAGACCCTCCTTCCCGAGCTGGCCTTATTTCTTCCCTCCAGGAAGGTTTAAGGGTAAGAAAGCACGCCATCCTCCTCTTCCTATCTGACTACCGCCGTCTATAGCCCTTCGCTCGTTCTTTTCCGTTATTTATTTTCCATCGCAGCGAGGGCGATGCCTCCTCTGATGCAACATTTCTTTCCATATCAAACTCTTCCCCCGCGGCTACCCTTCTGCCTGACGTTTCACTCTTCATCATCCTCTCCTCAAAACGCCCGTAATCTTATACCTATATACATGCCGTTTCTCCGCAACCTTCGCATCCTCTTCTATTTGTTTAGGGTTATTTTTTCTCCTCCCATTTGGCTACCGTGACGTCTATCTCCCCAAGCTCTTTCTCCCTTTGCGCATCACGAAACGAGCTGCTCTCTAGTTCTTTGGAAATTGCCTTTTTTTGTGTACGTCTGGAAGAAAGCAGTTCCTTTCCCAGCTGTCGTCTAGTGTGTGTTAAACGGCCGGGTCCGCGTTTGGGGACTTTCTTTTCGATTGCTTATTTTTTCGTTCCGAAAAAAGGAAGTCTCTGATTGAACCGCGAGAGTAAGATAATTCGTTGGGTTTACTGCAGCAAGAACTCTTTGAGCAACGGGCATTCTTAAGGGATCTAAGGATGGCCAGACAGCCCAGAATTCAGTACTCATTGCTGCAATCCACTTAACAAGTTCTCTTAAAAGTTATTTTTTTTAAGGTTCGATCCCAAATTTTTCAAAGGAGTACAAATTTTTTGTAGCTTATTCTTTACTTTTCTTACACCGAAATGACCAAAGCATTTAATCTGTATTATACGTTTGCACAAAATGAAATATTTCTTGCTTTCTGATGGGCGTCATACATGTTTTAAGATTCTATATTATCACGCTAAATCATAAAATTGGACCTAGTTGCAGACAATAATGCCGTCTTGATTTCGCTAAGGTAGCCAAGTAAGATATCCAAGCTAAAATATTTATATTTTTCAGACGCAGTAACAACTAAATGTTGTTCTTTATAAATGCAATTAATTAATCTATTAACTTTATTTCGATTACTTTATAATGATCTCATTTAAAGTGGGTTTGCTGTTTCATATGTTAGGGTGGATCGTGTCACCTACCAATTTATTGGAGAGATTATTGTAGAACATTTGAAGGGAGAACCAAGTGTAAATTACGGACGGAATTGGTTATAAGACCTAATGTGGGTAACTTAAAATAATGCATACATAAAAATGACCCAAGGCATCCTCGTAAGATCATCAAGAATAATATATGTTTCGATCAAAGTTAAAATTCGCGTGTCATTATTTACATAATTCAAGATTATTTCATTTTTGAGCATAGCATAGCTTTAACAATAAGTACTTAAAGTTCACGTAATACGTGATAGCCAAGAAATATATGAAAGGAAATCTAAATGAAATGGTTTGGTCCGTGTTTATTTCGCGCTGATTTTATCCTTGCTTTTCCTTGCGCCATTTCCGGGTTGGCTACTGAGGAGGCGATAGACCTAAGAGGCGTTAATGACCATTAAAAATTCATTCCATTTTACGATCGTGACTCCACCAACTCAGTTTGCGCATCATGGCTTCCAATTCTCCAAGCTCTTTCTCGTAGCAAGGGATTAGATTACCTTTTTTCCCCTCTTCCTCCATCCCTTCCGTCGACTTTCTCCATTAAGGTATGCCACCAACGTTCTACTTTAACTACCGTATCACGTCTACCCACTCCGAAGAATCGTTTCTAAGGCTGTAAAAATGACGACGAAAGATCCGTCAGCAGATCTCCAACAGATCCAGGTAACGACGCAGTCACATAAAAAGGCGTTTTGGGGGAAATAAAAATGTTTCGTACGAAACGTAATGATTTATCCTTCTTTAAAGAGCGCAAAAATATTCGTATAGTATGGAATTTTTACTGTTTTGACATTTTTAGTTCATTTTTAATGTAAATTTTTATTCAATTTCGGAATTTTGTAATAAATTTACTTAATTTTCCTGTAATTTTATTCTAAAGATGAGTTACCCTTTATTTGAAAAACGCAGTTATTGAAAATAAATTTGATCTCTAAAATGTTTAAGAATTGATTTTCCTAGAACTTGAATAGAAGGAGGAAAGGAAAATATAGCTCGATATTGTCAACATTATTTTCGGATTTGAAAAGTTAACGTATATCTGGCATGTGTTTACATGTTTTGCTTTTTCTTTATCTTTGAGGTTAACGATTTATTTCTATGTCGTATACATCGGTTTCAAAGTATTCGAAGAAAACTCCATTAGATTCATTTTTTGAGGTTAAATCATTATGAATTTCCTTTTACAATAAATCTCACGAAATCCATAACCGTTCTTACAATGAACCACTCGATGGAACTTGAGGTCTCGAAGAACTTTATAAGTCACTTCATGTCTTTTCTCTCTGCCTTTGGAGTAGGAAAATTGCATGAAAAGCATACCTTATTATACATTGACCATTATTACCATACCTTCTAGTTCTACTTTCTAGCGAGAAGATTTTTTCCTATAAACCCAATCTCTTTGTGTTGTTGCTGCATCTGTTATCGTAATACTAAACATTAAATTTAATATTGTAATGAAAATTGAGGTAAGGTGGAATATAGAAGGCAGCTTGGGCTTACCCTCGCCTTAATAATAAGTTTATTAATTCATTACTGGCACTGATAGTTATCCTTACTAAATAATAATTTATTCATCGATTACTATGATGGCTATCGTTATTTTATGATTTTATAATGTTTTCCTTTTTAATTGAGAGGTACGGAAGATTAGCTGTTATTGATTATTCACAGTTCGTCTCAGTAATATTCCTTATTTTCAAAAAAATTGTAAAGATGATTAAGCCCAGATATCCTCATCTCATACTCAGCATTGGAAAGCAATATTATCTCATGTTCTGCAGCGAAGAATATCGGTAAAATTTAATATTCGAATTTGATGGCTTTTCAGATATTCCAAATATTGATGTTTTCCCCAATTCTGAACTTGGCTGAGTCAATCACTCGCCTCAGATCACGGTTCGCTCACTCTTTGACCTTTCACCAATCATCAAGCATTTCCCGAGCATTTCACCCGAAACGGAAATCTGCTACTGAGGGCCCCATCCAAGGAACATGATGGAAATGCTTTCACGCTTTGCCACCCACAGATTTCATGCTCCATGCCTTCCATTCGCCCGAAAAAAATTAAAGAGGAAAGCCAGAGGGAAGTGCTCCTGATGGATGTCGAGGATTCGTTAATTAACCAGAGTCGGGAAGCTTTTGTTCGGGTCATGATCTGGGAGATCTTACTCGTCATTCTCGTCGTAGCTCCTAATCGAGGCTCGATATGAACGTGTTGTGTCTACGGCGACGACACTTTCATCTCGAGCTACGTGTCTTTCGCTCGACCTTCCGGCTTCCAGGTATTGTGTTCCAAACTTGAATTTGCGCCGGATATTTGGGCGGAAAGCTGGCCTCCTTTTAAATTTAATTAGCAGATTCTTGAAGGAGCTAACTAGTTGTTACTTTGTGGTACTTATTAATGCAAGAAACTTCTTAAGAGAAAACGTTTACCAAACCACAAGAATATAACAATGCTCGACGATGATTTGGTAGCATCGCTACAGTGGTTTAGTAAATGTTTTATCTCATGGAGCTTCTTTGTAGTAGTTGCATCATAAAACGTAATGGTTAATAAAATTTTATCTTATCATATATTGCGGTGATTGAATTGTAGAATTTGCTATATGGGCGTAACGAATTTCATGAAAATTCATTATTTAATATCTTTAATTAATGTTTGCAATCTACTTGAATGAGAATCTAATACAATATCGACGTCAATTGATTTCGGTCTAGTAATTTCAGCTGTTTTTGTGGTGGATTAGTATTTTGCCTCCGAATTCCATCCGCGCCTAGCGCCAATATTTCGGATTACTTTAACCAAGCTTCTGGCTCCAGTAGATTTGTAGCCACTGTCTCATTATGTCCATATTAATTAAACTTTAACTCTAATTTTCAACCTCACTCGCAACTTACAAAGTGTCGAGTATGGGACACTAGTACTTACGCACGTAAAAATATAAACTATACTCATTGCAATTTTTTACTATTTACGCTATTAAATTGATCTCTCTAGCGACACTATGGATTTAATATGTATTCCTTCGGAAACTCCCCATTGAGGACGATAATGGTCCGTATATACGAGAATATCATGAAATGATATGACCACCTTGCTTTCAAATTTTAGGAACCATATTCTAATCACGTTTCTTGTAATGATTCTCAATTCATAGGTGACCTCTTTGAAAGAAGACGTTCTGAGGTAGCTCAAAATCTTGTTTAATGAAAGTTCTTTCCCCATATTTTTCGTAACTAATTGTGTCCTAATCTGACTATCGTAATACCTTTACTATAGAATCATTCGTTACAAAAATGCTTTACAAAACTTCCCCCCATAAAATTTCATGAATTTAAATGTGTAATACACATCGAAACCAACTCCTGCACCCCAGTGAACACCTTCGTATTTGTCCTTCATATATTTTTACTACGCGCGACGTAATCCCAGATAAAGGTTTTTACCTGTTCAAATATCATCCTTCATATTTTTCAACTCCGCTTTGATTTATTGGTTACAGATGTCTCACCTTTTCCCGTTATTCATGCCTTTGCGATACTTTTTTTCAAGTCGCGTTCGCTCGCTCCCGACCAAAAAGCACGCTAACGCAGACTCCCCTGAAAAACTTGACACCTGTTCCCTGAATAAATCTCTCCATCCGCGGGTCGATAATTTTAATATCTGAGAAAAACTCGCAGGGACGAAAAATCGGGGTTAGGAGTCGGGAGGGATGGGCTCAGAGATAAAAGGGATTGCCGCACATTTTTACGTAAAGGCCACAAATCGAAATAACTCGGGCAGCGAATCATGAATGATGGATGGAGGCCGTGGAAAAAGTCCGGGATTATGGAAGTGGGGCGTTGGAAGGGGCGAGCCAAGCACGGAAGTGTAGATTTTTTTCGCGAGCGGGAAAACGAAAAGTGGAAGGAGGCTGGTGGGATTGAAGCGTATATAGAGTGGGAAGAAATGATTCGTGCCTCTACTAAGGTGCACGGTATCGATGGATTTCGAGAAGGAGTGGATGCGACATCACTCGGAGTTTTTCGCCGACGCACCTGACACAAAACGGGCAAGGGCTCGACTCAGGATTCCGGTCCATCTCCGCACGTACCTCTTCCCGAAGGAATTAGGTGTTTCGTGATTGCAGTCCACCGGGTCTGGGTGAAAATAATGCAGGTTGCGGTGATGGGGTGTCGGGGTGTTGCATTCACTCCCCGTATTCGTGCGTCCTTTCAATTTGCTCACGAAAGAGTGAGGAAAGCCGTCGGAAAATTGTTGCCTCTCGGTGAATCCGCAAATGTAGCCGATGCGCAAATCCGCTTCATCTTTTTCTAGGTCATGTTGCAGTTTCGCTTTTTGCTTCGCGAATCACTGTTTTCTTTGGAGCTCACAATTGTGGCTAATGAGGAGCCGCTGTAAGCTGAATTTTTATTCACTTCGCCTCTGAAATGTTTATGAGCACTAGGAAGGAATTAACTGTAAAAATGCTTGTACTAGTTTAAAATATACAATAACTCATTGGGTATTTGCTGCTGATTTCATTTGAAATATTACATTTATTGAGTGTACATTATGTACTTTAAAATATACAATCATTCATTGAGCAGTTTCTGCCGATTTCAGTTAAAATATTAAATTTACCCACTGTATATTGTGTACTTAAAAGGTTAAGCTTAGATGTTAAATATACGTATTTACATATATGTTCCCCTTTCTTTTTTGTTACTTGTTTTTGGGCCAGCACGTCAAAGCCACTCCCAGGTAAAGTTTACAAGGTAAACATGTATTACTTTATTTACATGTATTTAAATTTACATTTATCAGTGTATCAAATTAATTTAGGATTTGCGTCGTATAAATCTGATCGATCGTGATTCATGTTCGATATAAAGCATCAGATATGACTTTTGTGGAGGACGGAAATGTGACCGAGTATGATTTGTCATTCCGTTGAGGGTAACGCGGAAAGAAATTCTGTCACGGAATGAAGCGTCATGCCTCTGAATGGAACGCTGAAGTTACAGATGTTAAGGGTGACGGTGTAGAAGTTACGGGCGATGGCGAACTTGTGATAGATGAATACTTCGCTTGTCCGCACAGAAAGAACCTTCAAGTTGGATTCTGTCATAATTTTTTCCTTGACATATATGTATTTGACACATATATAAACATATATAACAGATACAGAAGAAATGAAATTATGAAATTATATATTGCAAAATGCGAAAATGAGAACGAGACATGGATATTTTTATCTCTGAGTTTGTACTTTATCAAGGATATACCACGTATTTGTTTGAATGATAGAAAGTAATATCTGGGTAGGGGTTGAGCTTCGATTGGGAACGAATTTGGAAACTTTTCTTCGGGAAGCAATTTATTATGATTTACTGTAAGCTTCTCGTAAATTTACTGTAATATTAGTATCTTAAATCTTTTTGTTAAACATTTAAGATGCCATTATGCGATTATTAATTCAATTTAATAAAAGGGAAGATACTTAGTTATCAGTTTTTGGTTTGAAATTTTCCTTATTTCCTACCGGTCTTTCTTGTGTGGTAAGTGACCCAGGAAGGCGGTTAACGATTTTAAATCCGCCAGTGGCTCAGGCGGAATAAGATTTTATTTATTTCTGTAATATTTATTGTCATAAATAACGAAGCCGTAGTAAGTGTCAATTAGTACAAAGAAATGGTCATTGGGCGGAGCTGGCAAAGGTATCGGTCCTGCCAAAGTAATTCATTAAATAAATGGTCTAGTTTAGAGAGATGATGTCCTGAAAAAACAAGTTTAAGAAAAGATTTATCGAATAGTGGGAAACTTCTCGAGGAAAGATGAAACAGCCGGGTTTACCTACAACCTTTTAGATATATTTTATGATTTCTTTTGAGACGACGTCACTTGAAAGACTTTATTAAGACCGCGTTGGTTGGTTCATTAACATAATAAGAGAAGAGCAAGAAATGGATGTTTTTATACTTGGTTTCGAGCACTAATCGAACTGACTATGAAAAACATAATATCTCATAAACACGTGATATGTGACGGGTATATTTTATGTCTTCAATGATGAATCATTATTCATCTAATGAAATTCGCGCTCACATTATTTCATCCTTAAACTACGACCCTCTCCTAAAACACGTTCTAACGATGGCGATTCGTCAGCATTCCCACACGAAGAATGTGCGCGTTTATTCCGAGTCCGTCTTTTTACGAGCCCCACCAAGTGCACGGTAACGCTGCGATCTTTGTCGAATGCTCGCTGAGGATTTGCTATCATTCTCTCTCCTGTCCGGTAGGATTTCCCCGCAGCTACTTAAGCCGAATTGCTCCCTTAACAGTGACCCAGCGTCCATTCAATTCGCCCGCTCTGTCGTAAACGAAGTCTCGATTGCTTCACAGGACATCCTTAATGATTCGCCGACCGCCTTATCCTCAAAGGGACGAGAGAGGAGCTCTCCTTTGAACCCGTCTGAATCGGACGTTTGCGTTGGGATGCACCTTCTCTCTTTCTCCTATTTTTTTCCTCAAATACAATGCACTTCTCTGAGAGAGGTGCTCCTCCTTCGCAGTTTGCCCGGGGTTCATGTGATCTCCAGCGCGTATCTGTTCGTGCGTTTACATTGTAGTTTTGAGTCCGGCAGCAGAATATTTACAGTCCAATTACGCTGTCTTTTTCGAAGCACTGTATTTTCAATTCACCAGTTATACTGAGGCATTCACTCGGATTAAAACGCACTAGAGATACCCTACTTTGGGGCCTCAGAGAAGAGAGCAATGAAACAATTTTTTTTCCAAAATGTCTTTTTTTTTCGATTTTTTTATTCTTCAGCGTGATGAATAATGTGAAGAAAGGCACATTCTGGCTGAAAAGTACCCTAAAAACTAAAAACTACACGCTCATTTTAAATTCCGTATAATAAAATAAACAGAAAATTTCTTTTTATTATTATTTATCAAAAGAAATTCCTCCCGTACCTAGAATCAGTAAGTCGATTAGCTAACTATGAAATATTAAGGACTTTTCTGCGATTCCTTAAACACCATAAGGAGAAAGGCTTACGCAATTCTTGCTTGTAATCCTGCACCATTACTTTCAGTTTTTCCCGTCCATAGCATTGCTTTTTAGTGCACTGTATTATGCATTTTTTAAATTTGTATGTTTTTTTCGTATTTTCTCTGTGATTTTATTATTTTTTTTATTACACTGTATATTGTTTCCTATTTGCTACTTTCTGTCCTTTTCTGACTATTTTATTACAGCTCACGTAATTGGGGCAACCTGTTTGAGTTAAATAAATTATTATTACTATTAGAAGACAAAACTACGTTATTAGATACTACTATCGTAAGCAGCGCAGTTTTTTATTGTTTAACTTACCTAATTGCCCAAAAAATCTTGGCAACTAAACAAACGGATAATCCCGTGAGATGCTACTCTTCCTAACGCTGCTTGAAGAGCGTGTCTGAGGTATACCATACTTCGTCCTACCGTAATGCCTAGTTTAGATTCACTTGAAGTATGGCTTTAAAGGAAACGCTCTAGTCGTAATCCATCCCATTTGAAGGGAATTAGACGTCTTGTATTGTAATCTCAGTTACTCCAAGAGGCATTTACTGTTATCTTTGAGACCAGGGCGCTTTGAGAAGAAATATCGTTGTTAGTCTGAGTTCCAAAATGTCTATCCTAATTAGTTATTAGATTAGCGCATAGGAAAAACTTTTACGAAATAAATTATAATATCACTTCAGTTTTCATTAAATTATAATTCATCTCGAGGGATTTGGTTATTTTAAAATATGCGATTCGTTTTTAAAGGCGATTTACCTGATTAGTGGTAATAAAATTAACTAAAACATTTATCTGTATAATTAGTTCTTGCCTAATTTTGTAATGGATAAGGTTTACTAGATTATTCTATGCGTTCATTGAATTTTTTTATCATGAGGAAGCGATGGGACATTTTAATTGCATGTTTTTCATTCCGTTTAGTAATTTTTTACGTAAGCTCATTTGAATTTTGCATACCTAAATTTTTCTTCCATTATATTATTAAAGGGCACTAGACGTTTACACATAAAAATATTGAGCAGTGTGACTTTGCATCTTTTTAGTGGCATGGTAACGGTATTCATAAATTTCTCTAAGAATCGAAGTACTTTACTGTAAAAATGTGAACGTGAGGTGATTTTGGGAGCGGCAGTTTTTCGCCTCAGGCATTGCCTTTTTTCAATTACCCAGCCGGTAAAATTTTCCTGCTAACATTTCTTTTGGACGTCTCTGAGGTGACGTCTATAAGAAATATGTGATTCGGCGCTCTTGTTCAATATATTCGAAACCGCATACAGTATTTCTGATCTGGAATGTCCCCATAGCTGTACAAAATATGCAATTTTCAAAAATATGCATTTTACGCAGCCATTTCAAAATTGATATTGATTTCCCAATAAGCTTCCACCTACATCTTTTGTGAGTTTAATAGTTAAATCAATTCTTTCCTATATCAACACTTTATGATAGTCATTATCATTTTCAGACTGAGTGAATTAAAATATATGGCAGCAAAACTTTTCGTATCGGGCGATCATTAGTTTGCTTGCACCTTCTGGCCCTCCATGATAGCGGGTGAATATTAAAAAATATAATCAAATAATGAACACTTTTTAAATATCCAAAGACCTATTTTAAGCCCTAATGACCGTTTTTCTGTTTGTGGCAAGGAATGCATGAGCCTCCCTATTTATATATCTATCTCTAGTCTATTTCCCTATTGGCTTACTGATGTGTATCATTCTCGGTAAATGTGTATTTTTGAAGCTACTAGTTAAAGGTTCTATTAAATTATCTTTGATTTAAATATATTTATTAATCTTGCAGTTTTTTGTCATCTAATGGCCTGGAAGGTAGGGTGGAAATTGGAATAAAAGCTGTTTTAAGGTTTCCAAGAAAGAATCAAGTCGTAATTTTTGACGAAATAATACCTAACCTTTGATGCGCTTTCTTCGAACTGTTCATATACGTCAGAAGGCGTTTCTGTAACGCGAATCCATTCATCTACTAGCAACAACGCTTTTAATGAATCAATTTCTCATACGAAGTATTTTTTAATGTTTTACCATCGCATTCAATATCTGCGGGATAAATTTGTTATCGTCTCCCAAAAACCTCTCCCAAATTCTCGCGGCTATAATTAATCGGACTGTTTGCCCCAAACATACCCCAACATTGCGTTCTATTGCGTCCCTCAGCATGTTTCGCAAATTGAGCGAGTCCCTCCTTTTCTTCTTAACCCTCTCTTTAGCCGTGGGGTAGCTGAGATAGAGAATCGATCGTCCTCGACGTCATCCACCAGTTCCCTCCCTCACTCCCGTCCCGACGTCTGTGGGGGCCCTTCTCCCTGTGACGTTTGAGGACATCGATCGTCTTTCCTCCTGCCGCCGCCAGGGTCCGACACCGCTGCCGAATACAAAACGCGATCTTTTTCGCCGTAGAGTGATTCCGCGGAAAATAGAATTTATTTCGATAGTTTCTCCTCGTAATCGATAGAGATACCAATCATCTAAGGCGAGATAATTTCTTAGCTAACTTTTACCGCAAACTACATTGCCTGCTGTTTTTCCGGGTTTTCATTTTTAGTTTTATCAATAATATTTTAAATTTTATAATCTGTTATGTTATAATTTTATTTCTCTCTATGCTTTCGCGAGCTTTTACATCCCCCTCACTGTTTGGCTGTTTTCCCTCAGCAGGGGTTGTTTCCTTT
Source organism: Sympetrum striolatum (assembly GCA_947579665.1). NCBI lineage: Eukaryota > Metazoa > Arthropoda > Insecta > Odonata > Libellulidae > Sympetrum > Sympetrum striolatum. The sequence continues at coordinate 18,661,230 of OX388341.1, forward strand.
ATCAAACTCCAGTCATCCATCCTTTCCTTTTGTTTTTATCTCTATTTTGATTCCATCCTCATGAATTTGAAATTATGAATGCTCATATAAAAGTTAAGATGAATTTACCGAAAGGTAGAAATCTCATGCTGTATGTAATAATACGCCCGCTACGTTTTTCGATAGCGCTTCCACTCGCCGAGCCGGAGGCTCAAGACTCCCTTCGGAATGGGACGAAGGTTTCTCAAATAGATGAATTCCTAACTGCTGATTTTGGAAGGGTTACTTCCGTTTGAATTAAGGAAAATCCGCTCAGCCAATTTGGTTGGGCCTCCGCTTCGCCGTTGATCTATGAGGCCCCGGGTTCGACCTTGGTGGGAACGTTTCCTTAATAAGGGTTGGCGGTAGGATTGGTTTCCGACCCTGAAAATTAATGCCATAACCACATTCTACTGAACCTTCGAATTCATCAGCCGATCACGTAAGTCAGTGTTGATAAAAGTTTTATTCGATGGTCCAGATAACGTATTGTTAAGGGTTCGGCGGGCCAAGGCTTTGTGTTTGTAACTCAAGAATATTATTTATTTATCTAAATATTATCTCGGTTTTATAATCCCTAATTTCAATAGGAGTTGATGCTTGGCCATGTAACAAGCAAAGGATATTTTTTTTTATTTTTATGGATCATTTTTAAGGTTCCCTCTTTAATTAACTAATTAAGCCATAAATATCTTCGTTGACATTACTTGATCCTTAAGGTTCAAGAGAATTCAAGGGTAAAGATGGAGGGGAAGACAAAAGCTAAGGATTTTTGATGACATTAAGGGTATGATACATTACCAAGAAATATCATTGATAGGGGAAAATTGAAGCACATAAATAGACCGAAGGGTAAAACACTAATGTAAGTATGAATTTGGTCCACGGTTCGTAGTTTGACCTCCACTGCTATAGTAGATGGGAATAAAAAAGACCGAGAAAGTTTAGAATTCCTTCGATATAAATCTCGAACTGCGTACGCGTCCCTAAGGATCTCAACCTATGATAAAGGATATTTCCAGCCGTCCTTTTCTTGGCCGAATGTTTAGATTCGGTGCTTTTTGTCTTCGTTACTATAAACAGGCGCGATGAATATCCCAGATTTAAAAAATTCGGAATGCATGGGAAGGCAAGGAGCCAAGGGTACGCGAATCACATTCCGATGCCAATGTTTCTGCCCCATGGATGTCTCGTTTTTTCAGCGTCTGTGCTCCGATAAATTGGCTCTATTCTGTCCGTATCTTACTTCCGTGGATGAAATCATTTATGTATCGCACGGCCTATTTTCTTGGCCGATGGTCTTACAGCAATTTTCGTTTTAGGAAGCCAACCCGTTTTTGCGAGTGTATGAATCGTTATCTTCCTTTATGGAAGCTCAATCACGAAGGATGTTTTGTTACAAATTTGTGTCCCTCCTTGCATTATTTCATGGAAAAATGACGCATTTAAGCTTCTCTCCCTGAATTTCTGGAACCCTTCCTTTCGGTTAGTGATTTTCCGAGAACTTATTGATTTTCAACCGAGCACAGAGATTTGTTTTAAAGTTTTTCAGTTTTGAGATACGATTATCACATTAATTTTGATATTTAATGAACCGCTGAAAACAGTTAGGTTCGAAAAAGTTTGTAAAACTTCAACAATTATTTTTACCTCGTAACATCGATACGATGTTACGAGGACAACCTACGATGGAACTTAAAAATTGGCATCTTTAAATAATCTTGCAAAATGTTGATTTTCTTTGAAGATAGTAAATCGAAAACTCATTTTTCGTTAAATCAAAAATGTTTGTCACAATTTTTTAATGTTCTTGCTAAAAACGCATGCTACGGAGATAATTGTGCGAGCATGGAAATAAAAGAAGGATTGTGAATTGTACCTACGGCAAAAAAGTTATTCTCCTTCGACCAAGGCTTCCAACCAATGATTATTAATTTCTAGCGCAGCTATCATTCATTTGAAGTCAGGGTTGTCACTGAAAAGAAGATTTTTAACTGAAATTATTCTTTCTATACTCCCCTTAGTATGGAAATCCACGTAATCCATCTAAAAATTATATTCCTCGACAAACATTAGAAGTTTCGTGCGTAACATTCGTCACTGTGTTGGTGGAAGGCTTTCTGATTTTTCCCGGGTAATGTTCTCCAAGCGAATCATCATCAAGCGCCATTTTTCACTTTCCGCTTTTAAATAGCGCACTTAAGGATTTGCCAGTGACCGAGTTGAAAAGATTATAAAAGACCGCTGAAAGAGCATCGCAGGAAGCGTTTTGCTACAAGTGTTTCCGGGTGCTTACAGCCTCGTACGCGAATTAAATTCGAAGAGATGTTGAATAGGGACGCAGTTAATCAACGTTAGAGCTGTTTCGCGGCGGTAAATTAATCGGGGGGTTGTGGGAACCAACGCTTTGCATCGCCTACTTGAACGCCATGGAAGTGCTCTAGTGAAAGGAACTGCGGCTGAGAAATCGGGGGCCTCGAGATTAAATCCCGCTCGGAAAGAATGAGCGATGGAAGGGTAAGAATAATGTTTGCGCTGCGGTCCCGGGATCGTTTGGAAGGCAGTTGGGTGGATATTTTTTGTGCGCCTGAGATGAGTGGATCAGAGGATTATGAAAGTTTATCGATGGAGATATTGATGGATTTGGGAGGAGCTAGGGCTGATCCCTCTGACGAATGAAGGAACCTTCGCTCGACTACTTCTCTCTAACAAATCCCCAGACTTAATGCCGGAGTCCTCATCTTCCTGTTGTGTTTTTTTTGTTCCCAAGATGAAAAATTTTTCTGGTTACTCACAGAGACGTATGTTGCTGTGATGTAGCCGTGCTGTGTAGACAAGTAGCTTTAGTAAGAAATATTTTTATGTCTTCAGATTCCTGTGGCTTAACACAAAAGCATTCGGGAACGATTTTTAAATTTTATATTCCCGTTCAAACCTTCCCAGTATAATTATTGATGCTCCTTGGTTTCAACAAAAACCATTGCAAAATCATTAATTTTCACCCTGTAGGATGATCCTGCGGGCTTTTTACTTGTTTTCATCGGTAATTTGCATACATTTTTTGATTAAAATATCGTGATTTAGTTCCAAAACTTTCGTACAAAGAAATATACTTACTATTACGAAGCTATACCATTGTTCATCTACGTTTCTTATACACAAAATGTATACGCAATGTTTACGTGATGATTCAATCGAAGTTTGATCCTGATTCTTTACTTTAAATAGTCCTCTTAGCGGTGATTCTTGCTGTAAGAGACTGTGTGGTGTTAATAATGTCATCATATACGTTCGCAAGATGATATCACACTATATTTTTCAGTATAATATGAATCAAATAAATAATCCATGCAAATTAGTAATATTTGTTTTAGAATTTATCATTTATCTATCTTTTCTTTTTATGAAATAGCGAGATTCAATTTCACATATCAGCAGTTTAAAAACCTTATCCCCCATCCGAAAGAATGATATAAGCATTTTTTAGTGTTCAGACAGCCGTTTTTACTAAAGGCAAACTAGATACCCAATTGGCCTTCCATAGCCACTTCAGAAAGAGTCACCTCTAATTTGTGTATATCATTTTGTTGGCATTAATCTAAAATATAAATACTTTCTATAAAAATGGTATATTCGCATAATTCGCTGAACGATCCATAAACATCACTTTTGCGTTTGCAAATCTTTCTCTTTAAAGGAATGATTTAGGGAGAGTAATGTGGTTTAGCTACTTTACGCATGACGTAAGAATGTCATGCATGGCCGTTTTCAAACGGTTGAATAAACAGAGTATCAAATGTTAGAGTAGATTCATACCAAGGATTGAGTGCTAAAAAACCTTTCTTCGTTCACTAAACATCCGCAAATCTTTGCTATATGATCATTTTCTGACGCCCGCGCAAGCGATGGCGGGAGAAGTGCCTTCCCAGGACCGGAAAGGAAACCACAACTTCCTTGTCTGACTTGTGTAACTTTGATGGGAAAACGAGGGAATATTTGAAAAACCGAGTTTTCGAGAAATCCAAAGAATTGTTGGACTGACAGCAAATCAAGTCGGAAAATTATGAATGTGGTTATGCGCTAATATTTATTACTAATTTTGGAGAAATTCAAAATCTTATTATCTGAGAACTGCGGTTAGCGAATGTTATGAAATATGAGCATTATATGAAAAACAAACTTATGGGTATATAGAAAAGAGTAAATTATCTTTAAGTTTTTTTTAATGTTACACATGCAAAAACAAAATGTAGCTTTTAACTTTACCAATAGCGAAATTATTTTTTGACCGTACAGTAAACATCTATTTTTTTCGTTTGCCAGCATTGAGAAAAACACACCAACCGTACAGATTGTTTTATAGGACCGTTTTATTATGAAAATAAAGGAATAAAATAAATGTAATGAAAATAAACAGTGAAAGGCTAGAGACGGTTAGGATCATCTCCCCTTGTTTAGTTATCATAGCCATATTTTCACCAATAGTGTACTAAAAAATTGACTCTTAGGTGAATGTTCCATAGGATGAGATCTATCGTACACTCCTGGCCAAAATTAACGCAGCACCTCCCTAGCGATCCTTACGGCCGGCGCTGCGTTAATTTTGGCCAGGACTGTACATGAGAGTTGGAGGTAGCTCAGTCTAACTTGAATTTTATTTCATTACTATCATTCGTTATGTAGGGTAGGGGAAGAGAGGGCGATATGTGCCTCATCTACCCCAGCAGAAAAATAAATTACAAGTCAAGTCGTTCGGAAGTATAATTCATCTGCTAAAATCAACGTCATTGAGAAGTTAACTCCCCATACGTACCCAGTTCTTAAAATATACTCATAAAACATTGCCAATTATGATTATTTGGGTGTAATATCAAATAAGATTATCCAAATCCGTTGACCAAGCACGAAATGCAGCGAAGCACCCCCATTAGAACAATAAAACTTCAGCTCGGTTACTTTTTAGTTGAGGTAACGCCATCATCGTAATTCATACCGCGGAAGAGGAATATAGAATCGTTATTTGTACGCTACTTCAGAACGACGCCTGAAGCGGACTTATAACTAGGTGGCGATTATGCCTTGTATAGCTCTCTCGCGGTGTATACATTAAACCTCATTATACCTTCTCTTTACGAATTCCCTCCCTCGCAGCTCTCGGGTCGTCGGCTTGCCGTCTCCACCACTCTGCATTTACGATCTCCCGGGCGCGTTGACCTTATCCGCACCGTCCGTAAGGTTATGTCCACGCGCTCCCCTTCTCTCCCCGAGAGTATCAAACCGCTATCGATTGTCCCCGACCGGCGTCTACGCCCTCATTTGCAGAAATGGTTTCACGGTCATGGCCTTCGGAGTCATCTCGCAAGGCCGATTTTTATATTTTCGCACACGGCGGTGTCCCCTATCGTGCGTTGCAACCCCCTCCAGACGCCGCTGGACGGATGTGTAAACGAGGTAGAGCCCATTTCCTAAACGGAGGGGTTCTGAGCGATCCCCTCATTCACACCTATAGCGCCTATTTTTCGTCATTCGTTTCTCGTTCAGCTCGGGCCTCATCTTTCTACAAGATTAAAGTGATCCATCCATCTCTTGGAATGGCAGTATTCCTAGATCAGTATATCTCAACATGTTTTACATTGAGGACCGTTTTTATATACAGTGGTACCTTGGTTAACGACGGCCTTAGTTAACGACGGACTTGGTTAACGACAAGTTGCTGTAACCAAAATAGTATGTCTTGGGTAACGACGCCGACGTAGGATTTGGCTCACCACGCCTCGTCGATTGGTCTTTCCGGAGTTTCATGTGTTTCAGCACATCTATTTAGAATCACTATATTATAAACTAATATTTGGTGAACGTTACGATGTTACATCATAAAAACATACTGAATAGCAGCTATTGGAGAGTATTAAAAATAGTTAAATGCCAAATTGTAGCTAATTCACATAGGCAGATGTTGTCTCACCGGAGTTAAATAGGTAAATATTATAAGTTTTGCTTCCGATAACTGGGGTGCGTCCTCGACGCCGGGAAATACAGTAATCCATTACCATTATTATACCTGTGGAAAATCGCGCCTTGGATAACGACGGTTTTGGTTAACGACGATTATCCTGGAACGGATTAGCGTCGTTAACCAAGGTACCACTGTATTTCCGTTAGTCAGCAGACCCCTTCTTCCGGAATTGATTTTCATTGGCTTTTATACCCTGTACCTAAACCTGGGCCTAGGAAGTAATACCTAGTATCTGGCAACCAATACCTAAGCATAGTAATATATATTGTTAGTCCATGTTTATTTATTAGTTATCAGATAAAACGTTATTTTTATAATTTGGACAAGTGGCAACGTTAGTATTAAGCGTTACGAAATATTTCTAAAACAGAATTGTGTAATTTGATTAATATAACGTAACTTTATCATCTGGGCAAGTGGCAACGTTTGTGTTGAAATTACGATTTTTTTCTAAAAATTAATTAAATATCTCTTGTTGCGATAGATTGAAGACTTCTGTCAAGATCCTTATTCCAGATTCGATTTTTCGTTTTTCGAGCAAAAAGGTTTCATAACCAAACACTGAGGATCTACTAATATTATTTACGCTACTGTTTTGTTAAATTTTGAGTTTTCTGGATTCCGCGGGTTGTGACTCTGAAAGGACGTGTATGATTTGTTTCTGATTTACTTGTAGGAATGTTACTGGCAGGTACACACCTGGCCAAATTACCTCTCACCGGTCATTAGGATCGCTAGGGAGGTGGTGCGTTAATTTTGGCCAGGAGTGTACATACATTCTCTTTCTCCATAAAATACCGATTATTACGAGATCCTAAGAGTTTGTGCTTTGAAGAATTGAGAGTTATATTCTGGTTGCTGTATGTAATTCGCCATCGGTTATTACATGGGTGGAAAGTTCATCGAAGTCATTCCGTCTGCCTTTTTATTTTTTTCAGATGCTTATCTAACATCAAGCTCGTGTATCATCTGTGACATAGCTTTCTAAACTTGCCATTACCGGCTTTCTGCCAGTTCGCTTTGATGGCGAGGAGAGATCTTGGGTGTGCATAATTGCGTAGTAGCAGTGCCACCTTTGATGGATCCTTCGAAACACTCCATTAACCAGAAATGTCCAGAATCGCAAGCGAGATTAATTCTTGTAGCGCTGCTAGACCGTATCTTTCCTCAATGTTGTTGCCTAATTACTCATGATTCACTGGACACTTGTGTGTAAACAGCGCTGAAACCTAAGCTAACAAAAGTCACATTTTCCTCTATCCTGTTCCAAAAGGCAAATTAACAATTTTCCATTCGTATATATGGAAGCAAAATGTTGCAGATTTAGGAGCTTAACGGATAGTTGTTTCTTTCACGTTTTGCTCACGATATAGTTTATCCAACGGCATTGCGTTATCACTTTGAAGTATTATGTGTTTTCTTTAATTTTATTCATGTAGATCGAAGGCCCATTCGCGTACATTCTTGGAGGAGTAAATTTTTTCATCCTGGAAACAAGGAAATGAGTTACTGTTGACATCGTCTCGCTCTCTTCCGGTCCGACAGTAATTGCGACACCATCCATTATCTCATTGCAAAATATCACTTTTCGTCGTCGTTATCCAATAAACGAGCATAATTAATAGTAATTCAGTCCCTTTGTCGTAGCAAGGAATTACAATCTCAGGCCAAATAATCCGCGTTTAATCGAGCGGCAAGTAATTGGAAATCGTTAAATTTTATTCATTGTATTGCAAAAGTTCTTTCTGATAGATCAAGATATAACTTTTTACGGATTCATTTACGGTCTAAATTAACTTTATTTAGTACCAAACGATAAATTCAAAATTTAATAATATTCCCTCTGTACCTAAGTTAATTTATAGAATCAAAATACTAGATTCTGATTCACGACTCTATTCTCTGAAAAATCAACTTATCATTTTGAAAATACATATTTATTAATTTTTTTAATACACCTATTTTAAAATTTGTGATTTTTTAATATACAGCAACGACTCTATTCTCCGAAAAATCAATTTATCATTTTGAATAAACGTGTATATACCTATTTTAAAATTTGTGTATTTTAATGTACAGCGAATAAATAACATGTTACAACGTCATTTCACAAATCACTTTAATTAGTAGCTTAAATTTTATTATTATATTTGAAAGAACTTTCGTATTGCTACCCCGGCACCTCTCAATAGAATTGTGGTTTTATTTTATGGGAGACAATCAACGTCCTTAACCGTTCCATGAAATACACATTTGACTTTTAATGTTATGTATCCCAATTTTCAATTTTCGAGTACGCTGCGTATCATAGATCTTTGTTAACCACCATTTTCTCTTCAGTAATGTAGTTTTTCTCATTATTTATAATTTTAATTCAGCCGCAATGACGAAAAAGAGGGATCAGACATTCTTGACCAAAAAGAAAAGTCACTGAGATATTTGCGAAATAATTCCTTCGTATTTTAGAGCTCTCTCTCCGACGACATATATTGGAGATTACTTGATTATGAAAGCGGAATAAAACAACATAATAACAGAATTTTTTATGCTTCGACGACACAGGTATCAACGCATCGTATCACTGTCCCTCCCTTTCTCCAATTTTTCTACCTCTATATTTGCGACTTTTCTTATTGCGCGTACCCGATGATGTCGCCATGCGTTGGATCCTATGTCGTCAAAGAGTAAAATAATCCGTGGTAACGTGTAAGAGTTGTTTTGTTCCTCTTTCATCGTGAAGAGCTGCCACAAAGATGAGGTCGAAACAGGGGATATTGTGACCCGTTGAATTTCGTCCCGAGCGTTCAGGTTTAAATGACCTCATGCGACGCGAATATTCAAATTTCTAGCCTCTGGTCACGTTAACACGTGCAGTTAATATATTTGGAAACGCTCGTCGACGCTGTTTGCTCAAATCTATCATCACTGAATTTTCACGCCCAAGCTCACCCTACGATAAATTCATACATAATTAGGTGTGTTTCAATCGAAAAGAAATTAGCGCAGCGGCTGCGTTTTACAAAGACACTTTTTACATTACATTTTTCGCTCAATATCCATTCGGCGAATACCGAAAGGGCCCGATCGGCCCGTGTTTACTCGCGCGTTTCAGGGGAATTAATTAGGATGTCCTTGTGTCGGCAGATAGTTGTTCATTATCGCAAAACGTTTGCGCAAACGTTTGGGCCGAACAAATTCGCAAATTACATCCCCGTTATACAAAAAGGGAGGCATTTCCGTCCGCCGGCGTTCGTATCTGCGCTGAAATAACGCCATCCTCGTTTATTCAAAGATTTTCCTCCACCTTTGATCTCATTTTGGGAGGCGATTGGAAATCCGGGATATTTCGCATTTCCGCCTCCCCTCCGGAGTCCTTCAGCCTGCTCCAGGCAGTTAATTTATTTAAAAAAAGAACTCCGCCGCCCTCAATTACAAATCAATTGCTTTTCTCCGTCCTTTGCGCTGTCCTCGCAGTAGGCAGCCAATTAAGCCTCGTAGGATCCTTCTCAACGGGAGTGGCGAAGACTGTCTTGTCCCTTTGTTATGAAGAAGGAATTTCCTCTGCGCCGATCTCCCTTTCCCCTCCTATTTCTCCCTTCTCGCTTCGGACACATAGATAAAACGTTGTTTCTTAATTATATTGTAAGTACAAGAGCCTCGTTTACTTGTAGTACTCCATATTTTCTTGATATTTTCATGATTTTTCGTAGTTTTTTATTTTCGGCGGATGCGACATTTTATTGGGTTCTTATTTAGAGTCGGGCATGAAAATTGGAATTCTGTATGGAGTGTTGTTGTAGTTTTCATTTCCCTACCCCCAGCTTACATAACTTAAAAGATGGGAAGAACCGCATGGCATTGAAAGAGGCAATCCCCCCCGGCCCCATGGGGTATATCGTTAAAATTTTGCTTTTTTTTATCTTTTTCAAAGTGTAACGAATATAAATTTGACCGCTAAAATGCTAATAGTTAGCAAGATAATCTGATTTTTTACTGTTACTAGCTTTTTGTTTATTTATTATAAAATATTACTATTATTTAATAACAATAAGAAATATAGTAATTGCTTGAAATATCTAATTACTTAAAATCTTTCCTCGGGAACTTAATTCTGATTACTGTCTTTCGTTTTCAACTTTCAAATAATTAAAATTTATTGTCGATAACCTGAACCATCTGAAAAATTGTAAAATCATTTATAGGATTCAAAAAGTATCGGGCGCACCATAAACGATAGACGACGCTTCAATTAACATTGGTATCTGTCACTCCTAGTAATTCAATATTCCCAGCAGAAGTAATAATGTTCCGATTCTTTTTATGATTTTTCCTCTGGTATTTTCATGCAAATTCGACGTGAGAGTCGGCAGTTTTTAGGAAACATTTCTCAGTGTGTTAACATTCACATCGTTGGACGATTAAAGTTCAAAAGATGAGAGCATTGAGAGATTGCGTTAAGCATCTTTTCCAGTGAAAATTACACTAGTTTCTAGTGTAGCTTATATTTTACCTAGCTGATCTCGTGACATGCTAGCATGCGATTAAATTCCTATTTTTTGCCATTTAATATATTTAATCCTAAATTCGGTAATTTATTTTGGGTGAGGGTACAGGTATTCATCATACAATTTATTCAACTAAAGTACTTACTCAACAACTTATGCAACTATTTCAGCGGTCTTAGAAACTTCGAAAGAACGAAGGAAATGGAAATAAATTGTATTTTCAATTGTTTCATGGGAAACAGGTTGGTGTCTAGTAATGAACATTATATCACCGTAAGGAAGTAGAAAAGATTGGTTATGTCATCATCGTTGTACGATACATGTATCGATATACCTGTAACCTATATGTTGTACGAGTAAAATGTAGCTTGCATACTGCAAGCAGATCGACAACACTAATGTCATAACGGCATTATATCGGGACGGTCCCGGAAAGGAAAAAAACGAAATTCGCTTCAATTTAATCGTCTGGCATCGAACCCGGGTCTTTTTGGTGAAATTTCTATGCAGCACATCAGAAGATCATCTTCTCTAAATACGTGTGAACATTGAAACAGAAATATTGGCTGCCACTGCCTCAAACGAAGACCTACTTTTCACGAATGTTAATAGCTCTCTAGATTCGAACCAAGGACGATCTAGGAAATATAAAATATGTTTTCGAAATGTATCTATATGTTCTTTATATATGCCGAATTTCAAGTTTTAATATTATTGGGAAGGGGTTAAAATAATTATTAAAAATCGGATCAGTGACTGATTGTAGAGACGCCTGGTGTCGAACCCTGGACGTATTGGAAGCTGTAAATGCACAAAATGACTTGGTAAAACTTGATCTAATTTCATACAAAGTTTGAAGTCGATATGATACCGGGAAGTACCTAAAATGTGTTTCCGTTATCTCCATAAGAAATGCATTGTGGAGTGCAAATGGCCCTCTGGGATCGAACCAAGGACCATCAGCGAATATGTAAAATTTGATTATGAAATATATGTATAATTTACAACCTCATGCCGAATTTCAAGTTTCCTTGCCATCGGGAAAGGTTCCAAAAAAAATCTTAAAAATCGCCACAATGCATTTTAAACGGCTGATTTTTGCCTCGACCTAGCATCGAACTCAGGATATTTTCCGTGAAACTCATTTATGTTTTCGATAGATCATAACTATATGTATAGGCTCCATGAGTTTTGATTCTCTACCTATCAGGAAAGTATTTTTTAAAAATTCCCGAAAATCATGGCAATGTATTTAAACGGGAAAAATCGGGACTTTGGGGCCCTCTGGAATCGAACCAATGACACTGAGGTTCAAAATCTCAATTTTTCTGGAGGTTACACGTTATGGCCAATATGTCGTAAAAATTTCAGGTCAATGACGATTGTGGTTTAGCCTGTGAATTTGTATCCTCGCTATATCTATTATATATAGATGCTTCTCCGGATTCATTCATATATATAGATAGGTATATAGATAGATAGGATACAAATTCACAGCCTAAACCACAAGCGTGATTGAGTTCAAATTTTTACTGCGTATTGGCCATAACAATTAACCGCCAGAAAAATTGTGATTTTGATCCTCAGTGTCATGGGTTCGATTCCAGAGGGCCCCAAAGTCCCGATTTTTTCCGTTTAAATGCATTGCTTAGATTTTCGGGAATTTTTAAAAAATACTTCCCTGATAGATAGAGAATCGAAACTCTAGGAGCCTTTATATATGGTCATAATCTATCGAAAACATAAATGAGTTTTACGGAAAATAACCTGGGTTCGATGCTAGGTCAAGGCAAAAATCGGCCGTTTAAAATGCATTGTGGCGATTTTTAAGATTTTTTTTCGATCTTTTCCCGATGGCATGGAAACTTGAAATTCAGCATGGAGTTGGAGATCATAAATATATTTCGTAATCAAATTTTACATATTCACTGATGGTCCTTGGTTTGATCCCAGAGAGCCATTTACATTCCTCAATGCATTTCATATGGAGATCACAGAAAAAGGTTTCAGGTACTTCCCGGCATGATATCGACTTTAAACTTTGTATGAAACAAGATGAAGTCCTAATAAATCATACTGTGCATTCACAGCTACCAATATTTCCTGGGTTAGACACCAGGCGTCTCTACATTCAGTAAAATATCCGATATTTAAGAATGAATTTAAACCCCTTCCCAATAATATTAAAACATGAAATTTGGCATATAGATAGAGAGCATTGATCCATTTGAAAAACATGTTTTAGATTTCCAAGATCGTCCTTGGTTCGAGTCAAGATAGCCATTGAAATTATTGAAAAGAAGAACGTCGTTTGAGGCAGTTGGAGCCAATATTTCTGCTTGAATTTTCTCACATAGTAAGAGATGCTATTTTTCTGTTGTGCTGCATAGAAGGTTCACCGGAAAGGCGAAGGTTCGATGCCAGACGATTAAATTGCAGCAAATTTTAAGAATATTTTCAATCCCTTTTTTTTCTTTTGAGGGCCGTCCCGACATGATGCCGACATGAAATTAGTGTTGTCGATCTGCTTGCAGTATGCAAGCTACATTTTACTCGTATATATATATGGATACATGAATGAATCCGGAGAAGCATCTATATATAATAGATATTAGAAGCAACCCTTAGTAGAATTGCAGCTTCTGTAAATGAGAGACGTATTAATCGAAATGCAGAGAATCACGCACCGTGCTCTCACCAAGCTTATTTTGAAAATCCTACCATTTTTTTCAGATTTAAAATGCTACATCTATCTTCTGAAGAAAAATATTTGTTTAAATAAAGGCTTTTACTTTTTAATTGCATCGAAAATGATGTTGAACACGAATGCCTACTTTTCTAACCTTGCCGAATACTTCATAGGGGTTGTAAGTCGAAGGCAACGGAACGATATCGAGTGACAGCAATTTTTAAATGCTGATTCCGTCGCTAAATTGCCCAAAACCAACCGCAGATAATTGAAATCAATATAATTCGAACTCTAGCTCGCATTTTCATTCGGAAATATATCGTGGGATTTTACATTTACATTTAAACCCTGCAATCCGCCAGTGGCGCGTGGCAGGGGGTGTAAGACACCAAAATACCTATCTAATCTGGAGAGCTATTTGCTTCTCTAATACTTCGCGGAAAAAATGACCAAAAGTAGCTATCTGTCCTGGCAACTACTTCCCTGTATCGCTTTTTTGTTTTCTCTCGAAGGTCGCGTAGGAATATAACTGGGATGACAATATCTGTTATCTCCTCCCCGAAATCGGTAGAGATAAATTTATCAAAAAGCTTCCGTCGATATTCACGTCTTCTATCACTAAGAGAGATCCAACCGAGGGATTCTATCATAGCCGAAACACTGCTGTCGAATCTGAAATCTCCCTTGACGAACCTTGCTGCTCTACGTTGAACCATCTCGAGATCGGAAATTAGGATGGGATGGTTAGTATTCATTCGTAAGGCGTGAAGTAAAATTTGTGAAGTAGAATTTAATATTAATTACTCTCTGCCCGCGCCCTAATTTCGAATCACGGCGCCATTTAAGCGCGCAGACTGGACAGCTCGAATCCATCGTTAATTTGCATGCATAACGAAGTTACGATTCCAAAATTCAGGCGCTTTCGCAGAGAGAGTATACTTAAGGCCTCTTTTTTTATCCTAATCCCCTTCACAAAGGGCAGCCAACGTCACTGCTTTCGCAGCGTTTAATCCCTATGCCTCGAGGGAAATTGAATGAAGGAGTCCAACGGAATGGCGCTTTGTTAAATTCCATTCTTCGTAGACACTTTTGAATTCTGAAAAGGATTGGAGTACGCACCGAACGAAAATCTTTCGTTTCGATACTCCCCTGTAGGTTTTCTCATTTTGCGTGCCATGGCACAATGATATCCTGCCGGAAAGTTCTTCACATGCCGTGTGATTTTCGATAGTTTATACTTCATTAAATGTATTGAGTAGCCGTCCAACTGTTTTGAGTAATTGTCCAACAAATCGATAATTATTCCTTCATCGGTATTTAAAATGATGATTAACACTAATATTAGTAACAGATCGAGACTCTGTATTACAATTGCTCGTCAAATTTAATTGTCACCTAATCTGATGATTGAGTGTCACAGCAATATAGCGGCACTTAGAGTGTTATAATTAAATATCATTTTGAGATTTGAAGATCTCTCAAACTGGTACATACGCAAATCATCATGGCAAATACCAGTGAAGACTTACTATCGACTGTGATAGGGTTTGTTAGATTGAAGATTTCAGTTAAATTCCCTGCTAACTATAGATTATAATACGTAATATACCTATAATAGACATCAATTTTGTCCACGGATTTCATTGTATGAAGTATACTTTGGTATGAAAGTTAACGAATAATAGCTGCCAATCATAAATTTAGTGCTGCTTTTATTTGGATATTTTCTCCGAATAATCCTCATTTTCCTCTCCATGCTTATTGCATACTATTGGAAGAGAATATAGGGTTCTAGTTGGCTTCCATGTTGAATGTTGGTGAATAGACAAACAGGAAATAAGCTATTATATTAGCCAATTTTATCTTCTATTTGGCGAATAATTCTGTCTTTATAAGATGAATTTTAACGTAGCAAAACGTAATCTCAAATGTGATACATTTATTATTTTTAGTTACACTTTTAATGTGATGAAATAATTCAAATTTTTTCACTAAAAACGTTTTTACTGGAGGAATACATCCGGACGTTACTCAGCTAAAGTCGAGAGTAGTTATTGTGCCGTCGCCAGTATCCGGTGTTTTAATTAGAGATGCCTTATGACCAATTAGAACACAGAAGCGAAAGACTGGTCTGCCAAAGACACTAACGAATCCGCAGACGAATTTTATGACTCCATAAAAATGGTTTGCTGAGGCCTAGTATGAAATTTCATTGTTTTAAATCCTTTATTCAAGCCGAGGATTTTCCTTTTGGAAAAGCAATCTTCAGCGAAAGGAAATTATTATGTATCTTGGTCCTTATTCAGAAGTGATATGAAGAGTATACCTATGATGATGATTGTTATTTTGAGGCCCTTGATGTTTTAATGAGTCGAATGTACTAATTAAAGTCAGTCACCCGTCCTAAATTATGGAAATATCTTTTGAAAGAATGTATTTATTCTCATATCTTGCTATTTCGGAAAAGAACAAGAGATAACTCAGCGGATGTCATCGTGGTAGTTGCGATGTTCACGATTATGACGTATTTTCATGACGTACATGTATTCATTTTTTGTAAAATCACTTCGTAGGTATTTCGTTCAACGTAGTCTCAACCTAGTAGTACCTACAGTGCAATGTAAGACTTTTATTTTATTATATATCTAAATTATGTTATATTTATGTATATTTTTGTATTGTTTTATTAGGTCAAAATTCATTAGTGGCATATCATCCTCTTTATGATACTTTCACAGATTATGGCCGGGTATTATAATTTAAAGTTAAAATGGAGTTAAACTTTAATCTATACTTTAACTCTAACATAAAGTATTATAATCGATAGTAAATATTCCCTGGCTTTCAAAATTATGAATCCTAAAATTATGTTTGAAATCTTTATTCAATGGCTTGACTTCATAAAAAGACATAACCAAATTAAAAGTCTTTTAATTCTAAATTATGTTTAATTATACAAAACATTCCAAGATGCTAAACTGCAGTAAATGGTAAATCTTAAGATTAGCTGATTCGAGTAGACATGGCTATGACCTGAGACATAGTGAGATACCGGGCCTCACTCGGGTCAGCTACTTACTCACATTACTCACTTTAATAACTAGTGGAGTTTTAATTATCGATTGAAATGCGGTTTCTTTGAGTTAAAGTGGAGATTACAGTAAAGTACCCTTTTAACTGTACATTATATATCAACTTTAATGAGATTTATAGTAGTCATTACTTACATATTAACCTGTCCCCCCTCGTCGTTACATATTAAAATGTAACTAAATTTGCATTCCTTCCTTGTTCTCGGGGAATTCCATTGCTTTTTCTCTCTTTCCGTTTATTTTATCTTCCTTTCTTACACCTACAGAATCCCTTATCGAAGCCATAGATTTTTCTTCTCTTGGAGAACCTTTTGATTCGAATTGGCGAGTCGGCGGAGACACCGCAATGAAGATAAAAGGCCTTCAAAGACGCGTAGGATGAGGCTAGAGGTGCTTTTAATGGATCAAGAGGTGGGAATAGAGAGAGGAACTCGAATTCAATTCCTTCCATTAGTTTCCCACCAAATCCGCAGCGGTTTTAATTTGTTTAGGAAACCAACGAGATGAAAGTGTTTGATGAAAAGTCACCTTTCCTCGCTTCATTCTAACGATTCTCCATTCAAGGGCCCTAATTTGCCGTTCCACGTATAGCATTGTGTCTTCGTCCCCAATTAAAACGATGCCAAACTTTTGACACACATTTTATTGAGAAGCATCCGAAAATAAATTTAGCCAAGTACGATAATGGATGATTTATTTCAAGAATTAATAGTTTTGCTCAATGGTCTCAATTTTATTGTTCGGTCATTCATCTCAAGTGCATCCTTTTATTTACCGGTCATAGATGACATTAATAAATAGCGTGTCGGTTTGTTACTCGAGAATGAGTTTTACTCCAAAGCATATCTGTTTTGAGAAAAAATAGTAAATACTTCTCATCCTTTCGAAATTTATGTCCCGTTTAAATCCAATGAACCAACTGATGAAATGATAGTCTTACGAAACGGAGTTAAAGTATTATTATGGCAGTATACTTGCCGCCTGGTAAGTAAAAGATCTGAGATCGAGTCCCGGTATCGTAAGACTTTTTCACTTCAGGTTTTCCTTATAGATTTTCATTGCTGAACAAGTTATCTTGCTGAGTCACCTAAATTCCATTTCTCATCGACGAAATGTTTCATAACGCAAATAATGTTTTTCTCTCGGAGAAATATCTCCTCTGAATTTAAGACTTTCTCCGTATAAGAATTACCAATTTTAGTAGTCCTAGTATTTCTCCCTTTTACCAATTAGGTTTAACCTTTTAAAAGGTCATTGAAATTTTATTTTTCTGAACAAACACTGTGAATTAATAACACCTTTCGAAATTTTTTCTTGTCTTTTGATTCGGATTTCGTTGGCGGTTAGTGTTATTAGTTCATCAAGTTCATGCCACAGATACGAAGAATTCTTACCGTAAAAGGAAATGAAGCGGCGGATAAATCATCTGAAAATCCCTCTGTAAAACCACCAATCGTAAAGAGGAACCATTCATTCACCAACCCCCCGAATCGAGGAAAGTGAGGACGTTGTCCTTCGGTTCACGGCATCTTCTTGGCGTCGGAACGAAACCTACGTAGATGCTCATCCTCTTTCACTTTCCACCCTCTTTTATGGCGCAAAGTCTCGTTTTGGCTCGGCGTAGGAGTTTTAACCTCTCCCCTCACGCGTCATCGCTCTGCTCCAGCGGACACTCCCATCAGGCAAATACAATGATCGGTAATTGGGTTGACTCCGTCATATCCGACGGAATTTTTATATCTTTTCCTTTACTATCACTTCCTTTACCCATGTTTCCTTCTACCTTTTGACCTTCATCTTCTTTATTGACCCCTTTTTCATCTTCTCACATCCCATTTCCTCTTTCTTTCTTCTGATCGTATCCTGAAGAAATAAAATATATATTGTAGGGAAAAAATATACATAAATCAGAAATTTTCCTCCCCCCTGAATCAACTTTTAGAGAAACGGTATTCGTTATTTCTCTACCCCTTCTACACACAATCTCGATTCCTAAACAGATTTGAGATCTGATATCAGGATTCGCAAATCATCTTTTTCGCCATAAATCTGGCGCGTATGCTTTCTAAGTCCGTGACCGCATCATAGCTCTAGGTTTTATGATTTTGTCCTTCTGGTGCCATTTTCTCTGGAATAAAAATGTCTGAGTCGGTCAAAATGTTTTCACTAGTGATCAGCAATCAGTAAACTTGTTTGCGTCCGTTTTAGTTGCGGAGATGAGGGTTTGTGAGTTTTATCCAATGGTTTTAGTTATGTTCTTTTTCTTTATTGGTTGAGCAAAGAACTTTACGAAATTCTTGGTAGTTTCTATTATGTACGAAATTTTCGTGTTCAGCGCAACTGGATCAGGTCATGCCTGGATATAGTTTATTCTGTCTTATCCGGTTGGTTATAAGGATGGAATTCTAATGAATTCAATGCAATTTATTCTACTTATCAATAATATTTAAGGAAAGAATCTAAGAGTGACTTGTAATTTTACCACAAATTTTAATTTTAACAAAAACAGTTACATGACCGGTTTCGAACGATTAATCGTCGTTTTCTGGTGAAGATATGGTAAGAGTACAAGTCACTCTTAGATTCTTTCCATTATGAATTACCACAACAACTCGCCTGATTCTGTGAAGTTTAATAATATTTAAATTTGTGAAAGGTTATGTCTGTAATGTTTTTTGTAGTTGAAGCTAATGAATATAGAATATGGGAAAATAGAGTTTTTACTTCAAATAATAAAAAATAATAGGTTAATTTAACATGCAGTCATAACATATATATTTTCAATACTTGTACACTCAGGACCATAATTTAAAAAAATCTGATGTGGCCAGCACATGACTTTCTCCATATGTAAGATGCGAATATTTATCTACGACAGTATTTTCGAACTCTTTATTCCATCTAAACTTGGAAGATGAGTGATTAATTTATGTATATCATATTATCTTTTACGTCACAAACATTATAAATAATGTTTTTCAGGACATGTTTGATGAAAAACGATGAAATGGCCTTTCGCCCCAGCGCCAAGAGCGCCCACAACGTACATAATCAGCAACTTCCGGTTTATCAGTATTTCACTAATAACTCCTACATAATCAGTGATACAAAAAATATTTCATACAAAAACTATAATAAATTACATTTTCTAAAACTTTTGTAAATAATAGTATATACCTAAATATCATATTTATGGATATATTTCGAAAACCGGAAATGAGCTTTGAAAAATGAAATTCGACTTCCGGTTGACCGATTTACTTCAAAAGCTAATAAACTCTAATAACACCAACCAAAATACTATATATGAAATTTAATGTCGATCCAACAAACAGTTTTCATGTTAGAGCGCCCACAAAGTACATAACAGTTACTTCCGGTTTATCGGTATTTCACGAATAACTCCTAATCAACCGGTGATACAAAAATATGTTAAATTCAAAAGTTACAGTAAATCATATTATCTAAAACTTTTATAATGTATATAATATACGTAAATATCATATTTACGGAGATATTGTGAAAACCGGAAATTAGCTTTGATGAATGAAGCTCGACTTCCGGATGACCGATTTACTCCAAAAACTATTCAACTCTGACAGCACACACCACAGTACTATATATGAAATTGATACGACCTATAGTTTTCACGTTAGAGTGCCCACAAGCACAGACACACATACACACACACACACAGACATCATTCCGAAAATGGTCAAAACGTGTTCTAGGAACCCCAAAACATGTATTTCCGTTGAAATCTCGAATTCGATTTTTTTCATGAAAACAATACTTTCTCTATACTTCGTATATGGAGAAAGTAGAAAGTAATGCACAACTTTTGGTGGAAACCTACTTTATTATTTTATCTTTATAGGAGTTAGAAAATCTTTGATGGATACAATTGAGAATCCGATTTTCGGAGATATGAACCAGGACTCGAAACAAATAATGCACCTAAGTAAAGGCAGTCGGACGTTTTTTTGCGTCACTTCTTAACTTTTAGGTGCTTAAACTCTTACGACGCTAATAACTTAATGCCCTTTGTGTAGCCCACTAACGCTCTGTAAGGTTCTCCGTCCGTCTCTCTCATATTCCCCACGTCGCTTGCTCTAAACCGCTGCATCGATGCGGAGTTTTCCCAGGAACGCTTAAGCCCCCGTTTTTCCGAGCGGCCAAGTGAGGTCCAGGAATTTAATTTGGGCCGTCGGCGCATTTTGTACTATCGATCACTTGATTGATTCGTCGGACACGTACAGAGGGCGGTATCCCAAAAGACGCAATTAAATCGTTACGCCCCCCTGGTCGAGTATGGTATCCCCGCATTTATTTTTCCCGCGTGCCCGTAAAACACAGAAAGGAAGCGGAATATGACGCGGTCGAGACCGCAGTTTCCGTTTATTGCGCCCCGTTTTAATTTTATTCGAGTCGTCGGTTGTTACTTGGGAATCCTTTCGATTTGATCAGGCGAGGCGTCGAATTCCCGCGGCGGCGATAGCTCGTCTGTTTGGGACATGCCGACCGACAAAATAAAGCGAGTTAACGGAACGAAAGGCTCGGAATTTTTCCTTCATTTCCGTTCCTGTGTGCGTATGGAGACTGGGCGTTTTATGGTCAAAATGCGATCGCATATTGAAAGTCTCGCCTCGGAAATGATATAGAAATAAAAGGGAGGCTTTGATGGTGATTGTGCCCGGGTAAGGAATTTCGTCATCGCAGAGTTGGATGGAAATGTGAGAGTGGACCCAAGTTAGTGTCGCTATTTCTCCTGCTATGGTCGCTTCACATAGCGGTGTGTGTTCGACCCCCCAATATTGGGGTATAGAGGTTGTATCGTAAACCTTATGAGAGACTAAAATCTCTTACCTATCCAATTTGCCGAATAGAAAATGAAACGAGATAAAGTTGAAAATTGAAGGAATAAGTATCATAGAACTGAATCTACATCTACATACACACCCTGCAAGACGCTTTCGGCCTATGGCAGGAGTTGCATGCACCATGACTCTTCTGGTCGTGTACTTATGCGAATCGTTCGTGAAGTAAATGAATATTTGAAGTGTCTCGTATTAGCAGCTTTTTCTCGGGCCTTTCTCGTACTATCTGAACGGCCTGCATAATATGGAGGTCGCATGATTTCTTCTATGTCTTCAGAGAATGCGTTATATCCTGAAGTATAACTCGTTATTCTTAAGGACTGAAAAAAATTACGCAAGCTTGAAAATTGTCTAATTTTTGTATGAATTTCATTATAAAACTACGACGCGTTGAGTGAAATTAAGACAATTCTACAGCTAACTTTAGCCGAACAATAGAGGGAGAGCGATCCATGAAATATTTTCAATATAAAGAAAATGTATGCCAAAAAATATCATTATTACAACAATATTAATTTCCCGTTTTACAGGGAAGGAGGAATTTTTTTTAACAGAGTACGGCTAAGCGGCAATTTTTTTATTTTTCCATGCTCATTCCGCATGATGTATGTTCTATGGTAAGCCTTGCTTCAGTAATTCTTTTTTTTAATTATCTATCGGCATTGTATGCGCTGAACATCCTTTGTTTACTGAAATTCGTCGCAGAGTCGAATTATTTGAATTTTTGTGCGCGCTCTGCTCATTGCTCCATGAATTGGATTGTATGCTCATCTGCGTCGCTCAGAATGAGCATTTATATTGATTTCATTGTAGGCTGTAAGAATTTGAGAGGATATAAGCAATAATCCAATTATTAGGACGATGGAATCCTAGAGAAAACGGCTTAGCTTAGTTCACCTAGGACACTACGTAATTTATATAGTATGTGTCGTTTTTGGCCAAAAACGCCGAACGTATATTATTTATATACCTATTTTTTCAACCTATTGATAGTTAATAATGAAACTGTAAATTTAGTTATATGCTTTCTTTATATTTTTTATCTGTATTCATTATTTTTTCATTTTATATGCTAAATTTCTTGTTATAAATTGTTTTGTTTTTCAGCCATTGTAAAGGCCTTCTGCTGTTTATGGATTTATATAAATAAATATAAGTATTATATACAGATATAGATTATTCTGAACAATGGTAGTTGAGGCAAAAATTTTGTTTTATTTATTCTCTTTTTGGTGACGTATTAATATCTATTCAGACTGAAGAGGCTTCACCAGAGTTTACGTCTTATGCCTTGAGGTTAAGTGACCCATGAAATGCTACGCTCACAAACGCTGTTTTAGACGCGTGCAGATAGCACGAATTATGTAGCCATAGCTTAGGGGCTGTGGTTGATAAATAAGTATGGGATGCTTATTTGCTCAATGCGAAATTTAATGTTTTTGGAATCCATTCTTCTCTTCAGTGTTTCTTTTATTGCTGTTTATAGATTCGGAGTTCTAATGCTTCTGTATCCTAGATCTCAGTAGAATCTCCCGTCGCAGTTGGTTGACGACAGGAAAACTCTCTTTAAGGAAAATTTGAGACAGAAATGTCGTTGTTAACTTCTAGTCCACACATATATTTCCACATGCTTGTACATTGCTACGATTTGAGAAACAAAATGCATGTAATAATGCAAAAATGAGAATTGACGAACGCTTCTCCAGATGTTTATTTATAAATTAGAGCTTGAGTATGTTGATCCCTTTAGCTTCTTGTTTATTGGTTTAAGAATTGCTGTAACAACGAATGAATTCACTAATTTAAAAGTAGTTCTTTATTATCATTGACCTCTTATTTTTGGCCTATGTTTTTTTAAATCCTCTTGATATGTTTTTATCGTTGTATCCATGTTTTGGCTCACTTAATTTCATATGTTATCCTATCACTTAGTGTTACAATAATGGGAAAGAGCTAGAATTGCCAGCTATTATTCATTCTCTTTCACACTCCGCTGCTCGTGCCCGACAAATGATTGTGTGAACTGGACAGAAAAATAACATTTTTCCTCAAGGTATAGATTCTATCTATGACAATATTTATCTTGTGGAGCACTTGGAAGAGCTCTTCACAAGCAAGCGCTTTGATGGCAGTTAAAGCATCAAAAAGCGTGTACTAGATAGGCTTCCGTGAAAGGCGGTAACGTTCTTAGAACTGCTCACAAAATTAATCTCAACGATACTCAGAGCATTATAGATAGGTACCAAAAAGTTAAAAAAGGTCAAAGTTCTTTTTATTGAACTTTACATTTTTTTATAAATACATTACTAATTATTTTTTAACATCAAAAGGTTCTTTTAATGTTGATTTACTTACAGTTTATTTCCCATCTCCCTTCCTTTCTTGAATTTTACTTTTATCAGCGAACTTGTATTTCGTCATGTTAACTAGGATGTGTGATCCTAAGCTGTAAAAATGCCTCTTTTATCATAAAATACATACATGTCCATTAAAGTGTCCCAAGATCCCAAGGGAAAATATTTTTTTCGCAAAATCAAATACGCGTACCCTCTATTTATTTCTATTTGGCCTTATTCACGTACCTAATAAATATTATTGCGATTGGATTATGGTAACCCGTGCCGACTCGACGCCAAACAATTTTGAGAAATGAAAATTTGTACTGACAAGGGAAACACCAAGTTAGCGGGATATTAACTAACGTTTTTCGCACGAAACTTTCAGGGGACGTCCTTTGCTTGAAAATAGTGGACACTAGTCCGACCGTTTAACTCATACTCCTTTGTTTATAAAAATTAGCAACTGAATATCGGAGTTAGGAAACTAATTCATATTGAAGGATATATTTCAGTATTAAATGAGAGGGATTCATAAGATGAAATAAGGTAGTACATACAATAAACACTTTTGCGCCTTACGTTTATGCACACCGCAAGACATATTCCGAACATAGGTGAGTCACACACAACGGAAGCGTGGAAAAGTAAGGACTGAACACTTCCGTTGTGTGTGACTCACTTCGGAGTGAGTCCGGTTTTGTTCGGAATGTCTGGAGGTGTGCATAAACTTAAGGCGCACCAGCTATTTTTGAACTACATTATTTCATCTTATGATTCCCTGTCATTTAATGCTAAAATATATCCTTCAATTGTATACATTTATCCAATATGGTAAGCATATATGCAAATATTAATAAACTGTAGTATATTGTGTTTGGTGTGGTTGCCTATCCCCTATATTCAGTTGCTATTTTTTATAAACAGAAGCGCATTGAGATAAACGTTCGGACTTGTATCCACTATTTTTAAGCAAAGAGCATACCCTGAAAGATTCGTGCGAATCCGTTTTTAATTTCCCTCTAAATTGGTGTTTCCCTTGTCGGTACAAATTTTAATTGCTTGAAATTGTTTGGCATCGAGTCGGCACGGGCTGCCATAATCCAATCGCAATGATATTTATTAGGTAAGTGAATAAGGCCAAATAGAAATAAATGGAGGGTATGCGTTCGAAAAAAATTAATTAGATATGTTTGTACATCCTAATGTAAATTACAAAGTTGATTGATAAACATGAGGTAGAGGATGTTAAGAATAAGGTTTAACAAATACTTTTTTCCACAGATTTATTTGCAAAACGACCGGTTTCGGCACAGATCGGCCATTCACCTGAAGATGGCCGATCTGTGCCGAAACCGGTCGTTTTGCAAATAAATCTGTGGAAAAAAGTATTTGTTAAACCTTATTCTTAACATCCTCTGTTATGGATTTCCACACGGTAAAGCCTGCCACAATCGATTTTATTAAACATGAGGTATAATTATACTTATAGTCATTAAATAGATAATTGTGTAATATATTCTAGAACGTATCATCTATAATTACACAAGGTATGTATTAAATCATTTCTCGGATTAAAGAAGGCAAGATAGATAACACTTATAAACGATAACAAACACATATACATAAATATATTTATAATCGCAGAAACCCGTGAACTTGCCGTGCATCAATAAGAATTTGGAAAGCTATTATATTTTCTCCCAAGTACCTAAACTCAGTCTTCCTGCCCAATTTGAATTAGGCCTTCTAGCTCCCAATTATAAATATATAAATCCCGCCCCTGTCTCCCGTATTTCATATTAGATTTGTTTCGACATCTTTCGATTTCCTCATTTCAATATTTCGTCTTTTCAAATCCTTCTTTTCACCGTCACGCACAACTTTCAACCGCTGTTGTACTCTTCCCAACTATTTTTCTTTTACTTTCCCTCTCGTTCTCCCTCCTTTATCATACTCTTAATTACCGCGCTCTTTCTAGCCGTTCTCGGAGCGAGCGTTTTTCCCCCGATTCACGGGCATTGCTTTGTTCGGGAGGTCCATAACAGAACCCACTCCTTCCTGTCATATCACTCTCTCTCTCTCTTCCACCATCCGCCTTTTCTCCCTTTGTTCTCCAACCCAGACCGCTCTTTCCTCGCATCCATGGAAAGCGCCAACTTCCCTTCCTTTTGAACGTAATCGGAATGCTTGTTTTTCACGGTCCGACGCTATATTAAAGCCCGCTCAGCGAGGCAAGCGTTTTTGGAAACTGTTTCAACTCTCCGACGTCCGGCGTTTGTCTTTTTTTTGCTTCGGAGATGAAAAGGACGGCGCGAATTTCAAGTATGCGGTCGGAGATAATATGATTTTTTTCGGGATCTAAATTTTCGCGGATTTTCCTCTTAGCTGCGCCGGGTCCTTCCTCGACGGGCAGGGGGAAACAAATGAATAAATTTCCTTCATGTAATCGTTTGCTTTGGAATGCGGTCTCTTTTTTCAGGGTATTATCCAGCCTATCGTCTCTTGGGCTTGCTTCCGAGCGGAGATTTATTTCTGTTTATTCATTGCGATAGGGTTTGACCAACGTAATCCTGGTCGTAAAAAATTCATTAGCCTGGATGGGTCAATGAGAATAGTTTAACTTATGGGAAATTGGCGTATTTTTCAAGCTTAATTCTCGTATACAACCAGTCGTAGATATGCGTGTCATGGGTAACATGGGAATTAGAGCGATTATTGTCGTTGTTGAAAGGATATGGAGGTTTGAAGGAGTTACTGTGAAGCTGTGAATTAATTTCGCATTTCTTGGACACATCACTATCGTAAGTTTTTTTAATCAAATATTCATTTTATATTTTCAATAATTTTAGTTATCTCAACAACTATTCATATTCTAATTAAATGATATTTAAATCGGTATTTTCATTATGGTCGAAATTTTACTTATTTGATGGCATCACTGATCTGTTAATACTGTGCTTTCAAATGTGATAGACACTATGTATCACTATCTTCATATCTAAGTCTATTAATCACTTAATCGTACAGAAAACTATATTCATACGAATTTGCGAGTACTCCTCAGGAATTGTTCTGCGATCGATAGGATTGGTTTCAATTTACTGGATCGGTCTCAATTTCCACCGCCTTTAATTTTAGCGGAGTAAGCTATTACATTTTTTTAATCTGAAGGAATTAATATTTAATCAAAAACCGGTAACATTTTTATTCAGATTTTACTCCTTCTTCATAATTTTCAAGATATTTCCTTATAATGGTTTCCGTTTCTCTCTATCAACCTACTTGGTCTATTTTCTTTACTTTACTATTCTGAATTAGCTCACCACCTGAGTAGTTTTTCCTTATTCAAATCCTCACTTTGATTAAATCGTAAGTATCCCATGCATTATGTCTTATGAATAGAAAAGGTTGCTTGACAATCATGCTGCCATAAAAAAGTCACGGACGTAGATGTTCAATTTCGGGTGTAAAATCTTAAAATGTTTGAGTAATCTCAAAGCATAGTTGATCTTCTATACCTCTTTTGTTTTGTCTTTGTTATCTTCCCTCTTTCAAACATATCATGTTACTTAAGTATGTTTTGTCGAAATCATGACGTTCGAAGCAGGCTGCGAGACATCAGTTGCTAATTTGTTCCTTTCTTACATCATTAGATTTTAAAACGATATTTTCACTTTTAATTTGATTATCGTATACCGCTGCGTAATGTCTGTTGTACTTATGGAAAAAATCTCTCATCAAAGTGTACGCAAGAATTCCTGCAAGAGCCTTGTGAAATTCCTCCGACTATTTTATCGCCAAACTCGTGAGTTGATTTTAATTAACAGCAAGATGAATTGAGCTGTCAAGTCCCCTGTTTTGCAGCGATTTTTCTAAGTCGCATTCAGTGCCCTTTGATTGGTGGCTGCGACGGAAAGTGTTTTAACGGCGACTGAAATTCGTCCTCGCTCCCCGCTGAAGAGGTGGTTAAATATTGGAATAGTCTTTGAATGTAATTAGGGCCAAAATTCTAGTGGGGAGCGTCTCCACGTCCCTACTCAGCGGCCTTCAATAATGGGAGATCCGTCCATTGCTAGAGTGGAATTTGATGAGCTATTTCGCAAGAAACTAACACCAACGCCCCCACTAACGATTCTGATTTCAATCCGGAGTAAAAAAAGAGGAGATTAATTCAATTTTTTCCATTATCCATTCCAACCTGAATTTAATCAAATTCGGCCTCCGTGAGCAGAGTGAAAGAAGGCTCAAGCTTTTCCAATTTCCAGAGAGAAAATGAGTGACCGAGTAAAGCGGCATTAAGTAATTAAATTTGAACAAATTGGCTCGATATCCTCTCTTTTTTACGATTTTATTTCGGTAAGCCTCGAGGATATTGCGTCCACGTGTCAACTCTCGATTAATAA
This sequence comes from Sympetrum striolatum, assembly GCA_947579665.1. Lineage (NCBI taxonomy): Eukaryota > Metazoa > Arthropoda > Insecta > Odonata > Libellulidae > Sympetrum > Sympetrum striolatum. The sequence goes on from OX388341.1 coordinate 18,689,169, forward strand.
TCGAAATTGATCGTTGAGGTTTGTGGAGGACGCTCGGTGCATCGGTTCTGCGACGATTGGGAGGCTCTTCAGCTCAGTCAGTTAGTCTCAAGCTCTCTCTCAAAATCTCATCTCAATTGGTCACCTCCAGGAAGTATCGCCGAAAGGATTTTCAGCCTGTAAGATCGTTCTCGGGAAACTAAATCACCCAAAACTATCTAAATCCTACTTTCTGGATTACGAACCATGTTTGCAATAGATCGTGACTTTATTTGCCCATTTGATTTTTAATTTGTTTAGAAAAGGTAGTTAAAAGTGGTAAAAACAAACATTTTGGTTAATTTTGATTGCTTTTTGTTGATTAACGATGAAAATATTGTCTTAGAATTTATTTCTTTATTATTTATTATAGGTATGCTGCAGATTGAATTTCTTCAGGTGGCAAACACATCCACAATCACTTATGCAGATAAATATTCCAAAATAAAATTACTCTATTTACAAATAGTATTAAAACGCCAAAAAACTATTCAATTATCATTGTTGGTGTCTGAAAACTCCAATATTAAAATTATTCTGACTTATTATGAGTTACATGTTTTCATTGTATTTTACTTGAATTCCCAATGAAAGGGAAATCAGTATTATAAATGTTCGTTAAATGGCGTCAATAGCCACTTGCAAATGGAAAAATTTAAAAGACATACGTACCTCAGCTAAGAGATCATTTACTCATCCAGATTGGATGAGTAAATGTGTATCAATAGGCGAACCTGACCGAAAAGTAGGTGGTATTCCACGGCAAACCATCTCCTACAGAAACGAATAAAATTCAAGGCAAATAATATACCGTTTAAAATCCATTCACCTCATGGAAAGCGGAACAAGGCCGGACGGTACCGCTGTGATTGAGGGTCGAAATGTATTCTCGCTCGTTTTCGTGATTCACGGAATTCCGCTCCCGATGATGACTCAAACTGAAACGTTCCGCTTCTGTTTTGACACGATTTCGTGAGAAGGTAAACAGATTCAGCTGTTTTTTTAGGAAACGCTATCTTGTATTTACTTTATAATTGAAAAAATGTACGATTTACCTCTAACTCGGATAACGGGGAAATTTTAAAACGCCAATTGAAACGTTACATATTTTGAATGGGAGGCTCGCTGAACCCCTTTTTGTATACTTCCTCATCAATATTCGCATGCCTTCGAACGAGCTGCGATGTGTTTTAGACAACTTTGATGGGCTCCTTCAATCTCAAGATATCGTGATTCGTTTAATCCTTCTATCAAAATGAAAATGAAATGGATATATTACGATTTATCTGAACTGATATGTATTTTCCTGAGCAATTTTAATCCATTAATTGAACCTAGATTATATCGCTTCTTTCATTCAAATGCCTATTTTATTTAGCACTAGTGGAGTGCCCGTTGATTCTCAACGGAAAAATGTCATAGATTGTCTCTGTAACGAGCACCAATAGAAAGAAGGTGTACCAAGAAGAGCAAAACCAATCGTTAATATAAATATAAAAATGATTCCATATTTATCAATTCTGTTAATCATTTGCGATTGTTTTTGGTGATATCGGCAAATAATTGAAATTCAGGGACATGATTCCTATAGTTAAAATATCCGAAGATGATATTTTCATGTATAGAGTAACATATAAAAAAATTACAGTTTAATATTGGACTAAAGGCAAACCATATACCAGCAATACTTCTTTAGAGGGAATTTCTATAGTATACTAAGTCTCGAGTAGAGATAGAGTAAAACCGTTTTAAAACTCTTTAACTAAAAATTCAGTAAACAATTACGCTGCTGTAAATATAACTTGGTTGCTATTGACGTTTAAACAAAATTGTAAAAAATTAAAACTTTAAAGTTCGTACTTTTTTCCGTGCGATTCTTCACAGGAAGTTGTTCGTAACAGCAAATGTTGAAATCTCATTCAATATTTTCTTCTTCATAAAGTATATCACTTATTAGCAGGATTAATTTTAACATGACTTGTATTCTTAATGCATTTTGGTGGAAAAATACATGAACTTGTTAGAAGGAAAAAATACCCTTATTCATGGAGTTTTTTGTAAGTATGCTACTGATGGCGAATTTTATGATTAGTAAGTAGTGATATTTTATACCTATCGCATAGCGTAGGCGGTAATTATACACGATTACGAAGGCTCTTTTTCTTTTTGCAGGATATCAATTCGGATCCTCATATCCTTAGGAGTCTAACTTGGCTTCAGCTTGGTAAGTGTATCATTTTATTTCCATTTATTTTTAAATAAATACTAGACTTTTTAGATAGATAGCATCTTTAGTATAGTATTTGTGACCGATTTGATAACATTTCCCCTAAATATTTACCGTAACAATTATTTCCAAAATTAGATTTTATCGTATGTATTTGTATTTAATTTTATCCTAAATTAATTGTTATTACAATACCATAACCGAATTCAAGGAAAAATAAATCTCCGGGAAAATTGTGATAACTGAATCCTGGTTGCTTATACATTCTGCTATTTCACTATCATCTAATTCAGCTAGTAGCTTTTTTATCTTACAATTGAAATTAAATGCTAGTTTACGTTACAATTTTAATCTTGATTTTGAATACCTGAACCAGACATTACTGCCGTCGGTGTAATATGTAATGACCGCCCTCCGTTTCGAATAGAATTTTGAGAGGAGTATTTGGAAGAATTTTCTAAAAAGCTCTCCCAACGTTAGAGAAATCATATTTTCCAATAGAAAGAATTCAGAGAGATGTAAAATTTTAGCAAATGTACCGAATAAAACAAACTCCAAGAGACAATCCCTTTTGTTTTCAATATTTAACGAGCTCGGTATATAATTCGTGGGCATGCCTCCGAACTGTGCGAATAAAATATGCTGTTGGCTCTGCAGAAGCTTTTTGAATAAACAAGGAGTGAAAATTCCGCGAATTGAGTCATATTTGATGAAAAGAAAAGAACGGTACCCCCATCGAGTAAATATTGATTTTAGCTCTTGACCCTCGATAAAAGCAAAATGCCTTCTTTGTGCATATTTGCGTGCCTGGGTTGAATTAAAATCGCCAGTTTTCTTTCTTTCCCTTCGGTTCCAGGAATATTTTGCTCTTATGAACTCTAATAGTAATGACCGCCTTCCTTTTACTTTTGCTTCGGAAACGTCTTAGCGAATGTAATAAAGTCGAGTAAATGTCGTTCCCCATTAGCCTCGCATGCGATGAATTTTTGTGCAGTTAAATAATTATTTTCTCGGTATTTCCTCTCAAATCGAGTAAATATTGATAAAAGTTATTCAATGGAGTAGTAGTAGTAGTAGTATAGTATAGTTTACCATACGTTTTGCAAAAAAGTGACTCGTCAAAGGTTCTATTTGTTTCGTTTAAAGATTTAATTGAAGTTGTTGAACAAATCATTCGATTGTACATAACGTAAAAATATTTTACCTAAATTGCGCTAAAGATAGAATGGTCTATGAGACTCGAAACAGATGGGAACTTTTTTGTTACGAGAAAGGTCATTTCAAATGAAATATCATCAGAAATGTTCTCAAAATATTGTTTCTTTTCCGTTTCTCAGAGTTTATCGGATAAATTAACCTTTAATCTCTTAAATAATAGATACAAGCTTTGTTAGATTAGTTGTTATATTGTCAAATCAGTAGTGCTATTGTTACGTCTGAACGTTTGACTGATTATCAGAATGCTTTATCTTAAATAATTCGTCTTAAATATAAAAATGCAATTAGAATTTTTGGGGATTTTCGCGGGAAATATATATCCTATCCGTATCCCTTATCATCTACAATAATTACATTTCACTAAGTAGGGCGTAATTAGCAATACGAAGAAGGGAAGTACAACTAGGGTACAGAGTTAGGAGGAAGGGCAATAGTTCCCTTATGTCGATCAAATCCTTTTTTTAATGGCTGCGAAAGATGCAGGCCGTAGTCATTTAGAATGTTTGAGATGCGGTGAAGTAAAAATAAATAATTATTATTACTTTATTATATTTCAACTAGCTCCTAATTTAACATGAACCTGATTATGAAACAACACTTGCTGTATGTATAAATATCTTTATTACCTTTCTGATTTTAAATTTAGCACCATAAGGAGACATCGGTATTCAAAACTGAGCAAATATATGAAATTATTTTTCTTTATTCTAGCCGTGCGTTACATGTAGAAGCTTGATATTATTCGATGATGAGCTAAAAATTGAAGTACGATGGAATTATCCCTTATTCCCGTACTCGTTAGTGCTTCGAGTTTCAATTTGGCGTCGTAACCAGACGTACTTTTCTTTGATTAATTGACCTCCTTTCAGCGATATCTTAACGAAGTCACATCCTATTCAATCTAATCTCATAGTGCGGATGTTTTTCTTTCACATTCAGTGTTTTGGTTTCCATCATAATCTTCTCTGCGCGAAAAAACTTGATTATTTCCAGAAACTTCCGTTTCATTATTATCGCTTTCAATTATATCACTAGGAGATATGCCAGTGTTGGCGATATTCTTCGTACTTTCAATCTGAAAGAGTGAAATAAAGCAAACTAATATGCAGTGCCTTTTAGTTTCATTGATTGACTCTTGTTGCTTTTATCAATATCGATGAATATTGCGTCAATGGATATTTTCCTTTATATTAATACCTCTTCATTTAACGTATTTTACGTATTGGCAATAATTTAATCGAGAGAATTGATCGCAAGATTCCGCATACATTTAATTTATATGACATCTGTAATCTATTTAGTGTTTTATTTATGTAGAATAGCAAACAAATTAATGGTGAATTGGTATTTAAAAATTAAATAGCGTAAATCATGCTGCAAAATTTTTAACCGTATGTTTCAAGATTTTGCTTACAAATAAAATTCCACAGAAATTTGGTTAATTAATACCTTTGTACTTAAGTAAGTCTAAGGATATATTCCCGGGTAATTTGAAAAACGGTCAGATCTTATCTCAATCAAGGAGGGAATTAGGGAATTGTTGTTTACGCTGCTGCATAATCACATACCTTAGGAGCGGAAAGCGCATGTTTTGTTCCCTTAGTTTCCAAGCTGGTTATTACTCCCAGCTCTGATGAGACGCTGTCAGCATGTTTATGTAGCACGAAATGAAATTAACTCCAACTGCCCATTTCGTACAAAGGAAAGCTATAAAACTGAGTCAATCAGGGCGGCATTTTGTGCCTCCGGGATTTCACCTTTCCCTTCTTTATTCACTCATTTAGAACTCGCTTTATTTTCTGCCGCAGGTTTCGCCTCATTCCTCCCGGTTATTTCCCATTTTCTTGCATGATTATTACGTACCTCCGTGTCGAGATCAAAGTTGGGGATATTGGTTGTTCGACCCCCCTTGCCGTGAATAATCGTTAACTCAGGACAAGAAAATGATCTCTCTGAAGATACATTAATATTCATTCCCTGTATGCGTGTGAGAATACCTCTATAAGAAGTTTCAATTTGTTTGCCATGTTTTCAAGATTGAAAAATATTTGATTCGGTATACTATTTGTAGTTTAAAGAGGGCAATAGGCTTTCTGGTAGATAGTCAAACCTTTTCCAGCGCCTTTGTATATCATCAAATACATATTTACATTTATTTTTATAATCATTATATATATATTTATTACTTATTCACTTATATTCTACCCCATTTACACTAAATTCTGTTGGCAGCGTTGTACAGTTATAATATCTAAATAACGTAACAAAAATATCAGAAAATTATTTACAATGTGCTATAGATTAGAGTAACTAGAGAAGAGATAATTTGACACTACAATGGATTAATTAATGCATCAGATAATGCATTATAAATTGTCTTCGTATATGTATGATGCATTAATCCTCTAACGATTCCTTTTTAAAATATGTGGTGATACTCAATGATATATAGGCACATATATATCAGATGGTATCGCGGGAGTAATTTCAGTGTTATTGACCAAAAAAAGCGAATTTTTCCCATTCACAGCGTAAAAGTAAATTCTCAGAATTGCGATTGATCAATTCCCGTCCAATCCCATTATTTTTTTACATTTAAGATATTTCGTTTCTCGGAAAACCCTTTCTTACGATCTAAGAGGTAGGAATTTGCCGTTACAATTCTGCCCTTGGCTTTTTTCTTCAAAGAACCGAACGAAAGGGCTGAAGAGCCATTTGTTGTTTCTCTTAGCTTTTTCTGCGGTAGCTCTTACCTTTGCTACTCGAAAAAATCCCTCTTTCAAAAGCGAAGTTTACGTTCCTTATTTTTCTACATCAGAGGTACAGTTTCCTCCACGTGCCGTTTCGCTTTAAAAGACAATTCTTACTTGGCTTCCAACTCGCATTTTCATCTACAAATAGCGGAAACATGGTTCTACGAAAATGGTCGGTATGCAAATTTATGCTACCAAAGAAAAGATCTGTTGGTATCGAGAAGGGGTTCCCTAAGAAAGATCCCGTTGTCTTTCATGAGTCTCACTGCATGAATTCTCATTTTACCTCTGAAGACGTCGTCGCTTTTCTTAATCCGAGGAGATTTCTTTATTTTTCTTAGCTCTTCCTCGAGATACGCCTGACAGCTCGCTCCTTCCTCGCGCTGAATTTCTTTGCCCTGTCCTTTTCTTTGCTTACTTCTTTATCATACCTTTCCTCTTTCCCTTCTTTTCGCTTTCTCTCTCTCTCTCTCTGTTTTACACGTTTCCCGCAAAGGATGATTTGCTGTCAATTAAGCGTGTTAAGGTGTAACTAACTCTATAAACTCAAGGAAAGGGTTAGATTCTTTGCACATAACGGTGTGCTCTGAAGAAAAATCCAAAGAAATAACGGACTTGAAAAAAACTGATGGGGCTGGGAATCGAATCCGATATCTTTCTCTGTCTGGGAGGCTGCCTGTCTCCCAAAACGGCTTGTTAAAATAATCTGGCTGGGTAGCCTAGTTGGTTAAGGCAACCGCCCGGATAGAGGAAGATTCCGAGCTCGATTCCCGCCCCCCTCAGACTTTTTTCAAGTCCGTCTTTCCTTGGGATCTCTAAATTCTCTTTTAATTTCATGTAGTGTTCCTATTTTACTCATCTCGTATACAATCATTATGTATTCCAAACTATTAATATCATACGTATAAATTATAGATTACCTTTCTACCTTCATATTAATACATTCATCTTTTAAAATTTTTAATTCTGGATAATGAAAAAATTCCTCGTGGAAAGTACTGCTTTTTTACTCCTTATAATGTCGTTCCGCGAAGTCCGGCCTACTGTGGAAGATTTTTTAAGGTAATCAAAGCACATGTTGATGATTCCATCAATTAATCAACGTTCCTGCGCCTTGTACATTAACTTTAGAAATAGCCAGATATGCACGAATTATGAGTGTCTACTTGTGGTGATTTAGTGCGAATAATAATTGATTTGGTGTATTTGACTCGGATTACTTGTTAATTCTAAAAGTAAGGAATCACAAACCAGTAAACTGCTGAGAATATATAATTACCTCTATTATGAGAATAGTTAAAGAACCTGTATCTGTGAAGTATTTCAATAGCTTTGGATAGAAACAGATTCTGTTAGGCCAATGAGAGAATTATTATAGAGTGAGGCGACGAATTTGATATGGATACAAAATACCTACGGATACTCACGTGTTAAATCCTATGACCGGACATAACCCCCGACGACTAAAGCCCACAAGACGGAACCACATACGACAAAACCCCACACTGACATAATCGCAGATTGATATAATCCCGCAAGTACTTATGTCCCCAGGGTATGTCCTGTGAGCTTTTGTTATGTCATGGAACCATGTAATCCATGCATTTTCGGGCCGTGGAGCATTTTGTGAGCATGACAGTGTCCGCGAACAGCACTTATGAGACCGACGCTCTAGTTTCACGAGCTGAAATTGCGGAGTTAAATATTGAATCCTCATCGGAGAAGCCGTGATAAACCTGGCTCGCGCCGCACCCTTAACTCCTGGATATCATTTCCGCCGCGAGGTAAAAGCCGCACTAAAAAACCTTGACCCATTCTCTCACATTAAGAGCCGTGATTACAGCGCAGTAATTTAAGGAAACAAATAGCCCCCGTCGCAAAACCCGAAAGATTTAATTTTCTCCGGAGCCGAGACGCTAATGAACCCTCGCAATCGCGATCGCACCGCCTTCGTCAACGTGAGTCCGTTCCCCAGCAATTCCTCCGCTTTTCCGCAGCTCCCATTCTCGCCCATTGTCTCTCTTGCTTCCGTTTGAACAACGCAAGCCACCCCTTTCAACTGCCCCTTTCACCAACCCTTTGTCCGGCGTATTTTCCGCACCACATTTCTTCCACTCGGCGTTCCCTACCCGCGGCGGCCCTCCACTGGAGGACATGGTACCGGAGGCTGCAGCAGAAGTGAGATTCTCTCCTCCCAAATTGAGTCTTCCTCCACAGAGAGAGGGCATATAGGACGGACATTGCTCTTACTCAATTCCGCTCCCTTTCGGAGGAGAGAAAATAATTTTCGTCCTCCTCTTGACCTCCCCTCTTTTTGCAGACCCATCTGGTCCCGCTGCTTCCTCGTGCGGCCCTCTCTACTCCCACTCGTGCGTGCTCTCGCTGCTCCTCCGGAATTCCTTCTTACCCTTTTATATGAAGCCGCCTCTCTCTCTCTCGCCCTCCTTTTCTTCATCTTCTTTCCGTTCCATTTGTTCTCGTTTTTTCCTTCCCGCAGTTCCAATCGCGTACGCTTCGTCCTCCGCACCTCTCCCCCTCCCCCCTCGCGAGATTTTTTCCTTATCTTCCGCCCATTTTTTTCGTCTATTTTCGCGTCTTTTCCATAAACTCGGCTCATCCTTGTTCCCCGAGATGTTTTTTCGCCTTTCCTTTCTCTTTTTGCTCGTGAAATATTAATACATGTTCGGAATTCCCTGGGCGGTTCATTTCTGCCCGGTACTCTCTTTCGGAAATAAAGGAACGTTTCGCTACTTAAATGATGAAGAAATAGCTCGCAGCATCACCATCTCTTTCCCGTGCGCTTGAATGTACGTGGATTTTATTCAGCGCAAATTTCTATTTTTTGATGCCCGTTTAAGTGTGGGCGATCTTCCAGGGCGGCTCCTAGTTGAGGGCGGCCAATTCATTCACTTTCATGAAAGACCGGAAGAGGAACTGATATTTTAGCAAAGAATACCGACAATAATTTTAATAAAGAATAACAACAATACCTGTATTAATCTCTTTAAGAGCTGCTCATCAATCTTGTCCTATACTCAGATAATTAAAAATAGGCATTTGTTTTCATTCATCTAATCACAAACTGATCTCCTTTAAATGTGACTTATTAGTATTTCTTGTCAGTCCAAGCACTTTTAATCAACGTAAATAGTTAAAGCATAGATGATTTGGTATTATAAATAATGGCTGGTTCAGTAACCATGTGTAATTAAGGCTAATCTATTCTCCTAAAACTTGGTGAGGAGAGTGATTTGTTCGGTTAGTCTAACAAAATTTACATAAATTTATTTCTAAATCAATCTTTATGGATGTAAAATAATTTTATTTATTAACAAGAAACCCGGATAGCTAAGTAGGTATCACGTTTTCCCTCGAATGTGGTCTCGAGTTCAATTCCCAGTGGAGGTCAAAATTAATTAGTGTCCACCCAGAATCGTGATGAATATGTGTAGCTATCTGAATTTAGAGGTGGCCGTCCAGTCAAGATAGGCCAGTACGGTGGCGTGGGAGTAGATTCACTCGTCCACATGTCACCCACAATGAATTCCGCCTGGCTAGGTCACATCTTTCAATGGGATGCCGTTCGATGGGCTTTAATATTAATGGGAACCATTTTAAAGCCTCGATTATCCTCTTTGCTTCCTGAAGTAAAAAGATCCCTTGAGTATGTGGTTTGGATTGGCATTAAGCCACTGCTGCTAAGGAAATGTTTTGCTTTTTTTTGTTCACAATTACCAAAAGGTTAATTCCTTTAGATTTAAAACTTTATGTTTGTAAAAATTATTCAATTAAAACGCGACGTGAAATGAATACTCACGATGCCCAATTATTTCAATAAAATGAAAGAGAAATTGAAAATAAAAATACCAAAGTACCGAAAATTAAGTTATTAATTTCATTAACAAAGCAATGGGTCAGAGATAGTGAGTAATATCCGCATTCGAACTTCACATAGCAGTCATAGTAGGCTAAATATGTTTTACTCAAAGATATACTTGTATTTTTATATAGAGAGCTAAGTACATATGGTTAGGTAATTAAAATTTTATCAGCCCAATTCTAAAATTTATCAGGGTAATTATGTTTTAGGAATGCTTAAATAATGTTTTGATAATAAAACGCACCTTGATTGTTAAAATACTTCTATGACCAATATATTTACAAATATTTTAGATGGTATATTAAAACAGCAAGACATAACTTCTAAAACTTTGTCACTCGTCTGCAAAACCCTGCGTGGAATACCGAAATATCTTGCGAGATATTGGGTTAGGATTGATCGCAGTGGATGCGAGAGATCGAATCGTTTCCACGGAAATTCCATTCCACACGTAAGCCCATTTATATTTTAATGGCGTCTTCGTTCTCTCCTCCCAATTTCCTATATCTCGCTGTCAACTTCCTCTTCTTCCGCACCCTTTACATGCCCACTGCTTACGAACCCCCCGCACCCACCCATACACACACACACACCAACACCAGCGGTCCACAGCAAGCCTCACTTCGGAGAAGCTGTCATCCCGAAGCAGTTTCTTTGGACCCATCCTACTCGCTCCTCTGTCAACTGCAACCAACCCCGCCAATTTCCATTCATTCGCGTTTTACGTACCCATCCCCGGGCTACTCCATCCCTTCTCATCCCGCAGACGCCGTTACTTCCTATTCCGCCTTCATAAGAGGCGATTTTACTATTCCTTCCCCGCGGGCGGGTTTTCTTGTTTGACTGTGGCCGGAATTTCCCTTTTTCTCATTTATCCTGTATTTCATGACGGTAAGCACTCGGGGCCGATTAATATCATCTCGTTTCATCGTTTCTGATGGGAAGAGTTGTTCGAAAAATACGTAAATTTTACGGTAAAATAAAACTAACAATTTTAGTAAAATTATTTTCGTTAATCAAGACGTAGCTTGTTTACCGTTGCCTTGGGATGTTTAATTTCACGAAGTTACATTTTCCACTATTGGTAATTTTTACTAGATGGAATCATCAATTATTAAATAGCTATAAGAACCCCTCGTCATTTTTCGGAGAGCGATATCAACGTGATTCACTGTTACTTCATGGGAAGGAGCAACTAGATGGGAGTCAAGTTCTTGATTTAGACAGAAAATGCTCTCAGGTTTCCCAACCGAGATGCTTCTCTTTATGCTATCGTTTTCAATGCTTAACTTAGGTTAATTGGCCATTTGCAATTTCAATACATTTTCTTAGTAGTATCCCTATATTTTTATTCCAATTTTAAGATAAGTAGTAATATACGAACAGACCCTGAAATTGACTGCCAGTACTCTTGAGACTTCATCACTAGTAGCATTCCAACGATTGTAAATGGAAGCATTTGCCTTTATCGCAACAGTAATATTGGTTTCAACTGATCCAATCAAACCAATTTGAAGGGCAAAACTTTAGATAGTATTGTTTAATGATATAGCGGCTTAATTAATTAATGATGTTAACATTTTGTGTGAATTTAAGGGTGAAGTAAAATATTATCAGTATTGCCAAAAATAAATGTTGCGACGAAAGATATTTTCTCGGAGAAAAAAGTTCACCTTTTTGAACTACATAATAAGTCTTCGTCGTAGATGCCATTAACAGTTTTCAGTCAAGTTCACACTAAAGGTAATAAGATGGAATTTTCGATGTTGTAACATACTTCGACGAAAATGAAATTAAATGAAAAGGACTTGCCGCTACATTCAATGCGCTATGAGCAAGATGAGAAAGAAATTACTTCAGCATCAATCCTCCATCAGTAACTTTCAATCTTTAAATCCATTAGCTTGAATGAGAGGGAAGTGAATAGAAGAACCATTTCTCTTTATCCTATACCAATTTAGAGCTCGGAAGGACGTCATTCGTCATTTCCTACCTCCGTTGAAAAGCGGATTTAATTCACATTTATCACCTTTCCTTTTTTCATGGAAACTTTTCGGAGAGAATACTTAATATTTGGGAGTCATATAATATTATGAAAGCAGATCACTTATTAAATGACGCTGTTGGAGCTATCGAATAATTACATTGTTGTAAATTTATTTTATTAGATTTTTATAACTCTCTGATTTTAACAAAATATCGACCGAAAATTTTATTCTGCATACAGAAAAACCCTCTGCATGAAAACGTAATACATCGCAATTAAATTCTAAAAATAGACACATCTATATTAAAAAGTAAACTCCAAAGCGAGTGTTATCTTAATTCAGCTCTATTTATAATTTTCACTATCAAGTTGCAGCAGAAATATGTATATCGTCTCCTTATGTGCATTTCATTATAAATTCGCGAGTGCGTGGGCACTAACTATAGGGAGTGAAGAAGGAACTGCGATGGATAATATTTTATTGGTTTGAAAAACATGCGGTTTTAGCCTCGGAAGAGTGCCGCCGTATGGGTTAGGAGCGTCGTAGTTTATTCGTTCTCTTCAACTTGGCAAATGTGTATCCCTCGGCGTCTGTTTGTTTTAGTGTGGTTTGAGGTTTGGGGAGACTTTTGAAAGTTGATGGTTTTACACGGGTCTTCCGAATTTGGCCCTCAATTTATGGGGCCCGTCCGGATGAAAATGAAGAATCCTCTCCTCTCCTGGCACCATTTTGCGATGGAACACCCATGCGGCATCTTTCTGTGTTTATGGTTTTGAGATTGCAAGTATCTATCCAGAATTTTGGGTTGTTAAGAATGCTTCGGATATAATTCCCTTCCAGGGCAATGTTCTTGAAAGTTACGTTCGCTGCAGGTTAATTTGCGATTTGATTTTTCATTCGTACTGGATAGAGCAAATTTTAATTTAAATATGAAATAAATTCAAGTTCAGTTTATGTATACAATTAGGTATTGTTTGTTTGAATATTTTACATTTAAGAAGAAAATCTGAGGGTAATTCATTAAAGCAGAACTGAAGAATTATCCTACAAGGGTATTTTACTAACGCTTAGGCGATAATTATAGTATTAAGTTAATTTCGTCATTTACTTATTTAATATCTTTTCATAATTAATTGAATTTTTCTAGTACGCAGTTACTATGATCTGGATATAAAAAATACCACTGATAAGTATGTATTTTTGATTAATTAAATTTTAACGATTATTATTTTAATTTTAGCTGTGCGTTTTTGTTGCTGTCAATTTATTTTACTAGTATTTGATATTCTAATTTTCAGTTTCACATCATCCTTTCTTTAATTAAGTATTTTGTATAAAATAGCTCCGTTTCCCAAACTTTATAGCTATTATATTTACTTCAATTTCTCCTAATTTCTGGGAAATACTTAAAATATGAATGTTTCCCCATGAAGCATTTCCAGAAAAATATCAAATTTACGGAATAAACTCTTATATTTCCTTTGTGGAGATTATATGCCTGGGGATTTTAAGAATACAGGAACATTCACATTCATGAAATTGATACGCATCATTATTGCTCAGTATAAAGCTAGTTGACATGTTTCGGTCTTGCCCAATGAATTTCTCAAACTTTGATGTCATTTCCCAACCGTTCGAACGCCGAGTCTGACAGCACGTGTCTCTCTGCATTCATACTCCCTTTATGGCGAAGAAGGAAGATCGTAATGAGTCTCTTTGGATTGTTCGGTTCGCCTTTGGCGTAAAACGCGAAGTTAAGACTTATTCTAGGGATAGGGCGATGTTTGTTTAATTTCCCCGAGAAGCCTGTTTCTGCGCCAGCAGTTTGCCCGCCTCGCTCTTGATGGCTTAATAAATGGAGAGCTACCGAGGTTTCCTTCCGACACGGCTCTATATCAGGACAAATATGTCTTGTTGGCACGTTTCATTTATTCTCCTCTAGTGTTTGCGTTGAGAGCGGAGCATTCTCCCTTGGAAGGAAAACGTCTATGATTGGTCGCTGAATTGCTTTTCCTTTCTCCCATACTTCATGAATGCAGTATTTTATGCGTCTACTCCACTCTTTCGCGACGTAAAATACGAATTGGAGTGACACGAAATTCTTTATCTATCGGGATAAATTTGTAAACAGCTCGTTGTTGGAATAACCACCGTTGGAATTCTACCTTATTTCCATTCTATCTCAGTGAATAAGCTAGAATAATGAGTGATCCAATTCTTTGAGGGTATTCATGTGCTAGCTTTGTAAACTTGCAAAATCTTTTTCCTTATCATTCTGAATAGTTAAAGCTATAGCAAAGGAATAGGTTTAGTATCAAGCGTAGTGCATATTTATTGTTTTTTCAATATGCACCTTCTTTCCTTGATGCGAAACTACTTTCAGCCACGGAGCAAATTCTTATAGTTGCACGAAACGTATTGAATTTTCGTCTATAACTTTACATTAAAAATACCTTGGTTACTTTTATTTTGTTTATTTAAAATAAATAATTGTAGTGTCAGGTATAATGTATTTTGATAGATTTCAAGAAATGGCTCCTCTTTTGTTGATGTGCAATTACTATCCACGGAGTAAATTTCTACGAATGCACTATTTGTATTGAATTTTCGTCTATAACTCTACTTTACGACTGATATTCTGTCAGTGTTTTGTTTCTTTAATCTACTTTATTGTTTTTCTCTGTCCTACAATCTTTCTCTCCATAAATTTCAAGATAAAGTGGAAGTGGAGAGTGTGTCACAAGATCGGGACACGAACCCGCGTCTATCTCGGTCCAGTCAGATTTATTTCATGTCTTTCCTACCTCCCGGGCGATTTTTCTAGGTTCTCGCTTTATCGTGCAATCTCATACCCTTCCCTTGTCTTTCCCTCCACGTTTCTTCCTCGGGGTGGTTTTCACGACCCTGAGAGTCTTTCACTTTCCCGCATTATCACCTCGCTTAAGATAAAATCTCGATGAAATCGGGAATCGACGGCCCGAAATTTTTCCATCAGCGCTCCGGAACAAACTTCTTAGCCTGGCGAAATTCTCCGCTATTTCTCCGGGTGTTTAAGTCCTTACGTCGCGCGATAACAAGGTGCGAACCTCCCTCCCATTTCATTCTCCCTTTCTCGTCTCATTTAAAAAAAAACATCGTTTCTTTTTTCGGTTTTCCTTCCACCCAATTCCTTCCCCTTTCACTCTTTGCTTTCCGTCGGACTTCCATCAACTTCTTGAATTATTCCACATTTTTCCCTTCTCCTTATTTACCCAAGTTTTCTCGGGTGCACTTACCTCCCGCCCATCGCCCCAGTCCTTTCTTCTCTCCTTCCTACATAATTCTTCTCCACCTTCTCTCTCCGTCTTCCTTTCAGCCGTGCCGGCGTCTCGTAGCCCAACCGGTCCAGCTAACTGTCGCAATGCGGGATGCTGTATCCTCCCCTTTTTCTCACGTCCCCTTCCTTCCTACCCCATCTCTCTTCTCTGAGCCATCCCTTCTGCCCCTTCCACACCTATCTTCCGCAACCCCGCACTCTTTCCCCTTTACAAGGACTTACTCCTCCGCATCTTTCGCATATCTTTAAGTTCCCTCTCTCCCGCCTTAGTCGTCTTAAAAGTTTCTAGCTTTCTTATTTCCTCTCCGCTACCCCTTCTTAAAACTTCCTCCTCTCGACCCAAGCGTTTTTCCGCCTAAATTCCCTTTCCGATCGAAATTGCGTATTCATTCGTCCGACGCTAAGTCCCCTAGAGGTGCCTCGTTCTTCCAAATCTTTTCCTTGCGAGATAAACGGAAGGTTTTGTTGGATGGGACACATTGTGATTTTTACGTAGTCGTTATTTTATTGGATGGCCAATACTAATTCAAGTTTATCAATAACTAATGGAATATTACTATTATTACCATTATGTATTTTGTATTGGCTTATGTATGCACCACAGTTTTTTTTTACTATCAGGAACCTGCTGACAAGCAGTCCATGCTTAGCAGGGTCCACTTTGTGTTTATTATTAACTTGACAATTGTGTTGATTATTATCAAATAAAGATTATTATACATGTAAGGCTTTCTATTTTGGATGATTACCCAAAAAATGTCGATAATTTTCTAATGATTCTATGAGGCAAATCTGTTTTCCAAAATAAGAGTTTTTAACCTTCTCAGAGAATTTCCATACATACCTGATTCTTATATCTCAGATACCTATACATAATGAGCATTGACGAACTGCGATAATTCATAGTCATGTTTTTTAGAGATATTTTTGTATGTATGTAGTATGCACCACCGAAGTAGGTGAAAGTAAGAAGGCGCTGAATGTCCATTTCTATTTCAATATTTACTGCAAAGTTATTATTAACAGCTATTTTTTCTATTTAATTCTTCCAACCCTGTTGCTACTCTATAATATTTATGTAATTACCGTATTTCTTCTGTCGATGATTAATTCAATTCTACTACCACTGATACTTATTTTTATTTAAATATCTTGTCTTTATTATAATTTATCCAAAGTTGAAACAATTCCAACATCTTCCTACTCCATATAAAGTGTTGAACACTGCCTCTACTTTGGAGTATTTGTCGCCAATTCCTATTCCATCCTCAGGTTTTCCTTCGATTTCTTCGAGTGTACATACTTTATTCAGATGACGGCGTTCTCCTCTTCTTCAACTGCCCTATTGATATTCGTCTTCCCTTACACATTTTCGCCTCACTTCTAAATTTATCTCTCTCTCTCTTTATGTTCCGTATTCTTCTCTTTGTCGACTCCTATGTTGCTTCCATCCATTTAACCTCTTACGAAGACTATATCTGATACATAAAATTCTCTCTCAACGCTTTACAGAGTCCCTCCCCAGATAGCTCTTCTCCCTCGTGAAGCTCTATTGTAACCGAGGCCAATATTGCTGCTTTCCAAATCGTCACTTTTTTCCCTTTTCCTATTCCTTTTCCATCAGAGGACACTCCTTCCGTTCAATCAGGTTTTCTAATTTCTTATTTACTCCACTTTACATATATTCCCAAGGCAGTATTGTTTATTAATATTCTTTTCCCCCCTCGGCCATATTATATGCCCCTTCGTCGCTCGTTCGATTTTGTGGGTTTTTAGTATGTACTTTAATATATTGTTTTTTTGTTGCTACCTGTTCATTTTTCGTCATGATTTAATTTATTTTATCCTTATTAAAGTTCATCATGGGTTACTTCTCCATCTTGTCATAATTCTTCGATGTATAATTATTTTTCTATTTGAACACCTACAACCTTGGACATGGTAAATTTCTTCGATTTGGAATCTTTCTACTATAGTCCCTTTTATTTTGCATTCTTATTTTATTTAATCAATCGTTTTAGCCTAGTTTTTGTTACTGGCATCTGGTTATCACATTCTTTCCATAATTTTTTAAAATAGATCCCTCGTAATAGCGAAATAATCATTAGATTAAATTTTATCCTACGTAACTTCTGTATAATCCATGTATTTTTGAAAGATTTATTGTACTCCATTTAATACAGAAATGGCAGTGTAAGTAGATTATTACCTTTTGATCTGAAAGTTCGTGGCATCTTCCCTAGGGAGAAAAAAAATATGTATATAAAATAGCCCCTGGTAAAATAGGCAACTGACATTGCATTTTAATTGAAGTATTGGCCTAGCTTATGTGCGTATACAGAATATCTCATCCTTTCAACGAAGCGTCAAAATCATTTTGTCGGTAATTTTAGTTTTGAAATTATTTCACAGATTTTAGGCACGATATAAAGACGAGACTGGTGATAGTAACTCCGAGGATAGTGTATTAACTTGCTTTGTGTTACTTCAAACGATGATGGACACACGTATAGATAGAGATAGAAGCAAAATTCTTACTTATCCCATCGTGGCTACAAGGAAGTGGGACTGCGACAGACTGGGACGTGCTCCATACGAATCGGACGTCTGGTCCCTGTAGTATACACACATGCAGACATGTCCGTAACCTTGTACTCTCCTTTTCTGGAACGTCTAACCCGGTGGGTTTTAGCTCTCATTCTGATTCGCGATAGACAAGATTGCGCGTGATTCGTTGAAGTCGTCCGTGTGGCTGAACCTCAACTTGTCGTGAATGAGGAAGTCGACGTTGGGAGTGGATTATCTGGTTACCGACGCAGAATCGTTTCCGTTGACCCGGAAGAAAAGCAATCGAATCGTTCTCAGTCTGCAACGTTGCATTCATTTCCATGAACTAGGCCTGAAAATGCGACCGGAGTCGACGTCTGCAGATTGGTTGTGAATTGCTGCACCCCTGAGTCACCACTCCTTGGGATGATTCATAGTCGATTCGCGGGCTGGAGACTTTCTTTTACCGTTTTGCTTTTTGAATTAAATTGAGTATCGAGGAAGTAGGAAACGTATATTGGATTTATTTAGTGTAACCATGCAATCGAAATGGTTTGATAATTTTTACTCATGCTTGCTCTTTTAATTTATATATGAGTTATGCTATCTCACAAAAAAATATTATAGCAAAAAACTTGTACCCTTAAATAAAAAAACTTGTACCCTAATATAAAAAACTTGTACAATTCCACACTATTTAACAAGCACACAACTGGGTTTGGTGTATTGCGCCATCGTCAGGTGCACACTTTTTGTTAACTATTGTTTAGTCTTGTACCTGACGAATACGTCAAAACCTGTTGTGTGTTTGCTAAATTATTTGTAATTGTATAAGTTCTTTAATATTATTGTACAAGTGTTTTGTTACAAAAAAATGTTTTGTATGATGGAATTCCGCCAAGTATCATTGGAGCAGTTTAATTCCATTATTCCAATGATAGAAGGTTAACTTAAACCTTGAACAGAAAGTGTGCGGCTTAACCCAAGTTCTACGAGGAGTGAAAAATGACTGCCCGTAAAGTGGGAAACCTGGGTTCGAGTCCCAGCCTAGTGACTTTTTCACTCTTCGTGCTGGAATTCCATTATGTTACCTTGTTCAGTTATTTTATTACCTATTCGATATAAATTGTTAAACCGAGTCGAACGCCGGATCCGATTGTAAACGGGATTCCTTTTTCATTCTATTAGTAATGTGAAAACCCATTCGGGATCCTAAATCTGAGTCTTGAGATAGTGTCCGATTGGAAACTAACGTCAGGGCGTTCTTCGCCTAGAAGGAAACGTTCTCTCGGACTCCCTTTCTTTTCTCAATCTTTTCGTTATCTTGTGCGTGAATTTTTCCTTTCTGAAATGCGTTTAAGGAAGGCCCTCCTCGCGTATTGTCATAGCGTCATTCTCCTCCCTCATTTCCTGCCGTGTTTTTTTTATTCCCCACCGGAGGCGATGAAAGGCCCGAATTCTTTTCCTTATCGCTTCTCGCTTCTATCTCTCATCTCACCCGAAAGGGAGCGCCACTCGTCCTTTATGTCGGATCAATGTCTCGCCTCGTAATTTTTCTTATTTCCGTAACGGTTTAACATATCTTGGTCGGGGAAAAATAAATCCTACTCTTTTGGCTCCCTATTGCGGTGTTCATCATTTCAATCTTTCTCTTCTTTCTTCTCTCTTTCGATATCTTCCCATTGTTTTCTTCTATTCAGCATTTACCTTCTAACGGCCATATTTTCGACCTTCAGTTGGTGGTATGCCATGTTAAAGAGAAGTGGACACAATTATTTTTTATCAATACTTAGCCACAACATAGTAAGTATATGGTTGAGCATGTATTGTGGTTAAAATAATTTAGTCACAGATAATAATGTTATATATATTTTTTTTCACTTATGTTAACGTACTTTAATTGAATCAAAGGAAGACAAAAGTGTACATTTTCTACTGGTTTAACCTGTGGAAAAAAGTTCACTCCTGTCTTCTTCTCCTCCCCTACACTCCTCAATTTATTGTGATTGAGCTCCACAAAACTACGCCTTTCTCCGTGGAATTTCTCTTATGTACCTTCATAGAAATTTCGAAGGTATGAGTAATTATAAATTTTTAAATTATGTTGGGAGGAGAAAACTGATTTACGATAATGCCGTGAAGGTCGCGAATCTAACTCGCACCCGAGCTCTTCTGTTTAACTCCTTATTTATTGTACATTTAATTCAAGGAATAACTTAAATTGTAAGTTAAGAAGTTTACTTTTAAGTAGGCACAGCATCGTGTATTTTCTGCCTTTTGAAGATAACAAAATCATAGTAAAATCAATTAAGAAATTTACTGAAAGAAAAATTACGTTCAATTTTATTCACAAAATGTTTTTGTTTTATTGAAGGATATCATTCAGGTCTGTCAGACGAATGCAGATAGCTAGGTTTCCGATATCGAATCCAATTCTACACTCCATATCGATAATTTCGGAATCTGATGCATGATATCGATTCCCAATTGCCGACGTTTCAATCCGCCCTCGAATTGAATCGGTTTTCCACAGCTATGCATCACTATATGCTGATAATGGAGTGCGGATGTGCATAATTTCCTTGCTGAGATTATGGATTCGTTAATTCTGGCCTAGTCTGCACGCTGATCAAGAATTATCCATAAAAATGCTTTGAATATTTGCTCATATCTTCATGGATACCCTGCCAACCGTTAAAAATTATTGTAGAAAGATTTCGTTGTAGGAAGCTTTTGAATTGTTAAAGAATACTAAATTTTTTAACCCTCTCCTCATATTGCTGAAAAGATCAAGTTCTCTTAGTACATACATTGGGAAGAAAACAGGTGTGGAAATATCACTAAAGAAGATTCTCGAATAAACAGTATTAGCAGACATGATTTTATTGCATATCAGAAATTATAGAACGTTGTGGTATAGATTAAGGAAAGCTTAAATTTAAGTTTTTAAATATTTTATAAGAAACTCGTACTGCCCGAGAAAGCAGTTTATCCAAAGGTGTTTCTCTCTATAATTAATATATAACTATCGAATTTGATCAAAGCGGATGCATTTTAATCATCTTATATTGCCATTAAAACTTTCTTTTACGTTTAAAAAAATACGTCGGATGGTTTTAATTCTGTGTCTGAGTAGCTTATTATATTTTAATGTAGGTCATAAAGTGCTAAAATTTGAATCGTTACAACCATACCACTCGAACATTATGTTTATATGTAAGGTTATTAAACGTAAACTTGAAACAATTTTCTATTCTTAAAGCTCAAGTCGTTCGTCGACCATTGTATTTTTTAATGCTAGTAAAAACTCATGCATAGAAAAGTTTTCTCAAATGGAAAAATAACTTTTATAGTCTTATGAATTTATTTGATTAATTTCAAAGGAAAATGCCACTAATTGTACGATTTTAATATGGCTTGGCGCTAGTTGAAAACAGCATTACTTTTAAAGTGATATGGAAATGGAAACGTTCTTTTTTTTCAAGGTCCGCTATCGTCCCAGGCTTGTAGGGCTGATAGAAAATGAGCCTCTATTCGTGCTATGAGTATGTGTGTATAGGTTTCCAAGAATTTCCTGTTTCCGGGCTTAGGACGTTACCTAACTGTTGATGACGAAGAGCGTAGCTAGCTCTCAGACATACGTCATATGTTTTCTTGGTTACGTATTGGTTAAAACGTCTTGCGCTTGCCTTTACGTTTACGAATCTAATCGCAGAGATATTCAGCTCGTTAAATCCGATTTTCTGCAAGGCTTTCCTTCAGTGATATAGTTTCCTGCTTACCTCTCGTTCCTCCTTTCCCACTCAAAGCCGTCCGAATCATTATCAACCTTTTCCCCCCGTCTGTTCCCTCAATCCCAAGTGCTGGCTAGACATCGGTAAGTAGACGGTCCGCCGAATTAATGGAGTGATTCCTCCCGATCGATGCATCCCCGCCATTTCCCTTTTGCCGACTATGAGTGGAGTGAAAGGTTAAAACGGAAGGGGGTGAGCGGTTTTTAGGTAGACGATCCAGCGCGGATAGCATTTAATCAAACCCTTTCAACCCACGGCGTTGTGAAGCGCCTTCCAAGAATAAAAGCCTCTCGTCGGCCTCATACGTCTTTAATTTGTGCGGTCACATGACCGAATGTTTCCCAGAAGTACGGTTCGGGAACTCTGGAAGCTCGGCCAAGCTGTTGTATCGGTTATTTCGGTGGAATCTCAGCCATCTCTTGTATCGGGTATAATTCTCGGAAGGGGGCATCGATCACGTAGACTCGCCTCTCCTGGAAAAGCAAGAAAATCTATTATTGAAACGTTGAAATATGGAACCTTTCGGGAGCAATATGAGGTAATTTAACGTATAACCACATTATCATAAATGCACATCGTGACTCCCTCTGGCTTCGTTGAAATGAAAAAATTGAGCTGCTAGATACTACGTATCAACATCCTGTTGTGCTATATGTGTTATGGAAGCCCTCTACCCGCTTAGGTAATTACAGTCGCGTTCCGTTGTCATGTTGTAGAACATGTCAGTCAGGGATTGATTGCAGACTGAGATCGCGTGAGCTAGAAAGCTTCTGTTTACTTTTCCTCTCGGAATTGTCATTCTTTTCAATGTTTCTGTATCATTATTGCTCTACTCTTTTGGTGAGATTCGCACAAAATGGCTTTTCTTCCCCACGCCTTTACAGATATTATAAGAAAATATGCGCAATTCAAAGAAAACGGTTTTCTTCCATTAAATTGCTACTAGAAAAGTAATTCAGTACAAAGTAACAAGCGGCAAAAATAAAAATTTTACAATTGGTAAGATCTAAATTTTACAAACGAACACATAAATGAAAATAAATGTATGGTTATTAGCTACATCTACATACGATTGGATATAGAAACAGTTGTTTAGGGTTGTATTTTGCATACCATCATATGCACCTTTTTCCTTTTAAACATCGAATACATTTCAGGAACTTATTGATTTTCTTATACCTTGTTAGATGTAATTGTTAATAGTTGATGTGGTACATGTTTATAATGGATATCTCTTAAGATCAACACGTTTAATGCCGACTACACGGTCCAATGGTGATTTATATTTAAATTCTCCTTGGATAAGAGTATGTAACCCCTTACAACGTAGAATGCGGTACCTAAGGTATAAACCGGAAATATAGACCGGAAGTGAACGTGTTTACCAAAGATTGGATGGGATTTTGCTATCTGTGTAACCAGAAAATAGACTATTATTACCAAAGAAACTATATGCTATACTACTACATAGGATAGACAAAATAAACGTAAAGCTGATTTATTACTTTTCAAAATTTCTCAGAAACCTCCTAAAAGTCGAGCTTTCTCTGAACTTGATATTTTATAGTGAAGTTTATCTGCAAATCTGAGCTAGTCTAACATTTATAATACCTAGAAGTACTAAATATAGACGATAGTATTTATCGAACTGTTTACACCGTAGCTTTATCGCCAAATATACAGTTATGAAAGTTATTTATTGTCAGGAAAGGATTATTTGAACAGCTAATCTGTTAATTAAAGCTTTTAAGCAACCATCATATTTTACTGAATCCTTCCCATTATTATTCCTCTTTGAAATCAGTTTTGATCCGTCTTCTTTAGCAATCTAACCAGGGCTGGGGTCATAAATAATGAAGGTCATAGGTTTATTTACGTTTATATATTTCTGCCGTAACATTTTTAATTAAGCCATCCATTATTCGAAAAGAACCAAAAATATCAGAGATCTAGTTAGTCTGAGATTGAATGCCATTGCGGAACGTTCCTTCAATGTCATAATCTTGAAATCTGCTCTTTCCCCGATCACTACTTTTTTGTGTTAAGCTCCCTTGAAGTTCGTATATGCAGGAGAATTTATAAGTATTATCAACGGAAATAAATCGTCCCCTTTTTCGACCTCTCCGTCGCGATTATTCGTGTCTTGCCGTGTTTTTTCTACTCTAATGCTTTCGCAAATCCAGATCTGCGATCGCCTTATCGTTCGCATCCTTTTTACTCGGGGCAATAAATTTTAAGTTTTCTGCTCGTTCTCCGTATCGCAGCGCTTCTTTCGGATGTTCAAAGTGAGGTTTCTCCAATTGAAATCTATGACGCTAAACAGCACTCCTCCATGTTGATTTTATTGGTTTCGGATTTTTTCAGCCACTCGATCCCGCTCACCTGATTTATGAATCCCGGAGTAGAATTACTCGCGTCTCTAGCCTGCAAAATGTTCGGATCGAAAAGTTCGAGAATAGGTTTTTGTGCGCGCGTAATGTTGTGATGTAGGATTCCCGCGAAAGTAGGTGAATCCTTTCAAATCGGAATGGTGTTCGTACTAGTTTTGCGTTGCGTCGCTGCTTTTTTTTGCCTCTCGGCAAGTCGAGCAGCAAAATGATTTTCCTCTTGCCAGATGTCTTGCGCAGCGATGCGTCCCTCGCCAAAATGTAGATGATATATTCGCATCGCGTAATTAGAGCAGCATTCGTCATTTGGAGGCTTTGATTGGTTAATTTGGATTAGAATAATTAAAATTTATGAATCCTCTCTAAGGTTTCGCAATAAAATACGTATTTCTTTTCCAAACTAAAAGAAGGATGAATTATTATTAATACGTAGCATTGTGTAGAGGCTGAAATGACACAATCTACATTTTATGTATGTGCATTTGGTGTACAGCTTTTAATTACTTACTATTACCTTTGCAGGAGGTACCTTAAAAGCACATTTAGTATATCATATCCAGAAAGAAATTATGTGATGTAATAACTAGTTGTAAAAATAAATTACAATCACGGAAAATAGTAGATTCATTGATTGCACTTTGGTAATTCAGATTAAGCTCGGAAAATTATCAAACTCTAAAATCGATTTTTCATATTGACATTTCGAGTTGAATTCAGGATGAAAACGTAAGTACAAATACATAACTTTGCAAATCCTTTGAGTTAAAAAATTCGGTTTTTTTGTGGACTTTTTGTTTACCCTAAATAACATATTTCCTCCGAATTCTCATTCTCGAAGGTTATTTCCTTTCCAGAGTGGTCATAGGCGGCATTTTCTAATTTCGGACGTGCACCTCTCTCGTCCCAGTGGCTCTCCGACGTAGTTTCTTATTTAATCGCGCACACGTCTGTCGATATTAGGCGGGGGCGGCACTCCCATGTACCAAACAGCGAGCACAACGATTCCTCTCACTTTTCGGTCCCCACTTGAACCGCTAATACCGCAAGAACTTTCACTTTCGATGGAGTTAATCGATAACTGGTTATTCAGACGTTCCGTTTGTACAGCGAGTCTGGCTGCGGATGCGGTCTCCTGGCGCATGTCAGCTCAAGTTTTTTGTCTCCGGAGTGGATTTGGTGGAGAAAAATCTCCTTTCCTCTTCCTTTGCGAAAAGGTTCGACCTTGAAAGTTAGCTACGCAAAAATTCTGTGTCGCAATTTTTTCCTGCTTCTCTCTTTTCATTATCTAATTAAAATTTTGCAGATGTAGAATAATAGTTCGGTGGAATCATCATAAAATATTTGTTTACGAAATCACTACATTTCTATTATATACACATACTACAATATAATTATACAATACGAATTATTATAAATTCAACATAAATGACTGTAACAGAACATACATCATCTAGCAACAACATTGCATCTATCACCTCGCTACAACATTTCACTGTTAGCCTCCAAGCGAAAAGTACCCGTTGTTACGAACACCTGTTTAATAGCTAAATCAGTATACTATTTCAATTAAGTTAAAAAACCTTACAAACGGTGCAATTTCGTGTTAAAACTAAGTTTCTTTTATCTAATTTTACAATAACTTTTTTATTAATCTTATTTTTATAATCAATCCTGTTTGAGTAACTTTTAAATTTTCCATCTACCTCCAAATCGACTACTATTTCTCCAGTCAACGATTAACATTGACTTATAATCCCTTGCGATCGATATGGATTCTGTAGGAAAGGCTGTTTACTACACGTGGCAACACAGTTTTCTGAGTTTCTGAACTCTCATAGAACTCTAGAGAATTAATGAGCATCTTCTCAATTTACAGAAAAATTATAATCTACTCACATTTCATTGTTTTTTATCCCTGTGCCCTAAAATTATTGATTTTCTAGTTTTTTCTTCTCATCCGTGATCATAAAATTAATGGGATTATAAGAAAAATATTATTCAGCTTTGACTTAAGAATCCCCACGCATTTTGACTTGCATGTCGCTTGATAGTCACAGCATACACCCCTCGTTAAAGTCCGCCCAATTTGATGGAAATTTATTCTTTATATAAATTTTTAATGAAAACTTTTTACGATCCGACAGGTACGTGCCTTGTCGCTAAAAAGAGAACAAACGCAGCATGTGAATGCCATTATCATATTTACTCTAATTTTCAGCCGTCCGCGTATACCCAAAGGTGTTAGTATACTATTGTTGAAGGAGTCGCTGTTTTAGAGAAACGGATAGACAAACCTTTTTGTGGGGCGATAACCAATTACATGGAAACCTTTCTTTTCGAAAATGCATTTTAGGTCTCGATCCAAGACTTAACCGAGCTCTTCCGTTTTACTTCTTTTTTCTTGTGCATGTAATGCAAGGAAATACTGAATTGTAGTTTAAGTATTTTTATGAAAATATATTTATGTATGTTTTGTTGTTATGATCATCATTTTAAAGAAGCAATACATCATTGTTATAATCCATCTAATACTAATCTATCAGTTTATAGGAAGACACTCATTTATTAGAATTTTATGCAAACTGATATTTGATAAATATTTTTCAAAATTTTATTTTTTTAATCTCTTTATTTTTATTCTTTGAATAATAAATATGAGCTACTAGAAACAGTTACATGAACAAAAATACTGTGTCTTGTTATATTCTGATCCGTAAGTGCCCTTTGTAACTTCTTATGAAATATTTTTTTTACGATTCAACTGCAAGCAATGAATATAGTTCGAATCTACGTCACTTATAGATGAGTAGTTATGCGTTTTGAATTAAAAGTTGTTCATTCATTCGTGATTCCAGCTACATTTGCGTTACAACAGATTACTGCTTACTAATATTAATAGTACTTTATTAATGAAATTGCGTTTATTTGAAATTGAGGCACCCGTAGGTTCATGTCGGACTAAAATATGAAAAGGATAGTATCAGCAGGAGCTGAGTTATTTATCCTGAAAACCCTCATCTTAGCTGTGTGATCTATGTCAATTTACCCTTTCTCTCCCATCCAGTTTTTCTCGTCTCGCTTCGACAGCCGTTTTGTTTCGTGGGAACGATCTATTTCTCCTCCATCCGAAGAAAGTGCGGCAATGAAACATGCATGAGCTCGTCGTAAAAACATGATCTCATAAAATAAATATCCATCGGTGTGGTTCACTCTTAATTTTATAGAGGGCTGAGAACCGGTTCGTTGCTTAATGTACATCTTATCGCACGATTGAGGACCCTCGAGTCGACAGATGGTATTTTACCTTTCAAGAACGATTCATGTCGTATCGTCCTTGGGAGAAGGAGGAGTACGCTAATGTGCAAATAAAGAAGAGCGAAAGGATATTCGATCTCTTTTCACCGTCCGTGCTCTTCGCCGTAATAAAATTTCCCGGCGAGGGCCAAACTAGGTTCTCCGCCTTTATTTATGCGGATAGGATTCTTCCAACCGGTTTTGTTGCGACATGCACGGGGTATCGATCGTGGAGGGACTCGGGGTCACAGGACCCGCGAACTGTGTAAACATCTCCGCTCGTCGCGCGACTCGAACACAGTAACACCTCCAGTAATTAACTACGGCCAAGTGACGGACGCCACGGGCGATTCCTTCGGATTTTGCTTTTTCACAAAGAAGGGGGATCAGCGGCCTTGTTTTCGAGCAGGCAGTACATTAAAGGAGCGAATACCGTTGTCGATCGTTATAAATTGGCGTTGTACGTTCGCCAGAAAAGTGTGTTTCCCTTTATGTTTGATTTTGCGGTGGAGCATTCGCAACTGGAGGGAGAGTTGAAAACCCCTGAGGGTTATTATAAAGATGCAAATGTGCTCTGGAGGCTCTTTTGAACACGGGTTTCTATTTAGATTAACTAGTTACATGTGCGCCGTCCAATGTCATAAATTACAAATTATTCCGAAAATTCTACGTCTTGTTATTATAAATGACACTCATGTTCCGCAACTCCTGCGCTTCCAAAACCTTATTTCTTGAGTAGTAGGTTGTAATTGAAATATTTGAAAGGTTTTACTGAAGCGCTAAATTTTGTGGTTGTCTTGATTCTGATGAATTCCTTTCACAGCCCATGAAGCCCTTATCCGCTGAGGCGATATCTACTGCAACTGAAATGAGAACAATTATATCATATTCCTCTGCGACGAATGAATAATTTGGCTACTTATAATTATTAATATTTGTATTAGTCCATCGGAAGGTATTTTCCAACCTATGAATTGCGCTCAGTTCAATCATCCCTATTCTTTCATTCATCCGTTTTACGAACGTAGAAACACGGTTGTTTTACTTCTAAAAGGTTCATAAATACTCTAAGGAAATTCAACGATCCAATCTAAAGTTGACAAACATTCTTATTGTTTCTCATTTCACCTTTGAGTTTCTTGACCTAGCTGCAACGTTTTTTAATCCCTCGAAAGGGTATGTGCCTTATTTCCTTCATCACTATCGACACAAAAGGAAATGAGAAGAAAAATAATTGAGGGAAAGGGTACGCAAATTTCGCAACTGTATTTATCGGTGGAAGGTCATCTATATGGAACGTATGCAATCACGCCTCAATTCAAATGCAGGTGTAATGTTTACGTAATTCTATTATTCCATCGTAAAATTACCAGATAGTTATGGGAATAATCAGCGCAGCTAATTCTCTCCGCCTCTTAAGTAGTTACTTTTATGGATAAGGGACCAGCAGTTTTCAAACTAGGTAGGTGATTTCGGTTTGCAACTTTCTCATTTCTAAAGTAGTTCATCGTGTTAATGATTCACTAATTTTTATTATCCCTCAAAAATTAAAGTTCCGCTTTTCAAATTCCAATTCACTGCCAAACTCCATGGTGAATTGCATAAATAAGGTTGTTAATATGTTTATATGTTATGAATTGAAATATGTTTACATCTATATTTTTTTGTTTTTTCTCTATGTACATATTATAATTATTAGAATTACAATACAAGTAGATTACAAATCTGGTGGCAGTGGTTCAACATTAAAGCATAAATTCATACATCATAAAGTCATTCATTCGTCATATGATTGTATAATTTTTTGATCTTATTATATTGTGTAATATCTATTGTAATTTCTCTCGATTGTGTATGTCGATAGTTTTTAAATAAATAAATGAAACTCAAGAATTAACGAAAGTGGAATATATCGAAGTTACCAGGACTCGAAACCAGGTCTTCAATTTTTATGACATGTTCTAACCTGTGAACGCTATGACTACGGAAATGAATGACCTGGGTTCGAATCTTAGTCTCAGAGATATTTTCTTCTGGATTTTCTCTCGGATTTTATAGCGTACGCTAAGTCGTACAATGTTTAGTACCTTCACGTTATTCTTGAATACATTGTATCAACATTTCCCTCTCACAGTTTGTAAGCTTTTCTGCTCACTTTCCGTTTTAAATCCAACTGATTTGTTGTTTTCACGCAATAATGAATCTCCCGGAATTGTTAGGAAACCATCTTCATTGCATACTATACCCATTTACGCGGAGAATTATCGTCATTAATCCTCCATGAAAGTGATTCACTTCCTCGAATCTGTTGTTGTTGTTGCGTAAGACTCTTTCGATTGCCGTGGACAATATTTATCGCCTTCGAGTGGCTTACTTCAGCGAGCGAAGAAAACGAAGAAGAAACAATAGCGTCCGTTTGGACGACCTCCGCGTGCTGCCAACTGATGCACGCACGCGACTAAACTTTCTCTTAATTCGGATGAGGCTCGAAAAGGCACCTTTCCAGGATCACGAACGCACTTGCGCGTCCCCACGAGCGATTACTTCATCCTCCCCGTTCTCCTTTCGATAGAACGTGGAATGTTTAAATTCATGTCTTCGGGGAAGAGGGCGGGGCGAGAACAACGAGAAAATATTACCTCAGTCGTTTCGAGACTGACACAGAAGATACGGTGTGGTTATTACTCCATGGAAGTTGAACAATGTAACAGGATGTGCTGGAGCCCCGGATAACTGTCTATTCACCCAGTTTTCTCTTTCCAGTCCAGTTGGTCTTCTCTCTTTACATAATGCTCTAAAGATAAATGTTAACACAATAGTTATCTGGATGTTTAGATATTTTAGATTTAGATATGTATGTACCTCGCTAGCCAGTGGAACACCCACTTCCTTACCTAATAAACCCTTTTGGCTTCTCTAATAGCCTGTGGTAAGAAGGATCAGAAGTAACTATCCGTATTTACGATCGCTTCCGTGTAAAGTTTTGTCTTTTCTTCTTGAGATCGCGTTCGTTCTTTGCTAGAACTAAAATATCATTTAATTCGTCTAAAAACTCTGAATTGGTGAATTTTTAGAAAAGCTTCCGCGAGGATACAAATAGTGTTTCAACCATCTCAGAAATTTTCAATGAACCGGTCAAAATGGATTCAAATTCAGTACGATTTTTTCTTAACCTAATTTTCAAACATTGCTGAGTATGCGTGTGTAATTCACTTCGGGTTCCGTATTCCGTTAAGTATATAATAATATATTAATTCGGTAGTCATTGTCTTTCTCTTCACAATTCCCATCCTTTTTTAATCAGCAAAAAAGTAGCATCTAAACTCCTCGCAACTATTTCTCTGTTTTCGTACTTTTTGCGAATTTTACCTTCTCCGAGTGCAAGTAACAATTATAGCATTTCTTGTGAAAGTCTTTGCTGAGTGGTGGTTCGGATAACGGTCTCTTCCTAGTTAGACCATAATTCAAATAGACCGTTATCGAATGTTATTCTGCAGATTATACTGTTAAGATCTGGATGGACCACTCCCAACTCTCACGCTCCTCCTCACCTACCCCTCCTCGACACCCTCCCACGCCTCTTACCTACATTTTCCCTTCGGTTTGTCCTTCGAAGGTCTGCATTAACATTGCACGAACGCGGCCGTTCGTATCCCATGTCCAAACCAAGGGATCGAAAAGTACGGAAAATTCTCGCTGCCAAACCGACCCGAAGCGCATACGGGAGTTTCCCGTGTTGGGAGAGTTTCCGAAGTTCAGGAGCAGTCAAGTTAGGTATGATTCCTGGAGCGCGGAGTTTGTACCCGGAGGAAATTTTTCGCGAGCTGCTCGTGCTTGGTTGTCTGGCAGGTTTCAGGTGTTTCGTCGGGTGAGAATGCTTCATCATGCAGGATCTAATTTGGAAGTGAGGTCGGGACGGATTTTTTTAGGCGCGGCGTTTGTCCGAAGTATGCTAGCTGAATATTTATATCGAATTTACATTAGTTTCTGCTCTGTGAGTTACGATAAAGTGAATGCGTGATGAAAATATATATTCCAAATAGTATACCATGGTGGGTGTTGACCTAGTGATGACGCAGTAGTGTTGAAATTGGGATCGTATTTGTATTTTTTGCTATATTACTGAACATTAAATACTTATGGTTATTCACCTCCTTGTGTCAGTGCGGTTTATCATTATGCAAAATCTGTGACTAACGTATCTAAACTTTGTACCATGTGATTTCCATGTAATTCAGAATTATACATAGGTATTCGTTGTTCATTTTAATTGCGCTCAAGAATGAGTTTCACTATTTCTTTCGATGTAATTAAAAAGGGTTCGCAGAGTTGTTCTTATTATTGTAAGTATTCAAATATTTAAATGTGAATCAAGTTTTTCTATGCGTAAAATATTTAAAATTGGCCTTTTCACTCTTTTGAAAATAGCCGAGTCTCATATTATCGTTAAATTTACTGAAAAATCTTCGTCACCTCTAATAATTAAATTTCGACTGGTAAATGTTATCTTCCATATTATCACTTGGTGGTGCCAGATAATTCAGAAAGCCGTTAATAAGAAGTGCTCATAAAATCCGTTTTATCGCTCGCTGAGTGCGTTTCTTCCGCGAGTTTAGATAGGAAATAATCATTGTTTTAGGTCGAAATATAGGTTTAGGAAAAGAATTTCATCATCAATTATTATTATAACAAAATTTTTACTAATAAATAAAGCTACGCAAATATCGACGATCTTTAAATTTTATCAATTTCTCTCTTTGGAGCGTCATCGTCTTATCTAATGAGACCATTTTAAAAGTCAAATTCGTCCTTCCTGTTTCGCCGTCTCCTTAAGATGTCATTTCAAATGAACGATGTCTGTAAGAAAAATTGGTGAATGTTGTCATTCTGCATCTGATTTTAAACCTCAGAAAATTTCTCGATAATATCTCATCAGTAAACAATACTGAAATAAGTTTTGTGAACTGAATAATTCTTGACTGGAAATGGAGAAGCACTCGCCGGCTAATTCCGCATTTGGCGAACTTTATCGATATTGAAACGAATGGATTCATCGCTTGAGTAGGAAAGCGTGGATTAAACTACGCCGACCCTCGAAAAGTAATCCCAAACGTCGTGGGGTCATTAACGATCGACATTACAGTTTGGATAGGAAGCGTCGAAGTGCGTTACCCATGTCCCAGTTAATTCGGACCGCGTAAGAGACGGATTGATCGATGCGAGGACGTCGCAATGGGAGCGAATTCGAGGAAATGGCCGCTTTTAAAAGGAGAGTGCTCATACGCATGGGGCAGGTCGGCTCTGCCGCGAGTGACGAGAGTTGGCGTAATTTGGCGTCCGTAATGGCCCACGTGAGAGCCCCGACTATAAACAGCTCCCAAGAAGGGGAAAGTTATAAGAGGTCGAGCATTGGGCACACTTCATGCCGCAGGTTTTGAATCTCAAGGAATGTGGACCGACGGCTCGGCAAACTCGCTCCCCCTTGATTGCTCGGAGGCAAAGGGAGAGGGAATTGTAATAAGGTCCTCCTTTGTCGAATGGATAATATCAGCCCAGGTGAAATTAGGAGGTTTCGAAACGGTAACTTTTTGTAATTGGCGTGTTAAAGGACACGAGGGCGATAAATCCTTCGCTGGTAATTTTCGCTGTTACTTAATGTTCCTGAAGGTGGCGATTACGCGCCGAAGCAGTTGTTGATTTTGGGAGCCTCTTAATTTTTCACTTATCTCGTTAAGAATTTCTGCTTAAGCCCAACACCGCCCGCGCTGTTTTCGTCCACACGAAGTGTGTTCAGAGTCGATTTTCTGGCTGTACAAGATGTACTTAAAATTCAAATATTTTAGTATTTTCTGGAATGGGAATTTTAATTTTTAAATAAAGATTTCTTTATTTATCTTTGATTATCATATTGTATGGATACCATTCTCATCAAGTAATAGTAATTAAGTCCATATATTAACAAAGTAAAACTGTGGATTCAGTGAGGAGTTTTCATCTAATCCTAATGGATTTAAATTGAAGTATCTATATATATATTGATACCCTGCAAGCCGCCCTTTCGGCGTTTGGCAGGGGGTTTAAACACCAGTTGAATCTAAACTACTTCTTTACTCGGTTATTGTCGCGTATCGTTCGCGGAAAGAAGAATAACGATTCGTCCTGGCATCTATTTCTCTTAACTTACGCTCATTATCGGAAAGACCGAGGTAGCAGGGGGGTTGCATGATACCGGTTGTATCTACCGTAAATGTAATTTCTCTGAATTTATCAACCAATCGCAGTCTAACTTCCAATCTCCTGTCTATCAAGTATTCATGATGATCTCAATTAATTTTCACGATGATGTCAATAAATATAAATTTATGAATAAATTCATTGAAAGTTGGTATTGATTGTCAAAATTTGTGGAGTATCAATTAGAGCACCATTATTCTAATTCCTGCAGCTCTATAAGACACGATCACTAAGAAATGAAACTAGTTTTATATTCCAAGATATAAAATTCATTTGTGAAACAGGAAATGTGATTTGAATTTTTAAATACAAGGATTGTTATTGTGTTTGTTGGAAAAGCACAAGAGAAAAATAAAATGTTTGTTTGCAGGAAGCCGGGGTAGTTATGCGAAACTAGAATTTCCGTAGGGATTCACACTCGATGGAAACAGATGTTGGCTCTAGGAAATAGTTTTTCCATATTGTATGACAGCGAATCCCATATTTTATTCTGTCGTGGAAATATCACTCTCTTTATTTTATTCCAAGGCCGAGCGAAACCGTTCCAAAGGAACGAATGAAGCTTGACTAGTTTCGGGGCGTGACACTGAGCCTTGCTTTCCGGGATAACACTAGTTTATTGAAAGTATCCAGTTTTTGTTTGTGGTGGGCATGGTTTTTCTGATTATTCTAGTGCTATTTTGGCTCGCAATTTTTAAATTCTGAATCGAATGAAAAATTCCGACGATTATCCAATACCATATTATTGAGAGTACGTAATGATCAGTGCTATGAAAAGCTTCCTCCATAAATTAAACGGTAAAGGATTCATATTCATAAGTATTTTAGAGTAAAATCTTTCATTATAATTCATTAATATGAACAACTAATAAAACCTGGAAAAATAATTAATCTCCCCGAAGATCAAATCAGCTTTTAATCTCTTGTCCTGCGGCATCAACATTCTAGGCTATAAATATATTTTCAAAGGCGTTCACTTCACCGGAACCAGTTCTTCCTCATTTGTAATACCACATTTTTTCTTGTAGTATATTAGGTTTATGCAAATTAACGATTCGTGAATGGATGGGTTAATTGACTAGTCGGCTACTGTTGTGTTTTAAATATGTCATTTCTTCACTAGAGTGGATTCGACAGTGATGAATGTATCAGGTTTCAATCGAGATACCGACATCAAAACCTGTTTAGAGAATTCCAGGGGAAATAGTTCTCATTTTTCTTCGAGTCTTTGTTATCTCTACACGGTGTAACAATGGTTTTCAACTCTCTCTTTCTAGAAAAACCGGTCCCTATATCAAGATGCAACGCGGTGGTACGCTCGAGTACATATAAAAAGGCGTTTATCTGAGCCGCAAAGACAAGTAAGGAGTTATAAAGCTCTGTATCCGATGTATTAGCCCGCGTGGCCTATTCCCCACTCAGTGGCGTGAGTTATCACGCCATCGGTTTTCCCGGAAAAGATCTGCGCAGTGAAGGAAGTCGTCTAAAGCTCCTGTTTAAAATCCAAAAGGAAACATCCTTTCGAAATTGATTTTCGCTGTGAGTAAAAAAGCCGCGTTTGAAATGTATTCGGTGTCTCGCTCCGTTAAGTATGATTAGTGTTTCTCAGCTAATGAAAAATGTCTCCATCTGGGCTAGGTCTCCGCTTGTCTTTTGGAGAGGTAGAAAGCGTTGAACTATCAATCTGTAAACCCGTGGTCAAAAATTCCTGGTTTTCAATCATGTTAGAACTATATTTAAAATGAAGACTCAAAATATAACTCTGAGAGTTGCCTTAAATATGGTTATTGGATGTATTTAATAGAACTTTTATCTGTTCTCTGGAAGATTATCAAGTGAATGTTGATCTTAAATATGTAAATATATTAAACCTAATAACACAAGTTTTGGCGGTTTTCCGCCAAAGGAAATATAGCAATTGTACAGTCAACTTGAAGTTCTTAATTTCTGATAAGGTATTGACTGAAAATTGTCAATCAGCATACCATGTTCGGTGGAAAATTCAATTCTTATAAGAAGAAAGTTATCGCTTCTATGCATCTTTAAGAATTATCCTTTCAATTACGTTCCTACTTGCCTAATGGGATTTTTCATAGTTCGTCATTGGAGTATATTAAATCGGAGAATTTATACTGTATCATTCACATAAATCAAGAACATGTTTACTTGTTAATTTGGATGAAACATCAAAAAATAATCGGTTTAAGGTGCTAA
Organism: Sympetrum striolatum; assembly: GCA_947579665.1. Taxonomy (NCBI): domain Eukaryota; kingdom Metazoa; phylum Arthropoda; class Insecta; order Odonata; family Libellulidae; genus Sympetrum; species Sympetrum striolatum. The sequence continues at coordinate 18,725,039 of OX388341.1, forward strand.
TAGAAATAATATTTAATTTCTTTTGATTGAAGTATGAAGTAACGGTATGATACGAGTAATTGAGTTTACAGGATTGCGAAATTTTAATATTTCTTTCTCTATTTGTCTATAGGAGAGTATTGTTGATTACTTCATGGATTCAACTTCAAATATGTAAAAAAATATGGAAAATGAAAGTTGAATGATAGACGAGTGGTGAGTTAAAGTGTTCCTTATGGTCCACTTCCATTCTAGGCCACGGAAAATGATTTCTCTCCTCGTATAAATCACCCATACGCTTACGAACGGATACAGTAAATTATAATTTTAAATTTTCAGCATTTGTCTCCTGCGAGAGCCATATTTTCACTCCACGGGCGGATTCTCTCTGAAAAGGTTTAATTTTGCTAGCGGTCACCGGGAAAAGTGATGAATTTCTTTCAAAGCAATCGTTGACGGCGAATTTATCCAGAGAACGTGATTTATTTGGCTTTCTTAACCATCTATTCTTTTTTTCTTTTGCAGTTCTCATGGTATCGATAGTTCTGCATAGGTATAAAGGAATGTAGATATGTTTATCTATCTCGACGGTTAGCTAAAGAAATATTGTGCTTTTAGATAGTGATCAAACGGAAAGAAAGGATTCTTTAGTTTTTCATCTTTCTTTGATTTCGGTATTATTAAACGAGGGTTAAATGAATTAGGAATGACACCAGAAGTGATAATACCATAGTGTATAATAGAATTTTAGAATAACAGGGATGAAAATTGAAAGACTGGGGAGTGAATACAGTTTATTAGGAATATCTTTATGCTTCATCTCTAGTGAAATTCGAAGTGAATTAAGAGTGACGGTTTGTATCTATTAACACAATAACGTCTAATGTAAATATGTAGGCGGGTTATTGTTAACACACCAACATTTGATATAAAATATTTCAGTTATATGATCAGTAAATTACTCGACGTTTTCAGTTTATTCTAGGACGAGTTTTTTTCACCGCAAGATACTAGATTCTTTCACAATCATATCATTATTTTCAAGGAGCAAAGGGTAAGATACTACCTCAGTGAGTAGATATAGCCTTGTTATGGAGGAAATGACAACATTAGAAAGCAGCTTAGCGTATTCTAATGGCTTCTGAAGAATCGTGAAACAATTCATGGGGAATTTTCGTTACTGAGCTGGTAATCGCTGAAGCCTTATGAAAAATTATACGATGAAACAGCGGAAGGTAAAGCGTAGAAAAAGGTAATAATAGATAACAATCTTCACGCCAGCAGTAAAAGAATCTTCTCAGCGAGGAAATATCGCTTCTTCACGATACAGATTCCAAAACGATAAACAAGACGGGAGTGGAGGAAGTAAGATAAATGAGCTGTGAACGTAACTTAGGAAACTACGAATAAAGAATGAAATGACGCTTTTGAAGGAAGGATGGTAGCATTTCCTGAGAAAAATAATCCGTGAAGGAAAGAAATATAGGGAAAACAAGACCTTATTGAAAACAGTTTCATAAGGCGTATTTTATTCGTATGCTGAGAAGTATTGAAAGATTTTTTCTAATGCGACCATTGAACAGAGAGCAGACGATTAAATAAATAACTAGAAGTGGAGACGGAAATTTTTCTTCATATTTAAATCAGCTTATTCCTTTTTTGTGAACTTGTGTGCTTATTAGATCGAGATAATACTATTATAGGGCTAATACCCCCATTATAGGGCTATGTATACATACGATTTAAATATATTATTTAATGGATATGTGCCCACAAAGCCAAGTGGCAGCAAAATTGTTACATTTCATGCGTTTTAAAGAACAATAGACTGGTCCCTGGCAATTTTCATCGCTTCTTGGCTTCTTGTGTACTCACATAGGGCTTAAGTAGCATTTTTAGTTAAAACATTCCAGCTCTACCATGTCCATTATTTTCCACTAAAGAGGTAGAGCATTCTTGTTAGAAAGGGAGCAGGTTTTGTAGCCTCTGTTTTAATAACGATCTACTAATGCGAGCATTGATCACGCATTTCGTGCTGCTCGTCTCGTGAGGAATGCCCAATGATGCAATGTCTGTATGACCTTGAGGGAATGTAAAGTGGGTGATCACAGACCGAGAATTCTCAGCTCGGGGCAGTGTGCTGACGTGTGCAAGGGAAATGCGAGAGGAGAGGTCGGAAAAAAACGGATAACTCCAGGCGATTGATTGTTTTTATCTCGCTTTCTCTTTGCTCTCCATCCTAATGAGACCATGCTAAAATTTTCGGTGGGGCAGCTGTGAAATCTGTGGCATAGTGCAGAGGTGTTCTGGCGGCAGCTGGTGTTCCGCGGACAACCGATGGTGCATTATTTTTTTTGGAATTATCTATAATTTTTATGTTAACTATACCGATTCGTTATATTATGAATTCTCTTAGTACTACCAACACAGATTTGTCACAACTTGATTTTTTTTTCAATAGTGTGAAACGTTTTGGTAATTATTTTAAATTTCTCAACCTCTTAAAAACTACTTCATATTAATGGTCCGGGGATTGAAAATTGTCAGTTTAGTGGTCTGGAACATCTGTATGCATGGCGATCGTTGCTCTAGTTTTACCATCATAATGGAGGTTAAAAAATTACACAGTGTTAACAATTTTATGGTAATTATATCCATTCATAATATTCCGAATTCTCCTCGTATCACGAACGCAGGTTAGACGAGCGACAATTTAAAAAAATTGTGTTTTTTAGTATTCATTTTAAATGTCTGCACCTATTAAAAACAGCTTCATGCTAATGGTCCACGGGATTCAAAATTGTGAGTTCAGTGGTGCGTGAGGTCCGAATGGATAGCGACCACTGGACTAGTTTTGCCATCATAATTAAAGTGTGCACCACTTATCTTTTACGTGGGGTCTTCAGTCCAATTCCCCGTGGCCTACGAAAGTCATGAGTTTTCGGCTGCTGCCAGAAATCGAGCATTTTCATCTTTTGCTAAATAGTTAAAACTCTTAAATGAAAACGGATCAAGGGGAATGTGGTGAAAGACCAAAGAAGTTTGCATTCATAGGTACGCTACTTTCTCCCCAGGGCATACGAATTATGCAACGCTCCTTGCAAATCGCTGCTTCGTGAAGCACTGGTGATGTTCACGATGATATATTATTCAGTGACAATCCTGTATGTTGGTATCTCGGGTCCCCTCCGTCTTTCGCGGCACTACTTATTATGCCGAAGATAGATTGTCATTATTTATATCTATTCGGGACGGAAGTGTTACGAAAAGTGTTACGAAATTTCTCCCTGCGCATGCGTGACTCGAGTCCGTTATGTTGATTTTTCTGAATAGGGTCCCTTGCGCTGGTGGTGCATCTACTTCGAGAAAGCGTTCCCCTCGCGAAATTAGAATTCCGTAGCGGTATCGTTTTCGTGACGGTTGGGAAAAACCAGCACGAAAGTTTTTTCTTACTTTTTTTCAATCTTTCGTGCTTATCCCAAAATATTGCATTAAGTTAAGGGAAATTCCATAGCAAAAGGAGATTCTATTTTCATTGACATACTTGTGAATACAAAACTTTGAGTTCTACAAATAACAGTAAACGTTGTTTTTGTAATTTTTGAAATATATTCTTTTGAATGTTATTTTCCCATGAATGTCATGTATGTTAGTTGTTTTCTAGAAATGAGCAACTGTATGTCTGGCCATGTCAATGATCATTAATCAATATCAACCCCTTTTTCTGGTATAAGATACATGTAAATTTCTACATTTTCTGAAAACCTTTTTTCTAAGTAACGTTCCACTCCCATATCATTCACCTAACTAGGTATCCAAGCTTCTATTCTATCATATAATTATTCTTATAAGTATACCCTAGCTTCTATAAACACAACATCCTAATATAAAGCACAGTAAGCTGATCATATTGGTAAGAGTGGAAGTACCAAATTGATTACTGCAAAAAGTATTCATATTTTCGGTTATAGTTGTTTCCGATGAAATCGTGACCGTATGAACTTAGTTTAGACTTACAATTTACATATTTCTGTTTAATTTTTCAAAATCTAATCATACTTATCTCTTGTAACTTACTTGAAATAAAACTATTCTCATTTTCTAGCTTTTATATTTTGGAAATTTCCTATTATCTATATATTAAATTATTTAGTTTATATTAGCTTATTTAGTTTATTATAGTTTTTAACTTTTATTATAACTAAATCAATTAGGTCTTCTATACCTTTTGTTAAATTTACTTTGTAAAATAATTGTTCAAATTAGATCTTTGTCACTTTTCATATATCTATGTTTGTATATTATTCTATTTATTTTTATTTCTGTGTTTTCGCGTTTTTTTTCACCCCCCTTCTTTGTGGGTGTTTTCCCGCAACGTTGGTTTTTTCTTTGTCAACCTTCTGTAGCAAAGATTTTTTCCCACATCCTACTCTTTCTTTTTGTATTTTTTTAATAAGTTAACTATAAATGTAATCGACATACGAGGTTAGGTGGAAGAGAGGCCCACCTGGGCCTAACCTCGCCAATGAAGGGTCCAACTAACTAACTATTATCTATGATGAGTCAGGGAAAATATGAGTGTTAGTTATGTAAGGATGAGGAAGCGGAAAATCTATTGGCCAGATTTTCCATACTTTAGTGTGAACGATGAGCTTCGTTAGAGTGGGTGGATATTAAAATTGATAGAAGAATAAATCGAGTCACTTTCTAGTGCTGCTATACACGACGACTTCCCTTTCTGAAGTTATTCAACGCCTAATATCGAATTATAAATTTTCTTGTAAGTGAATTTCTATGTAGGTATCTTTACGCCGGATTAATTTTACGTTCACGCTCCTCAATAGACCTTTTTAATTGCTAATACTCCTCATTCGATTGGCTGCAAATCGTTCACCTCTTTTACGGGATACTGCGTGAATAAACGACCGGAAAAGTAATGGGGCGATTTTAAAACAAGTTTTCTCATCCGGAAAATTTTCCTAAAAGGATTCATTTGGTGTATTCCAAGCCATAAAGCACCATAAATCCTCGAATAGCTTTAATATTTTAGGTAATTGGATTTCAGACAGGCCAGGATTATTTTCGATAACTTTTCGGGCAGCCTAACCGAAATCATCCAACTAAAACAACTCGTTTATTTTTGGAAAACAGATCGATGAGGCATTGAATTCTTTATGAAGATGTGGAAGAGTAAATGGTACCCTGATTCATGGCGGAACGGATTTCCTGTTTGGTCGCTACGTAGGTGTCGTGACGCCGAATGAAATCCCGGTGAATTGATTATGCCGCCTTCTCGACTTTCATTCGGCCTTAAGTGATGAATGTGTTAGTGGCTCCAAACATGTCTGAGGCGTGAATAAATGGAAAGATATCGAGGTGGCGGACAAGAAGTCTATTCACCTCTCTCATGTTTTATGCGCTCTTGGTTTCTGGGGAGTCGTTCGAATCTCTGCTCTCGCTCACGCATCCTTTTTACGTAGCCCGTGCGTATATATCTCGCTGGCGCATTAAAATGTGTGGAACTGCGTAGGAATGACGGCTTTCTCAACCTCTTACTGAAATTTAGGCTTTGTTCATTTAGGTGGAGATAATTTAGTGTAACCGAAGATAGACAATTTCTTCGCTCCCATCTGCATTAAAATATATACCCAAGTAGTCTCAGACTCATTTGAAAGTCGATCCCAAAATTTTTATCCTGAAAATTCAGAATATTTACGTATCTGTAACAATATTCGATCACAGATTGCTATGTGTTTGTCGACTTACATGCAGCCAAATACGGCATATCAGTACATGTACTCACAATTTGTCCTGCAATCCCCCTTAACTGCGACCATGGGACCGTATCTTTTAATCTATAGAATTTCACGTAAATAACTATATATCTTCGCTTTTTCTACTAGAGGAGATTTAACTTGGTTCATAATTCATTACGAACTTAATTATAATTAGTAATGCAAGTGATGAGGTTAGGCACAACTAGACTCATTGTTGAACAACTTTTACTCAGCTCTACTACTCTCAGCTTTTACTAACCACAGAATAATATAATATTATTTAATTAACAACATATAGTTAATAATATTATTGAGGTCCAGTAAAAGTTATTCAACAATGAGTTTCGTTTTAATTAACAAATTGTTTTATTTTACATTAATAAAAGATAAGAGGTTTAAAATCTGTAAAATGAAGAAGTTTATTTTATTTTACTGTGAAATAAAATAATTTGTTCGGATTTTAGCTTTTTAATGTTTTATACATGAATAAGGCTTTTTAAATTTAATTTCCACCCAGATTAGGAATGAATATACAGTAAACTCCCGTTTATCCGAAATGATCGGGACGGCCGGTTCGGAGAACGAAAATTTCCTATAAATCGAAGTCCCGCGTGAAACACCCCGAATTGCGTCAATACCGCGAAATTTGATCGTAAAACGTGCGTACGTAGAATTCTATTGATATGGTTGTGAATAAGCCTGTATGTTTTTGACTGAAAAATTTGTGTTGACGTGTTAAAAAGGCGCCAAAGTATGATATTAAACTCAAAGTTTTTAAATGCTGCATAACAAAGCTCGTTTATTTTGCGTTCTTACAGAAAAAAACGCCTTATTTGGCAGCGGGGAAAAACAGGAGTTAGAGTATGTACATATATGAAGAGGTGAAACGAGCAAATAAGTAATGGGTCGCGATGGTATTCGGTAGGTGGGGGTGGGGTAGGTGCATTCGTAAAAATTTTGTTCGGATAAATTGGATTTCAGATAAACACGATTCGGATGAACGGGAGTACATGTATAAGTATAAATAAATATAAAATACCTAAGTATCTTTCCTACACCGTTCCCTGGTTTCCCACACATCCCTACTATTCGTGAGTGTTTTCCTGCCGAAGAAATATATTTTAATATGATCAAAAATCCTATTTTTTTCTCTTAACTAAGACGTTTGTATCTAGGAATGTAATTTGAAGCGGTAACATCCATTTACCATACTTTTTCGAGTCGAAAAATACGATCTAATAATCCTTGGGATTCTGCAGTCGCATCTACGAATCATATGAAACTTGATGACGGCCGACTCGAAGACGGTCTCAACAAATTCACAGATAAAGATACGTAACTCTTGCTGGCAATTTCTCGGTGGCATTCCGTGCAGTCGTACAAGTATTCGAAAAGTACGACCCACGTGCGACCGTCCGTGAGATTACAACGCAGAATTCGGCCAAGGGAACGCGTGACTAGCCGTGACATCTCGTCCCACGTCTCGCGAAATTTTTTGCGCACTTGTGGCATCGCAAGCGATAAGTTGGTCGTTTATTTTGGTGAAATTTCCAAGGACGATGTCGATTCGATGGCGGCAGTAGAGCATCGTCTTTGGAATACGGAATCGATGAAATGCCGAACGAATCGCAAAGGTCATCAAAAAGACCGAGAGATGTTTGAGGACGGCGTGTGTGCTGCAAAGATTCTCACGATAAGCCTAAATTTGACATCCATGTGTCCTCCGAATGTTTATGTTGCTGCCAACGATTGATTGAGCACGCGCAGTATTTTACTTCTTATTATTTCCTTTACTGATGCAATCGAAATGTAGAAATACGTGAAAAAACTTGGCGGTTGAGCTCATAATATCCTTTAAGTTTTTTCTATTCGTACTCTAATTTTTATTTGTATATTTATCACAAACATCATGACAATTCCAATTTGCAGTGTTAATGTTACCCGTAGATTTATGATAATATTACGAAATAAACAGCAAAAAGTCAACAAACAGTAGAGAAAATAAATGAAAAGTTGATGCAACTACTAGGATCTGGGGTTGGGTCATCTGGGTTTAACATGATATTCATTGTAAAAAAATATTATTCTAAACAAAGGTCTCATAGGACTTCTTAAAAACTAAGTTAAAACCAATTGAAATTTTGAGATTTTGAATAATTAATTAAAATATTAATTCGTAATTTGTCGCGTTTCTTCGTAACTATATTTTTTGTGAAAGGAGTAATATTGTGTCTTATTTGAATCGTGGATACGTTCCACCAGATATTGTAAGATAAAAATTATTATCATTTAATTTTAAAATTTTTTTAGCGTCAGCTTACAATTCACTTACTTTACAAATGTTGAACAACAGTCGCATTTTCATACTATTTCCTGTTCTCATGTTACGTTTGTCAAGCGAATCTTGAATTTTTTCGTTGGTATTTCACGCACTTTTATTGGCTTTCGCATATGTCAAAAATTATTCAATTATTCTTTGCATTACTTTTATTTTGTGTTTGTTGGTGAAAAGTTAAAGTTTGCGATCTGTTTGTAAAAATATAGATAATCCTGAACATTGAATCAAAGAAAGGAAACCGACTCGATGGCGCTTACCCATAAACCGCGCGGGATCGGTTTAGAAATCCCCAGCATTAGGAAGATTTCTCCAACTCAAGAAGGATTACTTACGCTCCTTCTCGTTACAAGAGACGGCATCGGAAGGGATAAAGCCCCAAGTGCACAATACTTTGCTGCGCGTATTCATTCAAAGACGCGTTCTGTGGCTCTTTATCGTCCCCTGCTTCCGTAAGCGATCTCCTTAAGGGGAGAGCATGAGGTCGTCTATAGAAAGTTGACTTTGGGCAAGCAGGTCGCGCTGAGCCGATGGGAGGGGAATGGATCGATCGTGGAATTTCAACACTCGTCTCATCCTTCCTCTTTCCTTTCGTTTCACATTAACAAGTGCTGGTACCATTCTGAGTCTTGCAAGTACCTGTCGTTGAAATCTCTTGGTCTAAATCAGTAACATCCAAATTCGAGCCGTCACCGCATTGGTTCCATTGGCTAACATACACCTTTTATCGTTGTCATCCACGATGTTATAATCAGATAAAAAGTCATGATTGTAGGATAACTCAAACTTAAACCTAGGATAACCAAACTTAGATTTAGAGATGGTCCAGCGTAGAGCAGCCCGATTCGTTTGCAGGGATTTCAGGTTTGATAGCAGCGTTACGGCAATGATAGAGTCCCTTGTTTGGAATTAACTACAGATGAGAAGATCTAAATATCGTCGGAAACTTTTAGAAAAGTTCATTCGTTCAGAATTTATAGACGAAGTAAGTGAAATGTTAGTGCCAGTAAGGAGCGAACGCGATCTCCGAGAGGCATCGACGAAGCGTTATAGGGAAGTAATCGCAAGGACGGATAGTTACTTTTGGTCGTTTTTTCCCCAGGCTATTAGAGATGCTAATATGGATGAATGAATTATGGTGGTGTATTACACCCCCTGCCATACGCCTCTGGCGGCTCGCGGGGTATATATCTATATCTAAAAATCTAAACCTTAGAGGCGTACCTATTTGCCGTCTCACTAAATGGGAATTTGCCATTTTCCTTGTCTTTAAATATCCTATTGTAAGCATCATGAAGTATTCACTGTTTTTAAACGTTTCAAAGCTAAGATTTTTCGGCTACCATATCCTGATGAATGAAATAATTTTCATTTGTCATTTAGTACACGAAAGAGAAAAATGAATCTTTCGATTACTTTTGCCACAGTCTTAATCATGTCTGTAATGGCACGAATGCTAATGAGATGATGAATGATGTGAGTGCTGCTGAACAGTTGCACTAATAAGTCCCCCCTTATGGAATGTCAAGGAAAATGTTATTCGAAGAATCATTGGGCTACACTTTCGTGCACATGTTCCGTTTATAGCATTAGAGACAACTTAGGAGAAACTTAAAATTATTTTTATTGCTCGTAAATCTTTATTTATACACTACAAAAACAATAAAGAATTAAAATCAATTTTTTTCATTAATGAGAATCGGTTTATTTGAAATTAAATTAGGGATAAATATTCTTGAGGTATTTCGTGGAAATTATTTTTATTATCTTCTTTCATACACTATCTTTAATAAACGGCCAAATTTATTGAATAAGCTTGAATTCCAAAATTCATATTGGGCCTCAGAGAATTACGTAACGTATGACCTTACAACTTAGGCCGTGGTGGCTAGTTTCGTTAAGGGAAACAACAAGTTCAATAACAGTGTTCACACTTAGAGAACCAGATTTTTGCAGCCAGGTGGTAAAAAATCGCGGCATTATAGCGAGAACAGATGGACTACATTAGTCTCCTTTTCCAGGTAACATAAAGTTGGCTAATATGATAGTTGTTTAGGTAGTTCGGTGTTTCAAACCCCATACCATAATCCTTATCGCGGCTCGGGGGATATTAATGTAAATGTAAATCATCCTGCGTCTTTGCCGACTCTTACATAAGAGTTGTTTTAAGGGTGCTATACTGCGGGCAGAGAGAGTTGTGCTATTCATTCAGCACGAGCAGGCAGAAAAGAGGAAGAAAGAGGGGCAGTATTACCCAGGGCATACCTGTGCCAGCCAGGGATGGAAGTCCAAGCAATGGGGGAGGGTCCCGTCCGGGGAGCAAATGGTTATTAGACTCCTCTCCCTCTCTATGACGTTGCTAATTCACGTGATCTCCCTTGCTCTGACGTGTGTAATATCCCGTCCCTTGGCTCTCAAGGTTGGTGGACGGACCTCCTCCGGAAATTATGTCCCTGGTTAGGAATGTGAGGTAAGGGAGCGCTCCAGGGTGAAGAGGGAAAATGTATCAATCAAAACCTTCGGGAGAAATGTTTCGAGAGGATGAGAAACGTTTTTGTAGGCAGATAATGGCGCGTTGGTGTTTTGATTATTCCCTTGACGTCATCGCTCTGGAAATGTAAATTTAGGCTTTACGTAAATCCGGACTTCCTTACGAAGGAAGAAAGGAAGAACAATACAGGCCTAGAGAGCACCCAAATGGAATTGAAAACAAAAGGGTAATAAGGACAGAATGGAGCTCGGTTGTTATTGAAGCATATCTCTTACAGAAGGGTAGTTTAAATTTTGAAGAATTTTTATGGACTCGTGTCGAGATATGCCTGAGACCTTAGATTCCTAAAATCCAACTACATCAATTCCACGTCAACAAATTTGGGTCAACACTAAACAACACTTTCGTAATTATGGTTGATTAGATCAAATATGTATCACAATTTGTCTCTCAGAATGTATAATTTCTTTTAACTGGTGTATTAAATTAATTCTGATCCTCTTTTATCCAGTAGAAATCAAGTACTTTGTATTTACGATGCCGCATTACTCATCAGTACCGTTGTGGGAATTCTAGGAAGTTTAGAATATGGGACATTGTTCGTGTATAATTTATTGCATTGATTCGTGTATAATTTATTGCATTAATTCATATTGAAAATCCCTCAAATCGAGGAATATACTTCCCATCTAGCCAAATTAATTCTGTGTGGTATCTTGTAGGGTGTTTTTGATTTGTCGCTTTACGGTATTGTTCTTTGGTTTTCACTCTCAGTATTTCAAGTAGAAAAGGTTCTATTCAGGGGCAAGCTCATGCATGCTTTGCCATTTCGGAGCAGAACTTCAGTGTTTTTTCTGGAAAAACTCATCAGTAAACAATGCAGTTGGAATGAGCTTTGCGACAGATGAACAATCCATATTTGACCCTATTTACATAAACGCATACGTTCATTATGTCTAATGTTACGTGCCTCTTCTAAGAAAGCTATTCCCTTTCGGAAACGGTACTCATCTAACTTCCCTGTCAATGTATTCCTTGAATGTATCCATATATCTCACCGTACTTTTCCATTTATTTCTCCCACTTCATGTACTACCCTTTGAGATGCCATTCACCACACACCGCCAGCTTATTCTCTGTCTTCTCGTCCCTTGGCTCCATTCGCACTCATGCCGTGTACCACCTTGTCACTCGCCTTTCATCAATCTTCTCCTCCCTTCTAAACCCCCTTTCATACTGGTCACGTTTCTTCGAGACCACATTCATTCATTACCCAGTCATCACAACCCATGTCTCTCTTGATTTTCGTGCTTATGCAATTACTCAATCTACGTTCAATGTCATCACAATTTATACGCAATTTTGTCGCATAAGTCAATATCAACATGAATTGCATAAATGATTATTCTTTTCTGATGATATCTGGTGGAACTCCGCAATCGAATAGGATGTTATTTTTTGAGGATGAATGAGTGAATCATGCTTGCGCCTTAAATCCATTGATAAGCGGAATTGTAAAATATTTGCGTGACTAAGATTCGAACTTAAATATTCATCTAAAAATGCACTCTGAAAGCCGCATTTTGGCGCGTGGCAGGCTGGGCCGGCCTGAGCTGCACTAGTGCTGGGTGCCGTAAAGGACACCTTCTCTAATACATTCTCGTGAACAACCATTATTTGATTCCTGGTTGTTTGTGTGTTTAAAAAGAATATGGCTCATTGTAAGAATGATCATGTTAGACCAAAATACGCCAATTAATAAAGGCGAAATTATTGTTATTACTATAATTATCATCTATATGGTGATTCAAGCTGAAACATGTTAACATCAAACTTGAAAAATGATTTCTTGTTCAATGGTTATTATTTTTTTCACTCTTGTTTGACTTTCTAGGGTGCAAACCTGTATTTTTGTTTGCATTCGTTAATCTATGAAAATAGAATGTTTTTTTCTTTCTTCTTATTAGATTTTTGTCATTATTGAAGATGTCTAATTATGTTTCTAAAGAAGTTTTTCTTTTTTGTATTTTTCTTAGGTACATTTTCTCTCTTCTAAAGGTAAAATGTACTGGGCTAATTTTGATTATAGAAAAATTAATTCAGATTTTCTTATTGCATAGTTTATTTTTTTACATATTCTTTGTATTACTTGTCACTTCAGCACTACTCATTTCTTGCTTATTTTTATACGGTGAACTCTGATCTGTTTTGAAAATGCATTTTATAATATTTTGTGATATAATTCTTTTGTGCTATTGACATTCTGTCGACAAACCTTAGTCTGATGGAACGCACCCTAGTTGAATTAAATAAAAAGATCCGCTTTCTTATTTTTACAAGAGAATATTTTTTATCGTGATCGTTATTTGGTGTGAGGAGTTATCAGTGTGAGGATTTTTCGATTGCGCATTTGTTTTGTGGATGTATATGTCCGGTCACGTTTCCCAGCTACACCTCAGGAGAGAGAACCATGGATCACCAAAGAAAATTCAGAATATTCAAATCTCTAGAATAGTGAAATAGGAAGAACGCATTGCAGAATCGCGCGCCTTTATAAAATATGAAAATTTCCCGCGCGAATTTCTGTGGAGTTTCTTCGGTTCGGTGAACAACATCCGCCCTTTCCTCGGAAACCGCATCCTGTCGCCATTTTCTTATCCCTCACGCCATATTCTTTTATTCAGTGCGAGAATCACTGTGGGGGAGCGTTTTTCTCCCCCATGATCTGTCCCCAACGCTTTCATCGAGCATTGCTCAACGCAAATGTAAAAAGAACAGCGACCGTCCTTATCACAGGGGCTTCCGTTGACGTAAACACAACGTGCTTGGCCGTGGGCCACTTCGAATCGAATGGAGGAGCTTTGTTTTCAGGGAATCGAAAAATCGGTTGCTTTTAACTTCGTTGTGTTGGAAGTATTGCTAATCTGGTTCTTTCGCTCAACGCGTATGAGGATCCGACGATGACATGTTCAAAGTGACTGTCTTTATACTACTACTATCAAAAAGTTCCTCAACTTATGTTTTCCCGCGAAAACGCCGAACAGGAGAAATTGAATATTCTGGTGGCAAATAGCAGGGTGGGTACTGCTATCCACCTCCTACCTACCTACCCACAACATGTGGCGCTATTTACCACCAGAATTTTACATTTCTCCTGCTCGGTGTTTTTGCGGGGAAATATAAGTTTGGGAACTTTTTTAACGTAGTAGTATTGAGAGCAGATTGTTGTTTTTAGTGTGATCCCTTTATAAAGAATAAAGAAGATAGCACTTACACGTCTACCATGGTCTAATTTATTGCATGGCCATGGTTTCGACTCTTTAGGTCATCATGAGGTGATCAAAATTGCGTTTTTGCTTTATTCTTTATATTGGAGGGAAGTTGCGGCCAGATTAGTAGATTTTATTGTGGTCCCTTTGTTAGAATGATCTATTAGTTATCATGCATACTCTAATTATATCTTTAATTTAATTTTTATTAGATAACCGTCAACTTCAATGAAACACAATTTACATTAGTGTTGTTTTCTATACCCTAGTGAAATAATACCGGTATACCTATTTGGGTTATATTTGTTATCATAAAATTTAAGTTCCATTCAAAAATTCTGAAGATAAAATGCTTCAATCTCTGATTTTTTTATTTTCGCTACCGTAATTTTTCATGACGCGGTGACTACTTTTCACGGACTAAAGTCGCCCATGAAAGCATCGTCTAGCTCGCATTTCTATCCGGAGAAAAAAGTCAGTTTCGAACTATAAATCTCTTCTCTGCACGCCCAAACGAATCAGATGCACCACCGCTGGGTTGAGACATCGGAGTTGCGTTTCATAGAAATCTTTCAAAAGAGTTGAGCCATGAAATGCGCTGCCCTTGGGAAATGAACGAAGCTCATTGTCATGGCAGAATTAGAAATTCGTGCCGTACTGAGAACTCCTCCTTCATTTTGCTCGTTGTTTCCAAATTCCCAGCATTTTTATTTCATAAATATGCAGTATTTACAATGTCTACAAAATAGAAAAATGAGGATGTCACGTGTCTTATGGATTACTTTTCAGCATTTGCCGAAGGCAGATGAAAGAGGGAAATATATGTTTGTATACATAGCTGTAAATATAGTGTGGCCTCTAAATGTAGCTCCTTCTCCGTTACAATACTCGTACGAACACTGTTCGCCTGAGCTTCATCAGTATCCTTAAAATCGTTAGCTAAATATGAATCTGGGAAACTAAAATCATTTTCCCTCTACTTAAATTATCAGTTATCAGAAACTGCTTCCTCTACAATATACGTTTCGATTTGCTCACAAAATCGTAATTCATATTATTTTTTTTCTGATTACATAACCGTATGAGATTTAACTAACTGTTGGTAAGCTAAAGTAAACACTTCCGAGAGGAATGCCGACTTGGTAAATAACTGATGTCTTCAAAAGATTAATGACAGCATTAAAAAAGCTGCATTCGACTATATACAATTGGAAGACGCTTTCCATTTCAGTACTGACTTAACCGTATTATTCCACTCCTAGGAAACCTCCGTACTTCTTTGTTTGCAGCAGTATACATTAGTACTCGAATCATTCGCAGGCTCCAATTTTTTCTTAGTCCCCATCAAATTTGAAAAAGTTGAAGTTTTTCCTCTAAGAGATCTGTTAAAGTATTTTACATTGGCTATTTACCTGTGAGGACTTCCTCACCACTCGGTGGAGATCTTTTCAAGGGGCGTCTTATGCTAGACTCGAACTCCACAGTTGAGAGACAAGAACCTCTCCACTTCGACAAATCAAGCCGCGAAACTGCCATCAGACTTGTCGTGCTCCGCTCGCTGTGCGATGCTGGAGTGCCCATGATCACTTGCTCTCCGCACATGCTCTCGTCTGTACCCATCTTCACTACTTCGATTGCATGGCGATGTTGGACATTCTCTCTTCGAATAGCAGTGCTGTTGTAATCATGATCGCCTCTGTCCCCGGAATTCGATACCTCATCCCTTATCGGATAAATCTGCTCCAAAACTAAAGTCTCCGCTGTTTACAAGCATTGAGGATAATCTTTTTTCGTCAGGGTTTCCAACTGACAGCCAGCGTGTTGAACTTGGACAGTAGTGTCATTTCAACTTGCTTTCGTTTTATTTAAGGGTCTTGTCGTCGCAATTCATTTAACTCTGTGGAATATGTAAAAGGTTTCAAGTTAATGAGTTTACATAGACAAACATGCGCAATGATGCATTATGTAATGGATTATCTATATGTTTATACGACGACGAAAATTAAATGCACTTAATTAAATGAACTTTACTAAATTCTCTTTCCTAGTCATTAGCTCTGTTCGCCAATCAGTGACAGTGGCAACTTATGTTGCCATCCATCTTGGCGGTATTACTTTCCTTAATTAGATAATTATTTGGCGTACCTATGTGATTCATAAAGCGCTTATAATCGATGATGATGGCATAAAAATGTAAGCATTTTTACCTCTTATCCGTTTTTTATGAACACCCAAAGGAAATTGTGATTCTCATTTTACCTCGTCTCTGTTGCTAAGAAATTTATTTTCTTAAATTGAATGGGAAATACAAATTTTTGTATTGCAATATAAACCCCCTTTTTTTCAAAGAAGATAGAATTAAATGGATAAAGAGTTGCGCTGTAGTTAGGCGAACATCTTGCACGTGGAACGCGTTGCATTGATAGCAGAATCATTCGGATGGATAACTCATTGTTTTTGAACTTCAGAATTTAGAGAAAATGAGCACATGCATGAAAAATAATCTTGTTAAAACGAGCACATTGCATCCGAATTTTTTCAAGAGTCGTAGTTAGAATTTGAAGCAAGTGAATATTTTCGGTTAGCACACGCTGCCTTTACAGTTCACTCGGATTCCCCATGCAGCGTTCTTTCTTTTTGATATTCATTCGTGCTCCCATAGTCTCTTTACTCTTTGTATCTCCTTTCTAAAGCGCAGAGCGATTTGTAAGCTTTGATTCAACTAATTCTTAGCTTGCTGCTAGAGTATTTGCCTACCGTGAGTTTTCTGCAATGCTTTTTATACACTATTTTTGTGATAAATATATCTGTCCATGCTCAGCCTCTGATGTCATATCTCTTTTTCGATGAAGCTTTAGTAGTAACGTATGTTTATGTACCAGTCTATGAGAGAGTATACTTGTATCATTTATTAAATATAAATCTATTCGGTTTTGTCATATTGTGTGCAAATTCATCTCGAAAATCTGTGAAGTTTAGCTGAAGCTAACCTTGGTTAGAATAGCGGAATTTTAAATTTACGTAATTCCGCGATGGTCTCTTCATTCTACTGAACCTTGTTGATGCCGTTGACTTTTGTTCATAATTTATTTACTTAGGTTTATGCTTCGTTGCTCGGTCCTTTTTTAATCAGAGCGAGCTTAAAATAAAAATATGGTGCTGCTAGTAAATTTTATCATTCTTTCATCGTTAGTGAAGTATTGCAGCTTACAAGGGTGTGTCATAGTTCACCTGTTGACTTGACAACCGGCCATTGTCATTCTTCCACGAATCTACATTACACTACACGGTTACGCTGTTGAAATATCCATACAACGATAATGTGTCCCAAGCAAAATAGACTATTATATTTTAGTATGTACAAAGCAAAAGAAAATGCGAACTTTACAGGCTTTGGAATCTATACCATAGAATAAGTAGCCGAAGTATTGAAACGCTCAAGTATTTTAACGGATAGGGAACGCCTCAAAAATTCAAATAACGTAATGAATAAGCCATTTTAAAATGTATGCCTCAGTATTTTAGTTAATGCGGTAGTTAGAAGATTTTGGGCTTGTTTTAAGTTAATGCGTCTATTGATTACTGTCCGTACGAAGTGTCATGTCTATTGTGGGTTTCATGCATAAAGTAGTAATTCTATTACATTCTAAACACTCAAAACACCAAAACTTTTATGGGTCTCGGCTAATCATCTTTCGCGCCATTTTTGGCAGCATTTCGTTTCCACCGAATGTTTTCATGACTTTTAAGGGGAATAGCCCATCGTCCTTTTTTAGTAATTCCCGACCGAGGAGGGTCTCCAGATTGCGTCATTAAAAATAGAGCCGGGTTAGGGCTGTTTTGCCAAGGCCTTAAGATTTAATGAGAATTAAGCTTGTGAAATGTGCATTCAGAATAGAAGCTGGCAACTTCGTCATCTTCGCATCCCTCAAAACGGCGTGAGAAGTGCTTCACAGTGCGTTTCCATTTGGCTATCTCCGCCGCAGATATTATTCATGGCCGTTGTTTTTTTATGACGCGACCGGCTTGAAAAACGTACGGGAAATGGCGGCAGACGATGCTGGTGCGGACCTCGATTAACATTTCCCGTGACTTTTTGGACAGAAAGGACTACTTGGCGCTCGCTACTAATTTGAAATCTTCTCCAGACCGCGATGCTCCCTGATTCCGGCTCGTAATATCGAATTAATGTTTCTGACAATTAGTCCCATCATTACCTTTGAAACATGCATTACATTTTCTGTGGCACAAGTAAATTTGTAACTATTTGTTCTTTTTTGTTTTTGCATGATATTATTGGTATCTAGTTTTGTTTTCTAATCTCATTTAATCACAAAATATAGTTTTCCTATCTGTAGGTTTCGCAGGTTTTTCACACCCCCATCTTGAGGCAGGTTTCCTAGAATGTGGAAATTTTTTCCTTATAGCTCTTAGTTTAGGTTTTTTAGACCCATAAAGTAGTCTTCTTCTGTATACTATTTTTTCAAGCTATCTCTTTTTTACATTTATATGACGAAGCGTTAGATGTAAGAAGATACTTTATAGACTCAATCTTTCCCTATATAAAGCCTTATATTGTTATTTTCTGAAATAGGTGCTTTTTTCGAAAATTATATCAATGAATTCGATGAGGAACGTGAATATTTTACAAATAGTACGTCAATGTTATTTCTCACCGTAATCCGCTGGATGAGAAATTTTGCATGGGAAACCGTGTCCTTTAATTTCTGTTTATATTTTACTGTATTCCCCAAAATTAATCATTGAGGTTTGATATAATGAGGCGCATCTAAAATCATATTCGTAGGGATTAGAAACATATTTTTCTAGCCTAAAGCCATGTGTAAAACCATCGGACCACTCTAAAGATGCGTGTCGTATTTATTAAATATCCCGCCATTGATGTTGCACTAAGTGGGAAAATGAACAAAATTATCAGTGAAAGTGAAGAACAGTATTTTCCATTTGATTCCATCACTGCAAGATAATGATGAGAAATTAATGATACTATTAGCCAAATTGGTCTGATTTTCGGACTTTTTCGATAGAAGTGGTGAAATGGCATTTCGGTAATAAATAACGAAAACAAATGGATTATCCTCCTATGATATAGATTATCCATCAGAGATTATCTTCATATGCTCTGGGGATGGTCTAATCGTACCTATTTGCGACTCCATAATAATTGCATTTATAAGTTAGATTTACTTCAAAATGAACGGTATATGCATGTATATAAGTAACTAGCGTGTTTTTCTTTTAAAGTTACATCATAATTTTAATTAGTTGTCTATCATGAGTAAAAATTTACATCCCTAGTTATTTTAATTTTAAAACCTTTTGAAAGGAGCCTGAAAAAGTTGATGCTATATTTTCCTCTTAATCAGAGTGAGGCTTTGCATCTCAAATTCAGGCTGTGCTGTGTTTACTGACGTTAATATTTTTTTCTCTCCAATTTCAGAAATGATCAGTACCAACTGCTGTCATTGTCTTCCGCTGAAGCCTAACATCAATTGCAAAATGTGGTAAGTGTTCTCTTTTATTTTATTTAAACTTCCAGCATATCATACAATATCAAGATGTTCACTACAGCACACTTAGCACAACACTCAATGTACTGTAGCACAACTGCTATGCGCCTAAATTTAAAGATAATTCTCATCAATATCAAGATAAAATATCAGTCTAATGAAGGAATCCATTCAATGTCCTAAATGTAAGCATAATTCCAAGCATGACTCTTTCGTTAAATGATTAATCTTTGAACTGACTTAATTAAATACGGTTTTAAAATATTCGAGGAGCGCAATCATCGTTAAACAAAATAATTTTGGTCAAATTGAAAATGAAAGTAATTTTCCCTTTTTAAGGGAAATCTTCTATTTATATTTTCATAGTAACTTCCGAATTTTGAACGGTTGCATCACATTTTGCAAATTTACTTGATAGAAGTTTTGGTATTTCGTCTTGGTGTGCCTACTAAGCTAACAAGGTCTATGTGCAACGGCATGTTATCCATCTAGATTGAAATTTCTGATAGAAATACCACATTCAACACAACCTCATGTTGCATGAAACATTTCTGGAACGAGTAATTTACGTCACCTAAGGTGTTAATTTATATCTCTGTTATTTTTACTGTAAGAGGCCCTAGGTAGAAGGGAGAACAGGAGAGAAAATGTTGGCTTTAGGATGTTATCGTACACTTCACACCTCACCTTTTTTAAACCATCCTCGAACGCAGCTAGGGAGTCTAAGAATTCGCATTGCCATCTCAGGAAGGTCGAATGATATCAGCGGATGGCTTTTTTAGTCTTCGAACCAAACAGCTCTCATCTTCTATCGCACACATTTCCGCGGAGGAGCTCAACTCTTTCTTTCCCCATTTATCTCCATCCCACTTCCCTTCCACTCTCGCCACCTCCCCGGAAATCCATTTCCCATTCCATTCAGTGCCGAAGCTTTGATGGTTCACTCTTATTTGCCCCTTCCACGTCCCTCAAGAGAGACCTCTTTGAGGTTTAAAGTTTCTCATTCGGGAGAGAAAGGCCTTTCAGTGAATTCCGGGATGACCCTATCCAGTCAAGAAGTTTCCTCCTCTCGAAAGGTCATTTCTCTCTTTTATATTATTGGATAAAGGTAAGGAAGGATTGGGAGAGGCGGGAGTTAGTTTGGCCATACGCTCGAACTCTCGAGGGAATATGCTTTCATTGAATGTAGCCTTTTTCGTTAACGATTTCCCCTGCTAATTTCTTATATATAACTCACGATCGCTTTTATTAAGGAATATTTTGCTGGCGGTGTCACTTTTTCTTCATTTTCTACTTGACTGTAGAGTAAATTACAATTCAAGGACACTTTCGCGATTCTAAAAAGAATAGAACTAGTATCACTGAAAGTATGGAGTTGGTGTGTCGTACGATTCTCAAACATTCTCACATACACAAAAACTACCTTCAACGCAAATTTCCACATAAATGCAAGAACATGCATATTTTGGCTATTCTGTTTGAATCAGCATTTACGAAAATGAAAGATTGAATGAAAATTTCATGCGTTGGTATTTCGTGGTCTTATTTTTAGACATTGCAATTGGTGCTTTTGCCGTTTACCTCTTGACTTTCTATCTTTTTGTGAAAAGTACTTCTCTGGTTTAATGTAGAGATTTAACTTGATGTTTTGTCAGCATCAATACCGGAGAAAGCATTCAAAATTTTGCTGATGTTACACTGTAGTTATGTCGATCCAGGATTGATGGTTAGTCAAAATTTTAGAGCATTCATCTCTAACAAAAGAGATTCTAAATTCAAATTTTATAGCTATGACCTTATCTGCACCCAATTTAGGTGTCCCCATCAGGAAGGGCATCGAACCACAACTACTACATTACTTTTTTGAGCTTCGACTCCTCTTCATGAGGAAAGAAAATTCGTGAGCTAAAAATGTCTTCAGATATACTCAGAAGAGACCATTATTTTATTGATTTATATTTCATTGCTCTATTCCTTCTGATGTTCAGTGTATGCATCAGTTCCCACTTAGAACGTTATCGGATGAGGTTAAAATTTCGCTTTGGACCAAAGTAATTCATGGTTAAAACGTGGAACACAGTTTTGATGTTAGAGATAGAATCGTCTGGCTCCTTTTCGTTCGATCGACCTCATACACCATCTGTTACCCATCGCTTACTTGAATAGCCATTCATGGCATTTCGGAAGCTTGTTTTGATGCTTAGGTGACATCTTGCACGTCCTACTGAGTGCCGGAGTGTTGTCACCTTTGGAGGATCCTCCGTTGCTCACCGTATCCCATTCAAATCGAAGAAGAGACTGCTCTGCCGTGTTATTTCAGTTGGTTTGAGCACATGCCCGGGAACTAGAAAATCTCCCTACGACGTCATACTTTCCTTAATTCGTTTCTCTACATTTTGAGTTTTAATATATTTTCCCGTGCAATTCTACATCTTTTATAGTATATCATAGATGGCAACGAGTCCCAGATAAGAACATTTGGTTAATAGGATGATAAAAATAAAATCACAAATACTTTTTTCCGCACATGTATTTGAAACACGATCGGTTTCGACACAGGTCGGCCATCATCAAGTAAGTTAGTCTGTGGTGAAATACTCTTTTGGGCATGGATTTAGATTCTTCGACGTTAGGCTCGTTCTCAAGTATTCCTCCAATTATAGAACTGAATCTACCTGTGAAGATCAATTCCGTATCAAGATAAATTTTTACGTTTCTCCTCTCGATCCGTAACGACTGCATGCAAATTAACCGTTTCGAACTAACATTTTTTTACCCTCCACCTTTGCTCGACCTCTGAATTCCAAAGGTCGGTTTTTTGTGATTACTAATTCCTCAACCGCCCTGCCGACTTCCCATCTTTTTTCAAAGCAATCCTTTCGAACCTTTGGGGATGCAACCCAAGCCTTAACAGTTCGCAGGAGATGCGAAAATGAAAATGAACCCTCTTCCAGAATTCCTTCATCGTGCATTTTTTGCGCTACGCTTTTTTATTCCGGTAGATCTCCTACTCCCATTTCTTTCCATCTCCATTTCCGGGCCAATATCTCTCCTTCCAACTCTCAATTTCCAATTCTCCCTCTCCAAATTCTCAGCCCATCTCACCGGAGGTGACAATACATTGCGCCTCTTCTCTTAGCTGGGAAAATCTGAAAAACAGCACATTTTTACTCTTCTCTCTCTCTCTCTTCTTTTCATTGAATTACTCGTGCATTTTTCCTCAATTTAATCCCGTCTGTTTTAGTGATGCTGTGTATATTAAAGATGACATTCCACCGGTTTAATTTTGGCATCAAAATTTTTATTGAATTCAGCTCAAATTTGAGCGTATAACCAAAGGAAATGGATGTTAGAAATTGGAAAAAATATTAGATAATCTAAATCAAGAATCATATAGCCTACTGCTAGTAGTCTACAGTCTTTAAGGCTTACGAATTACTACTGAAAATCCCTTTAAAATTCCTTTTAGATGACGTTTGCATACATTAACACTTACACTTTAAATTACATTTTAAATGGTAAGGTATCGTGCATTCCACAACGGTTTTGTCTTCCTTTAAAACTGGAAATTCGCAAATATTTTCTGCAATTTGTGATAAAAAGTAGTCTTCTGATCTTATTACATTTCCAGAGCATTGGTATGTTTTCCATTGTGCGGTTAATATTTAACATATGCTTATGCTGGGTAAACCAGGAATGAATTATTTGTTTCTTCAGTTAATACACTATCATTTTGTCACCTGTAATTTTATGGCTGATCCTTTAGCAAACCAAGCAGCACATGGAATATATCCATTATGCCTAGAAACTCCCTCATTATAATGCATTTTACTGATGTGATGATATAACATCTTAATGCTCACCATATGCAATTGAGTTTTTCATGCTTCGTTTTTACAACCTTTGAAAGATATTTAATGAAATTTTAGTCCGTGAAAAAGGTCGAAAAAACGTAATCAAATGTCTAAAGAACAACCTTGAAGTTAAAGATGTGCATTTGAATTTATAGCAGGTTGTTTTATTGTACAAATAATCTATCATATAAGTAGTTGAATAATTATTGCTGTTAGTACGGGATTACATCCAACTGTGAAGATACCGATGCGATGCTCATTCAATACATATTTTATTTATTTACCTATTAAAAACATCAACGTAAATTATGAGGCTAGCTACAGCTACAGTATAAAAATGATATCAACAACTAAAACAATTATATATAATATAAAGTAAAACAACAAAAATTTAGAAACCATTGCATGTATTAATAAGCCTAAACTAAAAGGATCGATCTCTTGCAACTGTATTCAGGATTGTTTTGAAAGGGAGGTAAAAATAATTCAACGAAGTTTTTATTGGAGAACGGCATCGGCTTTGAAACCGGATTTCGATGACAATTTTAGTCAGAGTTGCTTGACACGTGGTTGTGATTCCCGGAATTCCATCATATTTTTTAAGTTCGCCTGGAATATTCATGCTGTATCTTTTCATCGGGGGACAGGGAAATCAGTGCTATCACCCAAGCGGGGGCTTCTTTTTTCGACATTCTCCCTCGACATATAGTGTGATCTACCATTCCTAAACTCCCTTGCATAAATTTATGCCGCAGGCCCGCTGTAAGAACTTCTTTCCTTCTCCCCTTGCCCGTCACCTCTCTTGAGATTTTTCGACCTCTGCAATAAAACCGTAACGTCATCATCCAAGAGCGCCATTCGCTAATTTCGTTGGGAAATTTTTCGTGCCGTCTGATCGAAAATTCCGCGCAGGTTCAGCCGGGGAAACCTCTGAGGACATGGTGTTTAATGTCGACCCAGATAGACTTCTGAAACTTGTTAACGTGTTTGGATTGCTTTATCATGGATTTCCTATGTATGGACCGCCAGAGTATGTTTGCGTAAGGCACGGTATACCTATAGGATAACTTTTTCCAATTTTTGTCGATATCCCTCTCCTCCGGTCAACTCCGAAATGTTTTTACGGTCCTGCAAGTCCGGGTTGACCCCACTGGAGAGGATTTTTGCGTCTGCAGTAGCCTCGCTTGTCGCATAACCCCCTCTCTCCATTCTGAATGACCCTCTCGCTAATGCATTTCCGCTTCGTTAAACACGCAAATTAACGTGCGCGACCGTTCTTTCTGGTCTAAAAGGGTGACCGGGACATGTGGAAGAAACCGAGCAAATGTTTTCCCTTCGAAATTGCGATCCGATTAATTTGGCGCCGATCGTTCCCTTCAACAGCTTCCTCCTTAGTATCGGTACATCATTCATAAGAATAGAATAGAATTTTATTAATATTATTTTTATTAATATTATTTTTATTAATTTTTTTAAACGCTTGCAACATTAACAGAACGCAGAAAGGCAGTGTTTCCAGGTTGGTATCTTGTCAATACTGTACAATTTTACAAATTTTTATTTACCAATATAAAGTTTTTACATTACATAGCACATGGTAAACATTATCCATTACCTTATAAATTAACAGAAAAATTATTATTTAAGTAATCATTTACATTATATTACATATTTACAATAATACCTTCAAATTATCTCTTATAGAATAATAAAATTTGTTTATCAAGAACTTTTTAATGGTTTTTAAGAATTTTTCATGATCTATAAACAGCTTTTGTCTCGTATTGATTGCTAATTTGATATGTATCCTTCTATTCGTATACTGTAGACTATTTTTTAATAATTTTAATTTTTGTTTCGGATATTCCATATATAACATAATAATACATCAAAACCCATCCGTTCATAGCATACACTAACGTATCGGAAAATTTTTATTTTGCGGCTGATCATTTATACGGCCGTTACGATATGATTACGTGGACTTTTTTCCGTCCACGACATTCCGGCTCGGTAAGGAAAAAAGCCAAGTTTCCCACCAAAGTTTTCGGTAGCTAAAGGCGGATCGATAGTCCAACCAGTCCGCGGGCAGTTGAATGCACAAACTCGGCAAGGCTCGGGTTTAATAGCCGACGTCAAGTATCAACAATCTCAAGGAGTAACGGCCATCATGGGCCAGTGGGTGTTAAAAATAGGAGTGGGTGTAAATTTGGAAACCGCCGTGGAAAATTCTAAGCTTCTGTTTCAACCAAGAATTGCGTTCAGTGAATAAAGGCCAGAATCTCTCTCATCTGAATCTCTATCTTCTCACGTACGTCCCCTATGTCATTTGTTACGTGTTCCGAGCGAAGTCACGAGCCTGAGAAATTCCGATTATTCTAGAAAGAAGTGTTCACATTTTAGTGTTGACTGAAACTTCGGTCCTTTAAATCCAATTTTTGGTTGGTATTCATTTGTTCTTCATGATGCGCATTTTAGATCTTTAAGTCTGGCATCGGTAATTTAATGCACCCAGTAATTAATTAGGCATACAGTTGGATATGTGGCATAGGAATAAATGTGATACACAAAGATTTTGATGATATAAGGAGGTCGAAAATATTCGGGGTTTCAGGCATACCAAAAAAGTTAAAATCATACCTAAGTACTATTCAAAGCTTAACAATTGGAATTCCGGGACCCATCGATGCGCTGTCGAAATTCCGTAAGCTCCAAAAGCGTGACATTTTAAAGGCCTTCAATTGCTGCGGGTATTTTGTCATTGAAAGGACTATCGGAAATGGCAGTCTAAAATTTATTCCATTCCCAATCTTTTCTGCTGCTTCTATTTTTGAAAGTACGAACCTAACAAACGCATCGCACGTTGTGCGCCAAATTCGATCCAGAATGCTAAGTGGGTCGAGAGGGGAAAAGATTGGGAGTTATTGCGTTAAATTTCTCCAATTGAGTGACAACGTCCTAATTCAATGTTACCGTTGGCGACGAAACTCTCGGTAATCCACTAAAATGGACGCTTTGATGTCGACGCACCCAGACATATTACAGCTTTGTTTATTTTGTGATACATCCGTACGTTTTAAAGTCTGCTACACAACGCTCTTTGTGTACATTTCGCTCGCCGAATTTTTCATCTCCATCGGATTGAACCTTTTTCCGTAAAAACGTACTGCGAATTCGGAAGAGCTCGTTCGTAATAAGCGTGGAAAGAAGGCACGTGCAGTTTCATCCAATACCGTCGGAAACCATGGTAAATAGTGGTCCCGCTTTGACCGTTGATGCGTGAGCTATGGACTGGGCCTTTGAGAGCGCACCTTGTCGATTGAATCGATAGCGGTGCTTCTGATCGTGCTATGTAAGCGACATGCATCCGGAGGTTTTAAATAGAACCGAAATTTCGAGTGAGCCGCCGACAATAAAGTGCACAGCCTGGATTATTGATAGAGGTAAATCCTCTAGAGAGTTTGTATGAAAAAAGGCGGAGAAAGCGGTAAATTAGCTGCTTTCTGTGATAGAGCATGTCGGGGTTCTTTTATGCTCGTCAACTTGAAATTTGGTAGCAAAAATGCTGTTTTTACATGAGAAAAACGTGTTCAAATGTTGAAATAAATTGGTGTCCAATTCCTCTAAATTCCTCGTCGTTTCAAGAGTTGATCTTTTATTTTTTCGAGTATGCATCAAAGAAAGAGCTAATCATTTTAGTAGGGAATTGAGTCTTTTTTTAATTCTTTTACCAGATTATATTTAATAACTCAGGAAGTGAGAGTATATTATTGTTATTAGCATTATTAGTATAATTCTCCTTCGGTGAGGTTAAGCCATAATAGTATCTCTTCCACCCAGCCTTTTCTGTTGTTATATATTCTGAAAATGTACATAATTAAAGCAAAGCAATCGTTTACAATTAACATAAATGTAGAAATAATAAATCGATACAAGCAAACCAGTTAGAGATATAAAATGTATACAGCTCGTAAACTCTTATACACACATAATACTAGACGAATGAGAACAAACCTATAGTTACAAACAAAAACTAAATACAATTAAATGAAGGAAGAGTTAGGTTGTGGGGAAAAACTAAACTGAAGGAAATCGATGGGTTCAATTTATGGGCTACGAATATTATTTGACGATCAATTAATTCTTCATCGAATGCCCTTCATCAAGGATTAATTTTAAAGCGCATCTCTCCGATTTTCACCAAAAGTTTCGCCGTTGTATTTCAAACACATCCTCCCCGCTCTTCACATTCAGCCGCTGTATTCGAGAAATAGTTAGTCGAGTTTGGGCCCGAAGTTTGAAAACATATACGCAATCCAATTTAACATTCGAAGATCCCCGATGCTTCATCGATCTTTTGGAATTCCTCTCTGAACCGTTTTTTTATTCGCGATGATTGCAAGGCCCTTTTATCGACCGACCTCTTTGTTCGGGATTCTCTCTTCCTTCCCTCGCCGATCGCTGTGCTGATTTCCCAAGCGAATTTCCGTATTTCACGTTTTTGCAAGGACTCCAAATGGCGACATTATCCGCGAAGTTAAAGGCAAATGGAGTGTCTTCAAACTCCTCTTCTGCCTGCCCTAGCAATCTTCATCCGCCAAAGGAGAGTTGAATAACTCTTTCGTCTCTCATCCATGGATATAATGGGTACGCACTCAATTTGGGTGCGTTCACAACTGAATGCGGTCGGAGATTTTCTGGATTTTTTATTTATAAAAATTTATTGAGAAACTCGCGGCTCTGCAATTTACCTCGTTATAGCTGCCGAATTTGAATTTTTTATCTTAATACCGTAATAACTCTTGCGACCTTCTGGTTGCTCTAATGCTCCATCGGTGTCCAGAAAAATCTGCAAATTTGTAAGTATCCTGCAATTGCTTGGACATTTTTTATAGGGAAAGACTAACTTTAATGAAACTCCAGTGATACAGCGCCACAGTTGAAATGTTTGAATTATAACAGATAGTAATAAACTGTGATTATGAATATCCTTGAATGCCGTTATACTTATCGATGCCAAGCAAATTCCATCTGTAATGAGGAGCCTATCTTTACCATGTACCTCAACATTAGCTACGGACGCGTTACAATAGCACTGGAGTGATGAAAAATCGCAAATTACTGATTTTTTCCGACTACCATTTGGTAGGTTCATGTTATGAGTTACTCAACTGCCTTCGTATTGTTTTCACTATCTTGGGATTTTCAAATGTGTAATAATGTTATCTGACGACAGTTTGTCACTTTCATGCAATTTCAAGACAAGTTTAACGATGAATATTTTGAACCAAACATCTCCGCTACGATGTCATTCGAATCTTTCCAGGAATGATATTTAAGATACAAATATTCGTAATTTTTTTCATTGTTCAAATTCCATGCTGCCCTGCGAATACGTTAGTGCGTATTCTTATAAGGTCTTTACTAAGGCGAAATTGAGACTGAAAAGTCTCTTCTTCCATAAAACTTTCTTCAGTGATATTATAAATATAAAAAGTTTTGTGTAAGTGAATAGAAATAGAGAGAAAAACATTAGAAGGAGTGAATGTAAGAAAACCTTAGGTGATATCTTAGGATAGAAGATCCACTGCAGAAAAACACCCACAAAGAAGGCGGTGTGAAAAACCTGTGAAAATCTACTGATAGTACAAGCTAAAAGATGTAAAAGTTGCTTGGTGTATAACATGGAAATATTCCGTATGCGTGCGTTGAATTCTTGGACTTTGTTGTAGTGGGGAAACGTATGTGCAATATAATAATCCAATGATAGTAGACCACAACAAAGGCCAACTAATGCCAACTTATGGTTCTCCTTCCTTCAATCTTTTCCCATGGAAGGGAACATGGAAATTTGCACGTATCCGTTGTTACTTGCTTATTTTTGTTTGATTTATGTTATTTTGTATCTTTTTAATGTGAACTGATTCTTTATGTATCGCATGCGAGTACTTACTGGTAGTTTATTTCTTTATTTTTTCATGTTCTTTTCTTCTCATCTTTTAGTTATTACTATCGGTAGGTTTGTGCATGTTTTTCACACCCCCTTCTTTGTGGGTGTTTTACTGCAATGGATTTTTCCCTTAGGTTTTTCATTACCACAATTCTTCTAATTGTTTCTGATACAATTATTCTCTTCAATTTAATTAGTCTGTAATTAATGACGATGGGTTAGATGGAATAAGAGACTTTTAGTCTGAATCTCGCCCAAATGAAGACGGTTAGTATCATTATCCCGTCCGACTTAGGACGTGAGACGCTACTGTCTTAGAGGGTTCCTGCGTGAAATTGAGGAAGTGGTTTCTCTAAAATGTATGCTTTTAGAGATATAGAAAGGAGTTCTTTTGAATATAGGAGCGTGACTTAAACAGAGAGGAATAAATTAATCTTGTTGGGTGTATCTGCGAATCGAGGAAAAAATGACAAAGCAGTCCCCTCCTGCAAACACATAACCAAACTGTCCATGGATTCTCAGTTGGTTAGATCATTTTTCTTACGTGGTAGTAAGGGAGGGTATTTCAGAGCGTATATCGCAAACCTTTCCTCTTAAGTATTTTGACCTTATTTGAGAACACTTCTATCCCCTCCGTCACTGAAATAATGGGAAACGTCAGCTTCGGGAACAAATGTAGTCCCCCGGATCACTTTGATTTATTAGGAAATAAGGACAACTCGGCTACCCCGAGAGGTTCTCTGCTTAGTGCTCGACGTGTTCTGCTACACTGAATGAGAAACTTTTTAAAGATTAAAACGATTAAACGATTTTCGTAGTTTTGTTGATTGGTGCCCGCAAACGTGCTTTCCCGAAGATGTGAATTGAGATTGATATTCACAGAAGCCTAAAGGGTTAGTATGAGTGAATAATATGACAAATGGAAGTATTCATTCCCTTCTTTAAAAATCTCTTAAGTCATCCGTAAATTAGGTTTCGATAATGACACTTGAAATAAACTATTAAATTTGGGGTTAATTCTTATTGAGGTTCATAATTCATTCCAATTGTATAAGATATATAGGTAGTTGGGGTATTAGGACGTATTGATTAGACTATATCTCTTCCTTTATGACTGCAACATTATATACATACTCTTTGATCGAATATTAAGTTATTTAACCCCTAAGATTTCATAAGGAGCCATATCTAATGCTAAAGAGGGGACTTATGAATGATTGATATAGTAAAGGAGAGAATTATCATATCTGTGGTGTTTTATAAGAAATACGTTTTTTATCTAAGTTGTAGTGATTTCGAGGAGAACGCTTATTTATAATAAATAAAGGATTCCCTTAAGAATTACAATTTTAAATTAATATAACGCTGAACGCTGATGATGCCATTTAAACGTGAATTATTATGGAATATATTGCGTACAGTCTGTTTGGGAACTAAGAATTTGTACGTATTTGCAACGTGAGCATTTTTAATGTTGTGCTGAGTTTGAAACTGTATACGATATATGATGATTATTCAGTTTCGTGCAAACATTTTATTAAAAATATCTGCTTGCGCAAATACTTTCTTCTTTATAAATAAATGTAAACGTATTGTTTTACCTGTATTAATCTTTTATAAGTGTGAAGTAATTGTTTTATAATAGTTGTATTTAGACATGATGTTAAATAAATGACAGCTATCCCGTTGAAAGGTAAAGCATAGCAGCTGATTAAAGTTTGCCATTTAAGCGATTTGAGAAGGAAGAGTTTCGCGATGTTTGATGTCCGTAATTGGCAACATCCTCCAGTTCGCCCAGGTCTGTTTATTTTCCTCCGTGAGGTTGTGCGAAGCGTTTAACAGTTCTACAATTTCGGTAGCGCCGCGGTTTCTCCCGTGTCTAGTGGGGCAATGGGCGGGGACGATACGAGTCGAAGGGAAGTTTGGAGCTGATCGAATACCGATACGACTCTCATCCATCCCATCATCCGACGAGGTCACCGCAGTGGACCGCGCTAAACCACGACGTCGAATTTCTGAAGGACCCGCTTTGTCTTCTCGTGGAGGAGGAATCGTTCCCTAGCGATCTTGACATCTTTTCGCCCTCAAGGGTGTCCTCCTCAGTTGATTCTCAAATATCGGTACCACATCTCCACAGTGTACTTACTTCCGCGTCTTTCAAAAGAGGTGTGCCTCAAGGGATTACATCGGAAGATATTTCACGAGTGGGAATTCCTTACGAGTGTGCAAGGTCCGTCCTGTCAGTACTATCTTTAACACGAAGAAGGCGAGGACATGTAAAAAGCGTAAAAAGACACTGGTGGCGGATTTGAAGAGTTACGTCATTCATGATCTTGACATCAAAGTGCATTTTTTATGTGGTATTGACACTTCTCGAGCGTTTTCGATTCAACAGGGCAATCGCCTGATAGGGCGCAGAAATCAGAGGGGGCTTTCAAAGTTCTTGTCATTAATACCCAAGAATTTACTCATCATTTCTCATGCATTATGGAGTAGCTTTAGGCAAAGAGAATTTGGATATAGTGTTTGTGAGTTTCTTAAGCGATCGTTCGTACTTTCCGCAGACATAAATTCAGAGTTTTTTTGTTAGTATATTAATCCCTCCTGTAAACTTTTTACTAGTATAGTCAGTCATTTCTGGCCGTACTTCGTGGATAGACATTACTAAATGAAAGAACGCTTTCAATTTCACGAGATATGAAACCGGCCCTCTGAATTATATCTTGTGGAAATTAAAAAGTGTTACTTCTCTTATTTCGTTTATTACTAGCATTAAGAAAGAACTACATATTTACAGCAAGCTTGGCATAACGAAGTTAATACGTCTCTTTGTATAGTCATCAGCCCAAAGGCTGGTTTGATCATCAATCCACCATTTGCCGCCGAAATCTTTGAATAGGGAATGAGGTATGTTAGGCAAGGAGTGAGGTAGTATGCCCATGCTTTTCTCACAGAGCTAGATTGATATAAGAATGGAAAAAAACACGTTAATGCAGAACAGTGAGTTTACATTTATTTCAAAGTATTCATTACGGAACAACCGCGATGAATGCCATTATTTTGCATCACTCGTGTCAAGCAATTATGTTGTAACCATATCATAAACAAGTGTAAGACAAAAGTGGATCATAGTATAATTTTCCGCTTTCCTTGTCTAAAATGCGAATTGCAAGTATTCCTGGCTTCAGTTGTGATGGCAAGAACGTAGCTTAAACAGACAAACAAACGTAGTCCGTCAAACATTTATTAATGAAATGTAATTCTTAATGAAGATAATACAAAGATAACCCTGCACTAATAAGTCAATAACAATAACACAAAATGTAAATCACAATAACTATTAATAACGATGTAATCGTGATCCACTGTTTCCTTTACTTTTGGTTATCTTCTACTTAACTCAGAACCTTGGATCGCAAAGTAATACCCTTTTACTAAATTCCTCATCCTGCATCAGCTCCTTTTATACTTCAATAAAGTGATACCTCCGGTGTTTAACCCCATTTAGATTGATTAATGTCTTTTTTACTCTAGCATATATTTCTATGGAGCAGTTGATCCAATTCCATGTCGTTTTACGTTTTCCAAACAGTAATTCAGAATCGTCATTGGATCATTGTAGAAAGCTCGATAAACCCCTTGTGTCTCACTTTCACACGATGATGGAATAGAGATTGAAGTCATCATCGTTGGCTGAAAATTTTAAGAGATTATTTTCCTTTCCTGATCACGCTGGGTTAAATATTGGTTTGCATTGAAATCCATGGCAATCATGAGCACATGGATTAATTCTGACCGACCGGAGCTCCATTCAAATTCGAATCGACGAATTCCCATCTGCTGTCAATTCCTCAATCGCCAATAACGAAATGCGAATTAAGTCCGGGAATAGTAGTCCCGCAGGAGGCTGAATTATACCCCAAAGGTTAAATTGCAATCGTAATGGGAATGATTACCTTCATTGTACCAATCAGTGATAATGTAACTAAGTTAATGTGTTGTAACAAATTAGTAGCCGTGCTCGCTTCAAAAATTTGACCGCTGATTAATCAGCATATATTATTCACGCATTTGCAGTCAGAAGGCTGATTAGTTTATCTTCCTATAACACTTGCGTTAATTTTCTGGTGGCAATCAATTCACAGAATAGGTGCGTACGAATGACAATACTTTTTATTTCGTTTTTCTTGACCATTCGTTCGCTTTTATGTGAATCATCGTGTATAAACAAAGCATCATGAGCACTTAGTAAAGTAAAAACCTGGAGGTCAGATTCTTCCAAAAAATCGTAGTACATACAATATCATGCACAACAATGTACAAAGATCTTGTAAGTTTTTCAGCTAAATTAAATGTTCTGTAGATGGTTGCATAAATTCATTGATTGGTCCGAGAAACGCACGGCGCAATCTAATTCGCTCTTTCGTGGTGTACCCAAGACTATACCGAATGAGTTTCAACTACTGGCAGCCAGGTAGTATGAGTAGGGGAGGGGATACTTCAGACAGACGGTCAACGGTCACGCCCTCCCATCTCCTCCCCCGTCTGGCGCCAGTCTACGAGTATATAATTCCAACCCAAGCCCTGTGCTGATGTCACCCAACGTCCCTTTCAACCTTCCCATCAACGTTACTAGATTCAAACTCGTACCTTCACTGTCATGATTTTTAAAATTCGTAGGGAAATAATTCATTTTATTCCAGAAAAATATTTTCCTCTTTCCTGCCATAAGTCCGGATCATGCCTGTTTTAACCACTCGTCCAACACAGCATTGCCACCTTCGATAGTAGGCTAACTTATAGCAAAGTTAAAGACTTCTGATTCATACCTAATAACAATGGGGATGATGGCGAATTCCCATCCTCAAGGACTACCGCCATAGGTCACGAGAATCGAACCCCGACCCCTATAGTCTGAACTAATAATTTAGAGCTAAGAGGCTACGGACTTCCTACACTATACCGACCCAACTTTCTTTCCCCAACCCCTCCCGGATCTCTAGCTACCTAAGTCACGAGAATTGAACACAACCCCTCGTAGTTTGAACTTGTATTTTTTCTCAAACTGGCCCAACTTCCATCTACATCACGAGGATCGAACTCAACACCGTATGGTTAGACTTGGAATCCGATCATCGACGCCGTTCGGTTTTCCCAATCGTTTTTCTTCGGGAGATGTCGGTAATCATCAGAAATCGTGAATATTTCAAAGCGTTTTAAGAACATATTGAAAAAAATCCAAATTCGAAAAATATATTCCCCGGGAATGAGAAGCTCGACCAAGCTCGAACATGTAAACAAGCGCAAAAACGACAAGAAACTGATATGACCGATCTTCCTTACTTGTAAAGTAGGTGGTTAATTGACAGTGTTTGCATTGTAGTTCTTTGGCACATCTTAATATTGCACTTTGGCAAACGTAGGCTTAGGCCTGAGGCGGTGAACACTCCTTAAAGCCACATGCAACCTTTTTGGGTGTTAATTGCTGCCTCTTAGTAATTTCCTGAAACAAAGACCTCTACACAAATATTTTTGCTTCGTAATCTTAATGGAAAGCAACAGTTGGAGCGGGAAGTGTCAATTTTCAGTTTACTAAGCGATAGAATT
This sequence comes from Sympetrum striolatum, assembly GCA_947579665.1. Classification (NCBI taxonomy): domain Eukaryota; kingdom Metazoa; phylum Arthropoda; class Insecta; order Odonata; family Libellulidae; genus Sympetrum; species Sympetrum striolatum. Next base: position 18,759,832 of record OX388341.1, read on the forward strand.
TGTTACTTTTTACATATAATTTCGATTTTTAATTATTTGTACCTAGAAAGAACGTAACACAGAAGTGGCTTGATGGTGAATGGCATTTCTTATGAAACCCCTAAACGTGACCTTTCATGGGAAAAGTTCCTCACTTCTTCGCTATTGACTAACGTATGTGACAGTAGAACTAGTCGTCTTCGTATACCATAAACGTGACCCTAAAGTTCCTCACTTCTTCCATAGGCTAATGTATGTGAGAGTGGAACTAGTCGTCTTCGTATACCATAGTAAACACTTAGGTGATTACGTGAGCATAAATTTCGTCTTATGTATCAAGTTTTCTCAAATCTCAGTTTTTCGGGTTATGCCAAGTCACTCTCGCTATAAATAACAACCTATGAACTAAAAGTGATCCAAGGTAGTAGAAAGTGACTGGAAACGTTGTTTCACGTTAAGATATGGTGAGGCGATAGTACTCCTTGGCACGGGCGCGTTGGAGCTAATTTCCTGGTGCGTCACTCAATAATCCTATCAACAATCCATTACGATAATCGGCTGATTGACCCCAGTCCAGCGCCAAGGCGTCGGCTCACCTGCTGCGCCAGGGGAAGGGAGTGGCAAGGTGGGGCGGATTGCCCCAGCGAAGGGCAACGGAATCGGTGGTCGACGAAGCAACCAGATATTCTTTTATTGATTTTCCTGTTGGTTGTTGGTGGAGAGGACTTGCAGGGAAAGCGAGGTATTTCTCTATCCTCTCAGGTCTCAAGTGGCTCGCTGGAAAATATTTACCTCGCTGTTTAATGGGAACCCAGAAATCGCAAGTGTAATTGGGATCGATATTCCGCAGCTTTCACGGAGGATTCGGATGGAAAGGGTTGGCCCTCCTCATGGCTACTCTTAATCAAGAGCTGCCTTAGTGGGTGCAATGTGTTTGATCGAAAATTACTTAATCTTCGCTTTGAGCCTTAATTTTGCCGCGTTCTCGTTTACTTGGGTCAACTAATGAGCCTATTTGGATCACTATGGGCCGCAGTGGATCCAGATTGAGCCATTTTGGAAGTAGCAACGGTTATGCTAAAGTCTCTGACGTATGTTTTGCTGGAAATGCGATGAAAGCAATTGATTTATGCGTTAGAAAGAAGTGGGAGATCAAAACGGCGGCTTTAAGACAAAGGTAATGGAAAACTGTGAAGATCAAACGAACCAGCCATATTTAAGGAAAGTGGAATAACTTAATATAAAGTAGTAAGATAGTTATTAGCTAACTCCTTTTGCTGACTTCTACATAGTTTACTTATTCTTGCGTAAGTGGGTGATACATTCGCTCTTCGGATTTATTCATACAGGGAACTTTTACACTTATGCAGTTTTTTTTAGTCTTGTTGCTTTGCTTCACTTTCTCATTCAACGTTCTTTGTTAATTTGGTATTTTCTGCTTTCCAATTCGCAATAGAAATAGTTCGCAGTAGAAATAGTTAACTGATGTTGTAGTTAGATTGAAAATATGGATATTATGGAAAGTCTCTCATAGACAATTTATTTAGTTTGACTTTCTAGGAAAATTTCCTTGACTCATTTGTGTACCCCAGTGATCCAGAATGCATTAGGAATATAGTTGTGAGCCTATTCTGAAGTAATATCAGGTCTATGGAGGTGATTGTCATCATGCTCTATTTAAACTCCTAGTCGTCATTCCATTGTAAATACGGTATTCAATAGATATTTCCTTAATATTACTGTTGTCCAAAAATATCTTATTTTTCAGGTTTCATTAGTAGATAAAAGTCTTGCTCAAGAGGCGCTTTACCAAATCGTTCTCGAAAATATTGACTTGAGCTTAGATATATTCTATTATCTATAGTTTTTGTCAAGAAAATGCTGTTCTCTTTTGAAAACAAGAGTCAACAAGCAATTTATCAAACGCTTAACTTTTTTCCCCGAAATGAACGAAAACCACGATTTCCAATCGAATTCATTCATTAGCCTCGATCATTGCTAAATCATGAATCGTCGTGACATTTCATTAGGTAAATTTGCGTGGCATATTCTTGTAAATATGGATCCTGGAAGAGAAGAAGTTTTCCGTTTAGAGGCTATTATATGACCACATTCGCGATAAATCCTTAGCGACAATTAACTCGCTACATCTCCTGTGATATCGTCGAACCAAATAGTTTCAGAACGTAGCTAAAAGGTCAAATGTGAATATTTTCCTTCTCTTTGACTCGAAAGTAAATAAAATGTTTGGGATAAGTTGATCTAAGTAAAAAGGTGGTCACAGGGGTATGTGAGATCCAGGAATCTATTTTAGGGAAGCGCGATGGATGTAAATGCAATAAACGTTAAGAGAAGGGATATTTTCCGTGTTTCTAAGTCTTGCGCTTTTGTTCTATAGAAAAGGTGATTTGGGTTTCAAAAAAGTGTAATCGCAAGAATCTGGTATCAAACGCAGCAATACATTGGATACCTGAAGCGAAAGACGTATTTACGGGCTGACCTCATTGCTGCTGACCTTCATCGGCATTACTCCCTATTATGTCTCCCTCATATTCTCGAATGCTGAATCTATTCAAGTCATGAGTTGCTATTACCCTCCCCTGGATGTGATTAGTGGAGATTGTCGCTTCCTGTCGACACTAACTGTGAAAAAAGAGACTTAAATGCGTGTGTTTTAGTTTTAGTACTATCTTACGGCGAATAACGCGCATCAAGAAGAAGAAACTCTGCAAAACTTTAATATGCCAAATAGTAACCTATAGAGGAATGGCATGGAAATTACTATGATCAAAAGTGAACGAGTAATCTTTGAAATACAAATGACGCGGATAAGTCATGTTTTTCATAATATATATACGTTTGTTTGTCATTGCGTTGTATAGTTCTGCATTTTTGTCTTCATTTTTCATTTACGTATTGCTATTTTAATTAGAATTCATCCATCTTTATGATAACGATGAACTTATTTCTTCTTATTTCTTTTTCTTATTTCTTTTTCGTATTTCTTTTTCGTATTTAGAGGTACCTTAATGTTTATTTTTTATGCAATTTTGACTATATACTGTATGGTTTGTATCGATCATGCTTTATACTATGTATACGACTGTATATTCTATAGTTATATTGTATTATATTATTGTTATTTGTATGTATGTTCATTTTACGTATTTATTTTTTATGTTATTGTGTACATTGATAACACTTTTTTTTAATTTGCGAGAATATTCTTAATTATGTACCTTGTACATGTACTTACTGATAGTGTATTTATATATTTAGTCATGTTTCTTTTCATTTTTTAGTTGTCACTATCAGTAGGTTTGCGTAGATTTTACACTACCCCTTTCTTCGTGGGTGTTTTCCTACGATGGATAATTTTTTTCCTAAGAATCTCTTAGAATTTTTTACGCCCACAATTCTTCTCATTTTTTTCCTCAAACTATCTCTTTAATTCAATTATTGCATAATCTATGACGATGGCTTAGGAGGAATTGAGGAAGAGGCTTTTAGTATCATTCTCGCCCGAACTAAGACGTATTGCGAACACTTGGAAGAGGACCCAAAAGCGTTTTGGTCGTACGTTCGTGAGGTCCAAGGTAAAGAGCAAACTGTTGGTTCATTAAAGGATACTTGCGGTAATATAGTAAACGATGCTAAAGGCAAAGCTAATATCTTGAATGATTTTTTTCGAAGCGTTTTCACGTCTGACGATACATCAAATACTCTCCCGAATGTTGATAAACCTGAATCAATGTCGAAAATCACCTTCAGAGAAGACGGCGTCATTAAACTATTGCAACAGATTAAACCGAATAAAGCTCCGGGTCCTGAAGACATACCGGCTCGAGTGTTCAAGGAAGTTGCGGAGAGCGTAGCACCTTTTCTTAAAGTTATATTTGACAAGAGTATGAGCGAAGGAAAGGTCCCGAAAGATTGGAAAATTGCGAATGTCACGCCAATATTTAAAAGTGGCTCTAAGGACGATCCAGCTAATTACAGGCCTATATCTTTAACATCACTGAGCGGTAAAATTATGGAACATATAATAGCTAGCTCTTTAATGGGTTTTCTTGAAACGTCCAATTTCATAATTAGGAATCAACACGGTTTTCGTAAGACTCGTTCTTGCGAGTCTCAGCTGGCTTTATTAGTACACGATGTTCTAAACTCTGCTGAAAAACATAAGCAAGTCGATGCGATATTTTTAGATTTTCGGAAGGCTTTCGATAAGGTACCTCATCATAAATTGCTGTACAAATTAGAAGTTGCGGGTATCAATGCACAAGTTATTAACTGGATAAAAGACTTTCTCACCGATAGAGAGCAACGAGTAGTACTCGATGGTATTAGTTCCAACTTGGTTAAGGTGACCTCGGGCGTCCCTCAGGGCAGTGTAATTGGACCGTTGTTATTTTTAGTATACATCAACGACCTCAGCAATCACATTGAAAGCAATGTTAGGATATTCGCAGACGACACAGTCATTTACAGGGAAATAGTTAGTTCAGAGGATAGATTAACCCTTTCGAACGACTTAGACAGAATTATGAATTGGTGCGATGATTGGCAATTAGAGCTTAATGTAGAAAAGTGTTCGGTAGTTAACTTCTTCGAAAGTAAATCTATAATAAATGATTATTCTTATAGTCTCCGAGGGGTAAACCTAATGACAGTAGAATCGGTAAAGTATCTTGGAGTAACTCTCACGAATAATCTATCATGGAGTGCCCACATCCGAAATATATGTGGAAAAGCACTTAAGAAACTCGGCTTCGTTAAAAGAATAGTCGGTAGGAGCGAAGAAAAGGTTCGCGAGCGATGTTACTTAGCGTTAGTTAGGCCTCACCTTGAGTATGCATGTAGTGTATGGGACCCCGCCGAGAAATGTCATATTCGGGATTTAGAAAAAGTACAACGAAAGGCGATACGATTTGTAAAGAATTGCTACGATAAAACAGCGAGTGTCACTCAGATGTTACAGGACGCGGGATGGGAATCATTAGAAGATAGAAGAAAAATTCAAAGGATAAATTTATTAAATAAGTTCAGAGAAATTACGTTTTCAGATGATGTAACCGATATAATGCGACCCCCCTGTTATATGGGCCGTGCTGATACTGCCCGAAAGATTAGGGAAATAGATGCTAAAACGAATCCTTTCAAAAATTCATTTTTTCCGCGAAGTATACGCGAAAGCAACCGTTTAGGAAAATAGAGTCAAGGTGCTTGCACCCCCTGCCATACACCGAAAGGTGGCTTGCAGGGTTCTTACATAGACATAGACATAGACATATTATTATCATTATTGTTAAATATGTTAGTTTCTAAGGTAAGGAGAAAAATGAATAAAAATCAGGTAGATCACAAGTCAGGTAGATAAAATCGTGTTGGTAGAAGACAGTTCATCAAAGCCTAAAAAATTACACTGACGGGGCTCATAGAACTGGTGAAGGAAAGAGTTACACAACGGTCGTACAATAAGTGATAACTATGGAAAAGAAAGGAAATCAACCTCCGAATAAAACGTGAAAATAGAATTAGAAAAGGATTTAAGAATGATGCAAGTAGAGAACTGCAGATAATGGATATTTGGAGGTGAACCGCAGTGTGGGCCAGCATCCACAATGGACTGCAGAGCCAGAGATGATGATGATTGTTGGATGATTTTTTTAAATAGGTTAAAGGTAAATAGGCCAGTACCTCCGAGCCCTAATGTTGCTCACATTATACTCTTTATGAAGATTAAAACCATCGCTTTAAAATTATTCGTATCACGTCGAAGAAAATTCAGAATTCCTCTACTGGTACACATAGAGAAATTCAGTGGTTCATGGGATGAACGTCAGAAGAGGAGACGAAAGTCGAACTTCCGGGAGTTAGCTTCCAGTGGAAGACCGGCCTTATGGGGAAGAGCGATACATTCACAAAATGTTGACCGAAACTTCTGAAGTATCGTACGGTCAACGCACAAACGTAAGGAAATAAAACTCATGTGAATCCGTGGAATATTCATCATATTTGCCTCGTGCAGCACTGCTAGGTAATAAAAGTTGTTTATGAATAGCGAAGTAATTTGCTACTGGTGAAAATGTGTTTTTTTATCTACTTTTGATAGTCTTGTTCATGGCTATGATGATGAAAGCCACTGAGGTATGAGCATGCTGTTAAGTGGCACTTATCACGGTCCTTCCTTAGATATGGAATACTAAGAAAAGTGTTACAGTTGAGTCTTTGTTTCACTCACGTGGGCATGTTCTGCTTATAGCATTCAGAAGGGAAAATTGCCTCTTTCCACGTACGATTTATTTGTATCTAATGTTAGTGGGAGTTAGATACCAACCGGCCTTCATGCAGAATACTTTACAAAGGAATAGTGAAAGTTGTGTGAGGGTGTTGTAGCCCAAGATTTAAAAGGCAAATGAAGTAAATAATATAAATATATAACTATACTATGAGACAATAAATTTCATTGGGGCAAAATAGGTTACTGCAGTTATAACTTCTTAATCTCCCTTTGAAATTCCCATGGCCCAGCAGTAAATTGAAGGAAAATTGGACAAAATAATTAATGTTTTGGATGACTACATTTAATCTTGAATTGCTTGATGAAGTCATCGCTAACCGGAAGATTTCAATTCATTTTAATCTTTAAGCATACATAAATCAATTTTCAATCCTACTCTTGCAAACTCCTGCGTAGAAGTTACTCAGATCTATTTTTAAACTTGTTTTTCTCCGCATACATTAAGTATGGAAAGCATTCACATTCACATTTTCGACTCTTTTGTCATATCACGATCAAAATACTTTAAAACAATGTTCAATTATGCATACATTTTTATAATTCCAAACAAACATAAATGCGAGCCGCCTATGTTCACAAGCACACTTATGTGCGATGTTCAGCGCGTAATCACTCCAAAATATTTCCATTGGTACTTTTTAAATATATCCAATTTTTCTCCCGTTTTATGAATTCTTCCGATAATTCTTTATTTTCAATTGCATTCCGCAGTATAAATCAGATACATTTTTATCTGTTTAAATGAGGTGCATAGTCATCCAGTCTATGTTTTCTCTAAGTCGTCGATTTATTATCATCTCATATTTTTAAAAGGTGTAACCAAGTTTTAATGACCAGTTACGGCTGTTGATTCACTGTATAATAATAATAAATCGTCTTTATTTGGGCGAGATTGAGACTTGAAGTCTTCTTCCATCTAACCAATAACTTAGTATAGGTATAGTTCATAGAAATGATGCATAGGAAATCATCGGTTTGTTTCGTTACAGCAGTATTGAAAGTGTAAATAACGATTCTCATTTTAGGGTTCACGTCACCCTGAATTTTAATTTCTCACGTAGTTATAAAGTTTTACATCGTAAATTGTACAAAAATCTCTGGAAAGTTTCATCTACGTCGTTGCACGGAGTTGACGGTATGACCGCGAGTTGGGCACCCTTCGTGCAGTATGAGAATGACCTCGAGTTATTGTATGAAATGTTTTGAAAATGCTAACAGGGGGAAACTACGGTTTGATAACATAATCGATCCCTTCCTCATTACACCCCAAATGGAACGCAAAAGCTCGCATATTACACGAAAAAAACGGTCAAACATTCCGTTACTAATCAGAAATATACCTTCTCATTTTCCCTCCAGGTAATTTTGGGAAACAAATGTAATTACCGGGCTCTCGCCCTTGCAGTTAAACGATCCGTGTTGTTCACAAACACCGCCTCGCAGCTCTCGATCGGTTTCGCCCGAGGCACACCTGCCGACGAAACATCTTTTCCCCCCGGTCACACCCACGTCAATCATTACCTCTTCGTGTTCTCGCGTGGACTTTGGGTTTCGCACGGAGTGAGTCATTGTCTATGTGCCCTCCCCGACGGGTGTCACGTGTGTTTTGAATGGGCACACCGAAGAAAACCATCAGCGTCTCCCCCGCGGACGTCTCCCACCCCAGTACGACAAAGCGCGGAGGGAACAGTAGGGGGAGCAGAGAGGGGAGCGGTTCCAGAGAGCGGCGCTGCCGACCAAACCTCAGTTGCGTCGCTGAGCTCGTGAAGTGTGGACAGGAGCGGCAGGGGCCTGCTGGAAGAGGCCTCAGTCTTTAGCCGGAAAACCCTCTTCTGGATAGAAGAATATCGTTCCCACCGGTCTACGCTCGTTCCCTCTCCATGGAACTATAAAATTTCGTCTCGGAGTCCGCACCGTATTGTGATAAGCGAGTGTTAATTGAAAACGTGATCGCCGAACCCTCCTTGGAGGCGTCGCCACCTTTGGAACCAGAGGATAAAACTCCGTCAGATTTTCCCGTCGCCCCGAGTTCCCGGGCTCGTCGAGGAAGATTCCTCGGCCCATCGATTCGCATCCCCACGGTAAGCGATATGAAGTTACGTCCGTAAAGCACGTGCCGCCTGCTTCGGCTATGACTTCTTCCCGGGTCGCAACTCTAGGAATACGCCTCTAACGTATTCCTTTATCCTTGGTTCGAATTGGCAATTAGGCTCTGGGTAGCATCCATCTTTAATCACCCATATATCGATGGAGAAATTTTTGTTGGCTGTGTCTTGACATCCTGTGCGAAGTTTAGTGCGTATTTGCAGTTTGCCGAGTTATTGCACGGTCCATTCCCCGCGAGGGCCCGGTCTCATCCGTTTCCGGTTATCATGTCTGCATCTTTTTGCGGTTACCTTCCGTCCGCTTAGTGCCCACTCATTATTAGCAAACCTTTCTGGTCGAATAGTGTAATAGACCGACTTTGAAGGCGAAATGAATTCTTCCAGCATGCGACGCTGCTGTGTCGTCGATAGCAGCGCCGGTGAGAGTCGGAGCGGTAACTAAGCGGCAGTTGTGAGGCTCTCGTCGAGTCGTTCGCGTGCTCTCGTGAAAGGGTTCCTTCAAATTTCCTCTCACCCGAGAGGTGCGGTACGAACGATAGGCTTAGGGAGAGGGTTATTCTTTACTTATTTAACCTTGGTTTCCTCCGCTGACTTCATCTAGAACGTCCTGCTGTTTCTCCACGATCACGGTGAGAGTTAATGTTATTCCCATCTCTCGCGTCGAATCCCACGTAGCATATATTTCAATCTATTATGTAGGGGAAGTGAAAGTAAGGCGTATTAAGCGACGGATTCATTATGCGGCAGAATCGCGTCCTTACTCAATTATTGTCTTCCCGCCACTCCTCCAAGATCTCGGTCGTGGTAGTTGAATATAAATTTGTGTGTTATCTTTCTCGACGAATTTGCATCTTTTACTTATCTGTTAAAAAGGATTTTACATTTGGCTCTATGTGTCGCAAAAGAAGTTATTCGCGTCTTATATGAAGAATGATAATATCTGTCGCTATCGAATCATGTTTCAGTCACCGAATTTAAGATATCGAAGGAAGTCGTTAATCTTAATTGTGGTGATCTGTAGAAATTTTTTTTATTCGAAGTATCGATCAAAAATTAGATTTATTAAAGCAGATGCAAAGAGGAATTTGGAGCGTTTACTTTTATGAAAGAGTGGTTTTTCGAACTTCAGAAACAACGCAGGATTTTATGTTCATACGATTCGATATATATGGTTTCGTGTTTTTTTTCAAATTCTAACTTGGTTTTCCCTAATTTGCGTAATTGACAGTTTTTAGACTAAAAATACACATCCTCCTACCCTTTCCACTCCCTTTAGAACACACACTTTTGGAGCCTGCATTCACCACAAAATTAAGCATGACACAACGTTCAAACGGTAATACGGAAAATCTTCCATGTTATTAGTGATGGATAATTGTTGGAGTGCTTGTCACCAACGGTTCTCTAAATTTGCTTTTGTTGAATACTTCTCAACGAGCTGTCCGATTCCCCTAGGGGTAATTTCGCGCCGCGTACCATATTTAAGGAAAGGCTGCTTCACCACATCTGCTTATTTTATAGCTAATTGAAAGAAACTGTAAGAGATAGAACCAGCATCCTTCGGCGAGTAATTTTGATCGATGATTTTTTCTCGCTTTTAATAGCATCGATTTCTGTGTACTACCCAGTAACTTGGAATAAGCGGTTGAATAATGGAAATATTCGCTACGAATTTGCAATTCCAGAGAGAGAAAAACTAAAACCGTTAGTGTGATCTTCCGTATCTGATACTTCGGTGAAGTATCGCCGGTGAATTACTTTTTACGAACCAATAAATGTCCTCCACTGACATAAGGAATCAAGTGATTTTCGTAGGCGTTGGAGGAATTGTGACGATCACTTTCCTGAACAGTTACCATTGCAATAACTTGTGGTCAGTTTTATTCATCTCAATTCCGTCTTTTTTGTTTCCTAAAAGTCTTCGTTGAGGAACGTGACGGAACTACGGCTCCAACTGTCCCATAATACTTCCAATATATCCTCTTGTCTATACCACCGTCCGCAAGTGTTTCTGGATTTTCTTTCGCTGCGGTGAAAAAGTTTTAAGTTTAACTTGATGCTGCCGTCGCAAAATCTCTCGTATACGACTGTTCTTATACATTCTAATACGCTGCTCATTTTCTGAAGACTTCCGTGGATGTGTCGATAATCCAATTTTGTAGACGCTGCAAGGAGATAAAATATCTTCGTAATTTAAAATGTTCAAACAGAAGTAATTCTTGATTTTAATAATTTTAGTAAACTATAAGTAATGCATTACGAAGTTGTTTAAAACTCTCTCGTCTGGTTTTTCATATTTTTAAGCTCATAAATAGTCTGTAACCAATTTTTTCATATATTCCTAGGTTTCATTGAGGTTGAGGTATGAATTATTGCCAGATCATGATGTATTGGTTGGAAATCGCATTGGGTAGTTGTGGGTAATTAGGAGGCTGAATCATGCGACTTCAGCTGGCCGTAGCGAATCCTTTTACTGTTCACGGAATTTGGATCTCCTGGAATCATTCATATCTCTTTCGGTTCTAATTTACATAATTAAACCGGAGGTGTCGCGGAATTAAGCAAATCAAGATGTTTTATTACGAGAGGATTTACTTTTTGCTTTCACACGGTTTTGCTCGCCTTGACGTCATCTGGGAACGTCGTATTATTTTACTCAAAATCTTACTTCGTAAAGTAAAATTGTATTCCTTCGATTTGCATCCGCCTTCGGATATGACGCGGTGTGGATGTTGATCTATGGATTGTCCTCGGTTGGAGTTCTTTCGAGGCGACCTCCTGTGGTGCAATCCGTTGGAAAAGCACGCAATGCGGGTCGGGACACCACGCTCTCAAAAGGAGCAATCCGAAGGGTTCTCAGACCAGCAAATCAATTCCATTTTCCGAATCAGTGTTAAAGATATATTGACAAGGCTGATGTCAAACTTTCTCGACTCTCCGAAAGTTGGCTAACGGTTCTCATGGGATGGAAAACCCCGTAAAGTTAAGCTTTTCTGCGATTAGAGCACGTGTAAATTACTAGAGCACCGTCAAAGTGATTTTTTATATATGTTTGTATGATATCGCCGAAATCTTCCCATCATCCTGACTTGAGATTTTTAAATATATTTACAGCTCAAAACACGTCTTCTATCTGTGATAGAGTCACGAAATTTTTATTCTTGTACTTTTTTCTCGACAATTAGTACACAATGTTTTAATTGAACCTCCAAGGACCTTTGTGTGCGGCAACAGTGGGAGAAATTGAAGAAAGATTCTTAATAAGAAGTAGGAAAGTTCAGAAATCTTAATACCGATCGTCAGTTTTCTGTTTTTCATTTTTCGTTTGAGTGTTCTTGCATTCAGTTTACATATTTTGATGACCCCGGTGGCGGGAGTGGGTAGTATATTAGCCTTCCAGCGCCATGTTCCTGAGTTCAATTCCCGTCCAATCGGATTTTTCCTGTTAAGGCAAGGCTCTTCTATTTGTCACTGTTCACGCCTCTCCTATGATTGTCTGATAGATTGATGCGAGGGCTCTGGAAAACAATGAAATATGTCTTCTCGCATGAAATGTCGAATGAATCTTATCAGAGGGATTATTATTTATATTAATGCGTTTATTCAATACAAAGTTAAACTGATATCCAAAATAGTCTACCGATTATTTATTTCTCCTCCTCTCTCTGTTTCGTTCTTGTAGTAACCAGTCTTATTTCGTGTAGAGTATGCATTAGAATTTTCTTTCGTGCACGTCCTTTTGACATTGAAAATATCTAAAAAGATTGTGATATGCAAGAAATCACTTATGTTGCTCGTATTCAACGCGCATCTCTCGTTTTACTATTCAGTTAGTTCAACAGTAGGTTTATTTTCATAAAATATGATGATAAATAAATATAAGTAAATTGTCGTTATCCTGAAGTAATATCAAAATATTCCGCCTTCTCGTGATAATGTGATTGCCAGCTATTGCGAATGCCACCCGCTTGCTGAAACGATTGTATTTTATCGGATTTAAAATCTAGCTCCATTTTCAATTTTTCTTCGAAATATAATATTAATTATTTTTTTCCTAACATTCCGAAACTAAACTAACCAACCAATATATGCGTGTAACCAAAATATTATAGTGTTCGCGTTATATTCAGTTATGTTGTTTGTTTGAGATCGGTAAGAATTAGTAATACTTGCTCCTACTTGTAATTTCGCTCCCTTGCTCTTTTAGTTCAACCAGCTAATGCAATATAAATTAGAAACCGTGCCTTCCTGAAGCCATGTAAAAAGCAGCATTTCTTATTAGATTCTTGGGAATTTTCAATTCATTAGATTTTGACATGTCGTTCGGTATACGAAATGATCGTACCCATGCTGGGATGAGTCACTCTGGGCTAGAACGTGATGAGGTTACGAGCCGTAATGGAGTTTCGGATTCATTTTGAAAATATAATCCGGAGGTCCTCTTTCTTTCTGGCGAGATAATTAAGTTGGCAACACCCCCTAAAATACCGTAAAATTCCGCTAACTCTTTTCGGTCTTTTGTGTTCTCAGCGAAGTCAGCTTTCCGGCGTCGTAAGTAAAATTCGCTTTTTGCACTCCCTTGTCACGCCTCTTCCACCTTCCCGAATATCGTCTCGGACATTTAGCCTCATTCTCCATCGCTCTCGGGCGATCGAGGTCAAGGGCCGTCAGTGTGATTGCGTAGTTGGACTTCATCACCCCACGCGACTTGGATATGCAAGTTATTCCCTACCTTGAAGCGAGTGAGGATACTTTTTACGTGAGGGGCAGATCTTAGGGTTGCATATACTAACCAAAATTCCTTCACGCACTCACTTGCCGGCTGGTTAGATAACGCCTTTCATTCGTCTTGGGTTGCAACTAATCTAAATTGGCTTCATGTAGCCCAAACTATCTAATGCTAAAATGGATCTGATTTCAGTGAAAATGTTAAACAGGTTAGCTTCCCTCCGCACCTCAATATTATGGGTTAAAAGAGTATGTAGTTTACTTTCTTTATTTCACTAATTATTGATTGTAAACAGATTTTAGTACTCATTCCTATATGATTACGTATCCTATGTCAGGCAATCATCATATCGTTAAGCCGAAAAAATAAATCTTGCAACTATGCTCTTCCTAAGAAGATGAATCCACTTAGATTTAAGAGATCTTAATTACATATTTATTAATAATTCAAATTCATAGCATGTAGAGCAGGTAAAGAATATCTATCACTCGTATATCGAATGACGAATTAACAACAGGCGAGTTTATATGCCTTTCCTACAATTTCATATAGGTGAGAATTGTATTTATCTATCATTTTGACATCTGCAATCGTAGGGTATCCTTCTTAAGTTAGGTGTAGCGAAGCTTAGCAGATTTTCAGTTTTTAGGCGTACATCTGAAGTAGAATGGAAGAAAGCCATTTCTTTCATGCTTAATCGAGGAATGACTTTAAGCAAAACAGAGTAAATGAAAAATTCAACTTCGCCGTCATACCCTCGAAGATATTTTTTGTCGACTTCGATTAAGCTAAAAGTGTCGTTAGGCATCCGTTTCCCTCTTTCATTAAGACATCCTCGGATTTGTGATCGAAAGTTTGTCTAACAACAGTTTATTGTGAAAGCCTCGATAGAAAAGGGTAGGTAAACAGCAAGAGAATATTAGCTATGTAAAAAGAAGTGTTTCTTGTAAAGAATCTTTGTATCTTTTCTCAGCATGTTGTATAAAATAGAAAAAATGGCGGAAATTCTCGGATAGGTTTTTCCATCAGTTTACCTCTTGTTATATTTCGCATGACAAAAATATAAAAAATTAATGGTGTAAGATGAAATAATGATTATATATATAAAAATAGTATGATATTAATATGATATTAATCAAAAATCTTAGTTTAATATTTTACTACTCGTGAATTGCATTTTCGTTAATTTCGCTATGGTCAACGAATAACAATGCCAACTAGTTATGTGAAATTAAAGTGGAAACAAACGAAGACTAAAGAATATATTTAAATAATCCAGAAATGTTTTCTCCTTCTCGCGATCTTAAAATGATCAAGTTACGCGAGTTTTCACTCGCAGAACTAAAACGGCATGGTCTGACGAAGTTTTAGAAGGCGGCTTTCGAACACATTTATCGACAACAAGCATGCTGCGGTTGCAGATAATACAGCTATGAGCATTCTAAAGAACGAATCTTTCCATGTATTCGTTTTTTCCACGAACGACACGAAAAAGCGATCCATTGGGAAAATATAGTCATGGTGCTTGCACCCCCTGCCACACGCACTCCTATAGGCGGCTTTCATGGACCTTGCACAGACATACAGTGATACCTGCTGAACGGAATTACCTGGTGTAGAAGTATGAAACAGGAATTTTTTGTAAAAAATACACTTCTTTTATTTGAAAATTATCGTAAAGTATCGTCTTCATCCAAAAAGTCTTGCAAGTCCTTGTCCTCAAACTTTTTCGGTGGTTCCCCATGGTCCTCGTTTCTCACGTCTTAATCACCACTTTTAAATTTTTTAAACCACTCGAAGCACTGAGTTTTGCCAAGAGCATGTTCACCGTATGCTTCGACAAGCATTGTATGCTATTCTGCAGCAGTTTTCTTCAAATGATAGCAGAAAACCAATGTTGTCCGCAAATTTTAGTTCGTAGGCACAAAAAACGACATATTTGAGGTTATAGAAAAATATACCGGTGTATGAAACTTAGGTTATTGTGTGTTGACAAACTTCGTCAGCTGTTAGAGGGAGAAGATGGCGGTGCAGAGACGGTCTTACGGTCTTTAAACTGATAGCGAGCACCATCTATAGGGAAATTCCGGTTTCATACTTCTACACCTGGTAAAACTTGACTAGAATTCTGTCCCACAAGGAAAAGAGCAGATACGTGAAAAATAAATAGTTCCTAAGAAGTGATCTGTAGTTGAAACGGGAGGGATTTTTCACATACCTCATCCCCATGTATGATTCGGAGGGTGCTACTACTGCCTTGGCAGAGATCGAAAGAAAGGATTTGATTAATCGAAGTTGCGGTTCCATCGAAAATTATCAGAATAGAATCGGCTGAGCGAGTAACTAGTGAAGACGTCCCAAGTAATGCAAATGAAGAAGGAAGTCTATGGAAATGTTATGTGGAAGGAAGAGGGAAAATAAATCGGAATTTCACTTACGCAAGATAGTCCGCTGAAGATACTATTGTAAGGAATGGTGAGGGCAGGATTTCTAGAGGAATGTCTAGGTTATGAGAGTTAGTTAAGCTAAGGTTAGTGGTAATATCGGTAATCGTGAGGAAATTAAGTGATCGGTAGAAGGCAGGGTGGGTCGTAGAGAAGAAACCAATTCACGGGTTTAGACGGTTTCAATCTTAAGCCTGATTTTTGTTGGTCAGTCAATGAAATACAAATTAATAATTTTCGATCACTTTAGTCTTCGTAGATATATCTAGAATGTCCGCGAAACCAAGCCATTATGTTCCCCTGAAGTTAATGCTTGAGCATTCTACAGGTAATATACTACATATCTAATTAGCGCCTGAGATATTTCACTGCTAAATCTATAATTCTTCCATTTTTCTGTCTACGCACTGATTTTGATTTTTGTTCAGATATTAACACGGTTCTTGTGACGTAACACTTTATTGTTATGTTCCGATCCTTGCCTCAAACACTTTGCGCTAAATATTAATTAATTTTAAAGAAATCTATTTTATTCTTTCGTATTATTAAAGCAAGATGCTGATAACGTGATGATTACGTTTACCCTTCGTAACTAGTTCTACACCTTCCGTTTCTGTATGGGATTTTGAAAATATTTCTTTACAATAATAATAATGTATTCATCATGAACAAGTTACAAAAAAACAAATTACATGTGATTTGATAAAAAATAGAATTTAAAGTCAGATTTACGATAATTCTTATGGAATTGTGTACATTTTACTAGAAAGTTTAACATTTCTTTCTGATGTGAATTTCACGAAGTGAAGGTTTCGAGCATCGACTGTTGAGTTTTCACGTTTAGAATCGACAATCCTATGAAGAAACAGCGATTTGTGAATGTGAACTTTGAATGGCATGTATTAAACTTAAGTTAACCAGTAGTGCTTCGAGTTGGCATTAGGGGTCTGTCTGTTGAATTTTGTTTATTAATTTAAATATATATCCGAAA
This sequence comes from Sympetrum striolatum, assembly GCA_947579665.1. Taxonomy (NCBI): domain Eukaryota; kingdom Metazoa; phylum Arthropoda; class Insecta; order Odonata; family Libellulidae; genus Sympetrum; species Sympetrum striolatum. The sequence continues at coordinate 18,776,384 of OX388341.1, forward strand.
TTCTCTATTAGGAAAGCAAGATTGAATGTTGGTCTTTCGTTGCTTCGTCATTCTTGGAATCTATTATTAATACAGTTCTAAATTTGCGGCTACTGGCTGTTTAAACGGCCTGTATCAACGGTAATTTTCTCTTTTATTGTCATAATAAAACAGTAAATATGAAAATAGGGCATCATATTTCACCTTATGATTTCCCTTTCTTATCATTTTCTTAGCATAATAGCTCGGCCATAGTTACTGTTGTTTTTCTCGGTGAAAAAAATATAAGGTGCAGTAAATATTGAGTTAATTAAGAAATCTCTTGTTTTCACTTCCTTACTATAGCTCTAAATTGATGGAGTGAGACTTATCTCCTTAAGCTAATATTTTCGAGCTATTCATGTCCCATCTACCGTAATCATTTCCGGGTGAAACGTTTAAACATCCGTGAGTCGTTTTTTTATATGAGCGTGTGTTACCGAACTCGAAGTAAATTTTTAACTAAAGTTCGTTGTTTTGGTTTCCCATCGATTTTATTTCACCGATACATACAAGAGTGTTCTAATATTCAGTAGGTTCATGTGTATCAAAATTAAAATTCCCTATTCGATACCATCTCCTTCGCTTCTTTGTAGTTTACCCCACTCTTTAAATCATCCAACATCTTTTGTCTTTATCTGTTTTCTCGAATAACCGCCGATAACGTTATTCTTCGTCCCGCGAAGTTAAATTCCTAAGTAGTATTTCACTTTCCTAGCAAATCAAGCGCAGAATGTTAGAAGTAATGAAATTTAATTTATCGAATTGGTTTCGCCGCCTAGGCAAACGGACCATTATAAATTTCTACGGAAAACTATCGATGGATACGTAAAGCAATGCTCCTATCTAACGTTGTTTTGTATGCAACGATCACGTTTTCATTTCTGCTTTATCGCTAACCATATCCATCTTCCCGGCTTTTTCCACCGTCCCTTTCGATTTGGCGTGACGCTTATCGCAACGGAAATGACATCAGTGACAGTTCGTCCTTACTGTGCATTCTCGGCTACCCTGTAGCTCTGCGAAGGAATTTTCTGCCAGCGATTTCTTTCGCTGTCTTTAGGATTTGACGAATGTTCTGGTGCTTGCGCGCGCACCAACAATTATTTAAAGGCATTAGGAAGCTTTCTATTTCTCGTTAGTATTAACAGAAGTTTTTTTGGAGTCTCTTATGTTATTTTCATGCTTTGCTGATGTTGCCCTTCACCGGTGAAGTCCTCCTAAGCTCTGATGAACTTGTCAGGAGGTGCTTCACCGAGGTAACAGCAACAATAAACGCAAACAGCCATTCCAAGATCTGAAATATCCGATCGGCTGGGATTCTAACCCGGGACCTTGGGGTAGGAGCGATAGCTTAGATGGAATGCTATTCACTCTGCCACAAGGGCCGATGGATAGCATTTTGTTTATTAAAAAGAAGAATGGAATAGGATAGAATGTCCAAATTAACAGCAATTCAATTTAATGCCCAATTAACAGCAATTTCTAATTTAACAGCAAGATTGAAGAGACTTGGAGGAGAGGTAGACCACGTATAAGATGGCTACAAGATGCCGAGGAAAATCTATTAATTAGTAATATTGTTAAGTGTTTGTTAGGCCATTCCGCACATGGGTTCCCATCAGAAATCGAACCCGGGACCTCCTTCACGAAAGCCGAGCGCGCTGCCCACGCGGCTTCCCCTGAGCCCTCGAGGAAAATCTGAAAACAATATGAGTTGAATGATGGAGAAAGAAAGCATTGAGAACTGAGGGCAAAAACTAAATGGAGGCATATGAAAGGAACCCAAACCCAAACAAGGCTGTAAATGACAATATTAGTAAAATCAATATAAGAAAGCGTGACTTTGTGGAAAGCCATAATAATTAAAAATATTTTTGTAATTTTCCACAGAATTTTATTTCCACTACTAGTTTCACTACTTCCTTGCATATATTAACCAAAATTTTCTTTTTTATTGCCACCTGAAGATGATTCCTCGGAATTGAAACTGGTAGTGAAAATAAAATCCTGTGGAAAATTACAAAGCTATTTTTAATGAATATGTGTTTATTAAACGATTTGGAACCCCACGTGTGGTTTTCGGCTGCTGAATTGTGAGAATGGAAGTGCGCTTCGCTAAAGAATGTGGTTCCGGAATGAGCGATCTTCCTCAGCCGAGGCATCTCTTTGATATTTTTTGACTCTGCTTGTGGTATAGTGGTATGAATAATCCATTTTGCTCTGAAGATTTTTGTTATGAAACTCGCATAACCTGCTCGAGACACACAATTCCCTCTTATCTTTTAGTCCCGCCTATCTGCGGTGTGGCTTGAGGATCGAGACGAGAAGGAAATTTTTTCCTTGATGTCTTGTGCCTCCTCATAATCATTTTATTTGATACTTTTTATTGGGGGAACAATTTAAGTATTCTCCTCCATATTGTTGCTACAACGTCGTCATTTTTCCTTCTAAACCTTCGAAAGGCAATGCGCTGTTTTCAATTACCGAAATTAACTCCTATGGATTAATAGCTATTGACAAAATTAATGCCAATTCAACTCACTGACTGAATCTTAATATTCTCATAAATTCCATAGTGAAGTTACCGTATCCATTTGCATCCATCCCCTTATCAATGCTTGTAGGGTGTTAACTCAGTTGCTTTAGATAATTATTTCCATACAATGGATACCCAATTCTTGGCACAATTTAGTTTGACATGAGCTTATTTAACACATGTAAATTTATTCTATAAAAGTTTCGTAAAATTTACTAAATTATTACGCTCTAAAAAAACAATCCAGCCGAAAGTTCCTAAATTCTACCGGCCAGCTTTTAGATTATATGAACTGGTGAACGTATAAAGCACTGTTTCGGTTCGGAAAGTATTTTATCATCGCTCTCTATACAGCGATATGATCGAAGAATATACGAGCCTGAGTCACTCATTCTATGGGCAGTTATGAGATTATCGGACCTTTTGGGGATTGCCTGATACTGCTAACGTAAAATTCTTCGGATAGCATCCCCCATTGTGAGCGGATTGTTATCCCGCAGACCTTTTTGTCTCGAATGAAATCGAATGAAGTTTGTAAATGGCCATGGCATAGGTGGTGTTGCTTCGCTGCCGAAGTCAATGGCAGGCTTTTCACTATCTTTAACAGCTTCTGGATTACGGCAGTAATTAAGAATTATGTTAAACTCCATGATGTGTTATCAATATTATCCTATCGCATTATGATAGCTTACTATTATCACTGTAATATCTCACCTTATCGTGTTATGTCGTTATCTTATTACTTTATAATTTCTTGTTACTATATTCTTCTTAATCTAATTGACATGTTCGACAGATTCACCTATTTGAACTCACTTATTTTTAAGGTGCACAGCTGTTTTCCAATAATTAAGTAAGCTTTTCCCGAGATTTCTTTAATATATAATTTTGCAATAGAAAAGCGCGTTCATACATTCGGAGGAATTTTTACAGATTTGAGAAGGATATGTTAATTCGTTCAGGTCCATTACTCTCCTTGATTTATGAATATGAGAAGTTGCATATAATAATAGAAGTCGCATTATTAAAAACTTGAAAGATTTAGAGAAGTATGAATCGTTTGAATCATATAATTTATTGGATAGGATGGGTGAAAGTACTTTATTATGCAACGTAAATGATGCTGTCAATAAAAGCTAGAATGTTTCTCATAGTCGATATCTCGTCTTTTAAGCGATTGTTTATCATGTACTGAAAAGGAGCTAAGTGATAGTAAGCTCAATAAAACTTTCTCTTAGTTTTTTGAGCTTACAAGCTTTAGGAATATGACACAAATTGGCAACGCTCGATACAGCGTTTGTCTCTCTGTGCGATACCTTACCTTTGATCATATTTTAAAATCGCGATTGCCATTCGAGAATGTCCAGAAAAATTTCCATTTTCTGTGAATAGAATAGTCCTTATCATATAGACTCAAATGTCTTTATCAAAGTATCATTTCTGAGTCTAAGACCCATTAAATCCCAAATATCTGATGTGTAAATCATTCAGATTTGATTTACTTTGATTGCTTGATAAGACTTAATTCTCCCGTTTTTGACGATTGCGCTTATAAAGTTTTTGTGTGAATAATGTCAAGTAGTAGTTTTGCGTTTCCTTCATTACAATATATGTTGTTCTCTCGGTTTTCGCAAATAGAATTATCAAATTTAATAAAAGTATAGTGATTAATATAAACCGCAGTATAATTTAAATGGTGCTGTATGATTATCACGGTGGGATGGACGTCATTCTATTTTCTTGATGTCAACTTTACTTGCTGTTTTTTCCCTTACAACTATTTCACCTTCACTGAGTCTTCTTACCAGAAATATTTCATTGTTTTTTAATGAGCCTTTTTCAGCGCTGCTCAGTTACGCCTAAAATAACTCCTCGTGTACGCGTGAAAGTTTTTTCTTTCTTCCATTTTTTTGTGAGATACATTCTTCATTCCTGATATTCTAAATTCACGACGTGCTCTGAGGATATGATTATCGTTCTCTCTGCTGATCCATAGCCCATAATATTTTGTTATATAGTTGAATTTTTTAAAGTGTTTTTCGGAGGCAACCACTTTCAACAATGCCTAAACTTGTTCGGATATTCCATGATTTGACTTCAGTTGAAGTTGTCAGTTATTTTTTAACTACTTTATGCAGCATAAAAAAATGTAAGCCTTAAATACAATTCTTTTTATTCTGCTGGAGAAGAAAATGCAATATGTTTAAACTGCTTTTTAACAGGGATATAGCCATCCGTACACATGATAGTTTTATCAAACGTAATCCGGCATTCCTGTATTATAAGTTGCAATATTCATTATATACTGGGAATCAGATGAGATCAAGATCTATCTTAAAAGGGGAACAATCAGTGTCAACTGCCTTATATTTTTATGGGAATTCACATGATATTCAAGGATAAGTAATTGATCGAATTCGCATATTTCACTAATTAGTACTCCATGTCTGTTCAAACTGTCGTTTGCAACGAAAATTAGCATCCTTATAAAAACTTTGAATCTCTTTCCGGTTCGTTTTTAGCGGTTTAATTTTTATTACGTTATATTTTGAACATAATTAAAAACTGTTACGTTTCCATCGTAAGCTATCCTTATTTCGTCCATCTCTTTCTTTAAATCGAATAACTCCTTATTTTTATCATTTTACCGCTTTGCATGCCGGCACTACTTTATAAATGGGTCGGAGTAGTAAGTTGTAATGACCATAGCACAACACGTTGTTTACAGTCCTTAATGTTCTCAAAATTAAATAAATTTGGAAGAATTCTAAAGCATTTTAGGCATGATTATTTTTGCCACTAACGGTAGCAATTTAACGTCCTAATTGAAGGAATTTGGTCGTCTTTAACTGTTATAAATATATTAATCTTGCAAATTTAAAACGCTTCCAAGGAAGTGATTGGGTCTGATTATGTAACTTTTTCATTCAAGAGTTAACTTTTCAAAATACTTCCTAATAGTCAAATTATCTTTATGTAAATTGGCTCCAACAAAAAATTGTATCAATTTATCACAAAAAAATACTTATTGTAAGATATTATGCCTCAGGATGAAAGTTTCCTTCCTGAAACTCTGATAATGTTATTTTGTGAGCATTCGATTCTGCGACTAGAAATATTCCATATTGAAATTCCTCTAGAAATACCTCAATTGAATTTCATTTCGTATCTTCAGAATTGTGATCAAAATCTGCGTTCACACCCGGAAGTTGTCTTTGATATATTTTAAAAGTTACTACGATATACTGTATTACTCAGTATATTTGCAGTAATTGTGGAACAACGTTGAGAGAGATACAATTTTACACCCTGTTTTCAGTGAGCTTGGACGATGTGGAATGTGATTAACTGACAAGAAAAGAACTATATGGCATCAAAGTATTTCTCGCTTCAGACTATGCGTTTTCCGGCTAAGAAATACCAGCTTTATTTTCGAAAAGGAAGTGCCATTAAATACGACGGAAGTATTTTTAGCTTATAATTTGCTTCGCTGCATCTTTCTTCGCTATTGAGATTACTACTTGCATTTACATTTTTCATCTGATATCCAGTTTCAGGAGTTAAGGAAAACGTACGGCTTCAAATTAAGGAGGTATTTTATACAGTATTTTGAGCCAGAAACAAGGAAGTGATGCTTATAGTTAACCTTAAAGCCCACGTCGCACAGTGGGCTAGAATCGAAAAAACCTGGACAAGGGGCTAAAAATGGTTTTTTGAGTGCGGTTATTGAAACTTGGCATAGTTATTGCAAAATGATTGAATTTTATGTTCCCGCTCGTCGTTTTTTAAATTTTTAGGCGTCAAATAGATACAGGGCGTCAAACTTGAGAAATGTTCACGAAAACGAGAAGTTTCGGATTTTTCGGAATAACGTTCAAGTTCGTTGATATATAGTTGCTTTTGAGAGAAATTGTTGGAAAAACCAACACAACAGTAATCTAGCATTACTCTTTGTCTTTCGATTCGCTGAATGTTTCATGCTCTAAGATGAGTTTTTCGTTATTTAAAGCAACAAAATGGCGGACACTTTTTTCGGACAAATTTCGAGATAAAGTAAGGAAATCAACTAGATAAACAGCAATGGACTATCAAGTCTCTTATACCACGTCAATTTACAAGGCTTCTAGATATGGAATCTGAAGAGACTGTTTCATTTCACCTGCTACCCTGTGATTGCGGTGGACTTTTCCTAAGCGCTGCGCGGTCCGGCTGGGCGCCGTAGAATCCTCAAATACGGTTTCGGTGTCTTTTTGGTTATGTTGAGTCGAAAATTTGGCCTGTTTTATGTTCTATGTTAATCATCCGACTTCCAACATAGGCTAGCTTTTATCCACCTAGCTGTCTCCAGTTCGTCCCTAGTCGGGGTCAAAAATCTATTTCACGCTATAACTCTAAAGCTAAATATTTTCAAAATTTCAAAATTCGTACAATATTAAAAGTCTCCTCTGCGCAAAAGATAGGCTACTTTTTGTTGACCCAACTGTACTCGGTTCGACTCCAGATAGTCGAAGAGTTTCCATAAGAAATACATGGTAAGAAAATTTTATCATTTGCTAGGTACTTTTCTTTAATAAAATTAAATTAGAAATAATGGTCGTTTGAAACTAAAACTAACACCTGAAGAAAGGAAATGGAATGAAGATTCTTATTTAAGCTGCTAGATCTAACCCCTGACGATCGAGATGTCTACTTTGAAAAGATATTTTCCGTCACTTCGAAATCGCATTGGAACGTCGCGTCTTGGAACAAACGGAGGAACTCAAAAAGGTGAATTTAATTGCTGTATCCAAAATTCAAGCTTTTTTGCGCACTTGATCCCTACATATATACTTAAAGGGCACGGTTATCACAGGCTAGTATGCGCTTCTATTGATGATTATAAACCGGTGATTCGCTAGTCAGTGGCATTAATCACAACTTAAGAGATAGTAGATTTTATTAAATTCCGTAGATTTTTCTATCAAATAACTCAGTGCAATTTTTTGATCCAATTCCGCTAAGAATTTAATTCTGGGTAGAAATTTTAATTCTATGACTAAAAATTAGAAATAGTCCATTGCTTTGTAGTCAAATTAAATACATAAGTGAGAGATATCAATAAAAGATGTCTATGATGCCCATGATTATGAAGAGTTTCAGAAAAACTGCATCTGATGATTTAAACGTCTTAAAAGCGATAATTACCTTTTCTAAAACTTCCTATCTGGATTCCATAATATTTCAGCCGATATATTGGCTGGTGTACTCTTTCCCATTCGGTTGATAATTATGTTAATTAGAAAGAGCATCATCGCCTTATGCCGAAAAGATTTCGAAGTTATAGCGCAAGTGATTATTGAACCTAGATCGATTTTTTTAAAGTGTGAATGGTTTCGACATTCACGTGCCATTGTGAAAATTTGTTTTAAAGCTTTTGTCAGTCACTGTTTTTTTTCCACCGATGTCATACTACCCATGTCATTCTAAACCTGATCTTTAAATTATAAATGCTGCTATTACTATGGGAAAGTTCGCATGGAATGTATGGTTCGCTTAATCTTTTACCCTATTTGTTTTACTTACAAGGGGAACACCAGGTTCGTGGGAAACGGATTCAAACGAAACCTTCAGGGCACATTCTCTGCTTAAAAATAATGAACAAATTTTCGACCGTTCAACTCAATGGACCTTTATTTATGAAAAGTTAGCAACTGAAAATCGGAGTTAGGCAAATCCGCCATACACATGCATTACCATGCAGATCTCAAGATTTTCCACTTAGGAAATTATGTTATTTTCATTTTTTTGCTGTTAACTTACCTTTTTCGATTAAATTTCATCTTCTTTACCTTGAGAGCATTCCTTACCTTTTAGTTAGTATTTATTCTAATACAAACAGCGACGCACAGCTAGAATCGAAAAAAGCTGGACAAAAATAGAAAATCGTTAGCCAAAATTATATGAAAGGTGTATTAATTAAAATTCTTAGGAAAGAGAAAGGGCACCGATTTTTTTATGATACTAGACAGCGATTCGACGGGAGCTGAACGTTTGAAATTTTTGAGCAGGATGAGGAATGCAATGATCCAGTGATTCCACTGCCTTTAACTATTAATAAAAGATGCCCTGGGCTTCCGGTAACCGAGAAAACGTGATTCATGGCCATTTTAGCTACTTTCTGGAGAAGAAAGAGTTGACATTCGCTAAGACATTAATAAGCTTTATAATAGAATCAGCAATGGGTGCCTCGTGTAAGGAGGCTTAGTTTTCGCGCACGTTGTTCTTTCGTTTTCCAAACGGAAACGCCAAGAGCCTCTTATCTTCCTTTCATAGAGCAAAATTGAAGAAGAGCAAAGAGGCGTGGATGGCTGAAAACCGCATCCGTCATGGTGTCACGCCGTGATCGACAAAAATGACGTATTAAAGAAAATGATGCCTGTAATTCCATTACGTAAATTTCATTCACCCATCGAACCAATAAAACCATTTCGGTACTATATAAAGTAGGCGCAAGAAGACATAACGTGTTTTGCAACCATTTCAAGTAAAACCCAATTGAACAGGTTAAGAGTCCTTCACGATTTCATAAAAGTGTGGTTGAAAATTGAAATTCCTATTTCATTTTTTTTAGCTTTGCGTGTGTGTAAGTCTTTATCTAGAACTAGGAAACCACAGATTGTTCGGGTACAAAAATTAGCTCGTCATTAAGTTTATTAGAGGTTCTAATGGCAGTAGACAGTAAGCAGCAAGCAGGTCTCTTAGTAGACTACTTTTTGTAGCGACCTCGGTCAGACAAATGATAAATCAGTAGGACATCTATTAGAAATTATTTTAAGTTCTTTGTTGTAACCTAAATTCTTCTACTGATATAAGTTAGAAACAATTATTGAAGTCTGAGTGGAAATCATTCAAGATTCTTAATTTATCATCGAGAATTGTCAACGACTCAATCACGCAGACTTAGATAAAACTCGCTAAATTTTGTTCAAATTTGCGGGTATCAGACACAGCCATGAAGGCAACCAAAGCCGTCTTTAGGTGCGTAGTTAACCTTCTCCTGGTTCTGAAAGGACTGCTTAATAGGTACCTAAATAGTACCTAAAAATAGGTTTGCCAAGAATCAACTGTTGCTGGTGGTGACTGCTGATAAAAATTTCGGGCCATAAAAATGAATATTTATTCATCAACTGATAATTGACTTTTTGCTGAAACATGTTTCGTTGCTTATTCAACATATTTTGGATTCTAGAGATTCAGATTTCAACGTCAGATCAAAATTTTATGTTAAATACAGTTGCAAGATGGAAGTGAAGGAGAAAAAAAGTCCTCCTCCATCATAGCCCTCGGAAGTGAAGGACAGATTGTGCTGCCGTGGTAGCTTAGTGGTTAGAGCAACCGACCGGCATTTGGGAGACTCGGGTTCGATCCCCGGCTACGGAAGGACCCTCCTTCACTTCCATCTTGCAATTACCCTAAACATGTGTATCATGTAAACTTCATCCACCTTATTTAAATACAGTCGACAAAAAATTTATGAAAAATTTACCGAAGAAATTCCTAGAATACATTGGTTATATAGTAATGCTCTGTACTAGTGAAAATTTTCACGCATTCTTTTATGAATGCAGTTATTAAAACTGTAATTAGACTCCAAGAAATATTATTTATACCCTATGCATTTTATTCAACTTTAATTTATTGCTACTTCATACTTAATGATAAAAAATCTCACTTTATAGCACCGTTACGTTTTCCTACAGAATTTATGTATGCCGTTTAGAGACAGCGTTGTTATCGTTGTTGTTGCAAAAGTAATTTTAAGAGGCGTTTTATGATATTTTGTGAACTTTTCGTACCCTGGGACCCTCTTTCCTCCTCATTTGGTGAGGTCTGATTAGGAAGTAAATCTTGTGATACCATTCGTCACGTAATTTCCTCACCTACAGTCATATTTCTTCATTCCGCTAAGTATCAGAAACACCGTGACTTAGGTCAGAACATGTAAAATGGCGCTATTCTTTCGAAAGGGTCTGTTTGCAGTGCCTTCTCCAAGGACAGGGTCTCCAAAGACGAATCGATAAATCCGAGGTATATGCTTCAACTCCCACCTGCTTATTTTTTGTCGAGTTAAGAACACGTGGTTGTTCTTCGGGCGATACAAGGACTCTCGCAAGTCGATACTTCATGCATAAGAGTCACCGCCGCCTATGGTTGATGAGATCCCGATGCTTTCGGGCAATTCCTTGGAGTATTGATTAGCTGCTGTTGGAGAAAGCGGACGGCATCTGGGAGAATCGGTATTTGTTGAGTGATAACCTCCCGCAAAGAGGAATCGAAAGGCTAGAGAGAATCTTAGCATCAAGTTTACTTCAGAACATTTGGAGTGTTTCCAAACTGTTATCCTTCTCGATTGATCTTCTCTTGATATATAATGATTTGCCGCACAGATACCGCGCCTGTCCAAGATAACTCTTTATAGAAAAATGTTTGTCGACGGAATTACTATTTCCCAATAAATTTCGCCTTGTTTATTCTTAAAACGCGCTTAAAAATGTCTCTGAACCACACTTTTCTTGTCTGTAAAGTATTCAACCCGAAGGCCGGTTCGGTTCCTACCTTCTCTGACGTAAGCTACCAAGAGCTTGTTGAGAGGAATGAGGTTTATTATCTATAAAAATCTGATGTGGCCAGCGCATGACTTTCTCCGTATATAAGATGTAAATATTTATCTACGACAGTATTTTCAAACTCTGTATCCAATCTAAACTTGGAAGATTTATTAGTGATTAATTTATATCATATAAATTTATAAATAATGTTTTTCGGGACATGTTCGATGAAAATCGGTGAAATTGGCCTTTTGAGTCTACTACAAGCACCACTATAGGATGAATCACAAAAGTGATTATAATAGGCGATGGAAACGAAATCAAAATACGAACGAAGGGCAAAACAACATACTAGCGGCACAAACTATTAACAAAAATAAATACTTCATATTTAAACAGTGGAAACTTAAAAAGTAACAGTGAATGACGAAAATTATTAATATACATAAAAGAAAGCTAATGAAGAAGACAAACGGAGTAACATATAAAAGAAGAAAACCTTTTAATTATTATCAATCAGCCAGAGCTCAATCTATAGCAAGAGACTGAGCGATAGAGGCATTGCTTTGTATTGAGACTGAGCGATATACTGCACCCACCACCAAATACCACTGCATACATACGTATGAAGTTTGGTATTGATACGACTAATAGTTTTTACGTTAGAGCGCCCACAAATACACACATCATTCCGAAAACGGTCAAAACGTGTTCTAGGGACCCCAAAACATGAATTTCCATTGAAAGCTCGAGGTCGATTTTTTTCATGAAAACAATACTTTCTCTTTACTACTGGAGAAAGTAAAAATTTATCTAAAAGATATATTTTTCTCTTTCCTGCACCAATTGAAAACATTCCATTGATCAGAATATGGCAGCAGGAACCCTTTTATTGACAACTAAGTATGAGCAACATGTACAATCAAAGACGACGGAAAATCGATAATTTAGTTCATACAGGCGCAAATTTCGCTTTACGATGGATCGATGACAATAATGTATAGTGTATGCATGTCTTCCAACAGTGGGAGACCTGCGTTCGAGTCCCAGTCATGTCGCTAATTTCTACTTTTGTTTATCTTTGAGCTGCAACCAATTTTGGTTATCTAGGATTTGTATTGAATTGTATTGTGGATCGGGGAAAACTCTCTCAATTCAATAAATGTAGTTAATGCTTTTGCGGCGCAATTTTCTGACGAGAAGTTTTCATTAATAAATATAAAAACTTACACTGCTCACTGCGATTCATTAACAACCGGTTTTGCCTTCGTATGTTTCAGTATAGTAGACGTTGTCTCAGTGTCTAGATTGCATCATATGCCACCATAGATAACTTTTAATGCGAAGGAGGAGCTTGGGATAAGAGGAAAGTGTGGTTTGGGGTAGGAAGTTAGAAATATATCTTATTGGCATGGGGAAAAAAGGGAAAAGGTTGAGTCGCCAGCACGTCGGAAGTCGATTCCGATAGTTGTCTATTCCAGGATTAGTAGAGCGATGGTAAATTCTAGGAGTTCAAGCGTGGCTAATCTTTCATTAAGATGTTTATTTGAAGAGTTCAGTTTCAAATAATATACCGCCAATGATACTTATGATATGAAAAACTGTCTCTAAAACATTCAGCATCGATCCCAGTAGAGTCATACCGATTACCTTGAAACATATTTCCATCCAGACCTGCAAAATATTTTCGATCACTTCAAGAGGAAAGTTATAGTACAGTTAGAGTTTGTTATTTGAAGACTATTGAAATTGATTTCCAAAGGTGCATATGAAAAGCGAAGTCGTGGACAACCCGCTTTTGCTAAAAAAATCTGCGATTAATCAGATGTTTCTAGAAGAAAAAGTGTGTAGAATAAGGAATGAGAACTATTTTTAAATGATCAAGCAGACCGTATTAATCTTAAAGTCGTACGTTCGTTTCAAGCATGATGATTCAAATATTATTGTAAAACTGTATAGTTAAAGCGGGAGAGAAACGGAAGTCTAGTCTCCAATTGAATTCCCGTTTGTCGGAAGTTAATTAGTCGAAAATTTTTATGGAAAGTGCATTTGTCTATTAGAGCTGTACTTTCCTACCGGTTCCAGCCGCGGTATATTAGAGTTTCATATGTTGGCTCTTGGCATAGTGGGTAATATTCGTGTGTACTTTTTAGGTGTTATTCAAACGCTTTAGTTTCCGAGTTATCTTTTATTGGAATTCAGATTCAGTATAAATATTATATATCACACAATTGTTTTCACAGTTAAATTTCTTTACTTATTTGAATTGTGAATTCTAATTTATTCTTGTGAATCTAACACATTTATACTTCATGATTATACATATTTTGAATAAATGCCTCATTCTTCCTCTCATGAAAAATATTTAGGATCGAGAAAAACCATTGCTACTATAACCTTGAAACGAATGGACGTCGTTTGGGCTTGCATCTATAGTATTCGTTATCGAAATGAAACGACTCCTGAAATTACCCATTTCCTCCTTACTCTACCGTCTCCTTTTTATGCGTCATGGAAAATAGTATCCTTTGAGTCATGATACGACAACACTTCTGAAACCATTTGCTTCATTTAATGTCTGGAAGTGAGCCTGGAGTCCGCTGTTTTCTATCTCGTAGTTTTATACTCATATGGATATTGCGATTTCAAACATATTTATTCGAATTATCGAAATTGCTCTTTCTTAGATGATCGTACGAGACAGTGTGTTTGAGATAATAAATCTTCAGAAGCTGCTTTTAGAAAGGAAAGGAACTAAAGATACTTTAACCGGATCGTGTCTCCGTTGAATCTGAAACTATTTCATGTAGCATAAGAATAATTTAAACAAAAGTTAGCGGAGTTCTTCTCGTCTTCATTGTTTAAAAATATTCGGATGTATCTATGGTTACTTCGTTTGTCATTCTGCGGCTTTTAATATTTTGCAAATAGTGGTAGGCATTTTCGTTTTGTGTGTACTTATTTCCTTATTTTTATTTAAATATTAATATATTGCATAAATAAAAACGTGTTTGACATTACTCCTAATTGGCACAATTTTCACTTATTGTGCACCTAAGCCATTCTTTCTAGTCCTTAATATTCTGGGGAAGACGGTCTATCAAATTTAAATTAAATAGGCCCTTGTTTTAGGCAACCCGCGTTTCGTTTCTGGTAACCCCCGTGGCAGTAGGCAACCCTTCTGTCTTTCTGGCCTAAAATTGTCTAGAAAATTGTATGTATATTATGTCGTTTTATCACCTGTCGCTTTAAATTTTTTCAACTATATTTTTACTGTAATTATTATAATTTGGGAAAATATCCACCATAGAAAATAATTAGGGCTTTTTGGGTAATTAAGTGAGATCACGAAATAAAATCCACCGTTGATACTAAAGCCATAAATGGCCCGTGAAAATTTTAAAAATCAAATTTATGGACTCTCATTATAAGTCTGCAAGTTTTTTCCGTGGGTAAATTTCCCAAGTATTCCTTAAATAGTTATGCATGCTTTACTTCGGTCTGAATCGTTTTTCCTAAAAACACCCCTCATATTGTGTAATTGACTTCAGTCGGATACATAATGGATTGAATGAAAACAAAGGATCCGAATAGAAGTTCGTAAATTTCCCCTTTACTTTTCTTCCACGGAATGTCTTTGATAGTCATGATTTATAATCTCTAACTATCAATCTTAACTTTGGCTGTATATCCTAAGTTTCTCAAGCTTGAAATTTGTGGTGTAGAAATTCGCATGTTTTCATCTCGTAACTCATCTTGGCGTCTGAAAGTTTCGTATAAGCTATAAATGTGTCCAAAGGAGCATACATTTGTAGAAAATGAAATTATTATCGTAATCTTTCACTTGAAATTGGTAATAGGAATAAGTTGTTTTGTCAGAATCTCATATTTTTTACTCTTCTGTCCATCCTCGACTACATGTTCTAGCTTTATTGCTAAGAATTCCCCTTGTGATTGTGATAAAGCATATATCTCTCGCTTATTTAATATTTTTCTAATCGAATCAATAATTGTCGAAACACATAAAATTATATCCGCTTAATAATTGTAAATAAGTACTGTAAATTATGTACAGAAAAAAATTGAATGAATCGGTACAAGACTCGTTCTTCCTGGAACCATTTCCATTCTGCAGTTTCATTTATCATAAGCGTTGTCTTCGTCTAAAAGCCTCTTTAATGCGAGTCATTCCATTTAAGCACTACAAGACATTATCGAAGACATAATACTCTATCAAATGCATTGGTGTTCTTCGTGATTCAAGGGCAGCTCACCGAAAGGGGGCAGATCCATTATAGCTTACCTTACAAGCCTCTCTGACAAGTTAAACGTGTTGGAAGCATGAATACGTAATGTCCTTAAATGATAAAGTATGAATGAATGAGAAAGTATCGCTCGTCGAAACTCAGAAGAAACAGCTCAGATTTTAAACTGTATTCCTCAGCTTAATACATTTCCTTCTGCCCTATAATTATTCTTTAAATTCCTGTATGCATGTTAGTTTAAATTTGGTTCATGTTACCTCTCTCTCAGCTTTTAGAAAATGCTCTCCCTGAAGATTCCGGGTAAATTCAAACACCACTCCTTTAATTTGGATACGATAGAGACATTTCTTAATCGTCTGAATCCCTAAGAATTTACTTTTTTAATGCTGTAAATTTTCCATAGCTATTTCGCGGCGATAAGATGAACCACTTGTAAATAGTCAAGTTTTTTTTATCATTCTTCTAAAATATTCGGAATCTTTATTTGTTGAAACTTTTTATTATTATCTTTTTCCTTCACCACCTTATGGTCATCTTCTGAATCTTTTCTAGAGATTAAAAAATAAAGTTTCCGACTACTGGTTTAAAAAAATTTTGGTATTCCTTTTATAAATTTAGTGAGGGATACTTTGATGTTTCACGATTTGTGAAATTGGGAGATTGCATGTTCCATCCTCGTTTTCTCACAGCTTGTTTTTTATATCACATTATATTTGTGCTGTTATACTAATGATGTGCTCATTAATATCATTCTTAAGTATTTATGAGCCAGTTTCCTTTCTTCTGTTTTTTGGGATGTACACTCCTGGCCAAAATTAACGCAGCACCTCCCTAGCGATCCTTACGGACGTTGCTGCGTTAATTTTGGCCAGGACTGTACATTTGTATGGTCTTTCTCAACAATACTGAGCCACGTCTAACATTGTGTCCATCTGTTTGCAGTTCGGGAGTCGCCGCTGCCCCTCACCAGTTTCCATCAAAACAAGGGCCACATCCCGCTCCAATATGGGATGTTTTGGCAGCAAAGACAAATTATCCAAAGAGGATATGGACTTCCTAAAAGAGCACACTCGTTACGATGAAGCGACCATAAAAGAATGGTACAAAGGCTTTAAGGTCAGTCTCTACTTGGTAAAATATATCCGATGTGATTTACTGATCTGTGATGGTCAGCGGTGACCAAAACGTGGTTCAAACTGCGATCCAATGTGATCCCGATCGGTATCTGGGTTCAACTTCAATCGATTCAAATTCGCTCCTACGATACTTGTATTTTACGCAAATTTTGTTTACTTAAACCCCTAAGTGGACTTCCTTACCAGTACTATGTAGTCCGTTTTTTGAAACGATTTCACTCAGCAGCTTTGGAACTCAGCACTGATTAATCATGATCTACTGAGCGTGCTTCGGCTATCTGCTTGTCAATCTGTTGATGACCCCTATAGTAGACAATTGCTACATTCCACCATCGATCTGTTTACAAAGAAATTAGTAAATGTTGCAACGTGATAAGGATATCCCTCATTTCTTTAGTGCTCTTTCCATCTTGAGATGTATTACCGCTTTTTTCTTACTTCAATGGGAAAAAATTCAAGTGCGGAATATTCGGTGTGCGTGAAAACCTAAAGCGTATAAAGCTACAGTGATTATTCCTTCTATAGCTCCTTATCCACTTGTGTTTATAAGCTGTGCCTCCTTACAGAGACTTTTTTGTATACGCTGTTCAAACTATATGGATTCTGTATACATATTTTCATGGACATCTGTCTACCCGCATCTTTAAATTTGTTCGTAATTCATACATCTTCGAACATTATGCAGATAAAAATTTTATCGATGGCATAACATTTTTCATTTCTTTCTACATTAACTTGTCCTTAAAGTCTGTTTTATTAAGAGTATTTATCCCCCATTTTGGCAAAGTTTTTAACAGACATAACTCGTCTTAAAATTCATTTTATTAGTAAATAATTCCGTTAATCTTAAAATAATTTGGTGGGAGAGGGATTTGTAGTAAATGGGAAGGTGCAAAATATATAAGGAAAACAATAAGTATGCCGATAAGAGATATTAGTCGAGTGGCGTAAACTTTCTCATTTCCACTGTTTGTCTTAGCTTTAGCTAAATTTAGTGTAAAGTCTCTTAAACGTCGAAATAAGAAACAGGAAAAAATTTTCAGGCGAAAATAAATCCTTTATTATTATAACTTTGCAAAATACCACACACAAAGGAAAGGAAACACGGTTAACTTCAACGCTTAAGCGTCATCTTTCAGTGAAGAAAGAAGCCAGAAACACACATTTAGACAAAAAATGGGGGAAAGTTAGAGGGGGAATAGTATGGTCAGGAGGGGTGAAAGATAGGATTCTAGGAAAACCATTAACTAGGAGGATTTAAATTTGGGGAGGAAGAAGGACAAGGAAGATTTGCAGTGAGCAAGAGGGAAGAGGAAGGAAAGACATACTCTAATCTTGTTGTAAGCATAGAATACTTATTAATTTCATTAATACATTCGATTACTATGGTATTTTTCATGATAATTTTTAGCACTACTCCATAGTCGTTGTTTTACTAATTGAAGTTTATTGAAATGATTTGTTAGCCGTGGTTGCAAGTGTATGTTGGAGAATGGAAAATAAAAATGTAAACTCACCGAAATTTCAAGGTTATCCAACTTATCGTCTGGAACCACACAATCACTTATCACAGAAACTCCCCTAGAGCACTAAAACCTCCGTCGACACTCACTAAAACCAACTGGATGAAAAAGCACAACACTTCCGCACCATGCACTTATTCCCGATAAATGTTAGCCATCATCAGTGTGAGAGTAGGACTGAAAGAGGGGAATTATTCTGTAGAGTATTTATCGTATGTTTGTGCGTTAAAGTCTTTACATTTATCCCTTGGAAAAACGGACTTGAATGAAGTCTGACGTGGCTAGGAATCGAATCCAGGATCTTCCTCTATCCGGGAGGCTGCTTTTTTTCTTCGTTCGTTTTTTCTTTACCTCTCCTTACAGCTCCAGGGCCTTCGTCCATTAGATTCCACTGGCGGATTTCAGTCTGGAATAAGGATTTTGTATTTTATAGATACATTTTGCTTGCTTACTTTACGTTATCGCTGTATATCAGATTAAATTTAGTGGCTCAAACGTATGAGCAATATTCAGCGATGTTTACCAAGTTTACCAGCTCCTGGAAGGATACTTAACCTTGTCTATCTAGAAGCCTTAGCGTGGAACGATCTTTCCTCCAAATTTGATGGACATTTTAGGATTTAGTTCCCCATGATAAATCACGTCTCGACTCATTAAGTGATTCCGGCACAATTCATCATCGCAGGTCGACGTATCACTATGAGATGCTATAAATTTTGATACTTGATAAATGTTTGACTTTTGAACATCATTTCTGTTATTAAGGATATTGTGTAGACCGACGGCACACCATGAACAGATATAAGCTTAGATAATATGATTTCGCGGACCATTCTTTGCAAACCTCCTAGCATGGATTGATCTCTTGTTTCAGTTTTGAATCAATAAACCTTTACGTGAACGAACCGACCGGTACTTGAAGAGAAATGCTCTAACTGATGATGATGACCAGCAGGGCTAGCATATTCTCACTCGTGCCTCGCGTCTTTTTTTGATCGCTCTCGATCGCACAGGTGGTTGATAACTTGGCACTCGGCGTGTATCACTTCTGGAAAAAGTGATGCGAGAGCGAGCGGATAACGAGTCATCACGGTGTGAATTCGATGGAGAAAGCGGTCGGTCTGCACTTCGAAATGGCCAGTATTTCGCCTTTGCCGCACGGAGCTCGATTTCTCCCCGCGACCACCCGGAGAGGAGCTCGACTGCGCCTGTCGTTCCCCGACCATATAAGGAACTTCCTTTCCCGGCATCGAAAGCGAGATTTGCGACGAGGCGGCTAGGCGCTTCCTCGGCATATGCACCTTCGAAAGCTTTGCTTTGCGCGCTCTGACCGTCAAATTTCCCGATTAGGCCGATGACATCGGGGCTCCGAGTTTTACGCAGAATTAACGACCGGCGCTCGGCGTGATTTATTCGTTTTCGCGGAAGGTACGTCTTTCAGCGAAGGTTTATACAGTCGGTCTAACGTTGGGGCATATTTCGACCACGTGGGATGTGGCAGTAGCTCGGAAAACGAAGATAATTCGCTCCGGAGTCGACTAGCACGGCGAAGTTATATTTATGCCGATTCCCCGAATTACGAAGCTTATGAACAATACCATGAAATCTGCCTAACTTTTCCTGATTAGTAGGAATAGGTTGTTTTTAATACTTTTATGGCAATTTTTCGATTCCCGCGTGCTAGACATTCGTCAATAAGGTTATTTGTTATTCGAAGAAGGTCGAGCTTGGCAATAATATTTTTTTTACTTTTCACGTAAAGAACTTTTACCAGTCTTCCTTGAGTGAAGAATTATTTATGATGCAGAAACCTACTACAACATGAGCCGATCACGATCCAGTTACCCCTTATTTTCGTTTTCTCGTTAGAGATTTGATCTTATTTATACCATGAGTTGCTCTTGTATGTTTCTTTTGATACATTTTGAGTAAAACCTTTAAGCCCTAACTTCCCTATTTTTTTACAGTTGCATTTCTCTACCGTGCAAAAAGATCAGTCCGTTCCTTTCTTACTCATCCTTTTGGTTTTATTGGTAAAACTTGAAGTATTAGAAAAAATATTGGAGCGAATTCTAGACATTTCTCCAGAAAGGGAAAATATTTATTTAGAAATACGAATCAAAAATTCATTCACAAAATTCGGTATCTAAAATTATGTTATTCAGTTAAGATTTTATTTCCAAAAAGATGAATAAAATATTATTTCCATCTTGAACAATGTAAGGTTATCGCCTTGTACGTACTCATGTTATCGTTTCAGAATCCTCGTATTCGAGCATAACGAGTTTTTTCGCTACTAATCTGGTGCCACCCTAAATTGACCGTTTCGATAAAGCTGAAATTTTCTCCCCTCCGTGGGTTACAAACAAATACGAGTGTCAACCCCGCCATTATATTTTCACCGATATACTAGTGTTAAATTTGATGGTAGTGCCATCACGCGTTTTGTAGAAACTTAACTTCCATGGAAGTAGAGCAGCTGCGTTTACAATAGAAACGCCCTGTCGCTCAAGTCTCAATTGTGTCTTTCAATTTTCGCATGGGTGTCGTTGAGAATGAAATGAGCCAAGTTTTTGGGGGCGTGCATTCTGTGTCATTAAGGAGGTGAGAGACCTTGGCGTTGGCCTAGATATCGGTTCAACCGTTCTTGTCGGCCTTAACTGTTGGATATCTGCCTCCATAAACCGCTTCTATAAGCTGGTGTCTGTACTTCGATTTTATCGGCTTATTGTTCGTAATGACTAGAGGAAATTTTGACGATAAGTTTACTCCATGTGAACATAGTTTTCTCCTTTGTTATCAGAGACCTAGGTGATAAGATAATTGTGTGCAATTTCACATTGGGTACCCTTTCTTGTTATGTCGGAATGCTGGTGAATGAGACGAAGAACGCCGACAAAGACGGCTATTGGAGTTTTTTTTTAAACCTCTAATTCCTTAACAACTGTGCTGCAGATTTTCTTTCTTTAAATGAGTAAACGCAAGAAATATTATAGTAATGAGGTTTGCCAAAGGGGAGAAAGTCGATGATCTGGGTGGATGGGAAAAACTAGAATAAGTTGATAAATTCCCTCATCTTCTTTCGTGGGATGGAAGGTGCACATATGAGGCTCAAACAAGGAAAGCTCTGGCTCTTTGGCTTTCATGATGCGAAGGAAACTGATGACAAGAGACCAATGAATAAGGATCAGTAAATATTGGTAATACTTAATATTGGTAAATACCTTATGTGGAATGTTTTATTGTATGGGTGTGAAACGTGGATCTTTAGAAGATATAGTATATCTACAGGTTTAAGATGTGTGCGACCTGTTTTTTTATAAGGAATGAAAGAAACTTAATTACACTTCCACAGACGTTATTAAGTGTGATATGTTTCGCTAGTGAGCTAGCATCATCAGGCAATATTCTATTTACAATTTTTAGTTATATAGGAGAAGCATAGAAAGGGGCAAGGGAAGCGAAGGAGAGAGTTTAGGAAGCAAAGATTTTCTTGGGAAGAGAAAAAAAGGGTGAGGGATTGGGGAAAACTTTCTCATTAACCAGTGCTCTATTCTTTGGGCAATTGTAAATAGAATATTGCCTGATGATGCTAGTTCACTAGCGAAACATATCGCACTATAGAAAATCTGTGGAAGTGTACTAAAGTTTATTTCATTCCTTGTAATGGCCTTCCATGAAGTAACGCCTTCTCATATTGAGTTAATATTTTTATAGTATGGAAAGTGAGTTGGGTATATATAAAAACAAACAAGAAGGTGCTAGAGACAGTTGGGGTGGAGATGGGGTTAATTAAAGTAATTAGGTGTTATCAGTGTAACTGAACAGGCCAAATATAGGGAGGATAGAATGCAAAAGAATCGACAGAGGGGTAGGCAAAATGTGTTACATGCAGGGACGGACCCAGGGGGGTGGTCCTGGGGGTCCGGACCCCCCCTGAAATATCACTTGTGCCTTTTTTTTTCGAAAATGAAGCTCAAATAACGCAAATAAACGCACAATTTAATAAGCAATCACTAGCAAAAAAAATCGAGTTTGTCTAACACAATTCTAACGTCACGTTTTGTGAAAGCCGAAATATCTTTTATTTTTAAATTTTTTGATCGTACCCCCCCCCCCCCAAAAAAAATATTTTCTAGTTCCGTCCCTGGTTACATGACATAGAGATTGATTACGTTACCAAGAAGCGAAAGAAATTGTATTGGTATTGAATTTTCCTTGAGAATGGCAGCAGTGGCCGCTGCCGAAACGTTGGAGCTTCCAATTATTTTTACCCGGCTGGAAACCCGAGAAGAATTCCTCAATCTTTTGAAGAATTACATTTTTTTGGTGGAAAATAGTAATATCCTATGTATTGTTAATTCATTATGTACTGTGACAACCTTTTAGTAGCCCAGTCGCGAACATATGAAAGCTGGCTCGTAGCACAAGTGACCACCTTTGAAATTACTTTTTTGCGAAGTGAATGACGTGAAAGGTTTCTGTATGGGCGTCGTTAAGCGAACGTTTCGTGGAAACTTTTGGAACGTCGTCATTAGAAATGTATACCATTTGTGTTAACTCTGTCTTCCGCTTTCTTTCGCGTGGAACGAGTTAGTTCAGGCAACCACATGCCCGAGAGGAATGTTAGAATTTGTTTCTGAAACTAGGCGACTAGGTAACTCTCGATCGAAGTTGAATCCCTCACTATTTCTGAAATACAAATACCTGTATGCTGCGTACGTTAATGCACCAAAACATACACAAAGCGTGAGGGTAACATTAACGGCCAAACATTTGGATCAAAAATTAATCTTTTAACGCATTTTATATTTCAGCGAATCGATAAAATGTTAGTTTCAGATTATCTTTCATTGTTTTAAAAACTTTTACCAATCTTATAATATCTTTTGCTTCCTTGTTATCACTTTGGATATGAACTATGATTATTATTTATACATGGCTAATTATATATGTATTTTAATTTTTAAATTTACTTTTGCTTCAAAGAAGATTGTACATATCGATTTATTTATATCTTGACTCTAAAATATATATAAAGTACCTTTTATGGAGAGCTGCTGGGGTAGGGGAAGAGGGGGAATATGTGCCTCACCTACCCTAGCATATAAACAAACAGCAAGTCAAGTCTGTCGCGAATCACGCGTAAGGAAACACTGCATTTATCTCAAATTCATTCTTCTGAGTAATCATTTTTCATCATTCATCATTTTTCCACTCGAGACGCATTTCGGCTAATTTGCCTTTCTTTTCTTGAACATTTCATGAGCGGGGACTGTAATCCTACCTTTGCCCTATTCCGTCGTTCTTTCGAATAGGAAATGAAAAAATTGACTGTTGCTTTGAACCTCGCATGAGATTCATCGATTACCTAATTTAGTCCTCGCCAGCTGAAATAGGATACAATTTGCTTTCGATCACTACGTACATTCCTGGCAGATATGGACTTAGTCCGTTGTCTGTCGTATTGCAAAATCGTCTTGATCAATATTATATTCGAGGTACTTAACTCTTCCCGAGAATGGATCGATTTTAGCTGCATATTAGGTCAGTTTCCATGGTTGGAATAAAAAAACAAACCTGTTATTTTGTTTGGGATCATTCTTTAAACACATACATAGAAACATCTTATTATTCTCGCAAATTGCTTATTGAAGTGCTTACTGGATGTGATATTAATGACTGTTCTTATCTACAGGAAAACATTTCCTCATCCGCCTATCATTTCTTCTCGCGGCAAGTTAACGGGCCACTTTACATCAAGTTTGTTGTAGCTTTAGCCGATTAATTCTTCGCTCCAGTTGCCCCCGTTATAAATCTAAATTTCATTGAAGAAGATTATTTTTAAATTTTATCAATTAATTGATCAACACGGTTATTTTGTCGTCATCGCATGCAGTGATTTTATGCTATTAAAGTAACGTTAAGCTATAAATTATCTCGCTGCTGAAAAAGCGACATCGATACAAAAATAGTTACTTACCAAATTAAAAGTTTCTACTTTACGGATTTTGAAATCTTTTGTTAATATTTTGCCAAACTAATTTTCGTAACGATATATTTTCTGTTTTTCTCTTTTTTAATACCAATTTTCTCTTATGATCTCTCGAAAGCGGAGAAAATTTCAATATAAACATAGATAATCCTCTCCCCATTGGTCTACGAAGATAATTGTTTTGTGAGGAAGAATAATTTTAGAAAAACTTCTTTATTTTTATCTAAATTTTCATTATTTCATAAATAACGTAAAAGACCCATGTTAAAAAAGCATTTGTAAATCAGCTTTATAATATTAAATCTTGCATTCGCCTTTAGTTCAATATTTATTTATATGTGAAATTGATGAGTTATGCAAAAGAAACTAACATTAAAGATAATACTTATAAAGGGTCTTGTGACTAATGTGCCCTCAAACTTGGTAAATTTTGAAAATTAAATGTTGCTTATTTTATGCTTGGTCTTACCATTAGGTACTGACCAACGTCATGAAGCCTTGCTCCATTAAATTATTGAATTCAGACAAAATACACAGATATATACTACATTATTTGGATAAAATAATTTTTCAGTTATTCATGTTTTCATGGTTTATTTTAAATGGAAACCATAAAATATTGAAACAATGTTTAAGTCAATAACTGAATTTCTTTAGGGATTAACTTTCTATGTACAAATATTGTGGAGAGCAACTGGAAACCTTTCTATACTTTTTATGAATTGCCCTCCTAATGAATTTAGGAAACAAAGCCGGCAGTTCATTTTACTGTTATATCATGTTAATTTCCGCCGCTAAATTTGTCAGATTTTTGTCTCAGTTGATATGTTTTTCTATGTAAATTCATTTGCCTAACTTCTGTATTTAGTTAACGTTACTTCAATTTTATGATCATTTCCACTTAAGAAATTCCATAGAAAGAAGTTATTATAATTCCAGAAATTAAGCCCTCTTAGGTGAAATCACAATGCACTTACTTTGTATTATTTTATAAAAACCATAAACTCCAGCTGGGTCTTTTTGGGAACTAATATGAAGTCCTTGTTGAATGAAGTTGTTTCTTACTCCAGTCAATACCTTGCACCTGCTGTACTTGCAAACCATTGAACCTATATTAGTGGAAAGAAAACCCACAGATTAAAAAAAATAATATTTTAAGTAATACCCTCAGTTGAAACTGAGTGCAATAAAATAGTTATTGTCCTCCAATTCAGCCTTTAATTTTCTTTGATAATTTGTTGTTTCCAAAATATTCCCATTTCAATGTAATTTACATTCTTCTCATGCTATTCTCATTAAATTTTGAGGCAAAGTATTGTAAGTAATAGATATTTAATTGAACATAATTTCTTTTCTAAACTATCCTAGCTATTGTATCTCCAGCAGATTTAATCTATTTAGACTCAAAATCCTTGTCCACTTGAAGTTTTTGGGTTAAAGAAATTTTCATGAGTGCTTAGATTGATAACTTGTGCCATTTATGCAGATGGATGGATTTAATGACAAAATTTATGATTTTTTTTTAGTTTATTGGCAAAATATACTATCCACACTTTTTGAAGTTTTTTAGCAAGCAACTCAAAAGCCTTTAACTCTATATTTTATTTATTTCTATTTATGTTAACTCTCAAATCATGATAGCTCAAAAATTGATTGGGTAACTTTTCAAAAAGCCTTTGGCTTCCATCCATCACCCTAGCTAAATATTCATAATTGCCATTGGAAGCGAAGGATCTAATTCAACAGCTCTTGCGGCACACGTTATAAAATACAGATATACTTAACCTATGGTATGCATATGTGCTTATGACAAAATGATATGCTAACAAGTGAAAGATCAGTGCTATGTAGATAGGAGCATTTAACACCTAAATTGCTATAGTGATATATAATCTCTAAATTATAAGAGAAGTAATTATGTCAACTTGCATTTGCAAGTTGCATTTCTTTAATTTTGTTTTCTTGTCCCTGTTGGCCTTTTAGTTAAGAAATAATAAATATATATGTTTTTCATTCATATATAATATTTCATTTCTAAGCTTTCTTTCACAGATCTGTAAATGTCTTTTTTTACTTGAAATTTAATCATTTATCTTGCGTTTCTCTGAAGTCTCTGCTGGAAATGACATGAATTAAATCTGGTATATAGTAGAAATCATGAATGCGAAACATTTTCCATTAATTTCATAAAATGTTTTCATCTCGCATCAGAAGAAGGAAGATCAGTATTTGTATTTCTTATAATTAAAGATGTTGTTGAGATATCAACTGAAATTCATACTTTCATTTCATGTCATTACATCAAACCTCTTTTCAAATGACTTCAGAGTTGCTTTCCCACCAAATAATTATGGTTATTCATTATTAAGTTTTAAATGGCTTGATAACTAATCAAATTCTTTTATTTTCATGTTTCTCCTGTTAATGTTGTGACGACATATTTGGAAAACTGCAGCAAGATTGTCCCAATGGGCGACTAACACCTGCAAAATTTGTCGACATGTATAAAATGTTCTTCCCTAGTGGAAATGCAGAGGAATTCTGCGACCATGTCTTCCGAACATTTGATATGGATCAGAATGGTTACATTGATTTTAAGGTCAGTACCTCTCAAATGTTGTCATTAAAATCTGTGAGATATTAGTTGAAAATTATTCTTTCATTGTCAATTCAGAATTTGATGTTGTAACAAATCCCTTCTTTAAAGTTTTTGAGCCATCATGGTATAATATCAATCCTAAACCTTCTTAGCCCTATTAGGCTATTCAGTTAATACAATAGGATCAGGAATTGATTCGTTGTTATGCTTTCATTTGTTTCCAGTTCACAATACTAATTTAAATAAAATAAACATTGAATTTTAGGTGTTCTGCTTACATCAGTTCTTGTTATACTAGCAGCCATGTGATTTTTTAGTTTAAATTGAAATATCTGATATGTTCAAAACATTGTTTAAAATACTTTTTCATCTGTTGCTATTTCTTGCAATACTAAAAGAAAATCAAATATTTTCTTTTTTTATTACTATTAAAGTTTCCAAGGTTTTGATTTATCTGCTGGAAAAATCAAAGCTGTAAATTGAAGCAAAATAACTTGCAGAGGAAAGTCATAAATTAAATCGAAGGTGGAAGTAAGATATACGGAGATAGATATCATTTTAAACTTTAAAGTTTAGAGAATATATTGTTTTTTACTACCATTGGAAATACTAAACTTACGTATTCTTACAGGAATTCCTTCTCGCAATTGATGTCACTTCATCAGGAACCCCTGAAGAGAAACTTAAGTGGGCCTTCAGGATGTATGATGTTGATGGTAATGGAGTAATAGATATTCAAGAAATGACTAAGATAGTGCAGGTAAAGTATCAGTTTCATTTGTTCATTTGTAATTTAGACTCTACTAATATTTCAAGACAATCAGGCGAAGCAACAATTCAAAGAAGAATATTAGAATCACAAGCTTCCAATTTGACATGATGCCTTCAATACCTGATAAAATAATAGATTTAACTGTCAGCAGTAGCATTGGCAAGCATCCCAAGCATCACTCTTGTGGGCTCCATTGATCCATGGGGCATGTTTGGAGATCTTCAATAATCAAAAGAAGAAAATTTTTATGATAATCATATATCAACACCAGTTAACTACTTATCTCATATTTCAATTTTATTTTATTAGTATTTTTTATTGTGTTACAAATATTGCAAATTTATCCTTTCATCTCCTATATCTATTTGGAAGCATTGTAAAGCTGTGAGTGACTTTGTGCATCTAGCTGCATGCCAAAGCAAGCCATAAAATATGAATCGAAAGCTCCCAAATCTGAAATATATATACCAAGAAGTTTTTTCTGAAATAATTATCTCAAATTAATGGGTTCTTTACAGTTTGGGCTCATCATAAAAATAATTAACTTTATTTACACAATTTCTTTTACCAAACTTCTGGAAAAATGTCTTAAAAAACAAGAAATTCAGTGTGCTATATTTGTAATTATCCTTTAATGGGATAATCTTTTAAATATTCTTATTCAATTTTGATTCTTTTGGTCTTCTTATAGATATTTAACTACATAATAATTTATGACATTTTAGTACTTATATTCACAATTTTTGCTGGCTTCTATAAGTATATACACAAAACATAAGATAAGTTCTTAAGTATTTATCTTACTATCATCAGTTATTGACTATTTAACGACTTATAATCCATCTAACTATCATGTGCCATCACAATTTGAATTACATCTGAAATTCTATTTAATTTTTAAGGTAGAAACTACTTGAGTACTAATCAAGTTAGCTTTAACATAGTAAATGATAATTTTCACGCTCTGCAAGTTTTTCATAAAATAAAGAGTGCATTGTTCCCAATAAAACTGAAACTTCATAGACAAAATTATCATATTTATGGAAAGATTTAATGGAATTGTTTTTGAGGTTGAGGTTGAAGCTTTATTTAATCATTCAGGTTTTATATACAAGCTCTGCTATTGCTCAGTTGACCATTTCCAAGCTTGAAAAAGATAATGCAGATGCATTATAATAATAATAATAATAAATCGTCTTTATTTGGGCTAGATTGAGACTTAAAAGTCTCTTCTTCCATCCAACCCATCGTCATTAATTATGAAATAATATGTAGAAAAAGTTAGAAGAATTGTGGATGTAAAAAACCTTAGAGATTCTTAGGAAAAAAAATTCACTGCAGGAAAACACCCACAAAGAAGGGGGGTGTGAAAAACCTGTGCAAACCTACCGATAGTAATAGCTAAAAGATAAGAGAATAGAAAAACATTCAAAAATAAATAATTACACTACCAATAAGTACTTACATGTGATACATAAATAAGAATCAGTTAACATTTAAAAAGAGAAAGCAATATACAAAGTAACTTAAAAAACAAAATAGAAAAACAAGGAAAACGTACATTATAGTACATGAAGAGCAACAATAATATTGTAGCTTCTTTTTTTATGCTGTTTCAATCACTTAAAAGCAACCTAATTGTTCAAAGTATGTGATGGTGATTAACCTTTTTACTAAGTCTCTCTTGAAATATTTCTGTCAAATTGGAAAGATGAATGATGGTTTGCTGTAAGTATTGTACAGAAGTAGTTACATTGCATGACTGACATTTTTGCTATGTAATTTAAAATGTCTCTTGAAAGAAACGTAACAGTAACATAAATTGGTACCTTCTCATTAGAATTCCTATTCTTTAGAAAGTAAAACTTGTGTGTTTGAAACTCATTATCTTTTCATTTGGACTTAAATTTGGAAAAAAATTGTTCCTGGTCCTGTTCTATAAAGTCTGTTAAGAATTTACTTGATAAACTGAATGGAATTATTTAATGCTCTTAATTTCGAACCCTAATGGTTACTCTTTGTTTCTAAGGAAATTTGTGTGCCTCCTATCTCTTATTATTCCTTGAAATCTAAATTTTGTTCTCTGATGAAAAAAGCTTAAGTTAAAAGTAATTAAGAAAAATTTATGAAAATAAAGTATTATGAGAAAAAAGTTACACCCAAATCGGATATAGACAAAAATTAATAAATATAAGGAGGATATGCAGCTCTGAAACTGACAAAGCAAATTTGTTCATTCTTAAAAGTAATGCAATAGGATGTGTAGAAGTTTGTAGTGTCATGCTTTTCATACCATTTTCATTTATGTATTGATTCTAATTAAAAAAATTTTCAGCTGATTTCTATCATTTTGAAATCTCTGTAGCTCTTTTAATTCTTAGTGTGCCTTATATAAACTAAACAGATTTTGCTTTTTCTGTTATTTGATTTTCCATTATCAAAAGTACTACAAGGGGTTTTTTTAATGATTTTGCTTAATTTTTAGTAAAAATTGCTATATACTAACATCACATTCTGTATTTTTAGGTAAACTCTTCATAGTTTTTCCTCCTCTTTTACTTCAAGGCAATCTACGACATGTTGGGAGCATGCTCATCGAATCGTCCAGCTGATTCAGCTGAGGAGCGTGCCAAAAGTATCTTTGCAAAAATGGACGAAAACAACGACGGTCAGCTCACCCAAGATGAATTTCTCAAAGGCTGTCTTCAGGATGAAGAATTATCTAAGATGCTTGCTCCTTAATGAGGGCACTCATTGGGGTGCTTGTGTGTGTGTCTGTGCAGAAAGTGCATACATTTTATTGGATGTGCAATTGAGAAAGTGAAAGATATAAGAGCAGCAATGGAATTGCAGTTTAAATGTGTTCAAGCAAGAGCTGTTTGTTTTTAAAGTGGTGGCTGGTTTCATTACTCGGATTATAACTGGTCAAAATATGTATTTGCCTTTATAGTGGAATGGTAAACTGAAGAACCAAGAAGAATCCACATAAAATAGCTAATGAAAGGGTGTTAAAATAATTGACCATCTTCATCAAAATAGGCCATGTTATTTCGAGTGGTTAAGGGAACCTTTTATAAATTGGTATAGTTTTCAGTTGACATTCCATTTTATAATATTGT
This sequence comes from Sympetrum striolatum, assembly GCA_947579665.1. Classification (NCBI taxonomy): domain Eukaryota; kingdom Metazoa; phylum Arthropoda; class Insecta; order Odonata; family Libellulidae; genus Sympetrum; species Sympetrum striolatum. The sequence continues at coordinate 18,806,938 of OX388341.1, forward strand.
AAAATGCGTTAAAAATTTCTTCAACTTCATAGCTGCTTTCATGGATTTAGGAACGTTGAAAAAATGTAGACTTCCAATTTTTTATGTATACTTATCATTAGTATGCTTGCAAGAAATATTTAACGATAAGAATTTATTCCTGCTCTCCCAGTACACTTTTTACTCTCTCTACCTGAAACTCAAAAGGTGCTACTTTTAGGCTGTTATATGAAATTATGCTTTCAAATCACATTCCTTATTAAATTGTTTCTTTTATTGAAATGTGGAAGTAATGCCCATGAAAATATATAATTTACTTCTTACTGTACTTAAACATGTAATCATCTCAAAGCTTAGGAATGATTAATATTCAGAAGATGGAGAAGTTATAAAAAATACTCTAATGTCATTAATAGCAAATGATTTGTTCATGAATACTTCAGTTTGGCTTAACGGGACCATTTTATCCTGAATGTATTTATTTCTATTTTCATAATAGTGATCATAGTTTGCAGTAGTTTAAAGCTGTTCTAAACATCATAAATGTAATGTGAAATTGTGAGGTTTCATTGACTTAGGTGCTCATTTCCCAATGTAACTCCTCCTAGTCCAGTATATGAAGCAAGTTTATCTATGCTTAATATTAGTGTTATGCCCAATTTCATTTCAAAAGCTATCTTATAGAAAATCACTCAATGCTTGTATATGTTTCAAGAAAATTTCTTTGACTTCCATCGGATCCTAAATCTGTGCGTTAGACTTTGTGCTGAGCTGCTCCTTTCTTTCCAGAAACTCTGTTCTCTTTATTACTTTCATGAAATTCACTAGGTTTGTCTTAGTTACTTTAATGGCTAAACACTGCAATTTTTCAAAACAGTGGACCTTATTTGTGCTGTGAAAGTTCTTTTCTAATTTTTTTGACAAGCTGGTATTGTTGAACTGCACAAAATGTTTGAAGTTACATTTAATGACATTTGAGCTTTCCTCTTCTCACATATCAAATTACATACATTGCTTAAAGCCTCTTTCTTCACTGCGGTGGAATTCAAATGTTGAACCACTTCTAGCAGGTCTAAACACCAACTTCCCTTTCCAAAATTTATACCAGATTCAATAAATACTTAAAATAGTAGTGAGTGTTTTGTAGCTTTGAAAACTGTCAATTTCTTGATTACTTCTTACTTTAAAATACTATAAATTAGATAACTGTTAACATAGGAGTTAGAAATGATGATTTCTTATTTTATTGTTTTTCAGATTTTCTGTCAAAAATGTTGCCAAAGATCTTGTATGTGTTCATGATTACCCACATAGCTCCAGCATCTCTCAGATGAGTCTCATGCTTGTTAATGTTTGCATTGTATTCCTGTTCTCTGAAATATCTCTGAGACTAAAAAATGTGTGGTGGTAATAAGGCTGTATGCTAACATAATAGTTGAAGAAATATTCTTAAATATTCGAAGAGCTCTGAGATTATTGATTTGGCAGTAATAAATGTATTTATCAAATAGAGCATGTACAGCAGATCAATTAGCCAAAATATTGTAGATGTTGAAATCAATAGCTAGATGTTGATTTTGGGACCTTTTTATCTTTAGACTATAATTCTTTATGCACATATATCTAATTATATGTGGTAATATACTATAAAACAGAAAAAACTCAATTTCATTTTTATAAAAAAATGGTAGTACCGATACCCTTTTCAGATTTTCATGATAGTTTTGAGTAAGATGAGTTTTCTTACCTCAGAGATGTCTCATCTTTTAATTACTGTGATCATTTGCCTAATTTTGATGAATTGTAAATTATTTTAACAAGAGTTTTTAATTACTTCTAAAACTCTGAGTAACTAATGTCAAAAAATCGTACTTTAGGAACTTCCCTATATAATACCTGTAAAACACTAAGCAGAGACTTTTCCGAGATGCTGAGGATGTTGTCTCAGATGTCATAAGTGTCTTTGGAGAGTACAATGACATGTCTCAGAGACTATTAATGTTATGTGGGTATCCTGCATTTGTATATTTTTAACAATTATTCTTTTAGATGGTAAATTAGTTTTTACTTTACTTTGATTTGAAGAAAGAAGCAATTGAAAGTGAATTTAATGAAAGACCCTATCAACCTGGGATGTCCATGTACTTTTATATTTTTGTACATCTCTGCACATATTGTGAAACTAATATCCAAATCAAAATACAATTCTGTTATCTATGCTTATTTTTGAACTTTTATTAAGAAGCTATCTGTACATTTATATGTATATAGTCTATTAAATATGCTGTAGTTTCAATTTGTATACTGCCGGTTGATGTAAGTTTATCTTTTGATGTTCAAAGTATACAAAAACTAATAATATGATTGAAGGTCTGGAAGATGTTAAACGGTCTACATGAAATGCTGTTGAAATACTTTATTACTGTTAAGCTTTCAAGTAATATTATGATACATGTTTGTTGAATTATACATATGTTTGTAAAAATTAAATCCTAATCAGGGAAAATGAAAGTTCATTTCTGAGAATAATTTGGATCTTGTATGATTTGAATATTATCTTTTACCCATCTTTGAAATTAAATATTTATTTGAAGAGAGAGCTGAGATTACTGATTTTGATGCATGGGTATCCATATTATATAATCCCTCATTATTATTACCATTGTTATTACATAAGGCATTTTATTTACTTTTATCTATATAAGATATTTTGTGTACTTATTTTCAGAAAAATTATATAAAAATTACTTCTTTCATTTGTTTAAAACTTTATTCTCTTTTGCAGCATTGCAGCATTGATAGTTTAAATCTGTATAACTGTTTTAGTTAGTGGAAACAAGACATGGGTAAGCAAAACAGTAAACTGAAACCTGAAGTTTTAGAAGACCTGCGCCAGAACACTGAATTTTCAGGTATTGAAATTTTGGTATATTCATTATAAAATTGGCAACATCATCTAAATTCATTCAGCATAATCAAATATGTTTTCTTATGTTACATTATAGATGCTGAAATACAGGAATGGTATAAAGGATTTCTAAAAGATTGTCCAAGTGGTCATCTGAGTGTTGATGAATTCAAGAAAATATATGGAAATTTTTTCCCGTATGGTGATGCTTCAAAGGTAGGACAAAATGAAGGTGGTCAACTGATGGTAGAGTTAAAATTTCAGTAAACAGATCTTGGCATATGTTTTCCTGAAAACATATATAACTTAAATAAAGCATTTTAGAGTTTGTTCTGTTAAGTTGGTATGAGGTAGTGATACCATCCTAAGGATACCCATAAAATTTGAGTAATTACTATTAATGTTGCCTTTTACAACCTGTAACATGCTATTTGTGATCTAATAATAGACTTTAAAAAATTCTCTCTCATTAATTATTCTTCATTATTATGGCTTTTTAGTCATTATTTCCGCTAAGATTAAATTACCACATATGCCAGCGTATAAGTCGACCTGTAAAGCCTAAAAATATCTCTCAAAAACCAGGGGTCGACTTATACATCGAACATAAAATTCAACCCTTTACCACCAAGGGGTAAATAAGTGATACTACCTGCTCTACGCTTGTTGTACTCAAATTCTCGCAACTCACCACAATTATTTGTTACTGAAACTAATTTTTGGCAAGTCTAATTAACGTAGAAATCATATAAAACAAATTTCTTAAGAAATACAATTATGGCGGAAAGTATGTTATGTTATGTCATGTTTTCATAATAAAAGAGTAGAATTAGTAAACCATTTTCATATCTTTAAAATAAATTTGACGCATATTTATTCTTCGCAAATTATATTAATTTCTTCACATGTAATTTTATTTTGTGAAAATTTAATACATATTTTGATGTTTTCTTTTTACAAATGAAGATCAATAAGCACATTATGGTTTGTTTTTGTTTATTTAATCGTTATGATTCAACTTAGAATTAGGAGTTAATGGAAGTTTTTTTAGCAAGGGCCATAATTTGATATTAACACGATATATTTCCATTATTTCTATAATAAATTTTTAGTGCCATTTTGTTTCTGTTTCATAACGCATTTTTATTTGTAAAGCTTTTTGAACGATAGCAACGAAAGAAACTTGGGTAATTAAGCAGAGGCGAGAAGTTGTAATGGCAGCTGAAAGAAATAATTCTAGTGTCTTAATCTTATGCGGTAAATATTCATTAAGCTATCGTAGATTTATGGAAATCATAGTTTTTCTTCCCATAAAATAGAGATGGGGAAGTGGTGTTGTCTTATTCTTTGGATTGACTTATACTCTGAACAAAGGCTAAAACCTGAAATTCACATAAACATTTTAGAGGTCGATTTATACGCTGGCATATATGGTAAATTAAAATTCTTGCACTGATTTTGGAAATTTCATTTATTCTGCTTTTAATAATTTATTAAATTCAGCCTTATAACTTTATTGTTTCTTCTCTAAATGCACCTCACTACTCTAAAATCACATACCTTGATCTGGCCCTCTTGGACAGCGTACTCTTGAATACCTCAATAAAATAAATTTTTGTTTTGTTATAGCTCTATTTCTATCTGCAAGGTTAGATATTGACTTTGACTGAAGAGGTTCACCTGTCCATTAATTTTCATGTCTTCCTGGATTCTCTTTTTCCATCTATTTCCATGAATTTTTTTCTTGGTACTTCATTTTGTCCCTGCTGATATCCTATCAGAAAAGAAAATATACAATATTCATAAATTATGTAAAAATTTATAATATTCCTTTTTCATATAAGTAGTCTCTGTTTTTTAGTATTGTTGGGATAAGTTGTACCTAAACTCCATTTCTGTTGAGAAAATACCATTAACTTATGGTTAAATGCAGTATTTATTCCATTGGTATATCATTGATAATGATAAACTAACTAATTTGTATTATTTCTACCCATACTGCTTCATTTGTCTCTCCAGTATTTAGGTATTCTATTGATTCTTGAAATAAGCAATACTTTTATATTTCTTTATAAAATTGAACTACTTCAATAGTAATTTGTGGAATTCCATCATACAAAACAATTTACTGAAGCAAAAATCTTACAATACATTAAGAAACTTGTACATTTCCACCCTATTTAAAAATACACTACTGGTTTCGATGTACTATGGTATCATCAGCTGCAGACTAAATCCTAAAATTTTGGGATAAGGCAAAAGTTGCTATGATGTTATGCAGTATACATCACAGTTTTTTTAATCTCTTTATTATTTTTTCCAGTTTGCTGAACATGTATTCCGAACCTTTGACGCCAATGGTGATGGTACAATTGATTTCCGGGAGTTTCTATGTGCCCTCTCCGTAACTTCAAGAGGAAAATTGGAGCAAAAGTTAAAATGGGCATTTTCAATGTATGATCTAGATGGAAATGGATATATATCTAGGCAGGAGATGCTTGAAATTGTAACAGTAAGTAGATGCTTCATTACTATTCAGCTATAAAATGTTGATTTTTTGAGATAGTATGATGAGTGATATTTACATTTCTGGAGGATTCTAGCTATGAACAATTTCAAGGCTCATGTCATAAGAACTTTGAAGTCCTTCAAACTACCGCTAGTAATAGCAAATATTTCCAGAAAATAACTTCAACTACAATTAAGCAATAGGAATACATGATATACCCTTTCTATAAAACAAATGTTAAATATCGTATGTCATCCAGATAGTGTTAGAGATGAAATTTTTCTAAAAGCTATTCTATTGCATTAGATGGTACTGTACCATCTCTTTCTGAAGATAAATATCCATTAGTTGATTTTTGATAAATTTCATAATTTTAACATCTTATTTAGATTATAATTTCAAGAGAGATGTATGAGTGTTAAAACTGAAATTACTAAGACTGATTGCGAGCTAAGATGGCTTAGCCATGAGGCTTTAAAGGTGTATTTTGACTAATAAAATACATAACTAATGGAGCTTATTGAGTTGGTAGATGCAAATAAAACCTGATTGATTTAGATTAATGTATATTTTCTTCCAAAATCATATACTTTTCTTATTTCTATGTTATGATGACATTCAATGATATAGAAAGAAAATGTTTTCTGTGTAGGATATTCTATAAAAATCATTTTTGTTTGTTGAGAATTGAGTTTTTGTTTTGTTTAAGAATTTTTTTCATTAGAATTCGATGTTCTCAATATTAACGAATCCAAAAGAATTGTATCCATCAATGCAAATGGCATAAGTTTTTCATTGGTGAATTATTCAATTTCTAGTCTTCCATCTTTCTCAGGTAACCCATTTTAAAATACACTTGTTTTCTTATTTGGAAAATTCATCATATAGTGTCCATTGATGTTCTTCTCAACAGTTACTTCAGGCTGTTTTACTCCCATGTAATGCAGTTTTTAATTGGGGTTCTGTTCCCATTCAGTCATGAATTTTGTAATACAGTAGAAAGTAATAAACCTGATTACTCATGCTCCATATTCAGCTCCATGCAAGAGCCTTTTCAATAATTTAAAAAATCTTGCCAATACCTCATGTATACATTATGACAACTATTAAACATTCCAAAATTAATATTTATCAATATATTCTCAACTCTGTAATGCACAATCACATTCTTAAGATCTTCATCTACCGTACCTGCAATACTGAAAAATATGCCACTAGTCCTAATCATATATGTCTAATTTACCAACACAAATATATTTTTTTTAGTAAGCTAACCATTTTTAATACATATTTATTCACAATAGAATGTTAATGATCTATTTTATATTGTTTTGTGTCAAGAATATGGTAGAAAAAACATAAATAAAAGTTTAAATCATTATGAATGTACAATGATAAAATCAGAGAATCCAATCCGAGTAATAAAACACTTCATGGAGACATTGATTTCTTACAAGGAGTATATTTTGGAAAACCTGAGCTTGTTTGTATAGTTTCCTCTATTAATAGGTACTTGCATAGCAAAGTAACACTGTAAAATTATTGTCAATTACATTTCAATTATTATGATATGATGACTCAGTTATCTCACTATAAAATTGTGCTTAGTAAAAGCTCATGTTAAGCTAGCAAAGTCCTATGTATTGAAAAAGATTTTGTGAGTTTCATCTTATAATTTGGATTTATTTTACCAGGCTATTTACAAAATGGTTGGATCAGTTATGAAGATGCCTGAGGATGAATCCACACCGGAGAAGCGAACGGACAAGATATTTCGACAAATGGATAAAAATCAAGATGGCAAGTTATCCCTGGAGGAGTTCATTGAGGGTGCAAAAAGCGATCCGTCTATTGTGCGCCTCTTGCAATGTGATCCACAAGCACAATGAAGGCAGTACTGATAGAGGAGAGATGTTGGTAAAATGATGATTGAAGCACCACTCAAAATTGGTGTCAAGGAAAGGAGAATATGAAATGTAATGCTTGTAGAATCATAGTGGTTGTGAATTCCATTGAGATGGGGAAAAATGAACAAGTGGTCATTTGCTTGGGATATATTCTCTCCAGATATGATAACGGATGATGTCGTGATAAAGTGGTGCAACTAATAGGTGTTACCATTGTCAGTCTCGTGTGCAAACTTAGCATTTGAAGCATGCTCACCCTCACTGTACACAAATTCTACCCCTGTCTTGATGAGACCGCGACAGCCTGTCACTCATATTCCAAAAGTGCCGCAAAGGCAATTTCTTCTACTGTTTTTTTGGTACTTGATTCATCATTTCCCACGTAAGATCAAACAAATTTCAAGTGGCTTTGACGTGCAGTGTGTACACATATCAAACACACATGAAAGCATGGAAAACCTGGCGCATAATCTGAATGATCCTCTTCCCAATAACTCTTTTATGAGGGAAGGTGCCAAAAGGGATGCCACAGGTCTCGTATTCCATGACCTGGACCATTTTAAAGCATTCATTAATTGATATGTGATTGTCCATATGTTGCAGAATGTGTAATTTCAGGCCAAATACGTTTGAGTATTTTGTTTTGTGCCTTCATCAAACATGTCCATTATGTTCAGGTTTATATGTAGGAAATATCATGATTTTGGTAAAACGTAATGAAAATATTGGTCAGTGTTCTCTTAACTATGATTTTACTTAAAACATATGTAAGTAGTTAATTTTCTTCTCATAGCTCAACTTTGGTATTCTTTGAAATTCAAGAAAATGAATTGGAAAATTTCCTTGCGTCAAAATTCTGCCTTTTATAATGGTATCCCCTAAAGAAGAAAGAATTTCATCAAACAAAAATATTCTCTCTATCTTTTCCAGATTGAGATTTGCTAAACTAATTATTATGACTGCTTTAATGTAAGTGCACATGGGAATGTTTTTTGGTCTAACCAGTATTTTTGAGCGGAATGATAGAAATAACATTCAGTATATTTTAGTTTAATTATTCTAATTCTCTTAGGTTGTAGTCTTTGTATTAATTTAATTTTAAACTTAGAAGTTTTCCGAACTCTGCAGGAAGAATACTTTCTGCACACTGCCTATCAGAAGAGAAAACTCTTTATTCAAGTGAATTTATTGATTTAATAAGAGGTTGCTTTTTTCTTGAAATTGAGTGTAATTGTTGTGTTAGGATTGATTTAAAAAAACGCATTTTGAGATAGTGCAATGTTGCAACATGATAACAATTAAATGAAAGCTGATAAGGAATCTGATTAGTACTTCAACAAATTCTCATATTTTTGTAGGTCTTGACCATTGCACAGTTTGGGCTAAATTGGAAAACAACTCCCATCAGTTAATGTCTGCTTTTCTGCAGAATTATTGTCATAAATATTGTTAAATCAGGAGGTTATATGCTCTTGTAAAGAAAGAAACTTCAAACAAAACATTTATAATATTGTTCATAAAATTTTTATATTATTTCATTGAGTAACGAGTAATGCACAAAAAGACAAAAAATTACTGTTATATTTACCGATGCTCTAAAAAAAACCTAGATTGTTGAGGATTGTAATTTTAAGCCTTTCAGAGGGAATTCTTTATCTCTTGTGCAAGTAGTTAGTCTTCGATTGGTAAAAGGGGGATAGAGATCAAGTCTGGGAATGGAATACATTGGTGTCGAAGTAAGGTAGAATATACGCTGCTGAAGCAGACAAATCATGCGTGTTTCTGTGTATATATATTTTTCAATCTCTTTCTCAGGAAAATTTAGAGAGAGTGTGTATGACTATGATATTACTTAGTATCTTTCAATAGACTTAGGTAACATTTTGAATGGACTCAGTCATTCATCATAGATGTTCAAATGTAAAGCAATGAGTGCAAGATAAAATCTACTACTGACTGAAAAAGGGGTGAGTGAGCATGTTACCCAAAGTAAAATAGGATTGTATAATTTTACTTTTAATTAATAAAATATCATTAAAGTGCATATATCTGTAAGATTGGAATTTTATCCCTATTAAGCCTTTGGAAATCTTTGTTAAGGCTAACAATTTGAGTGTACAACTCTTTTGTCTGTTACTGATTGAAATTATGCTATCCTTCAAAATTTGTAATATTCAATGTTTAGATTCTTTTGAATTTCCATTGCCACAGAATTTGTGATGAAATCCCCTAAAAAATCATGTTCTTCACGTGATCCTCTTTCATGCTGTGATGTAATAAACATTTTTATGTGTGTTTCTTAAATCATGAGTGTAAGGTTTCATATTTATGTATTTCTACCTGATGTTTTTATCGATATTTGTAGTGCAGAATTTTAACTTAATTAATCTTATGTCTGAAGTTTGAAAATATTCCTCTTAAGTGGCATGTGATTCTTACATAAAATTAAATGAGTGGCCAAAAGTTTTTCTTGGGTTTTAGGATTTAAATAACTATATAATCATGAGGATGAAGATAGATTGCCTTATAAGGATAATGTAAGAATAAGTAATTTGTAAAAATAAAAATCACTCATAATGGAAAATAATTGAGTAAGATTCCTATTCTGCTACCTTTTTGTTAATCTGTTGTTTGTTTCATAAAACATGGCAGTACTCAAAGCAATATCTTTTTAAAAGTCCTAGAAATAAAATGATAAGAAAGAATCATTCATCACAACTGTTTCTCAACATTCTTAATTGAATGCATGGGTTAACATATGCAATATATCTTCATCCTATATTGTTTCTGATGGTGTAATTGTGTGTCATGGAAAAATCTTCAATTGTCCTTCCCAATAATAACAAATATTTTCATATAAACCCATGGGAGAATGAGTTTTTCTTTGATATATATACCCCTTAGAGCACAAAATATCATGCTGAGCATGTGTTAACTGCTTTCTTATGGGCTAATCCGATTATTATGATTCCCATAAGGTTTGAGCTAATTTAAGTGTATTTGTTGAATGAAAAGTTTTTTTAGGAAACTATACCGATGATCTGAAATATTTTTGTTTAAATATCCAAGTTTTTAACTTATTAATGCAATTTTACCCTCACGAGGCCTAAGGAGACATGTATTTCTTATCAATCCATATGTTGAATGTATTTGCACCTTTTGAAGTGGAATTGATCCTCAGAACAATCTATACACTTGCTGTGACTTTTGGCTTTTCACACTTTCTCATATGGTGAAATAAAAACACTTAAATTAACTGCAGCTAACATTGTAACGTAAATTTGAGCACAAATTTTATCAGTGCAATTCTTGGCCATGCCAGGCACTTGAATTTATCTTTATGTAAATTGCTGGTGTATGTGTGTACATTAATTTCAATTGTCAACTCAGATGTGGATTTACCATTCTCCACCACATTCCCTGTTAAATGATATTTGTGTACTTTTCCTGATTATTCAAAATGGCTAATTTTCATTCACTATAATTTTGTGCATTTCACAATTCATGTACCCCATGAGGTATAAGATCATTCTTTGTAAAATTGCCTTTAATGAATAAAAGTGGTATGATGCATAATCTGTTTGTTCCAAGATCTTTCAGTTATATTCTTCTGATAAGTTACAGAATATTAGATTGAAAATTTTAGCATGTTTCCTGAGATATTAGGCATTAACACGCAGAAGAGGTGAAGAAGAAGCATCAGTGATTTAAAACATAAAAAGAAATTAATCCAACTTTAAAACACAAGAATCAAAGGAAACATTTCCTGTAAACTTAAAAGCTTTCAATAAAATCAGGTTTCATTAAATTATTTTGGAATTGGCTACCATAATAGCTTGTCCAAAAAAGTTATTCCATGTAAAATTCTCTTAGAGATATTTTGAAGCTCTCAATCATTCAAATTTATTTCAGAGGGCCAAATGAAGCCATAAACTTGACCCTTCCTGTTCAGGCGATTTAAAACTTGATTTGTGGTGATTTTTCAATAATCTCGTGACGACTCGTGGCATCACCAAATTGTCACCCTGTAGGCAATAATATCTTCTACCCATATATTTATCATGGAAACTCTTTGATTGTCTGGAGTCAAACCGAGTACAGTTAGTTAAATAAAAATAGCCTATCATCTGTGCAGGGGAGACTTTTAATATTATAAAAAGTTTGAAATTCTTGAAATGTTTAGCTTTAGAGTTATAGAGTGAAATAGAATTTTGACCTCGTATGGAGGAAAAGTGGGGACAGCAAGGTTTATAAAAAGTAGCCTTTGACGTTGGATGCCAAATTAAATCAAAATCGGTTAGATCATTTTTGAGTGATCCTGTAACAGACAGACAGGCAGACATGAAAATGAATAAAAGGTGTTTTGGACTCGAGAACAACCCTAGTATCCAGAAATACAATTGTTTTTAAAATCGCATCTATGTACGACTTCCCTACTGTTCTATTATATAATCTTTCCAGATATATTCTTAAGGTACACTGAAAGAGTTGAGGGACTTTCGTTTTTGTTTATTCTTCCTTCCAAAAATAAGTCCGTTATTATGGCTCCTTTGTTTTGTGCATGTTTTTAAAAACCAAACCATTATCACTGGTATTTTTCAATCTGTTCATTCTTTAATTTTTATCAGTGATACTTAATGCAACAAAATTTCATCTTCAAACAATGCAACACTAGAAGAACTCAAATGACAAAATTCAATAGCAATTTCAGCAAATACCATCCTTGGTACAAGACACTTCAATTCCCTTTTAGTAAAATACCATTTTATTCCTTTTGTAAAAATAATTACTATGTAACTTTCTGGAAATTTTTAGAATAAACTTTTAGAAACAGGAGTAACAGCATCCTTTTTTCATTTTATTAATTTCTCAGCATATCAAGTTTGCACTTGTTTTGTATTATGCTTTAAAATTACTCTACTATATTAATATATTGAAGTTCTTCTTAAAGAATAGCTATATATTTTGAGGTGTTTTAATATATTTTTACTTTCTCCCTATACGTAGTATAGAGAAAGTATTGTATTCGCAGAAAAATTCGACCTCCAGATTTCAACGGAAATAGATGTTTTGGGGCCCATAGAGTTTGTTATCGCTATTTTCCCGAACATGTCTGTCTGTGGTAAAAAAATTTTTGGGCGCTCTATCTTAAAAGGTAATTATCCGATCATTTCCAAAATTCATTTTTAGTATTTTCCTAACAATGCCAAGAGTTGATTAGTTTTTGATGAATATCGCTTTACCGGAAGTTCCGGTTTAACCGGAACAAAATTTTGTTTCTTTAATATCTCTGTCAGAATGCAATGTTGGTATATGCAATTATTAACAAAAGTTATAGATAATGTACTTTACTACAACTTTTGTATGAAACATTTTTTCGTAACACTGATTGTTTAGGAGTTATTCTTGAATAATGGTTAACCGGAAGTTGTTGTTTATCCAGAAATGGAAGTTTGTCATACATATCTCAGTTAGAATACAATGTAGGTATATACAATTACATATAAAGGGTATAGATAATGTACTTTACTACAACTTTTGTATGAAACATTTTTTCGTAACATTGATTGTTTAGGAGTTATTCTTCAATAATAGTTAACCGGAAGTTGTTGTTTATCCAGAAATGTAAGTTTTTCATACATATCTCTGTCAGAAAGCAATGTAGGTATATACAATTATATACCAAAGTTGTAGATAATGTACTTTACTACAACTTTTGTATGAAAAATTTTCCTGTAACACTCATGGTTTTGGAGTTATTTATATATTACCGGCATAGGCTTCTGTTTTCAATAAATATGGAGAGTCATGTGTTGGCCACATCAGATTTTTCAAATTTAGTTTTAACTTTTTAAGTTCAACAATTAAATCGAACATTATTTTGCTGATAGTAGATTTTAAATTTCATCTATTTTAATTTACTATAATTTAATTTACTGTAGCTGAGAAATCAATATCAAAGCCGATCCAGAGGAGATATGTCAACTATTTCTACAATAAGGTATTATTTGCAGCTGTAAACAATGACTTAGCCTTGTTATATCATAATTTACGACTTCGAATTCGTTCACATTTGATTTGAAAATAAACAACAATATCACTTAATGTGAACTACTCAACTCCATTATTATTTTCTTTGTACTGAATTGGGAATTCCTCACTTACCGCATTTTGAAAATCCAATCAGTGTCATTCTTTGCTGAATCCTTAACTAAAATATCTCCGCAACACATCCGTACCACTGCGAATGTGACTAATGAGTCTTTAGGGCGAAAGCTTCAAGAGGAAGTTCAGTGATAAGGGCTATCACCCTTCCTGAATTATAACATATCCTCTTAAGTTAAAAGTTCTAAAACTGGATACTTGGTGGAAGAGTGATACAGTATTTATGCTCAGTGCGAGGAAGAAATTTTCCACTATAGAGTATGTGTCACAATATTCAGTGCTCGATACTCGGTAAAATGCCACTAGTATTTGAAAAGTCTGAAATTAATGATTTATCTCTAATACTCGAGAACTATTTTCGTGCTCTCAGCGTGTAGAAATTAGAGTATAATGAATTCAGCAAAAATTATTAGACTGCAGGAATTAGTGACAATATATCTTCATAAAAAAATATAAGAAGACTTGTAATAAGTTTTGTTAGTTTTTCTGATTTGGTACGTTCATCTATGTGAAACTTAAACCTTATAAAAGTTCTAGGGAAAAAGAACTTCGATGTACTGATGAAATGCCGGCTCTGGAAATTTAAAGCGTAGAAAATATTAGTTGGGTCCAGGAACAAGGATACATTGTCATCGGTGGAAAATTTTAATATGATTTTATAATAAAGGGTGCTGATTAAAGAGATAAAACATAGGAAGTAGGTTGTTAATGTATCGAGAGGAAATGCATTGTGTCGTTGACGTAAATTATGCAAAAACTTCAGAAAGGAAAGCGAAGTAGTAAAACGTTGGGTGATGTAAAGAGATGAATAATTTAATAAATTGTATTGGCATGGTGATTAAAAGAGAATTTAAGAATCGGTCACGAGGCTGAGGAGAGAAGATCGAGGGAAGTGAATAATGTATTTGCAGGCAATGTATGCGGGAGTCCTTGAATTTTGAATATTAAGCGAATTCAGGGTATTGCGAAGTATATTTGAGATGTTTTCGTAGCTCGTTTTTCCTCGTTTGGCAACCGACAATATCATGCGGGCATGTTCAAAGAAATAGCCACGGTGGCAGGCGGCTGCCACCGCTTTGATAGCCGTGGCGAACTCGGTTGTGCGGTAGTGTGGAGGGGGAATCTGAGTCGCGGCTCGACCGCGGAAGACGGTGTTGTGGTAGCGGTAGGAGCAGCGGACGGTTCGGAGACAGAAATGGTCAAACGTAGCACGGTCAAATGGGGCTTTGCTATTATTAATGAAACCAATAACTCGGACAACTACAAAATTCACTTAATATTTGTTTTCATGCGTATGCTTTTTACAAGAGTAGTATGGCAATATTTACAAAGCTCCCAGGAAGGAACTCCTTCCGAGGCCGAAACCCTTTATGCCATGGTGCTATTCGACCAGAAAAGACTGCAAAGGCCTAGTCTAGCTAATTACGAGTAGTAGTAGTTTTCTCTCTCACTCCCGCATAAGCGTCGCGTCGAACCGGGTCGTGGTAGCGAGTGAGGGAATCAACTTGCAGGGGTTGAGGTAGTGGTAGGGGAGGTAGGTTGCCACAGGCCGAGTCCCGTGGCACTCCGTGGCGCCACATCCGCTGTGGCAGTGTTTGTGCATGCCTGATCTCATGCATGAATTTATCGGTTAACGCGTTCCGCGTGTTTCTTTGCTTAAGCTCGCGTGAAATAATGAATGTGTTAGAAATGAGTGACGTGACGTCAGGCGTAGGAATATATTTGTGACGTCATAGATTACTCCACGAGGAGAAATAGTACCGTAAAGGCGGGAGACTGACATGCGATGTGACCTGAGATCCGCGTCCTCTCTCTTTGGAGACAGACACGACGATCCGGCCCCTTCGAAACGGCGGTCTTGCCTAGTATTTTATCATCTTTGCTAACATCAGAAGTGGGATCCTATCTGCGATCTGGACAACATCAATTGAAGATGGACACTTTGTGAGGAACCTTTCGGGGCTGTTTTCTGATCTGAGGGATCGAATGGCGACGAATCCTCGAGCTGGCTCATCAGAACATCTCGCCATCCCAAAATACGACCCAGAGGAAGAGTTGGAAGATCGGACTGGAGAAATTGAGGAATTGGTAACAAAACTTCGGATGGACCGTAGGAGAGATTCCGGTAAGAGTAGCGTCGTCTAATTTGGGTTCCGTCAAAAGACGGTCAACATGTGGCATCGGACCAGATGGACCTTGATGGCCATGTAGAACGATTCAGCTTTGATTTCTCCTTTGAATGTTCATTTTGAGCAATATCTATGCGATTCCGTTAATATTTTGAGCCATCAGAGAGGTAATATGGGGATTTTAGATTTAGATTTTTTAGATGCATACCCTGCGAGCCGCCAGAGGCGTACGGCAGGGGTGTAATACACCACCATTATTCATTCATCCCTATTAGCATCTCTAATAGCCTGGGAAAAAAACGACCAAAAGTAACTATCCGTCCTTGCGATTACTTCCCTATAACGCTTCGTCGATGCCTCTCGGAGATCGCGTTCGCTCCTTACTGGCACTAACATTTCACTTACTTCTTCTATAAATTCTGAACGATTGAACTTTTCGAAAAGTTTCCGACGATATTCAGATCTTCTTATCTGTAGTGAATTCCAAACAAAGGACTCTATCATTGCCGTAACGCTGCTATCAAACCTGAAATCCCCGCAAACGAATCGGGCTGCTCTACGCTGGACCATCTCTAAATATGAGACTAAACCTACTTCGTGTGGGTCCCAAACCGCACAGCAATATTCTAGACTCGGACGAATATGAGAAAAGTAAGCTATTTCTTTGACTCTCGATGAGCATCCTCTCAACGTTCTACCAGTTAATCTTTGCATTCTATTCGCTTTTCCTATCGCATCTCGAATATGTTCTTTAAAAGATAAGTTACTGCTAAACGTGACTCCAAGGTATTTGTTGTCGTGCACTAACTCTAATGGATGCCCTGAGATTTGATACTGCGCGGGAATTATGTTTGCTTATTTAATTTTATTTAAAATTTATTTTGTTCCCGTATAGTGTGAATGAGTGATAATGCTTGGAACTAATCAGCCTATAGAGGACGTAATAGTCATATTTGTCTTCGGGACATTTGATCCTGTCGACATTTAATTTCGGCACTTCGGTATTTTCTTCCATTATTGAAAGCTCGCTGAGGCAAATATATCTCTCGTGGGCAGCAAAATCCTTTGCTTGTGGATTTTATGCCCAGTCATAAGGGGCACAACTGAAACGGTGTCTCACATGTAATGAGCTTTGTCTTTAAAAAGCCAACTTTAGACTTGTCAAGGGCAAAGAAAAAAAAATTTATAATAAATGTTTGTGTTCGAGCTTTAGCTCTTTTTACAGTTAAAAATAGATGGCCGTTGCCATTAGTGGATAACCAATTGAACTCTCTATCTCGAAGTAGATACCTCACCTCTTCGGAAATGGCGTCGATTTTATTATAAGATCTAGTTACGATGAGCATTGACGCTTGGGATCTGTCCAGGTAATTTAAGACCTACCAGGTTGTTTTTGGTTTCTATCGTTTGAAACGGTATATGAAGAAATAAATATCATATTACGTCCCAAGGGAAAAGTCACCTCAACCCTTTCCTTATTTCATATTACGTCTTCATAAAGTAAGCAAAGGCGGAATGAATGACTGATGCGGCAGTTGTTCGTGAATGCTCCTATTGTTGCAATTTATTTCCATAGGCATGCCGAGAAGGAAATTGTTGTGGCGTAATTTACATCAGAACCATCTCTGAACTTTGCATTGGAAAGGAGAATGAAAAGTCAGAATGGGCGAGCGGCATTTCAAATTTCAGCCTGTTTTTAAATTGAGACGCCAGAAGTAAACAGGTCCCGCACGGTTTCGTCTTCTCGGGAACATCGACTGTAAATTCCGATGGTTCGAGCCATTATGCTCGCTGTACGTCCTTCAATCGGATTCTCAGCGGAAAAGACCGCGGCTGTACTACCACCACGAATTCTTCCACAGATAGTGTTTGTAAACTAACGGACGTTTTTGACGAGAAGCGTCACAATTCTGTTTACATAACAGCTTCTTTGTTTATTTTGGGCTTTTATGAAACAAGACGGAAGATTGTATTAGGTAAACCGTTAGCAGTGCTCATTAAAGTGATTGAAATCCAGCCAACAGGTAGGATTAAGTTTGCGAAATTATGTAACGTTAATCCACGTAGGATTGTTGAAAAGGAGCTATGGGTGGTTAAATTTATGGTTCCAAGAGGAGCTAGAAATGCTATTTGATTTTGAGAACCGTCAGATTTGAGAATCGTAATTGTATCGAAGTTGTTTTATAGATGCTGTTCTATAGAAATAGTTTTCTGGAAATTGGTTCACGGGAGATCAATTGTTTTATGATGATTTTTGCTAATTCTTTTGTTTGTCAGTAGCCCCGAAGAAGAATACGGGAACCCAGAAGTAATCTCAGAAAGTGCTTGAGATACCCTCTTCTTTACTCACGATTTTTCTGGTTCTGTTTTGAACCTACTTGTATGTGTTTCCAGACAGAGACCGATACATTTTATTTGTTTATCATTTTTGTTGTTTTGTTTTGAAACTGCTTCAGTTGCTTCCTGAAGACCACGGACTTCCACTTGACGCTAAAGAAGAATGCTGAATTCCGGAAATGCAATTTAGGAATGTGGATATGAGAAGACGATACTCTCTTGTTCGTTTATCTATTCTTTACTCCTTTTTTGAAACAGGTGGAATGTGATTCCAGGTAATTATTGATACTTTTCTGTGTGTTTACTATTTCATTGTTTTTTGTTTCGATACTGTTTTGAATATTTTTCCGAAAAAGATTCCATACCAGGTTTCCGTATTATTACGTTGACTACGAATTGCATTGGCCATGAATTTGGACTAGCGACTTTTGCGAATATTGATTTACATGTGAATTTGCTGAGAAAATGAACTACCGAAGTTTCTTTTCTTTATAAGTATGATGTTCATTTCTTTGCTTACCATACACTTTATTGCAGTTTTAATATTTGTTCTGAATTGTTGAGTTTGCAGCAAGTTAAACCCCATAGTCCCTGAGTCTTGCCTGGTGGCAGAACAAACCCGGGTCCCTGAAGTTGACTACGGTAGCAAGTTAAACCCCATGGTCCCTGAGTCTTGCCTTGGTGGCGGAACAAACCCGGGTCCCTGAACTTGGCTACGTGAATTTTGGACAGCTAGCAAGTTGAACCCCATGGTCCCTGAGTCTCGCTTTGGTAGCGGAACAAACCCGGGTCCCTGAACTTGGCTACGCTGGATTGTTGTTGGTAGTAAGTTAAACCCCATGGTTCCTGAGTCTCGCCTTGGTGGCGGAACAAACCTGGGTCCCTGAACTTGGCTACGGTGGATTGTTGTTGATGTAAGTTAACCCCATGGTCGTTGAGTTTGGCCTGTGTTGGAACAAACCTGAGTCCATGAACTTAAATGAACTTTATGCGGTCTGTTAGAAATGCCGTGATGGTAACGACTGATACTGCTCAGATAAATGCCACGTTACTGGATGATTGTCGAGGATGAATTACATTTTGTGGTATTGTGGTTGAAATAGATTACATTCTGTTTTCAGAAGATGTTCATAAGATTTTGTCTTGAATTTTCGACGGAATATCCGGTGGTTGATTTGATTTTTCCATCTAGATGGATGAGCAGTATTCTGACCGTGAAAGAAAAGCATATCAGTAAGTATGCAAATAAAGGCGGCTCGGGGACGAGCCGATTGTCAGAATGGCCGTGTTAGAAATGAGTGACGTGACGTCAGGCGTAGGAATATATTTGTGACGTCATAGATTACTCCACGAGACTGACGAGCGATGTGACCTGAGATCCGCGTCCTCTCTTTGGAGACAGACACGACAATCCGGCCCCTTCGAAACGTCGGTCTTGCCTAGTATTTTATCATCTTTGCTAACACGTGCATATCCTGAACTATTCAAAAGAATGTTACTTTATCCTTCTGTCAGGAATCTTCCTTTTTAACTTAACTTTTTCTCGTCATATTATATCGTCATGCTGGTTTCAGCTTTCTATCACTGTTACCATTTATTTTCTGAATTAAACATTTTTCATATTATTTTAATTTAAATCTGATATTGAGGTCTCTGTAAGTTTATGTACTCATATATAAGAAGCTTGTCATGTTACAGAATAGGCCCTTTAAATGGAATACAAGTACTGTATGAGCAATGTAATTTTTTGTACTTAAACGTTTATAGTGATGATACGATATTTGATCGCCATCATCTGCGAGATATTCCTAGATCTCTTGGGTTATTTTATTATATCATTTTTACATTAAAAACTATTAAAAAATCTCTTGGTAAATCTGCATTTAAGCTTGGTTTGATACGCGTGCCATGATGAATATCGCTGATGCAGCTTCAAATGTTCTAATACAACTTTGAAAATACATAAAAGCTTCTTTACTTATGTTTAGCTAATTTTTCGATATTTATTATCAGAATCTGCTCCTTTTGTACATTTTAAGGATGGAACTAGTTGGCTGCCAAGTGCTGAACTGGTAATGTTATCGGCTAATTAGTTATTTAAAATTATTTGCTAAGAAATTTCGACATGGCAACATTCTGTTAAGTGTACTTGTTTTATTGTTTTCTGCATCTCTGACTTTAGTAAATAATAATATAATTACAGAAATATCCATCCATACGTCAATGGGAGGCTATCCTCTCCAAAACGTACTCATAATAACTTATTTTATAACGAGATTCTCTTTTCGTCACGAACAATAGAAAAAAAACATTTAATTTTTATTTCAATATAAATATTTAAGCTGTGCGGCTTTGTCTCAGTTTTTACAATGTTTTTTTTTAAAGTGATTACATTTAACCATATGTGTATACACACCATTTTTTTAACATCACGAGATACTCTCAAATCTCGTGCGTGCAATTTCATAGCATGTAATTCATTCTTAAGAATTGTATAGCGAAGGGGATTTAATAAATAATTACAGACAGCAATTATTGAATCCATAACTTGAAAGATTTCATTATCGAAGATATCGCCAAAATGTTGGAGGAAGATGTATTGGTAACCGTATCGTTTGCATGCCATCAATGGGTATTGGATGGGTTTCGTGGGATAGTACTAATTGGTACTGATGGCGATTTTCTAATGTTTACAGTTACATCCATAAGTTTTGGGCTGCAACATTAGACTAATTCACGTTTCTGATATCTGTCAAATATTTGATTTCCTACTTTTTAAATTTTTTGGAAAATAACATTAATTTTTTTCTTTCGAATTACTGTCCGAGAGCTTCGGATTGTTTATTAATTTGTTTAGAACAGACAGAAAATTACAAAATATGCACCATATAAGCAATGATGGTAAACTCAGTGGAAAAAGAAGTATCACAACACATTTGATTGCACGAAAACAGTATATTTTTTTCCTTTTGTTCATTATATGCACCCAAACTTTAATCAGTATACTAATTAGGTCTATCTCAATACTATTGCAATATCGACTTTCCATTTAAGAATCTTCCCTAAGCTCAAAACGATGTAGGGTCAAAGTAAATGAAGAACAATAGTAAATACTCAACCCTCTCAAAATTACCTGGGTTATTATCGCCATGACTTCTCAACAGTTTATCCTGAAATGAGAAACGATGCAGTATCTCCGGTAATAATGAAATCTTTTATGTTTGGAATTTATTGATGATGATAGCGAATTTACAAGAACGTCACTTTTATGATTCCAAGTTTTCGCATAAGAAAACATGACACCCACAGTTTCACGCACCCAAGATATGGGGAATCATCATAATTTAGGAAGCATTCGATTCCCGCAGGCGCTTCTGTAGGCTCAGAAGATGAACGAAGCCAACAGATTTTAACGGGTCTTAATCGTTAAACGTGCATGGCTCAGTTTTTAAAATATCTCAATGATATTCATAGCATGTTTTGAGTTTTATTATCAGTCCAGACATTCGAAGCGTCTTCTCCGATAAAAGAGCTCTTCGTTATTTCTTGTTCGACTCCCTCCTTCATCGATGTTCGTTCTCTCTCCCTCCTTCGTGTTTCTCTTGAATGGTCAACCGCGCCACAGCATGGAAAAAAACATTTGCCATAGTTTTTCCTTCATTCCTCCCGACCGGAGCCACGATGTTGGTACTCCCGACGCTTCGACCACTGCGTCTCCTCCGCTTCCATTTTAAATGTAGGTGGATCCGTGGGTTCGGTTGAAGAACTCCCTCGTGTGGTAATGGTAAGCGTGATTGGATATGCGGATTTTGGACAGCAACTCGACGTCTTTGGACCTCTCGTAGAGGCGCGTGTGGGAGCGGAGGGCCCTCTCCGCCCAAGTCTGAGGCCTCGGGATGTCGTTAGCTGTCCCGCGCTGGCGTCTGTCAAGGTAGTTGATGACGTCGTCGTAGTAGTTGTGGCGGAACTCGTAGAGGTAATTGTAGTTGAGGTGCCTTGGGCGGCTCCACACTTTGAAGTAGATGACCCTGTTAGGGTCGCGGGGGCGTGGTGGAGGTGGGCCCTCTTCTTCGGCGGGGGGTGCCTCACCTTCCGCGGGGGCGCCTTCGGCTGGTGCACCTTCGCCGCCCTCGCCTCCCTCGGCGGGGGCAGGAGGAGCGTCTCCTTCTGCAGGGGTGTCTTCGTCCATCCAGTTGGGTGCTTCGTCATCCATGGCGACGGTTTAACCTGAGATAAAATATGGACACTTGTCAAAATTCAACCCAAAAGAAGAGATATTTTACGTTTTACAGTGAGGTTCTCATCGAGATTGTTATCATCAGAGTATGATCAACCTATTAGTAGCAGGAATCGCGCTGGGCAGAAATGTATTGAAACAAATTTATTGATCCGCATTCTAATAGAGCGCATCCTATTTAATCGACTTTTGTTTTTCATCTTTTTTCCGTTTCGATTTCCTCATAAAAATCCCATTTCGGTTTAAGTCCAAGAGTGCATGCCAACATATGATGGTACTCAACTAGAATAATAGATATCTGACCAGCAATCAATAGGTAAAATTAAAAATAAAAAAAATAATTTGGGCCACGACTCTTTTCCTCCAACTCTTGAACTATTAAACTCAACTCTCACGCAATTTTTGATGAGGAACATGTGAAAAATATGAAAACCAAGAAAAAAACTCAGTAATATCAAATGCATGCATATAAAATAAGACACGGCTCATAATGGAAGTTCATAGACATAAGCCCCTTGAGTAAACCGCTTAATTCTTTTTGTTAGAGACTTTATGAAAGTAAATGGCACATAAATATCAAAATAATTTCTTTTAAAGTATAATACGAAATTTCCGCGTAAAATCTCGAATACCAGAGAATTCTGGGTAGTTTGGTGTATGGGATGGAAATGACCTTAGCTTTCAGTAAACGAAAGGAGTTCGTAGGTGATGAGCTATGGAGTTAATTGCTGGCGAAGGTCGGGAAAGCGTTCCTGTCTCGACCCTGAAGACTTAAGGTTGAACTTGGGCATTTTTACCGATGGGATCTTCACCCTTGTGTCTGCGGAATTTCTCGGATTTGACATTAAAGGTTGGACTACTCTTCTTTATTTGTTCTCGAGTAATTAGATTTATTTATACTTCCATTTACTCGAAGTTGCGGTGTAAGGTCGAGGGTACTAGATATTGTCCTGCGGGGCATAGTTTGTTCCTTTATATTCTTCTTTATTTGCTTAATGATAATTTTAGATAATATTAATAAAATAATAATTATATAATATTTATATTATATAATTAATAATATTTATAATATATATATGATAATATTTTATAAAATATTATTAATGTAATCATTATAACCTTGTGGTGATATCATGATAATATCACAACAGTATTCTTAATTTTGACGATAGGACAATGATTCTCAGCAAGATCCCAATCCTTTGAATTTCTATCACCGTATCAACTTCAATTGATTGGAAACTCTAAAACCACTTGAATGCTCCTCATAAAGAAACGAGTATGGGATCTGATAGCCTAGAGCAACTTCGTGATTTCCAGAAGTTGTCTTATTTATTCTGTGGCTTTCCACAAAGTTAGGTCTTCTCATATCGAAAGTATGCAATAGCACGGAAGCTTTAGCAGTCTTTATAAATATTCTTTTGACGTGGAAGAAGTTACGAACTGTGAACTCTTGGGTAGAAACCAATAAACGGAACCTTCGCTGAGTTATAATATTCGATATAACTAAAAATTTGATGTAAGGCCTCTTAACTGCCTAGAAGTAAACCTCAACGCTTGCATTTACACCATTTTTATATATTGTGAACGAGAAGAAAATATTCTTTACTGAAGGCTGTTACAGATGACGTAGACCGGAAAAAAATCCCATGAAAGCTGATTTATCGAAGAATTTCTTGGCATAACTAATTTTATTTCAAGAAAATGTACTTCACTCAATAGGTCGCAAAATATGGACTGTCCTGAAATTATCATCACTGCTTTCATAATCCACTGCTCAGAACCAACAGATCCTTGAAATTCATTTAGTTGATTTAGTTAGATTCAGGCTAAATTACGTAAAAGCTTACACTTGCAATAAATGGAAGGAGAAAAGAAAATGTCTCGCTCACATAATTTGCTCACCCTGGATATTGTTTTCAGAATCGAACTGAGCCACGCATGCGAGAGAACCATCAAATTTCAGATATCGCTAAAACTTGCAGGGTTTGATGTATTTCAAGACATGTAAATAAAAACCATGGTACGAATGGAATCTAACAGCATGTTCTTTCCTCCAAATTATGTTTAGATTCAGACACAAATATTACGTTAAAGATGCATAGAAAGCACCGTTTCAAGTTTAAAGGAGATAGTTATCAAACTTAAATAGTTTTCGTGGTTTTAAGAACATTGGCGGGATAAGACTACAACGATGACATTAATATAAATTTTATATTCTACATTTAAAAAAAATGGACATCAATTTCAGGCCCTGTAAATATGAATATTTCTCAAATGTGGCCAAAAATGCTGAAACATAGCACTTAGTATACAAAACCTTACAGTGGTTTATCATATCGATATGTACTGAGCACTTTAAAATACAACCCACTGCAAAAATCGTTACTACAGTCTTTATTACTTTAACCTTTTTATGCAAAGTTACGAGCATGAATTATATCACATTATGAATTTAAAAATTGCTAATTAGAATGCTTTATTTTATTTCCACACTCTTTCGCTTTTGTTAGATAGATTATCGATGTTTTAATAATCTTCTTCTTTTAAGATCTGTAATTTACACTTCAATATCTCGCCATTTACTATCGTTCATTTAAACACAGTGAATATCTGTTTTAGTGAAATTTTCCTCCTATAGCTTAAGAGACTTAGGGCTTATTACAAGATTGCATTCTTGACTTATGGCCTCGAGATGATATCTTTAGTGCATATGGCGATGTCTTGATCGGAAGCCATTCAATTCGCAAAATTCCATTCTCTAGAATACCAGACACCATATGGATGATGGTAGGGAAAAGGCTAACGTGAGATCGTTTATAAAACCATGATGCCTTTAACTTAACCATAAATTTCACTTTATGAGGTGGCTGTTAAGCTAAATACTTAAGAAGTGGGCTACTGCTTCCCATCTTTAAAAAAGAATGAAATTCGTAAATCTATCATGAAATTACAGTATCCTTTAGCCTTTTGGAACACCATATAAAATTAAGTTAAAATCCTTTTTAGTTTTAGTTATCGTACCTTAAGTTTTCAATTTCTGACGATCGAAATTAAATGGTCAACCTTCAAATAATATCTGATAATATTTTATGATATATACAATTAAAATTTTTTTCAAATTTCCCTAGAATAATATTCAAAGAGAATCAAATACACACCTATAAATGATTTCAAAAAGTGCATTGATTATTAGGCTTTGATATTTCCTTCATTTATTTGAATTTCCGCCGCAGTTAGACATATGCCTGGTGGCAGCGTAATCTTAGCATTACATTGTTACAATTACATTCATATCACATTTAAATTTAATTAACAAATTTTCTATATACATTTATGAAAATATAATATCACATAGTCATTTCATTATTTGTAATTTTATTTATGTTCTGTCTCAAAACTTTTTATTTCATTATCCTTGATTAAATCAAAGAAATTTCCTCGACTTAAAAATCGGCATTTCCTTAAACTCAATAAAAAGAAATCGATAGTTATCGAAGAGAAAAAGATATAGATGGATGATTCGGAGAAGCTGACACTCAGCTCTGAACTTTAGCGCGAAAAAAATAAGCTGTCTATGAAACTCCGTTCCCCAGAGAAAAATCCTCTAGTATAATAAAGTAGGCGAAATCTAAAATTGAATTTATCTGAAGAAAAGTATTTTTATTTCCGTAACATAGAAAGACAAGCGAAGGACGAACTAAAGAATGAAAGGACTTCCTCGAGGTATGTTTGCAGCTTTGGGTTCCATGTTTATGTTTCCATGTTGCGAGACTCGATCGGAGAGAACTTTATTCCCAGGGAAGAATGTGATCCACTGTAGAACCAGTTATAACTTTCAACTTCATCATGGATTTCCAGCTGGCTTTATAAAGGTTTCGCGAAGGTTCACGCGCTATGCTTTTTATTAATAGAGATCTGGATAAAACAACATACTTTCGGAATTACTCGTTGGTTGCAAGCCAGCTCCGCCGCTCACGCACCAAACTATGAGTGGATTCTTTCA
Organism: Sympetrum striolatum; assembly: GCA_947579665.1. Classification (NCBI taxonomy): domain Eukaryota; kingdom Metazoa; phylum Arthropoda; class Insecta; order Odonata; family Libellulidae; genus Sympetrum; species Sympetrum striolatum. The sequence goes on from OX388341.1 coordinate 18,833,115, forward strand.
CCATTGACGTATGTGCACAACTTGCTGTGTATCGTCAAGCTTTCGCACGTGCTATCTATCCCGTTTCCAATTAGAGAATGAAGCATTATTATTACACAAATGAAGTTTATAATTCTCTAAAGAATCCTGAATGGAACTCCTAATTTCGTGTACTAAATTAATATATTATGAACTAATATACAATTTACGCATGAATTGAAATTCACCAAATGAAAAATATTTAGCATCTTCATCAATCTAAAACTTTTTCAATGTTTAAATTTAAGGACTAAAAGGTTGTAAAGATCCCGCTAAAGATCAAATCCGTATCCTACCTAATCCTGTCAAGTTTTCAATGATAAATACCTTTGGCACTAACTTCCTAAATAATAATGTATTATTCTGAATAGTATTTAATTCCACGTAATTGATTTTGTGGACCTTGACTTGTTAGTATTCCATGACAGAAACGAAGAGGTCAACTAAACCATATTTATTTGTACAAACCACAGCATACACAACAAATAACAACAATTGTCATATATGGTTTCGACCATTCCTTTTCTGAAAAAATATCCTTGATCATAAAATTAATAATTATTACAAATATTAGTGGAGTTCAACCTTCATCGATTATGAAATGTCCAGAAAATAATTTGCGTGTTCATGGAAGACGAATAATATGAAGTATTGAATTATAATATAAATCAAATTAAGAAATCAATTCGCTCTTTTATTATTGACAATTCAGTTTTGAAGATCGCTTTATCAGCCAATTCCCAAATTTTGGACTTTTCCGACTCTGTTGATTCTGTTAAGCGTTTTTTTCGCCTAATAGATGCATGTATTGCTAATCCTTACATCTGAACTTAAATTTTCACTCGTCCACTGATTCTCTTAGCTGTTTCAGGCTCATTACCTTCATCAATAGCAATACACCTTGGCAATTGCGAGTCTAAAGAGATGGGTATAATAAACATGTTAAACTGGCATATATTTTAGTTAAGAGAAATGCGAAAATGAACAAAATTTTTAGTAGAAAAGACTATTTACTTTCTCCAGTTTACTTCGATAAATAATTAACTGTAAAACTCAAATGAACCTTTCCAGCCTATGGGAAAATGAGAAAGGTTATTCGAAAATATCACATCGATAGATATAATTGAGGGAGAAAGACTGTTAGAAATAATTAAAATGCTGGATCATTCATCATACCAAAACTCAGAATTCAGCGCTTAGTCAAAGGTATATTTTGGTTTAAGGAAATCAAGAACATATTTAATCCCTTTAAATTAAATTACTCTTTCATAATTTTGCGATTTTTGGCAAAAGGGCAACAGGGGAATGCGGCCAGCGGTTTTTGTATAAATAAATATAATAATACCATAAACTATTGTACGCGTTGAGAATGGGATGGGCTGAAAAAACCCCTAGCGATTGTCTCTGAGGGCGGATTATGTGGTAGACAAGCTGATACGCTTTCAATAGTCAATAAATTCACTACTTAGGAACGGGTACCATAAATTTATATTTAGATCTTATTTACTTGAAGCGAAGTTTAAGATTTGCCAACAAAAAATTACGCCACTTTTGGCGACAGCCGGGCAATTGTCTCTCGCACACTCGATTTATTTTTAAGATTATTTTTTTGCCGATACAATTCGCTACGCGCTAATTAGACACACATAGTTTTCCTTTGGAAGTTAATTGTATTCCTCTGTTAAATTTACTCTCTTATATTAGCTTTAGAATATGACCGCATGGAAGTAGTTGCATTCTTCAGCCGCCGTTCCTCTTAACTCTTGAAAAATAAATCAAAGTCTAAGAAAGTGGCTGCGGAAAGATGTTTCCATTTGCTTTCTTTTTGCGTTTCAGTGACTCAGCTTTACAAAAGGCACATTTTGCCATCAGAAGCTGATGATGTCACAGAAGCGTATTTTTACGTTTACAAGTGACCTTTAAAGGTGTACGAGGAAATATCTAAGATCTTAAAATTAAACTCGGATCTCAATATATTTCTTGTGTAAATATCTTTGCAGGTTTTAGAAATAATAATGATAAAATTATTATTGCTACTATTTTACTATTACGGCGAGGTTAGATCAAAGTATATAAGTCATATACATCTCAGAAGATTTACATGACGTTTTTACACGATTAATAAAAAGAATTGGCTACAACTAACTTCGAAGCAAAAAAACAAATCATTACATACAAAAACGGACGAATAACAGAGAGTAGATATTTGGCAAAAGCTAATAGGTATAATATTAATTTCCTTTAGAGAATTGTATTGAGAAACTTATTTTAAATCAAATAATGTTCTTCAGTTGCATGTGAGCGTTTATATCCTTCGTCATTCTGCACTCTTGCTTTCGCCAAGGTGTAACTTAAGTGTATGATAACAATGAAATACATAACCTTTCATGTTTTCACGAAGATATTTAGATATTTGTTTCATTCTAAAATACATTTCAAATTAAAACCATAAAAATATAAGTCTGCGATTATAAAAATAATTTACTCAATAATGTCAATAATTTTAAAGCTACATCAAAAGCTACCGCAATCGACGGGAGGAATTAAAAAAAAATTGGCAGATAAGAGAAATAATATTTTTGGTAAATAAATACATAATTTTTAATTAAAATATGAAGAAAATGATAACGAGTATTTTCTCATAGTAAGATATGGAACAAAGCCGTAAAAAGGTTTCCGCGAATTTTTTACATAACGATCTTCGTTTTTCACGAAAAAGTTAAGGATCAGATAAAATATGATCCTATATATAACAAGTTATTGCATTGTATCTTGCATTATTTCATTGCAGCAAAAGAAAATTAGAAGCCTTGAAGCTTAATTATAGCAGAGAATTGTTGACATCGTAAGGGAATCGGAGGCTAAAAATAATTTAGGTCCCGTCTTCAAAAAGAATGATTCCTTTAGAAACAAAGAAGTCAGCAGTTTAATTAGCTTCTTCTCAAAACAAAAGTGAAAATAACGAGGTAAGAAATCTTGGAGAAAAGATATTACAATTTATCCTGTGAACTTTCACGTAAAAGCAACATATTAAATATATAATGAATAAATATGTTCTAAAACGTATTTTAACCACTGAAGAATTAATTTTAAATTACTAAAACATTTTATTCGTTTTCAGTTCTTTTAATACTTGTCTTATATTTTACACATAGATTAGTAAATTCCACACAAACAAGCAAGTGTAAAATCCGTCAGAATGAAAAAAACCTAACAGATTGCGTTATTTGATTAAAATATTTTCTTTTTATTTGTTATTTTACAAATCGGTATACTCATATTTTCGCTTAGTATAAACACTCTTTGGTTTCCGTGCCTTTTGCACGAAACTCTTTAGAAGCGTACTATAGGAACGATTAAAGAATTCATTTTAGTTGATTTAGTTGATGGCATTTTTCAATCTCGCAAACCTTTCTGCCTATATTTCGCAAGTACCGTATATTTTCATTAAAAATCGTAAATTTCTTATTATTTATATCATAACTTAAAATATTAATGTAAATAATTGAGATATATTAAAATATTGAAAAATATTCTTTCCTGTGGTAGTACTTCAGAATTATTTAGGTGATTTAAATTTCTACGCATAAAAATTACCCATTTTGATGACGAACATGATTTCTTTTTGGGAAAACATTGGGAAACAAATCAATTCAACATGAATCATTCGTAAAGTTTTATATGGCCTTCTTTTAATTTCACACTCCTTACGCACCACGTATTACAGTAGGTAATGTTCACGACTGTCCAAAGTTTAGGAATTAAATTTATTCTCCGGGATAAGACGAATCAAAATAAAGTTAGTCGTTGATCGTAATATCTTAAACTAAATTTCACTATCAATTATTCAAATATTTCTATTTTGAATTAAAAATCAGCTGCTAAATATTTAAAACTTATAAGTAGATATTTAACTGTTTCAAAATTTCTAAAATCTCACTCATCACAAGTTTAGGAATCGAAAGTTAAGAAGACTACGAGAGTATTATCATTTTCGGATTATCTTTATGTTCAATATCTTAATCGCGAGATTCCCTTGATGTGTTATATAAATAATTATCCACGCAACAGTTATGCTGGGAGGCATAAACGAACAGAACAATCAAAGCCTCTTACTCCTGATATTTCCTTTATTCTTTTCTCCATTCCCAACGCTATCCTTCGACTCAAGTTTTATTCCGATCCCGAAGAACACGTAAGCTTCCCTCCGCGTTTCTTCCTTTTCACTCACCCATCCGCTAAAAACAAGCGCTACCAAAAACAAGGTATTCCTAAGAGACGCTCTATTAGTCACAGACGTCAAGCGGGGCGCGAACTTTTCATGTACACGGATGTCTGTGCATGGATTCTTTTGATATCCTCCCTTACAAGCCATTCCTTGCCAAAACTCTCTCCCTTATAAAAGGGAAGAGCGGCAGTATATCTTCTGGAGCGCGGCTCCGTTTTTACTTGCTGTGACGTGCGAACCGCTTAATTGTGTCCCGCAGCGATAGCATTACGAACGCGAAGCAACAAATGCATCGCAGTCACTCCTCCCTTCAATCATATCCCCCTTTATCTTTCTCGAGCGTCCGTCACGAAGTTCACTTTCTCCGATGTTTCACCACCTCGTTAAAAACTCATCCCTGGCGTTATTTTCCCTCTTATGCCGAAGGGGGCCAAGAGTAACAAACGGGGAAAGAGAACATTTCCAGTCCGCCGAGATGCTCGCCGATTCCACCGATATTTCCCGCAATCGAACTCACATTTTCTCTCCGCCCACCTCCTCCTCAGACTCACCTTTCCCACTCAAAGGTTTTTTCCGGGCGCTTCTATCACCCCTTCTTCACAGGAGTCCCTCGATCGAATCCCCGAGTCCCACTCTCTTCGGTTCCGGAACCACTACTAATCGAGTTGGATCCTTGTTCGGCCCAGCGAACCAACTGACTGCGGAATGAAAAGTTCTCTCTTTCTGCTGGACAACTCATCCCCCACCCCACCCCCTTCGCTCCACCCTCCGAACCACCAAACCTCCTGGGTCCATCCTGGGATTGCTGGAATCCCCCCCACTCTCCCCCACCCCGCCCTGCACTATTCGTCACCATTGTTATCTCGCAGGGGCGCAAGCTCTAATTCCCCCTCCCTCACCGAGTTGGCCTACTGAAGCGACAACACCCCTCACCCACTTTACCTTCGATGCTACCTTCTTCGCGGCACCCTTTCCCTTACCCTTTCTGGGTCTCCCCTTCCTCCCTCCACGACTACCCCTCTCTTCTCAGCACCCCACCGATACCTCTATATCTGCCTAGCTCCTCTCTGAGTATAGGCGGGTCCACACCTTATCCATGTGGCGAAGGATGAAAGTATTTATTACGTTTCGATGACTTTCATCTGACAGTGGTGGCTCGTGGTATACTTGCACACGCGGTTGTTATGTTGGGAAATTTCAGCATTCTGTGTGGGGAAATATTAATGTTTTTTCTCTCGGAAAGGACGGATTAGGTTTTTGAAAATTATTGCCTATACTCGACTCCAGCTAACTTAGAAATCCGTTCCCTAAACAGCGTTACAAACCGAAACCTTAATGTTAGATGTTCAGCGCAAGAAAAGTGCAAAGTGATGTATTCATTAATTTCCAAATTATAAAGTGTATTTAATAAAGGAATATCGCTCTTTGTGAATTATTAGAGTTTATCATCAATTGTCGATTTTAGAAGCCAGATGTTAATGAGATTTCGTGAGACTATAGTGAAAACGGATAGTTATTATTGGTTTCTTTCCCAGAGAGTCTAAGATAGATTGTCTAGACAGCTGACAGATGATTTGGGATTCAAATTCTAAAGTAATAAATAGCATTTCTTTATTTATATTCAAAGATTTCTCTTCCTTTATTATAATTCTTCACGGGTCATTATAAATTATTACTTCGATTGAAAAGTAGCGTTTTTAACGAGGTGATGCCAGACTCGAAATTATAATGTTAGCTTTTGACCTTTACAGGAAATTCTATTAGCCCTCTGAAATATACGTAGATGTAGAGCTTCAGATTAAATATAATTATTAGCAAAAATTATTATTTAAATTGAGATAATTAGCTTAATTTAAAAATATAATAAGAAAAGTAAATTTCAAGTAATTCGAATTATAGCTGATTTAACTAAAAAACAAGGATAATTTAAAGAAGAATCTTCAAATGAAGAATACATACGAGAAAGTGAAATTAATATTCCAAATCGAATACACGTGACTAAATGTATCCGAGAGAATATAAACATTCCGAGCTTTGCTCAAGAGCTTCAATTAAAGTTAAAGGTATGGATAAGAATCAACTTTCAATAGGTATTTAAAATATTACATTACTCTCAGAGGATATCACTCCATTTTTCCGTTCAAGAACGACGAGCTCTGCCTTTTATGATATTTCTATAATTTTTCTTATCCCCACCCTTCCTTCCCATCCTCCTCCCAACTATTTCCCTATCTCATAGCTTGAGCCTTATTGTTCCTTGCTCCACCCCTCCTCTGTCCCCGACATCCCCACCTCAGTCCTTTCCTTCGAATTAATCCTCCCCATTATGTTTGGCAAACTTTCATCGACGGTGTCGGTTGAAGACGGATCGAATCCTCTTTGTCTTTATGAAATCGGATTGTTGACAGGGAGGACTTAATAAAAATTCCACAGCGTTTGGAAAAATATACGGTCGGTCTTTTCTCGCCTGAAAAAAGTCCTTCGGCTCTTTTGAGAGTCTATCACGGGGATACGAGAATTTACCAATCCTCAGCGAAAGATTTTCTTCTGAAGACGAGCAGAAAATAGTATCTGTTCGAAAGAATGGAAGGTCATTGATTGATATCTGTATTGTAAGCAGCTGTTATTTTTAAAACGTTTTTCATCTGTTTACTTCTGAGGGATATTATTAAATGGATCGATTGTTGTTTTTGATGTCAAGTGAGAACGATTCCAATCATAGATTCGAACGTTCTTAAGCTTATCTAACATACCTTCGCCAAAATTAAAATACACAGTATAATATTATTCAGGATTGAAACAAAAATATGAGGAATTATTTCAGAAGCCTTGGATACCAAGGAAAATGCTTGAACTTGGAAGATAAACTTAAGATGATTTCAGTACATTAGATTAATGAGAGTAGTCTTATATGTTGAAACGCATTTCCCAACAGAGTGGTAAATTCAATGAATAATTTAATTGTAATTATATTTGTTTTATTTATTAATGTTGAATTTATTAATAAACTTTTATCGAAACATTTAGCTTCTAAATGTTTGAGTATTCGTGTCCTTGTGAAATTTTCACCAGTAAATGAGACCGAAAAAAATTGTATTCCTTATCACTAATTTATATTTCTGTTTCTTTCTATAAGAGATTAACGCTAGTAAATAAAAATCCAAGCGACCCCTGTCGTACGATGCCTTTGCATTTCTTCTATATTTAAGATATAGTTAAAGGCAAGGTTCTTGTGGTGCCTCCAAACTAAGCAGTAAACACTCCTTCAATGCGGCTGGAAAATATTATTTTCGAATCAAAGCTCTGTTCCCATAACCTGTTGATTCCTTTGAATCCACTTTTTAAACGTTATCGTTAATGCTTTAACACTCTTCGTGGGCTACTTTTGCAGGGCATTCTCTCCCCGCGTCAAAGCGGCGAAGCCTTATCTCCCCACATCTTCATTTTACAAGACCACCCCAGCATTTCGCCTTCATTGGCAAGCAGACCTTAAACCAGTCCATTTCGCTCTCTTGTCACCGCACTGTCCTTTCAACCCCTGCCAAGAGACTGACTGATTCCATTATGAGGTCTTAATTGGAAACTACACGGGGTAATGGGTATTTTTCTTCGGGGGCAGACGTTAATTGAGGGATATGTGCAGAAGATTGACGCCTTATGGGGAGATTTTGACGTCCGGAGTGACGTTGATTTATTATCTAGAGATTTAACACTTTTTGATTGAGCCTTGCATAGTTTGGCAAAGATCTATTTCGCCACAAGTCTTTCACATGTTTTAAGAATAGATCGATTAAGCCTTGCTCATCCAAAATCGAGAAATGGAGATAATTGAAATTAAAGAAAAACGGTAAATATTCAACTCGTTTTGTTGGTATTCACGTAACGTTTGGTAACGTTTGGTAACGTCTACTGAACCTTTGATGGTATCACATAACTGAATTTATAAAATACGTTAGTATACACGAGTATGAAGATTGTATAGCTTTATATTGAAAATATCTGCGGAGAAAAAAGTACTTATTATCATCTCTTTCATCCAACGCCTTGTTTTGGACAGCTAAGCAAGATCGAAAATATTTAATTACATATTTTTTAGATTTGGCTGCTTATAAGTTCTCTGCTGAATCCTTTATTTTTACATTCTCTTTCTTCGTCTGATCAATATTTGATTATCGTTCTTTTACTTTTGGCCAAATGAGATATTATTCGGTCCGTTATGACATCAGTAGCATAACATCTATTCATTATTACGAAAGCCAACCTACATCTCCGATTCTTTAGTCTCCCCCATATATTAAGTATCGATAAAAATCATTTGTTATTTACTCTTGATTTCCCTTCGCATCCCCTCTCTATATTATCTAAAAATATATTTGGTTTATTTTTATTGGTTGAATCTAATGCAGAAAAAAGTGCTAAGTCCACTGAGTGAACAATATTTTTTCCTACAATTCAATGCCATATTATTGTATAGAATTTTCCCTCTAAAGATTTTGTTTCCTCTTTATTTCATGATTATATTTATATGTCCTTTTACTCGTAATTCATCTGTCTTTCGTAGACTTCTATTTCTCAAGATTTGTCAATAATTTCCGGATTTTCATGTCATAGTAATCATTTCACTGTAAATTCTACCGCAAACCTAATAATATAATAACAATGCAAGTAAATACTCTCTATATTGTGAAGTTGATCAATTCATTTTTATTCATTTTATTTATTTTAGCACGGAATTTACTATGACATTTCTCCTCGATAAGCCCTACCCCTGGTTTCGGATTTATTCTATTATTATTATTATTGCTCATAATTTGCATGTTTGTTTCTTCTTAGAACTCTTCAAATTAACCATAAACACCTGAGCAACTGCTTTGCACAGTCTTTTTTGTGTCCACATGAAACTCGTTATATGTATATCAGAAGTTATGACCTCTTTCATTGATTTCTCTTGCTCATTGTTAAGTAAATCTTGCATAAAAATCAAGCGGTTTTTGGCTCTAAATCATCCAGTTTTATATTTAAACAGCATAAAATGGCAATCACATTTAATGAATTTATTGCTGAAAACTCGCTCGTCCAAATTCACGCTTGGAGGGAAAAACGTACAAATATGTACACATATCTCTCGTAATTCTCATTAATTTTTTCCTAAAGCTAACTTTTTTTGTGGAAGTCAACCCCATCTGTATACTAAATGCGCGTGTGTTACCTAAATCGAAAAGGGATAAAGTTTTGATCGCTCGCATAAAATGTTACAAAAGCCAAACATTCGCGTTTTTTCGATGAGGCAGAAAGGGAGCTTTCTTTCCCTGACTGACGAGTAACTATTTCCGTACAGAAACAAGCGCCCCCTCCTCTCCTTCCCAAGGACCTAATTAATCGTATTTATAGGTTCGAAAAGACCGCTGCTCGATCCGACACCGTTGGCTAATCCAATTACTCTCTTCGAGGATGCTGCGATCGAATTACTTTCCGAGTGGTAAGTTCAGAATCCATCACACAACCACCGCAATTAAACAGCTGTATTTCTCTTCGTGGCTCCACTCGCCGCTGGATTGCCTCTCCTAAATCAAAGTAGGACGGGCTACATTAAAGTAGTACATCAGCTTGCAGACTTAATTTATCCCCCGACGTGTTTTTTTATCTGCGAAAGTTCTTATCCCCATCGATAATCACAATATAATTAAAGAACATTTTGTTGATTTGTAACAATTCCAAAATAAAGCGATTCCATCCCAAATTAATGAATTGAAGGAAGTAAACTCAATTTCTTTGAGCAGAAAGCAAATGGTAGGGTTAAAATTCCCTAAACAAAATATTTTGTAGATAATATCTGCATAATATTTTAATACTGATCAAAATTGGTGAAGAGAATTGACCACGTAAATAGGAAATAAATTTCAATAAGCTACCTTAGTCGACTTAACTCTTCTCAATGAATGTATCAATTTTTTTCATCCCTTGAAAAATTTTCTTTTTACTCTCGAAATAGCTGTTTGACAACGATCATCTTAAGCCTCTAAACCTTAAAGGAAAAAAATCATCACAAACAATTTAGAGTCAACATTTTTCCTATAAAATTTTTGTAGGCACCGCCTTTTAAAAAAGTAACTAACTTGGTTATTAAAATAACATATTAACTGATTTCTTAGTCATCATTTAAAAGAATCTAGCTATAAACCTTTCATTTAAAAAACTTTCCTGGAAATGAAAATTATTAAGAAGCTCTTAATACTTTTAAGTTATTCCTGTTAACAGATTCTGACCATTTTCATTATCCTTCCTGAAGTTATCTAGTGATTGGGATAATTTTAATTACTATTTTCCATGGGGTTTACAAACCTCATAATTTCCTCGCTTCACTTGGCATTCTTCCTCTTTCTAAGAATTTACTTAAAGTGAAGTTATCAGTAGTACTGCAGTAAATACCGTCAAAGTTGAAAGATAGGTTACATACAAGGGTATTTGGCTCTAAAGTTCGTCTAAAATTGTTTCCGTTTCAAATCACAAACACCGGAAATATGGTTTATCATCTTTCCTTAGGGAGCAGTCACCTCCTGATTTGTAATCGCGGTATTATGATGGAAAAAACAAGATTTAATATTTGATTGATTGCAAGATAAATTGGGAATATCTCACTACAAAAGAAACTGCGCGAAAAGATCGGTGTAATTAAAAATATCAGTGAGTGAGTGAGTCGAAAAAAGTTAAGCACAAAACCGTTGTCGACTTTAAATGCAGCTTGATCGTATTCAGCTCTAAAGGATTAATAATTAGAAAGTGTACGTGATTTATTTGAAAGATTTGTTAAAAAAATTGGTTTGAACGAGTAATAACGAGCATATGTTACTCATTTTATTACAATGTCTATCGGATAAAAATAGATTTCACTGATTAATGTCGCACGACATCGAATTAATGAAAAGGATTCCTGGAATTCCTAAGCCCTGGTGAAGGAGACCATAGGATAGCCCTTGAGATGACCAGATTTCAAATGACCACGTGCCGCTGTCCTATTCTTATTTCAGCTCTATTTCAACTATGTCTTTATTAATGATCCTCAGAAGTATATGTTCCTATGGTTCCTGCCAATGGTGATGACCCTGAGAAATGGGTTCGACATGGTTGATTATATTACAAAGGTACTAAAATGAATGGATGATAGAGAATCATATGTCTTTGTATACTTAAAAAACATGCTTGAAAATTAATGGTTGTAAAAACTTTCAAATTTCATGACTAGTCAAAGCCATTTTATCCTTTCAGGAAATTTAAATCTATATTCGTTGGTTCGCTGGGGTAGAAGATATTTCAGCTTTCTCATCCACAAAGGGTTTATTGTCATGGCTTCAAGAGTTATTGGATGATTTACTACCGTTTTTAGAAAAGTATAAGTTTTTCTTTATGCTAACGCATGACTGCTGAAAGATTAGGGGTATTTTTTTATTGTGTTCAACTTAAATTTAGAGAACTGGCTAATTTTTATTAATCTTTAGCTATTTTCTTTTCCCAGCTTATTTTCTTCTAGTAGAAGAAATGACTCCGAATGACCAATATGTTAAAAGAATACCCGATTATCTTATAAACGGTGTGTTGCACTAAAGAAAATAGAATTTGCAAAAAATAATTACCAATCAGTTTATTTAACTATCAAGAAATATACTAATTTAAATTCCCTAATTCATGCAATTTTACGGATTGCAATTACGACTAATTTCCGTAATTAAATAAGCCTTCGGCTTAATTCTTTGCTTTTTCGGTATCCGTGATGGATAATGAGTCAGTTTTGAGCTTTATATTATCTACGTTCAATTTATGCCTGTCTTGTTCTGTCATCTTAAGTCCTTGACTGATAACAAATGAATTTGCGAAGGAAATTATCTTGAATTGGGCTCGATTTATATAATTTATTGTAATTGAATATATTAATATTTTCTTAAATGCAACTTCATTAATTCTTCATATAAGTTATTATATTTCATGTGGTGATCGAAATATCTTCCATAGCTGTTTTGTATAGCTTATTAGCTTTTCACATCTCTGTATTCTAGTCAATATTTATAAAATTTTGAGTTGGAATGTCTGTACGAATATAAAAAAGCAGAACCTCTATGAAATCTGTTAAATAAATCCTAAAAAAACAATGTGTGCATAACATTTCCACTGGTATTTTTCAGTTAGCATTTTGGTAAAATTTCTTTAGCTGATTAAAGTTGTTTAAAGGTGCAATCATTCTCGACTTGCATGTTTAACATTTAGGCTGACCATATTCCATTTATCCGAAACGAGACATTTCCCATCAATAAATATATGACGAGACGGGCCAATATTTTTCTCGAAGAATGTTTTCATTTCTTTAATACAGTTATCATATGAAAAAATTCTTTGCTACTATATTGACGGAGAATTAAACCTTAGCCAGCAATAAAAACCCCTATTTTCCACTTTTTCCAAATTACTGCAGATAAAGGTAAATAAATATTAATTTTATAATTTTTTTAAGTTAACATCTTTTGGAGTAGCAACTTAAGCTACAGTATTTGAGTAATATTACTGTACAAACTATATAGTTTAGTAATTCAGCAATTCTTATGATAATAGAATTTAATTCGAAAATGTTTTAGTATTTATGAAATTTCAATTTTATTACATAGATTAACTATTTTCGATTATGTCAGAAAATGTCATGAAATTTTTAGCTCTTAGTATTTTGTTGTTGAATACGGACGGGACAGAAATACCGGAAACGGGATGGTCCCTACTTAAATGGGACTTGTGGTTAGCCGATTTGTAGTGATCATTTTCCTTGTGTTTGATCAGTTGCATAGACTTCCGCGGAGGGTTTCCTAAGTTCCGGATCAAGCCGTCTCTAGCGCAGGAGAAGTTACTCGTTGCAGTTGGCGGCGTGTTCGCGTTCTTTCGGTATCCTCTTTTTCCGATTGCGTAACTCATCCAATGGCAATTCTCCTCGACTGATCCACTCGCCTGGGGAGTCGAAAATTAAAAGTGTTGCACCCTTCCCTAACCTCTTTCTCCTTCTGACTGCTCTCGCTTGCCAAAGCCATCAAAGAGTAAATACTAGGAGAATCCATAAAAATGGCATCGACTGATCCATTTATAGGAAGTGAGGCCAAGAAATGGGCTCGCTTTTGTTTTAATCTCTTTCTTCGTTTGTTTGTTTCAGAGTCTTCACTTTTAATCATTCCAAAATGAACGCTAACAACTTATAACTCAGAGAGTGAAATAAAGCAAGAAGGCAGTCCGGTTCAAGGGCATGCTAAACTATACCCATCTTCCTTCCTTTCAGAAATTTCTCATTAATGGGTTCTAGTAATAGAAAACATACACAGGAATAAAATGTTCATCATTCTTGATTAGATCGTCTCTGATAATGCATTATAGTTGGAGTTATATGGTTATATCAAGACGGCTATAGCTCGAAAATATTTTTCCTCATCTTAACTTTGATAATTCAGTGTCGTTTTGACGAAAACAAGGACGATGTTTCTTTTATTAATCTCTTAATACGTGCCGTTAGTTCGTGCCATTACCAGCGAAAATAACTGAAGTATTAATTTTTGATGCTTTTCTACCACAGCATACCTGATATTTATCCGGATTAGCATGGTGCTAGGTGGCCTAGTGTTAGGGCCCTTCCTAAGAATATATTTTTGGTGATATTCAGTCAAGGCCCAAAGGTCTAACCTGTCTATTCACCTGCATCAATCTTATAATAGACCATATGAAACTTATCATGGATTAAGTTTTTGGCAGTATAATTTAAATTGGAATTCGATAACATAGTATGAAGTGGTTAGGTTCATATAAAAAGGTGTATCTGCATTAAATAGTAGTTAAATGCGTAATACTAATCTTAATGTAAATAAACTTATGTTGAAATGAAAGATAATAAGACTAAATAGGTCTACTTTTATTTCAAATACAGTGGAAAAACACTCTTCGGGATAAAAAAGTAAATTAGAAATGAACTGAAGAGTTCAAGAGTTGATAATGATTTATTGATTCACTTGATTTAAAGCGATTGTCTAAATAAATTGTTATGGCAACTTGCACACAAAGTTGTTCTCGGAGCTATGACTGTATTATATTTATAAATTTAATAGAATCATTGGCTTCCAAAATTTTTATTAACGTAAGGGTCGCCTGTAAACTTATATTTGAACTCTGCCAATTTCGTAATTTTAACATTGAAAAATTCAGAACTGGTACCAATTTCAAATACATAATGTAAGCATCGCCAATTGATTATGATTTAAATCTTTCACATCATAATAAAAAATATGTTGATTCCGATTTCATTCCTTCGATTCAGGGATGATTGGCAGTTGTGTCCAGTGGAATTTAGAGAAACACGACGCAGTCTTTGTCTGAAAGCCTTCCGTCAAATTGACATCGAAGCTAATTATACGAATGTAATCCAACTTTATCCTGTACTATAAATTGTCTAATTAAAAAAGAGTGTTATTTTTACTTCCAATCGACTCGTGTAAATAACATGAACACATAATTAATTCCTGCGAACGCAACACGCGTGTATGATCGGCCAATCTGGCTTTCAACTTCGCCGATGATTGCAACAGTCTCCAAATCGGTGATCTCGTGTCGAAAGTACATCTATCCTTCTTGGCCCCTTGCTTTACGACCAATGACAAAGTATTGTCATCCGATATTTACTTTATATATTTAGAATTTCGCAGCTAAAGCATTCACTTTAATTTCTGATGAACTTGAACTACTTTATACAGAATTTTGGTCGAATTGAAGAACTCATTCCGAAAGTTTATGCAATCCCAATAATATCGTGTTACCTTGTATTAATCTAAGGCGTATCCTGCCAATGGAAAGATAAATGGCTATCATTTACGAAGCGAATATGAAACGAGATTCCTGTGATTGGTGATGTTCATCCTGATTGGCGTAATTTTCTTCACGAGTTCTAAAGATTGAACGAACTGATTAAAAAGATATTTACTTGCTATAGCTTCAGCAAATTTGCTAATAAATACTGTAGTCGATAATTAAATAATGCTCTCACATTTCTTCAGTCTTATGTCGATAACACCCCATTCAATGTGTATTTTCACTCTTCAAGTCTTGAATGTTATTAATTTTCATTCTTAATGAATACAAAACATTTTGTCGTTACAATAACACTTGTGAAATAATATTCAGAAACTTGTACAATTCCACACTATTTAACAGACACACAACCGGTTTTTGTGTATTACGCCATCGACAGGGGCAAACAAAACTTTGAGACTCTAAGTTTAGTTTACACCTGACAATGACGTAACTCACCGAAACCGGTTGTGTTTGTTAAATAGTCTGAATTTTTACAAGTTTCTGAATAGTATTTCACAATAGTTGTAGTTGCAATTAATTGTTTTGTATGATGGAATTCAACCAAGTAATATTGAAGCAGTTCAATTTTGTCGTAATGAATATTTAAAACCGCCGCTAAACTTTGAAAAATACAAGAAACTTAGAATCATTTTCTATCTTCTGTACCTCCTACAATACAATTGATGGATTGGGGTGCATATAAAGAATGACTATGCTCAAATTTAATTAGGTTGTAATCTATGGAAATATATTGTTTAAAATAATAAATAAGGTTACAGCATTACGGCATAAATCTGTATATTATCTTATATAGTATTCAAATTTGAAAAAACGCGATGGAGTAAAGTAGCGAAAGCCAAAGCGCGATGTGGTGAGGGACGGATTTATTATAACATTTGCTAAGATTCGCTTTAGAGTTTCACTTGGAAATGATTGTGTATCTTATCTCATACTATCCAATTGATGTATTATGCACTTACAGAAAACAGCAATACACATTGGTGAGTTTAATTTATGGAAAAAAATAGCTTGAAATAATTTGTACATTTATATGCAAATACACTAAAAATTGTGTTAGAGTTCCGTGTGAAAATGATTGGGTAGGTGTCTTATGTATCTCCTGCTATGCAATTGGTATATTACAGAAAACTAGAAAATGATGTTACTATAATGTGAACTTTTATAATACACTTATTGAAAACGATAATACTAACATTTAATTTGGTTTTAATTTACGAAAAAATAGCTAAAAATAATTTGCGAAACTACGAAAATGTTTGCATAGATTCATTTAAGGATTTCGCATGGAAATGATTGGGTAACCCGCGGCTCCATGAGCGATGCGTCCACACCAGATGTTGGGATGTCATAAGAATCCTCCGCCATGTCAAGAAAGAGCAAATTGGGCGATCTGCATTTCAGATACCCCCCTGAGCCATTGAGCGCCCGTCTTCTATCCGTCACGTGTACACAAGTTCCTGCGCGCGACTCCTCCATGACCCGCATTCAACCGTATACTTTACGTCCCTCACTCCAGCAGTCCATGTAAGAAAAATGGATTCCTGGCCCTTGGGCTGATTTAATGCCAGTCTGCCGCTGTTAAACAGAGGCGAGCATTTCAAAAACCTTTTCCGCGTGTTCCGACGAGAGGGATGTTCGAATTCCCCGCGAGAAGCGAACCGCAGGTGCGGGCAAAATTGGCAACTACAGGGAAATTTTCTGTCTCTTTCCATGGTAGCGTGTTGGAGTTTCGTGCTTGTCCCAAAAGAATGAATCAGTTACATATAAATAGAGCGACAAATACCTAAGAAAGTCTACTTTCTGCCATGGCCTGAAGTAACTAATTTTGTGTTGTACGGCGAGCGGAGAGAGGTGTTGGATGCCAGGTAGGTTGATTCTGATTTATGATAAAGTTTGCCACATTCCTACTTAAGATCTTCGTGTGATATACGATGAACTAGCAAAATATTAAACCACTCATGTCGAATCTATGACATATTTAATGTGTGTCTGTAACGCTAACATTTGCATGATTATTGAGATCCCTTTTCCACATAGTTATTCTTAGCTTCTCTTTTTTTACGTCTCCATATAATAAAGAATAACAAATCCCCAAAATCATTTTTAAGTTCTTTGCAACTTCCATTAAGAGAAAATTATATTTACCCTAAAATATTAGAGAAATGAAGCACGTAACACCTAGAAATTCATTGAAAGTAAACCTTGTTGCGATTTCAGCTTTCAGCTTCCATATTTATCAAAAAGTTGTGTGGTTTCATTTATCAAAACCTTCATAGAGATATTTACTTTTTTCGTGTTTGCTAAAGAAATTTAAATGAGATAGAAGATAAATCAAATTGTAAACGCTCTTCTGTGAAGAATAAATACGAATATTTGAGATTTCAAAAACATCTTCCGTTTTTTCTGAAGTTAATACTGTATTCAATTACATTGCATACAGTTTTAAATAATTTCGAAATCAAAGTAAAATAGCATTCAAAGTGCGTCTACAATGCAACAATTCATAAACCTCTCGTTGAACGGGAATAGAAGTTTTACTTCCATGATTTCAAATATATTTTATTGATTGATAAAATTTTATTTCATACTAGATCGGCAGCATCGGAGCATAGAGGCCCGATTTTAGGAAATTAATACATGTAATTCGATTTTAAAATAACGTATGCACGAGCCTCCCATGTAAAGAAAAAACTGCATTCGGGCACAATCCCAGGCATTTCGAGAAAAAAGAACGGCCTTTAGTTCTTTGTCTTCTGAAGAAGACAATGGTATCAAAATTAGGCCCATTAGCTGAATGCCGTGACCAGTAAATCCCTCGTTCCTGAAGGTAGCTGTGGAAAAAAACATTGTTAAAAACAATTCCAAGTGTATTTATTAATAAATAATAACGAGGATTTTAAAGTATTACATATTTTTGGAGTCAATTTCTTCTCATCGACTGTTTTTCAGTGTTATATCTTACGTGATGATTTCCATTGCTCGCTAAAAGATAAAAAAAAATCATTAGCTATGCGAAACATAATTAGGGAATCGCGTGACACCTACTGTCGTAATAGAAACACTACCGGACCTTCGATGGTGGCCCAAGGTATAAAGAACTCACACTACGGACATACGTACTCGTTAAATGCGGCGTAACAGCCCCTAATATATCAGTGTTAAGTTTGCGCTGAAATAGAATGAAATCCTCTGTCTCTCAGTTTACGACCTACTGAAATGTGATTTACGCAGTTTCGGACCATTAATTTGCTTTATTTAATTTCGAGATAATTTTCAGAAGAGACGAAAAGGGTTTATGCATGGAAACTTTGATTGAAAAATTACGAACCGATTACGCGTAGCTTTCACGTTTAATCTATCGTGTTTGAATACGAAGAGCAGTAGTGACAAATTAGAGAAAGAACAAAAAAAATAGTCATATTAATTGTATTATATATAATATTTTATAATATAATATTACATGTATGCCGTATATTTAAATAAATCTTTCTCCAAGCCCGCAAAAGTGACGTAGTGAAACTTTTGAACGATTCCCTGCTGCATACTAAGCATCTACAGTAACCTTAATAACCTTACGACTTAATAATTACGAAATCTCCAAAGGAAGAAAGTAGAACCAGAAAGGATTCTTTACTCTGATTTGCTCTCGAGCCAATCAAGTCGGCAGTACTTTTTCTGCACCACATCAATCAGAGGCTCAATACCCGCGGAAAGCTAATTATAACTCTGTTGTGCGCTAAATTGAGCAACAATAGAATACGACATTCTGTGGTTCGTGTCCAATGCAGCGTGTTTAAAAATGTAACTTACCGTAGACGTTACTTAGAAGGCAGGGGGTTTCGGGTCACTACGTCCTCAGAAGGTAATGTCTCTAACTCATTCTTCGAAAAATAAACTAAATTAGAGTTGGGTGAAGTTTAGCCTCTCCGACGTAGAATGAGTAAAAGAAACTATCCGTCAAAGTCTAACAGACTCGGTGGCTTGAGCCATAGTTGCACAAGGAGATAAGGAAAATTAACTCTTGGGTGTCAAAGTTGAAAGAGCATATTCTTCTTTGGTATTCAGCCGTTTACCTTCGGAGGGTTGTGGGATTACAAAGTTATAACGGCACATAACGTCTTGAAAGTAATTGAAACTTCTTTTCATATTTATAGTACCTACTATTTTATCATGTACCTTTATCATTTATTGTAGTCTTAGCATTCCTCGGTGAAGCGGCAAAATATATATATCACCGCGCAGTGAAATATAATAAAATATTTCATTTTATTTCCAATAAGTTATCGCAAATGGTGGTTATTTCAGTGTTGTAAATAAATTATTTGTAGAAATGCAATATCAGATTAATCCTCGAATATAAACCTACCTTGAGCTGAAAGAGTTGCTGTTTAGTTTATGAAAAATCTATTTCTTATTGGACCTTCAATCATTCAATTGGATCTTCAATCATTTACCATTTTTTATGTAGTTACAAGGTCTTCAATTTTCAAATTTGAATTCCGGAACATGTAAACCAATCCCTAATGAACCAACTGTTAATATGTAATTCCTGTACATCCTTATGTATTTATTTATGATACATTAACAAGGTGAGTCATATTTTAAGGTCTAAAGTTAACCATGATTTGGTTTTAATTGTTGATTTTTCATTTATTTAACCAATCATAAATATATTTGAAATTTGATCGAAAAGAATTTCGCAAAGCGGCAAACTTTGAGGAATCAGAAAAGATGGCCTGATTGAGATTTCAATCGTAGATTTCTCATTTTATTGGTCTCGTTTGTTTTCGCTCAATTTTGATATCCATTGACGAAGGCAAGAACTTGTAATCGCCCTATTTGAATGAGTAATCTCTTACTTTGTTAAATGCAAGATAACCTTACATTTTTTGGAACCACCTTGGGGAAGATTATCGATGGAACATGTAAATAATACTATTTACATAAAGCATGAGACAAAAATGAATATTTCAATTCCTGATACTTAGTTCAATATACAAAGTATGAATTTCGATGTAATATAAATTTTAAACTGAAGGAGGTGAGTATATTAAAGATGCAGTAAATCAACTACTTCGGCTTTTAACTAAAGGATCAATATTGCCAATTAGTACCAGAATTAATCTGATTCCTACTGTTTACCGTCAAGTTTAGAAGTTTTGCTTTGAAGATGTGGTTCATAATAAGCAACTCATAATGACCAGATGTAATAGTTCTCTCTTATTTATTACTTTCCGTAGATTGTAATTCTCTCAGCCGTTGAGTTTTGCTTGCGGCATTTTATCACCGAGGCTCTTAGTAAGTTTGGCGACAGTTGGTGATCACGCATCTGTTAGGAACATCACACCCAAAGCACAGTCATCTTAAGGAATTGATTGATGGCCAAATCTCATACTACGGATGCTCCCGGTTCTCATTGGCAGTGATGTAGCTATGGCTGGCCTAACCTTCTCTGGCACGTTGACCGATCTTTCATTGGATGCAATCCAAGAGTAAAATTATACTGTCTCGCCAATTCCTCCCGCATCAGTATAGAAGAGGACTTAATCGGAATAAGTGAACAGTGACGTAATTACTGGGCGTGCATGTTCCCTTTGAAATAGAAGTATGTATGCGCTCCCAACTCAGTGTAAAATACGAATTCTTGCGTTGACAAGTAATTGGTGATATTTAAACACCGTCAATTTGGAGAAAAGATTCGTATAATTTAATTTAATTTATCCCGAGGGTTTTTATTGTCGTCGATATTGAATGACGTCGCTTTGAGAATATCACTCATGATACTGATAAATAACTTGAATTTGAACGGAGACAAGAAATATTAACGATATTTCCGACAGTTATTATTATCTCTTTCGATATAGTATAGCGGTGATTCGAATAAAAGCAACTCTTTACGATAAATTTGTTTCCGTGCATTGTTACTCAAAAATAAGTACCTGGATTTTAAGTAATCAATTTGGCAATTTAAAAAATACACTAAATTTGACGCTACCTGAAAATTGATGGTGTAAACATTCAGTCAGCAATACATCCGTGTTTATTAACTCATCATGTCTTATATTTATAAAAGAATTGATGTTTTGAAAAATTTAATCAGAAAGGAAATTAGGAGAGAAAATTTAATCATATTATATACGTATTATTATTGAAACTAGTATTTAATTACTATTTGGTAAAGTCGTATTTTATGAATTAGGCAACTATTCAAATTTTTCTCAACGATCTTCTTTTCTACTCAGTTAAATATTCTTATCCCTATCGAAATAATTTCATCCAGGTTTTGCTTAGTATATTAAGTTGGTATAAAAATATGAGTAGTGCACATGGTAATTTTTGCAGTATCCAATATAATATTTTAGTAATGAAATCTAAGTTCTCTGGCCGTACTTCGTGGAACCATATTTGAAACGACATTTGATGGTATTTTAGATTGAAAGCTTTAGTTTTGTTTTTGCTTTTTAAATGTTTTCTGCAGAATAAACATTTACTAGACTAATACTTCGGTAATTCTCGAGGTGGTCTATTTCATCGGAGATATTATCATTCAAGAATTAACGAAAACAAACGAAGGGAATACAAAATCTTCGCGAATATAATTTGAAGTAATGGTAATTACAACATAAAACGAAGAGCATTTTATTTACTGTCTTAGCTCATATCATTTACAGCCCTTCTTGAAGTTGAAATAAAGGAAAATGAACAGCGATACTTTCAGCTCTATAGGTCCCTTGATTGATTATTTTACTGGCTAGAGTTCACACGACCGATGATATCAACGATTAAATTAAAAATATATTTTGATCAACGCGGTTGATAAGGTCGTTTGAAAGATTTTTTCCGAAAGAGGAATGCTCTTGTCTCAATCACTGGTGGAGGTGGGGAAGTTACTTAGGCGCCATTGGCAGATCACGGTATTCCTAAGCGCCCGCTGTTCCTTATTTAGCTGCTTTGCGGTGTTATTTTTGCAATCACGAGTTTTCGTCATGCGTTCGCTTTTATTGACGAGCGGCTCTGCGCAGATGTTAACGATCGCGAATTCTTCGAGATCCTAAACATTAGCATTCAGACGGCTTTGGTATTATCTCCTCGTCCAACTGCTTTATCTCGAGTTCTTAATTTTGGACACATGGGTCTATGCTTTTGGTGTAGAAAACTTGGGCTAACTTTCCGTGAGAGAATTTGCTACATGTTATAGAGGGTAGATGAATTGAAGATGGGAAAGGTATTCATCTTTATTGCATAACGAATATAATTTAAGTCATTCTACTGGGAAATTTTCGGAAGAATACAACGCATCTACTTCTACAACGCATGTACTTCAAC
Organism: Sympetrum striolatum; assembly: GCA_947579665.1. Taxonomy (NCBI): domain Eukaryota; kingdom Metazoa; phylum Arthropoda; class Insecta; order Odonata; family Libellulidae; genus Sympetrum; species Sympetrum striolatum. The sequence goes on from OX388341.1 coordinate 18,855,571, forward strand.
GCATCTTAAGATTTGAACCCATTATCTCTTTCTTTGAAAGGTAACTCTGAAACCATTGAAACATTGCCTTGGTTGTTCACAAGTTGGCTTTTATTATTTATTTATTCTCGAGAAATTTGTACCTAAATATGTCAATTTTAGGAAAATGAGACGCCTCTTAATTTGAAAATAACATTTCCGATGAAACTTAAGAATATATTTTCCGTGACTTATTCGTAATTTTTAGCACAATATTCTGTCTAATTTAAATTTAAAAAACCACATAGTTGTAAAATTTAAGTAGAAAACGTTTTTAATGCGGAGGAATTCAGGAAATGCATGTACTTTCCATTATTGAGTTGAGAGATTTAAGAGGTTAATTGAGGCCTAACCTCTTCGTCTATAGGGAAATAATAAATATATATGGTAAGGTTGTGTAACTGAAGGAAATTTTTTGAGTTATTGGTGGTATGGAAATTTGGAGTCGAAAAATAGATAAACACTGAACTCAAGCCCGAAAGATCGCACTCACTCACTATAAGTGGGCATATTCCAGAAAATAAGTTTCTATCTAATACATATTTCATGCTTCACGAGCAAATTAAAGGTAAGAAAAAATTTTCAATAACGGACCAGCAGTATTAGGAAGCGTTCATAATGTTGAAATATGCATTAAATTATCTATCTACATTGATATATTTCCGTACGAAAATACCCTTTCATTTTAGTGTAAATCAGTCCAAATTAGCTCGAATGCAAATGTAGAGTGAAAGTAAGATTGGATTGGATACAATTAGTGGAGCAATATCTTACTTATGAAAAGAGACGTGAGACAAAATGTAGCAGGAATAACGCAGAAATTTATTTTTCAAATATTAAAATGTGTCAAATCTAATTATCGTAAGGACATACAATCAAAGCTCGAAAAGTTGCTCTTTAGGCCCAGACGTTTTACGTTCATCCATTCGATTAGCGTGAAATATTCAGTCCTCAAATTCTTCCGCGACGTTTGTTTTTCGAGCATTTGTTTAGTCTGCTTTGACTTCGGAAGAAACAGGAGAGCGACACCTCCATCCAGAGCAGAACCTCAGCAGACCGTCCGGAAAACACAGACATGGGACGCCTCGTTGCCGAGAACAAGAGAGATGAGTGAACGTCGTGCTTTCACTTTCGCCCCTTTGGCGACGCTTGGAATCCACTGAGAACTTCTGGAATCATGCCCTTGCATGGTCTCATTTCTCTTCCTCTGTATTATCTCCTCTTTGTGGAGATGATTTGTAAGACAAGCATACAGTCTTGTTTTGAAATAAGACAGGTAGAAAAAAATATTCCAAAAGTCGATACATTTTTTTTAACTTAACATATTCGGCGTCATCTAGTGAAGCTTTTCCATCACAGGAATGGAAATCACTAGGTTATCTCCACGAAAAAAATATTTTATCATTAGGTACTACTAATGATATCCTGATGATGTCGCATTGTGATGAAACTGGTTGTACAGTTAAAGAAATCAAATATATTTTTTGTGGAGTTAACCTGGTGTTTTTTTGATTTCTCTGACATTTTCTTTTATTTTCATTCTTGCTAAACCGTCGCCTAAACAGCAATCTGCAAAGAGCTATATAAAACTTATATTTATGAACTAACACAGGGTTAATTGTCATAGGAATGACATTTATCGTCAATTTGTTTACAGACGAGTTTCTGTGATGAAATCGCAATATCATTCTTCCAAGGTCTTCCTTTCTGCTTAGCGTTTCAGGCGGAGATCGGCTCTTAATCTGAGGCCATATGTATTCCTATTAGAGTTTTTCCCATCGAGATAAGTTCCTAGGCTGTCCATGGGTCACTTTGATTATATGGCGTATGTATTTGATTATAAACAGCGTATTCGGAAGAACGGCAGAAGGAAAATTTGCGGAACAAAAGGAAGCACCGGATTACTGACCTAGGAAACACCAAATTTTAAAAGCGATGCTGTAATCCTCAGAAGTATAAGAAACACAAGTTTCTGCTGTTAAACGGACAATTCAAAGAATTAAATTCCGCTATAAATCAAGTAATGTGTACATAAAACGTGTTAAGAATTTTATCACCAATACCCTAATCTAAGGGCACCCACCTGATAGCTTAACTCGAAAATGTCTCTTATATTATCCACATTCCTTCAAGGTAGACTTTTATAAACATTTCCGTGATGGGACACTAAATCTCCAGAACTTTGAGTAGTTTGAGTAGTTAGAGTTGAGTTTTTAGAGTAGTTAGATTTTAGGGAGTATAGAAAGAAATGTAACGACATTCTGAGTGATTGCTAGGCAGCACGCTATGAAAATATCCCTGCAATATAAAAAGTTTAACTTTGAAATCGGTTATAATTCATGCGATACTTACCGTTTTTACTCGTGTGAAAACCGAGTTTTTCAGCAAATTTTTTTATGCTGACAATGCCCCCCTCGGCTTATATTCGAGTGAGGGTTTCACTTACCTGTTCTGCGGTGGATAAAGTCTGCCGTAGTTGGAAATCGGCTTGTAAATTCCTCACTTGCTTCATTAATAATTCATTTTTAATTTTCTCCGTAATCACGTGCCGTCCGTCGGTAGTTGTCGGATTGAAAACAGACATGTTTGATCGAACGTCATAATCGGAGACGTCGGCTATGGACGGTAATTTAATTTGCGTGATTTCACACCGAAAAATTCTTGAATATTTTTTTCAAAATACCAGTTTGATTTGGCTGAATAGCTTTGGAAATGCTACTAAAGAAAAGAAGGATGACATACTCGACATAATCTCCTACAATCACTCTTGTTAAAATAAAATTTTAGTGAAAAGTTAGTAAGTATAGTTGGTAATGGACGATTGGATTATCATTGTAGGAGAGAGGAAACTAATACTACCGGTCACGTTGGAGGAGTGGTTAACATGTCACCATGCTAACGCTCAAACGCCAAGTTCGAATCCTGGCTAACCGGATTTTTCCGATTGGGGAATGGTCGTATGTGTTTGTCGTGTGTTTGTAAAATATATCAAAACGGATATTATTGGGGCTACCTGTTTTCGATAAAGAAATTAAATAAATAATGAAATCTGGAAATGGATATAGGAGTCCAGGATAAGATTTAAGAGTTCATTTAATAATTAAATTGCACAAATAGGTAAAACTCTATTGGGTTAATTACGGCTGAATAATATCATTATGACAAAGACATAGTAAACGTATAGTAGTAACCAGTATAAATTGTTTTCAAAACACCATTCCATCGGAGGAAATCATTAATTTAGAATGAAAAATTCGTGACTACGGTTACGCCTATTAAATGATAAGCGAAAGAAAGGCAGCAACCCCGCGTTAGAACCGCAAGGATATCCGGCCTGTCATATCTTCCTGTTTACGACATCAAGGAAGCAGGAAAACATTACTGCTTCATCCATATGTGTATAGTTTGGAATTATAAACCTTTCTGCGCCTAAGTTTCCTCCTCTATCTCCTATAGCACAATTAAATTATTAGATTCATCTTCAAGATTTTAGGGACGGAGACCGATCAAAATTGAGCAGATTTAAACGACTTATCTATAAATCAGAGACACGCATTATCTCCCTTGAGTTTGATGGTAAGTCAGTCTTTAAAAATATGTTTTACCAAGTATAACATACTGCTTTTCTTACTATACCGACTCGAGGGGAATAAATGTCATTGTTAATTAAGGGGTTAATCGTAGCTTAGGAGTCGATTGTAGGTCTATAGAAATATTAAAATTGAAATTTACTAATACTGTATTTTACTGTAAAGAATAGCAGGACTTTATTACACTTAGTAACACACATTTCAGATGGACTGATTTCTGGTGAGATTTTAGAGATATAATGACCGTCTCAGAATTTGCACATAATTCGCTTAACACTAGAAGGTCCGATAGGGGTCGATTGACCCTTCGCAACTTTCTTATCGTCCTCACAAAAAAAGTAATTTTTGTGCGGATCTGATTTTTTTTACTTTTGATATTTTAGGGGCATTCACTGTGTGACATATTTTGTAAAATTACGAGTACTTCTGGCGCAACAAGCGGGTCTAACTACAAGGTCCGCGAGGGGTCAATTGACCCCTATTGCATTTTAAGCGTTTCCGTTGACTTCGGGCACGTTTCCTGCCTAATATGGGTCCTAATATCTAGTTCTATCATAATAAACGATCATAATCATTGGTTTTATACTCAAAAAATCGTTTTTCTTTCATTTGTTGCTGATTGAGGGCCATAACTGTTGAAGCTTTGTTTCAAGTTCCCGAATAAAATCCCCCCACCCCACCGCTCGCTACCACGGCAGTGTGCAGTGCATATTCACACGCTTGGACCAGGGGGGTACAGAAACAGCTAATGATATCACAGTTTGGACTCTCAATTTACCTGGCGATCATGCTGGCAAACGTGGTAAAATGAATGTTCTAAGAAAATCAGGGGGTGCCACTGGCTACGCCAAGCAGCACTTGGAGGAAAACTCTTACTGGAGCGCGTTGAAGCTTTTCTGACGGAACGTATGCTTATACTTATAAAAGATTGTACTGAAAAAGAAGCTATGTAGGTAGTAAAGAACTGCCACCAAGCTAATAGCCCACCTACTGTTCATGACTTAATAATATTAATAATAATAAATAAAGGCGAAGGAGAGAGAGTCAGAAATTTAGAAAAACTATTCTACAATATACAACTAAGGCTAACAAAACGATAAAAAATATTCAACCATAGAGCACTCTATTTACTTATTTAATTTAAAATTACAATAAATTATACAGAAACCGATTTTATTTCTAAAAAAATAACCTTTCATATTTATAACCTAAAAGTTTCGTCTTATTAAACCTCGCGGCAATTAACGATGTTTCATTCAGAATTCATATCGATAATGAATATAACATGTAACTACTCTGTACGAAGGATGGAGAATATTTGGCATTTGCAAAACGAAATTTCATTTTACAGTAAAATATTTATGAAGGAAAATCGCATTTGTTGTGTGTAATAAAAGTTAATACAGGGTGTCTCAATACCCAATATCAATACTCAATAAGTTTCAGGGAGAGGTTGGGTGCACTCCATTCACTCGAATCATATAGCAATCCTGGATCGAGCATGCTCTCCTGACGCGGAGGGTGGGTGAATTTGTGTAATATTTACACTTCTAATTTAACGCCAACAACAACGTCAGGAAATTTCAGTACCTCGTCAGGAGAGTGTAGAACCATCTAATACAATACGGCGCACCAAGGTATCACTTGCGACTTTCTTGTAGGAACTCTAGGCTTTACTTCTGAAAGAATAATACGTAGTTGTAAGAAATATAAAAAAATATCACTTCCTTGATTTAAGTCATGGATGCAAATAATCCTTAGCATGTTTCTATTCTGTGTTAAATTAATGCAACATGTAATACAAACTGAGTTATCAGTGAAGACGACAGTAAAGGACGATGAAAACTGGTTCTTAAAGACAAAACTGAGGAAAACCCAGCCTTTCATTTGCGGACTATATTATATATTATAAGCTGCAATTCAAATTACTTCGGTGGTCCGAAAGATATCTAGGATAAATACAAATACGGATATCCAGGATAAATATATATACATATAAATATATATAAATACAAATACGGTTGCCTTTTAATCCCTATTTAGAGAGATTTTAAATCCCAATTGATTTAATCCAAATTATTACCTCATGAAGATGTATCCACCTTTTTGTGATTGATGATCCGAGGTTTATCGGCTCAAAGAAGCTCCTTCAGGTGAGAAAAAGTCTTTAGGTCAGGATTGATATTCATTTCATTAGTAAATTGAAATTTGACTGCTAGGATCGAAAATTAAGCCTGAGTTGTAGTTATGCAAAGCATACATTCTTATATACTATATGGAAGAGCAAATTCATCTACTTTAGTAACTCTTTTGAAAATCTATAGATCGATAGGTATTTTGAGGTGGAAAACCAGCCAATACCCCATGAAATCACGGCTAAAATTTAGAGGACAAAATTGAGATAATGAAAAAATCTATATGACTGATGTTCGAAACAAAAATCTATCATTTAAAAAAGAGCACGTATGTTTGAAATAGCAATATTGCACGTAAAATGTCCCTCAAGCGAAAACATTTAAGCTCCTGAGTTCCCATCCTTCCAAGAGAGGTATGATTGAAACTTGATTTAGGCGAATCATTCTCCCTGAAATTATTGGTTCGTGTCTCGCAGTCCAGCACCTGAGAGGCAACATAAGGAGAAGCTTAGAAGAAGTGGGTCTTTAGGCCAACTTAGGGATTGCTCTCAAGTAACCGTTTGCAGACGACTATTCATCCTGGGAGAGTTCGCGGGGGGGCAGATAGATGGGGGAGAGGGGTGTATCCCTCCCGAGGAATAAACAGGAGCTCCCCGAAACCCTCCCCGCAGCTGATACCCTACGGAGCCCAGCGGCTGCTTCGGGAATAGAACCCCCCTCTCCCTCTCCTGACTGCCATCCAAACCTCCTACAACCTCCCTCCTCCACTTCCACGATTGAAATATTATCATACGTTATTCTCAATCATTCCATTTCCCATGCACAATCCCGATCTATGAGTTTTACATTTCTTCCTCTCCGTTAACTTTAAACCCTTCTCCAGATGAATTCCCGATCGTTTCCGAGCAAATCCCTTCCCTCTCTCTCTCTTTCCCCGCATCCCCTCTCTCGATATCCATGACCTTGCTTTTCCTCTGATAGATTGCAGCCTATTGTGATCCCTTCTCTCTAAGGATCTCTTTGTACGGGCGCCGTGCCTTGCCCATCGGAAAACGTGGCACGGCGGAAAAGACGTGAGCATATCGTTATTTTGGTTCGTAAAAGTTATATTTTGTCATTGCTGAGTAACGGATGTTGAAGGGAAAAAAGAAGTTAAATTGAGAGGATTGTATTCCCGCCTTCTCGACCCTGGTGGAGTCCAATGTATGTACCAATGTACCAAAGAGTACCAATACCACATAATTGGTCGGTAACTAATTACCCAAAGATAGACAAAAAAATCGACTTGATTTTGACTCATTGTCAGACCTTTTTTTTCCCCGGATTTTAAAAGCGCATGAGTAGATGTGCGAATTATATACCTTTCCTTGATCCATGAATAATTATGCAAACTTGTAAATTCCTACAACAATTATAACAATTTATAGCAACATTAAGAATTGCATAAATTATTTGATAGAAGTACACCCATTTTTCAACGATTCAAAGAATAAGATACGTTAGCAAAGATGTATTCCCACCCATTTGAAAGATCGCTTCCATACTAAGTTTAGTTTCTTGTTTTATATATATTTATTTATATGTATTACCTCTGAAACATGTAGGCTAGATATTAATGTACGAAAAGAATCTTTCTATCAATGAGACGCATAGAATCGTATAATTACGTTTTTTCCACGGTTTTTGCCCAAGTGCTTTGTTTTACCCTGTAATCAATATTATTGCACATCAGATTCATAGTTAGATTAATGTGAATTCCTTTGTGTCAATCAGATGAGTCAATTTTATTGAGAAAATATTTAATCGAAGCATTCGTAATACTTATTTTATACACAATTATAGGAATGTATGCTGAACTTACACCATATTATACTACGTAAATAATTTTGGTATCTTCAGTGCTCATGTTCTTTTATATCAACAAATGTTGCTTCATAAACTTTATTAAATAGAAATATATCGCTTTCAATTCCATACTCATTAGCCTATTCTTAAACAGTTGAATGCAGTAAAGTACGAACATCAGCGTATACTGAATATAGATGCTTTGAAATTTTGATATTTTACTTATAGTTACAATAAAATTAAAAGACTGAATTAGTAATAAAGTCCACTTTTGTAACAATGAAAACAGCTTCAGGCATTATTTATTACGCTCATATTTCACGCAACGTAACGTAAACAGAAAATAAAACAACTCTAGAAACTGGTTTAATCTTTTTTGGGATTTTTTTCCTGAAATATACATAGGCCCATTTTCATCCTTGATTATTCACTACCCGCAATAAATTTTATGAGTTACCTCTATGGAGAGCTAATGCGAGTGGATTTATGAGAAGAGAAAGTGTTTTACGGGATTTTCTCTATCAAATTTTATAGCGGAATCCTCGAGAAAAATGAATCAAAAACATCCGACCGCAAAATACCCCAAAAGTTGGATGAAAATACGGCTCTAAAATGAAAATTGCGGCCGTGTTACAATCTCCTTCGAATATCTTCTTTAATTGAGGCTCCCCTAATGTGATGTTTCTTAAACCAAGCAATGAGGCATGCTGTAAAAATAAGTAGGGAAATATTTTCTAAGAAAATGTGACACGTTCCTCTCTTTATCACTGAGAGACGAACACAGCTGCCCCTCTCAGTGCATCATATATCCCTCATGAATTCTTTTATAAGTATCCTGGCGTAGAATAAAATTAGGAGAAGTTAGGAAAATAGCTTAAGGTACAATTCTACAAGAATTTCGCTATTTTATTTACTAAGCACGTTTGATATTCGCCCTAGTAATTCTCATTTCGAAGTCATATATCTATATATAAATATTAACATTAAATTACCTCATCTCTATAACTTCAATAACGGCTAAAAACCACTTAACCCAATCATAAATTATTTTCATAGCTGCGACTTTAGATATTTCTCAAAAATAGACTCTTGGGTGTTTCCTCTCGACCGAAAACATTTTTACTTTCGCATCAAGATATATATTAATAGAAGTCGCCATTTTTCACGACGGCTTCTGATGCAGAGGCGTAGGACAAGCACCTTCCCGACCACCTGGTGAGAGAATTATGAGTAAGCTAGAGGAAGCACAATCTGCCAAAAGACTCATCCCCACGTCTTCAAAGTCCTTTAGAAGTTAACGGAGAAGTTTTGAACAGATCTCACTTCATTTCGAGCTCAGTCACCCTTTCAATCGCATCTTCAAAATGATGATAAAAATATTTTTAGAATACATCAGATTGGGATAAAATATCGTCTGCCAAAGAAACGGTAAAATTTTTAAATTCTTAATGGTATCGTATTAGATGGAGAAATTTTTAGGAGCGGGCCAAGATAAATATTTGATGCTTTGATCTGACAACTTTCCATTTCACTTCCTTTGATTCATAGTATTCGGATGATTAAGAGGCCGAGGAACAGTTTGCATACAAAGTTCAGTTATATTACTTCTAAGATAATAACTGTAGGATTTCATCTATATAAACATTCCAAGAAGTGTTTGTATAAATAAAATATGCATGTATTAATTAATGTACTTTATTATTTCACTAAGTAAAAGAGTCTTCACTCCATCCCGTTGTTTAATCCTCTTCTCTATCAAAATTTCCGTAAAATATATATTTTTAAAATCGAGATACATTTTTATGATCCATTACACATTGTATAATAGTAATCAAACCTAAAATTGCACATAATAAGTTGACGAAACTTCATAAATGTTCGATTTTAAAACCCAATAATTCATGCTAACCTTGATATTGGTTCAGAATATAAGAAAACCAGGAAAATTTCCCCTCTCTGAAATGTTTGGGAGGGGAATATTTTTTGAGAATATCAATGTTTTATGACACTTTTGAAGCAATCCCCAAAGATATTACGATACAAATAGATCCTAGATAAACAACTATTTGGAATTTACAAACTGTAACAGAGAAATACTCTAAGGTCCTAAAATAGCCCTATTCTCTGCGAATTACTCGTTTATTTTTACAAACCGTTGAGGCTATCTTCGGCTACAGCTGGTATTTACTTGTTTTCGCTCACATACTCTCTACAATAAGACAGAATCGGAAATATATAGAGTTTTACTTTCCTTTATATTTTATTGTATATACAGCTCTTAAATTATTTTAATCTAATATAGTTTTTCTATTTTCCCTTAAAAAAGGAATCAAATTTTTTATATTGCTTTTAATTGTATTTAAATACCACATTATAAACCCAGTATTAGTTGACTAATACTTACAATCTTTACCTTCATTCTTACCTTTCAGTATGATTCCTTCCTCTGTGTATGTGAATGGTTATAATACAGTTCTGTAGTGTTGAATAAGCAGATTTCTCACTAAAATTTACAATAACTGGTCACAACAACAGTATATTATTGTGATTTGGGGCTCAAGATGAACGAAAAGACCCTACTTGAATTGAATATGTAAGCGAGCAGAGAAAAATCAGCTATAATATGAAAAGGGTGCACTATGTATGCACAAAAGCTGGGACATTGGTCTGCGTTAAGAGAGATCCTCCGTAAAAAGCCCAGTTAGAAAATAGACAAACGGTCGTTAATCCCGTTTTCTCGAAGATACCTTGCAAAATCGTTTCGATTTAAAGTTTTTACTCTCCAAAATTAAAAGGCTTATCAATATTCATATTCGCCCTGCTCTTCTAACAGCTATAAGAGAATTTCCTAAGATGGTGTCGAAGAAACTGACTGATTAAAAAGAAAATACTGGCGCACACTTTAACAAAAACTTTGAAAGCAAAAATAAAAAAGAGACGTTATATATGCAATATTTGTTTTAAAATCTTTCCCTATAATCCTGAAGCTGAATCTCGTAGCTGGTAAATATAATCGGCTACTTATGAAGACAATAGGCGGTTATAAAATCTAAAGTAAATACCAAATCCCATGAAGTGTATTTTGAAGGTATTATCTTGGAAACATGCGGTTTTCCATGATAGAAATTAATTTATAGAATTATCTTAAATTGAGTTAAAAATATAGCTTTCGATTCATTGTATCATCATCCTGTGAACACTATAAAAACTTACGCAGATTATGCGTTGAGCGGAAGGAGAGGGGATAACAAGTGAAAGTTATCTTACTGTAACAACTAGTATAAGTGACTGCGAACTCTTCCGAAGAACAGTAATTGCTTCTTCGTCTTTGTTCTTTATTGCTCATCGATATTACTTAAATTTATATTGTTTTAAAATCTGTTTTTCACTCTCCAGTACCAAATGTGCATTATGTATCTCCAAACCACAACAAACGTAGCTAACCCCAACATTTTTCTTACGGTGACGAATTTTTTATTGTTCTTAGAGGCCTTAGAGGATTATGCGAATATTTTGTTTCGTATTAAGTGTATCGTGTCCTCTTAGTGATCGAACGGCGTTAAAAAGAAGTCAATTTCGAAAATAAAATATTGAGAATATCCTCTTCTAGCATTCTCTCTGAGATACGCGAGTAAGATAACTCTTGATGAATAACTGAGAGACAATTTTTCAACAACATTTCTAATATAAAGTTCGTATCGCCAACGAATTTGCCATGATATACGATGTCCGGAAGAGATCAAGCAATAGTGCGAGAATTGAGTAGCGAGAAATTTAACCGTGTAAATTAATCCATATTGAATGTATCACCTAGTAAATATTTTAATTTATCACTGAACAAGAGACAATTAGTATTAAGGGTTAAAAGAACGCACTTTAATTTGGAATTGGCCTAGGTTGTATATCATCGAAAATTTTGTCTGTAACCGCCTATAACAAATAAATCCCAATCTAGAAATATGAAAATTTATGCTCATCTAAACTTAATTACATCTATTCTTTCCAAATCCCCGAAATAGACAGAAGTTTCACGACCTTTTCCTTTCATAAAGAAAATTTCCTATGATTTTTGTTTAGTTCTTACAAAATTTTAGGAAATTATTAATTTATTCAGTTTAGGAATATTTCATTGTATTAAAATCTTTTAACTTGACCTAGAGAGTACTCTACGAATGAATAAATTACTCTAATTGTCAGCCCCTTTCTTATCTAATTATCTTATAATTCAGCCTAACCTCTCTCGGCGACATTTAAACCAAATTAATGTAAAATAAGCTTCAAAGGGATTTAACGGGTAAACAAGATACCTCCTCCTCACTCCGAAAAAATCTGTGATAGTACACAAGTGCCAAGTAAACAAGTCGATCTTGCCTTCAAACATTTTATTCGTATCATTAACATAAGTGGATTGGGATTACAACAAATTGAGCTTAGCATTGCTTGTCATTTGTCCCATTGTACCACAAATTCTCCTTAAATTGCACATTTTCACGCCAGAGAAAATATAAAATACTGCATGAAGGCTCGGAACGATATTCTCCTCTAATTGTGCTCTTTCTACATTGTAGTTCTAACGAAAACTTGAGATCAATATTCCTTAAGACTCGCAGGTAGACGCTGATGTAGTTCCATGCGTATGATAACAACCTAAAGGCCACTATCTCTGCTTTTAAGCGATTAAGACGGTAGGAAAGTCATACACTTAATGAATTTTTATTAACCATCAAACAATTCATATAGAATCTACGTTTCCCCTAAAACTGCACTGAAAGTGGTAATTTCCAAACTGAATTTAGACTCAGCAGTTTTTCTCCGATATGTTTTTTGGTTCGATTTCTATTAGTAATTTTAATAACAGATGTCACTTATTGGATCGTTTTGCGAAGTTGCTAAAGAATTTCTTGTTTCTCTCGTTCGTGAAAGTCTTCGATCGATAAAACCCAGTAAATAACGAGCGTAATTATTTCTTCTCTCATTTTCCGGCGTTGAAACATGCGCTCTGAACAAAATTTACTCACCGTGTCACTCCCTCAACGATTACAGGAGTCCTCCATTTCATTCGCTCTCCACCTCTCCCTAATTGCGCTCACCCGCACGCGCTACTTCCTTTGTTCTATTCTGATTTCATCCGACGCTTCTTTACCCTACTAGACCGGGATTGGAGAACTATTTATTGACCGAAGTCTTTGACTCGTCGTCATAAGACTCGTTGACAGATTTTAGTCGACGCAATCCAGGAGAGAGTGATAACGTGAAATCTCCAGAATAACGTAATCAAAACATGTTGATGGTAAAATACAGTAGTAAATAACACGTAGAAATATACTACGTAATAAATAGTGCAATATTATCAGCGTACTATAATTAGCATATATTAATAATAACCATTAAGGTTCAAATGATTATAATTATCATCGTAAGGAAAACATATCGAGAAAACAAGCGTAACGATTGATTCTGAAGATCTGCCAAATGAAAATGGCCTCGATTAAATGATAAATTATTCATAAGCAGTCATTACAGTTTCATACTTAAAATGATTCAATTGTACTCATCACATTACCAGTTTTCTCATCAGTTTCATTCACTAAAAATTCCCTTATCAACGTACTACCTTTTACATTCTAGATACCAACCAAAATTTTGAAAGATTCCACAAATACTTTCGCATTTCACTGATAATGCTTATTTATTTACTTGCCCTAGTGAATATTTACTAGACTACTGAATATTACCAAGATCAGTTTTTGAATTATTTGGCATTCTATATTCTTTGCTTGCGTTTCGACATGTAAGTCCAATCTCTTTCGTTTCTCTACCCCCATCCTTAGCAATCCCTCGTTAGTCTTCCAATAGGTCAATATTTTTTCCTGGATTCAGCGCATAAATATTTCCTTTAGATAGAATTTGTTTCTTAATTTGTCCCTCACCAACTTACTTAGTTGTTCATACATTCCTTCGAACAGCAATTTTATATTCATATCTTGCATCAGTAAGCTTATAAGGCTTCTACAAATATAATTTTTACAATTAAATTGATATAAAAACGATATATCAGTGTTTTAATAGTGTATAATGAATAATATTCCGCGATACTTTGTGGAATTTCATTTTTAAAAAGAGTCTTTACTGCAGAACTCTTACAAAAGCCACGATCCAAGTGATTTCAATGATGAACCGTTTGTGTTGTGGTTTTTGTACAAATTTTGCAGCAAAGACTATATTTTGTATTAGGTTGTTTTGTAATTTTTAATAATCTTAATCAACATAGCCTTAAACTCCCTGAGAAATACATATTACTTTGATCTAACTATGTATATTGTTGTGTGTGCAATGCTTACAGATGATAAATTATACTACATCTATAATCTATAGATGAAATAAGGAAGAAAATTTTAGACGATATTATGAACAGGCACCATTGAATGTGCTGAAGAATGCTATTATTTAGACCAGAATACTATTTTATCACCAGAAATTAAGGATACTGGAAGGATGTAGTAATTGAAGAAGGGCAATCGATAAGGACATTCTATCGGAAAAAATAATCGTTTACAAGCCTATCAATATCGGCTTGGATATAATGAAATGGTCAATATAATTCTATATACATAGGGTGCTTTTGTACGGTTGTGAAATATGGACTTCAACTGCAAAAGATATTAGAATATTAAAAGAAATAGAGGCTAGGTTCTAAAGAAAATGATGAAAACATAAAATAACATAAAACTAGAAAGGATGACTAATAAAGAAAACATTTGAGGAGTAAATTACGTCAGAGAAAGTGTTGATGAGAGAAAAATAAATATAATCGAGCACGCACTAGGATAAAGTCTCTTGAAAACAGGTATAAAGTGGGATTTCTATAGGTCGGATATCGATGAGCAAGTGATTGCGTTAAACCTGGGGATTTTAAGGTCAAAAAAACTACCTGAGAACAATAAAAATTAGAAAGGTGAAGCAAGGCAATATTCTGATTAATTACCCTTTCTGGTGATAAAAATTACCGAAAGACGAAATATATACGTTCCTCAAAATAACTGTGATTGATGAAATCTTCGAATAAATCATGCTAACCATACTCAGAACTATTAAAAGAGCTCCTTGTCAAATGCTAGACTTTCATTTGTCAAAATTTCTAATTTAGTTCCACAATGGGATCTTCGGTGAAATAAACTCAAAGCAATTTACAAGAGTTTTATTCTAATCTCAAAAGTTTCAAAAAGGGACAGTGCGGTACCTGAGTAAGTATTGCCCAATAAGCATGAGTAATCATGTAATAAAGGCAAGAAAATACTGAATTTAGCTTTTACGTTCACCATTGACGTAGGAACTATTTTTATGCAGCAATGAGAAAGAACCTTTCATTGCGTCTCCAAGGGAGATAAAAAAGGCAAAAAAACTAGTTTCAACTTATTCATTTCGGAAAAAATAGAAAAATATATTAATACACTATTTCATACAGAGAATATTGTAAGGTGCTTGCCGCATAAAATTGCCATTATGTTATCTCTTGCTCAAAGACTTTCTTTTAAAAGATATCAACTAGAGATAAATCATAGAATTTTGAGAAAAATTCTACGGTTAAATTCTGAGAAATCCAAGATTCTAATTAATGTTTCAGAGGTTATTCAATTTTAATTTAGAATTCCCAGAAATTGACTTAAAAATTATATGGCAGTTCATCATTGCCTAAATATAAGCAGACCATTCCGATGTATTAATTATATGGCCCCTAAAATATAAGCCAACTGTGCATCGTTTGCGACGGCAAAATTTTGTTGGCGGAAATTCTAACTCGCAAGAGAATTTAATATCGTCACTCTGTTACAGTGACGGAAATCAGGCATTGTGTCACATAAAGAGAACGTGCGAAAGACTTGTAAGGCTGTAAGTGTTAAAGATAATGGTCAAAAGTTAGGCAACAGGGGGGTAGAAAATTTTTTCTTTCACGTAAGAATCAGTTGAATCGAAGATTGCCTTTAATTCTATTATGTATATTTTATATTAATACCCCATAATATTTTGCCATCAGAAAATTTTAATATTCCAATTTCATCAAACAAAACTGTTTTATCATTCATAACAATGGCAAATTTTTAAATACCGATGGAAGCTCCGGAGACACTCCTCTCTTGGGGTGCCAAAATACCTTGGGGCAGTAACTGATCGGAATTGAAAGGAATATTTATGCCGCCTCGCCAAGGGCCTTCTCTAATACATTTATATTTATTTCTCTTTCAAAAGAAATCCTGAAGGAAATGAAAATTGGTGTAAAATAATGACAAAAATTTGAAAAAATAAAATGGAATCATGCTTTTGCAATAGTATTCAATAGGAAGGAGTATTCGATATGTTTTTTCATCAAACATGACTGACTTTTTGCTTTACTTTACTAATCGCATTTCATTTTGGCAGCAATTCGTATTATGTACTAAAAATGTGAATGAATGATTAAGTTTTTAAATATTTCCACCGATAAAAATTTCCCACAATATTCGATTAATTATTTGTAGCATGAGAGCCTGTTCATACACTGGTATCAATTCACCATTTAGATGATCGTCTGTTGCATTTTCCATATGAAGAAGATATAAGTGAAAGTTGTTTGCAGACAGACAAAATCACATCACTGTGATTTTGTTTCATTTAGAGTTTGGATTTTTTTACCAAATAAAAGACTTTTTTCTAACTTTGTAATTTTCAACAATAATTTATAGAAATAAGCGATAGTGAAGCCTTAAGTCTTAACTTGTCTACAATTTTCTAGGATGTTTGTAAATTTGCATATCTCAAATTCTCTACGTACAGCAAAATACCCGTACGTAGCTTTTTTCATATCTGATCATTTGTTTCATCCCTTATTATTTAAATCAAAAAAGATTCGTTTACCAATAAAATTCCTTTTTTAATCAAATAGTACTATCCCATAAAAATCATTTATAATTACTCTGCTACAAAATCGAGGCATGACCATCACATGAAAAGATCTGGATTTAAGTATCATAGAGGGCTGTTAGATACCATTAAGGTGTATTGATGTATTGCAAATGTCAAACTTTATGGCGATGTATATTGACTTTTTAAATTCTATTTTCTGTAAGCTTCATTCATAAGCTCAGATTTAACTTAATCCGAAAACAATATCTCTTCAGAGAAAAGAGGGTAGATTTTTTTCAAAAGAGGATGTCACTCTTATTACCTCTCACAATCAGTGTCGCGAAAATGCGATTTTCATTTTATTTATGTTCGGATCTGTTATTTCTAACAATTCATACACCGGTTTAATCTCAGTTAAATTACATGTATTGAACAAATGGGTGGATCACTGTTATTTTTTTAAGCTGATATTCATAGCGGCAGTCATCTTGATATATTTAGTTAGGAATTGTTTTCATTCCATTCTAATTAAAACCGTGGTGAGATTTGATATACGACGCTGACATGCCTTTGGATAAGCCCCAAAATATCACAAGTAAAACGTATAGCTGAAGGTACATGTATGTATGTATGAATGTACTAAGACTGGCGTCCTGAGATTTGTTTTCAAGGACTTGCGGGAAGTTTATTTTTTCTATACGGATGGAATTTTAGACATAGGTAACACCTTCAAGTTTTTTCTGAACGTCATGGTATAAAACAAAACAAATAACTCCGCTTTACTTACTGTTAAACAATCATTTATGAATGAGAATAAAAGATATTCTTTGTACTGATTGCTGCCAAATTAAAAAAAATCCACACGAGTTGTATGGAGGATATTGACTGAAGATCGTCATGAATTGGAGATATTGAAACTCTTTTCATCTCAAAAATTTCTATCTCCGAACATTAAGTCTGGATCGTGGAGGATTTTCGTACTGAGGGCAAATCAAGTATGACCAAAGCAATCGTTGGAAGAAAACATAACGTAGTTTATATATATTTTTAGTTACTAATATTTTTTCATAATTATATGTACTAAAAGAAGAACTATTTATATTTTTAGCAGCTTTTAATGTTCATTTATTATTTAAATAAGTTTATGTGCATTATAATATTAATATATTCTAAGTGTTTTCTACATCAACTATTAACGCCAACAGTTTTCATCATGTATCCGATTCAGGACTGTATTTTTAATGCACACGATTATTTTTAAAGAAATAATGGAATGTGTTTTTTAAATTTATTCCAACTTTTGTAAAATTTTAACATTCATTTCCTTCGCTTTCTCATTGAATTCCATAGCAAAAATCTACTGTCATCATTTCCACAAGCTTCAAAATCAGTTAATGAGATGGATGTCTATATCTTGAATTATATTATATGAAAAATATTATACTTTTTCTATGATTAGAATCATGGGGTCCGAAAAAAATGCAGAGTAACTGTGGATG
Organism: Sympetrum striolatum; assembly: GCA_947579665.1. Lineage (NCBI taxonomy): Eukaryota > Metazoa > Arthropoda > Insecta > Odonata > Libellulidae > Sympetrum > Sympetrum striolatum. The sequence continues at coordinate 18,873,538 of OX388341.1, forward strand.
ATGTGAATTTCTCAGGGATTTCAAACGTTTATAAGGCCATATGTACCCCCGTAAATTTGCTCATATCAATTAATTTAAATGTGTGTTTTTAAACTTGTGGGTGTACAATTCTTATTCAATCAAAAACATGGTCGCCTGTCATTTCATAATACTCTGCAAGTCTATTAAAAATGCCAATAATTCTTTCGCATATTTTTATTTCCTGCCACAACATTCAAAATGGATCTCATCTCAAACCTTGCGATGTTTTCCAATAGCACGCAGGGGTGAATAAAATAGAGCCAGAAATAGCGTTCGTTCCGTCTTACGCATTCCTTTCCCTCCCTTTTTCAGTTTCAGCGGCGATTCCTCATGCTCGCTCCGTTTGCAGGCGAAATATATGTCTTCCGGTCCCCAGAGATCCTCTACTTACCTTCCCGACGACAGCCTCCCGCTCATCTGCAATTACTTACCATCCTCTCCGACAGGTGATGCTTTCGAAGTTTCGTTCGCCGCCGCTGGAGAAAGGGGCGCTCGCGAACGAGCGAAAGAGGTAAGAGGCTCAGACCGGGATGCGCGAGTGAGGAATTAGTGCGAGGTGGGGATGGAACAACTTGGACGTTTATTTCGAGCCCATAGCCTGTCCGCCTCCTCCCTCACTCCCCTTCTGGAGCCAACGAGCTGCCAAATTCACCGCGTAGGATCGCGAACGCAAGACTTCTCTCCTGGGCGGGAGCCAGATCAAAAAGTCTCTATTCGTTCGCCTCCGATGGGAAGCTCTTTCTTTCTTCTCCCGGTTCCCTTACCGCCTCATTTTCTCTACTCCATCCCGCTTATTTTTCTAGTCTCAAGGGTACAGTCCCGCTCAACCTACGAACCACCTCGTGTACTCCTATAAATTATTCTTATAATTATAATATATTCAGTTGCTTCCCAAAGTATCTTTCTGGTGGATCTTTGACTAGAATACATTTTCCCGCTACAAATGGTACGTTCTGAAGCAAAAGAAAAACGTTTCGACGCGTAAATTAAAAACGAGAGCTGAGATTAGTCTCGATCAAATGCTTTGGCTAACAGCTTCATCTCCCCATTTGACATTTTGGCTCCATCTTTGTCATCAGTAATAATTTGTTGTTGTTTTCAGTGCTTTGATAGCTTAGATCATTTTGCACTTGGGTTCCCAACGAGAAGCGAACTCGACAAAGCCGAACAGTGTGTTCAAACAAGCTGCTCAGCTGATCAAGATGTCCAACTTAACTACTAACACCAACTTTCTTACGAATCACTTTTTAAGTACTAATTTCATCTCAGAATTACAATTTTTGTCTAAAGCACCTACCTACTTATAAATCTACTTACCCACCCTCTGGGTGGAGGTAAGTAGGTTTGCGTATCTTTAGCAGGACGACTGGCTTAAGTACTTCGTAGGTTTCGTTGTAATCGGATAGGTTTTAGTGTTCAAAGAGAATTGAGAGTATGGGATAAAGAAGAGCTCTGGATAGTTAAATTTGCGGGAAAGCCATGCGCTATGATTTCATTACGCGAAATCATCTAAGAAGCTAAAACTAAGTACTACCTAGTGGCTTGCGTGTGCTTTACCCTCTGAACAATGGATAACAGACTTGATATTCTTGTGAGTGGAATTCATGTGAGGAAAAAATTGGAACACGGCTATTAATGAATTATAGGCATAAAACTCTCAGCTTTTTTCAGCGGTCCATACCCAAGTGTCAACTAGTTATTAACATTTAAGTCATACCCAACTTCAATCATCGTCTTCAGGGGTAGAAGATAAACATAATAGATTGACATAATCGTCTTCAGGGGTAGAGGAAAAACGCTGACCTGACTGAACGCTGACAGCTGAACAACCCTTTGTAGAGTTTTTAAACTTCCAAGAGGAATTCACCCTAGTATTTAGCCTAGGTCGACCAAAAGACATCGAGGTAAATGCACCCCACTTCATAAGCGCGCATTTTCAGAGGCGCCCTGAAGGATCGTTCCACATAGGATTGTTGTGTAAATCAGAGACTGTTATCCTTCTGATGTCTTCTGCAGAGTTTGGAATCTATAATTAGAATGACCGTTTCTCCATTGTGAGACCCCGTTCCTTGGATGAGGGCGCATGCAAAGCTCGTAAATCTCATTCATTAAGGGCTACGCTAGGACGTTATTTTTACTTCTTTTTGAAAGGCAGAGCTTTAAAGACCTACAGAGATACATGCTTATAATTTCGCGGTGATACGATCGAGAGGAAGTTTGTGTTTCACAATCTCAATCTCAAGGCACGAAAAGAATAAATTCTCCTCAAGTCGATATAAATAAAAGTTTTCGATGGTTTTGTTGGAGAACAATACGCTATTCTATCTTTAAGTTTCTTTGGCAGTGTTAATCCATGAAAATTCCAGCAGCAGATGATTTCATTACCGGTGGTATTTCGGCTATGAAGAAAAGAAGCGAGAATATTCTTCCCTCACACTTGTCTGACTCAAATATAAAGTTTATTTATTATATCACCAATTGGATTGAATTAATTCTGTTCCTCAATGTTTGGTCATGACTACATGGTTCAGTAATTTTGGCCCCTCTGATATTGCATAAATGAAACAAAAAACTGAGCTAAAACTCCTGCCCTCTTTTGGAGTTTGCAAATTCGGTGCACATGATTTATATATTCAGTTCATAAAAGCCTATTTCAATCAATAGACGAGATGAGAATCATCAAAACTTTGATGAAGGGATTTGTTATGTGTGCTGTGCTAATTACTTAGAAATTGAAAAACTATTGTGAAATTATTTCATAACTTAGAAAATATTTGGGTTCCACTCAACCATTTTGATTTTTTTACGTCACTACGGAATGATTATGCTAGTAAACAAGATGGTAAATTTGTTGAGCTAAAAGTTAAAGCTTAAAAACCATTCTAAAGTCACATTAAATTACTTTTTAGAGTATTTCTCAAAGTTCAAGAAGTAACATCATCTGGCATTTAAGAGCACACATTTTTACTTTTGTCACAAATATTACATTCATTTATTTAGTACTGAACCATAAATAATGGTAATTAATTTAACCTAACAATCTCATGTACTCGATGGTTGCAATTTCGGACACCATGGATGCTATATGTTTTCATTGGATGTAATTACAAATAATGAGACCATTTTAAAAATTCTAGCCATAAGAAACACATAATCCATGATATTTCAGAAATTCTCAGTGTTGCTGCAGATATTTATTTAACAACTGTAACACAAAGATTCAGCGTTCTAGATGTAGCCACTATAAACGCATCGATTAACTGAAAAATAATTGTATATTGCCCAGTAATAAAGCAACTTTCTTGACATGTAATCGTGTACCAAGTTCTAGCAATTCTTGGTGACATATAATTCTATTATCTTTTAGACTAAAGAAATTTTTTATTATATTAAAAGATATTTTGTCTTGTGAGTTGTATATACTGAAAACTTTTCTGGGAATTCTTTCCAACCTTTCTGAGAAAGATAACCATTTAGTCCTTTTTCCTGTTCTATATGATTCGTTTCTCTTTGAATACCTGAAAATCTAATTATAATTGCTGAATATTTAAAAGTATAAAATTGTATTTTATGTCTTATGTTGTATAAAGAACCTCATCATACTCTTCTGATGACAGCTCTTGAAATATTTTCCGCACATAACATCAGTTATTCAATAAATGTTGCACTGAAAAGAGTTCTTCCACTACGCATATCAAAGTTTATTGAAGGACTACCTCATAGCCAAAATAAAATTTGATAGCCTTAATATAGTTGATTCGCTTTTTCGCATAATTGCTTCAATTCCTTGCGCTGTGCAACACATTTATAAAAGATGATCTTTGATATTTACCAAAATCCCGTTGAAGTCTATTAAAATTTGTGGTAAATGTATACCGCAATATTTAATATTGATATTAAATTATTTCTCAAAATTTCACAGCATAATCGAACGTGAATTTTAGATTGAGCAATTCCATCGAAGTTGAGCGTCCGACTTTTCTTTGGAACTCCGAAGAGGAAGATTGCGGCTTCGGGACGTGAAAACCCTTATTTATTTGCATGTATTTATTTATTGATAAATTCAATTCGCAATAGGTTTTCGCTGGGTAAACACCAACCGTCGAAGATGTAGCATAAAGAAACGCAGAGGAAAACATCCGAGGCGTTTATTTCCATCATTCAATGTTTCCACCCTTCTCCCGAGACGGACCTTGCCCTTTACGCATCTGTCTTTAAAAGAGACCTTCTTTCCCTGCTTTCCGCCGCTCCACTCCTTTTGCCTCTCCTCCTCTTTTTTCGCTCCCTTTCTGCGACCCCACACGAATCCTTTTTGTCTCATTCTCTTTCTCAGCACCGCCGCAACCGCAAATGATTTGGCAGTGGCGCCAATGTGCCCATCTTCATCTCTCTCGCACCTTCTCCGTAATCCTTTGCACTCCTTCCGAACGGATCGAATTACTCTTTTTTTCCTATGAAGTTTCCTCATGCTCCCCCTACACCAATTAACATCGTTCGCCACCGAATCACGAGTCTCCTCGTTTTTATCGCGAATCTCATTCTACCGAGAATCCCTATCCCTGAGAGCTCGCTTTCCTATAAATTCGTTTATCCGGGGAAAATTCTGGATCGGCCAATTTTCTTCTCGCGCCTCTATTCCTAACGTATCCACTACTGCCTCAGTCGCTATGCAAGGTCAAGGATTCGAGACGGCTTTATAACCGACGCCTCCCATTCTTAAACTGGAGGAAGATCGACGCTCTTTCACGTGCACAATTTTTTGACACCTCGGTTCTGCAGTTCCGCGTGGCAAATGTTCTACTAACCTCAGTTCTGAAATTAGAATGGATGGTTCTTGGAAATGGGCTCAGAAAACGATACTTCCCCTCGGTCGTAAATGACGTTGTTAGCTTCGAACACGAATAAAGCGCGAAATTGTTTTGTTTGCTTCGACCGAGGAAGGATCCAGAAACGTCCCGCCAAATGGAAAACAATTTCTCGTCGCTAAAGGGGACGCGTCAACAAGTATTCCATTCTTTATCCGATGCTTGGTTAACTATGAGAATGTTTATGTTGTTGTGCAATGAAATAATTGTAATGAAGCATATCTAGAAGCGACGAATTTTCTAAGAAATGATTTTTTTTACTTTTATCGACATTTGACAGTTAATTTAAGTCCCTTACTAAATTTTAATGAAATGATCACGAAAAATCGACGCTAAAAATCCAATTAGACTAGGATAGGTGATCCAGGTCTAAAAGTATCTGGGTCAAGAACCGAGAACTTTTTCACGTGGATTCGGGCCCCAGCCACGTCGCTTTTTCATTTCCTTTTAAAATATAACTGATTGTATTAAAATTATTCATTCATTTACTAATATTTATGAAAATATACGCATATGGCCCACAAATATTCACGAAAATTCACTTTGTTTTTGAGTCTTCATTCTTCTAATTTTATCATTAAGGATTGATCGATGTTTAAGTTATTGCAATCATAAGTTAGATTACCCATGGAAAAGTAGCAAATTTAGCTTTAAGAATTTAAAATTTTGTTTCTGTATCACATGAGGAGTCAGTAGATTTCAGCATTCTCCGTCTGTTGTATTACATTAACAAACTTTCACTCATAGGGATGGAAAAAGAAGAGCTTATCGGAAAATTCGGACAAACCAGTTTTCATCATTCAGTTCCCTAATCGAATGCTTGACGCAATTCCGCAAGTTCAACATCAATTCGAGAGCAGCCTTTCGAGGAAATTGCACGCCGCATGCCTCCGATAACCTGGAAATGCTTACCTAATATCGACGGCTTTAAACATTGCCTTTACGGCTCCTACAATTTCGTCCGCCCCTTACGGTAGAGAGCCGTGGCGTAAGCTTGCGGAAAACTATTTCGGCTCAACCACGCGCGTTCGAGAATAGACGGCGGTGGAGGTGAGGGGATCACATGTGAGGAGTGAAAAAGGATTTCGAGGGGAAGGGCATGGAGCAGAAGGAAAGAAGATGTAACGAAGGGGGGCAGACGATTAAAGGGAAGAAAACGAAAGGAAAATGTTCGGAAGACAGGCGATGAAAAAAGTTTGAAAGAAGCGAGGATATTATGGAAGGGTGAAGGAGAAGGGTAAACAAGGGAACAAAATGAGCAGAGGTTATTATGTTAGAAAGATACGGAATGTTTTTTCTTGAAATTACTTAAAACAGGTGATATTGTTGGTTGTAGTTAGGTTGCTCGAGATAGATAGCGCGAATATATTATGAAAAGACACATTACGCACGCCTTCACGTAAGACTTACGCGTAAGACGTAAGCGTGAAAAAAGAGGCAAATTTATTTTGCGGAGAAATCCTGCAGGAATAAAAGTAAAAAGTTATCCGAAGTACTACATGTTACAATTCCTGCGAAAGATTTCAACCCAAGAATGGAAAAGAATGTTTGCTAAGCGGTGGATTCGAGGAAAGAGGTCGTATATTATGAATGAAGAATGCAAAGCACTAGGGGAGAGAAAGACAGAAAAATAACCGACCAACGAAAACATTTGGAAATTTGGGGTACAGGGAACGGAGACAAAATGCCATCGCAAGATTATCTTTTTTCTGCCTAGATTTGAACCGATATTCTTATAGTGTCACAGCAATTTTTTAAGGGATCCGAGGATGTAAAAGTGGCCCTGGCAGCCTGATTATTGTTATCACGAGCGAGTGTGTGGACTATCACACTATTCCTTAAACTCGAAATATTAAAAAAAAAAGTTGAGCCTGTATTATCATGAATCATCGACAATTACTAGGATTCATCGTCAGACTCTTTTCAAGTCCGTTTTTCCTTGGGATATTTCCTGGGTGCACGCCTTTAGGTGCAATGAACCTTTAACATTTCCCTTGAAATTACTAGACAGTTAAAACAGTAGTAATATTACTGTGCTTGAGACTTTCATCGAACCTATATTTCTCATATCATTAAAAATCTTTCAAGAGAGACTCGATGCTTTCCTGGTGAATAGCTTGTATAAACTGAGGTCTCTCGGGTTATCTTTCAATAGCCTTTTTATAAATAAAATGTATGTTAACTAATAGATTAACGAAAACTTATTTTTTAATCATTCATAAATTCTTCGTAAGTTTCAAAGCAAATTTGGTCAGATTAAAAATGGAGGTTCATACAAATGTTCAAAGTTCATCGATCATTACACAGTCTTCAACATCATTATTTAATGATTGTAGTACTCCTCCTGCGTGAATCGTCGAATGCGATGGGACTCTTGGATCTCTAAATGCATTTTACTTTTTAAAAGTCCCAATCCAGAAGCGTGGAATGTTAATGATTGTAGAGCGCCCCGAAAAGGATAAAACGGTTCGATGCAAAACTTGGCCTTGAGTTAAATACGTAAATAGATGAAACAGTTGGGGGATTCTACAGCCGTGATCGACGGAAGCAGAACTGCGATAGAATGGCCCTTTGAGGAAAAAATATCAATGCCTATGTTCCGAGTTAAAATTTCGGCAAATAGGATTTTCCTAGTTGGGTCAAAGGCATTTTTGTTCGTCCTTTTAGGTTGTTTTGCCCCCTATAACCGTCCGATTAAGGATATTTGCGAGGACGTCGCAAATAAATAAAAGAATACCGGAGTTACAACCACTGATGGCATTCGAGACAGAATTGGAGGATGTAGATAAATGATGATGTTTGGAGTCGAGCTTAAATAAGAATAGTTTGGGTCCACCAGGGGAAGAAGAGAAGGGTTTGCAAAACAGGGCGAAGAGCGAAGAATGGACCGGAAGGGGAAGAACGAGAAGATAAAGAGAGGCGAAGAGACAAATAACGGTTGAAGAGATATTTGGATGGAGGTGCGGGAGAAAATAGATAAAGCACCGAACGATGGGCAGGGTTTAACGGGCCAGGAATGAGATGAAATGGGCAACGGGAACGCGTAACAAAGGGAGTATTCGGGAAAAGAGGGAAGTGGAACAAGAGCGGAAAAAAGCCACGGCGGAGATAAGAATAGGAAAGGGGATTACGACAGGAGACAATGCAGGGAAAGAGGGCGGGAATAAGGAAGAGGAGAAGGCGCGAAAACCGATATTAGAAACGAGAACCCAATCGCTGATATCCGCGGCGTTGGAGGATTAAAATAAATTAGAAAGACTCTTTAATCTTGAAAAGGAGAGAAGAAGGAATGAGATAGGAGAGTTTAAATGCATTCATCTTGGGTTCCAGTAAATTGCCCGAAGGTCGTATCACTGGGGGTGTAAATGAGTCAGGAAGGAGTTACACGTAGGAAGCTGTCCACTGAGAGAAAACTAAGTAATCAAGAGATACATAAGAGGATATAATAAATTAAGGAGAGCTCATTAAGCGTCATATTAAGCATGCCAAGGGAAGCTATCTCAGAGTACCAGAAACATGTGCAGGCGAAACTCACTCTGGTGGAGTAAATAGTAAAGCCTTGACTAAGAGAAATAAAATTGCGTGAATAAAAACAGGAGAAACTCGGTAATAAAACCGGAATTAAAATTAATTCTTGTTTCCTCGCTTCCCGTCAGAGCAAAAACACAAATTATGAAGTTGTTTACTGAAATGAGCACAAGGTTAAAATTATATTTCACGGAAGGCCCCAAGGAGCTCGAGCAAAAATTAAGGGAATACCTTTCACACTGTTAAGATTTCTACATGACGAGGGTTAGTTTTGTGAGAAAAGCTACAGCATATAACATCTATTCGTGGTGATTTAGGCACAACTAAATAGCTCCAAGAAATGCATGTTATTGGATAAGCCTTTCAGTGAGAAAGTAATATAGTATTGGAAAAAACATCATTCCATTCGGCAAATAACTGGTATACAAGAATGGTTCGTTTTTATGAGATGTTGCCAAATAAAAATTGGAATCAAGATATATGTATTTAGCTGAGTTGTGGAGTATTAAAAGAAAATAGGAAAGATATTTAATAATTAAATTAATATTGATGAAAATTTTATAGGTTTTTGTCAAGTTAATATTTCTGGGATTACAGAAAGTAAAGTTTAGTTCATTAATTCTAGAAGTGAAATGATTTGTATTATAATGAGAGTAGAATGAATTATAAAGATAATTAAGTTTACGAGGTTTGTCACATTGAGGATAACACTTATATACAGTATTTACATTATGTTTAATGGTGGTCATTAAACGGGAGAAAAGCTTCAAAGTTAGTTCATATTATCCGATTTTATAGTATTTGTTCATCTCTGAATGTTTATTTATAACTGAAATTCTCCCTTTCTTACACTGTGTTAGCTCGATATAAATATATGCATGAGAGTTTAGAGTAAGGAATTTAGTTGATGGAAAAGTTATGCGACTTCCACATCCCTGCGGATAAAAGGATTAATTATAAACATAATCACCCTTATAGTCTAAAGAAGGAATGGAGGAGAATGAGAGAAAATGGGGGCAAGAGCCGCTATCCGAGTATAAAGTGAAGTCATCCTACGCTTTTCGAGGATTGGCTACGTAAACTTTTTAGCGAATGTTTTTCAGCGATCGCAAACTATGCGCCGTCGGCCAAAAGATGGACGCGTACGTCCTTCATGAAGCGCGGGCTAATGGAACTGAAGGAGCTGTCCCCGGAAACTTAGACTTCCCTGCCAGACGTGCAAAACGGGATACGCGAAGAGCGAAATCTCGATGGCGGGGTCTTCTCCTCTGCACCCAAAAACATTTCCCTCCCCTCTGTTCATCTACCCCTTCTTCATCCCCACCGAGGATCCAAGCACAATAATAGCCGCTTCACCTGTCCAAGCTGAGCCTATGCTCATCTCCCCGGTCCTCCTCAATCTCCTTTCTTTCTCGTCCTACTCTTTCTTTCCCTTCATCGCTCCATTTCCTCTCTCCGTGAGTTTTTCCCTCCACCATTTCACGTAATCCCTCTGCACTCATTTCCAGCACCGAAATTTTCTGATCCCCAAGGCTGGCCCTGCCTTCTTTGCAGATACGTGTTTTCTTACGGATAAATTCTTCTGTTCGTCGATTTCTTTAGTTTAAATCGCGTCTCGCTACAGTCCCACGATTTGATAAAGAAATATTGTAAAAAGTCAGACGAATTGCTCATTTATCTACTAGATGCACATCTTTTGTCCATATGTTTCCAAAATTCTTAAATTATTGCATTAATCGTCCACCGGTATATATCTGGAGTAACTCAAATCTTAACTTCAACGCCACGCTGGAATTCTAATCGAATCGAGTTATCAAAGTCTCTCTTACAGAAGGATTTTCTTCAAGTCTACTCGCTGCGATGGGTGACCCACAGACTTATCTTTAGATCTTATTTTTTCCAGGCCTAAAAGGAAGTGGCAAATGTATCTGTTGTGCGCGATGCCACAAATAGACTCCCTTTGATTGCCAATTAGCCGCAAGATTTTGTTCCTATTTCCAGGGGCTCATGAACCTTACCATAAGCGCTTTGAAGAAGTCAGGAATGTATGATACGCATAACTCTGCCGAGTAGTTCCTATCTTCCAAATTTAACTTATTCAGCTTAAGAATATTTGATAATCGTAAAAGTGGAGTTCAGTGGATTTCACACTTGCAAACGAAGACTTTGTATATATCCATGGCTTTGGGCATCAATGTATTCAATTGACAAACAGTTTACATGAAAATTATTTATCGATATTTTTGGTTATTTTAAGGATATCCTAAGGACTCTCAAAATTAATGGTCTGATTGGTATTCACTCCTTATTTTCGTGCGTTATCTTCAAATTTTAAGGTTTTGAACATGAGTTGTATTTTCCATTTTTATTTACATTTCCTCTTTAGTCGGGATTAGATTTATGAATAGATAATATAAGAAGCATTTTTAAATAAATGAGTAAATTGTGTGTATTTTACAGTTGCCTGTGTTTGCAACTGATGGTCACACAAGATTCTTGTGCAATTTTAAGGGTAGAGTTTTCACATTTCAACCAGAAGGTGATTCGTAAGAAATACCATTCGTCGCCCAGGTCCTGTAAACCAGATTTTAATCCACAAATATAAAGAAAAAAGCAACGTCCTTATGTTAGATTTTGCAAATATTACACCAAAGACAAATTTTGGAATGTGCCCACAATCTGAACTAGGACCAAGCTAAAATATTCTAGAAAGCATTTCATTTACAGTTAATTTGTTTCAAATTAATTCTCTTCTAAGTTTGGGCAATATGTATCCATCTACGCAGAAAGCAACAAACCCCAAAATATCAAAAATAAAATAAAAATTCATTGATAATGAAAATGATTTATCTGAAATCGAAGTAAGAGTGTTAGCTAGGCGGTGCAAGTTAAATTTAAGTTAATTTCTGCGAAAATAATCTCAACGGCAATGATTAACTTTCCAGCACCAAACCTGTGAAACTCATACCAATTTCAACTAACTCTTCACATATTTAGCTATAATAATAACAAACACTATGCTTGTAAGCTTTTGTGATTTTTAGTACCAACATAACTGTACATTTCATAACAAGGTATTGTTCATCACGTCATGATGCTATACAACCGAAGATGTTTCAGATGTAAACGATACAAAACAATGCTCTCATGCGTCGACAAAATACGCAACTTTTTATAGGTGTTGGCGTGAAAGCTCTATAAAAACAAAGAATTATGATTGTAGTAAAAATAGTTTTCGCGACTGTTCAAGAGAAAATTAATTTCCCCCACTCAAATGCATTATCGACCTAATTTTCACCGAGGGAATTGGTTGTAGGGGTAGATATTTAATGGAAGAATAACAAATCAAAGCCTCCTTTGGAAAATTTGACAGTAGTAGAGGCATAATGAAAGATTACGGGAATACAAATAATTGTATCAGTTTTCATTTTCGGCAAGCTTTGAGGCAATGATAACTGACTTTATCCACGAGCCGAAAGACCCATAAAAATCAATAACAAGAGAGAAGGAAAAGAATGAATCCTTATTAAACAAAAATTACTAGTTGTGACGTAGATTAATATGATAAATAAGTAGCCACGAGCTTCGCGGCAAAGTAAAAAACAAATGAAAGTAAGAAACAGAGAGAGAGAAAAAAAATAGGTACATAGAGAAAAGCAAAAGATTCTTCTATACTTATTCCGTTAGACGTTGAGAGTTAAATGAGAGTATTAAAAAAAAAGATTGAGTGAAATTCCGCCCCCCGATACGTCGTCGGGCACAAGTTGTTCGATTATCTACATTTCTCCGCGAAATAATACATTACATAAACGAAGACTCTCGCTAATAATTGATGGATTTCTTTTCTGAAGATGCCGATTGGTGGATGGATGTCTTCTTCACTCTCAGAGTCGATGAGGAGGCGGTGGTTGAGGACTTGGACTCTAGCCCGTCACCGAACTCGGCGGACTCAGCGAGTCGCTGTGCAACCATGGCTCTCCTGCCGGCTCTTCCCGCTGCCCTGTCCGCCAACTCCTCCATCTCGTTCTCGATCTCCGCGATGCGAGCCCTTGATCGCCTGGCGCGAAGTTGGGCCGCCGCTTCCTCCTCAGCATCGGCCGCGCTCGCAATCTCCATGGCGCGGCGGGTTGGCTTGATAGCAGTCCACTTGGTCATGGCGCCATTCTCCAGTCCGTTCTCCTCAGCATCCTTGAGCGTCCTCCTCTTGAAGAATGGGTCGGATTCGAGGTCACCGGAATCTGAGGTCTTCAGTCCCACGGAGTCCATCAGTCTGTCCGACATGGAAATTTTCGTGCGGTTCTTGAGTCTGGAGGAGATGGAGTCGCGATCTGAAAGTTCTTCGTCCATGGTGAGGGAACGTCCGGCGGCTCTTGCGGCCCTCATCCTCTTCAAGGAGGCAGACGTCATTTCGTCATCTTCCTCCAGGTCTGCAAGCATCTGGGCCGCTGCTGTTGAGGCCGAAGTGGAGGACTCTCCTATGGAATCGTGGGCCCTCACTTTAGATCCCTCTCATAATTTTCTTACAAACGAGCTCCAACCCATTATTTCCATCCCGAAGTTAATTTCGTCAGATTCCTTTCGGCTTATGAAAACTGGTTAATTCACAACCCCTCTCAGTTTATCGTAATTCGTTTTAAAAAAAGGAAATATCAATAAGTTTTATTCTGGAATACAATGCCGATCATCTTTTGATAGGACTTCATTTCCATTATCTGAAAAATTCCAGACCTCCATTGAAATGCATGCTTTCATTATGAAATTTTTACTCCCGTTGCCATAGAAACACACTTTGATAATGCAGTTTATAATTAATCGAAAGGAATCAAATCTATCTTTATTCATCCCAATGTCATATTATGTAACCGACATTCTTGCCTCGGAAATGCGTTTTCCTGTTTTCAGAGAAATCCCATTGTTTTTATTTTGGCGTTTCTTTCATCTTTTTTGTTCGCTGACTTTTAAATTGAATTTTGCTGCACATTTGAGCGATCAGCAAGCATGGGAATGTTCGCTTTTGGAGTATCTTACGTGACTAACTTATTTAAAGTTATCCTAAGAACATTGGAGTTCGAATGATGTATTTGAAAGAGAACTGCTAGAGCAAAAATCTCCGCAGATGTGCAAAATTAGCCGTAGCAGCACTTTTTGGCAGAGTACCGGAGCCAAAACATAATTTTGCTCGCATTTGAAAACCATTTGATAGTTTTATTTTTAAAATATCATTTTGCAATAGACTTTCACCTATAAATTCCATTTTTATTTAACCTTCGAGCTATTTTGATCAGGTTCCCATTTCCTGATTTCAGATTTTCCTGGAACAGATTTTACATTGACCTACTCTACGGAATAATGAAAAAATACATGGCACATACAATAGCAAAATTGAAAAAAATCAAAGTTTCTCTCTCTCTCACTTATTCATCAAGAATTTTATCATATTGTGACACAAGCAATCGATCCCATGATTAACATATATCACTTGAGAAAGGCAGAAATGTATTCATAAAATGTATGACATTCAACATCACTACTCATTACCAATAATGGTTGGAAAGTTAAAATACCGTTAATATAAATCCAAGCCAGAACATGTTAGGCAAGGCTCTAGATTAAAAGCAGCCAGCACTCAGATAAATTATCGTTAAAAGCAAAACAATCAATGCATACAATATCTCTAGAAGTGCTAAAATTACTGCAAATGTGACCCTTGAAATTAATTCGTATACACTACTTTTATGACTGGATTCGTTTATTGAATATTTGTAATAACATTTTTTGTGCCATAGATTGAAGTTTCAATCCCCAACCAAACTGCGTGGATCTTCGTAACAGTGCATTACGAAATTATTAAGCTGTCCAATTATCTAGTCTTTTATGGGAACTGGAAATTTTTCATGAATCTCTACAAAACTTTCAGAACTTATTCACACTAACCATCTTCTTTGAGAGATTGGCCCTCATCAGCCAACCCTAGCAATGAACTCGACGGTAACGTCTTTCCTTGCCTTTACAAGTCAACTTTTCGAAAAACGACACAATTCTCGTTGCAAATATGATCAATAATGATACCGCCTGTAGATTTGCTCCCCATTTAAATTGTCTGCTGAGTGAAATTTGATCCAAAATGCGCATGTTCAAATGCATTTCCGGACATGACGTTAGCAAAACACTGAGTGAGATGTAGGAAGATGTTATTTGAAGAAAAGGAAGCGAACAAAACACAAATATGCTTAGTCTCCAAGGTGAAACGCTTTGTGACTCATGAGGTATTTTTCATCATCTGAATAGGTGCCTGCTTTGCGAGGCAAGAACCCGTTACGTCGACTTCATCCCCGCCCCATCAAACCGCCTTAGAACCGTCTAGGAGGTCTCCCTAGATATTCCTCGAGAAGGATCCTCAAGGGCGCCCCGCCGCTTCCCTTACCAAGTAGCGAGGACAGGGAACGGCGTCTGGGGACATCGTCTCCTTCGGCGAAGGACACCGGCCGCCGTGGCACGTTCAAGTCGGAGTCATCGGCGGGGCGGCTTCCACCGGAGTATTTCCTGTCCAGTCTATCCACCATGGGCTTGTACAGCTGCTCTCCTAAGCTGTAGTTGTAGTCATACAGCCTGGTTCTTGGTCTGCTGAGAGGACGTCTTCCTGCCATTGCGTATGTGTCTGTAGAGCTGTAAAAGATAACAATCAAATCAAAACAAAAGACAACCTGGGCGCGCTTGTACCCTCAGGAATACCAGGCGTGACATTCTTATAAGTTACCAAATAGGAGTTGAAAAAAGTAAAAGACTGCTTCCAACGTCAGTTAGTTAATGAAATAAAAAATGCATTTTCGAAATTGTTCAATTTGAATGATTCATAACTCACTCAACATGTAAAGTTACATCAATTGTGGCCCCGGGGAAACTAGCTAGCAACGTGATCTCCTTTGGAGTCAGATGTCACATTTGGATTATTCGTTTCTCGACGAAAATAATGAGGAACTACTTGAAATCCTACGTAACGACCCCAGTATGGTCTTGTAGAGCAAATGAAGTTGTATGAGAGACGATACGTGGACCACGTGCCACGTACTGCTAGACTGGGTCATAGCCTTACACTGACAGTTAAGTTTTACACTAATAATAAAGCACATTGATCTGCCTTTAAATCTTCATCCCTTATGTATGTAATTTTCATGCCATTTTAAGAGTGGTTACCTTAAAAAAAACGTATCACAGCAGAAGCCACAAGTTTGTTCACAATATTCTTCAAGATAAATCTAACCCAGCTTAAAAGATATACACATGAGATCACTGCTCCGTTCAATGATTTGTAATCGCCGAATATACAGCAGAAAAGGAAGGTTACAGCACTTGCAATTAATTCCAATTTTAATAGAAGCTGATTTGGTGTATTTCTCAGATCAAAAGCCTATTCAGTAAAGTGAAAAGAAAAGAAAATATTATAAAAGCTATATGCCACAGCTATCCTATGGAGGATTTTTGCTTGACTGAGTTTTATTTAAGAAGTTTCAGCCATATTAAAATCTTAAAAAAATATTTTTACGATCTTTTATCCATTTTTGTTATTACAGCTTTGACATTTTAAAAGTGCAAGTATTTCTATAATTTATCTTAAGTTAAATACTCAAGTATAACACACCATAATATATGAGCAAAGATTGTTTCGCAACGTAATAAATTGCTCTATTTACAGAGGATTCTCTATGACTAAGAGTTATATAAATAGTTAACTAATATTATTTAAATTATTTCAGAAAGATCAAAAATCATACTATGGCTTCAAAGAAAGGAGTGAAATGTCCAAATAAATTTATGTAAGAAATGGCTAAACATGTTGAATGTTTCTCTTTGACGATAGCTAATATTTTGTGATAACTAAGCAAATTGAATTGGCATAATTATACCGTTGGAAGTAACGTAATTTGGAATGAAAAACTTTCAGTTTTGTATCTACAATAATCTAAAATAAATTGATTAACTTATTTAGTAATCAGAGTTCATATATATTTGATGATTATTATCAATACTTTTTCTAATAATACGTTAATTACAGGAGGTACCATTTTCTGGAAGGTATAGGTTGATTTGGAAGGGTTTAGACATATAATAGTATATTATTAAGTACAATATTATTGTCAAGTACTATTAGCTAATTTGCCTGTTTATACATACGGATTAGATGAGAAACTTCTAGATAATTAACGGATTAACTATTATATCAGATGTCAAATATATTATATTTGAAGAAGTTGATTGTATTATAAGGAAATGTCATGACATGGTTATACATCTGGAATGTTTTTAATTTGGACAGAAAACTTTCTATGGCCCATAACTAGAAATTTTTGATGCTACTTCTGTATAATGATTGCAATTTACCAGAAATAGTTGGTGTTAGCTTTCAAGGATCAAGTGAATGTATTTGCAATTAATTCATTTCCAAGTGAGTGCTGCTAAGAATATTATCAAAAATTTCAGCGCGCAAAAAAATACGGTTTTGTAGTTTTAGACAAATAGTACGTTGAAATTATTTTCACGATTCTCACAATTATTTCCATTGTAAATGTAATAAAATTAATTTAATCCTAATACTGATGAAGAGTGACTGGAAAATCATAAAATAAAACTAAAATGCCGTTTTAAGTTCAAAAACGTAATATTTTATCACAAACATAGTTATGGGTGACATAAGAATTGAGCGGTTACTAAAAATTAAATTTAATAATAGACATATGATATAATAGATAAAGTCTCTCTTCAGAATGTGAAAGGCTGCATAACATCATGACAAAAATGTCATAACGTATACACTGAGCGAAAGAGTTCATGCCAACTGATTTTTTTTTCCTTCAGAAAGATAATATAGGATGCAATGCAATATGAATGTATGTTGACATAGGTCAATGACCGTTATTGAACGGCGGTTAACATCAACAAAGGAAGATAATGGAATAAAACTACCATACATCCTACCCACTAACTTTTGAGTAATTTAACCTCATTTAAAATTCCTGTTATCCATGTTTGGATATGCTCGGATTGCATAACTTGAGCAAATAAATAATTATGTGTTTTAACTATAACACCATAAGATAATCAATTTCACAATTATCGTAAATGTTATAATATTCCTAGATATCACAATAACGGAAAATATATACATCCCTGAATGCCTGTGTGTCCACGTCACGGACTTTATTAAAGGAATTATACGAGCTCGTAGCTCTTAAACTTTCTGAATAAATGTATTGACAAGTCCGAATTTCTGGGAAAGAATTAAAAATCTAGCTGCGGGATTCACATCCTATTAATAGCATACATTTAATACTTCTACTCACAAGCTTATTTATAGAAATAGAATCACTATCCCTCTCGATTTTTAAATAGAATGACTGTAACTTAATGCTCTTTTTTCGAAAGGTTTAATGAGTAATTAGTGAAGAATAAACTCATCTTATTCTCGGAGGCATACATTACTCATCATCTTTAAATGCACCACTTCCTATTTAAATAGGTAATGAGTGTCACGTTCCAAAATATCATGAATCTTTTGATGCTAATTTTATTGACTAATATTGAATTTTGATTCCTGTAAAGAAAATTTTCCATCTAGTAGATCCAGAAACTTTATTATACTGAAAAATATATTTTGATCAAAGCTTTTATTTCTACCTTCCGTATTTCCGTTAGCTTTTGCGTACCTTATTGATTGGTATTACGGCTAATTCAAATTTCTTTATTAGAGGAATGATTAAATGTTATTAATTAATAACATAAAAGAATTGACATTCGTATAGTCTAAAAATATTATAGAACTTAAATTTTACGTAATATTCTATTAGAAGTCAAGTACTTGACGATACTAAGGAATGGTTGAAATGCGTTCATATTCACGAAAAAATATTATTACAAACCAATTACAAAATATCAGTCTCAAACACGCTGAATAGTTTCAAAAATTTTAATATTTGGATTCATCACTGGAAGTTTTACTTGTGCTTACGTCTGAGCATATTGTATAGCCATTCATAGATTTCAAGCGTAAAGGTAACTGAGTAAATTACATCTTTTCCTATGTTTTTCAGAGTAAAATATCTGATTTGAAATTAAAAATTGAACATGAGCATTACTAAATATATATTTAAGTATTCAAATTTGAAAGTTTTCATGATTGTCGTGGGACGATAGTGCATTTCGAAATAGTTCGAAGACCAAGAACTATTTTGAGAGTGAGAAATTTTCTGGCATCCTATTATTGCTTATGTCACCCAGTTCCGACCGCAGCTAAGGAATGCACATTTTCTTAGAGATGCATTTTATATGGATTGGATCACTGGACGAATCTTTAGTGTAATTGATTCAAATTCTTTGAAAGTTAAGGGATATATGTGTTTTATGGTAAAAAGAACTTGACAGTATTGGAAGATGGTATAAAAACTAAATTTTTATGTACTACAAACTAGATTTACGTAGTCCTTCCTTTAATGCAAAGGATTAATTGCATATCAAGAGTAAATTAATATAAATTCCTGCTCCTTTTCCTCGACTCCATTTTGTTTCTAATTTGCAAAGGAAGATATTTGCTATTGTTTTAATCAGTTTTAAGTGAATTTGATTATTAATGAATGATTCCAGAAGTAAAGTTCTCTCTGTTTAACTGGAGTAGTATAGGTAAGAGCTGCCAAGGTGGACAATAGGTCAATTACCTCTATATAAGCACGAAGAACATGAAATTAAACAATTTCATACTCCGAAGTAATACTAAAATTATTCGAATTAAGGTGTATTAAAGGAGATTACAGATCGAGTTTAAAAGATAACACTATTTGTATGTCCTGCTTCTATGAGGTTATATTCTTCTAAAAATATGGTACATATTTTTTTCGTCTTCTTTTATTTGATATGCACGAATAAAAGATTTTAGAATTATATAAATACATAATATTATTACATCTTCTAAATAACAATTTTAGCGAATTTTTAAACGAAAATTTATACCTGTAATTTTATTTGACGGAGACATTTTAACAGATTTCGATATTTATAGCTATACATAACTTTTAACTAACATCTGCATTCCACAATTTTTTAAACGATATATTGTAAAAATATGAAGAACCTATATAATACAATATCCTTATTAAAATATGTCTTATTTCATCATCTTAAGAGCGAGAAAAATGTAAAAATTATTGATTTAATAGCTGAATTAATGATGATCAATATTGATTATTTACAGAACTATTCAACAAAATTACATAAAAAATGTGAAAATGCCACCACCAGCAATTACTTAAAAACTATATTGTTAAATTAAGATTAATAACTAGACTAAATTTCTCATCAGTGGATAAAAAAATTGAATAAAAGTTGTTATTTATAGAACGTTCGTGTTACAAGTACACATTTGGGATAAATATCCTAAAAATAATTCTGTATGAAAACAAACTTGCTTGCCGTAACAAAAAAAAACTTTCAGTAGCATTCTTAGAGTTGCGAAATTAATTTGGACTGACGGCGCTAGAAAAATAATAGAGTATCGGATGCCCGTTTAAAATGGATCAAGTGTCTTTGGCCACTGTCTCCAAACGGCAAACTAATTTTGGAACTCGGAGAAAAAAGAGGTCACTTTCGATTTTAATGCAAATAAAATTAGTAAATTTGAATACCAGAGACGTAAAATAGACGATATTCAACAGATATAATAGTAGTTCCAAAAATTATGATAAAATCCTGTCAGACAGATTTTTATGTAAGACACTGGGACGACAGTATTTAAGGAACTAAGTTTTGCAGCACCATCTGCATGATTAAGGAATACCAAAAATGACAACATACTACTCAATTGGAATACAGAGACGCTCAAGATTCCCCAGCAAATTCAAGTTAGAATTCTCAGGAATCGACATCAGCAACCTAAGCCAAAAAGGAAAACGACCAATCTAAGCCATCCGCGTCCCAGCAGAAAATAGGTAACCGCATCTGGAACGTGAAAGAGGTTTGACGAAAATTCCCATGGCATTTAAGACGACACCTTCCGATCCGCCCCGCCTCCCCTTTGAAAACATTCGCAAGTTGGGAAAAGAGAGGCGGAGAAAGTAACGGTAACAAGATCGGCAGTACAAAATCTTCGAGCCCCTTCGAGATCTTTTGGGAGGGCTTCCAAAAAATCCCGGCAACGGAATACCTTACCTCTCGGCCTAAGCGAGCGGAAGATCTGGAAACAAAACGTGCGGCTCCCTCTCGCGTCTCTTGCACGGCGAATGGCTCGCAGAGGTCCTCTTCGCTTAAGCAGCGATCTTCTTCACCGCGGCAATGGAGTTTCTGTAACGCACGAGAGTGAACACGGTCTCGCCCTTGCTATTTGGGAACTCACTCTCAAGCGGCCCCACCTCCGGCTCCGACCCTTTCCACCACGCCCCTCTAACCCCTTCCTCAACTCTATCCCCAAGCATGTTCTTCCGCCGCCCAACCCACGCTCACCCCTTCGAGCCAAAGGGGCGTGCAGCCGCGAAGATCTACCTCTCCCATCCCTCCCTCCCTTGGGTCCATCTTCCTCTCCATCATCTGTCTTCCCACCTGCCAATCCAACCGCCCTTGCATCGCCACCACACACTCCCACGCGAGGTTCCCCGCAGCATTGCACTGGGACCGCTGAATTTTCAGCGATACCGAAAAAAAATATGGGTGCCCAAGAGCAATTCTAGTCCGGTACCTCAATACGCCGTCAACTAGGATACACTCCTCAACGTCTGTGACCATCCTACACATTTCCAAGCACTTACGGTTTCCTTGTCTTTACCCTAACAACTTTACGAAATTCCTACAGGTATAACTATTTTGCAGAAAGAATTATTTCAAATTGAAGCAACATGATGGCTCTGGCCGCAAGGAGGTAAACGATTGTGACCCTTAAAACTCCTATAAATTACTCAAAATAAACCTAAAGTCTATCAGCAAATGATATGCATGACTTATAATGTTTAGCTATTTGAGTAATGGAAGGGTAAAAGGCTATAAAAAAAAATTACAGACACTGGATATAAATGTAACTATTATGTGATCTTTACTACACTTTTATGTAAGAAATGTTGAATTCGTAATCAACCAATGAAGTTGTCGGGAATAAATTTCAATAATTTTTAGCCATAGCAATAAGTGCCTGTCAGATTTTCAAAATATTGTAATATAAAATGATGGAGTAAGAAGTTTATATATTTTATGCATTTTACTTTCGACCTCATTTTTTAATATTGTCGTTGAGTTTATACATGGTATATTACGTAGCAAATATATATTCATGTATTTGCAATGAAATTTCTCAACAGTGGAATAGAAAAAAATTAGAAATATTAAATTGCTTATAGGTTGTGAGAATAAATTTTGACACTGTATTTCGCTGACATTTATCTATATATGATTTATTTATATACCATACTCAAAATTGATATGAGAAGGCTGGAACTCGTGGAACGCCATGAAATCTGAATGAATAATCCTCATAAACTATTTTTTAATTACCCTCTTTATGCAGCGTCCCCGGATATCTGAGGTGAAGGTACAGGTAGGCCAACCAGAAAATTTTCCCTTAAATAAGCAGATATAATTTTTATTATAATGTGTATTTTATTATATAAATTTTATTATTTTATTATCATCAGTTTTTTTTAATAACAGCACATAGAATTGAGAATTTTTAGATTAGAAAATAATTTATTATACAGAAACTAATCAGCTCAGCCTAAATTGAATGACTACACAAATGCAGCATAAATGAAGCAGTATTCAACATAACGGTTGAAATTGATCAAAATGCGTAGATTTTATTTTTTAATTATGATTTGTGGAATTTAGAGAACATTATCTAAGATGAGAATTAATTAATGAATGACGGAAACTATATCTTTTACTTGCCAAAGATTTTCTTCTGAGCCTTCTGATGAGACTTCTTCATTGCTATAGCCAAAAAATATGTAATAATTGTTCTATTTTACTTAGTTAAACTTCCATGCTATGTTTCATAATTTCTTTGAATGTCTCTACATAGATATTTATTATTAGGTATCATAAATTTTTTGCATTTTTTATTGTTTTAAGGTAAGGAATATATCATGGCATTTGTGCGGTAATTTACTTACGATTTGTTTTTTTTTTAGTTTACACATAGATTACAAAACATACTATCATCGATTTTCAAAAGTCAATCTGATGATAGTGAGCATCCCTCTTCTTCTTTAGTTGGAGAAGAATTTCCTTACATTATCTATAAACTATGTTACGTTATCTTAAAAAAGGTGGAGCACTCGGTCTAAAAATAATTGATTTTCTTCTATGAACAAGTTTCTACCTCTTCAACGTTTATGAACGAAGAACGATCGCGAAGAAGAATATCCATCGAAGCTAACACTCGACAGGTGTGCAGTATTTTTGGCATCAAACACCAAACAGATAATAAATTTACGATACACGCGATAACTTAAGCGTTCAACACGAAATGACACACTTATTTTTTAGAAAGTTTATCTCCCTGTCTGGTGTAAATGCCCCGTCACGCTGGCCGATTCGTTTCGGAATTCCTTTTCTCCATTTGATAGGTATATGATCGAGTTGTTTTTCGGAACTCACTTTTTTCCGCGGTGCTCTAACGTCATCATCTATTCGCCGATTCCTTTCTTAGCCCAAGAGCAATTGGCGCGTATCTTGCAAAAGGAATGAAGGAATAGGCGCCCCGGTGTATTTTAACTTTACGACCCAAGTTGACCCCTATACGTCATCTTTTAAGCCTCTTCATTTTTCGCAATGCTTTAAGCCTCTTTAACAACGTTTCGCGAACCAGGATCATCTTCTCCCTTTGGCTTCATTTACTAGGATGTAAATAACTGAGCGGAGATGATTTACTCGGACCAAGAGGCTGGAGATGAATGAGTTTAGGAATCCGCATCGCACGGAAATAATTAAGGCTCTCTCACTGGGAGTTATATTTTCCTTTCAGGTCTTAGGTAGCTTTATTTTCTCCATTTTTACACTAAATCACTCCCATCCATTAAGTATAGCGAATTTCCTTAACCTCCTCCCGAAGTAATCGGAAATTTAGACAACGATTGTATGACGATTCTCAAGGCCTGAAATTGAGCACAGCGTTTTCCCCGTGGCTTTTACCACTTAATTACTCGTGAGTTCAACTAACGAAATTAATGTAATCAACCTATGTTGAAACGAAAATCCATGCTTTAGCTATGAATTTTACAACCAGATTTCGCTCTCGTAACCATTCTGTACCAGGAAAATACCATTCAGACCGAGCCCAGGACCGTAAGGACCCTATCTAATTGGTAACCTGTGAAATAATGTATAACACCAGATTAATTTTTAGCTTATATTTTCTTTTCAAATTGACTCCTCGTTAGAAAGTATACTGAAAGAAGCGGGAAATTTTCTGTCTGTATCGTAAACCCGTTTCCAAATTTTCCTCTGAAACATTTCAAAAATGTCTGTATCCAAAGTAGTGTATAAACGATCTCCGTCCATCGTCTACTTCATTTATGTAACCAGATAATACCGAATATGTATGTATGCCTTTTCGCATCACGATATTATATCCAACCAATGTATCGCGTAAAATTTCCTATTTTTAACCAAAAATTTTGCGCACATCAAATTAGACTTTGCTATCACTATATCCCTGGATCTAACTTGTAGAATCTTGGCCAAATAATATCACCTTATGGTGACCACTTGTCAAATGAGAAGGGAAAAGATTTTCTGTAAAGTATAAAATCAAATTCATTCTCCACGGCTTCCTATCGCATCTACGTCTCCTCCACTGATTTGATTAAATATTGATCTAACTAAATCAGAAGGGCAAACCAAGACTTCCGGACGGCTCGGAGATTTTCAGACAGTTCGAGCCAGATTATGGCAATAAGATAAATAAATATAATTAAAATGTTTTGATATTATGGTAAAAAAACCATCAGAGATCACCATATGACTCAACGCTTTCACGTTACTTGCAATTTTGAGTTGAGGAGTAGCTGTAGCAATCTCTCCTTTTTTTATAAGAAAAAACTTGAATGCAAATGTACAGCCACGAAAAAAATATGTATTCGAATGCTTTCTGTACGATATCCATGTTGATTTATAACTACGCTGATCAGTCCCACAATTCATTCGAGTAAACGAATATCACAACATATAACTCAAAAAATAAATAAGCACGTTTTTCACAAAGTTTAGCTTTGACAAAGCATTTTTATCATTTAACCATACTCCTGACTTGAATTCTCCTTCTTCCTCGGATCTCTTCCAACCAATCGAAACTAGAATCGTAAAAAGCCCTCAGTACCTCGCGTACTCTCTTTTTTTCGCTTAGAAAGTTGGATTCGAACCTGCAATCTCAGTTTTTAAAAGCATTGGCTCAAAAACACGTCCGACGGATTATTTTCCTTCAGCAGAAAAAAATAGGGCCCCGCGATCATCTTAGCGGTGATTAAAAACATCATCTCTGACCGTGATGTACATTGAGAGACGGAAAATGCGATTTTTCATCATTTTATCACGTAAACGATCTCGAAATATATCGGTTATTTCGGGGATCGGATCGAATTCCACCAAATGTCTTCGAAATCACATTGGTACCCAAAGCTTTTTCTTATTGCAACTGCTCCACCCTTCCTCAAAGAATTGCGTATTGGAAGAAGCTATTCTTTATCATATGCCACTTACTCCTCCAGGGCTTATCGCAGATTCATCGGTTTGACTAAATCGTTAAATCGTGAAATATTAAATCTAAGTATATAAACGGAAATTGTGAAAATATGTATAATACTTTATTGAAATAGCGTAAGCTTGTACAAATTCCTTTATGAGTATTGAAATTGACGGAGACCTACTCTCCTTAGGTCAATTTTTAATCGATCCTGATTATTCTTCTCTATACTTGAATGAGTAGCAAATATCATCCCAAAACAATGGTGCGTTTTGTACTCAATTCTTGTATAATTAAAGTAATAATTTGGCTTAAAATAGCGCAGCAATATAAAATTGGTCATAATTAATAGGATTCATTGTCCAAGCACGTATTGCGAATTCAGAGAAGTATTTTCTCTAGAGATAGATTTGAATAGATTCCGTGCTTTAAAATGCTCGTGATTCCAAAAAATACTGTTCTTATTCTAAGAAGCATTTTCATTTTTATTCTAAGATGATTTTTAGCAGCAATTTTCAAAGCTATATAGAATTAATCTTTAGATAGTGAACTCATCCATTTCCTTTAAATTTAAAACCTATGTATTTACACGACTTATAGTTATTCCCTGTTTTCCATTGTAAGATTAGATAGAAAATCGCTTAAAAAAAGGTACCACTTGCTTCTTTTCATACTTGACTATAAAATTCATTGCCTTTCCTATAACACCCTAAGTCTCCATAGTTTTCCCTTTCTAATCCCACGTCTTTACCCACCTATTTGGTTTCAGTTACATCCATGCTCCTACCCGTCTCGGTGGAAAACGATGATTTTTCAATGCAAGCTGTTCATACTACCCATTCCATCAGCACTCTGTAAAAATAGATGTATAATAACAGCTTATACCAGGGAAGGTATGTTTTTGCCACAAGCAGTCGGTTATTTTTCTCATGCATTACCTTTTCATTTGCCATCCTCAGATATTGTTTACCTCATCTTATTTTTACGTTTAATTTACGTTTCCAATACCATTATCGCTCAATATTTCCTTGTTATAATATTTCAGCCATCGATTTTTTCTGCTTGTTTACTGCTTTGCGTAACCCATTCCCCATCTCCCCTTTATCCCACATTACACCCTTCTGTTTCCTTCTCTCTATCTCTCTCATTCCTCTCTTCTGACTCACCTCCAACTCTATCAAGTCTTCTCCTCTCAAACTCTTTTCCTTCTTTTTTTATTCGTCACTTTCTTATTGCCTTGCATTCCAATTATCTCCCAACTCTTATTCCTTTCCTTTCTTCCCTTCACTCTCATTCTGCTCTGATTACTTAGAACATCGGTATGAAGTTTCCCAGAAAAGTAGCCAAACGGTTTCTTCACTCAATGAAGAGTGACTTAGTCGTATCTCAATAAACTGTTAGAAGAAAACGATTAGAATTTATAGCATGTTTTTCGCTTCCAAACAGCCCATTTCTTGATCATCGTTTTTACTAATAAAAACCTAACGTGAACTACTATGAGCATGAAATTTTTAATGGCCACTGTTTTCTCCATGGAAGGCAGCACTTAATTTATGTTTTTTATGTTGTTAGAAAGCTCAGACACCTTATAACTCCTTATTTAACTATCATATCTATCCTTATGTAACTCAGATAAATTTAGCTGAGTTACGTAAGGATTTACAATCGATTAGATATTTTTATTCCCTCTGAGAAGGATAATACCAATGACGCTACGAACGGAGTATGCGAAATGAGATTGGATTAGAACAGGTAGGTTCCTCGAACCAAACGAGACTATTATTCAAGTTAGCCTTGTCATCGTCTTCGACGCAATCTGATTATTCAGCCCCTTTTCTGAGTATTTTTAAACGTAGGGAATGACCAATTTTCCAGATATACTTAAATGCTATGTTTTTTTACTTTTTTAATATTCAAGAAAAGGATTAATTAATGGGATTTCACTTACATAGAATTTCTAATTTTAAGGATTTTACATCATGAAGCCAGAAAGATATCTCTAAGATTTTCCACCGATGGAATGAGCAACGTAGAATTATCTGCTGTTGAGGAGGAAAGAACCTTCAGAGATGAAATATAATAATCTGATGTGGCCAGCACATGAATTTCTCCATATATACGATGTAAATATTTATCTACGACAGTATTTTCGAACTCTATATTCAATCTAAACTTGGAAGATAAGTGATCAATTTATATCAAATTATCTTTTACGTCACAAAAATTATAAATAATGTTTTTCGGGACATGTTCGATGAAAAACGGTAAAATTGGCCTTTCGCCCCAGCGCCCAGAGCGCCCACGAAGTACATAATCAGCTACTTCTGGTTTATCAGTATTTCACGAATAACTCCTAATCAACCGGTGATACAAAAATATGTTTAATACAAAAGTTATAGTAAATAGCATTTTCTAAAACTTTTATAAATAATAAAATACACCTAAATATCATATTTATGGAGATATTTTGCAAAAACGGAAATTTGCGTCGAAGCAAAAATCTCAACTTCCGGTTAACCAATTTACTCCAAAAGCTAATCAACTCTGACAACACCCACCACATTGCTATATATGAAGTTTGGTATTGATACAACTAACACTTTTTACGTTAGAGCGCCCACAAGCATAGACACACATACATACACACACACACATACACATACATCATTCCGAAAATGGTCAAAACGTGTTCTAGGGACCCCAAAACATGTATTTCCGTTGAAACCTCGAAGTCGATTTTTTTCATGAAAACAATACTTTCTCTATACTACGTATATGGAGAAAGTAAAAATAGACTTCATTAAATGAAGAGATAGGAGCAGACTGAGTAATCAGCGTTTATGAGTTTAGTAATCGTGGTCTCACATATGGTGAATTGCGAGTTAGTTGCAAACTTTATTTTGAAGTGCTTGAACTTGAAAAAAATCATAACATTAAGTACCTCTCTGATAATAAGGTGATTTGCTTCTTTTCTCCTATTTACCTTCGCATATTATCAAGTGTTTTTTCTATTTAAATTTTAATTTAGACTGTAACTTACAAACACGTGGCTTATTAAGCCGAAAATTTTGAAGTAATTTTTGTGGGCCGTGGAAGACGGAAGTTAAGAAAGCACTGCCAATAACACTCCAAACGGTCTAAAAAGGGGGCTTTACTAAGCAGGGGAGTCTTTAACTTGTGCCCGAAAAATTTGTTGAAAATTTTTGTGGTCATGCAGGAAGTGGAATAATGAAAAAATCTATTGGCGTTCGTGTAAATGGGTTTTAGTTTCGTTTCAATAATTAATTGAAACTGACAATTTGAGCATAGGCAACTTCGCATTTCACACCCGCGCTAGCCAAATTGGTAGGGAAATACCCACTCTTTGAGAGTATTCTCTGATTTTATTTTCATTTTCGTTTGATATATTTTTTTGTTACTCACTAATAGACTTAAGGTCAATACTTCTATTCTTGCACCCAATATCCTATCGAATAACCTAATTTCAAGCACATGAACTTCGATGACGGAGAGGCTCACTGAAAGTGTGATGAATGGTGGTTTGTAACATAGCTATTTCGAATCATTGGATAATCGTTCATCTACATCTACATCTACATTAATACCCTACAAGCCGCCTTTCGGCGTGTGGCAGGGGGTGTAAACACCAGTTGAATCTAAATTACTTCCTTATTCGATTATTGTCACGTATTGTTCGCGGAAAGAATGAATCTCTAAAGCGATTCGTCCTAGCATCTATTTCTCTTAACTTACGGTCATTATCGGATCGACCGACGTAGCAGGGGGGTTGCGTGATACCGATTGTATCTTTGGAAAATGTAGTTTCCCTGAATTTATTAAGCAATCGCAGCCTAGCTTCCAATCTCCTTTCTTTCAAGGATTCCCAGCCTACGTCTGAGAGCATTTATGTAACGCTTGCTTTTTTATCGTAGCATTTCTTAACAAAACGAACCGCTTTACGCTGCACTTTCTCGAGTTCGCGAGTACACGTTTCATCCGCCGGATCCCATATACTTGCCGCATATTCCAGAAGGGGTCTGACCAAGGTAAAATAACATCGCTCTCTCACCTTTTCGTCGCATTTACCGACAATACGCTTTACAAAGCCAAGCCTTTTACTTGCTTTGCCACAGATTTTTCGAATATGCGTGCTCCAATTTAAGTTATTAGTAATGTTGATCCCGAGTTATTTAACTGAATCTACTACTTTGATACTAATTCCATTAATTTTGTATGGGTGATTTGGACGCATTTTTTTATTTTCGAAGAAATTAACTACGGAGCATTTACTTACGTTAATATCTAATTCCCATTTTTCGCACCACCTTTGGATGAGGACTAAATCGTTTGAGAGAGATGTCCGGTCTTCCTCGTTTTTTATTTCCCTATATATAACCGAGTCATCCGCAAATATCCTCACATTACTAACTATCTCGTCACTCAAGTCATTGATATAAATAAGGAAAAGAAGAGGTCCAATTACACTGCCTTGAGGTACGCCAGAGGTAACTTTGACTCTATTTGACCTAACGCCATCCAGCACAACTTGTTGTTCCCTCTCGTAGAGAAAATCCTTAACCCAGTCGACTACTTCCTTGTTAATGCCCGCTAGTTTTAGTTTGTAAATTAGTTTGTAGTGGGGGACTCTATCGAATGCTTTTTTGAAATCTAGGAAAATAGCGTCTACTTGCTTTTTACTTTCGGCGGACTTTAAGATATCGTGTACAAATAGAGCAAGTTGGGTTTCACATGATCGGGACTTACGAAAACCATGCTGGTTTGCGTCGAGGAATTCATTTCTATCTAAAAATCCCATGAGTGAGCTTACGACGATATGTTCCATTACCTTTCCGGACAGCGAAGTTAATGATATGGGTCTATAATTTCCTGGGTCCTCCTTTAATCCGCTTTTGTAAACAGGAGTAATATTAGCTAATTTCCAATCGGATGGGACCCTACCTTCATTTATCGATTTACAAAATATAATTTTGAGATAAGGGGCGACGCTTTCTGCCAGTTCTTTAAGCACTCTTGCTGGAATGCCTTCTGGCCCCGGCGACTTATTTGGCTTAATTTTGCGTAATATTTTAACTATACCGTCTGTCGTAAAAGTTATATTTGGCATGGAATCCAGTATATTAACCTAAGGGAGGATCTCTATGTTACAATCTGATGTGAATACGCTTTGGTAAAATTCGTTTAGAATATTCGCTTTCCTCTTCGAATCGCAAGTAATGTTACCTTCGATATCCCTTATCGAGCTCACTGTTTGTATCTTTCCCTGTACCTCTCTAACGTAGGACCAGAAAGCTTTAGGGTCTTCCTCTAAACATTCCCCAAGTATTTTCTTTTTAAAGTTGCTGTGGGCGTTACGCATAGCTCGCTTGGTGTCGCATTTTGCTTTTTTGTGCTTTTCTTGCAATAGTGATCGTGGTGGATTTGGAAAAGGCTGATCTATTCCCTTAAAAGCCTTTACTTTTCCGTGCAAATCTCTTTGTTTGCGGAGAGCCCTTCTAACCTCTTTATCGTACCATCTGGGCTCGCAATCATTTTTAGAGTATTTCGAAGGTATACACAAATCTATATATTTATGCATTATCTCCACGAATGATTTCCATGTATCCTCAGTGTTGTTGTTGCTTACGCGCGACTTAAATGACTTAAAATCGGTAGTTAGTTTTACGTTAAATTCCTCGAACTTGGCTTTGGAATAGAGATAAATTTTTCGTTTGGGTTTCTTATACTTGCTAAGGTTTATCTCGATATCTGCAAAAACGCCTTTGTGGTCTCCAAGACCTTCTTCAATCGAAATGTTCACTATGCGCTCAGGCAAGTTAATTAAAGGAGATCGAGTATATTGTCACCCCTGGTTGGCGATTTTACTGCTTGACTTAGTGAGTTTTTCTGAAGTAAATTTAATAACTTTTTACATGAGTCGACATCCCGGGCCCTTTTCTTTATGCTATGATTATTCCAGTCGATGTCTGGAAGATTAAAATCCCCCCGATTATAGTTATACTCTGGTTGTTCTTACTCGTGTAGAAATTTATTTCGTCGTTAAGATGTCGCAAAACCTGTCGAGAAGAGTTTGGTGGTCGGTAAAACGCACATACATTTATGTTCGGCTTGTTCTGTTGGCTTATTGTGCACCAGACGCTTTCTATATCGCTATCACTCAAATTCCTCGGCTTGCTCTGGAGAGATGATTTAACCGCAATAAAAACACTGCCACCTGTCTTTTCCCTACGATCCCGGCGATAAATAGTGTAATCCATTGGAAATATTTCATTATCACTTATATCCTCATTTAACCAGCTTTCTGTACCTATAAAAATATCGGTGTCGTGGCTAAGAATAAGATGCTCCAAATCGGATACTTTATTTTTAACACTCCTACAGTTAACTATCGCAATTGATATTTTTCTTTCGCAAACAAATTTAGGTGGGATTGTCGGTAAATTTCGCTTATTTTTCGTTTCGCTGTTCGGCGCTTTTTCCATAATTCGATCGGCCGAGTATTTCGTTCCCTTCAACCCACTAGCTGGCCTACTCTTTATCCTAAAAAAAAATCGTTACTACTAATTACACAAGCTGCCTTCTCAAACTTGATATTAGTCCAATAAAATATCATTCGCAAGTGCTATTTTTCATTTAAGGCTCGTATCAGCCATCCTCAGGATGTAATGGGAACTTGCATTCGGCTAACAAGACTCAGGATAAGAAATTACGTGGACTTATTGTTAGTGTCGTGTCCTGAAATTCCTTTTCATTTTCAAACCCTCAAGTTTATACTTATACTAGCTGAAGCGCCCGTTGATTCCCAACGGGGAATATAGAAGTACAGTCCTGGCCAAAATTAACGCAGCACCTACCTAGCGATCCTTACGGCCGGTGCTGCGTTAATTTTGGCCAGGAGTGTACATTAAATTCAAGTTGCCGGTCGTGCAATACGTAAATTCTCTTTAGAATACAGTCTAAAATCCCAAGCTATTCTTACTGTACAGGAAAATTCATGAGCTCGGCTAAACAATCGCATTGATCATGATGAGGATTGGCTATTTACAACCTAAACAATTTTGGAAAATTCACGCGTATTTTATCAAAATTCTCGAAATTTCGATTCGGAAAGAATATTCCACGATCAAAATTAGAATATTCATTTAATTTCCGTTCTTTTGCTTCTTGTTTCGACTCCGCACGACTATTTTTCTGTTTTAATTCTTCAAAAGAAATATTGCCTGCTACCGATTAAAGTGAAAATTAGATTTATTCTTTATGGAAACCCATCTGAGCGATCTTGGTTAGAACCCAGTAAAATTATCGAATAAAATTGAGGCAGTACGTCCTTCCAGGTCCCAGAAAACACGTACGCAAAGTTTGACGCGAATCTGGCAAACGGTTTGTACTAAAATCGAAGACACACAATCTCCTGACTGTAATTACGTACCTGTAATTGCTGGTTACCTTCTTACAGAAAATTTCTCGTTATTCATGTAATATCATATCGTATATATTTCATGATATATAATATCGTCCTCTTCAATCATCAGCTTTATGGGCCTAAAGTCCACAAGTATTTTTACTCGAATTACCTCGAATTTTCACGAAAGTTTTGTATATTTTACCAATATTCTCGCAAATTCTAATCGAAAGTAAGATTCCACGACCAAAATAAGAATCTTTATTCGATTGTCTTTCTTTCGGTGTTTGTCTCGACTCTGTACGACTATTTCTTCTAATTTAATTCTTCAAAAGAAATAAAGCCTGCAACCGATAATTGTGAAGCTTACGTGTATTCCTTATGAAAATCTATCTGAGCGATCCTGGCTCGAATCCAGCAAATTCTTGAAAAAAATGCGACAGTACTTCCTTCCTGATATAAATGGACACGTATGCAAAGTTTGAGACAAATCGGGCAAACGGTGTAGACTCCAATCCAAGACAAACAAACCCACAGAGTTTGTGCTTTATATATATAGATAGATTCATTTATTTAGTCACTAAATAGATAATGCATATTCTTAGTAGGATTTTAAAAATACATTCCCCTTTCGGAATCATTCCTATGCTTTGTTTCAACTACACTTTCTTCTACAACTGCGAAATTAATTAATCACTCAATAATATTTCTGATTCATTGACTAATATCGCAACCTTTTATAAAGATAGATGATGATCCTTTAAATAGCACAACTGTACGTACTGTGAGCAATAACATTATTTTTAGAAAAGTGTCTTGATCATACACTTCTGCAAGCCTTCATGATTTGACCATAAATTAGATGTAAAACCTTATGAGGGGCCTCTCATACCATATACATGAATTAAAATTATTTTTTTTCAGATTCGCTCGACTTCCGGCTAAACCTCCCGCTTACGTGATGGCCTCATATCTATACTACTATAGATATCTACTGTCAATCGAGACATTGAATGTCGCTCTTGGTACTGGAGGCCGTTTACAGGAAGTGCACTTCCTATAGTTTCGCATGCATACTACATCATTTGAAATTTTACATCCATCGTCGTGGGAGGTGGTGGATAAATAAGTTCCGGAGGGCTTTTCAAGTAAGAACTCTGTGTCCACTGACCGGTAAGATAGCTGAGAAGACCTAGTGAAAACCCTGAGATACTAGGCTAACAGGGGTGCTGATGAAATCATCACTGGGCAAACCACCCGCACGACAGTTAAAAAAAAACTATTTAAGGGATATTAGGAAGCCTCGGGGAAGATGGATGATCATCGCGAAGACGATCGGCGTAGAAAAGGACAATCAGGAATATGCAGAAAATAGGTGTAAATTGTAGAAGAATGGGGATTATTATGTTGGAAAGAAGGAACAAAGCATTTAGTGAAGTGAGAAGAATGAAAAAAAGAACAGAAATTGAAGGAGTGAAGAAGTGAAAAAATCCAGATGTAACAACATTCCGGACGCTAAGAGGTAATAGGGATTGAAGATCTGAAAATTATGTCGTGTATACTGAAACCCGCACAAACGTCATTACCCACAATCAGTGGCGCAGCCAGGATTTGCCAATGGGAGGGGTCCAAGGAAACGAAAAATGCCTAATTTACAGGGGCTAGTATATTCATACCCCAGGGAGAGTCTACCGGGAGAAAAGTGAAGCCAAAAATAACGCAACCCGCAGAGCACTGGTGAGAACTTTTCGCAGGCTCCCCTTTAACTACATGTATTTTTGGGGTTTTATTTTCCTCTCATACGGGACTCAGGAGCTTGTCTATCCTATGAAATGGACTCAGATAGTTTAAATGAACCTTTCACTTAACGATCATTTTCGATTCTTTTCTCTAAGTCCTCTTGATTCCTTTTATTATGGAAAATAAAACATGCCTGCAATGTAAACTTCCCGGATGCCGGTGTCGTCTGCTAGAGCTATATAGAAAACGAATCATCTGCCAACCTCCCGCAAACTCTATTAAAACATCGTTGATTATTATAATGTTAATTTTATATATATTATAATGCATTAATTAGTCATAGTTTTTAATTGATCAATACCAAATATGGCATAAAATTATTCAATAGTCGTTTACCGCAATGAAATAAAGCTACTCTATAATACATTATAATAGCTTATCAGGGTGATTAGAGATTTTCCGCTTGTGCAAATGTTTGTTCTAATTCATAATTGGGGCTCCATGCAGTAAAAGTTGTCAAAATGACGAATACGAGAACTTGTATACCATGCAAGACCTGCAGGTGCAGCCTAGAGCACAATGAAATGTTCATTAAAATGCCGTGGATTAATACTGACGTTCGTTCTGCTTCATACATTTCAGATAATGAATGAAATAATAAAATTAAGGAAGATGCATTGATTCTAGTTCGGAACATTTTGTGGGGGCAGCTGTTCTGATGCGCAGCAATTGACCATGCTGCAGGCAGAAACAGGCCCCTGCTTATTTACCTATAAAACCTTTAGAAACTCGAAAATAACAAAATTGCTTCGTGTTACGCATTGTTCAAACTACATTTTGTGTTTCAAAACGTTCGACTTACTCGATCAAACCTTGATAACTCTGTATCAGAACTGCAAAATCACGAAAAAACAATGTATTGGTATAGGGAGATACGAAAAGTGCTACCCAGCATGGCTAAATGCGCAATCTGCCGCTTTACCCCTGGCTTCACTTTTGGGCAATAGAGGGAGATAGTAATACTACCCCTGTGATTCATACCCGTTACTTACTACAAATATGTCAATTCTTTCAAAAACTAAATGCATTGAAAACTAGAGGAGTTTAACGCTGTTATGGCCAACTTATTAATCTTTCCGAGATAGTAGTTTACATAACCGAACTGTTGGAAACTTATCATAAGCGTTGTTTAGATACGTCCAATATGTATTGCTACCTCGTCCAATATGTATTGACCCGTCTACCTCGGTCGATCCGACAATGACCGTAAGTTAATTCAATAGATGCTAGGACGAATCGTTTTAAAAATTCATTCTTTCCACGAACGATACGCGACAATAACCGAATAAGAAAGTAGTTTAGATTCAATGATACCGATTCAGGTTTATGTCTATGTCTATGTCTATGTAAGAACCCTGCAAGCCGCCTTTCGGCGTGTGGCAGGGGGTGCAAGCACCTTGACTCTATTTTCCTAAACGGTTGCTTTCGCGTATACTTCGCGGAAAAAATGAATTTTTGAAACGATTCCTTCGAGCATCTATTTCCCTAATCTTTCGGGCAGTATCAGCACGGCCCATATAACAGGGGGGTCGTATTATATCGGTTACATCATCTGAAAACGTAGTTTCTCTGAACTTATTTAATAAATTTATCCTTTGAATTTTTCTTCTATCTTCTAATGATTCCCATCCCGCGTCCTGTAACATCTGAGTGACACTCGCTGTTTTATCGTAGCAATTCTTTACAAATCGTATCGCTTTCCGTTGTACTTTTTCTAAATCCCGAATATGACATTTCTCGGCGGGGTCCCATACACTACATGCATACTCAAGGTGAGGCCTAACTAACGCTAAGTAGCATCGCTCGCGAACCTTTTCTTAGCTCCTACCGACTATTCTTTTAACGAAGCCGAGTTTCTTAAGTGCTTTTCCACATATATTTCGGATGTGGGCACTCCATGATAGATTATTCGTGAGAGTTACTCTAAGATACTTTACCGATTCTACTGACATTAGGTTTACCCCTCGGAGACTATAAGAATAATCATTTATTATAGATTTACTTTCGAAGAAGTTAACTACCGAACACTTTTCTACATTAAGATCTAATTGCCAATCATCGCACCAATTCATAATTCTATCTAAGTCGTTCGAAAGGGCAAATCTATCCTCTGAACTAACTATTTCCCTGTAAATGACTGTGTCGTCTGCGAATATCCTAACATTGCTTTCAATGTGATTGCTGAGGTCGTTGATGTATACTAAAAATAACAACGGTCCAATTACACTGCCCTGAGGGACGCCCGAGGTCACCTTAACCAAGTTG
Organism: Sympetrum striolatum; assembly: GCA_947579665.1. Taxonomy (NCBI): domain Eukaryota; kingdom Metazoa; phylum Arthropoda; class Insecta; order Odonata; family Libellulidae; genus Sympetrum; species Sympetrum striolatum. The sequence goes on from OX388341.1 coordinate 18,910,145, forward strand.
GAACTAATACCATCGAGTACTACTCGTTGCTCTCTATCGGTGAGAAAGTCTTTTATCCAGTTAATAACTTGTGCATTGATACCCGCAACTTCTAATTTGTACAGCAATTTATGATGAGGTACCTTATCGAAAGCCTTCCGAAAATCTAAAAATATCGCATCGACTTGCTTATGTTTTTCAGCAGAGTTGAGAACATCGTGTACTAATAAAGCCAGCTGAGACTCGCAAGAACGAGTCTTACGAAAACCGTGTTGATTCCTAATTATGAAATTGGACGTTTCAAGAAAACCCATTAAAGAGCTAGCTATTATATGTTCCATAATTTTACCGCTCAGTGATGTTAAAGATATAGGCCTGTGATTAGCTGGATCGTCCTTAGAGCCACTTTTAAATATTGGCGTGACATTCGCAATTTTCCAATCTTTCGGGACCTTTCCTTCGCTCATACTCTTGTCAAATATAACTTTAAGAAAAGGTGCTACGCTCTCCGCAACTTCCTTGAATACTCGAGCCGGTATGTCTTCAGGACCCGGAGCTTTATTCGGTTTAATCTGTTGCAATAGTTTAATGATGCCGTCTTCTCTGAAGGTGATTTTCGACATTGATTCAGGTTTATCAACATTCGGGAGAGTATTTGATGTATCGTCAGACGTGAAAACGCTTCGAAAAAAATCATTCAAGATATTAGCTTTGCCTTTAGCATCGTTTACTATATTACCGCAAGTATCCTTTAATGAACCAACAGTTTGCTCTTTACCTTGGACCTCACGAACGTACGACCAAAACGCTTTTGGGTCCTCTTCCAAGTGTTCGCATAAAATCTTCTTTTTATATTGACGGAGGGCATCTCGCATAATTCGTTTAGTTTCCGACTTTGCTTCCTTATGTTCGCTCTCTACTCGATCTATGTTGATACTATTCGGTTGCCTCGCAGCGGCTTTTAATTTGGAATGCAAACGCCTCTGTTTCTTTAGTGCTCTCCTAGTCTCCTTATTATACCATCTTGGTTCATTAATTTGATTTGAAAGTTTTGAGGGTACAAATTTATCCATTAGGTCACGCATTGTTCTTACAAAGAGATTCCACGTGTCCTCGGTATTTAAACATATCGCGCGCGTTTTATACTCCAGAAATTCGTACATGAGTTTGCTACGATATCCTTCGAAATCGGCTCGCGGGTAAAGATAAACTCTGCGCTTAGGTTTTCTGTGCTTTACCAAGTTAAGGTCGAAATCTATAATTATGGCTTTGTGATCGGATATTCCATCGTTTAATTTTATGGTACTTATTAATTAAAATTAATTCAACGGTTTGTGATTGAGAACCTTTGCTATGTAACCTGCCTCATCCCTTACCCCCTCCCTCCCACATCCCACCTTCCTCCCCCTTTATTACTCCTTCCATTACTTGCTACCTTCTCTCCCCTCCCCCTCCTCCTTTCATGAGTGTATATATTCGGAAGTGTGTTTTTATTTTGTCACCTGATGATGTAGCGACGCTACGAAACCTAGGTCGCGTTATTCGGATATTAAATAAGTGGTGTAGTAAAAGTTTGTTTACCATTAATTTTTACTAGTTTAGATTCAACTGGTGTTTACACCCCCTGCCACACGCCGAAAGGCGGTTTGTAGGGTATTAATGTAGATGTAGATGTATTAAAAAGTCATTTGTTCTATGCTGAAGTTTTTCGGTGTTGTAGATATAAACTTCCCGAGTCCTTGAGAGTTCTTTCTTCCAAGAGGTTGCCAAGCGAGAGAAAGAAAAAAGTTAGTAAAGATTATTCGGCAAGCGACATTAAACGTAATATTCACTCATTAGATCCCCCAATGCTTATTTGAATATCTTTCGTTATTAGACTGTATCATCAGCAGGTTTCTTAGGAGTGACATCATCCCTTGTTTTTAAATTTACTCCTCTTCTAAGAAACAAAATATCATTTATATCAGATGGTTTCGCTTCGTTAAAAAATCATTTATATCAGAATTTTCTGGTAGGCTTACAATTAAGTCTGATTTCGTAATTTATGTATAAGCTAAGTATTCAATTGAATGCGTCACAATCCGAGCATAAAAAATTCGGCTGCATTAAAAAATACAATATACTCTTGATTATAGTTGATATTATAATTAAATTTTCAGAATTAAAGTTGCATACCAAGGTGAAAATAATGAAGTCGTCAGCTTACAATTATTTAGACTAATTAACCCTTAAAGGTCCAACCTTTGTTTGGTTGTTTTTTTAGATAAAATAATAATGAAAGATAATATCTCTTCAACAATTGCCTAATTTTTAAAAACTTCGTACAATGATTTTTGTTGCTAAAATTTGTACTGCTCCGATAAAAATAATGAAATTTTTATTTAAAAAAACTCATCAAAGACAAGGATATAATAAAGCTTCTTCTCAATGGTATTGGCTTTAAAGCTCTAATTCGGAAAAATATGTTTGTGAATCACCGTTAGTTTTGCTTGTACATCAACAACAAGGTGTAGTTAAAAAAAATTAATTTAAAACTATTTGTCAAAATATACGAATCCATTTGGTTCAAAAATGTGTCGTAGGTAGGACCAAGGGAGGGTCATTTTGTGTTCACCGCCTATTTCCGCTCTCTTTACATTGCTTAAAAAATCTTACAAAATGCATCAACATATAATTATCTTTAACAACCTATATTTGACAATGTAATGAAGTTTTAAGACTGTATAACAAGATTTAAATTTTAAAATATTGAAAAAGAAAAGTGGTAGACATTTTTTAGCCCTCCCTTCGTCCTTTAAGGGTTAACAGTTAGGTTACACAACCAGCAGAGAGCTAACGCAAACCCAGTATTACGTACTGTGTTCAAAGGAAACAAAAATTTTCCATGAATTGAAATTTTGAAGAGGCATTGCATGACCACGTGGTTGACCGTATAAGTCATGAGATTCGTTTGATTCTATTACCATAAAAATATTGGCTGCATTGAAAAGGAAGCTAGAGAATTTAAGCCACAGTTTTAACAGTTCATTAAATTTATTTCAAGTCACTGTTCCGATAAATCTGTGCGTACCATACGCGCACAATACCTTTGAGCTAACTGATTTGCTTCCAAACTGGTATATTATTATTAAAATCATCGAAAATTATTTTTCAGTGATATCTTGTACTTCTTCAATACTTTTTCAAGTTTCTACAGAAATTCGTTTATCGAATTATTTTCTTAAATATACAGCTAATTTACAGGTAATCATAGAATAAGGATCAGTATATTTTCTATCATCCCGAGTAATGATGAGTCTACTGTACAGACTTTTAAGCGTCCAGAATGCTTAATAAAGGAACAGGTAGGTTTGCAATTGTTGCTAAACTCATCTTCAGGTGTGACCTCCGATAACAACCCTAAAAATCCTAATTTATGCATCTAATAATGGTCATTTCAGAATGAAACACATAGCCATTAACTCACGTTTTTCCGATAGAGACTTTGAGCTATTCGCAGACTGTGAAAAAAATTTCGGTATGTCCTTATGAAATACAAACTGAACTCTCCTTTGAACTGTTCACTGTGAGTTTCTCAAAAGCACTACTCACGAGCTATTCACACCCTGCAAAACAGTCGCATGCAGAAGCTGACTAACTGAGCGTTTTATCAATCTGTTTATTTCTTTAGCGTAATCTTAATATCTGTTTTCAGGGCGTAAGTTTCGAATTACTTCTCAAATGTTCCCTTGTATTTTTGCGAGGAGTAAACAAATCAGCACTTTCAAATTTTTCATATGGGAATCTTATCTTATGGTGTGAGTCTAACTAAAAGATAGGCTGAAGAAGTGCACGCGTTGAACATTTTGCGCAAAACACTCGTATCGTAACGTCCCATTTATATCGATGTCGGCTCTAGGCCCGCTCTGCTACCAAAAACATCACCTTAGCTGAAATCGGAGCCATAATTATGGGTATGCGAAGCTTTCACTGAATTTATCAAGCAAACACGTGACTAGCAGTGTATCTCAACTTGCGTGATGATTGGGGTTTTGTACTCTTCAGCAGAAAAAGCTTAGAGCTAGTCATAGGACTTGACTCTTGGGGAAGGTTTGAACCCCTAAACCCCCCCCCCTTGCTGCGCCACTGCCCACAATGCAATGCGCGCACGAATGCCGTTTCAAATCTTCAATTATTAATTTTAATTTTCGAAATTCCCTTGGCCATTTTGAAAGTAATTTTTTAGTGATCCAGTTGACCATTGAAAAAATTACTATCGCTATTCAAATTTCAATTTTTGTTTTTTTTTCAATATTCTTTATATTCCTGTAGGGGGATTGGTTTTTCCCGTCTAGGTTAACGATTTTTTTAGATGCAAAACAATTACATAGTTTATTTTATACAAAAGGCAATTTTTTGTATTGTATTTACTATTTTCAGGCTCTTCAGCCTTTCTACCAAAATATATATATGCAATAATAAACGGGAAGGAAATATTTGTTAGGGCAATTCCGCAAAACCTGAGATTGTATGTAATAACACAAACAGAATTTCCAATTGGGAAAAGAATAAATTGGAAAAATTTTTATTTTATAATTTATTTAGTACAACAAAGTTACAATCCAAGGAGAAGATATTAGTCGAACTTCGAAAATTGACAGTTGTCTCTTCACCCTCCAATTCGTCCTCTGGTATATTTCGAAATTTTCCTGTCATCGATGACAGCTTTTTCACCTGAAACAAAACAGTAGGAGTATAATTTGAAATAAAAAATAGAAGTGAATCTCTATTAATTAATATTAAACCAGAATGCGATGTCAAATACCTTAATAAAGAAAAGAATTAGTTACCAATTACCTAAACTTTTTAAATTGACCCTATGTTAAATACCTTGAGCTGTGGGTTTGATAAGTAGTTAGCTAGACAGTTTAACCTAAGAATAACCTTAAATTAACTTCATTGGTTTGATCATAAGCCTCGATAACTCGGATTATATTATGAGTGACGAGAGAGATACTAAAAAAGTACCGCACAAAATACATAGAATTCGTCAAATTAAAAAATTGGACGAACAGGTTAATTCCGCTTAATGTTAAATAATGAGTTTATACAGGGGACACGATACGCTGAATTTTCTGAGGATTCTTTCTTCGCAAATGATGCCGACTTTCAAAGTCAAAAATCTGAATGAATCTCTGCAACATTTTTTAAGATTATTTCATCCTCTTCTTTCCATAAATTCATTACATAACTTCAACCTTTGGAGGCAGTTAAAATACGATGCCATTATGATAAACTCCAGGATGTAAGCTCAAACTCTTATTAATATTTTATCCAGTCTCCTCCATCCCTTATATAATACTCGTCATTCGCATTCAGAGAACATCTCCTTCGTGGCAAAACTTCGCGGGGTAGGTGAAGGTTGGTTGCGCCGGACCCATGTTACGCATTTGACTCAACTCAACTCTCATCAACGTAAGCAATACTGTACGCAGATAGCGCCCCCACTCAATGCTATATAAAAATTGAATTTGTAACACTTAAACGGAAAGAACCACATAAATGAAAACATGGAAAATTTATCATTTCAAGTTTGAAGAGAATTTCCAAGAAAAATAAACCGATCCAGAACCAGAAACTATGAAATTGAATGCAAGCCCTTGGAATTGTTTTGTTAAAAATAACAATTCTTAAAGAACCTGGAAAATGACGACCACGTTGCCTTTAAGAATGGATGGGAATATTGGGAATAAACACTAGTCAAATGTTAAATAACCATTTCCCTTGAGTGAACTTGAAAATAATTTCACTATTGCATAATGATGTAGTTTACATTAATTACAAAAAATACCATTAACTAATACGACAGAATAACATCCTGTGATATGGTTTATAATTTAAAATTTTCAAATTAAAAAAAATCAAAATTTTTAACACTTTCCAAACGTTCATAAATTAAACAATTTGTTTCTATTCACTCGCATATCAACTGTTTGGAAAATTAATTTAAAGACCTGTTAAAAATGTATCAAAAGTCGCAATGAAAGAACTCTAAGTTTATCGAAACGATATGTGCATTAGAAATTATGATTGTATATCGACAGTTTATTCCACAGATGCTATAACCTTTAAAGTTGAACATACACATTCTTAAACTTAAACCACATAAGAAGATGTTTACTAGATTTCTTCTTCAGTTCCGGTTAACGGGCTGCCTAAACTCTTGGTTCTAAGCAGTTCTCACAGGAAAGGTTCTCTTAACCACTGAAATCTCCAAGCTGTGGACCCGTTTTAGACATTCATTTCAGCTACAGGACCTTGAGGGGAAAAAAATTATTGGTTACTTTAGTGAACAAAGACAGCAGAGAAATGATTAACATCAAATCTCAATATAAAATTTATTTATTTACTCAGAATAGAAAAACAAAAACGAAGGCACATGATGCAAGAGGCATGTTTTTAACTCAACATTTCACATATGAAAAGCTAACCAACGCGTCAGCATTGAGGTTTGCTAGTTTAAAATTCAATTGATATTGAAGAAAAAAGTTCCCATTTCGCAAGAACTCAGTGCACTTTACATTTAAAAACAAAGAGGGGGTTACATCACTTCGTGCTTCATGACGAAAGTAAAGAATCAACATTTGGCATCCGACATTTGAGGAATAGTTTGAAAAGAATCAAGATTCAAAATAAAGAATTATTCAACACAATTTTCTCGCCCCTTGGCTCTAATCCCTATTTACCATCATGAAGTGTTGTGGCTCAATTGCTATTTTTACTTCCATGAAATTAATACAGAATTAAATATTACCAAGTCATTAGTAATTACCAGAAACAATTGTAACTTACTTAAGAACAGAATGGTTTTAATCTCATGTTTCGCAAATAAAATACGCCAACTTAATGTTCTACTCAGCTACAGAATCTGATTGAAATTATTTAAACCAATTCAGAAACTACAAATGAATCTTAATAATCCAATGAAAACAGAATGAAAGCTCATTTTACTTTCTAAAAATTACTTCCTATAGTAAGCCTTCCTTACTTTCTTGTATTAGAAGTTAGTATTAACGTATTAAACTGTTCAACGTATAACTCCAACTTTCGCGAAGCTAATCAAAACTTTTTAATTTTAGCCGAAAAATGAAGTGATGTCTGAGATATGTCTGAAAGTAACACTAAGCGTGGTTCAATATGTTTTTATTTTTCATCCCTATGAACCTGCAAAATGTTGTAAAGGTTAACAGTTAATCCCACAATTAGATGATCGCTAACATTCCTATCGGGCAATTACTATTACATTGACTGTTTACTATCAATAATAATATTTACCAGCAGAATTAGCAAACGTAGAAACGTCAGAGGAAAGGGAGAGATAGCTATGCAGATAAGAGAAAAATGCTACTTGAATCCACCTCTAAAATAATTCTAGGATTCACTACAGAAAATTGAAGAGTATATGCAGTGCAAAATTGGAATATTAACAATCCTTATAACTCTCCTTACCAAGAAAATCGGTACACTGGCTTTCCCCTTTCAATTCTAAGCTCTGCCTATGTAAACTTATTATTCCACTAAACATTTAAGTAATAAACGAAAAATATTTGCGATCCTACAATAGCCGATGCTAAAATATAATTTGTATTCGTGACAATCTATCTCTTCATCGCGAAAATGAGGTCTGTATTCTCTTTAGTATTCAAAACACAATATTTACATTTAACAATTTAAACGAAAGTGATTGAATAAGGTCACGCTCAGCTAAAATTGCCGATCGATCACCTGATAAAATATACAGCCGCGTTTCTTAAAATAAATGTGTCTCTGTAAAAGCAGGGGTCATACCTTGATTAAAAGAAACAAAAACTAATTCATGCCGTAGAAAGGATACTAAGAGGAATCGAATTTAAAGAAGGAAATTCAATAATTAACATCATTCAATTTTTGTTATGGATAATGAAATTAAAATAGAAGTAGCTTACCATTTCAGCCAAAAACTGGAGCAAAGTAAGGTCGAATATATAGAAAGGATGTTCAATTGAATGGTTCCTGCAGACGCCAGATCAATACAGCTACCCGGAGTTCCCATCCGCGAAAACACTTAGGGAAAGAAAAGAATAATGTAGTGAGTTTCGAAAAATTATTGATAAATGCCTCGACTATTTTCCTAGTCTAAATTTATTTTTTTTATTCAGAAACAAATTCATAATCGAATAAATCCAACCCGAAGGAAGTAAAACCTGAACAGAGTAAAAGCGATATTACAAATGTACTGGAGGTTCAACATAAAGTCTTACTCTCATAACTCATAGTAAAAAATAAATGGAAAGAAACTTCCTGAAGTAACCCATTGGTGCGATGTTATTCAGGCTGTCCATTTTAAACGGTGAAAACGTAGCATTACGGCAAGGCCGATCGAAGATTCCGGAATGCCTCCTCCAGGTGTCATGCCTCATAATCCTCGACGCTGCAATGACGTCATCCATCCATTGAACCCATCTAGTTATGGAAATCTTCAGGCAGCGAAGTGAGCTAATGAGAGAAGTGAAATAATAACAAATGATGAACGTTAAAATATAGAATAAAGTTTGAAGTGCACAAGAAAAAATAAGGGAATCAAAACTAAAAATTTAAAGTTCTATAAAAATAATACTTTAATAATCCACATGCATGGATATAAAAGTAAAACTTAACGTTTATTCATTTAATTAGTTTAGCAAAAACTATTCATATGTCCAAACCGAGCCCATTAGTACCTGAGTTCCGAAAATAAAATGTTGCAAACGGCATTCACCAAAAAGGAAAAAGAATTCTAAGTGAATCCATGGTGAACAAACTTTTACTAGACCACTATTTATCTAGTAAAAGTTTCTTCACCATGGATTTTTTACAAGTTAGTAAGTACCACAATGTTAACCCTGAATCTGTATCGTTTAGTCGGCCTCAATTGATGGAATTAACAACTTCATCACTAGTGAAACTCTGCCTTTGTATGGATTCAAACAAACTGTTAATAAATCAGAATAAGGCTACAATCAGAATATTCAAATATTTGAAAAAATTGAACCAAGGACAAAATGTAATAATAATTGTTAAACGCAGCAATACATACTTTCCGTAAAGAATAATTTGAAAACGTGACTGAATAATATTTCAAAATAGGCAATTATTTTTTTTTAATACTAACTTCACGACTTTAAAGGAAATTAACTTATTAAGAGAAATTGCAACTTACTTTTTTCAGCACCACAAGAGGTTCGTAGACGTTTGATCGGTTCTCTATAAAAGGCTTATTAAAAGAATATAATTTAAGTGAGTAAATTCATGATTACGTTATCCTGTCAATGGAATGTTTCCTCTTACGTGAAAAGGAATGTATATTGACCTCATAGAGCGGAGAACAGCAGCTAGCGATAAGAAATACTTGAAATTTTATAGCTGAGGTCAAACAAAATTTCGTATAAACCACCGAGGCGAATTGTTTGGCGTCGTAGTCAAAGCTGGAGTATATCTACCTCTACGTTACCCACAGAATGAAAAGGAAGTTTAGGAATTGGGTAGCGTGAGGTAAGATCAAGGAACCTAAGCTGCGATTATTTAACCACCGGCAAAGGGAGTATGAAAATAACACAATGATCAGGGTGGCACAGTTAAAGCTAGTCAAGAGCTAATCAGATAACGTCTCAAGACAATAGTATCACACAATAAATATGAGTCAGAAAAGATGAAGTTGCTTCAAAATTGTACAGGATTATAGTAGAAAGAAGAGATGGCGAAGCTGATTTTGAAACCTCGACCATTGAGAGAGAAATGGTTCTCAGATACACAAACATACGAACTGCATCGCCCGAAATTTCGGTTTTTCCGTCGCCGGTCAACCCAAGGAATCAGAAATATAACTTTTTAGTTACAAATCGCGGTTAAGTATGCTACTCAACTGGCATCCAAAAGGGGCTCCGATTCTATCAAGTGCCATGATAAAAATACGATACATAAATTGGCTTAATACACGTGTATAACAATATATGAGGGTACTTATTCTACCTAACGGGAATATAAGTTAAAAGATTTTAACATCAACTGACAACTGTTGATGACTGGGGAGAGGAGTTAATTTTCATATCAAAGCAATGGAGTGAATTGTATACTTGGAGATAGACTAATCAGGATCATTAATTCGTTGTTTAATATGGCTGCAATCCATCGTAAGGATATGATAGGAGCAGTGGTCTGATGTACGCATTGATGCTAGAGCTAATGAAGCAGTCATTTCGGTAGAGGGATTCAACTGATTATTCAAGATTAAAAATACAAGTCATCCATTATACGCTATTGACCTTGATGCACTATTCTTATTTAGAGAGAGGCAATGCAGATTCGGTGAGCATTTACAAAAGCAAGGACGAGTCTTAAAGAGTGCGCTTAAGCTTACGAATAAGAATTTATGGATTTGCACGATACTATTTCGATTACATTGACGTGCACATGAACTCTTACTGGCATAATCGAAGCGCTGCTTACCAGAAATTTTCGAAAGTTTATGGTTTGAGATCGCATTTATCCCCAACAGTTATGCACGTACAGATGATTCAGCTTTTGGTAGAAAGTAGTGACGTAAATACCAATGCATTTACGTACTATTTCGTATATTAAAAGTATCATTTAGAGAAAATAAATTAGCAAATTGAGCATTTGAACATGTAAGACATTCACTCACCTGTTCCCAATGATTTGCAGTTCAACGATAGAATCTTAAGAACACCCCGTTGCATTCCGTAGCCACGCAAGAACTCGTAAGCCAGCTGCTCAACGATGACTGGCCCTAGTTACCGCAATAACCCACAACAGGGCATAATTACGGGAGGGAATCTGCTGACCTTTTTAATAGGGAAGGATGAGAAGTTTTATTCCGTAAAATGGGCCTACTACCTGCTTTAGAAGGTGAGCTATGCAACTCACCGCTGCTGCAAGATACCATGGCCCACTTTCGAGCCTCTATCTGCATTCAAGGTGAAAGAGGTCTGGATGGAATGTTGAGGAAGACAACTTAATAAAATTTCTAAGTATTCATTCCTTGATGGAAAGCAAACATTCCTTTTGAAATATGACGGAATAATAATCAATAAACTATTTCATGGAAATAGTAGTAATAGTCTCCCTTTTCATACCGTAGTAACGCCTTCGGGAGTTAGCAGGTTAAGGCTGCTAGTACTCAGCTAAATAGTATGGATGAAGATAGTGTGGCCAGCACAACGCTTTTACCGCCTACTATTACCTAGAGTTACCCTCCGGTACTCATTTTTACACATTTACAGGCTGAGTCGACCTGTGGCCTCTCTGAAAAATGCTGGCAGGTGGATTGCCGTAGCTGGGGATAGAACCCCAGTAGTAATATTGCTTCTAAAATTCCTGTTGCTTTCATGCTTTGAATACATTTTATTTCTTCAAGAAAATATCATTAATAAAAGATGGAATTTTATAAAACAATGAAATTCAGAACAATTAACTTTGTCAAGGACGACAACAAACAAAAATCCAAAAAACCCTTTTCTATGTTGAAATTCTCATTTTTTTTATAAATGCCAATTATTATTATAGTAGCGCAAAGTCATCAATTATACAAACGGCTTAAAAAATAAAGCTAGTTAATTTTTTATCAATCTGCAGGGCCTTCAAATGTTTCTTGAGCCATCCCCTGAATCACATCGTAGGAAAACTTGCTACCAGAGAATCCCTTCTAATTCAATCTTCTTTCCTCTTCTCATTTATTTTTTAGCCTAATCTTTCGTGCTGAAATAGAAGCGCCCTCGTTTTCTTTTCATCTTTGAGAATCCTCCCTAATGTCCGATGCTCTATTCCCCTATCGCCGCCTCCTTCATCTATTTCCCTCCACATCCTCGGCTCATTTCGCAGTCTTCACTTCCATCTGCCATCACTTCTTATGTCTCGCACTTGGAAACATTTTTGGGACGAGGAAAAAAAGGAATAAAGTAGGCCAAGGCTTTGGGTTTCGAGGAAGGGGCTGACAGGATAGAGGTAGAGAGGTTTTCAGAGAAGCTATTAAGAAGGATCACAGTGTACTCATCAACAATATTCATCATAACCACGGAAAACAATAGAAATAAAAATAAGACGTCATTATTCATGTTTAAGTTGAGATTTTATTTCCAATTCTATGGAATATATTCCGATTCCTCCATTAGTTTTCTTTCCAAACTTTGTTCAAAGATAACATTCCTAATTAATAATTAGAACAATTTTTAAAAAAGGGTAAATTGATAAAAATCAGTGTTCTCTTGAACATATTTATCATATTGTAAATCACATGTTCCCTCAAAACTAGGTGTTATCTACTGAAGTTGTTTTTGTATTTTAAAATTAAGAATAAAATTTAATTTTACCAGTTTTAGGTACATTCCAACATTAATTTAAGCGAGATAAATGTCTGCTTATACAAACGGTCAGTATCTACTTCATTTGTGTTCTTGCCAAGACGACACGACAAATATTTCTTTGGGCTCGCTGAAGCGCCTTTGCTCCGCACCTAGCTTATAGCTTCCTTTCAGCCATTTTGAAGGAATTATTCGCTTCAACCCTGCGTGAAACAACAATTAATCCCTTGAGTGACATCGATAATAATAATTAAAGAAACAAACTGCGACCTCTCTAGGCGAGAAGTAACATTTAGAGACAAACAAAGCAGATAAACAATGAAAAGGAATGGTAATAGAATAAGCCTAAATAAATGATGGGAGAGAAAGAAATAGGTCAAATATGAGGATAAATGGAAAATCTGTATTCTAAGCTTTCTGTACCAAGGAAACACGCTAAAAGTGTTTTAAATGGCTCTATGTAAGTTAATTCTTAACTACCTGAGGCTTTGAGGTGACATTAACAAACGATTTACGGTAGACTTCACATCATCCGAGGTCGTATTATATAGGACTCGCAATTATCTTTTTGAGAGTTATTCAGAAGTCCCGTAACGAAGATCCCTCAGGCATAAGTTTACGAAGTACATATGTAATCAATATTCAAAAGCATCACGCTCTATCCATCAGCTATTTCCTATTTGAATCATTTGACCAAACTTAAACGCCAATTGGATTAAATTTGAATGTTTCTTCTGGTCACTTGAAACAATTTAAACACAGTTGTTCAACTAATTACCAGTTCGAGTTAATTATATTTCACTATTAATATATATATATATATATATATTTATTACTTTCTTTACGATTAAATGAATTATCAACTTGTATTTCCGATCATTATTTAAGGATTACTATAACCCAACCTAACCGGATGACGAAACTCTTCCGTAGATGAGAGACATAATAAGACTCTCATGGAAGAAACCCGAGGAGCATACCTCAGTTTTGAAAAAAAAACCGTAATCTACAGGAAATGGATATTCAAATACTAGAAAGCTTCTAGTTTCATAAAATATTTAAGAAGACAATACTTAACTGGAATTGGAGACAGAGTTGAAGAAAGCGAATGTGAACTAATCAGAAGAGAGGACCTCACGAAAAGGGAATGCACGTTTAAAGATATGAAGGCAATAATTAAGATAAGAGGAAAACGGGAAAGAAAGGTTTCCAGTTAATTTCATTATAAACGACATACGGAACGATAAATTAATTTATGATGATATCAATGAAATTTCTGAAATCGTCCAAGGAAAGAGCCGTGAATTTTCCAAAAGATATGATCAAATTATGATGATAAAGGATATTCACGACAATTTTTTTAAAGATCACTGAAAACCTTCCCTTAGAATTTATTTTAATGATTACTGGTAATCATTATTTATTTTAATGATGTAAAATTGTGCTGATTCTATTTTTAACCTAATCCTAGAAAAATTGAAAAACACGACGAACCTATTTTTGTAGACGGGGAGGTCTTCTCATTAGAACTGCTTGGATCATTTCGCTTGGCTGACTTCCTCCTCCAGCAATTAGAAGACTCGGACATCCTGAAGTTGGCCCCCTCTTTAGGCTCTTCGTATGAACTTAATGATAAGCTTCTCACAGATTGGTACTTATCCCGGTTTCTTATATGCTCATTTTCTAGACGGAATATGTTCCACAAAAAACGTCTTCGAATGGAAAAGGAAATTTTCGTGTTAAAAGAAGATTAAGAAATCCAAGATAACCTCGTTTTTAATTGTTCATTCACTCACCTGAATGCCTCAAGAGGCGATAATATGAGAAACATCGTATCCAAACTGGCAAAGCCATATTTTGTCATTAGGTAAAGAAGAAGCCAATTGTATCTCAGAATGAAATCTTCAATGATTGCCATGTAGTAGTAACTCTGAAAGCATGAGGTTATTATCGCTAAAGTTACTTTATAATACGATATAACTATGACTTATAAAGAACCACATAAAATATAACATAATGGTATAATTTTGCTAATGCTATATTGCTTAAAAATTCAGGGAAACTATTTGCGGAAGATACAATCGGTATCATGCAACCCCCCTGCTACCTCAGTCGATCCGATAATGAACGTAAATTAAGAGAAATAGATGCTAGGACGAATCGTTTTAAAAATTAATTCTTTCCGCGAACGATACGCGACAATAACCGAGTAAATAAGTAGTTGAGATTCAAATGGTGTTTATAGCCCCTGCCACACGCCGAAAGGCAGCTTGCAGGGTATTAATGTAGATGTCGATGTAGAATTTATGCAAATCGTTAATGCTGGGAAATAGTTGGAGAACAGTTATAGAAAGAAAAAAACATGTAACGTATTGCTAAATATAATAACGTTGTATTTGCCTTCCAATAGATTGTTATTTAAAAACGTCAAGAAAGAATGAAAGGTGAAGTTTATTCCACATGCGAACAATATCGCAGATAGCCAAATGGGTTGAGCTTTCGCCTTTGAGCAAAGCCTAGGGGAGCCGATTTTCCCCATGTTGGCGACAGGATGGGCATCCGGCCAAAAGTTCATCACCATCACCGATAATAATCAAAAATCATCAGCCGAAGTAATGGGAATATGTCTACGAAGAAGCGACCAACATATATTTTGAATCTGCGTTGCCTAAAATCCATTTTGCGTGAGACAATTTAGCTGACAATTCACTACAATCTTTCAATCTTAAAAACTGTTATTTTAATTTTTATATCTTACATATCATATTACAAATAAAAAATAAAAATATTCACGACCTTTTCGCTGTTTATTTTTTATCATTGTAGGGCAAAATTAGCAAAACATTAAGATTACGTCATTGATTATGTCAAAGATGAGATATATTTACGTTCATTTGATTTAATTTATTCTAAAGTTTTATAAAGACTAGAAATGATATATTTTTCTTTTTGGGGCGGAGCTGAGTCGCGGACTGGAAGAAATTTAAAATTTATTTTTAACGAAATTTTGACAAACACGGAGTGTTACGCATAAATTATCTCTCGGATCTATGATTCCTTCTAAGATACTTGGAAAGTTTTCTTGGCGTAAATATAATACAATGACGACTATATTACAAGTCATATTTTTTGTACAAATTTTCGAGGTAAAATTAGTAGATTCCTTACGTTATCAATCTTAGCGTTGGTGATAGCGTATTACATTATAACATTCTCAATTATGTATGGCTCTTTTACATTCAGAAAGTGATTGTTCATTGCAAGGTTTTCTTTCTATGTCAAAGCCATCTACTATTTATGATTTGATTTGAGCGTCATTTGCGTATACACACTTAACAGATTCACCCTAGAACAATGAATTAACAGTAGACCTTAAATATAAGAGGCTCTCTGTGGCCTAAATGTGTCAAATAGGTGAGACACGTCTGGAAATATTCCCACGGCCATCGAAACAATCAACAGTGAATAGATGAAGACTAAAATCGGAGATGAAAACCTATGGCCTTAAACCATATGCGCCCTTTTTGCTACTTCTTAAACAAATACACGAGTATAATATGTTTTCCAATTCTTTTCATAACTTCAAAATGAAGTGGAAACTATTCCGTCAAAGTGAATCTATAGAGTGAAATGGGTATCATTCGTAAAATTTATACCTTAACCTATTTAAATTTAAGCAATAAGCTTATGGCTTAATGTTAGGCTTAGCTAATCTCAACACTTTCGGACTTACTTCCATTTTCCTTTGGAAATTCAATATGCTTCGCTCTTCCAATACTCGTAAAAGTTTATCAGTATGAAGGACCAGTGTTCTTGTTTTACAGTCAGTCATAAGTAGTGAAGAAATGATTGTTATCGTAAACGTGTTATAAGCTATGCCCTCTTCACCCTATTCGGGTGTTAGAAAAAATATATTTATAGAGAGAGATAACAAGACACCACCTTCTGCAAACTGCAATCTTTTGCACATTACAGGAAAGAGAACTTTGATGTTTCACAGAAGTAGGAAACAATTTCCACTTCCTTTCTCTCTTTGAATCTCGAAGGAAGAAAGTCCAAAAGGTTTTCTAGCATATTAATATCGGACGAAAAATCAGTTTCAACCAGATATAGCTAGAAACGCAACAAACACACCAAACCTGCAAGTATAGATATTCTTCCGATCTGTAACACTCCACTCTTACAGCTTATGATTAGTATTCTTAGAAGAAGTTGATAGAAACAGCACGCGAAGTACAAAATGCCTCAGATGGCAAATTTGTCGGTTTGACTCTGTATGTATGTATGATGATTATGATGTCCTATGTGCGCAGTTCATATGACTGCAGCGCGTGGTTGCATAGCTTCCACAAATAACTAGAAAAAATTTTTGAATCCTTTCATAGAGGGATTATGCCATAAAGTCATACTCAGCATATCAATTCTGTTACTAGATATATGTTTGGGGCTTTTAATGTAACACTACACCGTGGTCTACTCATGAAATATTGTATCTCATTATATCGTATGTATCTGTTAGTGTTTATAAGAGGGACTGTCTTAAAAATACATGTATATAAACTTCTTGAAACATGTGGAGACCCCTATAATAAGATAACTTCCCTCATTATGTACATTATCATATAAAATTAAGGTAGTTAGTGAAGGAGTTTTCTTAGTATCTTTTCAAGTGACAGTCTTGTTAAGTAAACAAACTTAACAACAGATTTGGTTAAAATTTTCAAGGAAGCATTATACTTACCAATATAATTTTTAGTACCATTTTAACTACCAATAATTTTTCCAAAGATTAAGCAGAAAAAGGTTATTGGAATTAGAGAAGACAAAAAGTACTTAACTTCATTGAATATGGAATAATGAATGCCTACCTTATGTGGGAAAATCATTTCGTCTTTCAAAAATATGTTTTTCCCAGTGAACTTGGAGAAAAGTCCCCAGTCAACTATGACATCCCATAGAAAAGCCCATACTGCATTTAGGACAGAAAAGAAAACCCAAGTTATAAAATATGGGTTTTCTGAGTCAGAGGAATACTGGCCTAAGGAGGTAGGAAATAATGTGATAATTTTAAAGGATGAGTTTGAATGGTATGTATGATCATATTATAAGTAGATTTTTGGAGGTATCCAATGTTTTTTATCAAGCAGATTTATGCATAATTCAGAATAGGCAAAAAGAACTTATCCTTACCTTCAGTAATTTTGAAGAGAGCCAGAAATGTAAAAACAAATAACACAGTAGCATATTTTCCAGCATTTGCAATGTGGGGAAAAGGTAATTTTGTATCACTATAAAGTCTAAGACATTGAAGAAATCTAATAGCTGCAGGAATGGATGCTGCTATGGATCTTTCTATGTAAGATTTCTCTAAACATTGGCTTGTGTCTAAAATAAAAAAAGATTGTCTATATAATTACAAATTACTAATCTTTCCTACTTATTAAAAATAACAATACTTGAGCATTACCTCCTGCTTCATACCAGCTACCTCTTGTGAAATAAAAACAGAAATAAAAATGGAGATCCATGAAAGCAAGCCATAGACTGATCATCTGATCAGCCAACCAATAGTCGGAGAAATAAACTTGATATGTTGGAGAAATGAAGGTTCTACCCTAAAAAATAGTTCAGTTGATATTTCCTTTAAAAATTCATTAACCAGAAATTCAGATGAAATTAGTAAAAATCTTAATGTCGTGATCATCAGAAAGTTGAGTTTCAATTTAGTTATTCATTTTGATTTCAAATGGCCAATTATTCTTACCATTATTTTCAACATTCCAACACGTGCCTTATACCAGAAGAATGGAAGAGGGTTTAGCAGAATGACCAAAACTACCACAACCATAGCCAAAGGAAATGCGTATGGAGGAATTTTTAGAATTGATGAGTTTAAAAACCCTATGACACCTATTGTCCAGACAATTGCTAAGAGAGCAGCTATCTCATACACATCATACTTGTTGAGGTGATCCTTGGGATCCAAATCAAATATACGTATATGATTTATTCTGGCTTTTTGCCATATATGAATGTTTAATCCAGCAAAGAAAACCAATTCAATCAATACAAGAGGTCCCCTAAATATTCGAAGCACTATATGCCAGTCTTCTCCGCCATTGTAGAATATAGCTGAAATATAATAATACAATATCAAAAAATTTTCCTGATATCGTTGTTTCAACATATGAATGATTTGACCAAAATGTTTCAATGATTTTTAAATAATTATAAATTAACTCTAAGAGCCAAGGATATTTTTCTTTAGTAAAAGGTTAATCTCATAAGTATATATACGTATTTTTTCACTTCAGGTGAACATAGAAAACAGTCAGAATTAAATCCAATTTGAATCCAACAGTTCTAAATTAGAAGTTGACTTGATAAGACAACTCTTACTATCATCCTATATTCTATGACTAAGATAACCAATGAAAATATATGAATCAACCACGATTGAACTGAAATAATATGAAAAAGATTTAAGCCAAGTAAGAGGAAGTTAGCATGGAAATCTATTTTCCTCTACAATATACAGAATTTAATTGTGGATAGAATTTAAGTATTTTATAACATACTTTCATTGGTATAGAATTAATAAAGGAAGGTTTCAAAGAGCACCTATTCTGATAAATATAAAATTCATAGGATAATTTATAGGAATTTCAGATATTCTGATCACTGAGTCATTTATTTCTTGAATAATTTATACTATTAATCCCTGAATTTTTTTACTTTAGTCTAATCTCTTTTAAACAGCCATTCTAGTAGAAATGAACATTACAAATACCTGATACGACTGCAGCAACTAGAAGTATAAGGAGGCAGCCATTATAAATCCCAACTTTAAAAATGGTTTTCACTGGATGTCTGTCTTGAGCTGGGTGAGATCGCAGCCTTTTGATGGTTTTCTGGATATCTCCTTCTTCAAAACTTTTTGAAACTTTAGCTTTGATGTCATGAATTAACTCTTTTGTTTCTTTATTGGTGTAAAAGTGTGAACGAGTAATCTTTTCCATGAACCATAGTGTTCCATTATTTCCAAAAAGCAGCTTTAATAAACAATTTAAACTAGATTATTACCAATTACTGTTACAGAAATGGCAATCATTAATCATAAATTAGTGTCCTGGTTAATGAATCAACATGAAATAATGATGAAATATTACTAAATGTAAGAATGTTCATTGACATTTTAAAATTAAATTCTTTGACATGAGGATATAATAATAATGATATAGTAATCAATAAAATTTTCATAAGAAAAGGCATAATGAACATTACTTGCATTCAGTTTCATGCTGGAAAGCTATACTTGGTTTTAATATTTATATTCTTTTATAATGACAGTATCAAGCATAATGGGAGTATTTGGAGAATAACTTATTCTATTGACAGGTACTTCAAAGTTAACTTTGTGTATTTGAGCCTAAGATACTCTTGTCCCAACATGGTGTAATCAATTCATAACACAAGAAATAGAGTATGCATTGAATAGTTTCAAGATAAACATAGGTAATTCTAAATTATTTATTTTCAATATTTCATCAGACCAAAATTCCATTAAAATTAAAATCCTTTTTTCAATAACCATAAATGTAAATCCTTCATAAGTCAACCGCATTTGCTAGTAAACAGCCTTCTACATTTAAAAAATAATAAATTCAATTATTATTAACGTCCCTGCCTGGCACAAGCCAAGGTATCTAATGCTTTTAAAAATGCAGTCAATGATGTGAATACAAAATTCATAAAGTATTTACCAAGCAATAATGAAGGATATTTAGTCTTCTACCTTAGTCTCTAGTTTCCGAAGATTTAGTCAGGAAATACGAATCTATAATATTTTTTAGTAACATTTAGATAACTAGCTCAGATTAGTTATTATTTACTATTTGGTAGTATAATAATTGCTTTTAATCAATTTCAGTTAAGGATGATAAGGGCAACAGCTCTAGACAATGAACCTAATTTCTATTGACATATTTTCATAAAAAATTTCCCTAACTTCAATTAATATGACATTAAAGAATGAAAATAAAAATCTTTTGATGGAAAATATATATTAGCTTAAAAAGAATGGCAATTGAGCATATACCTGGTCATATTTTTTTAGAATCTGTTGAAAGCCTTGAAAATTAAGAATTTGATAATTTTGCAAAGCTATAAGATCCAAATATAAATCATAAAACCTAAGTCGTAGTTCTGAAATATATTTCCTTTTGAAATTTTTATCAGGAGGTAGCTTCTCCACATCGATCTTGTGGCTGGAGCGTGGCTGATTATTCAATTTAATTTTGAAATTGTCTTTGATCAACATGTTCAGTTTCATCATTAGATCACCACATCTTCGGTTAGCCTCAGAGAGTTTTTCTGTTTAAGTTAAGAAAGATATACTTGAAGATTATCACATTATTTCCTCAGCTTGAAATAAATCTTACATATTAATAAACTACAAATTTATAGTATGTACAAATCAAACAGATAGTACCTTTTATATTTACTTGCTTTTTAATCATGTTTCTTGTATCTATTAATATATTTTATAAATCATTAATCATACTTCTAGATACTCTACATATCTGAAATAATTAACGTAGAAAACAACACATTAATTTCATATTATTAGATTTACATACATAAGCAGCAAACTAAATAATGGTAAGTTAGTACTGAGAAGCAGCTTTCAACCATCTTTTTTGTAGTTTTATAGGATGATTGGTATATTAATGCAAAATACTTTAGTTAAATCATATAAAGCATTTTGGTAACCATCATGGAAAATTATACTATTCTATATGAAAATGCGTAATCATTTACATAATTTTTGAATTGATATACTTTAAAATGTATAAGATTAAACTAAATATTAAATATAGAGAATAAAACTATCATTATGATGATAAATTATTTCTTCCATTAAATAGAACATGACTAATAGAACATAACTAATGGAACATTACTAATAAATTTAACAGAAGATAACTAATGCATAATGTGACACCTCTAGTTTCTATTTGCTTGAGCAATAGTTTTTTTCCTATCTTTCCTTTTCCAATAATGTCAATTTTTAATGTAATAATAGCATTGATCATTTGAGAATATTTAAAACTATTATTCACTGGATATTGGTCATTTGTAGCTGCCAATAAACTTTAATTTTTAGCTCTAAATTATACGATATCTTCTTCCCTGCCATGAATTACAAGTAAAGAGAAATCATTCATTAGTTTATGTATATTTACGTTTGAGCTATTATCAAAAAGAGGGTCCCTTGTAACTGTATACTGATAGAGCCACACACACCTATGCTGTTTTATACACTAACTTTACACTATGCAAAAATTAATTATCGAGAAATGGAAAGATGTACACTTATTGGCATATGATCTGAGATAAATTCAAAAGATAAACAGACATGACAGCCAAAAAGGTACTCTTCCCAATTGAGCTTCCTCTCAGAACACTCTGCCCATTTTAGGATGATTCAATTGCACAATTGGTGAGACTCTGAAAGGTGATCTGATGTTTAATTCCAGATCTACAGATCAGTAGATCTAGCTACCTTCTATGTCCTCTTAAGATTGTCCATTCCTAAGAGACCATTCTAAAATTGAATTTCACACAAATTTTCTGGGTTCACCAAATCAGTAGATTTTTTAGTGGTTTTCTTATATTTACCTGAGTAAAAGAAATTAATTTTCTTTAGCTCATTCTCACAGAGGTCGTAAAAAATCTCATGAAACTGATTGTAGCAATGAGATGCAGTATCAGAGCTGGCTCCATTGTGACAGGATGATTTCTTTTTCATAAAATCCATCAGTAGAATCTCCAAATCCTATATTTTGTTTCAAAAGAAATTATTATTTTTCAAACAATTTGTAAATAAAAATTGGCTCATGAATGTAATTCATGTTTTATGTGTATCATTCTTTCCAAGGCTTATTACATTTTGGAGTTGTGGAAGTTTTAAAAAGCTATACTGTTATTTATTAGTAAATGTCAAATAATGAAGTAATTTTTACTTATATAGTTTATAATTTTGGCTGAAAACGGTGCTTATTTAACAGTATAGGCACCAGTGAATGCGAATTAGTTTTAATGCATAATATGAAAGAAAAAATTAATCCTCCCGTTTAAGCATTGTTTTGCATAGTATTTCACTATTAATAGTAGAAAATTAAAACAGTTATCAAAATTATATTAATTCAATGTTTCCCAAAATAATAGCTTATAATTCGACATTGCGATGTTACATTGAAGTTGAGAAAGAATCAGTTAAAAAGTTATATATCCGATTTTCATGTTAAATAGTAATCTAAGCATAATATAAGCATTACCCAATATTGTATGTATTGTTCCTTCCAGCAAGGATTGATGTTATCCAATAAATACTCTTCAAATTCCATTCTTATTTCTGAAAATATGTTTCCAAAATTAATAATAATCTTTCACTTCAAATCAACTAAAATATTCCACGACATTAAGTACTTACCGGAAACGTAGATTTCTTTTCGCTATAATCTTGACGGTTAACTTTTTTACAAGAAATAATGTTTTACGATCTATACGAAGCGTTACTAAGACGAAAATTCGATATTTTCCGCGTCCTGTCTGCGTAAACTGGCGAAAAAAATAGTTCAGAATTTTCACAAGATACTTAAAAAAAACTTCGTTCTTGTATGTCAGCCAGAATCCTCGCGGAATGCGTAAAAACGGCAAATGAAATTATAAAAAATTTAGTGATGAAATCTCTTGGGAATAGCTCTTACCGATTCGGTCTATTGAAAGCCTGCAGCGCGCATCCAAGCAACTTTACCTTAGCGAAGGTGTTGTAAGGGTATTGAGCTAACATCGGAAGATACGGTACAGTTAAATGGAGTAAATAAAGGAGGTGACGCACCGCATGTGATAATCTTTACATTTGGCAAGTTCTTCCTGAATTCGTGAATAAATCTTTAGTACTAGCATACAAATTTTCCTACAAGCAGTAAATACCCCATCACGATCAACAACTTCGTCAGTGTCAGCTGGGAAGAAACTGAAGTTCAAGCTCGTGAAGCTGATTAAAATCGATTAATGAAATTTTTATATCTACAAAGCCAATTTGATTTATGGTAACCTTAGAGAAATCTTAATTATTCGTTTATTTGATCGTAAATTCGGATGTTTGCGTAAGTAATGAATGAAGAGGAGAGCATCCCCCGATTTTTCATGATTACTTGCATCACGGTTCTATAAAGCTGTGACGCAAAGTAGTGAGGCCAGAAAATATCGTGTTTGTCTGCACATGAATGAATGATCCGCTAATTTCATTACAGTGAATTGAACAATTAGCAATGAATTTAAGCGTCTGAGAAATAACTCGCACTCTTCGGACTCGAAAAATAACTATTGCGCAACGAGATCAAACGAGAGGGAGAGCAAAGATACGGGAGATGAGTCAATGAATGAGAAACCAATTGCATCACCCAAGAATGACGAAGGTTCAGCGCTGCAATGGCCAAAAGAATTTTAAATTCGATTTTTCAAACTGTTTCCAACAGAATCATATTGAGCTTCCTTCTCCTATTAACAAGACTCAAAAGTGACACAATCTTTATTGTTTTTTGTTAAGTAAAACGCTAAGGAGAGCTGAAGGCTGAATGGGACTAAATAGCTACGATTTTTCATCGAGCTTAGTTCGGTCAAAGAGGAGGATGAAACCCCTAATTACCATAATCATAAATTCTTCATTACGTAAGAAATGTTCCCAATGTAAACATGTATGCAATAACATTATCCACACCAGCATTTTGCAAACTCAGTTAAACACTTAGTTTATGTCATGTCCTTGAAATGGATTCTTATTAAAAGCGATTTTCTTGATGAGAATAAACACAAAAATATATTTAAAGACAGATCGTGGCCTACTATGGAATAGAAAAGCAATATTGAAAAAGATAAGGTAAGTAATATGTAATAAACAGATTGTTACATGGTGTAGTAAATAGTCTTGTCAATATGCAGATTTGTGTTAAATGTTAAAAATGTTAAGATTCCGCTATCCTGAGTTATTTTGCTTCTGTAAAAATTGATTCGGATTTAAAATTACGTGCAATTACACTCAATCAGATAACTTCACGCCTACTTATTCACTTATATAATCAATCAGAAAACGTTTGTTTATACCAGTTGTATTTACGTAATTAGCAAATAGGCAACAGGCCAGGTGGTAGCAATCGTCACTTGCTACATCTATATTTTAAAATATCAATGACGTAAGTAGTTCTAATATGATCCAAGTTTCTTTTTGACCTTGAATGTAACATTAAGGAACTTTCTATTACTCAAATTTTAGCATTATATCCATCAACCTCTTTTGACAAAGATCTACCACTCTTCAAATGGTCTCTCAAATTTTAGAAAGAGAGAAATGTTCATGATATTAACAGTTACCAACCTTAGTTGGAAGAATATAGCTATTTCTGCTCTAAACCAATTAACAAAAAATGTTGAATTAAACATCTTAAGTTTTTTAATTGTTTTCTTTGAACACCAAAAATTTTCCCTGGTTGCAAGGATTGTTTCAGCAGAATATTTTCAACAGTTTCTGCTACTTAAAATCCCAAAGAATATCTTGGGAGTAGAATATCTGAGAGATAGTTATCCTAAACTATAAAATTCTTGGAAAAAATGGTTCCTCACCAGGTTAAATGTTTCTCACCAGAAAAACACTGCAACTTAACCCATCCACATGTTTAATAAGTTGACTACAATTCACAACTATGTATGCAGTAATAAATGCAATTAAAAACGAGAAGAGAAGGTTGTCATATTATGTGACCAGGATAACCTGTACACTAGATGCCTTTTTAATATTTTATGGTTAGTCAAAAATTGATGATCCAAAGCTGAGAAAAAAGGCAAAGAAAGTTTAACTTTGCACACGAGATGAAGAAAGAACCATTTAGTTATCCATGAGTGGGAAAAGCTACCTCCCCCCAAGCCTCTCAGAATAAAAAATAGCCATTTGAAACTGAAAAAAAGTAAAAATAAATCATTTAAGAATATTTGGTGTTTATGAGTAAGTTCATGTTTATGATTATAGAGAGAATTAATTGGTTACGCAAAAATATTGCGTTTTAGTTCCACAATAATAAATGCAATACCAGGTGAAAAAAGTTGAAGTAATTCATTAATTTCTTTTAAATTATGTTTGCGGTGGAACTAAAATGGTCTCATGACTGCATCCACCAACCGTAGCCAAAATTGAGAAATGCTGCTCAAGAAACTTTCTATATCTAACTGTTCCTTCAGGTCTCCATCTAAAGAAAAACTATCTGTATAGGAAAGAGTATTGGACAATTTTAAAGTATGAATGAACTCTTATCTTGTTTTGAGGAGCATTCAAGCTCTTAAGTGGTAGTAAACTTATATGAAAATGTAAAAATTTAGAGTAAAACTTTCTAGATATTAACACAGATAAGTCTCATTTGATTATGGATTGGGATAATGAACTACTTCAATAAAAAGATAAGCAATTAATGCCATTTTTCTAGAAAACACTCACACACATTCACTCAATATCAATATTTTATTAATCCAAAACTGGTTTTTAAAATATCTCTAGTCTAAAAAATAATTCCATATAACCTTTTATACTTTTATTGATAATAAGGTTAAAATTTTTATTAACATTAATGAAAACATTTCATTTATTATAGGATATTATTATTATAATAATTTATTAATGAAACATACTCTTTTCATCTTCCAAAATATTCTTCAACATTAGTCAACAACGTCAACAATAATATTTGTATTATCTTCATTCATTCCATCAACTTAAATGGAAGAATTTGCTTCCCTGTAAATGAAAAATTTACCAAATTAATTTTGGGCCAAGGGCAATCATAGTAATTATGGGATTGTTTTCTAGAAAAGAAATTTTTGAAATGCAGAGGAAAATTCAATAACTAGTCTGAAATTATACCCCACATTTAAATTCATCAAATGCATTATTAAATTTGTATATGTAGCAATGAACTATAATGGGTAATTCATGGATTGGAAAAACCAACAACATTCATGGAAATTATGAACAGAATTTCCATACCTACAGAGATGAATAAAAATTCTACAATAGGGAGACAAAACTTTGATTAATATTTTACCCATATATATCTCCATTTTTTCTAGCTTCTCAAGTCATAATATCTTATACTTTTACAAACAGATAGTTAATTAACTAGGTTTAATATTAATTTTTATTATGATTATTATATAGTCATGCTGTTAGAATTAAAAGACAATATTATATTAATTATAATAAATAATTATATCAATCGAGAGAGTTTAAGTTCCAGGTTAGGCAGCAATCTATTAGTGGTCAATGTAAAACCTTGAATGTTGCATGATTGCCTTTTCTAACTCTTATATAAATGCTTCAGAGTAATTTATGCAAATCAGCTCAACACTAGATTGAAAATTCAAGCCAAAAACTATTTGTACCCTAGAGTAAAAACACATCAATATTGTGATGTAGGATTGCAATCTTAAAAGCAATGTTAATAATTTAAATTGTAAAGAACATTACCTTTTTCTATTGTACTCATGAAGTCCCCCGTGAAAATTTCTTCTTGTTTTAATACATTATTCCTTTTCCTACACTGCATTACTCCATCATCATCATCCATCATCTTTTGAATTACTTCTTCTTCATTTAATTCATCAGGTGGTGCAGAGGTAGCATCTAATGCCATTAAGTGTTCAAACTCTAGTCGAAAAAGATTCCACATGAATCTCCTATTAGATAGAAATTGTTTAAAATTAATATGATCGATCTTGACCTTGTGGAATGATGCTATAACCATCTTAAATGAAAAACGCTTGGTAACTTCCACAATATTTTGTGGAAGTTCCCAAGTGTTTTTCATTTAAGATGGAGAAATAGTTCACTTTTAAAAATTACAATATGTCATATGAGTATTACATAAATAAGCGATGGGAATATGCATGATACACATGCTTGAAATTTAGAGAAGTAAGTTAGTCAAATACTTGTCATGTCAAATACCCAAAATAAAACAATATAAGTTAATTGACTTATTTTCTAATGATTATTTGTGATATTTCAACAAATAAATGCAATTAAGTCAAAAGGTATTTCAGTTTTTAAAAATGCATACCGAGAAATATGAAGCGGTAAATTAAATAAAAACTCAATTTTTGTGAAAGTGGGGATCTTCTACAATAAAAGTATATATTGATTCAACCCAGAATATTTATTTTCATATTTCTACTGCTTGTATCCATGGATGTTGACAATTATCCTGTGCCCATGTAAGCAAAGGCAATATTCCAGTAAGAACCACAATATTCAACCATATTTGAGGCTAATTACAAAAATAATAATAAATATAATCTAGGGAAGAAAAGAAAGGACTCACATGAAGTGAATACAGATTTTAACTAGTAATACATTGCTAGAAATAACAGTCTTTCATTGATATTTGGATCTGAGCTGCACCTACATATAGCATTGTGTATGCATTATATCATGATTTTCTAATCAGAATATATTTTTCTACGTATAACATAAAACTTTATATTCTGACACTATGAAATCATAGTGTGGCAGGATGCAACTTACACTTAAAAAATGGAAATAACTTTGAACTAATCTCTTTTGAATATTGATTGTCATGGAAATAATACAAGCACCCAATAACTAACTGGGATGGTGACATATTGTGATCATAAGGACAAAAATGAATGGTATTAAAAAAAAAGAGAGTCGATAAAAAAGATCAAGACAGCTAATAACAGTAAACTGAAAACCCTCTAAACTGGAGAAGTTTTTTCAAATATAGAATTAATATCAGGAGAGATTCTCTAATGTGTAATCTCAATGAGAATATAATCACATTAAAAAATTTCACTTTTTCATCAAATTTTATGAAATTCATCTTTTTACTGTAATGTAACATAGTAGTTGCATTTGATTGATAAAAATACATATGTGCAATAAATACTGATTTTTCAAACATAAAAAAGCTTTTTCGGTTGGGGAGATAGCACTTACCTGAAAATTTCTAAGCATGACATCACACTAACCATGAAGTCCACAGAAGCAGTATCAGTCTCAACAAAGCCATAAATAAAAGCCCAGTAAAATCTTAGTACTAAATCTTCAAAGATTCCGAAATAGTAATAGCTCTGAAAAGAAAAATTAAAATTTTTAGATAACCTTTAAACATGAATTACAGGATATTAAAGACAATTAACTTATTTAATTTTAATATGCAATTATATTTTTTAACATGAAAAGGTATATTAAAAAAGTTAATAGCATCACTATGGTACACCTTCTTTAAAATATACAGCAAATATTAATAAACCTTTTTCTTCTCAACATTTTTCAGACAGTAACCAAGCTTCTTTCATAAATTACAACTAGTTTGATCTTTGATCTGATGAAAACTTTTATTTTTGTATAGAATACTAAAGAATACGTAACAATATAAAATTGAAATAATATTATAAATTAAATTTATGTTGTTAATTAGTATTCTTATATGAATTTAAATTATATTAACATAAAAAGCATATAATTTAGAAAAAATCTTTTGAATTATAGTAAGAGCCCTAAAATTTAATTCAAATTTTTGACAAACTTAGAGAGCAACAATGATTTCTACATCCACAGAAGCCAAAGTATTTTATTTAAGTTAACTATCCTTGACCCTTAAAACAAACAAGTGCATCTGCATGACAGGACCAGAAATGTCTAAAGGTACGAACCAATGAAGCTCTAGCTCAAAACACACAATAATAGCCTTCAGGAAAGCCATAAGTCATAAATTAGTAGATTATACCCTAATGGAGGGAATTTCTTAGTAATGAAGTTTATTGAAGTAGATATTTTTGCCTTTCAACTTAACCTACCATAAAAAATAAGTATGCATTTATTTAATTTTGACTAAAAACCTCCCTCAAATTGTGTGAAGGTAAGGAGAGGTACTGAAGCACAATCATTCAGGCTGCCAATCTAAAACAAATCTGATAGGATGACATGGTAAGGTTCTATGAAATCCCTTCATTAAAATCACATGAATGTGATGACTGGTCAATTCATTGATTCCCATTCTCTCTTTTCCACTACTATGAGGCAAATAATCAACTAAGGTAGCTTGTCAATTTAATCATGATGATAGGTTAATTTCAAGCCCCACCAAATAATTGTACTGAGGGACTGGCTTATCAAGCACTAAAAAATTTCAAATGGCAAGTAAATTAGAATATTATGTTATTACTACCACTATAAGTACATTAAGAAAAAACATACCCGGCTGGAGTAAAACAACCTTGCCCTCAAAAAAAGGTTTTTTCCTGCATTCTTTTCAAATAATCCCCAATCCAGTTTCACATCCCAAGTAAAAGTAGAACATGCACTAACTAGGGATGATAATAGCCAGAAGTAAAAATATGGACTTTCTGCATGAGTAGAAAACTGACCTGTAATTGTAAAGATATATGAGCTGTTTCATAGGTTGAGTAAATGACATCAGACTTATATGTTATAGGAATTTTAAAGAGATAAATTGTAACAGGGACACTACAGAATAATAAGTCATGCCATACTAACACTTTATAGGAATGATTTCAACAAATTTCTATATTCTAGTAGCAACAAAAAATTAATTAACTTCTGTTTACATTGCATTAAATTTTATTGCTGAGACATTCACAATAATAAAGAAGGATTGCCATAAGTTGATGCTGATACTGTAGAATTTTTTCCTCCCTTTTAAATTACTCAAGATTGGTAAAATTATTACTTTCATTTGCTTCTAGGGAAAAATATACACCTCATTTTCATTATAATTAAAGTGACCAGATTTCTGATCCAATAAACCAGAAGAAATTGTTGATTTGCAATTTCCTTGCATATTTCTCTGACCAAGATATCACACACCCTTTATTCCCTTGTATCTAACAATAAGTATGATTTCATCAAAGCCTTGATATCAGAAATCAGAAGAGAGGAACAAAGTAGAATTTTTATATATAGTGTTTCAGAACAAAGTCACCTTGGTTATAATGACAATAGCCAAACTAATTTAAATCTTGAGTCAGTTTTTAATCTTTCTGTATGTAGTATGTAAAGTTGTATCCAAAATGTACAGCAAAATAGCCCATGTAAAGCCAGGACCCAGCCAAGCAGTAATGGTAATTATATGATAAGCAAAAATACTTTTCCACCCTGATTTGAGAGAATCTGTACCAAAGCATTAGCAATCAATTCATATCACAGAAATAAGCTCCAATAGTTTTCTTCGAATAAATGCATGCATTATTTATCATAATTTATTGATTCAAATATATTAAAAGCTACTGAAAGATATTTTTAAGCCCTAATCATTTATAAAAGCCACCTTATTCAAACAAAATTAGCTTCCCAAGGAAAAACAGACTTGAAAAAAGTCTGACGGGGCAGGGAATCGAACCCGGAACTTCCTCTATCCAGGACCATCTAGGCTACCCGGCCAGTATTTTTTTCAAGTCCATTTTTTTCTGGGTGCATGCCCTTATGTACAATGAACCTCTAACCCTTTCCTTCAAAATTAGCTTATAAATTATTTTTCCAATAACAAAATATTTTTAGCTTCTAGTCATAACTGGAGAATATTCCGCTCATTGAACTGAATTGATGACGACTGAGAGCAAAATTTTTGAATGGCTATGAAATAGTAAAATTGATGCAACAAAGATAAATAGGTTAAAGTACAGTAAAATCTATTCACAAATTCTTGTAAAAGGATTAATTTTTACATTTAAATGAGAATGTGAAGTTTGATTTAAAATTTTCAAATAAACAACTAGTACATTTACTTATAAATTTTCTCAATTCATTTTCAACCTCATAGGAATATTTTATAATCCATCTTACTATTTTGCATTGTATTATCTGTTAAAAACTAAAGTAAAAGTTGCCTGTTCATTGAATAATAAGCTTCAGTAAATGATTTTGTGAGACAAAACTGATAGGATTAACTCCTTAGATAGACGATAACTCTTTCATAATCTCATAATAATTTTGCCA
This sequence comes from Sympetrum striolatum, assembly GCA_947579665.1. Lineage (NCBI taxonomy): Eukaryota > Metazoa > Arthropoda > Insecta > Odonata > Libellulidae > Sympetrum > Sympetrum striolatum. Next base: position 18,941,585 of record OX388341.1, read on the forward strand.
CTGCACTCTTTACATAAAACAAATGAAGCTTAGACAATTGACAAGATTTAAGAATTAGCAAAAGCATTAGTATGCAATTTGGATAGCATGCATAAAAGTTGTATAAATATATAACTGCATAATATATAAATTTTAAAAGGTACACTACCTTCAAAAACTTTATGCAGTGCTAAAGATCCAAATACAAAAAAGAAAGTGCTGTATTTTAAAGCATTCAGAAAGTGCGGAAATACTTCATTGGTATCATAGAACCGCCTGCAACACTGAGCAAATCTTAGGTAAGCAGGGATCGCTGCTATAATACATCGAGAAACATGAGCTTTTTCCATGCAGTGAGATGTATCTGAAATGATGACATTACCATGATAAAATTAGGTTTTGTTTTTTCTTTTATATACAAACTACATCACAATTTTTAATGCCAAAATTACCTCCTGCAACATCCCAGTTATCATTGGTTGCATAGAAACAACCAAGATAATAAAAATCTAAAATTGCAAACCAGAGGCTACAAACTTGATCAGCTAACCAAAAGTCAGCAAATTTGAATGAAGTAAATGGTGTTCCTAGCATCCGTCCCTAATTGAGTAATAAAAAATCTTTTATAATGAAGAGATACTTTGCTATAAAATCATAAATATAATTATCAGCATTATAAATATAATCTCTAAACTAAATAGTAGGCATTGGCTTCTTGAAACCGAAAGCATAATCAGAATGACAGTAAAACTAGTAAACAGATTATTTCCCATAAAAATGATAATACGCTTTTAGATTAGTTAAGAATCACTTTGCTTATGACTGAATAAATGCAATTATTTTTCACACCTAAAATGTATTGGAAAAGAGATTGTTCAAATGTTAAATATAAATTCAAGAATACAAAATTGTTTCTCATTGCCCAAAATCTTCAGTTAATTTATAGAATAACTGCCAGAGCTCGGGAGAGCCTAACTTACTAACGTTGTTCTAGTAAAAAAAAGATAAGGCAATAATAACGCGATTTTCTTCGGCAGATGAAAATCATCAAAGGAGATAAGGGATAATACTGTATACAGTATGTATATTTCAGATGATAGTGAAAGCCAACTGATTCTGAAGCATGAGTGTCTCAGCGTGAAATAACAGGGGGCAGATATAAGAGCTCATGGCAGTATTGGGAATGTATAAATATGATAAATAGATACTGACCAAGCTGATTGATCATCTTCTCTCATCTATTGAATTATTTTGATACCGATAGATTCCATCATCAATTACTTGATTTAAGGAAAAACCTAATCAACATTATCTCAATATTTATTTTATTAAGTTGTTATTACCAAAATTTAAAATGCATTCATATCTATGACCTTTCAAAACATGAATAAATGAGAATGATTATACTTACCAAAACTCTAAGAAACCAAAATCGTGCTTCATGTTTACAAACTTTAAAAGGGTTCACCACAAATAGCACCACAACAACTATAAGTCCCAATGGAAATGCGTATGCTGGTGCGTGTAAGATTGATGCATGAAGGAAACCTAGTATACTTGTTGCCCAAGCTACACCAAATAGTGCAGCAAATTCAAAGATATCCTCTTCTGAGACATGATTGTAAGGGTCCAATTCAAATGTACGCACATAGTCTATGCCAGCAGACTTCCATGCATGCACATTAACTCCCAAGAGAAATATAAACTCAATCAGGAGAAATGGACCCCTATAAATTTTCAGAGCCACATGCCAGTCATCTCTTCCATGGTGACATATAGCTGTTGATGAAAAACACCAAGTAAATTTTAAGCCAATTAAAGGCTTAATATGCTTTTCAGTATAGTTGTAGAATCTATACTAAAACTTACAAATGGCAATCTTATGTATATTCTTAAATCAGCAGGGAAATTTAAGCATTAATGAAATTAACTATCCTAATGAATATGTCAGTATAAAATAGTACTTACTTGATAAAACTGCTGCGATAAATAATATTAAAAAGCATCCAAAATAGAGTCCAACTCTGAAAAACGTCCATCGGGTTTTCCTTTCATCACCTATCTGAGTATTCATCGCCCTTGCAGACGAACTTCTTCCTTCTTCCATTTGACAGACCAATCATCCTCTCCAAAGGTTTGATCAAACTTTTTGTTGATATCAAAATGACCTATGCAAACAGCTTTCTGAGGCAGCTCCAGAAATTGTGTGCAGTAAATATGTTTACTTCTAGCGATAATATGACTTACACACAGATACATACACATCATGCAACTACCTGAAAACAGCTATAATTGATTTCTTTAAGGGGAAAGGGGATTTTCACATGAATAAGGTTCCTGAATTCCACAATATTATCATAAAATCATAGTATAATTCTTTAAGTTTAAAAATTTGAAGAATTTATAAATCTTACTTCCAAAATTATTGAATTTGAAAATTACAAATGAGAGAACTGGGAACTTAATAAAGGACCAAAATGGTTGAAAATAGCTGTATAATATTTCAAAATTAAATCTAGTTCAAACCACCTCAAAATCCTAACTTATCTCATTCCATGCAGGAAATTCTATCAAATGCTTTGATAAAACTATAAGAAAGGCAACACAGGAGTTGGAAACTTTCATAAGAAATATAAGACATGCAATCACATTTAATTAAAAAGATGTTGACATCACTGATAGGCATGCTCTGTATTACCACATATCTATCTAAATTTAATAACACTCTCAAAAATTGAAATGACAATGACAGGAGGAGCTACGATCTTTCAAAAGATAGTAAAAAATAATTGATTGATAAAATTTTAAGCAAATTTTATAAATATATGACAAACATTATATGTATTTACTGGAAATTACTTAATAAATTTTAAATCTAGTTAATGCCAAAGACGTTCAATGGCATAGTGGAGGGGAAGGACGAGCAAAGTGGTCTTACTGAAAAATATTTTTTAAAGAGGAATTACTTTCTGCAAAGCAGGGAAAAGGGTCAAATAGGAACAGCTGCAAAATCTTCTAGCTTGGCTCCTACTCTATCAAAATGTTTCAAGATTAAAAAAAAACGAATTTCAATGCATGTTGAGGATCATTTATAGGCTTTTAATTTTCTTAATAATAATAATGCTGTGTGAGTAGGAGGTTATATTCAGCCTAATTTTTCTGTTGTTCTAAAACTTGCGTTTGACCTTACTCATAGAAGGTATCCTTTAATAAAAAAAAACTCATAGCAGCAATATATAATATATTATGTACTTAATATTCAAACTGGTTAATTTCCATTTCGTAGTATTATGAATTAATATTTAACAGTGTTCTGTATCTTTCATAGTTAATGCAGCAAATATGATTATATAATAGAGGTTAACAAATAAAGGATTCATTCAAATCTTCAAAGAGTTGACTTCACATTTTAAAATTAATCATTTATCATCAATATATAATAATTGTTTCAATGATCATGCATAAATAAAACATGTTATCATTATACAGTAGAGGCATAACCAAAATCAGGTTAGTTTTTTCAATAATGCTGATACTCAATTCCATCTTTATACAATTTATTCAGTAGAAATAATATTACCAATAACAACTTTTTACCTTTCTTTCATATTACAACTACCCTCTTCTGTCAAATTCCAAATCTATTTTCTTCCTTTCACTTACATCCCACTTCCTACTTACCTCTTCCCTCACCCCTTTCCAACCTCTGACTCTCTTATTCTGGCTGCTTTTACCCTTCCCTAAAAGAAAGTACATAACTCTTGCCATCTTTTACAGGCTCAATCCAGAAAGCTGAAATCGTTTTACGTTTTCCCAAATAATGTGCGTAATCCCAGTCAAAATTGATTGCGATATTAACGATACTGATTTTGAAAGAGATTCCACATATAATCTTAGCAGCATAAACTATGAAGGCCAGGTGGTGTTTACATGATCTTTTGTTCAAGTAATAACGCTCGAAGGACCGCAAACGATTTCCACGTCATCAGGGAAGTGTATTCTATGAATTATCATCCGATTTGCTCAAATCAGAGCAAACCAAGTAAACCTCGTTGAACCTATTCATGTAGATAGAGATTTGGCATTTTACTATCACGCTATAGGTTCCGTGACCAAAAATACGTTGTTTTTCTCATCCATAGACGTATAGAGCGTTTGACTCCTGTTACAATAGCTTCACGCGATGAAAACTCCAAGTTACAACTTAAAAGCGATACGATTCATTTACCGATACAAAAAGAAGCAACGGCTGATATAAATAAAGTGTTGCAATCAGGGCCGGATTTTCCATTAGGCTAACTAGGCTTCAGCCTAGGGCCACAAGATCAAAAGGGGCCTACATTCAAATTGTTAGCTAAATTAAAATTACACTATTCTAAAAACAGTGAACACTAAAACACTGAACCGAAAATAAGGAGACATATTGATATATATCACAGTAATGATGTAATTTACAAACTTAAAAATGGGAGGTGAAAGGGCCTCATAAGTAGAATAGCCTAGGGCCTCCTTTCACCAAAGCCGGCCCTGGCTGCAATCACAGGAATGTAAGGACGCGAAACGATGCGTCAAATTCCACAAACTCAGAGAAAAACATTTTGAGAGGCATCATTATAGATCAATATGATTCAACCCGATACAAACGAATAATAAATTCTTTCTAAGGCCTTCTCTCTTATATTCTTCGGCATACCAAGCGATTCATAAAAAACTCATTCTCACTCATCTCGACACTCTCGCGGCCGTTTTGATCGAGTAAAAGTGGGCTAATTTGCTATCACAACCTATAGCAGCTGACGCTGTTGACTCTTTTCTACCTTAATAAAGCAAGCCCACAGAGCAACGGTATGAATCAACCTTGATCGCACTTTCCTACTCCCTCAGGCACTGCCACACATACCTTCCTTTACCCATTATTCTTTAAGGATATTATTCTCCTGTATAATAGACAGACCGACTTTTTAATCCTGGTAAAATCGTCGATGAAGATTATCATTGATTAGCCATTAATATTCGCTGGTAAAATCGCATTTTAACTATTCTTATGTGTTACCTGCAAAAGTGATAAGTACTCGAATTTTAACAGAAATTCGGGGCTCAATTGCATCAGGGGATATACTGATGATACAGTACAGCGAATAGATGGGTATAGAGACTATTATAGAATATACAGATCCGATTCGTGAAGTAAAAACGCTTTACGCTCAGGGTCTCATCTTACGCGATGCATTGGTTCCCTCATGAGCAGGGATTCCCAAATTCAACAATGCCGCCCCCACCTGGCTTTCAAGTAAATTATTCTGCATCCCCTTCTCGTAATTAGAAATAAATATTATGGTAAACTACTTCCGCACATGGAATAGTAGTCTGGCTGAAATAGTCTTTTATAGAATAATTGTGATATAATAGCTTCATAAACTTACCTGCTATTCACCGTACCCCCTTCAGAAGCTTCCCTTACACGTTAGGGGGTACAGTTACCCCAAGTTGGGAATCCCTACTCAAATCCAAATTTCCATAGCACTACCACTAACGCGATCTCTCTTCGTCGTGGAAATATTTTATTCTCGTAATATTGTAATATGTTTCCCATTCAATCTCCAATTCAGTTTTACAAATACAAACATATCTCAAGTTAAAAACTTACTATGAAATGGCTGCATCCCTTATTGCTGATAACAGAACACGTACAAGTAGCACTTTCGCAATTCAGAGTCCTGATCGAAAATTGCTGGCTGAGGGTAAAATCGTTCAGTTTAAGATATCCGTTCTTTCCTTCCATGAAACGGGGCAACGTCAAAATGCCGTAGGCGATACCCTGTAAGTTAGTTCATTTAAGTTGGCCGATGGAGAGCATAGGCAACCAATTTTACGTAACGAGCGCGAGCTGGATTACCAAACGAAATCTTGGCGTTCAGCTACTGCAAGAATTGGCAGTTAGTCTAGTATTGCAAGCGAGATGATCCATCTTAGAAGGAAGACGACTGCTTGAGATACTGAGTTGCTTTACGTCTTTCAATTAATCTTACTTAATTCAGAGATGCATTGGCAATTACCAAGAATAACCGAGTGCTTGTTGATTATCAAGGAGGAATTGGACCAATCCCAATTAATTTGGTATTAGGTGTTGCCTTCGTTTTCACTATGTCATTCAAAGATTTATTCTACATTTTAAAATGGACGATCAGACTTATTTGTAAAAATTTTTACACTTGTAAAGTTAAAATCAATATTCACTTATTGTCTTATTAATGATATTGAAACACCCGTGGATTCAAGTTTTATGGAAAAATCACTGCCAAGGTGACAGGTATGTATGTACATGCATGTCCAATATAAAATTCTGGATCCCACAAGTGTAAAAGGAAACTAATTCCGAGCAATAAGAGACTGTTAAACATATATAATTGATAAATACTTACTAAGCTTAATTACTTATATTTTAGATTTTAGTAATAAGGATTTCTGTGTTAATCATAGTTTTGTATCCTAGATCAATTAGGTACTGTTATACAGGGCACAACCTACCTTCTCATACATGGCAGCCCACATTACATACACCCAAAACAATATACATTTCCAACATCTAAAATTCATAAATATCACCTAAGACAGGACTTGTGAGCATATATGCATAACTGCAATGCCATTGTTGGATCCACATCATTTCATAAAAGCATTTTTTTTTTCAAGAATAAGTAAAATTGATTTCCAATAATTTAATCTTGCTTCCCAAAAATAAAAATATTAAGCTGATAATCAGTGAAATAAAAATAAATGCTCTCTTCACCTAACAGGATGTTTGACATGCAAACTCTCTTTATTGCGTAAAATGAATTAAATAGCACAAGGAATGAAATCCCAAGTCAATAAAAATGTAACCCAACAATAACACCAGCATTACATTACTGGGCCTATGAACACCCTAAACTTATGCCGGCAATCAATTTTTAAAAAATCTTCCAGCACTGGGTTGTTAAGCAACTAAGGAATGGAAACTTAACTACCGGCATTGGTGGCAGAGTGGTTAGTGTTCTAGCTATGCTAATGCTCCGACCCCAAGGTCTCAGGTTCGAATCCCAGCTGTTTGGATTTTTCGGGGAATGGTTGAGTGTTCGTCTATTGTTACCGTTACCTTGGTGAAGCATCTCCTTACAAGTTACACGTAGCTTAGGAGGACTTTACCAGATAGTGACAACAGTACGAAAGCAGGAAGAAGTAAGTGTGAAAGTATCCGACTTGGGTTCCGTCTCAGCAAAACTTGTACATGCAACTAACATTATGAAAGAAATGTCTTTCTCATCAACAACCACAAAGGATCAAATGAGCGAAGACTCTTCATACATCACAATGTAAATTCCTCCATGAAAATTATATAGAGGAAAGAAAATTGCACAAACATTATCCCGAAAGAGTTCAACAATTGGTATAACCTGAGTAACCCATAATGCTGAATTTGAGGAATTGAAGGTATATTAAATAACATCAAAATAATTTTATGCAAAAAATTTACATTATTTTTCCTCAACTCTAACCATTGCCAATGAATTGAAGAGAGTATAATTGATTACTAATCAATTGAATAACATTTAGGATCAGTTAAATATTAGATAATACGGAATCAATCTGAATAATTAATCAGAAAATTCTTTGGCATTTTTTAGAGTGAAAAATTAAATCATGGGATGTTTGTCATTGCACATGCCAATTTTTTCACAACATCGATCGCATTCAAAAATAAAATGAGAGTAACTACCACTATTCTATTCCATTTTTGCAAAACAGATAGTGCAAAAGATTTCAGTAAAGACTGCTATCTAGATGCCTCATAATAAAGAAGAAAATAAAATATTCAGTAATAAATGATATACTAAAAGCTACTGCTTTGTCAAAACAATATGATGGACAAATACCCTCTGCCTACATTAAGACTTTGGTTGTATAGTCCTGAAATCTTTAGAGAACATAATTCACCTAATTTCCAATCCAGGTTTAAATGATTTATTTTCTTTTTTTATAAGAAAAAGAAAATGTAATTCATATTATATTCTCCCAATCTTATACTTCGGTAGTTTTGATTACGAAGATCTTAGAAAATAACTAAACCTTGGGATATTCTTTGAAATCTATTTTCAATTAACAGGTCAATGAATGATCCTTCTTCAAATCACATTAAGAAACAAGTTTTGTTAATGATTTTAAGATCACAGGATTCTTCACGCATATGAAGTATCAAGAATGATACAATTTTCACAAAAACCTACTGTAAAAATTTACTTTTTCAAGGAATCCATTTTTTCCATAAACAAATGAGACTTTCTGATGTTACTAAAGTCATCCATTAAAATATATTACACTAAAGAAGTAGTGATATCAACTTTGTTAAGGCAAAAAGGTTGAAAGATAAACAGAGGAAATGTAATGCTTCATGCTTCCAAAGCATTTGATGTAAAACTTGATTTCCTTAGGCCATAAACAGAATAAAGAAGCTGGGTTAACCTTCAAAAGTTTCTATATTTTTTTATCATCTCTTCAGTTTACTCCATAACCTAACAATGGACCTCAGCAATGAATATCCAAATTTGAAATGAATCTGCATTCATAAAGTAGATTAAGATATGAAAACTATACTTTTGCTTACAATCCCCTTTTAACTTTCATCAAATACTCCAATTTTTTCCCATAATTTAAGAACAAGTTACTAACAGGTTCCTATTCTCACAAAAGTCTTAACCTTGAACAGTAAATTTTGAAAAATGATTTATAACTGAAGCTTAAATTGGAAGATACATTACAATGGAGGCTTTATATTTAAGCTAATAATGAATACAAAAGGAGTATCTTCATATATTAAATACTCTTTCAAGCAAGAACTAATCTAAAACGAAGAAAACAGAGGGATAGTCTTTTCAACAAAATTGATAAAAGACAAAGTTTTCACCACCAAAGCAAATAAATTAAACATATAATTTATATTCTGGAAAGGATTAATCTAATTGCCCTGTATCTCAGTAATTAAAACAACAAAAAAATGCAGTCAAATGTTATTCTTTTGGCTTAGTCAAACTAATGGAGCTTTGATGAAGAATCTATCCAAGAGTAATTAATTGAGTTAATAAATATTTTATGCTTAGCTTCTAGTAAGTAAAGCAAAAATTAACTTACTCCTGCTATTAGGAAAAACTTGCTGTATTTGAATATTAACAAAATCTAATGATGTTAAATAATTTAAAATCATTATAATTAAGAAGTTGAATTCATAAATAATTCCTAGATTAATTAATTACTTACAGCCTCATCTTTGAATGAATATAAAGACCATGATGAATGTAAAGCTGTTGGAGATGCAATTCATAGCTAAACATTCAATTCAGCAAAATAGACCATAATTTCATGTACAAACTTCAATTGACTAAGCGAAGAGTAGTCATCTTTTTTGGCCATATCAATAAAGTAGGCGACTTGTCGCAAGCATCATTCTTGCTGCAACCATCAAATATGTAATAATTTTCTCCCTTATGGTAAATCTAAGAAAAGATTGGTATTCCTTGGTTCTAGTAGCAAAATGCTTGCAATTCTCAATGACGTAGATGAATACATATTTCTTAAGTTATCAACATTGAGGAATCTCTTCATTTTTACTGGCTTCTTTTGATTTTCAACTTTACATTCATTAATTATTCCGTGATGATGAGATAAAACAAACTTTATTAAATTTCTTACTGAATTCACTCCATGATACCAACTTTCTCTCCATAGAGAAATTGTAAGCCATTGTGAAAGCAATCTCGAGTAATCTTTCATAAAATATGAATTGCAGACTCATTTTGGATGACTCTTTGCCTGAAAAGCTTGCAATTACATTTATGAACATTTAAATGATTTAATCTTTCACATGCTTTTTTCATTGACCTTTGAAATGTTAAATTCTTGGTGTATTTAAGGCTTAATTGAAACATCTTGGAGATGTTGAATGAAGATTATATGCAAACACAAGCATGAATATGAGAAATGAGGTAAATGTGCCACTTAGTAGCAGCATAATTATCATTATCCATCTAAAAGAATGAAATAACAGCTTTAGTATCTAGAAAAAAATATATATTTAGGCATATATAGCAGTTAAAGAACCAAAAGAAACAATAATATACGAGCAAAATCAAAATAAACAGGAAACATTCTGACTCAACAGGAGAAACAAGCACTTACTCTTTAATCGCTTTCTTGAAAAGCAGATGAGTGGTCTAGGAGTAATATATCTGAAGAATGCCATTTGATTGTCAGTCACCAATCAAAGGACTTCCTGGGCAGGGATATAGATAGTAATAAGCGTGATTATTTTCTGAGCAAGTGCACACTATCCCTACAAGGAAATGGATTTCCTCTTTCAGGAAGATTAGAACCATGTTCATTTGGCTGTTACGTGGATCACAGGGAGTTCATTTCTCACTGTCCCTATCCACACACCCCTTAATATCACAGAGTTAATCTAAATCAGTTTGTCTGCAAACAAAAGCAGGAATCTCCCAAATGCCTGTATGCCTTCAAGGGAGAAATGCTGATCAGTAATCAATAAGTTATATTCATCCTCTTCTCTCTGCAATAATCTTGATTTGACTCTTGTATGGAATGCTAGTTTGCTCAAAGGAAGTCGTAATCATCCTATGGGCTGTTTTTCTGGAATCTGAAGAAAAAGAGCAGGAGCACAAATGAAATCCTTTCATTCTCTTTAATAACTTGAATTACTCTTACTCAGAAACTTCACGAATATATTCTCTCTCCAGAATACGATTTATGCAGAGATACACGGAGGTAAAGTCATTTCTGTGATTCTGTATACATACTGATGATTTCTTAGTATTATTGTTCCATTTGTTTATGGGGCCTGCTGATGCTGATGACTGATGATTTATGGTACGATGATTTAGATTCAGCATACATTTTATAGGGAAGATGCCCTTCCTGATGGCATCCCTAACTTAGAAAGACAACTAAAACACCCTTGTACTACCCAGGACTTGAACCTGGTTCCCTGAATATGATAGGTAAGCATGCTGGCCATTCCACCATCAGGATGAATTCCATCATGACACATACTCTGAAAGGAAAATTTTAAGTTAATAGTAAAAATAATTGAAAAACAGGGATTTAAATAAATAAAATAATATCAGCTAACCTAAATGAGATCAGGCATTAAACGTAGGCAAAATAGATTAAGTTTAAATAGATATAGATTAAAAATATCTCTATGCAAAGACAAAGAGAAGGTACATGTGTTGATATACAGTGCAAGATACGTATTTCTTCATTTCAAGCATCAGAAAATGCTATTTCTCATAAAGATGATCTTCTATAATTATTTGGTAAACCATGAAAATAATCTTAGCTTAACCCATGAATGCCTAAAATGACAATATGATTACAGCAGATGTAGAAAATTCCAATTTTATACTTCTTTATTCATCCACTAATACAGATGATACATGAAATATATTCATAGAAAAGCAATTAAAAACAGAAATGGTATTTGGTACTTAATTGTATTCAACAGTTTAAATAAAATATCATTTTAGTTCTACTGTTATGATATAGATGGCAGAAATTTCAGCATTAATGGATTAAGCTTAGTATGAGAATAATAAAAGATTTCTCTAAAGATTTGAAGAAAATTACATTCTGTCCAAACATTTTTATATGAGTGAGCATCAAATCGAACTAATTATAAAAGTGAAAGCAAATATTCTGTATCTAAGCATGCAAGTGATGTATTGCAGATAATTTAATCCCAGAAAATCTTGAGAAATATATTTATTTGTTCCTTCCTGGACCAGATACTTGTGATGGTAGAAGAGTTTTTGTTTTCACACAGAGCTAGAGGCCTAGACAACTAAACTAGAAGGAGCTTTGCTTCTGTTAAGACTGTTCATGCTAAAGGGCAACAGCTAAGAGCCAGACTAGAGCTAGTCCAATCAATACTTATATCCTAGTAGAACAGCCATGAAAACTGATGGAGTCACACTGTAATGGCTGTTGAAAGGAAAAGGGAGAGCACCTCAACAGCGAAATCCTTGAACAGTGGGTAATCAGTTAACAAACACTTCTGACAGCAATCAAATTGGATAAGAACACTTTTGCAAAAAGTCATTTTGTCAAATTTGTTATACTCTGAAAATTAACTCATTTGCAAAACAAATACCTCAGAAAAACTCAATAAAAAAAGTAACTGGTATAAAATAAATTTGTACATAAATAATGGTTGTAAGGAATTAAGAATTGTATTTTATTGATCTCTATGAAGGATTTCTGAAAAAAAACTTAGACAATTGTAAATATTTTGAGTAAACAATCTTCCTAAGCCTGTAACTTTATATCCTCTGATCATTAACACATTTATAGCTTTTACCTGTTCAGTGAGAAACATAATCCTGGAGCCCAACCATTGCTGCAGAAACAGCTACCCTTGGTAAGAGGCCAGTGCTAAGGCTTTAGGAGTTTAAATCGCAGCATTAACACTGCCATGTTTCCATAAGATGTGTGTCCCTTATCCTTAGATAAAGTTGTATAGAAACTTTCTGTGTGCTAGCTGATGTCTGTTATCTGAAATTTTGTGAGTGATTTCTTAACTTATATTTTAAAAACAAAATAATATTGGAGCTAAAAAGAATGCAGAGTCAAGACCAAGCAAGAACTGAATGGCAAGGTGAAGAATGCGTAGAAGATATTTTCCATTGCAAGACATTCTGGCTTGAAAAGATTCACAGCAGCCACAATCTTATTTGATTAAGATATTATAGTAGATAAAGGAGTTGTGAAAACTACATCTTAGAAAACATGTGCCATCCATGGAAAAATTAAGAGATTGCTTACAGTTCGGACAGAGGTAAGTAGATGTTACAATTATGGCAACCATCTAAGGTGGGAGAATTTTTAAGGAACTGAAGAAACAAATGCCATATTTCTTTCATGAGAAGAAATAATTTAAGACTACCATTGGGAGAGTTGCAATGAGGCTCAGAAGTTCTATCTAAAATTTAAAGAATTCAATGATTAAAAAGAAAATTTTATAAGAAAACTTTTCAAGCATTGGGAAACAAGTTAAATTGAATTGATATTTTGAAATGGATCAACGTAAAAAAGATGAAAAGTATACATGTCTCTCATCCCACAAAAATCCGATTGATGATACTTTTGGAATCTAATGCTAGTGGCGATAAAGCACTTCTTATCCATCAGTGTGAGAACCCTGAAATATTTTAAAACACTTCCACAACTACAGAATGACTGCCAGTGCAGTGGAGATTAGATGAAAGGGCACAAGAGCAGAAGAGATTAGAAGGGCAAACAAGCTCATTCCAAAAGAATGGCAACTTGAATTTTTGCTTCAAATATTGTTTGAGATCAATGAACAGCTATTGAATACACTGCTTCTAAAGAAAAATTCTGGCAGTTCAGAGATTTTTCTAAAATAAACCATTTCATTGATTTAGTCACTGGATTGGGAGGTTATCAAGAGTTATAAGAAATTAAACACTTGGGTGCTAGTCTGCTCTTACTTAGAAGCACATCAGTTTTCCTTCAACAATAAAATTGATGAAGTTCAGGAAAGAAAAAATTGAAGGTAAATAGATAAATCATAAAGTATGGTGAGAATTCAATCAAAAGTAGGGATGATTTTCTTGGCTGCATCCAGCATTCATGGAGACAGAGATGATTACCCTGAAATGTAAGGATGAAATTTCGATGAATGTATGAGATATGAGGTGATTCAAGATGACAGATAAGAGCGTATTATGGGATATGAAAAACTGACTATTAATAATTGACAAGAGAGAAGAACCACAAAGACTCTTTTATGTAGAACACCAACAAAATCACCAAGATAGAATGAAATGAGCTTCATTTAGAAAAAGAGGAAGGCAAAAGAGGTCTGATCATGACATCTGTAAATAAAGATCATTTGTAAAAGTGAGAAAATGTTAGATCAAGAGGATAGAATGGCACACAAAACAGGCTGTCAAAATGGTTTGGGGATTTCCACATTGACTATGTTATTGATAATATTTATCATCATTAAAATCATGGAAAAAGAGATAAAAGCAAAAAGCATTTGGCCGATTCTTTGACAAATGCAGAAAAATTAAGGCTGATGTAAATTCAAGATGATGCATGCATACTTCATATTTATTGCATGAAAATTGTGGTAGGGTATTATACAGTAAGATTTGTTAACTGATCACACCCTGTTATACATTTCTATATAAAATTTTCAGTAATGGTGAACGTGGGGCATCTTAGTAAAGTTAGAGCTGCATGCAACTGTAACATAAGTAATTAGGTCATCATCCCATGACGCACAAGATGAGGTCAGACTGCCCAGAAAACAAGGATTGAGATATTATTGTTAAGACGATATTAAGTAAGGGGAAGTAGAAAATTTGTTTTTTGAAGTTTTTAAAAAGTTCAAATGAATAATCAGAAGATTCCACTAAACATTCCTTGAGAAATTTTATTTTGTAGCTAGAGAATACTTATTTATAAATAGAAAGGGTACATATTTATAAAACCAAGCAAGCATTAGCAAAATACAACAACGCTTGAGATGAACTTCAAAATATTATGAGTTATTCTCTCAACAGAAGAGAAATTATCAACCCAGATGTTGTGAAAGTTTCAAGCAAAAAGGCTAGGTAAAATGACAAGCAACTAGGATGCACAAGTTAAAGCCTAAGAGAAAAATTATTCATAAAATCTAACAAGCTCATCAAATGATCATAAAAATATATTCATGGAAACATCGATAAAAAAGTAATAGATAGCAAAACAGAGGAGACCATCACTTCAGTTATGGTACAATTTTTCATTGGAAAAGTACAGTTTGCAAGTATTTGTGGAAAAATATACAACCCTGCCAACCTACGACTACCTACAGAAACATTTACTACACAATACATTTTACATTACATAATACAATATTGTATAATATATTTGACTGTAATAAAAAAGTAAATTTTTATGAAGCACAAAAGTGGGTTTGGTGATAAAAACTAGGAGTTACAGGGGAAAATACACTAAATTTATTTAATTATAATTCAACATGCATATTTCTGATATCTTCTTGTAATCCCTTTACATATGGAGGCATGCACAACAAGAGTGGAAGAGAAAAGGAGGTATTACACTAATCATATTTTGGCTGAAAAGAGTTCAGATGAAATCTCAAAAATGCATGCAGTTATCCAGGTGCAAACAAACATTATGATCATCACACAACTATAATTGAAACTCAGTAGAAATTTGGAAAGACCTACCAGGATAAAAGAACACCAAGCCTTCAAAGATAGAGGAGTAAATGTGTTAGAAGAGTATATCACAGAGGCTTTAAGAAATAAACAGAATTTGAAGAATAGAAAAGAAAGGATGAAAATTAGCATAATTGTAGCTTTCAAACAATAGGTTGAATATTTAAGAAGATGAAAATGATTGAGAATATAACGGATAAAATATACAAGGCAACTAAATTGAACATTACAAAAAATGTTATATTCTGATGAATAAAGCAGTAAGGTAAATATGAAAATAAAAAGGGATTAAATAGGTGAAATTACAAGCTTAAAGGAGGAATATCAAGAGAGGGTTGATCTA
Source organism: Sympetrum striolatum (assembly GCA_947579665.1). Lineage (NCBI taxonomy): Eukaryota > Metazoa > Arthropoda > Insecta > Odonata > Libellulidae > Sympetrum > Sympetrum striolatum. Next base: position 18,957,206 of record OX388341.1, read on the forward strand.
TTATTTATGCAAAAAACAGAAGGAAAGGAAATCCAGGTAATTTAAAAGGCAAACGCACAAAACGCAGGTAATAGATAAAAATTTGTTATTTCAGAAAATTAGATAGGTATGTGGTGGAAAGAATAAATCAGACAAATATGAAAAAGAATTATCTGATCATGTCAAAAAAGAGAGGAAGAAATATTCAAATGACTAAATGAGGTCATAATTACACAATATTAAAATGATTGCTTTGGGTAAGATGAAAAAGTTTACCGCATGAAGAAAATAGAGCAGCAGATGTGGATAGCACTTGAGTTGAGTTACTCGAAATCCAGTAGAAATTGATAAAAATAAATAATTCAATACGTTTTTATAGAAAGCAGTCAAACAATTATTTAAGCATGATAGATTTTCATTAAAGAAAACAGCAAAGAAAAGTATAGACTTAGGGACAACTAACTTTCAAGTACTCAGTCAATTAATAGTATAGTCCAAAGTACAGAGGGACTGATTAACTACATTCATGAAGTTTAGCTTGATTTTAAAAATGTTCTTTCCTCAAAAAAATGCATGTAGGTGATATTACCTACTTTATGAAGGCACAGGGGAATTTTAACAGAAGATGAGACAGAATAAACAAGGGATGAGAGAAACAAATTACTGGGAGATTAAGTGATGACCTCTAACCGCTGCACTTCCACATTCACATGCTTTAGTAAAGGAAAAAGAGATAAGGTAAGTGATAAAAAAATGAAAACATGTGAAATGACAATAAGTACGATGCACATATGTAAATGCTGTGGTAAGCAGTGATAAAAAGCAATCATGATTTGTGAAAGCTAACACTCTAAATCATAGGTTCCCAAACTTTTTTTTCCTGTGGACCCCTCTAAATTTTCCATGGACCCCCAAGCCTGCCAAATATTGATTTTTTTCTGTTGAAAAGCTATATCTGGTTTCAATTTGTTTATATCATCTTTTAAAAATGGATTTTCACTCCCAAAAGACCCCCTTTTTTTTCTTGAAATGGTCCCCCTGAAAATCTATATAGACCCCTGGGGGTCCATATGGACCACTTTGGGAACCTATGCTCTAAATGAAGATAGTGAGAAAATTACTAATCAAATAATAAAGATTAATTTGGATTGGAATTTCAGTAGACAAAAATTAAGTTTTTAAAATCCACAGAGTCAAAGAAAGCAAAGTTTACACTGACGCAGTTTGGAAAGGGCTGTAAAAGGGATAATAGTTTCGCGAGAACAGTATTTCAAATACAATATAAATATCAGGGTGTTTGCAGCTGCTGTAACAGCTATCGCACGGATAAGGTAAGTGCGACGGGAAGAACAGAAAGTGATATTTAAAAAAAATAATGATGATAAACCTTGTTTTCTAGTGTCTGTAACTGTAATAGAGGATCTGGGACATGAAGAAAGGAGGCTACCAACAATCGGGGGGAATTAAATATTAGAGGTTTGGAATAGGCTAAAAAAGATAAATATCTATTCGTAATAACTGGTCTAACTACAGAAAAACTTGGTTAAAATCGAAAATTAAAACAGGATCTGGTGATAAAAATTAAATAAAATCTATTTCCATCAATAAGCCAAAAGCCGTCATAGCGTCTATCATCTACTTCATTGAGAGTAAAGTCCTCCTGTGTAGAGGGTGATAGTACCACTGCATATTTTCAGGATGGTGCTTTGATATTGATTCCTTTCACAAAATTGGATTAACTTTTCCCGTAATCTTACAGCTTCTTACTATATTTCTTATCAAAGAATAAACAGGTTCCGCAAACTGTCTTAGTACCCTAGAATTCTGCGTATTACTTTATGACATTCACCTAGGGAAACGCATAATCAACAAACGAATAATAGTCACACTGAAACGTATGTTTTTAGAATAAATTAAAAAGAATGCTAAATTAACAGATGAAACTTACCTCTGAATTCATCAGTACTGCTATTTTACCTGGATTTACCCTCACCGAGCTGTGACACATCCGAACTGAACTTTAACCGCTCGGTGACCTTGACACAATAAAACAACGAAAGGCTCCTAGAGCGGGAGATTTAAAATCTGCCTTCTACGTTGTAATCCTTAGCGAGATAAATACACTCTTAAAACGATGTACTATGAACAACTTCTACATTGGCAATGATTTAAATGACAATCAAGCGTTGAGAATACTAAAAATACGGGGCTGGAGATTAATCGATTTTAAAGCTCTGAGGGATTTTTGTAAGACATACTCCCAACTAAGAGAAAAATATACCATTCAAAGATGTCTAGAGAAATTATTTTCTACTTGAAATTAAATAAACAGAATTTCCATAAAATAGTATTTTTCACCGATAGTTGATGGTCAAAATATCTTCGGCGTATGACAAGATTAATAAGCTCCAGTCATAGTCACTAAAAGAGGTAATTCTTATATTTTGAGTGATACCAGCGTTTCTAAGAGGGGGTAATCGTATATTTAATTTAGAAAACTCTTTACTCTAGACTAAAAATACCTGTGTAGAAAATTACTTTTGTACTGTAAATAACCCTTTTTCCAAGCTTTAGAGAAGCCATCAATAAGGTTCGAACCTTATCTCCTTCTAGGGTTTGAACAGAAAGGCAAAAAAGGATTTTCATTATAGAAAGAATCAACATTTTCTTTCAGACAAGCAATGACAACTTTATTATAATTTATACATCATAGTTGATAAAGTGCTGATGTTGGTGATAATAGTACTGATGGTTTTTGAAAATGATGTTCATTAAACTTCTAAGTTGACTTTTACGTGAGAGACTAATGGCAGGCCTTTAAAAATATAAAAAGTGTATTATTTATCTCAATTGTCATTAGAACTTTAAACGAAAACGCTCAAATAAGTAACAGAGTTGTGAATTTCAGTTATAATTTTATGAAAAGCAGACATAAGGGGAAAATCTCTTATATAAAATTCCAATGGCTAATTTCCAAAAAAATGATTCTGATTATTGCAAGTGAACTCAAAGTTTAACCCCAAACTCTAACCCCATTAGATTGATTCATATCAATGAGGTCATTCTTTCTAATAATAGGGAAAATGATAGAATTCCAATATAATCAAAGTGCAGCTGCTCATAGATACGGTAAAATATGTTCAACATTGAAGATCAAATTTCCAAACTCTTTTCAATATAGGAGGAGAGAATCACCTACAATGTTTTACGTTGCATATATTCATTTCTGATTATGTTTTATTTCTGAGTAGCTTTGCTCTCATATGCAGCAATATTTAATATTTAAATTTATTTGATGTAGAAAGATCCAGCAGCTTTCCGTATTAGTTTCTCATAGAAATTTTTATTTGGGTTACCAAGCATATAAGGTCCATATTGTATGAAATCAACAAAATATTAAATGTAGCTGACTTGAGTGTAGTAGCAATCCAAAGTGGGATGATGGGTAACTTATTATTGGGAATGGGAATTAAAGGTTGATAGTAAATTTTCATTTTGAAAGTTCCTTGCTTGCAATCCATTGAATCATTCCAATGGTTTTCCAATTTCTTTTCGATCTACTTTCTGTATTTGCCAAATGGATCAGTGAACTGGAATGGAAGGGACACATGGGACTCTTTCTCAGATTTGTCTGATCATCATCAAAAATCCTAATTTTATAGCTTTTTTGCTACTCTGCTGAAATAGCCAATATCTGGTGAAGTTCTCCTGAGATCAACAGAGCTCATCAGGAGTTGCTACACCAAGACAATAGCACAACACACACAACTATTCCCTATTCAGGGAGCAATAGCGCAGCTAGAACGCTAACCACTCAGCCACCAAACAGGCTATAACAATTTGTGGTATTTAACATCATAGGAAAAAGGTAGATTCTCTAAATTTATGATTGGCTTCAATGGCTTTCATTAATGCTGAAAAGGAAAAATATTTTGGGTGATACAGAACCTTAATTCCAATTGCATTGTAAGGGTAAAATCTTGATGTGCAACATCCTTACTCCCTAGCCCATGAACATCCACACCTGAATAAGGTATGCCACCATTCACCTTAGAAATATCTCTTAGTGACTTCCTAAATTCTCCCAATTACAATAAAATAAAATTTATTTTTTATTCAATTAATATTATCATTAATATTATAATTTTCATTTAATTAATATTAATCTTGTGATTTTGAAGGAAGTAAATGAATCCTAATAATCTAAGAAATAAATGTGAAAGTAAAAATCTAACAAATGAAATTTGAGGTCTCTGTAGCAATTTCAGGCAATTAAAATTAAGCAGATGTTGAATCTTTCAAATCCAACTTAAATCTACTAAGTCATCTGCAATTATGATAAACTAGCTATTGAACTATTTCGTTATGTTGTGAGACTTCTTGGCACAAGGGTTGATCACCAGAGTATGCCACTCTTCTTAATGAGTAACAAGACCTGTTACTTTTACCAAATTTGAGTTTGGTAAAAGTTCAGCTAACTCATTTATCCTTATTACGATCTTTATTTGTAAGTACATTGAGCCGTCAAATACCCTAAATTTTCAATTAAATCCAAATGTTTTGATTTACTATTATGAGACTGACTGCACTGCATTAAATATGCCTCCTTTTACAACTATTGCAAGCATCTTCCTTTATAAGAGCTATTCAACTAACTCTGACTTAGAATATCTAGGAGGGTTAGGATATGAATTTATATCTAGAAATATTTGTAAATATAGTTTTATTAGATTTATTTACAAATTATAACCATATGAAAATAATACAAAATAGGGCACATTAAAAACCAAATGATAAATACCAACCCCAATCACTCTGTACTTAATTTAATTTTGTACTGCCAAACAGTGATTGATATGGGTGCAGTCCCAAGTGTTGGCATTAGTTAAGAGATAAGTAAACCAGCTTGCATGCAGGTCTGGCTAATTCATAGCAAAATGAGGCAGAATAGAAAAATTCAATCACTCATCAGGGCATTTTTTTCAGTGAAAGCTGCTATATTCGTCTGTAAAATGTAAAAAGCCATGCTTAAAAATGTTCACCATGAATAATTCATCTATTAGATTTATTCACTTTCCTGTTCATATATTTTCTCTCTAAAGTAATATAATAATGTAATCTTGTAACAAATAATTATAACAATTAAAACTTAGGATAGCTTATTATATTTATTAGATAAACTGGAAAAAATCTCACCAATATTTTGATAAATATGATTATTTTTCCATTAGCTTCTCAGGAATAATTTGCTTTCCTAAAAAAATAATTAGAAATTTAAATTAATTTAATAATTGAAAAAATAATAAGTAATATCTCATTACAATATAATGCTCAGAATTTACATCTAATAAGAATTATTGATAAGGAATAACTTTCTATCTTTCCATTAAAGTGTATTTACCTTTTGTTATTTTCTGTGTATTTTCTTTTTCAGACTTTTTACTGGATTCTTCTGTGATCTTTTCTTCCTTCTTTTTATTATTCTTTCTTTTTCTGCAAACCAAAGCACCATCTTCTTCATCCATCATTTTAACTATGATTGCTTGATCAGAGGAGTCTATAGGAGCTATAGATATATCTCTTACGGCACGAAATTGGCCACAGTTGTTCAAATGTTCATTTTCAAGTCGAAACATGTTCCAAATGAAACGCCTGTTAAATTATGGATTTGATTCAATCAACTTCACTTATGAAAATGTTGCTGAAAAAATGAATGTATTTATCTAATATATTAAGGTTGTTAGTAAGCTGCTATAGTTATTAAACTGTTATAAGTTATTACTGCCTGTGAAAATGCAATTTAGGTAGTTCACTAATGCATATATTTTAGTCCAATAGCATATATTTTAGTCCAGAGCAATAAAAAAGGCATGAGAGAAAATAGACTCTATTAAAAAAAGATTTGAGCAAACTAAAAACTTCCATGATGAAGACAGGATACTTCCAAGAGATAAACTGAAAATGGAAATTTTCAGTTAAATTGTCAAGTAAAGGATCCAGTAATTGAATGTATACAGAACTAAATCTAATCTGAAGATAAATACAAGATTCTGTCTCCTTGAAACTGATTTTAAATTTAGACAGCATAGAGAAAAATTCTTGCATAAAATAAAGCATTTTTTTAGATAACATTTTTTTCATCAATTTAATACCCAAATAGCAGCAAAACCCATTGATTATTGAATCAAATGATCATACTCTTACCTGAAAACTTCCAGACAGGACATAACAGTGGCCATGGAATCCATACTAGCTGTCCCACTTTGCACAAATCCATAAACAATAGCCCAATAAAACCTCAGAATTAAATCTTCAACTATACCAAAGTAGTAATATCCCTGGAAGATGAGTTGAAATATCATATGAATAGACATGTATTTTACATATTCTTGCATATAGCTTAAATAAATAGGATGAAATGTAGTACAGTAGAAAAAATGCTACTTCTATATAAGAATATATCATAAACTATTATTGAGCATTCTATTCTAGAATTCTGATATCATTGATATAATATTGTGAGTAGAAAATACATTTTGAATTCAGAAGCATTTATAATTTACACCAATTTAGGGGAAATTTTAAAGATGTTGAGCCCTTAAACAAATTTTATGTTGATGGCAACTAACACTATATTATAAAAATGAAAATTTTTATCTTGCCTTTGATGAGTAGAACAGCTCCTCTCGTAAAAATTTGTTCTCTCCTGCATTCTTGTCAAACAGCCCCCAATCCAATATAACATCCCATGTGAAGGTAGAGATGGTGCTAACAAGTGATGACATGATCCAAAAATGGAAGAATGGACTTTCTAGATGCGTTGAATATTCACCTTTGTTTGAAAACAATGTATTACCAAAAATATTTATGCAAATGCTTAGTGAAAATAATTAGAACTATTGCATCAAATAAATATAATTTCAAAATGACATTAATTTCAACAAGCAAAATTACTGATCTCCAGATTGATTTATTACCTTAACTAAGTAACACTAAAAACTGATTGAAAATATAAGCCAATTTGAATGTTAAGGACACAAATTTCTTCACATTTGATGTTTTATTTTGAAAAAGCTATGAATTTCAGTAAGGAGACTAAGACTGAAATCAAATAAAATGACTTTGGAATAAAATGAAAGGTGGTATATAACAATTTTCCTCAAATAGCAAAATGGCTTAGCAGGTACATTGTGTAAGAGAGAGAAGAAGGGGAGGAAAAATGTACTTATTTGCCAGAGGAAAACAAATTGTAATCCAAAGAATTCTAGCAGTTTTAACAGAAAATAGGGTAATTACAAACCTATTATTTTTATAAAGTTTAATTTAAGGTAATGAGTTCATCATAATGATATCTACCTTCATAAGCTTTGTGGAGAGCTAATGCTCCAAAAACAAAGAAAACAGTGCTGTACTTGGCTGCATTTAACAAATGTGGAAAAGCTTCTTTAGTATCCCTAAAACGCCTACAGCACTGAGCAAATCGAAGCCATGCAGGAAATGATGCCACAACTGAACGAGCAATATATGCTTTCTCCATACATTGTGATGTATCTGAAAGAGTACATATTTCAAAACATTCCAATTAAAATATGGAGCCCCATTAATGTGTAATGAAAGTGTTAATGAAAAATCACCTCCTGCTTCACTCCAACTTTCATTAGTTACATAGAAACAAGCAAGAAAATGAAAGTCCAATAAGGCCCACCAGAGACTGTTAACTTGATCAGCCAGCCAAAAATCAGGGAAATTCACATGAAACATTGGTGCTCCCAGCATTCTTCCCTGTAACAAAATTTTTAAGTTATTCCATGAGGTATATTATCTCAAACTTTACATAAAAGGACAAAATTTTCTATTCTACAAAACAACTTATTGAAATAAAAACAATTGTAACGATAATATTCAGACACTTTTACAATTCCACAATAATGCATAAGCGTCTGATTATAACTGTTACAAGTGATATTGTTTCAATAAATTCATTTGTATGATGGAATTACACCAAATATCATTTAAGTAGTTCAAATTTAATTCTATCCTAACAACAAGCTAATGTCAATACAATTTTACAGTTGGATCAAGTTAAGGTTCAAAGTTCAACATTTTTATGTTTTTTCATGAGGTATACAATCTTAGATTTTACGTAAAAGGAAACAATTCTATTCTAACTACAAGTTTATATCAATACATCCTTATGTGCGGATCTCACTAAAGGTAAAATATTCATAATAGATGTAACTTTTGAGAATCAATCAGCTTTTTAAAATCCAAGGATGTTGCAAAACTTTGCACTAAGAGGCATATGCACCATTTATTTAAAATACATTTCATTGATTATCATGGATGCAGACAGAAAATAAATGTCCATTGTTCTTCATGAATACCTGCTGTAAATAAATGTAGGTGCTATACATAAATGTGACAACTTTTAACATAGATTGGAAACTTACCCCAATTCTAAGGAGCCAGAAACGGGCTTCATATCTACAAATTTTAAGGGGATTCACCATAAACAAGATCACAGCTGCAATGAGAATCAAAGGGAAAGCATAAGGAGGTAACCCCAAACTTGAAGCATAGAGAAATCCTAGTAAACTTAAGGCCCAAGCTACTCCAAAGATTGCTGCAAATTCAAGTAAGTGCTGTTCAGATAGATGATTGCGTGGATCTAATTCAAATATGAGAACATGGTTGACTCCAACTGATTTCCAGGAGTATACATTTATCCCCAGGAGGAGTATAAACTCAATCAATAGAAAAGGGCCTCGATAAATTCTCAAAGCTACATGCCAGTCATCTCTTCCATGGTGGTATATTGCTATTAATAAAAATAGAACAGGAATCAGATTAATTCATTACAGTAAATTTTAATGGAGTTAATTATTGATAATTTGAAATGCAATTATATATTTGATAAAGTTATTATTTCTGAAAGAATAGCATAAATGATAAAGCTTAACTGATATTCAAAGAACAACAAATTCCAGATAAGAGTTTGTTTTTTATTTTCTTTGCATTCTAAAGTATGCTAATAACAAGTTAAGATCACAAAATACCAACAAAACAATTTAAATTAAAATCCATATTATTCTGTGCATAAAACCCTTACTTTGACTTTCAATTATTCATTGAAACTTTTTGATATCCTTGTGATTTATTTTTATGATAGATCAAATTTATAATTTGAATTTATGATTTACCAGACAAAGTAGCTGCTAAGAACAGAACAACAAAAGATCCAGAGAATAACCCCACTTTGAAAGTAGTCCACTGAGTATGCCTTTCACCCAGTGGTGGGACCCTCAATCTTTTCATTGCTTTTTGACGATCTCCTTCTTCCAACTTCCATGTGACAGTTTCCTCTGTCTCTCTCAGTAATCGATCTGTAGTTTTACTGACAACAAAATGAGCAACTGAAACTTTTTCTTCATGCCAGATAGCTCCGGAAATAGTATGCAGCAGCTACATTTTAAAATAATTAATTATCAGAAACATTGAAAGAAGTGAAAAGTATAAATTTGAAAATATATGATAAATGAAAATTGTACTCAGGGAACAATTTTTTCTAGTATTAGAAAAATATGCTAAATCAAACACGTAACTAAGAAGAAAAATGTTACAGGGGTACATCAGTGACAATAATCTTGATGGCATCCAACACTATAAAAAATTACAATATATTAGGAAATATATTAGGAAGAAAGATTCTTTGGCATGGGCAGCATGGACCAAAAACCATATAAGTGGTTTCATTCCTTTCTGAAATTATTCAGGAAATAAATAATTTTTTAAGAAAATCTAACAAGATAAATCATTTTGAAGATGTTAATCAGAATATCTGCTGATGCAAAATTTCATTTCTCGGTAGCATGAAGAATAAAGTTTTGTTTGATTCTCAATATAATAAATAATTTTTTGTTTAATTGTAATAGATTCGGCTAAAGATATCTTGTTTAAAATCAATTCTTATTAAAATATCATCTATCAAAAATATCATGTCCCACTCATGAAATATTTTTGGGCATTCATTTCACTTGCCATCCCTGTCGTTGGCCTCATTGAGCAAAGGTACCCATTTCTGTTATCTGAACAATAAATTCTCTATAATGTAAAAATTTAAGCGTCGACCTGGCTTTAATATCTGAAACTTTCATAGCTGTTTTTCTATTCTTTTCCGAGTATTCTCTGTCGCTGATTCTCTTAATATATGCGTATATATTATTGTTATAATTCTTAGAGAAAAAGGTTTTTTGAAAATTATTATTTTCAGGGATAGTTCTTTCGTGTTAATTTCCGATGAGACGGGTTTTGATCAAAACTTGCCGACTGATTATCCGGGAGGCTCTGAAAATTCCGACTTTGCTCTCAGATATGACACAATTTATTGCTAATATTTCACATTATATTAGAAAGAAATTCTTTCTTTACTTTTGAAGAACACCGAATACTATTCTGCTGTTCTACCAAAAGTGTGCAAAGTATATTCTATTTGTCAACAGTAGACGCTAAGCGAAATATCACTTTAGTTTCCCGCCCACTACTCTTGGTCACAATTTGCACAAAAATTTTGTAAACTGATTTCATGCGACTAAAAATAATTATTTTTAATAAATCTAATAATATTTTTCTCGTATGATAAATTGACAAAAATTGGACAAAATATAATATTCTGAAAAGAAAGAAAAGAATCATACGAAAGTTCATAAGAAGTATCGATATTGTACCTATTTTTAACTATCTATTCTTTACCTTGTCGTGTTTCTTCATTATTTTCTCAAAACCCTTTGCATTGAGATCCTGATATTTTTGCAGAAGTATCAGGCTTAAGTAAAATTCGCTGAACGCTAATTTTAGCTCTCGCTTCTTTCCTGAGGGTATGTCCTTTTTTCTTATGACCTCCCTTTTATCGACGAAGAGGGTTCTCTTGTTAGCTAGAGGTTCCAGAGTTTCTTTCAACTTATTTTGTAAGGAAACCATTTTCCTTGTTGCTTCGGCTTCTTTTTCTGTATATAAAATGAACAATTTAAATTAACATAATCATAATAAGCAGGGTAATCTCTTATCGGCATCAAGGAGAACCAACTATAAGTACCCAAGTTAAATTTTTAGCTCCACATCTGACATCATCGTTTTCTCAACGATGATGTCAGATGTGGAGCACTGACCACAACATTTTTTGCAAGAATTTATATAAAAACAATGTGGAATTTTAAAAATAATTTCGCTTTAAATACGTCAAAGAGTTGTTAGTTATTCTAAAAATATACCAAATAAACTCACCTGAAAAAAAGTTATTTATTTTGGTAAGTTCATTTTCACTGTATTGAAAGAAATTTTCGTCGAAATGTTTGAAAAATCGAGCCACCTCTGCCGGATCCACAACTTCAGGAGATGGTGACTCTTCCAAAGCTTCATTAAGAAGATTTTTCATCTCCTTGTAAGAGAATCTCTCTCAGTTTTAGTGAATTAAGATTAACATAAAATTATATGCAATAAAAATGTCAAATGCATCCTTTTTCCTCAAGATTAACAATAAATAATTGAGACCTAATTTTGATCGAATTAACAACTAAATTTCGGAAGTATATCTGTTAAATGTAAAATTATTCAGATCTATTGACTGTTTAAAGTTCGCAAAAAAAACGATTTTGGAAAACTGGAAAACCGCATTGTGTCCATAAGAGCATTCTATTTCTGGATTGGTCGAATTAATCGAATAAATGTTCAGTGGATATCACTATATCCACTGAAAATTTATTTATTTATGTATAGAGAATCCGCGGAGTCTTTGAAAGATATACTTTCATTACTCAAGGTTTTTATAGCAATCACTAAACAGCGTTAGCTATGTATTTAAAATGAGACGTAATGCTACATATGTAAATAGGAGGATGCCGTAGGAGAAAACTTAAAGCATACATTAATTTCTATTTTCAATTATATTTTTCAAATATGAAGAGCGTCAGTTTAAGGTTTACAAGAACATTTAAAATCGATCCGTAAAAAATGTTTCTCAGGAAATAATTTTACAGAATCAGACAATTTGCAATATTAAGCCTAAATAAATCTTTTAATTTTATTATTCATTACCTCATAGGGGATGTATAATTTTCTCCATTCCGGAGTGATGTTTGCAGCCAATGTCTCTCCGAACTTCATCATGATAAACTTTTTAAACTGGTTAAAGTTAGGTCATTTGCTTAAAATAGATTTAGCCTTAAGCGAAAAATTAATTGCGTGGATCCTCCTTTAAATTCCGAGAGAATGGAGTTTCAAAATTGTATTAAGAAGAAAATGTTTGTAGTAAAAGAGCTAAAGAATTAAAGGCTCAATAGGCATAAATAAAAGGTCTATACTCACTGCAATACAGTCAGCATCATCACTGAAAAGTTTGTCCACGCATCTGCTTCCCTTTCCTCCTTTCCAGTTGGATAGAAGGGATTAATTGGATTTTAATTGCTGCTGATACTTTAGAAAAGCAAATTGTGCTTCCCTGACCTGGTATCGTTCATGTGAGAAAATTTAGCATTTCTTTTGGAAACAACACATTTGACAATTTTTTAAAAAGTTATTAATTTTTTCAATGCTTAAATTAAGGGCAATGTTCGCGAGAAAATTTTCTCTCTTACAAATGACTTTTAAAAATATTCGCTGCGTTAACTTTCATTTTCATGTTATCTGTGATTCTCTCCAAGAGGTGTAAAGGTAATCTAAAACCTATTAATGTAGTGCGCGGAACTTATGATAATTCTTCTTCCTTTATCTAAATGTATGATAGAAAAAGTATTGAAATGGGTCAAAAATCATTTAAATAGTCAAGTGCAATTGTGCAGAATGTGCGGAGCGTAATCAAGGAGATAATTATAGAAACCCGAAGATCTGAATTCGTTGAATTTTCATTAACAAGAACGTGAGTGACACATACTGCAAGAAATTCATTAGGAGTTGTGATCTAAAAACGAAGTTTATTATTCGGAGCGCACTAAGCAGCGCGCACAGGACCTACAACTCTAATTTAGATGCGTATTATGGTACACCACTGAGGACAGCTTCGTACTTGCAGCAGGGAATGTGATCGCACGGTAAGTTCCATAATTGTCCATCAATGATATTATTTCGCAGCAACAATTTCCATAATTGGGTCATTAATCCACCAATTACCACCATTTGTGATTTTTATTTTTTCAATCGGTCCTCGATTATCTGTTATACGGAGTCTTCATTGTCTCCTTATCAATTCCTCCTCCTTTAGATCCTGATAATAATTTAACTTTTCAATGCTCAAATATCAGTTTAAACATTTTTTCCTGATGGTTACCTTTTTACATAGTTGTTTTATTTATTTAATTCGGATGAGTTTGTTTACATATCCTCAATTATTTTAGCGCCTTCTCATTCTTAACCCTCATCCGCGCCCGGATGAGGGTTATCCCCTATTCCGTAGCGCCAGCGGGCGCGCGACGGTAATTTACCGTCTCCCTGTTTTTGCGTCTGATTTGCTCAACACTTCATCTTAAATCCTCAAAATCGGTATCAATTTGATGAAAAACATGGAGCACACAGGTATATAAAATGAAATAAATTTATTACACCTTGAACAGTACAATAAATACTACAATTTTAGCTACATATGTAAACATTGTCATGGCATAAATTTTCAAGTCATCCTGGTTCATCCAATACATGGCCCTTTGCCGGCTTTTGGGCAATGTATTGGATGAAATTGCAACGGCCACGAAAAACCACTAACATGTCGTCGATGGTCACACTTTCACCAACATTGTAGGCTCTTTGGCTTTTTTGGATAGAAAGGTCTATTGAAAATCTCGAATCGGAGCTAATTTACCAGTTACAGATCGCTCTTTGCGGGTCGTAACGTCATCAAAACGAAGAGATCTCAACAACAATCGAAATCTACGTTCACTAAAGTTAGCGCGCAATATCATTAGTCCTGTTCCGTTTTTACAAAAAACTCAGAAAAATCAGCACGGTTTCCACCTTTTACGGCAATCAAGAACAATGCCCCAAATAGTGCTTTCATTTCCGTTCTAGAGTTGGGTTTGTAATCTCTATCTCGAACGGGAGAGTCAGACAACTCACTTCTTCCAGCCTTTATTTGAGCAATAAAATATAAGTGTACTTGACAATATCATCCAAAATTTCTAAAGAAATGATTTGGAAGAAACATTCGAGCTTCGTTTTACAGTTCCTAGCTTGCCCCTGGTCTTCCTCGTAGTCCTCCTCGTAATCCAGGTCGCTCTTCCTCCGACTCACTATTGTGTTCATCTTCTTGAATAACTTCAGGTTCAAAATCGATATCGTCTGGATTGTCAATTTGCTCTTCCTGTTGGTCTTCTTGTCGTCGTCGTTCCCGTTCTTCTTTCGATTCATAGCCCAACTCAAGAAGAAGTCGACGAATATCCTCAGGATCGGTGAAACGTGCCCTGAGAAATTACCATTTGCATAGACATGGGTAATCTTATATTGTTCAGGATTACAACCCATTTGTTTTGTTTGGTAACATAGCAGTATGTACAGTGATAAGGTGCAGAGCAATGAAAAACTTGAATTATGGCAATATACCTACGAAAAAACTGAAATCGGTACTCACATTTTGCTCCGATGGCCGACCGAAAAGAATCACGTTTCTGGGCGCGCGACGGTAAACTACCGTCATTTAGTACATGCGAAGGTTTGACGATGACTGAGACGAGATACAGACAGAGGCTGGCAAGGACTACTCTGGCATCTAGTGTCAAATTGTGTAAATAGAGAATACACGTCCCTCCCATCCTCCTGCACACCTCCAGGCAAAAGTTGCACTTGCTTTTATGAATGTGACCGTAATCTACCGTCCGCGCGCCCGGATGAAGGTTAATATTTGTGATACCAAAATATTTTAAATCCTCCACCACTATTTCCCATTTTTTTTGGCACTGGATTTTCTCCTCAAGAGCCAATCCATGTGAATTTTAAGCCAATACCGTAAACATGATATTTTACTTGCTTATTGTCGAGGTTTTCATTAATTTATAATCTTCATTTTCACAGCTGCGTTAAACTATTTCCTTTATATCTCATTCTGATTGTTCACTTTGGATATACCATCAGGGTAGTGCCTATTAAAGGAAATTTTCGATTCTTTCGATTGTCACTATATTAACTTATTTCAGTCTGGTGTTTCCAAGAAAAACTAAAGATATCAAGTACGGTATTTATCGGCGTATATCACGCACTTTTTTCCGAAAATTTAGGCCTGAAATTCACACTGTGCGTTATACGCGTAGGTATATCATTTTTTATATAACCTTAATTAAATAAAATGAATCGCATTCATTTAAATCTTAGTTTAAAACGTATTTTTTTGCAAAATTTTGATGGTGAATTCCATTCAATCAATTGGTTACTCAGCTAGCACAGGGTAATTTCAATTTTCTTAGGAGTGACTATAGATTCTCAGATATATGTTTTAGATATCTTTCAAATCACTAGAGGAACCAGAACTGTTTCTTGAATTTCAAGTTCCCATTTTTTATCTCCAATATCAGAATATTTTCTGCATTAATTATTTAAATAAACCACTCATATATGTATACTCTTATTTAAAAATAAATTCAAGGTAGACTTTCACTTGAATTTATAAAATTGTAATAATTTCATTGATATTTATATTTTATATTCCCTGATCTAAGTCATTGCAAATGACTGTTGCAAAACCGACCTTGGTGGCCGAGTAGCCCCAGGTTCGTATCCCAGCTGATCAGGATTTTTCTGATCAGGGAATGGTTGTGTGTGTATGTCTAACTTTCTCATGTAGAGTTGGCGGCAGGAAGGGCATCCAGTAAAAGTCGCCAATTCATCGCCAAAACCAACCTCATTCTCAATTCTCTTCAAGCCCAAGCCATCTTTCATCAGCCGACCCCATAAAATATGGGAAAAAGGCATAGAGAAAAACATGTAAGTCACTGCAAAATGGCTAGTGGCAAGGGCGTCGCCAGGGGGGGGCAGCTGCCCCCCCCCCTTGAGACCCATTCGTATTTTGGTTCGGGATGTGTTGTAAAAACAATTTTTAGGCACGAGCGTATTTGAAAAGAATTTAGACCCAAAACAAAGTCAACTGTTGGCACGTGTAATCACCAGTGATGGGAAAAGTACTTCCTCGTAGGAAATTCATTTATACCTCCAGCGCAGCAAAAATATTTCAACAATACTTTGTAGTAGGGTCCTTCGCCCCTTCCCTCCCAAGAGAAGAAAAGTTCGGTTTCAGGGTGAACAATGTAGTTAGAACTGCCTCTCGATGCGATCAGAGCGCGAGGTTATGCGATTATGTCCTCTCTCTCAAACTACCTTTAGTATCGTCCGATAATCGCCGGCAGAATACAAAGGATTCAGTTTTTTTTCGTTTTCCCTTCAAAATGTACATAAGAAAGTTTTGCGGTGAGTATTTTGCAAATAGGCCCAAGCAGTGGCGCAGCGAGGGGGGGAAGTTTAGGGGTTAAACCCCCCCCCCCTCAAGAAGTTCTATGACTAGCTTTGCATGCCAGTAAATATGGCTCCGATTACAGCTAAGTTGATGTTTTCGGTAGCAGAGCAGGCCTAGAGCCAACATCGATATCAAAGGGACGCTAGGAGTGTTTCGCACACAATGTTCAATGCATGCTCTTCTTAACCATATCCTTTTATTCGATGACTCACACCATAAGATAAGATTCCCATGAGAAGAATTCGAATGTGCTGATTCGTTTACTCCTCGCAAAAACACAAGGGAACATTCGAGAAGTAATTCGAAACTTACACCCTGAAAACAGAGATTAAGATTACGTCTGAGAGACAAACAGATTGATAAAACGCTCAGTTAGATCTTCTGCATGTGACTGTTTTGAGGGTGTGAATGCAAAGCTAGGCTCTTGAATAGTGCTTTTGAGAAATTCACAGGGAACAGTTCGAAGGAGAGTTTAGTTTGGATTTCATAAGTTACAGATGGACATTCGAAAATTTTTTTTACAGTCCGCTAATAGCTCGAGGCCTCTATCGGGAAAACGTAAGTTAATGTCTATGTAGTTTTTTGTAAAATTACCCTTATTAGTTGCATAAATTAGGATTGTATTATTTTAGGGCTGTTATCGGAGGGCACATCTCAAGATGAGTTAGCGACAATTGCAAAGTTACTTGTTCCTTTATTAAGCATTCTGGACGATTAAAAGTCTGTACAGTAGGCTCTTCATTACTCGGGATGATATAAAATATACCGATCCTTATTTTATAATTACCCATAAATTTGCTGTATAGTTACGAAAATAATTCAATAACCGTAGAAATTTGTAAAAGTATTGGAGCAATACAAGATATCAAAAATGAATTTTCGATGATATTATTAATAATATACCATTTTGGAAGCAAATCAGTCAGCTGAAAGATATTGTGCGCGTAAGTTACGCACATATTATACGAGTAAAATGTAGCTTGCATACTGCAAGCAGATCGACAACACTAATTTCATGTCGGCATCATATCGGGACGGCCCTCAAAAGAAAAAAAAGGGATTGAAAATATTCTTAAAATTTGCTGCAATTTAATCGTCTGGCATCGAACCTTCGCCTTCCCGGTGAACCTACTATGCAGCACAACAGAAAAATACCATCTCTTACTATGTGAGAAAATTCAAGCAGAAATATTGGCTCCAACTGCCTCAAACGACGTTCTACTTTTCAATAATTTCAATGGCTATCTTGACTCGAACCAAGGACGATCTAGGAAATCTAAAACATGTTTTTCAAATGGATCAATGCTCTCTATCTATATGCCTAATTTCATGTTTTAATATTGTTGGGAAGGGGTTTAAATTAATTCTTAAATATCGGATATTTTACTGAATGTAGAGACGCCTGGTGTCTAACCCAGGAAATATTGGTAGCTGTGAATGCACAGTATGATTTATTAGGACTTCATCTTATTTCTTACAAAGTTTAAAGTCGATATCATGCCGGGAAGTACCTGAAACCTTTTTCTGTTATCTCCATAAGAAATGCATTGAGGAATGTAAATGGCTCTCTGGGATCGAACCAAGGACCATCAGCGAATATGTAGAATTTGATTACGAAATATATTAATGATCTCCAACTCCATGCCGAATTTCAAGTTTCCATGCCATCGGGAAAGGGTCGAAAAAAAATCTTAAAAATCGCCACAATGCATTTTAAACGGCCGATTTTTGCCTTGTCCTAGCATCGAACCCAGGTTATTTTCTGTAAAATTCATTTATGTTTTCATAGAACACGACCATATATAAAGGCTCCCAGAGTTTCGATTCTCTACCTATCCGGGAAGTATTTTTTAAAAATTCCCGAAAATCTAAGCAATGCATTTAAACGGGAAAAATCGGGACTTTGGGGCCCTCTGGAATCGAACCTATGACACTGAGGATCAAAATCACAATTTTTCTGGCGGTTAATTGTTATGGCCAATACGCAGTAAAAATTGAAACTCAATCACGCTTGTGGTTTAGGCTGTGAATTTGTATCCTATCTATCTATATATATGAATGAATCCGGAGAAGCATCTATATATAATAGATTATCGTAACTGTGACTTGATGACTTGAAATAAATTTGAGAAACTTTTAAAACTGTGACTTAAATTCTTCAGCTTCCTTTTCGATGAAGCCAATTTTTTCTCTTGTGATAGAATCCCACGAATCTCATATCTGGTTATGCAATACTCATTCAAAATTTCAATTCGCGGAAAATTTTTGTTTCCTTTGAACACTCAGTGCGTAAGACTTGGTTTTGCATCATCTCTCTGCTGGTTAAACCACCTATAACTTAGTCTAAATAATTGTAAGTTGACATCTTCATTTTTTCCACCTTGGTATATAACTTGATTTCTGCAAATTCAATTATAATATCAACTATAATCAAGAGTCTACAGATTATTTTAATGCAGCCGAATTTGTTCTCTCCGGTATGTGACGCATTCAATGGAATACTTGGCTAATGCATAAATAACGAAATCAGGCTTAAATGTAAGCCTACCAGAAAATTTCATCTGATATAAATGATTTTTTGTTTCTTAGAAGAGGAGGTAATTTTAAAAGCAACGGATGAAGTCATTCCTAAGAAAGCTGCTGATGATATAGTCTAATAACGAAAGATGTTCAAATAAGGATGGGTGCACCAATGTGGTGATTTATTCAAAAATAAAAGTTCCAATTTTCCTCAAGAGATGGCATAAGTGACGAAGTTTATAAACAAAAGTTCCAATTTTCCTCAAGAGATGGCATTAGTGGCAAAGTTTATAAACCAAAGTTCCAATTTTCCTCAAGAGATGGCATAAGAGGCGAAGTTTATAAGCAAAAGTTCCAATTTTCCTCAAGAGATGGCATTAGTGGCAAATTTTATAAGGAAAAGTTCCAATTTCCCTCAAGAGATGGCATTAGTGTCGAAGTTTGTAAACAAAAGTTCAAATTTCCCTCAAGTGATAGCATTAGTGTCGAAGTTTACAAACAAAAGTTCCAATTTTCCTCAAGAGATGGCATTAGTGGCGAAGTTTATAAACAAAAGTTCCAATTTCCCTCAAGAGATGGCATTAGTGTCAAAGTTTATAAACAAAAGTTCCAATTTTAATCGTAAGTTTTAAAATATAGCTTTAATGTAAAATCCGGAAGCGGTGTGTAAAAAAGAACACACCGACATCCCTCATCCCTGCTATTGTCTCTGATGCTCCCACTAAGTCATACGCCATTGCCGGACAAGAAGCGATTATTAATATATAAGAATTATTATGTCTCCTCTTTCTATCGAAGGAATCTTTATATCTTTTTTCTTTATTGTCAAATCTCAAATAAAGTCAAATTGTCACGATCTCCGTCCATACCGAGATCGATAGCCATAATTGAATTGACATTCGATACATTAAATGTACTATATAATACACTTCGACACTAATGCCATCTCTTGAGATAAATTGGAACTTTTGTTTATAAACTTCGACACTCATGCCATCTCTTGAGGAAAATTGGAACTTTTGTTTGTAAACTTCGCCACTATTGCCATCTCTTGAGGGAAATTTCAACTTTTGTTTATAAACTTCACCGCTAATGCCATCTCTCGAGGAAAATTGGTACTTTCGTTATTAAGCATTGACCTTAATGCTGCATCTCCAGAAAAATGTGAACTTTTTTAACTGAAAAATAAAAATATCCTTAAGTAAACTGTAACATTACTATAAGTTGAGATATAATTCAGTATCATACTTATACTATATTTAGCAAATGTCTACTTTACCTAGAAAGGCGGGATAAAAAAATAAATGTTAACTTTTTTAACCAAATATCTTTTTCTATTTATATTAATTACGGAAATGTTTAAACATTCATGTTCCAATATTGCATTAACTTTGATATTTTTCCTATTTATAAGTAACCTAACAGTTTCAAACTTTTGGAGTATATAAAAAGGGTTTATATTGATATATATTATATTGATTTTTAATAACGATTCGTTATTAACGAAGTCACTCTATGTTTCAAATGCCGTAGGAAAATAATGAAAATTAATTTCATTCCTTTCGAAAA
Organism: Sympetrum striolatum; assembly: GCA_947579665.1. NCBI lineage: Eukaryota > Metazoa > Arthropoda > Insecta > Odonata > Libellulidae > Sympetrum > Sympetrum striolatum. The sequence goes on from OX388341.1 coordinate 18,977,757, forward strand.
AAAGTCAAAATATAGCGCCTAAATAATTTTACGATTTTTTTACGAAACTTCCAGTTTAGCAGTTTTCGACTATGACATACGATTATTAATATTTGCATTATTGTATAATTAATCCTTATTACTGTCACCAACCTGTAAAAGTATAATTTAAAATTATGTTTTTGAATCGTGTTAAACTTGGCTCCTACAAATGATATTATAACTTTTTGTTATTAATAAATCATTCTTAACCTACATCCAGCCTAACAACTTCACGAAGCAGGGTTACTAAATTCAAAAAGAAAATTATTCAAATATATTTATTAAGCTGCTCTTTGTTACGATATTAAAATATGCGAACACATATTTGATTTACAACAGATTAGCGGACTAGCATGTGTCTGAGAAAGACTACAAACATGCAAAAATGTGTGGGAATCTTTTGTAGAAATTTCCCGTCTACGGAAGTGATGTTTCCTCAAGTTTCTCGATTGAGTTTGTGTAATCATATGGGTAGACCCCCTTACGTGTGACTAGGTTCGTTTTCTCACCGAATACCTCGCTAGAATATTTAAATGATTTTAAATTTGTTACCAGTGAAGCTAATGACGCTGGCATGAATCGACATGTGTCGAGAAATCTAATGGTGAAATTATTTTCGATTGACTTTGCGAATGAAATATACTTTTCCTCGGTGTTCGGAATCACATTAATTTTTTTATCATCATAGTCTAACTCCCGAACCAAGAAATGACCGTCATACGATGAAAGATTATGAATAAACACAGGTAGAAAATTTGGCATTTTGTACTGCAGGTTGCAAAAAGAATGTGCGGGCCACTGATTTATAAAGTTAGTACCCTTGACATTAATTCTAATTGTTCAAGAAAGGTGATTGAATGTAAACTTGAGATATCAGTTTGAGATTTACCTGAGAAAAACATTGGAAGAACATTTTATAATGATTAAACTAATATGTTAGCAACCCTCCTAAAATTTTTTTTATGAATTTTTAAATGTTATAGAACAATTTGGCATTGACGAAAACCACAGATTGGAAATTTTCACGACAAAATTTGAAAAATTCTTCCGCCATCGTATTTGATGGAGGTTTTTTCCGAGGCACGAACGAGTGGTTTTATATGGTTTCCGTCAGATGGCATAACAATCTTGGCGTGACGTGACTGACTTTTATCAACAATTCGGACTTTTTTCCACTTATTCCAAAAATATGAGTTTCATTGGTCCAGTATGAATGGATAAAATATTCTATAATATGAAATTCTGCAGATTTAGGACATCGGTCAACATTTTGTTTAATTAATTAAAATTTAAACAAAATACGAGGTAAAACACCTTATCAGCATTTGTGTAATGGTCAAACTTAGAAGTTATGCAATATTCAGGTCCCTGAAAATCATAAAAGTTTTTAATTACGAATTTTAAAAGTAGGTGGTCAAATGACCACCTCCCGTCCTTCTTGGTAGGCCGAAACTGCCGTCCTCCTAGTGTTAATGAGTTTGCCATAGAAGCGTTCAACTCCTCAAGTTTTCAACACACTAAGTTTTTTAAAGATTTGACATATTTGTAGTAAGAAGCGGGCATGAATAAACTAGCCCCTGTAAGTTAGGCATTTTTCATTTTAACAGGCAGCTAGCCCCCCCCCCTAGCCCAGTGGCTGGCGACGCCCTTGGCTAGTGGGCTAGCATTCTAACACCGAGGTTCAAAATTCAAGTACTGGCTCACCAGATACAGGGTGCGGCAGAACCAATTAAGCAGTTTCGAGGAGTTATAAAAAAGAAATCTGGGTATCTAAAGATAAAACTTTTTTATTTTCGAAAAATGCTGTTCATACCATTTATATATTTATTCACTTTAGAAAATTATGTCCTCAAGAGTGCGGCCGTTAGCAGCGATACACTTTTGGAAACGTTCTCTGAAGTTTTGAACAACTCGTTCACACATTTCGCGGGGTATAGCCTTCACTTCTTCAATAATTCGCTCCCTTAGCTCTGGTAGGGTGTGAGGGCGACTTTTAAACACTTTTTCTTTCAGACATCACCAAAGAAAGAAAGCGCATATGCTTAAATCTGGTGACCGCGCCGGCCACCCCACATCACCCCTCAAAGAGACCAGACGCCCAGGAAACATTTCTCTCAAAACATTGAGTGAATTTCGGGCTGTGTGAGCTGTAGCCCCATCCTGTTGGAACCAGAAGTCCCCTAATCCCTCTTCTTCAACAATCTCCTCCATTCTGGGCTGCAGAAAATTCTCCAACATGGACACATAACGTCCGGAATTCACGGTCACGCCTTCCGCCTCAAAGAAGTAAGGGCCTATCACCCCAAATTGTGATGCGGTACACCACACCGTTAGTTTAGGGGAATGTAGCGGTCTTTCGTGAATAATTTTGGGATTATTTTCAGCCCAATAGCGAAAATTTTGTTTATTCACAATCCCACTGAGGTGAAAATACACCTCGTCGCTACTGAAGAAAGCTGTCTCCGGAGGGATCTGTGCAAGCATTAGCTCACACAGATTTCGACGGTTGGCGTAGTCTGCTGGGCTCAATTCTTGAGCCATCATTATTTTGAAGGGATTGAAATTTAAATCAAAATGCAGAATCCTCCTCAAACTGCGGTCTGATATCCCCAAGGCAACAGCATGTCTTCCATTAGAACGTCTTGGCGATTGCTCAATTGCTGCTCTCACCAGCCTCACGTTTTCTTGTGTTCTGATGGATCTGCGTTGGCCATGAGTATCTGTTCTTAGTGTGCTGCCAGTTTCCTCCAACTGCCGAACCCAGGACCGAATTGTGTTTGCATTAGGAACGGAATTGTTGCGTGGAATGTTGAACCGTCGCCGAAAAGCTCTTTGCGTCGCGATCACAGATCGGTTGTTTTCAAAATACGCACGCACGGGAAAGCTTCGATGTGCTCCGGTCCAAACCATGTTGGCTACTGAAATGGGATCCCCGACGGAACAAAGGGAGACCACGTGCAACTTCCTCCACCCACCACCGCCCGAGCATTTAACACTCGAAACTGCTTAGTCGGTTCTGCCGCACCCTGTATTTCTGTTCTAAGAAGTGGCTGCTTGAGTTCGTTGTATTTGTTATAATTAATTGTCAAGGGATAGTAGTAAGAGTAGTATTGGGTAACTAAGATTCACCTGAATAAAGTCTACCATAATTATTTACCAGTTTCAACTAACAATATGATTTCAGGCAGTCAAGATAACTAATGAGCAAAAAACTCTCAGATATAAAAATCTTAGTACAGATTGATAAACTTTTTGGCAAGCATTTTCAACGAGTCATCAACCATTTATGAAAAAGCATAAGAAAAAATGATGCTCCAATCTAACTTCTTTCCTCATGCAGTCAGAGTGGCTGCAGCATTTTAAAGCAAGGATTTATCAATTTATTCGTCACCCAAAAAATGCATGGCCCTGATCCTTTTTTAATTTATCTAATCATAATTATGATCTTATAATAGAGAATGATTTTCTTCAAATAGAGTTGGATCTTATACTTTGAAATTAAAAAAACATGGTGTCATTGGTATTTGTTCACATGGTTAGGTGAGATGTCGAGAATGTCCAAGAAGTTTTTAGAGTTATTTAATACCTTTTGATAAATATTTATTTCACTTCTGCCTCCTTATCACAATTTTCCAATTTTTACTTTGCTTTACGGCTTACTTCCAGCAATTGAATCAAATAATGGGATATTACCATTAGTTCTATCATCCAAAGAATCTCTTCAATTACTTAATTATAAATCACTAGCAATGATAAAAACTATTTAATAGATATTTTTAATGAATAAAGTTAGGCATAAAATTTCAATAATAATAACAAAGAGAATAACATTTGTGTGTATGAATACCGTGATTCTACATAAATAACTTAGATAATGAGCTTGAATGCGTAAATATGAATAAAAACAAAAAGGCATCACAAACAGGTACAATTTAAATACTATATACATACAAAGCCTGGTGACATTGAAATAAAAATGATATGATGATGTAATAATACTTTTAATGTATTATTCTTGTTCATTGGAGTCAACCTAACATAAGCATAGAATCAGATGGCTTCAATAATGGACTTCGTTCTTCTTTCTTTTTTGTAGCTTTCTTTTTACGTCTATTTGTTACTCCATTTTCATTATCCATCATATCAAGAATTAATTTTTGATCTGATGAATCAATGGGGGCAACAGAAATGTCTCTCACAGCACGAAATTTACCACAATTGTTTAAATGCTCATTCTCCAAGCGGAAGTAGTTCCAAACAAATCTCCTGTGAGGAAAGAAAATATGTATAAGAACAAAATTAATGTATACATAAAACTTTTACATATGTGCTATATACTTAGTATTTTATTTTATGCTCAATTTTATGCACAATTATAACCAAACATCATCGTAATTCTGTTTTTGTAAAGGGTTTGAGTAAATGAAATGATATTAAAAAATCCCATAGCAATTATAGTTTTTGGTTAAGGTTCCATATTTTGCTGCTTATAAGATATATACTTTTTTCAAAAATGTATGCATTGCATGAATCTGTGGACCAAATGTAAACATGAAATAATTTTCCTTGATCGTTATCATTCAAAGTCATAGTGTGTCACACTTAAGGGATCCACTGCCAAATCCTTATGATTTATCATTTATATGATATATCTTGAATTTTTTAAAATATGTATTTTATAGAATTATACACCTCAATTTTTCTGTTTTAACTGAATTTTCTATAATAAATTCAATATAAAATAACAATTTTACAATAATATTAAACAATTCCAGCTCTCCAAGCCACCATGTCTCCAACCAATCACGTAATTCTCTCTTTATTCATATATTATATCAGTACTTCAATTTCATAAAAGGTGAGCAGAAATTGCTTCTGCATGCTTATGTGAGTTGAAAAAAAAGGGTTCCAAACAGTGGCATCACTAAGGTTGGTGTCACTCAAGGTAATAAATTCACGGAGTCGCCACCTCAGGACTTATCCCATGGACCTCCTCAAAGTCCAGCAATGCCAAATGGAACCATACAGAATCCATAGTAATGTTTGTAAATTTAGGTTTTATATTAAGATGTCAGCTAGCTAATTGTTTGCAACTGCACTCAATCTGTTCATTTCTAAAGATCACTTTTCATGAACTAATATGTGAATTGCTTCAAATACTGAAAATTTGATGATTATCAGACTGCAAAATTTCAAAGAGTCGAACAAACATAATGTTATATTCTGAATGATTTATTACACACACAAAAATATAACATATTTTTGTGTTTATTACTAACTGAACAGTTCTGTTGCTGGATAGAAACAATGCTTAAGTATAAATTCATAGAGAGACATAGAATCATAGACATAGATCATAGTAATATTTTTCATTTTGGGGTCACACAGTGAGGTCCGCATACTCTGCACCCCCTTAGTGATGTGCAACTCTGCTATGATTATTTCAAAAGAAGGAAATATTATCTTTAATCCTTAAATTTATATTTAGAAGTTCTCAACAAAAAATATTATTCAATCACCGAATTCATAGGAGCTAAAATGAGTTCAACCTAGTGATATTTTTTTAAAATACCTGAACACCTCCAGAGGAGCTAGTACTGAAGCCAAGAACTCGCCTGACACAATTCCAACCTCTTGAAGTGCAAAAGATACAGCCCAACCAAATCTCAGCAATAAATCTTCAATTATGGCAAAGTAGTAGAAACTCTGAAAAAATAAATAAAACTCTGAAGGAAAAAATTGTAATAGTAAAGCTTAATTTATATTGACCTTCCACAAATATTTAACAATAGTTAGAAACTTTACAGCTATAATTTTAAAGGTTTAATATGTATATATTTTTATTCATCTAAGCTGTACTGTACTTACAAAGAAATTTTACATAATTTTCTACTGTAGAAGCCTTACTTTGTAATTACTTTTTGACTTCAAAAATTCAATTATGAGAACTTTCATATATTTTATCAATAATATAAAGGTTAGTTATGATATGTGCTGATAATGATATTTGTGGAATTAGATTTTTGAGAAGAAAAACCCAATATTGGTAATACACCTTGAATATCTAAAATATTTCTTACAGTTGAGGAATAAACTATTTCTTCTCTCAAAAATGTATTGTCTCCTGTTTTCTTGTCAAACAAACCCCAGTCCATCTTGACATCCCATGTGTATGCATAACATGAATTTATCACACTTGCTATGATCCATAAATGAAAGAAGGGGTTCTCATAATGCGATGGGTAGTCACCTAAAATAGATAAGTCCATCAATTTATTACACTTCTAAGTATTCTGAATAATAATAATGGAATGCATCAAGGAAGCTAATTTCTGGAAATATTATAGAGAAGAAACAAACTTTATACCTCCATAATAACTTCGGAGAGTTGCAAATATAACAACAAAAAATGTTGTGGAATATTTCCCAGCATTCACCAAATGAGGAAATGCCTCTTTGCTATCATGGTAACGCCTGAGGCATTGAGCAAATCTAAACCATGCAGGCAAGCAGTTTACTATAGGACGTATTATGAAAGACTTTTCATTGCACATGCTGGTATCTGCAATAAAAGTATGTAAAATGTTTATTTTTATCTACGTTTTACAAAGAAATATGTAATTTTCATTAAAATCTCATTTACACAAATATTGAGATCATCAGGCTACCAGGAATAACAGACATGAGAATTTTGTAACTTTAAAAATTCTATTGCAATTGAGTTCCTTTCAACACTTAAATCACTGGACGGTTGTCCTGCCCGTAAATTTGGTATTGGCAAAATTCATTAAAATTTCCATGAATACAACATTCAAAAAGTGGAAAGAAAAGTGTGTATCAGGTTTGACCTAACTTCATAGAACATATTTAAAACTCAAATATACAATAATGTCAGCCATAGCCATTTGTGATTTTTTAAAATATTCAACAATAATTCAATATATGTAAACTGAATTTCCAAAAAAAGTTTCAGAAGATGAAATGAAGGAATTAAATTAACTGAACTTGAACCCAAGGTTAATCAAGAAGTGAAAAATGACAACATGACTGGGACTCAAATCCAGGTCATGAGTATAAGAATATTACCTCCTGCTTCAGACCAGTTATCAGCAGTAACATAAAAACATATAAGATACTGAAAATCTAGAATGGCTGATGATAAACTATTCATTTGGTCAGCAAGCCAGAAATCAGCAAAGCCAACATGGAAAAATGGTGCAGCAATTATTCTTCCCTGTGAAATAAGAATATATTTATTTAAAATTTTTATAGAAAGTGTTTATATTTATTGTAAAAATAAATGTGATTTTATTCAGATGAAACATCTGCAAGGACTTTGTTAATTGAAATTTCATCAATAGCAGTTAATTTAATTCATTTATTTAAGTAGGGTATTTTTAAATTTTGAGTACTTACTACAACTTTGATGGCCCAAAATCGAGCGTCATGTCGAAACACACGGACAGGGTTCAAGAGAAATATCAACATGATGATAACAAGGGCAAGAGGATTCGCATAGGGAGGAATGCTTAATGAGGAAGAGTATAGGAAACCTAGCATGCTCAGAGTCCATACAACTCCAAATATAGCTGCTAGTTCCATCAAATGTTGCTCTGAAAGATGGTTGCGAGGATCCAGTTCAAAGATGAGCACATGATTGACTCCTGATGATCTCCATCCATATACATTGACACCCATGAGGAAAATGAATTCCACCAATAAGAGAGGCCCCCTGTAGAGGCGAAGAGCAACCAACCAATCATCACGATCGTGGTGAAAGATAGCTGCAAAAATTCAAAAGGATTCATTTATATTTCTGAGAACCTTAGTTATTGTTTTTCTGTAATAAAAAGTTTTGATATAACAGTATATTCCAATAACAAACTTCTCTTCTCTTCTTCCAATAACAAACTTCTCTTTTTTTACTCAGACACTCCTGCATAAAATCATAAAAGGATGCCCTCATCCGCATTTTTAGAAACATTAGCAAAAGAAAACATATTTTTAATTTGGGAGTTCATACTGGTCAGTATGCTTTGCTTACCACTTAGATTCAGTCTAGCATAGAAAGAATAAGAGGGTATTTTCTAATCAATAACGAATTTCTGTTAGAGGTTCAAAATCTCCAATAGCCATTTTTTTGTCCTTCCTCTTCTCATTTGCTAGTATTTCAAGAAAACAAGAAAGGACACCGAACTTTTTGAAAGCATTCAATATGTATTTTTAATGAAATGCATTTTTCACCAGGAGGGAATGAATACTAGAATCTATTCACTCCTAACCACTCTATCTATATTAGTAAAATAGGTATAAAGTATCTGTTCACTCACTAACAAAGAATGCATTGTATTCAAAATACCTATTGAGCGCTCTCAAAAAGTGTGGTGTCCCTTTTTATTTTCTTGGAATACTGCTGAATGATGAGTGGAGCCCCGAAAAAATGGCTATTGGAGATTCAAACCTCTAATTCCTTAAATAAATATTACTGTACAAGTACCCATCAGTGCCTTTTTCCGATTATTAACTCTTATTCCTTAACAATGTTTCAAATTTTCTTTCTTTACAATGAATTTCAAGTAAATCCTAAATGAATACTCTATCTACTTTTACATCCTCACCTGAAAGAACAACTGCTACAAAGAGAATCACAAAAGATCCTGAAAAGAGACCAACTTTAAAAGTGGTCCATGGTGATTGCTGCTCTCCCAAAGGAGGTACTCTCAATCTCTTCATTGCTCTCTGACGATCTCCACCTTCAAGCTGATTGGTTACACTGGATTCAGTTTCACGAATCATGCGATCTATTTCTTTGACAGTGTAAAAATGAGAGGTAGCAACTTTTTCCTCATGCCACCGAGCACCATTGTCCACAGTGAGTAGCTGTAAGTACATAGGAAGACAAGAGTCCTTGTAAATAAGAATTAATTTTAATTACATTTAAATTCTCATTGAAGCAATTTAAAATTAGACTTGAAGGGTCAAAACATCATTAAGTCAATTTTTTATGTAACTTATTTATGACAAAAAGAATTAAAAACAATTTAATTTTGTAATGGAATATGCTATTTGGTATAATAAATATAATAATATTAAATCAATTCAAGTGATTTTAAATTTGTTTTATGTAAAAATAATAGTTTGATGAATGTACCTTATCATGCTTTTTGAGGATTTTCCTAAATCCAGTAAAATTCAAATTCTGGTAATTTTGCAACAAAATCAGGCTTAAATAGAATTCACTAAATGCTAATTTAAGTTCTTGCAATTTTCTGGTAGGTGTATTTGGTCTTTGCAAAACATCTCCCATTCTACCAGCTCCTCCTCCAGCAAGAAGGCCTTTCAATGTTGGCAAGCCTCCTTTGCCTGAGCCCATCTGCCCTTGAAGAGATGCTTTCAGTTCACTTTGCAAGGATGCAAATTTTCTTGTGGCTTCAGCCATCTTTTCTGGAAAGAAAATTTAATATTTTAATTGATTGCATTAATTTTATAAGTTCCCATGTGCCTTATAATAATCAAATTATTATATAAATAGAAACTTATTGGATGAAATAATGCTCTTCAAATTAAAATGAATATTCTCTCTTTAGCATTGCAGAGATTTAGCCAATTCACCTTAGTATGCTAAACTGTTCCTATAAACAATGAATTTGCTGATTCAACAAGTTTGGGAAACTATCAGATATATTATTATATATATAATATATATTTTTGTATATAACATATATTTTTATAAAATAATTTTAATACTACAATATAAAATTCCTCATTCTTCTTTGGTCTTCAAGTTTGATAGGATTATTTTCTAATTAGAAAAATTTTGATATTGAGGAATGGTAACTAGATTTCAATGGTATAAAGAAATTGATTAATTTCAATGGCTTCATCAGGGGCGGATCAAGTGGTTTGAGGGCCCACAGGCAAATAACTGGTGGAGGCCCACTTAAAGGCGGAGAAATCCAGCATTTCCTGTTTATTATAAATGGTCATGGAATTACATACAAATTCAGTATATACATTTGATACCTGCTGTTACATAAGTTCAGTTCTCTTATCACTTATGATCACATTATATTAAATTCTTTTAGAACTCCTAATTTCATAAAATTGAATAAGTACATTTTCATCTCTTCTCCAGGAAACTACTCAATAATGTCAGGAACATCACATACATTTCGCACTCGCTTAGGTTTTCCGTAAAATAACTTTGTGGTGAAAAAATCTCAAGTGGTGGAGGCCCCCAGATGGTAGAGGCCCCTAGGCAAGTGCCTCGATGCCTAGTGCCTGGATCTGTCCCTGGGCTTCATAATACAGTAAATGGTGAATGTAGTAAGGTTGTACTTAAGTATGTAGGGTAAAATCTGGAATATATTGATAAAAAATACAACATAAAATTCACTTACCTGAGTAAAATGTGTTTATCTTTGTCAGCTCATTCTCACAATATTGGAAAAAATGTTCATCAAAGTTTGCAAAATGACGAGTTACAACTTCAGGCTCAACAACTTCTGCAGATGGTGCTTCTTCTACAGCAATGTAAAGCATTGCTTTCATTTCCTTAAAAAGATAATGAAAAATGTATCATTAACAATTTTCAATAATTGTAGATAAAAAATATATATTTTTAGTTTTGCTGTCTTTAGACCCAGCAGCCTAAAGCAGAAAGATACTCCTTCCTGATTAATGTTAACCCAAATATGGATACAATTTACTTCAATATGATCAAACTACTTTTAGCCTACCTCTTCTCATACCATACTCGTTTTATCATATGTATACTAACTAAATATTCAAAATTAAATAAATTTAACAACATATAGCATAGAGAAACCTTTTAAAATACCAAAATTTCAGCTTCCTCATTTAAATATTAATGATTTTTATTATTATTATAGTGGTTTGAGTTTAAAAACTTACATTTTCCTCCTAGAAACATTTTAAGAATTTTTGTAAATTTATAAAGCCTACTATAGAAAACTTGATAAGCTATTTTTCAAATGTTATCGAAGAAAAAAAATTAGATTTTTCTCAACTGATTTGAGATACTACTTTTTACTGGTTATTTTAATTGGGTCCTTGAATTTACATTGGGGCTTGTTTGTCTTTCAAGTAGATAGAAATAATTATTGAAAACTTTTCAAGGAAGTGAAAACTATAGAAATATTTTCAAGGTAAAATTACTTCATCAATACTGCCCATCCCAATCATCTAACTTTTAAGAAGTTAATAAGTATTACCTCATAGTTAATATATTGCTTCCTCCATTCTGGTGTTATGTGAGCTGATAAATGCTCTGTGAACTTCATAATGGATTTTTTTTTATTTTATCTCACCAGCTATCTGTCATTGTTCCATTCTAAAACGAGAAATAGAAAAATGTATTATATACCTTAGTATGAGTATCCAAATATTTCACATGAATAATTACTCAACACTAACACTTTTACTTCAACCTTTTTAAGTCTGCAAAAAATCTTGAGAAAACTAAAGATATCATATGGATAAACCACAAAGCATTTTAAATAAAACAGTTTTTACATGATATTTATAGTAAGTCATTTAACTATGAAAAAAATTTAAGAATCCACCATGTACGAACATTTTATTATAGATTACATCCATTTGATACAATACGTTCTCGTTGAGAATGAGAAAAACATGAGTTTCACACTACTTCTTAGTTTTGTTTCATACTACATTGCCATCATGTCTATGATGTGATTAACGAAAAAAATAACTAATCTCAGCAGAATTGAGGTTCTAAATCTCCATATGGACAGAAAGAGTTCAAAAGTGAGGGAAAACATGACAAACTGTTTGCAAATAAGAATATAAGTGGAGATGAAGAACTGAAAGGCCAAAATCAGATTCGCCAGAAGGTGGAATTACTAATAGCGGGTAATCAACTATTTCTCGTCTCAGGATCATTCATCGGCTAAGTCGCTAACTTATAAAGCCATTCAAAATTTCTTTAATATTTAACTCGCAACCAATATCTTATGTGAAATTTCTTCTTGATATTACATGCCTGACTTAAGCAATTACGGAAAAAAGTATTCGACTTTGTAGATTAATTTTATTCTTTGATATTTCGTTCTTTCAGTTTCTCTACATTATTTGTTCGGCGAATTCTCACTCATAATTTGGATCTTATTACATTTCTGACCCATAAAGGTGTACCCATCTGAGAATCCCCTATCAGACCTGTTTAAATGCTCTAATTAATTGTAAATTCAACACATTTTCAAATTTATTATCTGTTAACAAGATTTATGCTTCCTAATGAGAAAAATGATTCTCAGAAAATTTCTCCGTTTTTTACTGAATAAATTATTAGAAAAAAGTGTTTTAAGCAAACAGGAGGAACAATTGCAACAAGAGAAAACAAATCTGAGCAATAGTAGAGAATGTGTACCAGTTTCTTGTAACTTGACTCAAGATAAAAATTTCACGTGCGAACGTTTACGTGATCTTTATTGTACGATCTATCTCCGATTTACTGCAATTAAAATCCTACCAGCTCCTTTCCCAATTATCGTCACAAAAAATCTCATCAAAACCTTGCTTCGATAAGGGAGGGTGCTCTTGATTTCTTAGATGAAAGATATCCTATCTGATCTGATTATCGATCTTATGATAGCATTTATTTTATTACTGCTACCATAAATCCATTGATATTTCATTAGCATAGTAGCTAGAAATTTTCTAACGATAACGGCTAAATTTTTCTGCGGATATTTGGTTACACGATTCATCCTCTCCATATCTGAGTCCCCGGTTAGCCATATTTTTTAAAGGGCGCCTTTGCTGGAAGTGGTCCAGGGTTCGAATCACGGAGGGAAATGATGTCTACCCAGCATCCTGAAATAATTGGGGCGCAACCAAAATTAATATGAGGTATATCCATAGCGGTCTAGAAATGTCAATAATGCACCTTGTGGATCAATAACACCCGCCTGGCTAGGGATTGGCTCTTCAGGTGCTGATGCGTCATGGATTTGATTTAATTTTAAGTTAATCTTTGGAGGACTATCAGAAATTATGAGTCCAATATCCTGTTTCTATAAACACGTGATATACACTTTAAAATCCTTTAAACTATCCTTCTTTCTGGATAAAATGTTAGAAGAACCCAGCAGCATACGCACGAGCTAAAAAATATATTATACAAACTAAGATCTATGTATTATACTGTATATAGTGTTTGTAATTGAATGTCTTTTTGATAGATAAAATACTCATAACAATTTTTCGCCGCTCTTCTTGTATACTTTTCGCTTGGGTTAGCTTGAGAAGAATGATAATTTACAGATTAAAATATTAAGATAAAAAATGTTTTAAAATTACGATACTAATAGGTAGTAATTTTCAAATCTTGGATTTATTTTCAATTTTTGTACCTAGTATTGATCTGAAAAGGCAAACCAGGACTAAGAAATTGAAAAACGAAAATTTTGAACCTCTTTTCATTTAAATTATACCAATTCATAACTCATACTAGAAGGAAGAACTCTTGAGTCCCAAACATTAATATGTATTATGATTTTTCCTTCCTAACAAGCACACCAGCGTAGCGTCCTATCTTCGCATGACTCGAAACTTATGGGGATTCACATTACCCACGACCCAATTCTCAATCGTGATTCATACTCAAGATCATCGGGGTTTCCGTGTTCATGACCTAGCCATAAATCGTATTCCATTTTGTCAGGTTTTCCAGTGGGTACGAAGACGAGCCAACCTAAGGGCAAATGCTATCACAATTTCATCCATAGTAAATGTGTTGTGTTTTTCTGTAAAGTTTAAAATTGTTTCTCTGAAGAATCTACTCAATAATTCCGTCACGAAGTTATTGGTAACTTCTAATGTTCGAAATTTCAACCTCATCGATACTAGAAAGAATCAGATCATTCTTCATACTCTTTATCCAAACTCCTACATTGAATGCACACTCAAAAACTATGAATTTTTCATTGATGTATGCGTGCTTATTAGAATGTATTAATTAAAGCTTTTAAACTCATTTAAGTTATGTTTCATTTTAATCCACAGGCGATTTTCTATAGCAAAATGCAAAGCATTCATGAGGCGCGCTAAATAGCTAGTAATAGACCAACGTCTGACGGACGAAATATTGAATGTAACTCATGCATGAATTAAATGCCTAATTTAGAATTATATAAGCGAATAAATTAGACGTGTGCATACAGTGAATAACAGAATATTTCCGTCAATTTTATTTCTCAATTGAAAATATTAGTCAAATATTATAATTGGTAGGTTAGTACAATTTTAAAGTATGGATTTTGTAGACTTATTGATATATTTCGTTCACAGATTGTGTTATTAACTGAATTAATATTACAAAATAGTCAACATGGCTTTACTCCTTATGGCATTAAAGCATATAATGGTAGTGAACTAAGACATTAAGGATTCTTCTTACATTATTTGCACATCTGTCATATAAATTCAGATATATTACTCATTCCTTAAGACTCTTGGGCAAGAGAATCTTTTTTTAAGTCTACAGGAAAGAGATGCGATGAAATATCTCATCTCTTACACTCCTTCTGTATGAAACTATGCATCGTGGCGAAAAAAGTAGACGGAGTAAAATGAATATTTCAACGGCGGGAACATTTCAGTAATTTCCATAGATCACCACGAAGAACGTCTGATTGCTGAGCACTGCAATTAATGTACAAAATGGAAAAGTGTCTCGGAGCTCTCTGTAAGGGAAAGGATTTTTTATTAATCGATTTATACAAGAGAATAATAGCTTTAAAATATTCCGATTAATATGCAAGGATATGTATATGCAATGCATAAGATAAATGATAAAGTTTACCCGAGAGACTGAAAAAAGTGATACAGTTGGGTAGCATATGGTGGTATTGGGTTCATTCCAAAAGGAAGCAGATGTGATACGAACGTCACAGACCCCTTACATCATAAGGTGTTCTCCCAGTTGGAAATGAAACGTATCAGAGTTTCTCCGAGAATGTCGCATCTTTCTTCTAACCCATATGCTTTACTCAGCCCTTGAGATATGTTTTCAAAGCCTACATTCTAGGCACTCTCCTCCTTACGCAGGACCTGCGTTCCTATATCCTAAACCTGTCCGCCTGAGACAGAACTAGAAATTATAATATTCGACCATTACTCTTCAACAGAGGTGATGCATTTCAATGATATCATACATACCATCATTCATTACCGTGGTAGTAAATTTCTAGATTTATTTCCTCGAATCTCTGGCTTACTTTAATCTTGATACCGTTGTCCGATTAAGTCCGAAGGTATTAATCAAGAATCAATTATTAATTTGATTTTGCCACCTTTCTCTTATCTCAAGATATTAGCCTTTCTTTGATCGATGTGTATTATATCCGATAACTTACACGCAAAGTCGGCCAAGGGAAGGGGGAGTTCGCACATCCGTGTCTCCTGTTTGATGGGGCCACATTTTACGAAGGAAACTTTGTTCTTTCGCGGAGATGCAAATTAACATACCTTTAAGAAATTTTAAATCAAACATCGTGCTTTAATTACTGACATTTGCTTATGACCTCAGCATAGGAAGCTTAGTAGGGGACCAGATAGAATTTTTAACTAGAGCCCCCTTCGGTAGATGGTCAGCCCCGCTAACCTACACCAAGAGCATTTACTTATGTAAATTTTATAATTTTCAATGCAACACTTAGTTAGATCATCCTTCTTCTAATAGAAATTAATGTTTCACAATTATTTGTAAGACACATTGATTTTAGAAGAAATAATTAAAAGTGAATTAGGGATAATATAATTACAATGTCTTAGCCAATTTCAACTTCAGTACTCATTTGGTTATATTTAACTGGAATTGGTTATAATCGTTGACTACCATCTTTAACGATGAACCAGCTTTAAAGATTAAAGATTATAAAAATAATTTACTCTTAAGATTGAGATATTTTAATGAAATAAGCGTAATTAAGAAATAGTTGACTGTTATAAAAGTAAAATAAAAATTATTTAATTCGTTAGTTTCGTATGAATTTTGGCTTATCCAACCTTAAAAACTCTAATTGAATTCTAGTTTCATATTTACTATTTAACACTCAATTTCAATAGAGTTCATATAGCTGAGATTTATAGCCTTTAAATTTGATTATAGTTGAAAAGGATATTTCCATATAGTGAAGTAACTACGCAAAAGGATTTACGTGGCTCGCGTGTCTCGCTTTGAGCTATGGCTTCAGTCTCAAAGACGACATACTTGTTTTGAAAGTGAGCAGCATCTAATAAAAATGTTTTGCTATCATTCTTGACATTCGATGGAATTAGTAAAATAATATTTAATTGTAATTCTATTTTTTTAAGTAAAGAACTTACTAACATAATGTCACTTCAACTATCATGAGTTAGATAAAATAATTCAACTCCGTTAAATTTCATTGGTTTCATTTTTTTATATCTTGCCATAAACCACAGACAACTGGTCAAAAATTGGCCAGGAGAAAAATTTTAATCTAGACAAAACCGAAAATGATAGAAAAAAGTCAGAAGCTACCAAAAACAAAAGTTTACCGAATGGCTTTTATCACAAAGAAAAACGGACTTGAAAAATTTGAACTTAGTATTTTCCTGGGTGCACGCCCTTATATGTAGATATACCCTAACCCTTTTCCGGATGGCATTTAATTAAATGTCGATTAACCTTAAACGAATGCGTAGTTTTAGCCCGCGATTCGTATACACTAATATGACCTCAATATTCATACCAACTTCAATATTATCAACGAATAATATTCATTTTCGGACATTATCTTGTAAGTCCCCCCTATTCTATGAAATGAACTTGCATATGAGGTTCGGCATACAAACAACATAAGAATTTCTCATTGTGCATTTGTGAACTATTTCAAGACAAATCTCTATTTTTACTTTCTCCAAAGTACGTAGTATAGAGAAAGTATTGTTTTCATGAAAAAATCGACTTCGAGATTTCAACGGAAATACATGTTTTGGGGTCACTAGAACACGTTTGGACCATTTTCGGAATGATGTGTGTATGTGTGTGTGCGCTTGTGGGCGCTCTAACGTAAAAACTATTAGTCGTATCAATACCAAACTTAATATAAAGCACTACGGTGGGTGCTGTCAGAGTTGATTAGTTTTTGGAGTAAATCGGTTAACCGGAAGTCGAGCTTCATTCTTCAAAGCTCATTTCCGGTTTTCAAAATATCTCCAAAAATATGATATTTAGGTATATTGTATTACTTATAAAAGTTTTAGAAAATGTAATTTACTGTAACTTTTGTATTAAACATATTTTTTATCACCGGTTGTTAAGGAGTTATTCGTGAAATACTGATAAACCGGAAGTAGCTGATTATGTACTTTGTGGGCGCTCTGGGCGGTGGGGCGACAGGACAATTTCATCGTTTTTCATCGAAAATGTCCCGAAAAACATTATTTATAATGTTTGTGACGTAAATGATAATATGATATAAATTAATCACTTATCTTCCAAGTTTGGATTGAATACAGAGTTCGAAAATACTGTCGTAGATAAATATTTACAACTTATATATGGAGAAAGTCATGTGCTGGCCACAGCAGATTTTTTTTATCAGTTAAGGAGATGTGAAAATTCTGGAAAATGTTTATGAATCTTTGATAGAGTTCCTTCAATGTATTCGAATTAAAATCAAAGTTAAATGGTAATTTATAAATAAGTTTTTTTATACTTAATCTTTCTCAATCAATAAACGATTAAAATGATAGCCACATTCTTACAGTAGTTGTACTTCCTTTCCTTATCTTGTACTTATCAACATGTGATTCAGACTAGTGATAAGCTACGTCATTCTCAATGATTAAAACTAGTCATTTTCTCGAGTACTCTCTATAAAGTTTTGAACCATGAGTTTGTTAAAAGAGAAAATTCCTGAGGTTAAACTAATTTTCCTTATCGTTAAAACTGGGTTCCAACCGTATTCGAACCAGGGACTACTCCCACCAATGGGGAACGTGTTACCAATTTGGTGAAGAAGAACTGTAGAAAAATTCTCCCATATACGAGGTCAGTTCAAAAAGTTCCAGGACAAATTTCTTTAACTTATTTGTGCTGTAATAAGACTAATTTGTCTTTTAAGCAAATATTTTTATGCCAGGAAAAACGGACTTGAAAAAAGTCTGACTGAGCCGGGAATCGAACCCGGGATCTTCCTCTCTCCCGGCCCAATCAGACTTTTTTCAAGTCCGTTTTTCCTAGGTGCACGCCCTTATGTGCAATTTACCCTTTCCATAAATATTTTTATATATTTACATTGTTATTTAAATCTTCAATCCTTAAAAATACATGGTCATGTTTAAATAGCATAATCAATATTATGCATAAAGATTATCCAATGAAATAAATACATAATGTAATGATTAATAATTCTTAAATTTAAAATGTTGAATGATTGTTATTTTAGAGTTTCGGATTACTCAACTTAAGATTACCGTCAACTTTTCAACAGTTTGCCAGTCAAGTATAAGTTTTGTATAGCATATAATTCAAAGAATGTGTATGCTAGAGTACCTATCTCCCGTATCTCTTACCCCTCGCCTTCTTCTTTAATGCGATTCGAGTGTGAAGTAAAACGTTTATGTTCTAAGACCCAGGCTCATTAGTGATAGTCCATGCTGTTTTAATGCTTTGTTCCTTCCACCGTTAATAAATTAATAAATAGGATTAATAGCTCTGAAATGTTTCCCTTTATCGTATTACCATATCCAGTTCCTCCTACAGATATAAGATGCTCTTCATTGTTCTTAAATCTCTTTGGAAATTGGAAACAAGAGGTTGAAATTGGAATTTAATACGTTTAATTTCGTCAAATAACAGCAAAGATACCCATAGTAAAAGTAGAATTAATTAATTAAGCTGTTTCCTGTCTATGAAAAGTAACTCAACAGAAATATTTTTGCTAGGTTTAGATAAGAATAAATATAACATTTATTAATAGATGAGTAATTACTACAAACAAAAATTCCACAAAGATTATTTTTATACAAGGAATTATCACTGTGTTGGATTAAATTTTGGCTGTCAGACGCATCTCGTAATAACCAAGGAACTCTTATCTTAGGTAAATAAGATAAATGGAATTCAAGTGAAATGTTTTAATCTGTTAAATAAGATCTAAAATCTGTTTCATTCCATGAGCTTAATGCTCAAGCCTAAAAAATTATCTGCCCAAGCGAGCTGATAAATTTTTGCTATCGACAGCGAAAGAGATCACATTTTTTACATTTAATTTTTATTCGTGCGTATCAATATGAGATTAATTATCCAAAAACCAACGAAGAGGACCCTGCAAAGCCCATGATCGAATTGTGTATTATGCTATAAGATAATTTCTGGTGAAATGATCTTTACCTTATATTTTTATTTTATAGCATACGTGCGAATTTCTATAAATTTTATCACGAGCTTCCTCACTTGTCCTTCTTAAATAAGCTAGCGTAAAGTTATGGAGAGTGAAATTTAGCATGAAAATCGATTCCCTAATAATTTGAAAAAATGGTGCCCCATTTGACGCGAATCACATAGAAATTTTCTTATCTGTGCTAACATGGAGCAACGGCTAGTTTGAGTACTCCTGCACCAAAAAAATCGCGTATTTCTACGATTTGACGCATACCATGACCTATTATAATGAAAATTAAACACATTCTCTCTGCCGTAATATTCCTCATAAGAACATAAATCGAATCTGTTATTGAACCTGTGCTTCTAAGTCACATTTATAAAATTTACTTTCCGCCTTAGAAAGTGCAAAAACCGCTGTGATGTATTACTGAAAAATTTCCAACATTTCTTATTAGTGAAACATTTCGTAATTGGATGATGCTGCCGAAATAAAAAACAGAGCTTTCTGTAAACACTGTGAAACGTGGTCTTCTTAAGAGCAAAGTACGTATGAAGGAAGAATAAAGCCATACAAATTATTAAAACTAAACTGCCTTTATCCTCCTTTCTCTCCGATCGCATCACGTGTCCACTATCAATTCACAACGCTCGGCTCGAGGCATACGAGACCACGATTTGTTGCTTGAAGGCTCTCATCGAATTAAAATCACTTGACCTAGTGATGGAGCCTGTTTCAATCAAGATACTCAATGGATGAGAGAAAGGGGAAATCATTGGAGAAGGCTTTAGTACGAATTCAAGTCGAATCTTTCTCACTGAATGCTTATCGATGAAATTCGGCTAAATTCTTTGTGCTAGAAGGAATTTCAGCATACACAATGCGTAGAGGCGAATTATCGAAAATTCGTTAGCTTTTCCGTTGAAATTCAGTCTCCCGAGCATAAGATGTTCCACCGAGAATGCTTTCCTCCTAATTCAACGAAAGAATCATCTTCTCTGCTAAGTGCTATGTTTCTGATAATCTAGTGGCAAATTTTAATCGGTGTTCACGTGTTACCCAGGTGGATAACAAATTCTAAACATTTGAAATGAGTTTCTATCCATAGCTGATCATTTAATCCAGAGTAATCAAGGAAAAAATGCGAAACTTGTGTAGGAGAATTAGTATTAGTTAAGGTTCCTAAAATGATTTCGCAAATTTAATAAATACATTTTTAAATTTTCGATTCATTAAGGAAGTAACGGAAATTTTTCGTCTAAATATTTATAATGTATGTTTTAAAATGCACTAATCCAATAAAAATCAGAAAAAAACACAACTACACAAGGAAAGGACTAAAAATATCAATATATCTCTAATAAAATTAGCAAAAGGACGCTGCTACTAAAACGAGGAGTAACAGTTGGTATGATAGGCGAGATTTTGCTTTTCAACGCATCCGCAAAAAATTTAAAATATTCTCTATAAAAAGGGATTTTTGTATGTTATAATACATGATAAATTAATATAAATTGATGTGGTAAAGGTGATAAATTTACTCTTTTCGTAAAAACTGAACGAATTCGAATTAATTTCATAGAATACATCCTCTCAATAAATTTGAATCCATCCTCCTTAAAAAAGAACTCGGCTTCTCACTCTGATAATGTGGTGTTTACCAATCCTCACGGAAGTGTTCAAAGGTTGCTTAATGTCATCTGGAAATTCAAACATCTCCACTGTCTCTTTCAATATTACGTCTGGTAAAATATTTATGTCTGAAAATTGGAATGCTTCTATTGAGAAGGCGATTTCAAGAAGTTTAAATGAACCAGAAAACGAGTTTATTTTACATCCGTGTGGGCTGAGACAATACTCTCACATTAAATCCCTAATTCACTAAGAAATTAATACCAATGACATCTCAAAAGTAATTCCGATAATCAACTCTAAGTATATCCATTCTTTAACGATAATTTTGGAGAAAATATTATAACATTTTCAGAAAAAAATCAATAACTCGCTTATACGGAGTAATGAAGGAAAATAATTGTAAATTTTCTAGTCTTCTCACCAAAAGATGCTACTCCGGTAGCGAAACCGGTCGTTTGTAAAAAATCGTGTGGAGAATTTACAGTGTTTTTTTCGTTACTTCAATGGATTTCCACAAACTAAAGCCTGAAAATTTAGATTTCAACTCGCTTATACATTTCTAACGAGCGACTAAGGCAAAGATGTGAACCCTAATACCCGAAAGTGATAATTATTTACTCGCTAAACTGACAAAGGAACACAAATATCACCGCAGCTTCGTATATGGGAAAATCAGTGTTCTCAAGACGAGACTAAATGGAAGCTTTGAAAGAGTCGTTTTGATTAAGCCAATTGGATCAACTAACACTCCACGGACCTGAAGTTCATCGCCGGGGAAACCTAACTTACATCCACCGTGCCCGCGTGAAACTAAAGTAAGACACTCGGAGGAAAGCGAAAGTACCTGAGAGTCTTCCTCTCCCATTCGACTTCCTTCCTCAGATGGGACCGCATCTCGGATCAACAACTACATGACTCCTGAGCCCCTGATATCGCAATCAACTGAATTCTCCGCCCGCTATAGCTGCGTCGTCGATCTGCATCGGCTCGAGGACTATTAGAGAGAGGAACGTCGACGAAAACATTTGACAGATACTGTAATTCGCTCCGTGACGCGCTATCAGAATGGAAAAAAGTGTTGGAGCGACGGAGTGGAGGACCCCTCCATCCTCTGCAGACAATGCCCGCGGGGCTCAACAGATGGAGCGAAACTTTTCGAAGAGGTGAAGTAGTTCGCGGGATCGAACATCTCGGAAGACGTACTAGAGCCAATGTCGCGGGTGGATGTGGAACGACAACTTTGCGCGGATTCGGAAGGTTAAAGAGGGGGGCGAAGCGCGAAATAAACAATATTTCGGTGCGTCCATCAAAAAAACTCGCGGCGAACTTGACCTTCTCTACGTGTGTCGAGGAAATCTAAGATAAACTTGCCAGGTAAGATTTTTTCCAACCCTAGAGCCAGCCCTGAACCCGTGCCAAAATTTTTTTCCCATTTATTCCGACTCACCTCCGAGACGAGACAAAAGCATTCCACCGAGGCTATTCGTCTTCTTATCGGACTTCTTCGCGGCCAACTCAGGCGCCTCTACGGTTAGCGGGTACCGTCTCTCCTTAGCCTACCTCCTTACATCCTCCACCCCTCAATTAGGCTATCTCTCCTTCTCTCTTGAAAACTCAACGTCTCCTCAAATTCAGGAAGTCGTTCAAGACCAGATTTTCACATCCTTTTTCTTTTTTCGGCCTTCCTAAATCGTCCCGTAAACCTCAGACTGTGTCCGCTCGCTCATAATTTTCTTCCGTTATAAAATTCTGCGTGTTTATTCATTCTCGGGAAAAAATTTTCCGCTTCCGTCGGTTTCGAAGCCTTTTCATCCTCTCTTGTTTGCTGACTTAGCCTAATTGCGCCATGGGAAATGATCGGGGAATCGCTTCTTTCGAGAGCAGACGAAAGTCCTTTGAAATAGCCCAAGAACACGGCTTTTGTAACAAAGAAGGGCTAAAAGGCGCAAAAAAATCGAGGGTAGAGCAAGTTGCCAAATTTAAATTCGAAATAAAATGAGCGCCTGTGTCAAGGGTGGACAGATATTGTACACTCGCATGTTTTTAGTTCCTTCCCTGAGCACACATTAGTAAACATGTTTTCATATGCGACTTAAACTTAGTTTAAATATAACAGGTTACTCGAAGCTGTTTTTCCCACAAACCAATGTGTTTTGCCCTGCCAACCAACAGCGATGTTGACAACTTAAATATTGAATTTCTGTGATAGTATTCGCCTTTTCACTATTTTTATTGTCGCATAAACAGAATTATTTACAAACATGTTTAAAGATATTTATTTAAATATGACATGTACCGTATGAAAAATTCGAGGGGGAAAAACCTTACTACCTTTATTAAACATTGACACTGAGTAACGTAAAATAAAATAATTCGTACGAGTTTAAAACGCCGATACTCGGAAATAGTTCACTTAAAGGTAAATCTCCCTATTAGAAAACACTTCGAGTCTAACGAAAACTACTCCGCACTAAACTCATAATGCGGAAATACTTAAAAAAACATTCGACGACATTTTAATGGAGTTCATGGATTCATTTCCTCACCCTTGGCAACAGGGTGAATGAGTGGGACTGGAAGGAGGAAGTACAGAATCTGGAACTTACCTCTGAGGACGTATCGCGTCATTTATAACGCGAAGTCACAGCTAGCGCGTAGATACCTCGCCAAATCACAGCAACCATTATATTGCTAGTGGTGATAAGGTTCTGGCAAACTGCCAGGCGTAAGTCTGCCCCAATTCGAAATATTCCGCAGATCACTGGCAAGTAGATTGTCCCACGGCCTCTAATTCATCCTTCCGTTCCAGCTTCCTCCCTACCCCTCTACTGAAAGCTGTCGCTCATGTTTTTGACTTCTTGGCTTAGTAAGTCGCTTGGTGCGACCCTCTTGTTTCTTGTTTCTATTCTCGGTGACCTTTGGCCCCGCGGCGAAAGGAGATATGGAAAAAGGAATCCCCCTTCCTCTGTCCACAATCGCAAGATACATTCCGGCACTTACGTCTCACTCCCCCTTCCCCATTGGCACACACACTAAAGCAATCACAATGTTGATTGTGAGCAGAAAGATTTCATTTCTCTCAAGTAAGGCTGTGTATTAAAAGGGCTAATAAAAATCTGATTCGTGTCGTAAGGGAGATGTAGGGTTGTAATTCACTATCATCTCATCTCGATAAATATGATGACGAGAGAACGGTAGCTGAGAACCGGAGAGATAGGTCGTTGTACGACATTTTCCCTGGAACAATTACCACAATCGGTGTACATGAAGATAAGGAAATAAAATGCGGAGACTCTCGGTAGTTCAAATATCTAATCGCTTGCGAAGTGTATTTTGATCCGAGAAGGCTGATATGAGGGTGGATTTAAATTGATCAGTGGATATACCACCATTGCAAAATCCTGTTTTGTCATTTTGGTATTTTCAAACCTCCGCGGTGCAGAATTCAAAGCTCTTGGCAAGGCAAGGCTCTTTCTGCTGTCTGAACTGCATCTGGATCATCTGGATTTAAGCAAGTTTAGACCTATAGCCGTTAAAAAGAACAGTTACAGTGCATTTCAAACCATATGTCAACATCTTTACTAACATTACAAGGAATTTTGAAGCAGTTGCACTATTGATTTCTTATAATTATATATCGATTATCAAAAATCAGTGTTATGTTATGTATTCCTTAAAAAGAGCGTTACGTCATACACTATAGACTACTAAATTATACATAACCTTTTTACAGAAAATGAACGGCCTGATTTTAAAATGCAATGTATCAAAACAAAATGAACACTAACCGTGCGTAAAATGCAATCGCTCAAGACTCAGCTCCTTATTGTATAAAAAAAGACATATAGCTGGTCATTTTTGATGTAATAATAGTGTCTGAAAATTGGAAGTATTTAACCATTTCATGTTTAAATAATACACGGTGGTTGAATAATTTGTGGAAGTTTTCAGCTAAGAGGGTACCTTGTCTAATTACTAAGCATTTAAATATGACCAAAACAGCATGGATTCTGCCCATTTTTGATTTCCGGTTTACCTATTTACTCCAAAAACTAATCAACTCTGACAGCACACAGGACAGTACTATATATGAAGTTTGGTAT
Organism: Sympetrum striolatum; assembly: GCA_947579665.1. NCBI lineage: Eukaryota > Metazoa > Arthropoda > Insecta > Odonata > Libellulidae > Sympetrum > Sympetrum striolatum. Next base: position 19,002,919 of record OX388341.1, read on the forward strand.
TGATACAACTAATACTTTTCACGTTAGAGCGCCCACTATCACACACACACACATACACACACACACACACACACACACACACACACACACACACACACACACACACACACAGACACCATTCCGAAAATGGTCAAAACGTGTTCTAGGGACCCCAAAACATGTATTTCCGTTGAAATCTCGAAGTCGAATTTTTTCATGAAAACAATACTTTCTCTATACTTCGTACATGGAGAAAGTAAAAAACGAAGCATTATTTCTGATAGAAATACTTAACTTTACTATACTGTGGAATTAGTGGAATATGTCCACGTAAAAGAAAGCACAATGACTCTTCGAGTAACACTTGACTTAGCATTCCATAAGAAGAGATCTTAATCAGTACCATTATGCAGCATCACTCATATCTCAGTAGCTTCCATGTAATCACTGCCATTAACAAGAATGTCTCGAAAGAGGATAATGAATACATTTTTCTTTATCCTTTATAAAAAGAAAAATGGAAAATATTCCATTTATCAAGATATGTTGGTAGGGGCAAAACTAGGGTATCTATAATTAAATGCATGTTTGTGGAAATGAGATAGAGGGCTACGGAAGGAAGACGGTAGGTAGTTGAATTTTAATTTCAATTAAATAATTAAATATTCGAAGAAAACGTGATCATTTATTGTCACCGTATCCACTTGTTACCCATATCTTTGCATACTCTCTGCGTAAAGCATGGTTATGACTCCAATTTTCAAATCCAAATATCCCAAGAAGTAGAGCTAATATAAGCATTGCAGCGGAAGAAACGGCCAGATGATGTTCCCGTCAGTTTCGAACGGATCCCTGTTCTCTCCGCACAGTGTTCTAGTAGGTGGAGAGATCATTTCAACTTCGACTTGGTTTTTCAGGGCCATGAAGTGGCAAAAGCCTCAAATTGAGGACCTAATTGTACTTTATCTGGAAAAAGAATAGAAGCATTTACGCTGTGCGCATTATTCAATAACAATCATCCAAACAACTTGTGAAGTATCCTATTGCGAAGAGATAACGAAGCACTTTCGAAAACCTTGTATCTATTCTAAGAACGCATTTCCGACACTTTTAAGATGTTTACATTGATTCGATTTACTCACCGAGCTGATAACTTTTAAGAAGAGAGAATTCAAGGAAGATTTACGCAGGGAAATTTATTGTAGTTTACAAAACTCTGCTTTGGAAAGGAGGTATTGTAAGGAAAATTAACTGTCTATGGTTTTTTTGTATTTTTTGTATTGTACTTGTACTTTTGTGATTGTACAGCTTATTCACTGATTCATTCTTCTTTTGATGTATCTTCATGACCACTCTTGATAAATTTACAAATGAAATCAATCAAAGAAGCTTTAACTTTATGGAACTCCATCCTAATAAATGGGTGGAAATAACTGTGAAAAAAATTCCACTTTAAAAGTTTTTAATACCGAGACCGGTTTCGGACGTTAGTCCATTATCAAGAAATGAGTAATGCAGGAGTACACATATATATACACAAGGTACAAAACCAGCCACCAATCAGATTAGCTATTAGCGGTGTTATGGGGAGGAGGAAGGGGAAGCAGGTTAACAATGGACAGCAGGGGAGAATAATTAGGGAAAAGATGGACTTTATAAATGTCGTACTGACGTTTCAAAACCCAAAACCCTATGAGGGCGAGCATTTGTGGCAGTTGTCCGAGGAGAAGCTGTGAGGTTAAAATCAGCCGCTTGGAAGATTTTTCCAAGTATTTATAATGAGGCACAAGTTTTAAGAGATAAAAAGATTTTTTCTTCAAATTAATGAATCAGAGCCATTGTACTTATTGATCATTCTATTGATTCCTATATACTGTTAAAAACCTTCCTGAATACTAGACTAATGTCTGTCTATTACCTTTTCATCTGAATTCTCCTGGAGCGCCAATAATTCTTCGATTCAGGGCAAGAAAAGTTGACTCTTTGTCTCTGCCAATAGAAAATATATTTTTAACTGTCACCAAGTGATATAGAAAGATATTTGATGATTTGGGTATGTAATTAGGCAATCTGATCTATTTTAAATAGCTTGAACTCAATTTTTGCCCGTAAATAGACGGAGATCCTAGTGATATTACAAAACGTATTCAAAGCATTGAAAGTTTTCCCGCAATCTCCGTGAAAAATACATATTTTCAAGATACACAAAATTGAGGATAATTACATTTTATTTGAGCTGCGGGTCGAGGAATATTTAATATAAATATTTTCATTACTAAAATACAATTGCTGAGCGTAGATAAATTGCTAAAATTTCGAAATTTTTGTTTATTTAATCATGAAGTATAAACAGGCTTTCAGATTCTTGTAAGCCATATTGATGTTAAAGGCTGGTAATTATCGAGAATTTTCTCGAAATTCCTCATTAACAATTCTTCTTCTGTCATTTTAGGTGCAGAAAGGAAAGGGTATTGAGAGACTGGGAATGATATGGCATACACCAAGGAAAAATCCTGAAACAAAACAGAAGTAAACTTCTGTCATGCATTTAGACGCGGAAAATACACAGCTTTCCACTATTGGGTGAATTGTGCGGTTGTATTTTATCACTATCGGTACGGAGGTAAGTTTATTGCATATCGCCTACCATTAGAAATAGTATGATAGACACAAATGATAATGAACACAAAGGATCTATTTAAATTTTTCGCACTCTTTCTTCGAGTGTTAAATTCTCCGTAGATTCAAGATGTGCACCAAATTACTAGCAATCTATTTGTCATCGGTAGTTTACTCAACTTAAGAAATCGTCCCTTAAACTAAGAGATATTTTTTATATTGTATCAGCCATGTGTTGGGACAAGTCAACAGATGAAGGAATATTGGGATTTATATAATAATATTAATTAATTAAAATTAAATAATTTATAATAAAAGAGCAGATGCAAGAATACGTTATACGGGGCAAAATCCTCACGTGATTCCTCGTTGGACCAGCCTTCTTCATGAATTTATAAAGCAAGGGCATCAGTTTCTTCTCATACAAATTCATATGAAATCCCGTCTTAGTATTAAATTATACGCTTTTAGTAAAATGCTATCTTAATTATATACATGAGTCTTTATATCAATCATTTCACATGCTGGTTTGTAGCTCAAATCCACCACCGTCGGTAAAAAATAGCCTTGAAACGGAAGAGGACTTACTAGAAAAGAGGAGTGAATTACAAGGAAGAGGAAGGGTGAAAATTGCACATAAGGAAGTGCACCCAGGAAAAACCCAAGGAGAAACGGACATGGAAAAAAGTCCACCAAGGCCGGGAAATCGAATTGTTCTTATTTCCTCAATGAGCCAAAACGCTATTAGCGGAAACATAGCACAATTACCGAAGTATATCCTGTTTTACAAGATTAAATAACTAGTGACCAATATGAATTTCATTGGTGAATATCATTCACAGAATAGCACCTTTCACATTAACACAGTCATGATCAAGTTTAAGACAAAATCAAATGAAAGATAATTTTCTTTCCATCCGTTGCAAAATAGACTCCATCTGTGGAGGTACTGTAGTAATATTATACAAGAGTATGTGGTAGGTTGATAAACTGTATAATATGATATAATTGTATTAATTATATATTATATATTAAGGCATTTTGAATCAGAGGAGGCCGATTCAAATCTTTCTCAAATGCATCCATTATCTTGGGTTGACACCTGGAGAATAGTGGACGTATCCACATTAGAGGTAGCCAGTAGAGGTGATCCAAGGATAACTATTTATTTACAATAGTATTCATAAAGCTTATGAAATCTCACACGACACCTCTTTATTAACCCTCATCTTGGCGCACCGCACACCTCCAGGCAAAAATTGCACTCGCTTTTATGAATGTGACGGTAAACTACCGTCCGCGCGCCCGGATGAAGGTTAAAAGTCCGAAAAGTAGGCGACCGCTTTCAACAGCCTTTAAGGGGGTCCTCTACTCTCGAGGCCTGAAATTGAGCGTTTTTTTGGGGAATAAATTGCGAAGGATCTACTAAATAGATTTTGAAAAAGTTTTTTTTTATTTCGAAGATACATGTTTTGAATTTTGAATTTTACTTTTAAAGACGAAAAAAATGACTCTCGCGACCTTGAAACGTCATTGATGACATTGATGTTGAAACTGCATGGGTCCCGCTTAAGTAAAGTTTTGTCCAATTGGGTAATCTGTAATCAGAAAATATGATATTCTTTATAATCATAGTTACGTTGGCTATGTTTTCCCGAGGCAATTTTTTTTTTATTTTGCAATTTGTAAAAGTTATGCAACGATTTGTAAAAATTTCCAATTTTTACTTCATTTTTTGACCTATTAGAGGCTATAAAAATGGAACAAAATAAAATTTTGCAAATCGTACTCGGGAAAACATAGCGGTATATTTTCTAAATAATTGAAAGAAAAAATCATTGAAATCGGCCCTATACTTTTATGAGAAGTCTTACTCGGCAGCTAAAAAAACACTACTTTCGGGAAAACGCGTTTAAAGATAAATTACGGTGTATAACTTGATTGTAGTAACTTAGGAGTTAATCTGCTATACCAGGGCCGTAGAGTTCTCCTTCCTAATCACGATGATGTTTGTGGTTGCCCACATTCTTCTCCTTCTGTTCTATTCGGGCCTGTTTTGCCGCGCGACTCACTCTGCGTTCGGCGCGATCGACACGTTCCCCGCCGAGTCGAGTTGCACATGTTGCAGCTTCAGTCCCCAAGGTAATTCCAATCACCTCCATAGCTTGCAAGATCGATGAAAATCTTTCGTTGAAAATGCTGACTGCCCAATAAGTCTCAACATTGACCACATGCATGCCACAATGCAAGTTTTTTGGCGCTAAGGCCCAAATGCCACCATTCAGAGACTCATTGTTGTTTTGGGTGTGATCTCCTAAGCATCTTTCTAATAAATCATTAGATGATAGACTATCGTAGATGAGTTTCAATAATTTTACGATGGAAGGAGCGATGGGTATCTTGACATGTTCGAAAGTCTAAAGTTCCTTTTGCCACGGCCTGACGACACTTGCACCAACTGCCCTCGCCTGGGGGACACTTTGAGTGTTGGGGAATATTGTTCGATGACGAGCAGTGGTCGAGGGAAGCCCAGATTGCATTTCGCATATTTTCTACAGAATTTGAGTTCCTTCGAATAGCCAGCCCATAAAATTTCGTTAGTTCGCCGATTAGTTTGTGGGCTCGCACTGAGCGATCTGTCGCGGCGATGTGTAGTGGCGACACGCAAGCCGAGGAAATAAAAACTCATCTTCCAACCACGAGGCCTCGTTCACTTTCTCCTGCGCTGCGATTGTACTATTATCAGTCGCATATTCAGCACTCTCTCCTGCCCCACGATTGTGCTAATCAGTTGCATATTCAGCACTCTGCCCTGCGCCGCGAGTGTGATATCATCGGTCGCTATTTCATCTCTTTCTAGGATGTCGGCCACTTTTGGCCATGTAATGCTTTTGTTCGCGATAAACGCATAAAGCCCATCTCCATCTGGTTTTCGTAATAGAGATTTTACCTTCGGCACCGCATCACACTAAAATTGCATCATTGAAATCACACAGAACGCGACCTGTCGTAGCGAGCCAGTCTTGATCAAGGCAGGATGCCATCCTTTTGTACAAAATTACAGAATTGTACAAAATTTCAGAAAATTACTGAATTACAGAATTAAAAAATTTTAAAATTATCGATTTCTACTTAGACAAACGCCGTCGTGGCGCCCCGCGCTTAGTTTCTCGGAAACGGCCGGAGACGGGTAACTTTCGGTTCCCAGAAACATGCAAAGGAATGCGATTTTCACCAAATCCTTTCTGTGGCGTATTCTTAGAAACATATAGATTGAAATTTAAAAATAAAAAAAATCGATTTTTTGAAACCGCGAGAGTAGAGGACCCCCATGGCTTATATATATATACGAGTAAAATGTTGCTTGCATACTGCAAGCAGATCGGCCATACTAATTTCTTTTCGGCATCATATCGGGACGGTCCTCAAAAGAAAAAAAAAAAAGGATTTAAATTTTTCTTAAAATTCGCTGAAATTTCATCGTCTAGCATCGAACCCGGGTCTTACTGGTAAACCTACTATGAAACACAATAGAAGATCACCATATCTAACTATGTGTGAAAATTCAAGCAGAAATATTGGCTATAACTGCCTCAAAAAACGTTCTAATTTTCACGAATGTTAATGCCTTTCGGGACTCGAACCAAGGACGATCGTGGAAATCAAAAACTTGTTTCTGAAAGTTATTTATGATCTCTATCTATATGCCGAATTTCAAGTTTCTATTTTATTGTGAAAGGTTTCAAAATAATTCCTAAAAATCGGATCAACTTCTGATTTCAGAGACACCTGGTGTCGAACCCAGGACGTATTGCAAACTGTGAATGCACAGTTTGATTTGTAAAGACTTGTTCTTGTATCATGCAAAGTTTGAAGTTGATAGCATGCCGGAAAGTACCTAAATTTTGTTTCCGTTATCTCCGTAAGAAATGCATTGAGAAGTGCAAATGGCCCTCTGGGATCGAACCAAGGATAATCAGCGAACATGTAAAATTTGATTATGAAGTATATTGATGATATCTATCCACGTGCCGAGTTTCGAATATCCATGTTATCGGGAAAGGATCCAAAAAAAATCTTCAAAATCGCCGCAATGCATTTTAAACGGCCGATTTTTGCCCCGACCTAGCATCGAACCGTAGACTATATTCTAAGATTTTTTTCTGATTTTCGTTGGATACGCACTGCTTCTAGCGATCTCTCGAGTTTCAACTCTTTCTCTCTCCGGGAAGTACCTCAAAAAAATTTTCGAAAATCCCCGCCATGTATTCTTATGGAGAAAATCGTGACTTTGGGGCCCTCTGGAATCGAACCCATGACACTGAGGATCAAAATCGCAATTTTTATGGCGGTTACACGTTATGGCCAATACGTCGTAAAAATTTCAAGTCAATGACGCTTGTGGTTTAGGCTGTGAATTAGTATCCTATCTATCTATCTATCTATCTATCTATCTATATAGGTATATCCATGAATGAATCCGGAGAAGCATCTATCTATTATACGAGTAAAATGTAGCTTGCATACTGCAAGCAGATCGGCAATACTAATTTCATATCGGCATCATATCGGGACGGTCCTAAAAAGAAAAAAAAAGGATTTAATTTTTTCTTAAAATTCGCTGAAATTTCATCGTCTGGCATCGAACCCGGGTCTTACTGGTAAACCTACTATAATACACAATAGAAGATCACCATTTCTAACTATGTGTGAAAATTCAAGCAGAAATATTGGCTATAACTGCCTCAAAAAACGTTCTAATATTCACGAATGTTAATGCCTCTCGGTACTCGAACCAAGGACGATCGTGGAAATCAAAAACACGTTTCTGAAAGATATTTATGATCTCTATCTTTATGCCGAATTTCAAGTTTCTATTTTATTGGTAAAGGTTTCAAAATAATTCCTAAAAATCGGATCAAATCCTGATTTCAGAGACACCTGGTGTCGAAACCAGGACGTATTGCAAGCTGTGAATGCACAGTTTGATTTGTAAAGACTTGCACTTGTATTATGCAAAGTTTGAAGTTGATTGCATGCCGAAAAGTACCTAAATTTTGTTTCCGTTATCTCCGTAAGAAATGCATTGAGAAGTGCAAAAGGCCCTATGGGATCGAACCAAGGACCATCAGCAAACATGTAAAATTTGATTGTGAAGTATATTCCTGATATCTATCCACGTGCCGATTTACGAATATCCATGTTATCGGGAAAGGATCCAAAAAAAATCTTCAAAATCGCCGTAATGCATTTTAAACGGCCGATTTTTGCCCCGACCTAGCATCGAACCATGGACTATATGCTAAGATGTTTTTCTGATTTTCGTTGGATACGCATGGCTTCTAGCGATCCCTTGAGTTTCAGCTCTTTCTCTCTCCGGGAAGTACCTCAAAAAAATTTTTGAAAATCCCCGCCATGTATTCTTACGGAGAAAATCGCGACTTTGGGGCCCTCTGGAATCGAACCCATGACCCTGAGAATCAAAATCGTAATTTTTCTGGCGGTTACACGTTATGGCCAATACGTCGTAAAAATTTCAAGTCAATCACGCTTGTGGTTTAGGCTGTGAATTAGTATCCTATCTATCTATCTATCTATCTATCTATCTATCTATCTATATAGGTATATCCATGAATGAATCCGGAGAAGCATCTATATATCTATTACGAGTAAAATGTTGCTTGCATACTGCAAGCAGATCGACAACACTAATTTTATATCGGCATCATATCGGGACGGGCCTAAAAAGAGAAAAAAAAAGGAATTCTTAAAATTTGCTGCAATTTCATCGTCTGGCATCGAACCCGTGTCTTACTGGTGAACTTACTATGCAGCACAATAGAATATCACCATCTCTAACTATGTGTGAAAATTCAACCAAAAATATTTGCTACAACTGCCTCAAACTACGTTCTACTTTTTAATAATGTAAATGGCTCTCGGGGCTCGAACCAAGGACGATCGTGGAAATCTAAAACATGTTTCTGAAAGTTAATTATGATTTCTATCTATATGCCGAATTTTAAGTTTCTATTTTATTGGGAATAGTTTCAAAATAATTCCTAAAAATCGGATCAACTTCTGATTTCAGAGACACCTGGTGTCGAACCCAGGACGTATTGTAAGCTGTGAATGCACAGTTTGATTTGTAAAAATTTGCTCTTGTATCATGCAAAGTTTGAAGTCGATAGCATGCCGGAAAGTACCTAAATTTGGTTTCCGTTATCTCCGTAAGAAATGCATTGAGAAGTGCAAATGGCCCTCTGGCATCGAACCAAGGACCATCAGCGAACATGTAAAATTTTATTATGAAATATATTCATGATATCTATCCACGTGCCGAGTTTCAAATATCCATGTTATCGGGAAAGGATCCAAAAAAAATCTTCAAAATCGCCGCAATGCATTTTAAACGGCCGATTTTTGCCCCGACCTAGCATTGAACCATGGACTAAATTCTTAAATGTCTTTCTGATTTTCGTTGGATACGCCCGGCTTCTAGCGATCCCTGGAGTTTCAACTTTTTCTCTCTCCGGGAAGTGTCTCAAAAAAATTTTCGAAAATCCCCGCCATGTATTCTTATGGAAAAAATAGCGACTTTGGGGCCCTCTGGAATCGAACCCATAACCATGAGGATCAAAATCGCAATTTTTCTGGCGGTTACACGTTATGGCCAATACGTCGTAAAAATTTCAAGTCAAGGACGCTTGTGGTTTAGGCTGTGAATTAGTATCCTATCTATCTATCTATCTATCTATCTATCTATCTATCTATATAGGTATATCCATGAATGAATCCGGAGAAGCATCTATATATAATAGATATATATAGATGCTTCTCCGGATTCATTCATGTATCCATATATATATATATACGAGTAAAATGTTGCTTGCATACTGCAAGCAGATCGACAACACTATTTTCATGTCGGCATCATATCGGGACGGCCATCAAAAGAAAAAAATGGAATGAAATTTTTCTTAAAATTAGCTGAAATTCTATCGTCTGGCATTGCACCCGGGTCTTTACTGTGAACTTACTATGCAGCACAATAGAACATTACAATCTCTAACTATGTGTGAAAATTAAAGCAAAAACATTGGGCGCAGCTGCGTCAAAAGACGATCTAATGTTCACGAATGTAAATGGCTCTCGGGACTCGAACCAAGGACGATCGTGGAAATTTAAAAAATGTTTCTGAAAGTTATTAATGATCTCAATCCATATGCCAAATTTCAAGTTTCTATATTATTGGGAAAGGTTTCAAAATAATTCCTAAATATCGGATCAACTTCTGATTGCAGAGACACCTGGTGTCGAACCCAGGACACATTGATAGCTATGAATGCATAGTTTGATTTGTTAAGACCGGTTCTTCTATCATGCTAAGTCTTAAGACGATAACATGCCGGGAAGAACCTAAAATTTGTTTCCGTTATCTCCATAAGAAATACATTGAGAAATGTAAATGGCGCCCTGGGATCGAACCAAGGACCATCAGCGAATATGTAAAATTTGATTATGAAATATATTTATAATCTCCAACTCCATGCCGAATTTCAAGTTTCCATGCCATCGGGAAGGGGTCCAAAAAAAATCTTAAAAATCGCCACAATACATTTTAAACGGCCGATTTTTGCCTCGACCTAGCATCGAACCCAGGATATTTTTCGTAAAACTCATTTATGTTTTCGATAGATCATGACCATATATAAAGGCTCCTAAAGTTTCGATTCTCCACCTATCCGGGAAGTATTTTTTAAAAATTCCCGAAAATCTAAGCAATGCATTTAAACGGGAAAAATCGGGACTTTGGGGCCCTCTGGAATCGAACCCATGACACTGAGGTTCAAAATCGCAATTTTTCTGGAGGTTATACGTTATGGCCAATATGTCGAAAAAATTTCAAGCCATTGACGCTAGTGGTTTGGCCTGTGACTTTGTATCCTCTCTATCTATTATATATAGATGCTTCTCCGGATTCATTCATATATATAGCTATATAGATAGGATACAAATTCACAGCCTAAACCACAAGCGTCATTGACTTGAAATTTTTATGACATATTGGCCACAACGTGAAACTCCCAGGAAAAAAGCGACTTTGATCCTCAGTGTCATAGGTTCGATTCCAGAGGGCCCCAAAGTCCTGATTTTTCCCGTTTAAACGCATTGCCGTGATTTTCGGGAATTAAAAAAAAATACTTTCCGGATAAGTAAAGAAATAAAACTCAAGGAGCCTATATTTATGGTCTTGGAATTTTGAAAACATCAATGACTTTCACAAAAAATATCCTGGGTTCGATGCTAGGACGATGCAAAGATCTGCCCTTTAAAATACATGGGAGCGGTTTTTCATTATTTTTTTTGGTGCATTTCTCGAAATAATAGGAAGTTCGTGCTTAGCCGGAAAGTGTAAGGTAACAATTGGTTTAAGAAAAAAATTTTCCTAAGACCGTACTATTCCTGGGTTCGATGCCAGAGCACATTAACATTTCTCTCATAAGGAATATAAGGGAAAAGTAAGACTTCGATTGAGGCAGTTGCAGCCAATATTTCTGCTTGAATTTTCGCACATAGTTAAAGATTATTATTTTCTATTATCTTGCATAGGAAGTTTTACCAGAAAAACCCGGGTTCGATACCGGGCGGTAAATATGTCTCCCGTTTAAAATACATAGGGTTAGTATTTCATTATTTTTTTGATGCACTTATCGAAATGATAGGAAGTTCGTGCTTGGCTGGAAGATGTATGGTTAAAACTGGTTTAAGAAAACAGTTTTCAGAAGACCGTAATATTCCTGGGTTCGATGCCAGACCACATTAACATTTCTCTCATAAGAAATATAAGGGAAAAGTAGGACGTCGTTTGATGCAGTTGCAGATAATATTTCAGCTTGAATTTTCACAGATAGTTAGAGATGGTGATTTTCTATTGTGCTGCATAGTAAGTATCACCTGGAAGACCCGGGTTCGATGCCGGACGAATAAATTGCAGCGAGTAAACAGAATATTTTCGATCCATTTTTTTTCTTTTGACGACCTTCCCGATATGATGCCGACATGAAATTAGTGTTGTCGATCTGCTTGCAGTATGCAAGCTACATTTTACTCGTATATATATATATATATATGATATATGAATGAATCCGGAGAAGCATCTATATATAATAGATATATAGAGAGGATACAAACTCACAGCCTAAACCACAAGAGTGATTGAGCTGAAATTTTTACGGCTTATTGGCCACAACGTGTAACCACCAGAAAAATTGCGATTAGGATCCTCAGTGTCATGGGTTCGATGCCAGGGGGCTCCAAAGTCCCGATTTTTCCCGTTTAAATGCATTGCTTTGATTTTCGGGAATTTAAAAAAAATACTTCCCGGATAGGTAGAGAATCAAAACTCAAGGAGCCTTTATATATGATGATGATCTATCGAAAACATAAATGAGTTTTACGGAAAATAACCTGGGTTCGATGCTAGGTCGATGCAAATATCTGCCGTTTAAAAAGCATTGTGGCGATTTTTAAGATTTTTTTTGGACCCTTTCCCGATGGCATGGAAACTTGAAATTCGGTATGAGGTTAGATATCATAAATATATTTCATAATCGATTTTTATGCTTTCCCTGATGTTCCTTGGTTCGATCCCAGAGGGCCATTTACATTCCTCAATGCATTTCTTATGGAGATAACGGAAACAAGTTTAAGGTACTTCCCGGCATGCTATCGACTTAAAACTTTGCATGATAGAAGATCCAGTCTTAACAAATCTAACTATGCATTCATAGCTATCAATGTGTCCTGGGTTCGACACCAGGTGTCTCTGCAATCAGAAGTTGATCCGATTTTTAGGAATTATTTTGAAACCTTTCCCAATGATGTAGAAACTTGAAATTTGGCATATAGATTGAGATCAATAATAACTTACAGAAAAATTTTTTAAGTTTCCAAGATCGTCCTTGGTTCGAGTCCCGAGAGCCATTTACATTCGTGAACATTAGAGCGTCTTTTGAGGCAGTTGTAGCCAATATTTCTGCTTGAATTTTCACACATAGTTAGAGATGGTGATCTTCTATTGTGTTTCATAGTAGGTTTTCAGTAAGACCCGGGTTCGATTCCAGACGATGAAATTTCAGCGAATTTTAAGAAAAAATTAAATCCTTTTTTTTTTCTTAAGAGGACAATCCCGATATGATGCCGATATGAAATTAGAATTGCCGATCTGCTTGCAGTATGCAAGCAACATTTTACTCGTAATAGATATATAGATGCTTCTCCGGATTCATTCATGTATCCATATATATATACGAGTAAAATGTTGCTTGCATACTGCAAGCACATCGATAACAAAAGTTTTTTGTCGGCATCACATAGAGTGAGTCCTCAAAAGAAAAAAAAATGGTTAGAAAATATTCTTTATTTCCGCTGCAATTTATTCGTCTGGCATCGAACCCAGGTCTTCCCGGTCATACTTACTATGCATAACCATAGAAGATCACCATCTGTAACTATGTGTGAAAATTCAAGTAGAAATATTAACTGCAACTGCCTCAAACGACGTCCTACGTTTCCCTTATATTCCTTAGGATAGAAATGCTAATGTGCTCTGGCATCGAACCCAGGAATAGTACGGTGTTATCTGATTTTTTTTCTAAAACCAATTCTTTTCATACATCTTCCAGCCGAGTACGAACTTCCTATCATTTCGATAAGTGCATCAAAAAAATAATGAAATACTAAACCAATGTATTTTAAACGGGAGACATATTTGCCGCCCGGCGTCGAACCCGGATCTTTCTGGTAATTCTTCCTATGCAACATAATAGAAGATCACTATCCCTAACTATGTGTGAAAATTCGAGCAGAAATATTGGCTGCAACTGCCTCAAACGACGTCCTACTTTTCCCTTATATTCCTTATGAGAGAAATGTTAATGTGCTCTGGCATCGAACCCAGGAATAGTACGGGCTTAAGAAATTTTTTTCTGAATCCAATTCTTAATATATATCTTCTAGCTGAGCGAAAAGCTCCTTACATTCCGGTAAGTGCATCAAAAAAATTAATGAAAAACTATCCCCATGCATTTTAAAGGCGGGATTTTTGCATCGTCCTAGCGTCGAACCCAGGACGTTCTCATTAGTAATCATTAATGTTTATAATAGTTATTGACCATATCTCTAAGCTCCTTGAATTTCGATTCTCTACCTGTCCGGGAAGTATTATTAAAAAAATTTTGAAAATCGCCACCATGTATCCTTATGGAGAAAATCGGGACTTTGGGGCCTTCTGGAATCGAACCCATGACACCGAGGTTCAATGTCGGCTTTTTCCTGGAGGTTACACGTTATGGCCAATACGTCGTAAAAATTTCAAGTCTTTGGCACTTGTGGAACATGGTAAAACTTTTGATCCCCTATATATATATATATCTATTAAATATAGATGCTTCTCCGGATTCATTCAAGGATATAGATAGATAGATAGATAGATAGGATACTAATTCACAGCCTAAACTAGAAGCGTCATCGACTTGAAATTTTTACGGCGTATTGGCCATAACGTATAACCGCCACAAAAATTGCGATTTTGAACCTCAGTGTCATGGGTTCGATTCCAGAGGGCCCCAAAGTCGCGATTTTCCCCATAAGAATACATGGCGGGGATTTTCGAAAATTTTTTTGAGGCACTTCCCGGAAAAGGAGAGAAATGAAATTCGAGGGATCGTTAGAAGCCGTGCATATCCAACGAAAATCAAAAAGACATCGCCGAATATGGTCCATGGTTCGATGCTAAGTCGGGGCAAAAATCGGCCGTTTAAAATGCATTGTGGCGAATTTGAAGATTTTTTTTGGATCCTTTCCCGTTAACATGGATACTTGAAACTCGGCACGTGGATATATATGTTGAATATATTTCATAATTAAATTTTAGATGTTCGCTGATGGTCCTTGGTTCGATCCCAGAGGGCCATTTGCACTTCTCAATGCATTTCTTACGGAGATAACGGAAACAAAATTTGGGTACTTCCCGGCAGGTTATCGACTTCAAACTTTGCATGATAGAAGAGCATATCTTTACAAATCAAAATGTGCATTCACAACTATCAATGTGTTCTGGGTTCGACACCAGGTGTCTCTGCAATCAGAAGTTGATCCGATTTTTAGGAATTATTTTGAAACCTTTGCCAATAATATAGAATTTTGAAATTCGGCATCTAGATAGAGATCATTAATAACTTTCAGAAACATGTTTTAGATTTTCAAGACCGTCCTTGGTCCGAATCCAGAGAGCCATTTACATTAATGAAAATTAGAACGGCTTTTGAGGCAGTTTTAGCCAATATTTCTGCTTGAATTTTCTCACATAGTTAGAGATGGTGATCATCATTTGTGCTGCACAGTAAGTTCACAGTTAAGACCCGGGTTCGATGCCAGACGGTGAAATGTCTGAGAATTTTAAGAAAAATTTCAATCCATTTTTTTTCTTTTGAGGACCGTCCCAATATGATGCCGACATGAAATTAGTATTGCCGATCTGCTTGCAGTATGCAAGCTACATTTTACTCGTATATATATATAACTTATATATAGGTATATCCGGAGAAGCGTCTATATATAATAGATATATATATATAGAGAGAGGATACAAACTCACAGCCTAAACCACAAGAGTGATTGAGCTGAAATTTTTACGGCGTAATGGCCATAACGTGTAACCACCAGAAAAATTGCGATTTTGATCCTCAGTGTCATGGGTTCGATTCCAGGGGGCTCCAAAGTCCCGATTTTTCCCGTTTAAATGCATTGCTTTGATTTTCGGGAATTAAAAAAAAATACTTTCCGGATAGATAGAGAATTGAAACTCAAGGAGCCTATATATATGAACATGATCTATCGAAAACATAAATGAGTTTTACGAAAAATATCCTGGGTTCGATGCTAGGTCGGGGCAAAAATCGGCCGTTTAAAACGCATTGTGGCGATTTTTAAGATTTTTTTTGGACCCCTTTCCGAATGCATGGAAACTTGAAATTTGGCATGAGGTTAGAAATCATAAATATATTTCATAATCAAATTTTTTTTATTCGCTTATGGTCCTTGGTTCGATCCCAGAGGGCCATTTGCACTCCACAATGCATTTCTTATGGGGATAACGGAAACAAATTTTAGGTACTTCTCGGCATGATATTGACTTCAAACTTTGCATAAAATAAGATCAAGTCCATAGAAATCAAACTGTGCATTCACAGCTACCAGTGTGTCCTGGGTTCGACACCTGGCGTCTCTACAATCAGTAACTGAGCCTATTTTCAATAATAATTTTGAACCCTTTCCCAACAATATAGAAACTTGAAATTCAGCATGTAGTTAGATATCATAGATACATTTCAAAATTATGTTTTATATTTCCAAGATCGTCCTTGGTTCGAGTCCCGAGAGGCATTTACATTCCTGAAAATTAGAACGTTTTTTGAGGCAGTTGTATCCAGTATTTCTGCTTGAATTTTTACACATAGTTAGAGATGTTGATCTTCTATTGTGCTGCATAGTAAGTTTACCAGTAAGACCCGGGTTCGATGCCAGACGATAAAATAACAGCGAATTTTAAGAATATTTTGAATATTTTTTTTTATTTCGTTTGAGAACCGTCCCGATATGATGCCGATATGAAATTAGTATTACCGATCTGCTTGCAGTATGCAAGCTACATTTTACTCGTATATATATATATATCTATTATATATAGACGCTTCTCCGGATATACCTATATATAAGTTATATATATATATATATATATATAGGGGATCAAAAGTTTTACCATGTTCCACAAGTGCCACCGACTTGAAATTTTTACGACGTTATGGCCATGACGTGTAACCTCCAGGAAAAAGCCGACATTGAACCTCGGTGTCATGGGTTCGATTCCAGAAGGCCCCAAAGTCCCGATTTTCTCCATAAGGATACATGGTGGCGATTTTCAAAATTTTTTTAATAATACTTCCCGGACAGGTAGAGAATCGAAATTCAAGGAGCTTAGAGATATGGTCAAGAACTATTATAAACATTAATGATTACTAATGAGAACGTCCTGGGTTCGACGCTAGGACGATGCAAAAATCCCACATTTAAAATGTATGGGGATAGTTTTTCATTAATTTTTTTGATGCACTTACCGGAATGTAAGGAACTTTTCGCTCAGCTACAAGATATATATTAAGAATTGGTTTAAAAAAAAAAATTTCTTAAGCCCGTACTATTCCTGGGTTCGATGCCAGAGCACATTAACATTTCTCTCATAAGGAATATAAGGGAAAAGTAGGACGTCGTTTGAGGCAGTTGCAGCCAATATTTCTGCTCGAATTTTCACACATAGTTAGAGATGGTTATCTTCTATGGTTCTGCATAGTAAGTTTGACCGGGAAGACCTGGGTTCGATGCCAGACGAATAAATTGCAGCGGAAATTAAGAATATTTTCCGTCCATTTTTTTTTTCTTTTGAGGACTCACTCTATGTGATGCCGACAAAAAACTTTTGTTATCGATGTGCTTGCAGTATGCAAGCAACATTTTACTCGTATATATATATGGATACATGAATGAATCCGGAGAAGCATCTATATATAATAGATATATACACTGGGGATCAAAAGTCTAAGCATGTTCCAGAAGTGCCACCGACTTGAAATTTTTACGACGTTATGGCCATGACGTGTAACCTCCAGGAAAAAGCCGACATTGAACCTCGGTGCCATGGGTTCGATTCCAGAAGGCCCCAAAGTCCCGATTTTCTCCATAAGGATACATGGTGGTGATTTTCAAAATTTTTTAAATAATACTTCCCGGACAGGTAGAGAATCGAAATTCAAGGAGCTTACAGATATGGTCAAGAACTATTAAAAACATTAATGAATACTAATGAGAACGTCCTGAGTTCGATGCTAGGACGATGCAAAAATCCCGCATTTAAAATGCATGGGGATAGTTTTTCATTAATTTTTTTGATGCACTTACCGGAATGTAAGGAACTTTTCGCTCAGCTAGAAGATATATACTAAGAATTGGTTTAAGAAAAAAAAATTCATAAGCCCGTACTATTCCTGGGTTCGATGCCAGAGCACATTAACATTTCTCTCATAAGGAATATAAGGGAAAAGTAAGTCGTCGTTTGAGGCAGTTTCAGCCAATATTTCTGCATGAATTTTCACACATAGTTAGAGATAGTGATCTTCTATTATGTTGTATAGAAAGTATTACCAGAAAGATCCGGGTTCGATGCCCGGCGGCAATTAGGTCTCCCGTTAAAAATACATTTGGTTAGTATTTCATTATTTTTTTGATGCACTTATCGAAATGATAGGAAGTTCATACTTGGCTGGAAGATGTATGAAAAGAATTGGTTTTAGAAAAAAATTTCCATAAGCCCGTAATATTCCTGGGTTCGATGCCAGAGCACATTAGCATTTCTCTCATAAGGAATATAGGGGAAAAGTAAGACGTCGTTTGAGGCAGTTGCAGTTAATATTTCTACTTGAATTTTCACACATAGTTACAGATGGTGATCTTCTATGGTGCTGCGTAGTAAGTATGACCGGGAAGACCTGGGTTCGATGCCAGACGAATAATTTGCAGCGGAAATTAAGAATATTTTCCATCCATTTTTATTTCTTTTGAGGACTCACTCTATGTGATGCCGACAAAAAAATTGTGTTATCGATGTGCTTGCAGTATGCAAGCAACATTTTACTCGTAATAGATATAGATGCTTCTCCGGATTCATTCATGGATATACCTATATAGATAGATAGATAGATAGATAGGATACTAATTCACAGCCTAAACCATAAGCGGCATTGAATTGAAATTTTTACGACGTATTGGCCATAACGTGTAACCGCCAGAAAAATTGCGATTTTGAACCTCGGTGTCATGGGTTCGATTCCAGAAGGCCCCAAAGTCGCGATTTTCACCATAAGGATACATGGCGGGGATTTTCGAAAATTTTTTTGAGGCACTTCCCATAAAAGGAGAGATTTGAAATTCAAGGGATCGCTAGATGCCGTGCATATCTAAAGGAAACCATAAAGGCATCTACGAATATTATCCTTGGTTCGATGCTAGGTTGGGGCAAAAATCGGCCGTTTAAAATGCATTGTGGCGATTTTTAAGATTTTTTTTGGACCCTTTTCCGATGGCATAGAAACCTGAAATTCGGTATGAGGTTAGATACTATAAAAATATAACATAATAAAATTTTATATATTCGCTGATGGTCCTTGGTTCGATCCCAGAGGGACATTTAAATTCCTTAATGCATTTCTTACGGAGATAACGGAAGTAAATTTTAGGTACTTCCCGGCATGATATCGATTTCAAGCTTTGCATATAGAAAGATCATGTCCATAAAAATTAAACAGTGCATTTACAGCTATCAATGTGTCCTGGGTTCGACACCAGGTGTCTCTGCAATCAGAAGTTGATCCGATTTTTAGGAATTATTTTGAAACCTTTGCCAATAATATAGAAACTTCAAATTCGGCATATAGATAGAGATCATAAATAACTTTAAGAAACATGTTTTAGATTTCCAAGATCGTCCTTGGTTCGAATCCAGAGAGCCATTTACATTCGTGAAAATTAGAACGTCTTTTGAGGCAGTTGTAGCCAATATTTCTGCTTGAATTTTCACACATTGTTAGAGATGGTGATCTTCTATTGTGCTGCATAGTAAGTTCACCAGTAAGACCCGGGTTCAATGCCAGACGATGAAATTTCAGCGAATTTTAAGAATTTTTTCAATTCTTTTTTTTTTCTTTTGTGAACCGTCCCGATATAATGCCGATTTTATATTATTGTTGTCAATCTGCTTGCAGTATGCAAGCTACATTATACTCGTATATAATAGATATACAAGACCCATTTAACGTCTCTTATTAGAGACGTTAAATGGGTCTTGTCAGAGTTAACCGGAATTACGAACACTTAGTTGGGGCGAAGGATTCGATTATACTACTCATATTTTGAAGATTAGGCAAAGAAAATAAAACCCATACAGGTTCATGGAAGTTTTATGAAAGACTGAATTTAGTTATGGGTGATCAGTAGAGTCAATAACTAGTTCTAACATAAGTGAGTAGGTATTCCTCTTGCCCTATCATGTGATATTTAAATTGCATCGTCTTCTTACTCCAATGTACACTTATATAATGGTCTTTATCATTAAAAGCGGTCTTTCTGGTATGATAAGGAAATTCAAACGTGAAATTCCGTGAAATTTGCTCCTTATCGTCTTCGGGGATGACCCCCACAGCTGCGTAGGAGAAATTTTCAGCAAGAACGTTCCTTACGGAACACTGCAGAGAATTCTTTTAGCAACTTTTTTGGGTGTCAAAAGTCACTTCTGTCCATCTTTCACATTTCAGAGTACTTAAGTAGAATTTTGTCAGATATTTTTAAGCATTGGCGAGATAATATCGATGTTATTTCGAAAACATACGGCCTCGAAAAATATTATCCATCCTACAAAACAATTTATTGTAACAAACGATGATGGTGTAATACGCCGAAACCGGTTGTGTGTTTGTTAAATAGTGTGGGATTTTACAAGTTTCTGAATGCTATTGTAAAAGTGGTTGTTACAATAAATTGTTTTGTATGATGGAATTCCACCAAGTATCATTGAGGCAGTTCAGTTTCATTATCCATCCATTAAAAGTATCTTATAGAGTGCTGAAGGATTTCTCTTTCGCAGAAAGATAGCAAAAGAATACTAAGTTGTCCATCTGACCTCTGAAGACGATAGCCCAGAAATTGAAATACATAGTGGGTTCTATTCTCAGAACAGTTGTTTAACCATAGTGACGGTCTCCTTGATTTGGTCACTACGTGAGCACTGTGATGGTAAAAGTAAGTGATGGAAAGTATTTCAAATCACTGTTATGGAGCATGCGGACGAAATAGATTTAGAATATATGGTGGTCGTGTTTGATCACACCTACTTTTGAGCTAACTTATGCAGAAACGAAACACTCAACAAAGATGGCGGATTGAGGTGTTACTCGGTGGAGCTCCTTCATAATTATAAAAAAGTAAATAATAAAGTGGGCTCTGCTAAGTGAGTATTAGTTTCTTTATGATCACTCGATAAAGATCAGATATAGATTTTCAATGAAAATAAGTAATTGCTCCAATCAGTAAAAATAACTAATGAGATAAAAATTCTAAAAGAAGACAAGAGAATAGTTTCCGCGAGATTACTTGCTATATACAGTAGATACAGACGTGCTCGAGGAAAAGGTTATTCGATACTTCCGAGTGATGCAGGTGTAGAAGAGGAACACAGTGCAAAAAATTAAGATGTGAGATAAGATCAGGAATGAAGAACTCTAACAATAAGTGAAATTAAGCCAAAGGAAACTCATCCGAAAGATAAGGATGGAGGAAACTTAGAACATCTGCACGGAAAGTGGAAGATCTTGAATCGAGTACCAAGCCTGTTGATTATAATCAACTTACTTGTTATTTTGTTTCTCCTAGGGGTTTAGACACATACATACGAGCAATGCTATTACCTTTTCCTGGCCCTTTGAGAGAGTTTGGTTTAATTGGATAGTGTATGAAATTTGAGTACGTTGTCAAAAATGTAATGGCGGAAAGCTTGGATCAAAGAAGTAGAATTAAAGATTAGGAAGATGTTTCGCAATGGTGGAGTTGAGGAAGAATAAAGAGCTTTGTCATGGTCTGAACATTTTGGGCAAAAATGAGGAGGTATAAGTACGACATAAGTTAACATAGCGGCTCCTGGGGTTTTTGTCAACCGGGTGCAAGGCGTTCGTATGGCGTTTGATAATTGAGTTTCGCATGCCGTGAAAGGTCTTACTTTAGTGAGTTCTTCTAGTCGGCGCCTGTGTGAGAAGTCCCTCCCGCACCATATGTAGGTGCATCATTAATTGCGCCATATTATTAACATCCATGTTACAAGTTAAATACATACAGACAGAATATGCATATAAATATCATTAATGATATTCATATAAATATTTTTAATTTAATTTTTATTAATATTTAATGTTAGAAAATTCTCATCATTGGCTTTGATAATTGAGGTTAATATAGGTTTAACAAAATGGAGAACATTTTAATTTTCCGTTGAAGGTAATCGCACGAAAAGATTCGAATAGTCTTAATTTGTACTTCAGACGTTCTCGTTTTTCAAGAGATTTCTTTAAATTTTCATATGAAAGAAAACCTACTTTAGTTTCACATTTACTTCCAAAGTTTCCCTCGGATATGGAAACATTTTTGGATTTTTGTCGCAGTTGAAAGAATAAAGATGGAGAATTCTTTATTTAATCCGCATTTTTCATCTATGTATGACTATCTAGGAATGAACAAAATTTATTTTTCCTACATACGCAAGATATGTATGCAGTGCATTCGACTCAAGTTAGTTCAAGCTTGAGATGCTAAAATAGAAAAGTTTACTTTAACTACTTTCTTACGCAATGAATCTAAATTTCATTTTACAAAAATATTTCATCGTCCTTCGAGAAAGAGCGTGAGAGTGAAGTAAAATTCCTCCCTTTTCGATTGCGCAGCGGCAGACTAAAAACAGAATTTTACCATTTATGCATAAAAATTCCTTGAATGGCTCTATTACAAAGCAAAAATAATCATATATTCCTATCATGTTGTGAGTGATACAAATTCTCGTTGATGAAGCTAGAGTCAAACGGAAATATCATTTAACGTCAACAAGACCCTTCAATAGGACGAAAAGTAACTCCTAAATCTAAAGAATAAGGAAAAATTTCCTGTCATGGGAAAAACGGAAAAATTATTCGTCATTATATCTATGTTTCGTAAATAAGTTATTTATTACATCTACGAAAGAAAAATCGCCGTAAACAAGTGATAATCTTCTCAGTAATACTAAAATATTTGGATATATTTAATTTTAAAGGTTTACTCCACTATTTCCGAAGAAGCGGACTGTAAGTAAACATAATACTTGCTCAATATTCGTGATTACTCGTGGTCGGTGCCATATACCAGTACAAACCCGGAAGTTTCATCAAGAACTTGTATGTAGGACCAATTCACAGCATGAGTTTTATTATTTAAGCTTGGAATCCTATCAATTGTTAGATAATACATCGATAAACCTCTTCTCCCCGATTTTGTTTTTCCTCCAGTCACTCTAACAGCTTAAAAAACGATTCATGGCTAAAAATACCTTCATTTATCTGGAAATTGTCTAATATTAAGGAAATATTATCAGATTTCGAGTTCATTGAATTCTTCTATCGTTTGAACTTTAATATTTGCAAAGATATCAAACTCAGGTGGTATGTCTTATCACTCAACTTCTCCGAATAGAACGGTTATTTCCCCGAGGGTCACAAGACAATCTTATTCAAGAAAAGAAATTCATTAGGATGAACGGAGGTATTAAAGTCTAACGAATCCGGAAACACAACCCGGATTTTCCATTTTCCGAGCAGACGCTTTATAATGGAGCTAAATCGAAGAACTCAGTTTCACATTTAAGAAAGAAAATCCCATTGATAATTCAAATCAAAGAAAGTACTGGAAAACATATTCCAATCGAATGTTTTGTAAGAATTTGACCCTTATTCCGGAATGATGTTATGATATGTATTGTGTTCAGCTTATGCGATTGTTCCAATTCTATTGATTGACGGTTATGCAGCAAATTTTAATATCCTCTCTATACAAAAATTGTTTTCAGTATAGCATATTTTAATCTCTACTTTTGCTCTGTTAGATATACATAGTTTAAAAGATAATGACCTTAAGACAAGACGAAAATAGAAAACATTCAGTCAGGATATATTCGTTTAACATCCCATATAAGCGAAATGTTCTGTCATGTGTTGGAGGATTCCTTTGGCTACACTAAGTAATTTTTAGTAGCGGAGGAATTACATTCATCCAAAACATAATGATCAATTTTATTCACGATACTTAAAATATGGAGCGCTTTTAAGTAGCCATATCCTCCATCCGGTTTCAATATATACTTAACATATTTTACGATATCAGTCGTCTGAATTCGCGATAAATGGAAAAAATATGTAACATAACGAATAGTTATGTTTTATAGGCAGTATAGGCAATAGGCAGTTTTCATTGCGATTATTTACACAATAAAAGGCAAAAATGTTACGCAAAGCAAAGCTGTGGTTTTCAACTAACGGTCTACTTGGCTCACCGATGGACGAGTGAAGCCACCCTACATGCGAAAAATATCTGTGGCGATTTTATTACATAATTATCCGCTCTATTCCTGACATGTCAAGCAAAAATGACAATATTCCTTTGCAATATTGCTTTAAAAATTATATATTTTAAGTAGACTGATAAATTAGCCAGCTTAGTTTGATTCACTGGGTAAATTATTATGCCGAGGTTATTGAAAAACATACGGCATTGTCATTTAGAGTTTAATCGCTTAGTAATCCAAAATTACCGAATCACACTTCCGTTAAAACAGCAGGACTTCCAGAAAACGTGGCAGCAACACCAGCTAGACTCAGTTATCAAAGATGGCTAGTGAATTTTTCTTAACATTATTTTCCTATATTTATTAGGGATTTATCCATTTCCCAATTTGAATTTCCGCTCACGCTCATAACTTATATCTTTATTGTTTGGATCGGTTCTTACCGTTCTTACGGAATAGATAACTTTATTTTAATCGGGAAAAACATAATAACTTGTGCATCAATAATGTACAAAACAATTCACTTAAGCAAATGGTGCTCCTCCATAGTAACCAACGAGGCCAAGATTTTTAAAGAAATGCCCATACTCTACTAATTACAAATTTAAGCGGATGAAAGCGCTCCTTGAATCTGGATGATCAGCAACTGTTGGAATTGGCTTTTCTTTCAATTAAGAAAGAAAAAAATATAATGTATCAATGTTTGATATTCGCAAGTAACTGAAATTTATGTGCTCAGTCAATAATTATAAGAAGGCTAGATGAAACAGAAATAATTAGGCACGACCAGGATATTTCGGTACGTGAATTTCAGTACCAGGAAACGTATTTTTCTTCAATTACTGGAAGCACCAGTATTTAAAAACGTCCCCCCTCGAAAGAATTCATCTATGTTCGATGTAGTATCAAAAAAGAGGTAGTTATTTCAGCATCACTAGTTTAGCTCGTGTTCAGAGACTTTTTGCTATCCTTGTGAAATATCAAGATAATCTATCTAAGTTTTAGTTATGTCTGAAAATTAATCGTAGTTGGACCATTATAATACATTCTACAGCAGCACTGATAGGATACCATCATAACTCTTGAGAAAAGATTAGAACTATTGACATTCTTAAAAATATCAAAACAAAAGCACGCAAATTCTTTTCAGTCATTCTAGCGATAAAGCAGAATGTGTAGTTAGTAGGTCAGAACCGCGGGAATATGGTGTTTATATTTAACATGGTTATCTTCGAGGAGCTCCCTTTTCATCTCCCGCCAAAATAGAAAGGTAGTATTACCAAAAATCCTAAAAGTATCACTAATATTTATTAGCGATAATTTGAAAAGTTTCTACTCCAACTTACATTTACATTTCCAGTCCTGAAATATTTTCTTTCTATTAACATTATGCGTTAGCGTGAATGAAATTTTAATAGATTGTCTAAAACCTCTTACCAAGGAGAAACATATTTTTGTATAAACAATTAATCAAATTAATTTTGAAATACCGAATCTTTTCAGGAGAAATACATTGTCATCAATTCAATTCTTCATTTAATTTTTTATGTCCTCATTTAGAGCATCCATTTCCACGAAAACCTATCGTAGTTTTTGAATTGCACGATTATGGATTCGAAATTTGGAAATTACTTCCCCGCAGTAACTTCCTCTTTCAATCTAGCCAGTAACAGCTCTACAATAGTAATATACAATATTAAAGCTCTGGTATTGCAATGAATTCCAAAAGCTTGAAACTCACTTTGGGGGAGGTGAAAGGTGT
Source organism: Sympetrum striolatum (assembly GCA_947579665.1). Classification (NCBI taxonomy): domain Eukaryota; kingdom Metazoa; phylum Arthropoda; class Insecta; order Odonata; family Libellulidae; genus Sympetrum; species Sympetrum striolatum. Next base: position 19,028,529 of record OX388341.1, read on the forward strand.
CCATGGTTCGATTCCCGGTGGGAACCCACGTGCAAAAAGACCCAAGCTGTCGAAGCACTTTTAGCAATGCTACTTAATTTGGGGGAATCAAATACAGGTCGAGGAGCACGAAAGATTTGGTAGACATACAGTAGTATTAACTCATATCCATCTCTGTCCCTAGCCTACGAACTTAAATTTCTTAGGCCTAACTATTTACGGATAGGATTGGAAAATTTACTGTTATAACATATATTTTAGATAATATAATAAAAATTGATAATCGGAATTTATCTCAAAGGGTGCTTAGGTAGCTCAAGATTTAAATTAAGTTTTGACCATTAAAATAACCCAAAAATGTCAGTCATATCTCAATATTGCTGCCCAATAATGTATCATAAGCCTTATCTACAATAGCACTGCCAAGTGGAATACCGGTTGTACGTAACACGGATTCGCTTGAGACTTTCGGGGTATGTTCCCGCTCAAAATTAATACACACGAGTTCATAATGTGGAGCAACTACCCAATTTCTTATAAAAAATTTGCATCTGAAAATCGGAGTTACGCAATCCGGCCATACAGGTGCATCACCCCGCGGATCGTGACATTTTCTCAGCCTAAACCAAAACCGTCATTGACACAGTCTTTTCATGTCATACGTGCCACTAAAAACAATCCTCAGAAAAGTGAGATATTGATCCTATCTATAACAGGTTCGGTCTTATAAATCCATAAATTCCCTATTTTTTTCTATAAGAATGCATTGTACACATTTTTGGAGTACTTTCCAGGATGGAAGAGACGTTAGCATGTAGGTATTGATACAATCTGCTTTTGTGGCATAAACTGCAAAGGTTTCTTCCAATGTGGTCTGGCGTTTGACGCCAAGCCCATATAAAACTGTCCCATAAGAATACACTGGGGAGCATTAAGAATTTTTTAGCACTTTCAAATGTGTTAGAAGTGGTGTCACTGTAACAATTATGAATTATATTTACATACATATATATATATGTAACTTTCATTTTTCCAAGAGAGCACTGGGTTTAACTCCAGGTTGCAAAAAATATTCTTTAATGACAATTCTCAAGCAAATCTGTGTTATATAACCTGGTCTTCCCCTTTTTAGTAAATGAAGAAAATAAATAATAAAACCTTAAGCTTAGTAATTTCTTTACGAAAAAAACATCTCGACAATTTTTAAATAGCAGTGATTAATTTCAAGGGGAGCTTGGCTCGCTCAAGTCTGGGAACCAGTTCAGTAATATTATTTTCATATATTAAAAATAATTGGTTTCAATTATTTCCTTTCAGTTATCCTAGCCGTTTCATGGCTGTTTCTGCAGAAGAGTGAAATTTCTTACCATTTTCTTTGGGTAGTAGAATTACTTTCCTTTGCTACTCTCATTTGAGCATAACAAGCACTGATGATCATAGCCCACTACAATGCAGTCTTAACTGGGGGAAATGGCACTTTTTCCATGGGAGGCCTTTATGACCCACGTTACTTGTAATCTTTTTGTATTCTTATCTTACTAGTTTGAAATTAATTTCTTTGAAATTCTGAGATTATAATACAATGCAATATGTTCATTTCCCTTGAGTTCTTGAAGGTAAATGTAGATGCATGGTTAATAAGGGCCCCACTTAATTTTTCCAGGAGTTTTCAAGGATAATTTAAATTCTCTGAAGGTGAAATTGTACATTTCTCAAAGATTGCTTTTTCAATCACTAAGGTAACAAATTATTTTTCCTCACAAGAATTATCCTAGAATTTATAAATTAGCAAGACAGTGACTCTATTCTATAATTAGAAATAAAAGTAAGCATGAATTGGTAGGACACAACATTTTCATCAATTATTTTTCACTACTAAAAATGATCTATAACATTCCAATGACGTAATACCTTTTTGGATGGTCATAAAAGTCAAACTACCTCTGTATAATGAAACAACAAAACCTCTCGTTGAAAGAACAAAATTAGCCTCCTCTCAACCAAATAAAATGCAAAACGTATAAATAAAAACTATAAATGGACTTTATGCATATGCATGAATATAATTTACAAAGTCTAGTGTAATATTTAGACGTCTATCTTGATAAAAAGCCTATGTATGAATTTGAACTGCAGCCATTCAATGTATTTTTGTTTTAACTTGAAAACAAAGCTCGATGAAATCAGTATACATCTGATGAATATTTTCATAATGCTAAGAGGACAGTTTGGTCCCACTACTCACGCATACATTATAAAATGGGACGGGGCTTGAGTCAAGATCCCCTAACAGCGTACAACAGCCCTTGTCAGCAATAACTCCATTATACATGCTTAAGGAGCCAAAGACATTTTATGTTCAAGAAATTGAAGATTCTATGTTAATAATAAAATAATTTAAGCTAGATGTAAGTACCATTGAATTTTCTAATTACATTTTTCTTGAAACCATACTTTTTTCCAAAAAAGCAAAGCTATGAGTAAAACATTTTAGAAATCACTCCACTGGTCAATTTCATTTCATACATAATTTTTAAGTTGAGGAAAATGGTTAGATCTTTGATCAAGGATCTACACCAAAAGAAAATTTTCTTTTGCTTGTTAATATAAATGTTATGGGGAAAAGTCATGAATTCAGATTAACTACAGCACTTTGCAATAAAATGAGCAGAAATGTTTCTTAAAACACGTCCTTCACAAACTAAAAATTCCAACATAAAATAAGACTCATGCAAAATGTATTATTTCAGATAAGCCACTTTGATATCACCACAATGAGCACAGTTTTTAAAAGAAAAAGGAATTTTTAGTGCAATAAAAACATAAATGCAATAAATTTATCTCTAGGCTCCAAATAACACCATCAATTCTTCCTTGATGAAATTTACATTGTTCCTAGATTAAGATGATAAGGAGATGACATTATCAAAAAGGTTTCAACTGAGGTTCAACTTTATGGTCCAATTTATTTTCTACATTCTAATTCCAACTACCTGAAAATTTAATGCTGATTTAGTCATTAGAATTCCAAATATCTTTGAAGAAAATCAATGGTTCCCTTTTATTTACAACTTTATTAACAATTAAAACAATGAAAATATTTCAGCTTAGCGCTGTAAAACAGTTACAACATAACTGCAAACACCATAGTCATTTGATAATCAAAGAGGACTGAAATAGAAGTGGAAATTTACATGCATCTAAGTCAGATTCATATCACAGAAATAGACATCTTTACTCTAGAAGCTTCTATTGTTACTTTCATAAAGCATCGACTAATACCCCAAAATATCATCACAAACAAGTAGTCTTTGTGTCTAAGGTGTTTTAGAACAAAATTTAAGTATGCTCCGCTTTATTGCCACCAAATATTACAGAAATGCATGAAAACATGTCAGCAGTCATGGTGCACAATTGTAAACATCTTTGGTAAAAAATATCTTCCTTTAACATTATGGACATTGGCGATATATTAAAAAGTATTTTGTATGCAAGGAGTTCATATTTACATTAAAATCATGATGGCCAATAATAATATCAGCCATAAGACTTAACAATTGAATAACTATTTAAAAAATTGACCAATATTCATCCACAAACATTAGTACAGCAAAGAATTAATTTCCCCCAATAAGAAAATTTCTGCTTGTGTGACTGAAAAGAATATGAAAGAAGTTTTTTAAATGTTTATTGGCACTTGGGTCCCATATTAAAAAACACATAAATTATTAGGAATGAATCCAAAAAGGCAATGTCTAGGCAAACTTCTACCACAAGTACTCAAGTCTTCAAATCCACATCTGGCAGCTCTTACAAACTCTCAGCTGTACTGGACGAATACCAACACCTCAAAAAGAGCGTATAGTTTGTTTAAAATACATATCCACCTTGAAATGCATATGAAAATAAAATCTCTAAAATACACTCATCATTTTGTTCACTTGAATACTGTATAGGACACACATTGGCCACGGGCCATAACAAGATGAGGGGGGAGAGAGAGCACCATATAGAAGGCTACCTTTCTAAGAACGATCACTGGGAAGCCTGATGCCAGCTCTGTTCCACTCCCTCACAGAAGTTAAGAGCTCAACTATCACTGGTTATAACCCTTTCTCCTGACAAGCAAGAGGGCACATTTAAGTACACCAATATGAAAATAATATTAAAAACAAATAAAATATCTGTAATTTGAAAGGGCTTGCATGTTTATAGCCACTTCCACACCTGCAGAACCAGATTTAAAAAATACAGATCAAAAGAAAGCACCAAAAAATACATTAATTAACTATCCGGGTCATCTGTAGATTCCCCCTCGAACATAAGTCTGTGTTGTTCCTCAGCTACGTTCAGGCGACCTATCCGATTTCCACCACCAGGTGGTTTCTTCTTTTGCTTCTTTTTTCTGTTGGTTACGCCATCCTCCTGGTCCATCATAGATAATATCTGAGTTTGATCAGAGGAATCCATTGGAGCCACTGAAATGTCTCGAACAGCTCTGAATTTACCACAGTTATTCAGATGTTCATTCTCTAGACGGAAATAATTCCAGGTGAAACGTCTGTGATTCAAATAAGGTAAAAAGAAAGAAAAATCAATATTTCCAACGGGGTTATACTATTCTGAATTTTTACAACAAGCAATAATCTTGCCAGATAACATAATGAGTATCTCATATAATTTTGGAAATAGCAAGATATACTAACAATAGCAGGTAACTTTTTCCAGCAATTATTCACATTCACCTACCCAGCTTTTGATTTACAGTAGAACCTCAGGTTTACGAAGTTGAAGGGACCCAAAAATTTTTGCTTTGTAAAATTTGGGTTTTGTAAATTTGAGGTTATCTTTCAAGTAAGCAAAACTTCTACAATACCAATCCAGGTTCAGTAACACAGTGCATAAAGTTAAATGGGATTGAAAGGAAGGTAATATTTCAATAAAATGAATTATACATCCAGTTTAATGTTTAATGGAACAGAAAGAAAATTCTAAACTTTTTAAATTTTAAAGTGATCATCAATTTTTGTTCGTTTTTTTTTAAGTTTCTATGAATGATGAAACTTGAGCACAGCCAGAAAATAACTGACTCTGCAAGAATATTTTCGAGCTGAAACTGATGGAAATACAATACAAAGGGTAACCGTTTTCCCAAAATGTACACAGCATTGGGTTTCATGAACTAAGCACCTTCAGAAAGTTTTACTTAGGTTTTAGGGCACTCTCTGGCACACGCTCTCCCTCCAACGAGTAGGTCGTGCAGATGACGATAGATGTGAGCTTACTCATCTAGCAATTTAAGGTCAAAAGAGGAGAAAAGAGTGAGAATCTATAGCTTCAAGGATTTTAATTTTTTTTAATAAATCCTTGAAGCTATAGATTCTCACTTTTAATTTTTTTAAATAAATTTCAGAAATTATGACTCTATCAAGAGATTTGAGGGAAAAGGTAACACTCCTAAATTCACTTTTTCTTTAAGGATTAAATGAGAATATTTTTGCATCGCCATCGAAAAGTAGCTTTATTTGTCGGCGTCGCAAATTGTTGCAAGATTTTATTTCAAGTTCCTCTTAAGAAAGCTTTAAAGAACATTGTGGACTTTTAAATGCTCGCTCTTAGATTTGCATAATGCCAAATTTTTACACATCGAATGAGGCATCGACGACAAAACACGGAAGTAAATATAATAGAATGACGACACCAGCGATAGCAATGCGATTCGTAAGAATGCATGGGAAATTCATGCATCTTTGAACATATTTTCCTTAGATCATATAAATCGGATTTAAGTGCGACTTGGATGATCACCCACAGGGATTTTACCACAGTGTAAGCACGTCCAAAAACACTACAATCATATTCGATTTTTCCACATTTTCCTATCTAAAATACATGGGCTGAGGGCCCTCCCAACATAGACGATCTGGATTCAGCTGGTCCTGTTTACGGCGATCGTCATCCCATTGTATTGAGCTCAGTGCGACTAAACCATTTCTAATACTTCGTAAACTCAGGTTTTACGTAAAACTAAGGTCGTTTTACATGTACAAAGATCGAGACCGGCGGAATGGTTCGTAAAACTGAGTCATTTCGTAAAATTGAGGTTCGTAAAAACGAGGTTCTACTGTATTTATTATGCCTCGTAGCATACAGTATGATAGTATTATATTGTTTATATTATCCCAGCCTGTCATGGACAGATTTTTAACTACTTTTTGTTATTCCAAGCCTTGTAAAAATGTGACATTGCCAATGATAAATAATAATTCCTCAAGCATAAAAATAGATGGAACATGATACAGGCTAGTGAATCCTGGTTAGATCACACAATTATATGTGGTTAGTGACTGACAATGAAGAATTTCTTGTATCAGCAAACATATCAGTGCATATGCGAATCAGTACATATGAGCAACTTTCAAATTGTATTTTGTACTTCCCAATTTTTTTTCTGCATGAATTGAAATCGTATATTGAAAGACAGAAAATTTGGAACACAGCTGTTGATGAATTAGAGGTTTAAAATCTCCAATAGCTTTCTATGTCTGCATTCCTTGCCTCATTCACAGGGATTCAGAGAAACCAAGAAAGTATTGCTGCTCTTTTTAGAAACACACAATGCACATTTAAAAAGTGCTTTCTTCTTCATCAGGGGGTAAAAAAGAACAAAGCAAAATTGGCAGAGTGCAAGGTATTGATATACAAAGTGGATGAGTTAATGGGGGTTTACCTTGTGAGGTAAAGAGAAGTTCTTGAAGAATAAAGGGTTTTGGTGTCGAGGAGTTGGGAGCAATGGGTCAATCCGAAGTGACATTGATTGTCACCTTGAGAAAGGAGGTCTGTTACTTACCTGGAAGTGTTTCAAAGAGGGGAATGGGGCCCTGGTCAATGTTACTATTCATGAGTTTTTCTTTATTCTGGTGTACAATGATGCTTCCATAGGCATCTAAATTTGGAAGATTTTTGTACAGATTATTTTTTTATTTTAAATTTCCCAATGTGATTCTATGATTGTTTTGTTGTATATGCTTTTCCATGCTGGATTTGCCCAATTGGTTATGTTTGAAATGGGCTATGAGTTCTTTGAATCTCTACCCTAATTTCTGTTTTGTCTGCCCGATATAAACTAATTCACAGCCTTGACTAGAAATTTAATGTTTACTTCAATATGCTAGAAATTTAATGTACACCTGATTTTTGTATAGATGGAGTCTTAGGGGTCATGGAGGATATTCTAGAGTTATTATTAAGACCGGAGTTCAGTCATACTTAGAAAAATTAGTTTCAAATAGTTGCTTTTGCACAATTCAATTGGTTGAATGCCACAGGTTTCAAATTGTTGCAAAAAGGATATTATATTAATTGTGTTTCTTGAGTTGAGGTTAAGGATGTGTGTAGTTGTATGTTGAGTTTATGTTTCCTCAGTAAGCTGTTAACAATTGAGGTATTACCCCTGAGGAAGAAAGGATAGCTTTGAAACGTGCACTGGGTGTTTCTAAAAAGATCTTAAATCCTTTCCTGGTTTCCCAGAATACATCCAAATGAGGCAAGGAATACTGACAAATATGGCGATTGGAGATTTAAACTTCTAAATCAAGTATTACCTGAAATATAACAGCATTTAACAACCACTTTCAATCAATAATTGATATTGCAAATTGCTTCCAATTTTTTAATACACGTACTTGTTACAAAAATAATTTTTCTCATCCTTTCATTCTCTCATAGTACATACAATTCACAATTCCGATGAATAAAACTTCCTCCAAATGCTAAAGATTCAAAATAACAATCAGAGCATTTACAAAAGAGCAATAGAACTAATATATAAATTATGTTCTGAATATACTTCTTTCAAATATCACCAATGTAAAAGGAATCCAATTATTTCGTAGCACATTTGAAAACAGAATGGGTCTTTGGAAATACCCAAGGGCAAAACAGAAAATACAGTAAAATGTAAAATTTCTGGGCAGTAACTTATAGGAAAATTATTTCTTGCGATTATATCTTCCACAATATTCCTCATGAAAACCTACTCAGCAATGTATATATAATTTGATTTAGGAATTGACAGATTTGGGATATAGGATATATTTTTTTAATGAGTAGAATTCAAAGAAAATTCAAATTATAAACTAAACATATCTTTATGATGATTATTTACTCTTTAGTTCAGCAATCTAAAGGTAATTCAAATGTTAGCATTGACCAAATGGAACTTAAATCAACCTAAACTAAAATCTGACCATGTTCGATGCTTCCATTCCTACTATTAAGTAAAAACTCAGTAATCACACAAATTTCTACGCTTCCTTCAGTGCTTATTCATTCCAATCAAACATAAATACGTTTCACAGATATTTTAAAGTACTCACCTAAAGACCTCCAAAGGAGAAAGAACAGAAACCATTATTTCTCCATGTACGTATCCCATTTCAGTGAGAGAAAGAGATAAGGCCCAGCAGAATCTTAAAATGAAATCTTCCACTATGGCAAAGTAATAGTAACCCTGAGTGGAATAAAGCAATAAAGTTGTTGTAGAATTTGAAGAGAGGCATAAAATAAGAAATAAGTTATTAGACACAACTTACAGTAGAAGAATAAACAATTTCTTCACGGAGGAAACGATTGTCACCAGCATTTTTGTCAAAAAGGCCCCAATCCATCTTAATATCCCAGGAATAAGCATAACATGAACTTACAATTGAGGCTACTATCCATATATAGAAGTATGGATTATCTGCAGAACCTGCATAATCATCTGAAAATAAAGGTTATTGGTGATAAAAAATTTTATTTTCTGGAACATACATATATACCTACGATACAAATTTTAAACATATCTTAAATGTTATTATGTACTACTGAAAATTGATTTATTACAGTTAAATCGAGACAGTTTTTTGTATTTATCCGATCATAATGGCTTAATATTGAATTTGGATTTACTACTAAAATATTAAAGAAACTCTCATACCTTTATAAACAGTATATAGGGCAGAGAAGAGTACAACAAAAAAGGTGGTTGAGTATTTTCCAGCATTAAGGAGATGGGGAAAGGCCTCTTTGGTGTCTCTAAATCGTCTCAGACACTGTGCGAATCGAAACCATGCTGGTAGGCATGCCACGACCGAGCGTAATGCTAGAAAATTTGTTCCGCACTTATTACTATCTGAAATACAAATTAAACGTACAATAATCAAAACAGAGTCATAAGATACAAGTCAAATCTTATAGAGGACAAAAAATATTTATTTTTGCAATTATCACATAAGAAAATAAGGTGTCATTTTGTTCCCAATGTAATAGAAAGATGGCTTTAAGTTTTGGCATTCTGCCTCAAATCTTTTAGGAATAAGAGTCAACAAAGTTTAAATTGTGTTCATTTGATAATTCATAGAATATTCATTTAAATAGGATTATTATAGATGAGAAGCTCAAATTCCTGTTGAATCTCAATAGAGTTAAATACCATACTGATTGGGACTAACGAATGAACTTTTGCAAAAACAACAGACACTATACATTACTAATGATAGGTGGAGGTAACTATTTACTCAAGAACCCAGAAAAAATTTCGAGTATTATACACATAAACATACATCTACTGGCATTAATCAAATATCATTAATACAATATTACTTGGAATCACCCAAAAAGTTAGCTTTGAAAATTTTTTTTTTCAGTTTTGAATGAAGGGTTTGATAAGTATTGCTTGTTATATTTAGATTACTTAATAACATACTACGATGACAAATTTTCATGGATCAGGAAATTTAACCATTGTAATTAATAGTAAAGTGCATTAGCAGATTATGTTTTGATAAAACACACTAGATTTAGGTAATATATATTAGGTATAATCTGACAGTATATTCAGGGTGGCCACAGAATGTGATGTTAAAAAATCAAGGTCATTTGAAGGTTTTTCCAGGTCAGGTCGAGGATTTTTCAAGATCAAAATAGGTACAACAGAATAAACTAATTTCTATAATAAAATATCAAGAGACTGTAAAATTTGCATTCATTACATGGACTACATACACTTGTGGAATATTAGCTTATACAAATTATTGTCTTATTTTCTTCTCAATTTCTTTTGTCAGTCTTGCTAATTCTGAAAGATGTTCAGCCTTTTTCTCTTCTAACTCTCTAATTTCCAGTTTCTTGCGTTTTTTACATTTTCTTCATCTTCGTGTTTCTTATTTTCTTCCCTTGCCCTCTTAAGTAATAGATATGAGCATTGTACCATAGGACCCTTGCAACTCGTCATTCAAGTCACGCAAAACCTTCCAATTTACGTTCGCTCCAGAATTTGAATGAGTGGTTTTTTTCGAATTGAACCAAGATAACGAGTTGGAATAGGATTTTTCAAGGTTTTGCAAAAACATCAAGGCGTTTTCACGGTTTTTCAAGGTCAGAAAGAATTCAAGGTTTTTTGAAGGTTCTCAAGGTTTCTAGGTCCTGTGGCCACACTGATATTACAATATTAATGAGCCCTGAGTAGCATATATTTAAATTAAATGTAGAAACATTGCACTAGAGCCAATTATTCAGGGAATCAAATGACAGGCTACTAAAATTAATACCTGTGGCTTCCATCAGGTTCCCAGTATTGGTTACATAAAAGCATATTAAATACTGGAAATCCAAAAGAACTGGTATCAAACTGTTGAGTTGATCTGCCACCCAGAAATCCGCAAACCCAACATAGAATAAAGGAGCCATCACTATTCTTCCCTAGGATATAACAAAAATACATATAAATGACAGGATCAAATCATAATTTTCCATACCCTAAAATAATACCTCATTAAACTAAATTATGCCATTTACAATCATTAATATTACACTTGAAATACCAACATCATTCATGATAATCTCATTAATTAGTACATACATTCACAAAAATCATTTCATTACAGATTGATTTTCAACAATTTGGTTGTCGTCAATATTCCAACGTTAAATTTACAATGAAACAAGGAACCTAAGCCAAAATAGAGATCTTACTTCAATATACAAGAAAGCTAATATCATAATAATTATTATTAATCACAAAACAATAAATGGGTATAGTCTTTACAAATCATATATTGTATTTACTCGAAAATAGTGTGCCACCGAATGCTATGAGTGCCCTGGAAACAGAATATCATTTGGCTGAGAAACTAATGGGCACCTTAAGACATGTGGTCACGCTAAGTTCATGTTTACTATGCTCATATGTGGTGCTATAAATGTATATTTATATGCATATACACGGAAAATATAGTAGTCATCTTAAGTCAAAAGTCCTATGTAAGTGCTAATATAAACCAATTTAAAATCGTCCTTCTAAAAAGTTTGATGGACTAGCCATAATTCCCTTTCAATTAAAAACTAATAGTTAACAGCTTATTCTGTAATCTGCGGCTCTTCAAGTGAAAACATTGATAACAAGATAAACATTGGTGGAACATTAGAAGAATTACATGGATCCAGGATGAGCCGAGGATCCGGCTGGTCCTGTGCTATGGGACAGATCTGGGAGTAGTATTGCATGAATCAGCCAGTAACTCTTAATTCCCACCCTGAATTTTTGGTCAAAAAGGTCACAAAAGGGTGTGTGTTATTTTCGAGTGAATACAGTAATTTGTGGAAATAAGGGTATGCAAGTTGAGAAATAAATTAATTACGACTTCTTAATTTTAAAAGATACCTTTACGTATGAAGATATTTTAAGGAAAAACAACATGTACAGTTGATAAGTGTAGAGACAGGAGGTGAGATTTAATAAGGTGGCTTTCATTTTATTGCTCAGTCATTTTACTTAGCATTTTCCAGATCATTTAAAAAGAATAGAATCAAATTGAAACATTATTATTTAATAGTTGATACTTATGTAACTATATTGGAGGCCCTGTTTGATAGGTACCTAAAGCCTAATTGCCTTGCCATTGCATCCATTGATATAGTCCTATATACACATCTAAAGGAAGCTTACCACAAATATTAAAAATTTATTTAAATTTTAATTTTAATATCATCCTTACATTTGTGTAAATGCAAAAAGTAAGAATATAAAAATAACTCTCAAAGATTATAGTATCATATTCTAATAAATTAACAACCACATTATGGTTTAATTTAAAATACCACTGCTAAATAAAACTACTAATTGAAAACAAAAGCATAATTTCCCTGCACTAAAATTCTTTTTAACTATTTCTAGTCAGCATTAATTTGCAAGTCATTTCAAAAAAAATTATTAGACGATAAAGATCGCTATCTACAAATATTTACTCTAAGATAAACAACCCAGTATAAGAGATACTATGCTAAGTATAAAAAGATTAATTCCTGTACTAACTCTTCTTGCTAGTATTTCAAAAATTTTTAATCTTTGGCTCAAAATAATTAGATTTTTATGACTATATATCTAATGAAAGTATTTGAAATGAACAAGTATTTTTCAGTTAAATGTACACTACAAATTAAAATAAATTAGTCGTAATGAAATACAATCTTTAATGACTGAGTTGGAGCACATCACAAGAGTTGGCTTATATTACTTGAATGTACATCCCTCACCAGGGAAATACAAGCAATCTATTATAAAATGCCAATTAGGAAATGCGTATCATATCTTAATATAATTTTTTAAGTGTAAAAGTCTGATGATAGAAATTATGTTTTTTATGCTTTTTGAGTAAAATTGCTCTGGTTTTCATAATAAGCTAATAAAATTTTAACCAACTAAAGGTTAAAAACACTTGAACATACTTCTCTAAGAAATCTACAGATATAATTGATACAGATTAAAATAATAGATTATCCATTATATAGAAAGGAAAGTTACTTATCATCTAAAGAAAGGAAATGTTCACCCTGATCAAAATAAGTTCATTAATAAGTGAAAAGCATTCATTCAATAAAAATAGGAACTGCATGATTTGCATAGCATGCTCGTAGATCATTAACTGAGTTAAGATATGGGGAAAACAATTTTCTTGATCATCCTTAGTATTCCTGAACTTCAATTCTTCTTGATACTGAATTAACCCATCAATTACGGAAAAAAAATTAAAAGCTAATCATAAGTTAATTAAAAAACATAGTATTTTGGATAATCGAGCCCAAAATCTAACAAATACTTGTTTGATTTAAACATGCAAGGGAAGTCAAGCATCTGATAAATATCTAATTGTGTGATTTAATAAATTATCATAAAAACTAAATAGTCTTAAACTCAAGAAAAATATAAAACAAAACTGTAAGGCTAATCAAGTTTAAAACCATTCCCGTGGTTAAACCTTTATGATTGATTTAACTCACATCAAGCGGTTGAAAATAACACATTCATTTCTTCAATATATACACATCAACTCACCATTACTCTGAGGACCCAGAAGCGAGCACCATGACGGAATGTATGAAAAGGATTAATGAGAAAAATCACCATAATGAGGATGAGGACAAGAGGGTTAGCGTAAGGTGGGATGCTAAGAGAAGAGGAGTAAAGAAACCCTAACACACTAAGGGTCCAAATAACCCCAAATATTGCAGCCATCTCCATGAGATGTTGCTCAGATAAATGATTGCGAGGATCAAGTTCAAATATCAACACATGGTTCACTCCAGATGACCGCCAACCATACACATTAAGTCCCATAAGGAAAAGGAAAACTACTAGGAGAAGGGGCCCCCGATAGAGGCGGAATGCCACGCGCCAGTCATCTCGACTCTGATGAAATATGGCTGTGAAAAATAAGAAAATAAAACACAAACATTAGGTAACTTAGGTTGAAGGCATATATGTTTATTTACCTAATATAAGAGATTAAGTACCTAACTAACATTATAGGAGATTAATAATTAACAGCTTGGTAAGTAAGATCAGAACTCTCATTCATTACTGAAGCCATTTAAAACTAAATCCATATTTACTACTTATTAAAATGAAACAAAGGAATTCATAATAGAATGGTAAAATTAAAGGTGTTCATAAATATAATCTATGATTTGAGTTATGATTTTTTATGGGAACTAATGTCCTAATTTTTATTCACAACCCTACTTTGTTCTATTCCGAATATTTCATTCTATTCACAAAGAAAACATCCTGTGCGTGGAATAGAAATATTGGAAATGCTGAGGAAATTTAGCCATGTAACTACAACACATTAAGAACTTTCAGGCAAAAATTATAAAGGGCACTAGAGTAGTTAGTAGTTTTAGGCTAGATACCCAGCAGAAAAAAGACCTGCCAAGTCCATTGCATGAGGTGACTAGGAATCATCTCATTCAGCCTGGCAGAAGCTAAGACCCTAAGGAAATTGCAAATATTTTCAGTATTTACATGTATATATAACAGCCTATGTAGGAATATAATCAAAGGCAGGTCTATAAACTTGTCAGAGGATAATTATTTATAATTATTTCTTTACATCCTAATGTTAAAGTTATGGTAGTCTTACTGACTTCATTTTCTACCTCAAAAAGATAAAAGTGCTTTGTTTGACTCAATGAAAGTAGTGGATGTGCACTTTCCTATGAAGAGTGCTCTGTTCATAGAAAAATTTTCCTATCAGCCTTTAGTTTAAGGTACACATAACCTAATCAAATTGCTGGTCTTGCAATGTTATTGAGGTGGTGTGATAGCCTGGCTAACAGTATGGCCTAAGCCAAGGTCTGAAACACATGTTATAGGTAATGCGTTTCATTTACTAAACACATCAACATCCACAAAACATTTCACTATCTTATAAAATGGAAATGATGCTACTACCTCTATGTAGATGACTTTCCAATTATTCTATGGTACAGCAATTACCCCATTTCTCAGGGTCAATCGTCCATTCAAAAGCTTAATCAAGAATCTGTCACCATAGGCAAATTCATGTATGAAATCAATTTATAATGAACTACTAACAGTATGAGCTCCCAAGATTAAGATCATGGCCATGTTAGTAACTGCAAAGATTTTAGCTTCTTAGCTTCACATATCGAACTTACATAATTAATTAATGCTGATTTTTACAATATTTACATACAAATTTGTATTATATTATTTAGCCATTACACATGGATGTTATATGAAAAACAGTTCAAGCATAAGAAATAAGAAGGATACAACTCAGCTTTTCAAATCTAGGTCACAAATTTATTGAGCAAATATGGAATAGATGATTCCTTCTCCATCCACTATATTTCGAAGCATCTAAGATTTTTCTGACAATTAGGGGTGAAAGATGACACCTGCATCTTATATGCAGAAATATGGTCTTTGTTATTTTTTTCAGAACATATGATATATTGAAAATTGTAGTAAACAAAAATGCCACTTTTGAAGGCATAAATAAATTGAGTTTAGTGATGAATTAAACAAAAGTATTTATCTTTCCTTAAGTTTACTTCTTTCTGTAAGTTTCTAAAACATTCTAAACCTGATAGAATGAACAATAAAATAATTTTACTTCAATATTTATTTTTAGATAGTTATTTGTTTAAGTTATTAATGCAAAACACATTCATAGGTCGTCTTATGACTTTGATTCACATTAAATATTATAAAAAGATAGACATTGGTGTTTTCTTACTTCTAAACATCTGCTTCATGACAAGTACCAAAACAATTAAATTTATAAAAATGTATTTGGTGCATTTCAATGATAATTTAAGATATTTATTAATATTTTTGTAAATATAAGACCTGAAAGGCCTTTTTAGATGAAAACTATAGCAAACTGAAAAATATAGCTAAAGAAGATAAAATTTACTCATTTTATTAATTAAAGGCTACATGACATACATGATAGTATCCCTAGCATTAGTGTTTCTTAATTTTCAGAATAAGTCCTTTAGATATCAGAATCAAATACATTGGTATAGAATAAATATACACCAACCAATGTTAAGATAGGTTAGCTAGCCTATGTAATATAATTGGGATAATGGAATTGACAAAATTATATATGTTTAGATGATATGCTAAGATGTTACTGAATACAAATCTTTAAGAATTCAAGGGAAAATTTTATAAACACAGAGCATTTAAATGTAATGTTACTAAGGATGCCTACTATACAGTTCTATTTCAATCAAGGAATGAAAATGATTACATGTATTGAATTATCCTTTACCTCTGGGCCACTCAGATCTGAACAAAACTCGGCCAAATAATGGTGCTCTCTAAAATATTTAGAACGCCCTTTCAAAGCACAATTATAACATAAAATCAACATATAAATGAGGTTCAATTCATCTTAAATCTTCCCATTGAATGAGGAATTTTGATGACTCAAAGGAAACCATTCGTAGGTATTATAGCAGTGTATTATGGTAGATAGAATGGCTCTTCATGAAACCTACGGACACAAATAAGAGAAGAAATGAAGCATGAAAGTAGCATAGAAAATTATAGCTTTGGTGATAGCAAATCTTCTCTGCCTAGGTTTAAAAATATTATTTCAAAATATTATAGTAATTAGATTCATTTCAGGAGCTTTCAGAAATCAACTTTTGTTTCTACGAGATTGATTGTTTGAAGTAATTCTTTGTAAAATAAATTATTGAAGGTACCATAAATTATTTTCATTGGCAACTTTATGTAATTAAGCTACTATCTATCAACTGAACTCACTTCTACCAATCACTACTAATTTATCTATTTAAATACTTTTCTTTTGCATACCAACTTTATGCTATGCCATGGAAGCATTTGTAAAAAAATTAACAATAAAATATTTTAACAAAATGGAGTTCGGTCATGATTATATAAAATATCAGGATCACAGAAAGTTTTACTAACATCCGATGGAGGGTAGGATATTTCAAATTAAATTGATATTATGTTGTCAAAGACATACAAACCATGATAAAATGTGACACTTCTTTACAAATATATTATCTTATTTATATTACTAATATATTATCAGTAGTTTACAAGCTCAAATTACTAAAACACATCCTTCTTAACCAAGGAAAAAAATGTTGTGCCCCCATTTCCTCTCAATCACACTAAATTAAACTTGCATTAAATTATACATCTTTTAATATTCCAAACAATAGACACATCACTAAATTTATCTAAAACGATATATTTTCAAAATTTTTCAAACCTTCCAAGTGATGAAACTGAATGAATAAAGAAATCGAAAATTAACTTGACAAATCTTAGCCTCCTTAGAACACATTTTACACATTTCAAAACCCACATCCACCAACAATAACATTTTTCCAACATGAAGAACTTTAATATTGAAGCAGTTTTCAGTACCAAGAAAGAAATTAAATGAATTATAAACAAATGAAATTTGTTTAAATCATAAATCTACCAATTTTATTACCTGAAAGAACAACGGCTACAAGTAGGACAATGAAAGACCCCGAAAAGAGCCCAACTTTGAAAGTGGTCCATGGTGACTGCTGTTCTCCCAATGGTGGAACTCGAAGTCTTTTCATTGCCCTTTGGCGATCTCCTGATTCCAAATCTCGGATCACAGTACTTTCTGTTTCCTGGATCAGTCGATCTATGTCTTTGTTTGTATAGAAATGAGCTATTTCCACATTTTCTGTTCTCCATTTTGCACCAACATCCACTGATAACAACTGAAATTTTCATTCATTGAAAAACAAGTCAATATAAATTATTTCTTACCTAAACAGTAAAATATACAATAACTCAGAATATGTATACTGTATTGTAGGACAAGGATGTTCTGACAAATATATAAGGTATAAGAGGTAGGAATTGTACATAAATGATAGCATAAATACTTTGGGAACAAATGTGGACTAAACAACCCAACTGTTGTTATTTGAAGTTAGAAATAGAATTTAATTACAAGATGCCAATATTACTGATAGCTAGGTTCCTATACCCAGAGCATTTATGATTCAGATGTCAAAATGAAAGCTCTAATTGTATGGAGTGATAAGAGAAATAATGACTACATTATTTGACTTAAAAAGGAGAGTTCCAAAAAATGAGAAAAACTGCAGATATTCTAGAAAAATCTGTGTGCTCTAAACAGGAATACATATAATGACAAATTGTGAGTGAGTCGTTAACAGAAATCTAACAAAGAAAAAACTAAGCAGTTAAAGTAAATAAGAAAGCTTAAGAGTTATAAAAAATCGAGCTACAAAAGAATAGCACAGGGGTATAAGAAGATAAGGACATCCCCAAGCAATTCTGAATGGTAATCACTGCCTTTTTAGCAAGATGTGTTAACATTAAGAAAAAATACAGTCAAGGTAATACAGTATCATTGAAGATAGTACCAAGAGCTTTCTACATCTCTACAGAAAATAAATAGAAAGGCTTCTGATCTACCCTTTTAAAAGTTAACAGTAACTGGAGTTTTACAAACTAAAGAAGCATTTCATAACAAAGCCATATATTCATTCAAAAGTGAATTTGCTAACAAATGAAAACTCACCTTGTCGTGCTTTTTAAGTATTTTTCTGAATCCAGTAAAGTTCAGATTTTGATAATTCTGCAACAATATAAGGCTAAGGTAAAATTCACTAAAAGCTAATTTTAAATCTTGCAATTTCCTCGCAGGAACTGCCGTTTTGCGAAGAATATTGGCTCTATTTCTCAGAAAGCTTTCTTTACTATGATGATCTTTCTCTAGCGCAGTACTCATCTCACTCCGAAGATTAGCATACTTTCGGGTAGCTTCAGCAAGCTTTTCTGTAATTCAATTAATATAATAAGTTTTAAGTAGTTAAAATTAAAGTGCTAAGCACAATTAAACGCAAACACACTAAGAATCATGATCAAAATTACCTGAATAAAAGGTGTTGATTTTTGCCAGTTCTTTGTCGCAGTAATGAAAGAAATTTTCATCAAATTTGGCGAAGTACCTCGTTAGAACCTCAGGTTCAACTACTTCAGCTGAAGGAGCCTGCTCCACAGCTGAGTAGAGTATTGCTTTCATTTCCTAGAATTTAAAATGTGTTATCATATGAGATTTTTCGTGTTACAAGTTTACTTCTCTGAAATATATTGCGAGTAGGGAGGAAAATGAATAATTAGATAAAGTTAATATTCAAAGTTGATTTAGAAATTTAAATAGAATCCTGTAAAAATGCAGACATCAAGCAATAGTTTTCAAGTGGAAAACACTTGATGACAGACATGAGGGAGGTATTTTTCATAATCAGAGCAAGTGCGGTGATCAAGTATTCATAAACAAGTTTAGGGTAGAACGAATGCGGGCTGCTAACAAAAAAACGTAAAATAATCCACCGTCGTCTTAAGACAAACTTTACCTCATAATTTATGTATTGTTTCCTCCACTCGGGAGTAATATGTGCACTTAGATGCTCGGCGAATTTCATCTTGGTGTTTTATTATTATGAATTCGATCTGTACACTATACTCCGCAATAAACAAATAGATTTTTCAAAAACTATTATAACACCGTTATTCACTACACTGCCTATCATATTTCAAGAAATAATTTACTTCTACGATTGTTTGCGTTCGAACGAAGTACGATGTATAATGTAGAATCATTTAAATATCTGAAGACACGCTGAAATATTTTCGCGGACTTTCATGTAGCTGTCCTGCGCACAGTATTTCTCACTTACATCGAATTAATACAAGCACACTGATGGAAAATAAACTGAAATATTCACTATTCTGTAAAAGTTTGTTGTGCATCTGTATTTTTGTTTAACAGTTGAAATTAGCACCTGCGAATAAAAATTCCTTCATCGCGGTGGAATCAGAATAGTCATCCAATGCGCAGTCCTCATGGAGAGTGAAATTTGAAGTTTATGATTAACGTTAGAAGAACTTTTGAAGTTTATTGTTATGTATATTTTTGCTTTCATTTATTATTTTATGTTCTACTAAATGCAGATAATTTTAATTCTACTATTTTAGTTAAATATTTCGCCGCGATCATTACTTTTCATGTATTGAAAATATGTTTACTTCCACTTCTTCGTGCGAATTAAGACTCCGGCTGATTTCTCAAATAATTTGGATAGATTAAATATTCTTAGCATTTTGACAGAAAATGTGGACGTTTAAACAGGCCTTAGTATTCTCTTGAGAAATTGAATAAATATTTTCCTGTCATAAAGTTTGGAATTGATCTCTCAATTTTTATAGATTTTGTTGATAATTTCCAGTAAACATTTTCCGAAATTCAATTAAACCCATCGTTTTACTCCTGAAAATTTCCAAATGATTAATGTGATGACTATAATTTACAATATGGACGTTTTCTTTGGTCTTATTAAGTGAGTTATATTATTTTTATTCGGAGGGCATTTGAAGGAGAGACAGAAATACAGCCAAATATAAATGTAGCCAAAACAGTTCTGGTCTACAGCACTTGGATGAATTTAATGAAAGACATTATCTAGAGGAAGGTCTTCAGATTTCAAGCGTCAGAAATGTTTACATGTTGTGCAATACTCGGTGTTATCTTTGCTCCATTTTAAAAGAAATTTTATTGTTTTCTTGTGTTTTAAAACCAATTTTAGAACCCATTGTTTTCCTCCTATATTCACGTTCAGCCTATCTTAAATTGGTTGATCGTCTGCTTAACATGAAAGCAGCTCGATTCGTGGCAAAAGCCCATATCCCCGAATTTCGGATGTGTGTACGGCGAAGAAAAGAAGGCCATTCAGGCCACGGAATGAAGAACGGCCGATGCAACGGAATTAACGTACTTATTAATGTATAATATTTTTAGTAATTTAAATTAATCATTAAAAATTATTGGCAGTGAAAGAATGTCCTTTCAAAAGCTGGAATGTGATCACCCAAGATCATCATGAGTTTAGAAAGCGGGTCTGTTTTTGGCAAATATTTTCGAATATTCTCGGTCAAAGAAATTAAGTAAACAGAAAACTCGAGGTCAAAAGCATTTCTAAATAGTAAATTTAGGATTATAGAAATGTTCACCGATCGTTAGACCACATATTTCCAGCTGTGACTTAAGAAGAAAAATATTCTACTTTGCTACTTATTCCGACTCATATATATTATATCAAGATCACAAAAATTAGAAATGGAAAATTGTAACGACTAGTAACTAGTTAACTTAAGTTTTTCCATTCAAATTAATGGTAGATTATCAGACACTAATAATATGAGAGCTTAAGTGATTCTTGTTATAAATCCATCTTACTTATAATCAGGACCGGATTTAGAAAATAGGCGACTCCAGGCAAAACGTATTTGGCGGCCTCCCCGTTTGTAATATTGCAAATTCAATAATGGTGTAAACCTGACAAAATATAACAACAGACTCTTTTACATTGAATAATAAACTAAATTATTATTATTCTTTCTATCTAATGTTTTTGTGAGTTTTTTGAGAGACAATTAATAACAATAATCTTGTAATGCAATAATTTGGCGGCCCCAGGCGACCGCCTTATTCGCCTGCCCATAAAGTCGGCCCTGCTTATAATCATCATAATAAAATTAATTTGACTATGACAATCGTGAAAATTGACAAAATTTCTCTTACTGCTTTCCAGGAGCAGGTCAAGTTTATGCCGCTGGGTCCTATAAACGATTTTGGTAAACAAATCGGTAAAAACCGTTTTGAAAGAAACAATATGATAAATACTAAGGAAATGTTTACTTTTTCTCGATTTGTGAAAAAGCAATATCAGAGGATATATTTCGTAAACTCGATATGTAAAGATGTTACTTCGTGGAAGGCCATAATGATGGAAAAGAATCATTTTGTAGACACCCCTTCTATGGGAGTGTACAAAGCAGTGCTCCTTTTTCATTTTTTGTCTTCTGTCAGCCTAATACATAAATACATTTCTAAATGTTTGATTCGACTAATGATCATGAAGAGTGAAACTTAAGTAATATAATGTTTAAAATATGTAAACTCTCACTCGATTTTTTCTTATCTAAATCGATATTATTTCAATAATTTTAACGCTCTTCTTCGTTACATGAGTTGCCATATATACAGCTTTGTTATTGCTACAACTTTGGCTGAGTGTGTAATCCAAGGCAAAAACTTTAATGGTAATATATATCGTAAGTCATTTATTTAAGAAATGTAAAACGATTAGTTTGAGCGTTATAGTAGTGTTCCGTAAAACTATTACTAACCGTAATTGTATATTCGATTTTGAAATTGGGACCATAAACAAAAGAGCTGCGTAATCCCACTGCGAAATGTGGCGGATTAAATGATTAGACTGCTACGTTCGTTTCGTTCCCTTTCTTTAAGAAAAGTATGAACAAAAATAGCTCCTTGTCGATATGGAGTTAGATAGTTTACTCATTAAAGTTCAGGGAGCCCTAATAACATTAAAGAGAAATCATGGCTTGCAGAGAGATCCTCAAGGTAAGATAGTTATTGTTCATTGTACACTTCCGTTAAAAATAGTCTTTGAATGTTATTGTAATGATTCACATCTTTCAGATAAAAACATCGAGAAAACGGCGTTTTATCAAGCCCTCGAGAGGATTCGGAACGCCTGCATTCATAGCGAGCGTGATATGCGCCGAGTCCATCTATACCTCTTGCTTAACTCCGATTTAAAATTCAATGAATCATTATTAGAAGATGAAAATTTTAGTCACATTGTGTCAACAACCCCGACTGTAGACAAGTATTTGTTAGTGGAAACATTTTTAATGCTCGAATTTGATAAGTATATCAATGAAACTATTATATTTGGTCATCTTTCAATTAGTGTTGAATACTTGGATGTTATTTCCAAAGTTCTGGAGACCCATAGATTTGTACACTATATACCACTGGTAGAATCTTTCATAGCCGTAATTCATCATAAGTTATCTTTGCTAGCATCAAGTGATAATGGTTGTGGAGACGAGTTGCAAATAGAGAGAAGGATATTGTCGTCATATTATAAGCAACTGTTCACTTCGTTTTTGCCACCTCATAACAAATATAAGATGGGTTATGTTATTAAGTCCCTACTGTCATTGTTATGTTCATTTCTTGATCATCACTATGACTTCCCCATCCCAGCTGATAGTGATCATAGCCTGTATGTAATGTCTTTACCAAGTTTTCATGATGATGCAAACGCAGCTGTCACAGACTTCGACGAAATGGGACTCTTACGTCACATTTTAATCATGCTAAAATCAAATCTACTTCTTGTGGATTTGACGACGTGGATGGATTGGTTTGAAATGGAATGGAAGTCCTCAAATAAAGACAATACCTCAAGAAACATGCAACGAGTTGTAGGAGAGGTTGCTTATCTTTGCTTAGAAAAAATACACAATGCTTCTTTAGATAATCCAGATTTAGAAATAATAATCACAGCGTTATCCAGTATGGCAATAAAGCCTTATAGTGAAGATGAAGAAATACAAAAAACAGAGAATTTAGTTGAGATTCTTCAGAAAGTGAAAGATGAATCTTTGCACCCTAATTCAAGAAAGAAATGGTTGATAGCTTTGTTGTCTATACCTAAGTCACTCTCAGAAAATGGTTGCTATCAGTGTATTGAAGTGTTTGGATCCTATTTTACCAATTGTGAAGAGCTGCTTTTACTTTTGGAGAGAGTAGGAGAACTAATTAGCAATGAATCTCTTTTACATAACTCTAACGCTGAGAATTACAGTAATGAGGTGGAAAGTATTAAAAGAACTCTCCTCAAAATCTTTTCTCAAGTGTCTTTAGAAGATCAGGGAAAAATAATGGCTGAATACTTCGCAAAATATGGTTTGTCACACTTATTTGCTACTAATGACTATGACAAGATTATAACTGAATATTTAAATAAAGTGGTCAACTCCAGTGAAGAAGGAGGGGTAAGTAAAGGTATCAAAATAAATATGCAACATTATTGTAGCTTGTTGATGTTTACTAACTTTCAAATTATTTAGCCAATTTCAGAATCCTGTGTATTATGTCTCCAATACCCAGTTAAATATTTTCAAGGACTCTTGGGTATGGCAATCTGTAATGGTCAGATTGCATTTGTAATGACTGTCTTGAAGCCTCTGTCAAACTTCTGTCAGCTTAGGTTGGAAAGCCAGGGTGATTATCAAGATGGAGGCATCAATAAAAATGCAAGATTTTTCTGTGATCAGATAAACAATTTTATGAAAAGAAGACATTGGAATGATGTTGAATCATCTAATTTTGTTCAGCTTGTAAGTATGAGCCTATAAGTATAATGAGTGCCCATGTCTATCAGAATGAAACATCAAATATACCTATGCCATTTCTTTTATTCAGGTAACTCAAGTGCAGAAATGTGCCATTCTCTGTCAAGATGATATTTTTCAAGAAATTTTATGTCCTAATATTGAAGAATTCCTGAGAAACAAATCTTGGAATTCCGTTGATCTATGTATAAAGACTATATATGTAAGTACTTTTTCATCTTTACTGATATGTGAAATGTTTATGAGATCTCTGTTTAAATTTACTAAGACCAAATTTTTGAGTGCTTGTCTCACTCACCACCAGTCCATTGAATGCAATTACATTTCCATTCAGATTGAATTCAATACCCTAATGATGATGATGGAGTCAGCCTTTGAAATTTGTTAGAAATCCTGTATAGATTTTACACATTCACTTCTTATTATTATCTGCTAGATGCGATTCTTTTCTCAACTTTTATTTAGTGCTTATTTCACTAATTTGTGTACTTTTGACTAATTTCAGAATATATAATTCTTGTGAGCATTCATTTAGCTGCTCTTTCTAGTTGTTACTGTATGTGTAGTTGTTTTATATTTCGTTAGAATCAGTTATATGAGTGAAGCTTCTTTATAGAGGTAGATTTACTGATGAAAGAAAGAGTGGTATCATCTCCATCTTTTTTATTTAAATCTTTGCATGATGCACATGATTAAATCAGAGAGGAATTTTGAGAACTATCTATCTATTTCAGATAGAAGAAATGAAGTAATTGAGAATTGTGACTGGAATTTTTTCTAGACAGAAGATGATTTAATAGAGTTATTGAATGACATGAGTAGCATTATTAAGAAAATTTAGAAAACATTCTCAAAAAGATGAATCAGTATGGAACAAAAATAGAATCGGACACTAAGAAGAAATTTCTTCATTGATTTGAGTATAGCTCTAATAGGGAGTAAGAACTTGATTATTAACAGCTCTGATAAGATATATTTAATATGCTATACCATAGGAAAATTCTTAATGACAAAGGTATTTAACTTTATATTTTAACAGAAATATTAACCCAGGTCTTCCTCTTTCTGTGCATATCTTATATTTGGGTGTTCAAATGAAAAGGTATAATATGAAACTGTGTGTATAGTTGAAGTCTTTATCCAAATTAAACATCAGAAGCCTCAGCACAACTATTCCATTGTTTCACGAGTCAAAGGATTCCCTTTTCCTAGTATTCCTGTGGCTGTGACAAGAGCAAGTCCTTTACTGATTGATTATGTGTTCTGTCCAGTTCTGTGCAAGGATTCCCTGTTACCAGAGTAAGAGCCAGTCCTTCACTGTGTCCCTTAGTTCGTCATCTGAATCCCTTTGAGATGTTTTCCCATCAGACCAAACTGATGGAAGTCGCACGACAACATTTCTGGGCTGTAAGGAGGATGCCTAAGCTGTTCCATCCAGTACATTCAGTGTGACCCTGGAGATGTGTGCACACTCGTTATGGCAGAGCATTGGACCTCTCAGACACAGTCTCTGACCACCATCCGGCAATAAATATTGGCCGGTTAAACACCTTCCACAGTCAGAAATCTGATCAATCATCAAATTTTGCAAATGTGAATGCCATGATGTCCTTATATGATCTGCCGCGTCAATTGGACAGAACAAACAATCAATTAGTGAAGGATTTGCTCTTGTCACAGCCACAGGGAATCCTTCGGCTCGTGAAATAGTGGGATAGTTGTGCTCAGGCCTCTGGTGTTTACTTTGGATCAAGACTTCTTCAACTATACCCACTGTGTCATTTTGTACCTTTTCATTTGAACACCTAAATATATTTCATATCTTTCTCTTTTGTTTATCCTTGTCTCTTATAAAACATTTTAGATAATTCAAGGTCCAGAAATATATGAAAATTTTGCATGGATTTACTCATATAATGGCAATACTTCCATTTTGAGAGAATAAATATGTGTATCAGTTAGTTAAAGCTATACTATACTTATATATAATTTATTATCGGTGTGTATACTAATCTCAATGGATTTTTTTATTTTTTAGGAACTTGTCAGTAAATCTTATTTCAATCCAGCTAACCATCAAAACCCAGCAGTTTTACTTGCTGTTCTATTGCAAGTATTAGTGAAAGGAAGACAGGAAATGAGAGAAGAGTTTTCTTCATCTGCTGCTTCAACTTGTGAATTGCTTGCTTCTTTTCTACCACTAATCGTAGAAAAATTTATAACAGGGAATTATATGGACGGTATGAGTCAATACTTGATCAAAATGCTATGTGATATCAGTTTGCACCTCCTTAATGAGAATTTCTTTCTAAATAAAATTAGATCATTTTAACAGCTATGTTACGTATTATATAAACATAAAAATCAAACTCCTATGGTTCCGTGTTCATCTGGCTTCTTTCTGACAAGTTTTTGAGTTGAGGAAGTTGCTAGGAAGTTTCACTCCTAAATGGAATCATAAAATTCCTCTTCTGTTGCTCTTTATTGAATACAAATTGAAACTTCAGTAACATCATCTGTATCATCAACTGTATCATATTTTTTTCTTAACCTTATTCCCATTTTCATTGTAAAGTAAAGCCTGTGGCGCGATATCCCTATGAGGGGATTTGGCTCAGCCAGGGAGTATTCACTGTGGGTGAGGTGTGGTCAGCACATCGACTCCCAGACCGTTGTAATTGGCTTTTCGAAACCTGGACCTCTACCTACCTACTTACTGCTACCTCTGAATTCAGGTAGTTTCCCAATTGTTTCGATGCTGGGTAAACATCATTGCCCCCACTGGGAATCGAACCTGGGACTGCTTCCGCCAATAGCAAACACGTTACCCACATGGCCACCCAGGGACTCATTTCCTATACAGTGGTACCTCGAGATATGACTTTAGTTTGTTCCAAAACTGAGCTCGTAAGTCAATCGGCTCGTATCTCAAACGACTTTCTCCCATTTAAAATAACTGAATTCGATTTAATCCATTCCGGACCTATGAAAAATCCCTAAACTATTGTAAATTATGAATAAAGATATGTTTTTAAATAAAAAAGAAACATGTATAATTAACAAATACATAACAAAATATGAAATAAAGAAATCAAAGAGTTATTTAGCATAATAGTCTTACTCTGGAGACAGACGGGTGTGGCTAACGAAGGTGAACGATGAGGAGGGAAGGGATGCAGGCACTCTTAGACACGTACATAAACGGCGCTTTTTCAGAACTTAAAACTATTTTTGTAAATTTAAAACTAAAACTACACTTTCCTTATTTCATATGAAAGAAAAAACTTAAAACAATGCACTTAACTTTAAACTTAAACTAAGCTTAACATTTAGGTAAATTTAATTATCACTTGTTTTTGCCTTCTTGGCTGCACTTGGCTTGGAGACACGGCTCGTATCTCGGATTTGGGCTCGTACCTTGAACGAAAATATGGCCCGAGCTCCGGCTCTTATCTCAAAAAACTCTTTATGTTAGGCTGCTCGTATCTCGAGGTACCACTGTACTCATACCTCTCCATAGTCAGTTAAAGATTCTTAATTTTTGGTAATGATCATGAAAGTGAAGTTTGTTCGGCACTGATTTTTATGGCCAGGTGCCCTTCCTACCACCAACCAAATTTGAGCTCCCAGCAGGAATCAAACCTAGGATCGTTTTCATCAAAGCCAAACACTTTGCCGACTGGATTATTCAGGAACCTATCAATTACATTTATCATTATTTGAATCAATATAAACTTCTAATGGATATTTATTTTATATGAAATTTGCCAGAATACTGTGCGGTAGAGTGCATTTCAAGCACTTATAATTTGTTGGAGTGTTATATCTTTCAATTTGACCCCTTTACAAGATTTCATCTTGTGCACATACCCCTTTAGCCCTTCTTCAAGTACTATGGACTCTTGTAAGGCTCTGTATTGAATACTTATGCTTTAAATCGTTTAAGGGAATAGCTTCACAATACTTTGTTTTTATATTCAACAAAAGAAAGTTTCATGGTTAAAATGAGATATTCTTTCCTTTCATTTGTCATTTCTTGTATTCTATTCCAAACTGAGTCTTCTTTCATCTGAACTTAGGTAAAAGCTTGGAATGGCTGAAATCAAGAGTTCTGTGCTCATCTCCACTAGAACAGATTTACTTCAGTTGTCTGCAGGATTGCAAGAATGCTGAGAATATCTGTAAAAGCTCTCAAGAAATTTTGATGCTGCAATTTTTCCAAAGTACTGAAGATGGTGAAACAAAGCTGTTGGAATTGTTAAAGAATCAGCCAAGCCTATTAGGTTATTCTTTATTCAAGGTATATATTTTTATGTTCAATTGAGTCCTGCTAATGAAATTTAAGAATTTCCTTAATGTACCATTCCATTTCAGCTGCTTCCCTCCTGTACAACCTCAGAATGGATAAATGTAGTCCGTGCTCTGAAGCAAACAGTGGCATTGTGCCAATCAGAAAGAGAACAGAAGGTGTTAATTTCAAGTTTTATTATCACTCTTTCAAATGTTCTACTGGTTTTGATAACAGTTCTTAGCAAAAAGAAATCATCTGAGAAAAAAGAACCTTTGCATATTATCGAACTGTATATGAAAAATTTTGTGAGAATTATAAAGGTGAGTGAATTTATAGTACATATTTTACAATCTTTTATAGCCATGTCTATGGTTTTAATAAATATTGTGTTTGTTAACTAAATATTTTAATGATGCGTAAATCATGAAAAGATTGGATATTAATATTATCGAGATGTATTCTTATCTACTGGGTAACAAATTAGGCCAAATTAAAATGATTTTTCTTGCATAATATTGAAGAAAGATAATAAAGAAGAAAGCTGAAAATTGCTTCTTTAGTATGAAACATATACCTTTTTTGATTCTTTCTGTCACTTCTCATTTCTACTCCAGCCTGGAATTTATTTCAAAGGAATTAATGCTTTCTTGGAGTTAATTTCATTTTAATTTTTTAAATTAATGAATATTGTAAATGAAGTATGACTTTGAAAGTAGCGAAATGTACATTTATCAGGGATCTTGTATATTAAATTTCAAGTATGATTCCAAGGCCTAGAAAGGAAGAAAAATTGTGTATCTTTTCTCATTCAAAATCATGATTTACATATCTATTATATATAGATGCTTCACCGGATTCATTCATATATAAATATAGATAGATAGGATACTAATTCACAGCCTAAACCACAAGCGTCAGTGACTTAAAATTTTTACGACGTATTGGCCATAACGTGTAACCACCAGAAAAAATGAAATTTTGAACCTCAGTATAATTGGTTCGATTCCAGAGGGCCCCAAAGTCCCGATTTTTTCCATT
Source organism: Sympetrum striolatum (assembly GCA_947579665.1). NCBI lineage: Eukaryota > Metazoa > Arthropoda > Insecta > Odonata > Libellulidae > Sympetrum > Sympetrum striolatum. Next base: position 19,057,979 of record OX388341.1, read on the forward strand.
TAAATGCATTGCTTTGATTTTCCGGAATAAAAAAAAAAATACTTCCCGTTTAGGTAGAGAATTGAAACTCTAGGAGCCTATATACGTGGTCAGGATCTATCGATAGCATTAATGAATTTAACAGAAAATATCCTGGGTTCGATGCTAAGACGGTGCAAAAATCTGCCGTTTGAAATGCATTGAGGTAGTTATTCATTATTTATTTGGATGCACTTATCGAAATGATAGGAAGTTCGTGCTTGGCTAGAAGATGCATGGTAAGAATTCCTTTAAGAAAAAAATTTAGGTAAGACTGTACTGTTCCTGGGTTCGATGCCGGGGCACATTAAAATTTCTCTCTTAAGGAATACATGGGAAAAGTAGGACGTCATTTGAGGCAGTTGTAGCCAATACTTCTGCCTGAATTTTCACACATAGATAGAGGTGGTGATCTTCTATTGTGCTGCGGTTAAATTATTATTTCCAGAAAGACCCGGGTTCGAAGCCATGTGGTAAATATATCCCCCATTTAAAATACATTGTGTTAGTTTTCATTATTTTTTTATGCACTTATCGAAATAATAGGAAGTTCTGCTTACAAAGAAGATATATATTGAGACTAACTTCAAGAAAATAATAGATAAGGCCATGATGTACCTGGGTTCGATGCCAGAGCACATTACAATTTCTCACATAAGGAATATAAGTGAAAGGTAGGACGTTGTTTGAGGCTGTTGCACCCAATATTTCTGCTTGAATTTTCACACATACTAAGATATGGTGATCTTCTGTTGTGCTGCATAGTAAGTTCACCAGGAAGATCCGGGTTCAATGCCAGACGATTAAATTGCAGTGAATTTCAAGAATATTTTCAATCTTTTTTTATTTAGAGGACAATCCCGATATGTTGCCTACATGAAATTAGTTTTGTCGATCTGCTTGCAGTATGCAAGCTACATTTTACTCGTTTAATATATATTTGAGAACATCAGGATGTAAAGAAGGGTTTTTCACTGAAAATAAACATCATTTGTCCAAAGTGAAATTGATATTCCTTGCTGTAGATTTTATTAAATGATTGCATTTAGCATAGCTTTCTGAAGGAAGGAAATAAACTCATCTTGGGTTTCACTTTGTAAAACCACAAGGAAAAATAGAGGGAGAAAGAGAGGGAAATTTTACCACAGATCTCCTTATATCTGGGTAGCAGGGCAAGATATTTGAATCATTATGAGCATCCACCCAGAAAGTAGCAGAATGGCTTGGTTTCTTGACTTGTCAGACTTTGACCACTGTCTGTTATATGGACTTTCTTGGTTATTGATTTAATTAATTACTCATGTATCAAAATGTTTATTTGTATGCGTCTCTTTTTGAATTTCAGGAAGAATTTTGGCCATGCACAGAATACGTTGGTGTTGAAGAATCTTGTAAAGTGTTTCAAAAGATAGTGAACCTACTGGAGCTGATTCCAATTGAAGGAAAAGTCCAAGAATCTTGTGGCTTGCTTGTTTTAAATATTTTATCAGACATAATCCAGTCAATATCCAACGAGAAATTGGAGAATTATAAAAGTGATCCTATGGTTCTACAGCTTGCAACTTCCATCAGTCTTTTAAATGACATAGAGAGTAGAAAGTGTCTTAGTAGAATGTTAATGGAAAATATTGAAAAAAATAGTTGTGCTGTGTAACATTCTACAGTCTCGCCTGAATTTTCACTTAAGTACAAATAAAATTACTTCCAATTTATTTTATAATTAATATGTATATGAATTGATTTTGTTATTATTTAAAGAAAATATGTCAGCTCGTTAAAAAATTGCCCATTGCATCCAGTGATGTGGATAACTTGTTATTCATTAGCCAATGCAATATCATGTTTGCTATTTTGTAAAAAATGAAAAAGAAATACGATATTTACTTTTCGTTTCAAGGATTCGATGCAAGTTTACACCATCATCCGGTGTCGAGGATTTGATACAATGGCTTAAATACTAACCAGAGGGTAGGGGAAGAAGAGTCACAAATTAAGAGAGCCGTTTTGCCATTCGTAATAGTAGTGGTGTAGTGGAGTGGGAACCAGCGTTCCCACACTGGTTTACCTCCGTAGCCTAAACAATAGCCAATTTATTGCTAAATATTGATTTGCTATAAAAGACTCAGCGTTATTCAGCGAGCTCAGATACACTCTAATTCTATGCTCTTGGCTATTGTAGGCATTCTAGGAAATCAAATAAATACGACTTTCCTAATAATCTGACAAATACATGTTTAGCGTTCCCATACTGGAAAAATTTGCCACTACACCACTACATATAGGTCATAAAGTGGAGGGGGTAAATATCCCAACTAATTCTTTTGCTAAACTCAGTTCATCCTTCACTTACATTCACTTGGGAATATGAAATGGAGCACTCAATCAAATTTTTAGACCTTAACATAGTTATCTCTTACGATCAAGTCAAATTTGCCATATATAGAAAACCAACTCACATGAATCTCGTAATACCAGCTTCTTCTAACCACCATGAAACTTGCAGCTTTTCATTCCCTCCTTAACAGACTTATTAAAATACCAATGTCATCTGACAACTACCAATAAGTACTAAATACAATACCAGCAACTGTAATTAATAACAGTAACCCATCTTCCTTGGTCAATAAAATACTTGCCAGAAAATTGAAAAGACTGCTATGCATTCTATATTTACACCCTCTACCAACTCAATTCCTCAGAAATGGCACACGTTATATTTTATCAGCAATCTTTCATACAAAATATCTAAAATATTCCCTAAGAATGATTTCCATATAGCATACCACAGCAACAAAACACTCAGGTCTTTACTTTGCAAAAATAAAGATAAAACTAATCCCTTGTTTAAGCCCGGAATTCATAGAATCAGTTGTAATGAATGTGAAATTAGTTATATCGGCCAGAGAAGAAGAAATATTTTTGCCAGTTGCAATGAACACCATTAAGCCTTCTTTAATAACACCCCTCGTAGTGGTGCATAAAATAACATACAAAGTAGGCGACTTGAAAGTCACCTACTGCCAAGATTTTGTCGCCCAGTGACAGTACTTGGTGCTGGCAAAATAGAGTAAAAAACTCAAGTTCTACCTGTGTTAAACTGAAGTCAGGAAGCATTAAACGTTATAGTTTGGATACAATGTTTCTTTTCAGGCATAGAGTTTGGGAAAGTGGTTGGCCCTATATTCCTTTCGAAAGAATTCCCATTTATTCATATTTGACTTCAGTGTGTGACTCGCCAGGTAGGCGATCATTCCCATGGGGTAGATCTCGTGGAAGATCTTTTATTGTGAGTGTGAATCAGCTAATTTTCGATCATGTAATTGTGTATGAGGCCGGTGATAGTGAGTGCACTGTGAAATACCTAGGAAATCAATTAGGAATCGGTAAGTACGATTGGTGCTAGGACAAGAAGAAAATAATTGGTGGCAAGGCAATGATTAATTAAGCAAACCTTTCTCAGTGAAGATTTTTTTTTAAAGTTAATTTTTTAAAAGATATTACATCTTAAAAAAAATGAAGTATGTTTCTGCATCGATGGCTCTATAAAGGGCCAACCTTTTTTCGCACAGCAGCAGTAAAGTTGACACTCACTGCATTATAAGAGAAATGAAAATTAAAAGATCTACTGGACCAGGCAATATTGATATTTAGATGGTCAAGACTATGAATGATTTTATTTCTCCAGTATTCGCATACATCGTTATTTTAAGTATGCTTACAGTAAAATTTCCTGAACAGCTGAAATTGAGGTAGTTATACCAATATTCACAAAAGGTGACAGAATAATTACAGACCTATATCATTATTACCTGTATTTTCCAAAGTCTTGGAGAAGATAATTAAGAGCCATTTGTTGAAATTTTTAAATGATAATAGATTTTTTAGTCACAATTTGGTTTTTTAAGAGGAAAAAGCACTGAAGATGCCCTTTTACAATTTTGTAACAATATAAATGAAAGTCTTAATGAAGGCAAGAAAGCAGTTGGCTTGTTCATCAATATAACTAAAGCCTTTGTGTGAATCACGAAATATTACCAAGTAGATTAATGCAAGCTGGTATTAGAAAATGAATTGTTAAGCAGCTATATTTCTGGGTGAACTCAATGTGTGAAAATCGATAATTATTATAGTCACTATGTTCCAATAAACTGGAGTGCCTCAAGGCTCAGTACTAGAACCAACATTGTACTTAATTTATGTTAATAACTTATGTACTGGCACTTTTAATGGGAAATTAACTTCTTTTGCCGATAACACAGCACTAAGTTATGCCTCAAATGATTTAAAAACATTAAGTCATTATTACAGAGTGATTTAGATTGAATAAGATATTGGTTTAGTATGAACAACTTAGTACTTAGTAATAAAACAAAATTTATTGTATTTACTCTTAAGGGAAAATCCGAGATTCCAAGTGATATTTTTTATAGATGTATTTCTTGTAAAGGTGTTTTGTGTGAGCATTGTATATAAATAGAAAGAATAGAACGTAATAAATATTTAGGGCTTGTGATTGATAATAATGTTAATTGGAAGTTACACATAAACAAATTGAAAGGGGAAGTAACTGTAACTTCAAGGAAACTTTACTTTCTGAGATATCTGTGTCTGTACCTGTGCTATGTTATGTGTATTGTTCTCTTATTGACACTAGGCTTCAATTTTGCCAAATTTGCTTGGGAGGTGCTTATGTTTCTAATATAAAGCCACTCTAAATTTTCCAAAAAAAGTGTATGCGAGTCATTCTTCAAAAAATAGTACAGAACACTTGTTTCCTTTATTTATAATCTTAGGCATTTTACCCTTAAAACACTTATTTGTCTATAAGGTATTAAAAATGTTTTATAATAGGGGAGGACACAAAATTAAGTATAAATATTTACAGAAAAAGTTAAGGACTGGTACGTCTATATTAATACCTAGACCTAATTATGAATTCTTCAAGCATACTTATTTGTATCTGGGACCTAAGCTATTTTCTCTCCTCCCATTTAATTTGGTTAATTCAATTTCAGTTTTGGTATTTCTAAGAAATTTAAGGAAATGGCTCTTTTTAAGTGAAAACTTAGAAAATATTTTGTCAATACGTTCTTTCTTGTTTTTCCTTTTATGGTTTCTATGCAATTATAAATTTCCTTGTAACTTTTTTTGTTTTGCCGCAGGCAAATTTAATATGTGGTAACCCCAACAAGGTTCTTTTCCTCTGGGGTATTACCCCCTTCTTTGGTTCTCTTTTGGTCTCTATTACACCAAAACATTGTATTTGTATGATCTATTATTGTAAAAAAGGGTGCATTAAAATTATTATAATTATTATTATTATTACTTAACAGCCACAAATAAAAAAAATATATTTTGGTAATTTTAATGGGGTATCGGGTGGTGGAGGGGGTTCAGTTGTTCAAGCAGTTTCAGTGCAGCCCAATGAAAATTCCTTAAACTATGCTCTGCCTCATAGATCTCATTTTGCTGAATACCTTTTGGTTGATAATCACCAGTCCGATTTTTCACCTGTAATCCTCCATTCCTGCCCTAATACAAACAAATTATATTTTATAGAAAATTTTCAAATACTCCACCACCTCCAACATTCAATCCTTTTTCCCACCAATGAATTCAATTTTACCAAGATTCATTCTACATTGTTTACCAGTTTTATCCTATCATTACTCCCTTCACTTTATGACTTATTATGAATAGCAAATTGGCTCTCTTACTTCATAACTTTCCTTCCCCTCCCATCCCCCTCTGGTTAGTATTTAAGTGGTTGTTCCAAAGCCTGATGATGGTGTGTACTTGCATCGAAACCATGGTTGCTCTAAAAATCTCTGTGGAAAGTGCAGTCCGTTTCGAGCGAGCGAGCCTACAGAAAAAATAGAGATAATATAACGATAGAGGACATAGTATGCTATGCAGATCAACCTTGAGCATTAGGAAGGATTTGTTTTCGTTATTGTTATAAAAATCACTTGCTTAAATCGACGTTGAGTGGCGTTAACATGGAAGAGTAGTATTTTAGCAAAACGGAAGTCGGAATGCATTAATTTGTTTGTTTAAAAGTGGTTTTTGTTATATAGAGAGACTCGTTGCTATTTGTTTATTTAATGTTATTGTTAAATTCTATTTATTTTTCTGTTCGGTTGTTAGAGAATGAGACTAAACCAGTGCAATTGAAGCTATGGTGTGCTCTGTGAATAATTATGAGTTATTAATGTTATAACAAAATTAATAGAGCAATAAATCCACAAGGTTTAAAACAGTTAGAGTGTTGTTGTTATCTCTGTAAGGATACAACAAATTGGCGACGAGGTAAAACCAAAACTAGAAGAACCAGAAAGCCTGACGCAACAACAATCGGAATAAAGGACCGCCATTTTGAAAAAAAAATCTGTTATCCTTAAAACGGAATGCCTAAAGAGCCGGAATTCAATTCCACCCTGGAAACGTGGGATCGTTTCCTGGTGCGGGTGGAGGACTATTTTGCAAGGGCCAATATCCCGGATAAAGCAGAAAATGCGGCAAGGCGTAAGGCTACTTTACGGCATGGTATGGGCACAGTTTTGCTGAATAGGTACCTCGACGATATGGGAACAGCGGCGGAAAATCATACATTCAAGGAAATTGCCACGGCGGTTAATAATTTGATCAATCCAGCACCTGCGGTGATGGGGGAGCGCTTTAATTTTTTCATCGCCATAAATTGCCAGAAGAATCTCCGGAAGACTTTTTAGCGGCACTTAAACGCATGGCGCTGACCTGTAATTTCGCGGAAGACGCTGCGCACTCCGAGGATTGCCGTATTCGGGACCAGTTTGTATTTGCTTTTGGCGACAGGGATGTACAAAGCTATCTATTGCAGCAAGAGAGTCTGTCGGTGAACAATATGGTGAAGTTCGCCAAACATTTTCTCTCATCACGTCAAATGGCCAATCAATTCACGCAAAACGCCAGTGATAACGTAAACGCAGTGGGAGATAATATTTTCAATACTAAACTGGTAAGAGGAAAGGTTAGTAAAAGTCACCAGTGCAAACACTGCGGAAAGGGCCATCAGGGTGAGTGCCGTTTCAAGGCGGCAACATGTTTTCAATGTGGCGCGAAGGGTCACATAGCCACAATATGTAAGTCTAGCAAAAACCGAAAGCAGAACACATCGTCAAAACATTGGAAAGGAAAACGAGTTAGCGCAACGAAAATTGACCAAGATTCCAGCGACTCTTCGGGAAAAAGCGACGGAGAGGAGGATGCAGTGGATATAATGGAAATCCACAACTTGGTCAGAGAAAACTCTGCGTCGAAATATTGCGTAAATGTGAAAATCAATGCGAGAAAGTTACTTTTGCAACTTGACACTGGCAGTCGTGAGACAATCTTCAGCAAGGCCACATGGGAAAAGATAGGGGCACCAAAGTTGAAATCGGCAAAGATGAAATTTCGTTCGTACTCCAACCACAAATTGAACATTTTGGGCGTTGGTGACTGCGATGTCGAGTACCGGGGAAAACAATTTTTGAAAATGCCGTTTTATGTGCTCAACGACGCAGATCAAGCTTCTCTATTGGGGCGAAAATGGATTGACTCAATGGAAATCGAGTTACGTAAATGCTGTCGCAAGGTGACGTCTGTTGACAAAGTGGATGTGAAACTCAAACCCCTGAGCACGGAGGAGCTTTCCGTAGGGAGACAACATGAAAAGAAAATGATTGGAGGGAAAGACACTGGATTGGATATGAAAGTTAAATCGTTGGTGAACGAGTTCAACGATCTCTTTGATGGATCGTTGGGAAAAATAAAGGGAGTCAAGGCAAGCCTGACATTTTCGGATGAGAAAACTTTTAAGAAGTTTTGGCCGGCCAGGAAAGTGCCTTTTGCGTTGGAAGAAAAGGTTTCAATGGAATTGGATCGCTTGGAGAAACGTCACATTCTGGAAAAGATATCGGATGATATATCCGAATTTGCTTCTCCGATCGTGGTCGTAGCAAAGCGTGGATCAGGGGCTATCCGAATTTGCGGAGATTTCAAGGTCTCGGTGAACAAGGCACTGATAGTGGATCAGTATCCACTGCCCAGAGTGGAGGACATTTTTGCTTCAATAGGAGAGGCTAAATATTTTGCTACGTTGGACCTCGCCGAAGCTTACCATCAAATTGAGTTGGACGAAAAGGCACAGAAACGACTGGTCATCAATACCAAAAATGGACTGTACCGATACAAGCGTCTACCCTTTGGCATTGCCTCCGCTCCTGCTATCTTTCAACGAACAATTGACACGGTACTGCGAGGACTATCCGGAGTTAGTCGATTTTTGGACGACGTGCTCGTTGCTGCAAAAACTAGAGAAGAGCTTAACAGCCGCCTCCGGTCCGTATTTCAACGTTTCCGAGAATATGGAATTCGAAAGGGTCTAAACAAGTGCGTCTTTGGCGCAAGCTCTGTTAAATATTTGGTACATGTCATTGACAAACATGGGCTTCACGCTACCGAGGACAAGGTCTCGGCGATTCAAAATGCACCAGAGCCAAAGAATGTCAATGAGCTTCGTTCATTTTTGGGCTTTATCAATTACTATGGAAAATTCGTAAAAAATATGGCAACCATATGCGCACCACTTTATGAGCTATTGGCTAAGGAAGTGAAATGGAAGTGGTCTGTCAGCCAGAAAAAGGCTTTTGCGAAGCTGAAAGAAGTCATGGCCAAACCACCAGTTCTGTGCTATTACAATCCAGATCTTCTCTTGGGTTTGGCTACAGATGCATCTGCTTATGGGGTAGGTGCAACTTTGTTCCATATCTTACCTGATGGAACTGAGAAGCCAATAGCTTATGCTTCGTAAACTCTTTCATCTGCCCGTCGAAACTACGCTCAAGTAGAACGTGAAGCGTATTCAATCATTTTTGGAGTCACCAAATTTCGACAGTATTTGTATGGACGAACTTTCGAACTGTACACGGACCATAAGCCACTATTAGCGCTGTTTGCTGCCGATAAACCTATTCCGGACCGTACATCTGCAAGGCTAAAGCGTTGGGCTTTGACCTTGATGGGGTACTCCTACAACCTCCATTTCAAGCCAACTGCAAAACACGCAAATGCCGATGGTCTGTCGCGACTACCTATCGAACAAAACATGGACGAGGATGTGTTCGATATAGACGAAGACCAAATTACAGAATTCTCTGCAAGAAAGGTTGCAGTCGCTACACGAAGGGACAAGTTGTTGAGTCAAGTTCTTCGCGCTATGAATTCCAATTGGCCAAATCCAATTGAGAAAAAGTTGGAACCATTTCATAAGCGTGAAAGTGAGCTAGCTATCGAGAATGGCTGTATTTTTTGGGGCTCTAAGATGGTCATCCCAAAAGAATTGCAATCAGCGGTGCTATGGGAATTGCACGAAGGACATCCCGGTATGACCAAAATGAAAAATTTGGCCCGTACAAGAGTTTGGTGGCCAAAGATGGATGGAGAAATTGAGGAAACTGTCCGTAAGTGCCTGCATTGCCAAGATCAACGATCAGAAGCTGCTAAAGCTCCTGTCCACCCATGGGAGTTTCCAGCAAAAGCATGGAACCGATTACATATTGATTTTGCTGGGCCTTTGCATGGCTTCCACTGGTTAGTCATCGTGGATGCCAGGACAAAGTGGCCAGAGGTATTCCCCATGAAGAATGCAACTAGTCAGGCTACAATTAATGCAATTTCGAGTGTAATTGCACGCTTTGGAGTACCAGAACAGCTGGTCTCTGACAATGGGCCGCAATTCACATCGACAGAATTCAAACGTTTTTGCTCTAAGTTTCAAATTCAACACGTTTGTACTTCTCCATACCACCCTCGTTCAAACGGAGAGGCAGAGCGCTTCGTGAGGACACTGAGGTCGGTACTAGGAAAACAGGATATTGGCCTTGATAATTTGCAGAGACGAGTGTACCGATTCTTGCTTACTTACCGGAATACAGCACACACTACCACTGGCTTTACACCAGCCAACCTGCTAATTGGGCATCAAGTCCGACTTCCATTAGATGCAGTTTTCCTTAGACCAGAAAAAAATGTAGAGAAGTCCCAAGAGAAACAAGCCAATCCAGAAAAACGAGTCCGTGGTTTTCACACTGGAAACACCGTTTGGGCTCGTGATTATCGCTCACAGCAATGCAAGTGGGCTGCTGGCACAATTTTATACCACATTGCACCGTTAACATATCAAGTAAAAGTTGGGGACAAACTTTGGAAACGTCACATAGACCAGTTAATCTCCAGGAGTCCTGAATGTTTCAATGAACCTAAAACTAGAGTTTCTCCATTGCCTCCAGAAATCCTCCACGATCCAGTCCTGCCAGCCAAACCTACCAACCAGGACTACTACACAATTGTCCAGGTCTCCACATGTGGACCAAACAGAATTAGTTCTTCCAGAACGAAGATCAGAGCGTCTAAACAAAGGCATGGCCCCAAAAAGACTGATCGAGGAATGCCATGCTGAAAAGCAAAATCTAGCCAGAAACCCTATATTTCTTCAAATATTGACGAGTTTTTGACGTTTTTTGGCTAAATTCTGAGTGCAATTGAATATTTCTTCTGACATTTTTTAGATCCTGTCATAAAATTTCAAATAAATCTAATCTTGAATAGTTATGCAAACATTTTAGCAAAATATGGCCTAAAACTTGAAATTTCAGCAATTATTTTCGAGATTGAAACGTTTTTTGTGTTACTATCGAAAAAAAATTGAATTATTCTAATCAATCTGTATAGATCTCATCAAAGACTTTAAGATGAGTCCATAGTTGGCTAGTTTCGATAAATATTTAGCAAAAAATGGTAAAAAACCGGAATTTTCACCAGTTTTTCACGAGTTTTCGACGATTTTTAGGCAGTTAGCTAAAAAAATTAAATATTGGCGAGTTTTCGACGTTTTTTCGGTTAAAGTCATAGAAAAATTGAACTATTCTAAAAAATTTGGATAGATCTCATCAAAGACTTTAAAATGAGTACATAGTTGACTAGTTTTGATAAATGTTTAGCAAAATATGGCCAAAAACCGGAATATTCACCTGTTTTTGTCGAGTTGTGGACGATTTTTAGGTTAATTTCTACAAAAAATTGATTATTAATTTAGAAATAAGATAGACCTTGTCATAAAATTTCAAATGATTCCAAAATTGAGAAGTTTAGCCAACATTTTAGCAAACTCTGGCTAAAATTCTAAAATTTCACCAATTATTGGCGAGTTTTCGACGTTTTTTCGGTTAAAGTCTTAGAAAAATTGAACTATTCTAATGAATTTGGATAGATCTCATCAAAGACTTTAAAATTAGTCCATAGTTGACTGGTTCTGATAAATGTTTAGCAAAATATGGCCAAAAACCGGAATTTTCACCAGTTTTTCACGAGTTTTCGACGATTTTTAGGCAGTTAGCTAAAAAAATTAAATATTGGCGAGTTTTCGACGTTTTTTCGGTTAAAGTCATAGAAAAATTGAATTATTCTAAAAAATTTGGATAGATCTCATCAAAGACTTTAAAATGAGTACATAGTTGACTAGTTTTGATAAATGTTTAGCAAAATATGGCCAAAAACCGGAATTTTCACCAGTTTTTTCTCGAGTTTTCTACGATTTTTAGATAAATAGCAAAAAAATTAATTATTTTCTCTGAATTTAGAAAGATTTTCTCATGATCCTTCAAACTTCATAAAATTAGCTATTTTGTTAGCAAAATTTGGCAAAAAAAAATTTTCAACAGTTTTTTCATTTTTTTGACGACTTTTATGTCAATTTATACAAAAAATTGAATATTACTTCTGAATTTATAAAGAATTTTCATAAACCATCAAATGAGTCCACACTTGACAAAATTAGCTATTTTTAGCAAATTATGGCAAAAAACAGAAATTTTAATAGTTCTGATAAATGTTTAGCACAATATGGCCAAAAACCTGAATATTCACCAGTTTTTCTCTAGTTTTCGACTATTTAAAGATAAATATAAACAAAATTAAATATTTCCTCTGAATTTATAAAGATTTTTTTATGAGCCTTCAAACTTGATAAAATTAGCTATTCTTTTAGCAAAATGTGGCAAAAAAAACAAATTTAAACAGTTTTTTCGTTTTTGACGATTTTTATGTTAATTGCTACAAAAATTGAATATTACTTCTGAATTCAGAAAGACTTTTCATAAACCTTCAAATGAGTCCACACTTGCCAAAATTAGCTATTTTTAGGAAATTATAGCAAAAAAAAAGAAATTTCAACAGTTTTTTGAGTTTTTGACGATTTTTATGTTAATTGCTAAAAGAATTGAATATTACTTCAAAATTTAGATAAACCTTGTCATTTACTTTAAAATGATTTCAAAATTGAGAAGTTTTGCTTACTTTTCAGCAAAATCTAGCCAGAAATGTGATATTTCTTCATATATATGCGAGTTTTCGACGTTTTTTTGGCTAAATTCTGAGTGAAATTGAATATTTTTACTGACATTTTTTAGATCCTGTCGTACAATTTAATTAAATCTAATCTATCCAACCTATGCCAAAATTTTGGCAAATTATAGCCTAAAACTCGAAATTTCACCAATTATTTTCGAGTTTGCGACGTTTTTTGGGTTAAAATCTATCAAAAATATAATTATTCTAATCACTTTGTATAGATCTCATAAAGGACTTTAAGATGAGTCCTCAGTTTACTAGTTTCGATAAATATTTAGCAAGAAATGGCCAAAAACCGGAATTTTCACCAGTTTATCACGAGTGTTTGACAATTTTAGGCAGATAGCTAAAAAAATTAAATATTGGCGAATTATCGACGTTTTTTCGGTTAAAATCATAAAAAAATTGATATATTCTAAAAAATTTGGATAGATCTCATCAAATACTTTAAAATGAGTACAAAGTTGACGAGTTTTGATAAATGTTTAGCAAAATATGGACATAAACAGGAATTTTCACCAGTTTTTTTCAGGTAGTGAACGATTATTAGGTTTATAGCTTAAAAAATTGAATAATTCCTCTGAATTTAGATGAATATTGTCTTGAACCCTAAAATAAGTCAAAACCTGCCATGTTTAATTAATTTCTTAGCAAAATATGGCCAAAAACGTTAATTTCACCAGTTTTTCCGGGTTTTCGATGAATTTTTGGTTAATAGCTAAAGAAAATTACATATTTCTTCCGAATTTAGATAGACCTTGTAATAAACTTTCAAATGAGTCCAAAATTGAGAAGTTTTGCTTACTTTTCAGCAAAATTTAGCCAGAAATGTGATATTTCTTCAAATATATGCGAGTTTTCTACGTTTTTTTGGCTAAATTCTGAGTGAAATTGAATATTTCTACTGAAATTTTTTAGATCCTGTCGTACAATTTCAAATAAATCTAATCTAGGCAACCTATGCCAAAATTTTGGCAAATTATGGCCTAAAACTATAAATTTCACCAATTATTTTCGAGTTTGCGACGTTTTTTGGGTTAAAATCTAACAAAAATTAATTCTTCTAATCACTTTGTATAGATCCCATCAAAGACTTTAAGATGAGTCCACAAATGACTAGTTTCGATAAATATTTTGCAAAAAATGGCCAAAAACCGGAATTTTCACCAGTTTATCACGAGTTTTCAACAATCTTTAGGCAGATAGCTAAAAAAATTCAATATTGGTGAATTATCGACGTTTTTTCGGTTAAAATCATAGAGAGATTGAACTATTCTAAAAAATTTGGATAGATCTCATCAAAGACTTTAAAATGAGTACAAAGTTGACGAGGTTTGATAAATGTTTAGCAAAATATGGCCATAAACAGGAATTTTCATCAGATTTTTTCAAGTTGTGAACGATTATTAGGTTTATAGCTAAAAAAAATTGAATAATTCTTCTGAATTTAGATGAATATTGTCTTGAACCCTAAAATAAGTCAAAACCTGCCATATTTAATTAATTTCTTAGCAAAATATGGCCAAACACGTTAAATTTCACCAGTTCTTCCGGGTTTTCAACGCATTTTAGGTTAATACTTAAAAAAATTAAATATTTCTTCCGAATTTAGATAGACCTTGTAATAAACTCTCAAATGAGTCCAAAATTGAGAAGTTTTGCTTATTTTTCGGCAAAATCTTGCCTGAAATGTGATATTTCTTCAAATACATGCGAGTTTTCGACGTTTATTTCGCTAAATTCTGAGTGAAATTGAATATTTCTACTGAAATATTTTAGATCCTGTCGTACAATTTCAAATTAATCTAATCTAGACAACCTATGCCAAAATTTTGGCAAATTATGGCCTAAAACTATAAATTTCAACAATTATTTTCGAGTTTGCGACGTTTTTTTGGGTAAAAATCTAACAAATATTTGATTATTCTAATCACTTTGTATAGATCCCATCAAAGACTTTAAGATGAGTCCACAGTTGACTAGTTTCGATAAATATTTAGCAAAAAATGGTAAAAAACCGGAATTTTCACCAGTTTATCACGAGTTTTCAACAATTTTTAGGCAGATAGCTAAAAAAATTAAATATTGGCGAATTATCGTCCTTTTTTCGGTTAAAGTCATAAAAAAATTGAACTATTCTAAAAAATTTGGATAGATCTTATTAAAGACTTTAAAATGAGTACAAAGTTGACGAGTTTTGATAAATGTTTAGCAAAATATGCCCATAAACAGGAATTTTCACCTGTTTTTGTCGAGTTGTGGACGATTTTTAGGTTAATTTCTACAAAAAATTTATTATTAATTTAAAATTAGATAAACCTTGTCATAAACTTTCAAATGAATCCACAATGGAGAAGTATTGCCAACATTTTAGCAAACTCTGGCTAGAAACCTAAAATTTCTTCAATTATTGGCGAATTTTCGACATTTTTTAGTTTTAAGTCTTAGAAACATTGAACTATTCTAAAAAATTTGGATAGATCTCATCAAAGACTTTAAAATTAGTCCAAAGTTGGCTAGTTCTGATAAATGTTTAGCAAAATATAGCCAAAAACCTGAATATTCACCAGTTTTTCTCGAGTTTTCGACTATTTTTAGATAAATAGCAACCAAAATTAAATATTTCCTCTGAATTTATAAAGATTTTGTCATGAGCCTTCAAACTTGATAAAATTAGCTATTCTTTTAGCAAAATGTGGCAAAAAAAAACAAATTTAAACAGTTTTTTCGTTTTTGACGATTTTTATAGTAATTGCTACAAAAATTCAATATTACTTCTGAATTTAGAAAGACTTTTCATAAACCTTCAAATGAGTCCACACTTGACAAAATTAGCTATTTTTAGGAAATTATAGCAAAAAAAAGGAAATTTTAACAGCTTTTTGAGTTTTTGACGTTTTTTATGTTAATTGCTAAAAGAATTGAATATTACTTCAAAATTTAGATAGACCTTGTTATTTACTTTAAAATGATTTCAAATATTAGAAGTTTTGCTTACTTTTCAGCAAAATCTAGCCAGATATGTGATATTTCTTCATATATATGCGAGTTTTCGACGTTTTTTTGGCTAAATTCTGAGTGAAATTGAATATTTTTACGGACATTTTTTAGATCCTGTCGTACAATTTAAAAAAATCTAATCTAGACAACCTATACCAAAATTTTGGCAAATCATAGCCTAAAACTCGAAATTTCACCAATTATTTTCGAGTTTGCGACGTTTTTTGGGTTAAAATCTATCAATAATTTAATTATTCTAATCACTTTGTATAGAGCTCATAAAGGACTTTAAGATGAGTCCTCAGTTTACTAGTTTCGATAAATATTTAGCAAAAAATGGCAGAAAACCGGAATTTTCACCAGTTTATCACGAGTTTTCAACAATTTTAAGGCAGATAGCTAAAAAAATTAAATATTGTCGAATTATCGACGTTTCTTCGGTGAAAGTCATAAAAAAATTGAACTATTCTAAACAATTTGGATAGATCTCATCAAAGACTTTAAAATGAGTACAAAGTTGACGAGTTTTGATAAATGTTAAGCAAAATATGGCCATAAACAGGAATTTTCAACAGTTGTTTTTTAGTTGTGAACGATTATTAGGTTTATAGCTAAAAAAAATTGAATAATTCTTCTGAATTTAGATGAATATTGTCTTGAACCCTAAAATAAGTCAAAACCTGCCATGTTTAATTAATTTCTTAGCAAAATATGGTCAAAAACGTTAATTTCACCAGTTTTTCCGGGTTTTCGAATAATTTTTGGTTAATAGCTATAGAAAATTACATATTTCTTCCAAATTTAGATAGACCTTGTAATAAAATTTCAAGACAGTCCAAAATTGAGAAGTTTTGCTTACTTTTCAGCAAAATTTAGCCAGAAATGTGATATTTCTTCAAATATATGCGAGTTTTCGACGTTTTTTTGGCTAAATTCTGAGTGAAATTGAATATTTTACTGATATTTTTTAGATCTGTCGTACAATTTCAAATAAATCTAATCTAGACAACCTATGCCAAAATTTTGGCAAATTATGGCCTAAAACTATAAATTTCACCAATATTTTTCGAGTTTGCGACGTTTTTTGGGTTAAAATCTAACAAAAATTTAATTCTTCTAATCACTTTGTATAGATCCCATCAAAGACTTTATGATGAGTCCACAGTTGACTAGTTTCGATAAATATTTTGCAAAAAAATGGCCAAAAACCGGAATTTTCACCAGTTTATCACGAGTTTTCAACAATTTTTTGGCAGATAGCTAAAAAAATTAAATATTGGCGACTTATCGACGTTTTTTCGGTTAAAATCATAGAAAAATTGAACTATTCTAAAAAATTTGGATAGATCTCATCAAAGACTTTAAAATGAGTACAAAGTTGACGAGGTTTGATAAATGTTTAGCAAAATATGGCCATAAACAGGAATTTTCACCAGTTTTTTTCAAGTTGTGAACGATTATTAGGTTTATAGCTAGAAAAATTGAATAATTCTTCTGAATTTAGATGAATATTGTCTTGAACCCAAAAATAAGTCAAAACCTGCCATATTTAATTAATCTCTTAGCAAAATATGGCCAAAAACGTTAAATTTCACCAGTTTTTCCGGGTTTTCGATGAATTTTTGGTTAATAGCTAAAGAAAATTACATATTTCTTCCGAATTTAGATAGACCTTGTAATAAACTTTCAAATGAATCCAAAATTGAGAAGTTTTACTTATTTTTCAGCAAAATCTAGCCAGAAATGTGATATTTCTTCAAATATATGCGAGTTTTCGACGTTTTTTTGGCTAAATTCTGAGTGAAATTGAATATTTCTACTGACATTTTTTAGATCCTGTCGTAAACTTTCAAATAAATCTAATCTACACAATCTATGCGAACATTTTGGCAAAATATGGCCCAAAACTCGATATTTCACCAATTATTTTCGAGTTTTCGTCGTTTTTTGGGTTAAAATCTAACAAAAATTTAATTATTCTAATTTTGTTTGTATATATCTTATCAAAGACTTCAGAATGAGTCCACAGTTGACTAGTTTCGATAAATATTTAGCAAAAAATGGCCATGAACCGGAATTTTCACCTGTTTTTGTCGAGTTGTGGACGATTTTTAGGTTAATTTCTACAAAAAATTTATTATTAATTTAAAATTAGATAAACCTTGTCATAAACTTTCAAATGAATCCACAATGGAGAAGTTTTGCCAACATTTTAGCAAACTCTGGCTAGAAACCTAAAATTTCAACAATTATTGGCAAAATTTCGACATTTTTTCGGTTAAAGTCTTAGAAACATTGAATTATTCTAATGAATTTGGATAGATCTCGCCAAAGACTTCAAAATTAGTCCACGGTTGGCTAGTTCTGATAAATGTTTAGCAAAATATGGCCAAAAACCTGAATATTCACCAGTTTTTGTCGAGTTTTCGACTATTTTTAGATAAATAGTAAACAAAATTAAATATTTCCTCTGAATTTATAAAGATATTGTCATGAGCCTTCAAACTTGATAAAATTAGCTATTCTTTTAGCAAAATGTGGCAAAAAAAAACAAATTTAAACAGTTTTTTCGTTTTTGACGATTTTTATAGTAATTGCTACAAAAATTGAATATTACTTCTGAATTTAGAAAGACTTTTCATAAACCTTCAAATGAGTCCACACTTGACAAAATTAGCTATTTTTAGGAAATTATAGCAAAAAAATGAAAATTTCAACAGCTTTTTGAGTTTTTGACGATTTTTATGTTAATTGCTAAAAGAATTGAATATTACTTCAAAATTTAGATAGACCTTGTTATTTACTTTAAAATGATTTAAATTTGAGAAGTTTTACTTACTTTTCAGCAAAATTTAGCCAGAAACGTGATATTTCTTCAAATATATGCGAGTTTTCGACGTTTTTTTGGCTAAATTCTGAGTGAAATTGAATATTTCTACTGATATTTTTTAGATCCTGTCGTACAATTTAAATAAATCTAATCTAGACAACCTATGCCAAAATTTTGGCATGTTATGGCCTAAAACTAAAAATTTCACCAATTATTTTCGAGTTTGCGACGTTTTTTGGGTTAAAATCTAACAAAAATTAATTCTTCTAATCACTTTGTATAGATTCCATCAAAGACTTTAGGATGTGTCCACAGTTGACTAGTTTCGATACGTATTTAGCAAAAAATTGCCAAAAACCGGAATTTTCACCAGTTTATCACGAGGTTTTGACAATTTTAGGCAGATAGATAAAAAAATTAAATATTGGTGAATGAACGACGTTTTTTCTGTTAAAATCATAAAAATTGATATATTCTAAAAAATTTGGATAGATCTCATCAAAGACATTATAATGAGTACAAAGTTGACGAGTTTAGATAAATGTTAAGCAAAATATGGCCATAAACAGGAATTTTCACCAGTTTTTTTTTAGTTGTGATCGATTATTAGGTTTATAGCTAGAAAAATTGAATAATTCTTCTGAATTTAGATGAATATTGTCTTGAACCCTAAAATAAGTCAAAACCTGCCATGTTTAATTAATTTCTTAGCAAAATATGGCCAAAAACGTAAATTTCACCAGTTTTTCCGGGTTTTCGATGAATTTTTGGTTAATAGCTAAAGAAAATTACATATTTCTTCCGAACATAGATAGACCTTGTAATAAACTTTCAAATGAGTCCAAAATTGAGAAGTTTTGCTTACTTTTCAGCAGAATTTAGCCAGAAATGTGATATTTCTTCAAATATATGCGAGTTTTCGACGTTTTTTTGGCTAAATTCTGAGTGAAATTGAATATTTCTACTGATATTATTTAGATCCTGTCGTACAATTTCAAATAAATCTAATCTAGACAACCTATGCCAAAATTTTGGCAAATTATGGCCTAAAACTATAAATTTCACCAATTATTTTCGAGTTTGCGACGTTTTTTGGGTTAAAATCTATCAAAAATTTAATTCTTCTAATTACTTTGTATAGATCCCATCAAAGACTTTAAGATGAGTCCACAGTTGACTAGTTTCGATAAATATTTAGCAAAAAATGGCCAAAAACCGGAATTTTCACCAGTTTATCACGAGTTTTTGACAATTTTAGGTAGATAGCTAAAAAAATTAAATATTGGCGAATTATCGACGTTTTTTCGGTTAAAATCATAAAAAATTGATATATTCTAAAACATTTGGATAGATCTCATCAAAGACATTATAATGAGTACAAAGTTGACGAGTTTTGATAAATGTTTAGGAAAATATGGCCGCAAACAGGAATTTTCACCAGTTTTTTCAAGTTGTGAACGATTATTAGGTTTATAGATAGGAAAATTGAATAATTCTTCTGAATTTAGATGAATATTGTCTTGAACCCTAAAATTAGTCAAAACCTGCCATATTTAAATAATTTCCTAGCAAAATATGGCCAAAAACGTTAATTTCACCAGTTTTTCCGGGTTTTCGATGAATTTGTGGTTAATAGCTAAAGAAAATTACATATTTCTTCCGAATGTAGATAGACCTTGTAATAAACTTTCAAATGTGTCCAAAATTGAGAAGTTTTGCTTACTTTTCAGCAAAATTAAGCCAGAAATGTGATATTTCTTCAAATATATGCGAGTTTTCGACGTTTTTTTGGCTAAATTCTGAGTGAAATTGAATATTTCTACTGATATTTTTTAGATCCTGTCGTACAATTTCAAATAAATCTAATCTAGACAACCTATGCCAAAATTTTGGCAAATTAAGCCTAAAACTATAAATTTCACCAATTATTTTCCAGTTTGGGACGTTTTTTGGGTTAAAATCTAACAAAAATTAATTCATCTAATCACTTTGTATAGATCCCATCAAAGACTTTAAGATGAGTCCACAGTTGACTAGTTTCGATAAATATTTTGCAAAAAATGGCCAAAAACCGGAATTTTCACCAGTTTATCACGAGTTTTCAAAATTTTTTTGGCAGATAGCTAAAAAAATTAAATATTGGCGAATTATCGACGTTTTTTCGGTTAAAATCATAGAAAATTTGAACTATTCTAAAAAATTTGGATAAATCTCATCAACGACTTTAAAATGAGTACAAAGTTGACGAGTTTTGATAAATGTTTAGCAAAATATGGCTATAAACAGGAATTTTCACCAGTTTTTTTCAAGTTGTGAACGATTATAAGGGTTTATAGCTAAAGAAATTGAATAATTCTTCTGAATTTAGATGAATATTGTCTTAAATCCTAAAATAAGTCAAAACCTGCCATGTTTAATTAAATTCTTAGCAAAATATGGCCAAAAACGTTAATTTCACGTTTTTCCGGGTTTTCGATGAATTTTTGGTTAATAGCTAAAGAAAATTACATATTTCTTCCGAATTTAGATAGACCTTGTAATAAACTTTCAAATGAGTCCAAAATTGAGAAGTTTTGCTTACTTTTCAACATAATTTAGCCAGAAATGTGATATTTCTTCAATATATATGCGAGTTTTCGACGTTTTTTTGGCTAAATTCTGAGTGAAATTGAATATTTTACTGATATTTTTTAGATCCTGTCGTACAATTTCAAATAAATCTAATCTAGACAACCTATGCAAAATTTTGGCAAATTATGGCCTAAAACTATAAATTTCACCAATTATTTTCGAGTTTGCGACGTTTTTTGGGTTAAAATCTAACAAAAATTTAATTCTTCTAATCACTTTGTATAGATCCCATCAAAGACTTTAAGATGAGTCCACAGTTGACTAGTTTCGATAAATATTTAGCAAAAAATGGCCAAAAACCGGAATTTTCCTCAGTTTATCACGAGTTTTCAACAATCTTTAGGCAGATAGCTAAAAAAATTAAATATTGGCGAATTATCGACGTTTTTTCGGTTAAAGTCGTAAAAAAATTGAAATATTCTAAAAAATTTGGATAGATCTCATCAAAGACATTATAATGAGTATGAAGGCACAAGAGGTGATTGTTCTTCATATGTCCTTTCCTGAATGACCTTTTGTGCGCCTCGCAGGACGCTTTATATAGGATGTCATTAGCGCACGCCTTCTCGAAGCCTCTCGAAGCCTCTCGAAGGCGTGCGTCGATGGCGATGCGCCGGTCAAAGGGGGCACATCGCCACACCAGCCCCCCGCTGAGAAAGGGAAGCTAGGGCTTCTAAGGGAAACGAAATCGTACACGCCGCCCCGAGCGGGTAGTATAGTCGGCCGGTGGTGCGTTAATAGTGGATGGCGTTGACCGTGGCTGCGGTTCCGTATGTGGCAGGAATGTGGGCTCTGATGGTGGCTGAGCCGCCTGATCGGTGAAGGTCGGCGCTTCTGTTGGGATCGCTGGCTTGACTCTGTCGACGCTTACGCGCACCACTCGGCCGCGGAGGAGCAGCGATATGGTCTTGTCCTCCCGGTGGACCACAGGGTGAGGGCCGGAGTATGGTGGCTGAAGGGCACCACGCACCGTGTCGTCTCGTAGAAAGACGTGGCTGCAGGTGGCCAAGTCCTTAAATATGAATACTCCAGGTCTGGCATGCCTCGATGATGGTTGAGGTCGAAGCCGGGACATCTGCTGGCGAAGTCGGGCGACGAAGTCTGTGGCGTCTTCAATTCGGTCAGTCGTCGTGGGGACGAGCAGGTCAGCGGGTAAGCGTAGGGGCTCGCCGTAAACCAGTTCGGTTGGAGAGGCCTTGATGTCGTCCTTGACGGAGGCGCGGATCCCGAGGAGGACGAGAGGCAGGGCTTCCAGCCAGGTGATGCCAGGGTGGCACATGAGTGCAGCCTTGAGATGGCGATGGAAACGCTCAACCAGCCCGTTTGCGCAGGGGTGATAGCTTGTTGTCCGATGGCGCTCAGCGCCGATAGTTTTTCCCAGTGCGCGGAAAAGTTCTGACTCAAATTGTCTGCCTTGGTCCGTGGTGATTCGGGCTGGGCAGCCGAATCGGGATACCCAACAGGACATAAAGGCAGCCGCAACGGCATCGGCTGTGATACGCTCTAGGGGAAAAGCTTCAGGCCAACGGGTGTATCTATCAATGGCAGTCAGACAATATTTAAAAGATCCAACAGCCGGTAGCGGACCGATTAGGTCGATGTGTACGTGTTGGAATCTTGCTGTCGGAGAGGCGAAATTACCGAGTGGAGCATGGACGTGCCGAGTGATTTTAGCACGCTGGCAGGCGACGCATGCGCGAGTCCAGGCACGGCAATCCTTCTGGACGCGGGGCCAGACGAACCGCGCGGAGACGAGACGAGCTGAGGCATTGGTGCCGGGGTGGCTCAGGCCGTGCAGGGCGTCGAAAACGCGTCGACGGTGAGAAGCCGGGACGTAGGGGCGAGGCTGTGCGGTAGACTTGTCACAGTACAAACTCACGTCCGTCCCGGGAATGGTGATGCGCTGTAGGCGAAGAGCAGATTCACTATTGAGGAGCTCACGAAGCTCCTCGTCCTGGTCTTGAGCTAAGGCAAGAGAGTGCAGATCGAGGGGGGGAGCTCCGGTGATGGCTTCAACTCGAGAAAAGGCGTCAGCGACGACGTTGGAAGGTCCCTCTATGTACTGGATGTCGGTAGTGAACTGAGCGATAAATGACAACTGGTTGAGTTGCACGGGCGGGAGCTTTTCGCGCCGTTGTAAGAAGGCGTAGATCAGAGGTTTGTGGTCAACAAAAATTGTGCAATGTTGCGCTTCCAGAATATGGCGAAAGTGCTGTACCGCAGCGTAGATCGCGTACAGTTCGCGATAATAGGGCGGCCATTCGGACTGCTTCGGTGTGAGCTTGTGAGAGAAGAAAGCTAGGGGTTGCCATTCACCATCGATTAGTTGCTGCAGGCAGGCACCGACTGAAGAGGATGACGCATCTGTAAAAAGACCAAGTTGAGCAGTCGGGTCAGGGTGAGCAAGGAGGGTAACGTTGGTTAGGTCTTCCTTGCATTTGTTGAAAGACGCGTCCAGCTCTTCTGTCCAAGGAACTGGTTGAGAGCCACGTAGGTTGGCGACGGCGGCATTCAGCGGGGCCTGGTGCTCGGCGGCGGACGGCAGGAAACGCCGGTAGAAATTAATCATTCCCAGGAAGCGGCGTAGACCGCGAGCTGTTGAGGGGCGTTTAAAATTCTGAAGGGCGGTGATTCGTTCCGGTAATGGACGAGTGCCCGCGGCAGAAACCTCATAACCCAGGAAGGTGACTGAAGGGACGCCAATTGTGCTCTTCTGGACGTTGACCAGGATACCGTGGTCACTGAGGCGTCGGAAGAGGACTCGGAGATGTTCCCGATGTTCGTCAGGGCCACGTGATGAGACGAGAATGTCATCGACGTAAGCGAAGCAAAAATTGAGGCCAGAGAGGACTTCGTCAATGAATCGCTGAAATGTCTGACCAGCATTGCGGAGCCCGAACGTCATAAATGGGAATTCGAAAAGTCCGAAGGGCGTGATTTTCGCTGTTTTCGGAATGTCGTCTGGGTTGACAGGGATTTGAGTGTAGGCTTTTACCAAGTCGATGACGGAGAACACGTTGCACCCGCGAAGATGGTGGCTGAAGTCATGGATGAGTTTGATAGGATACCGATCAGGAATGGTTCGAGAATTCAATGCTCGGTAATCTCCGCACGGTCGCCATCCGTCGGTCTTCTTAGGTACCAAATGGAGAGGTGATGACCACGGGCTGTCTGAGCGACGTGCTGTGCCTTCGCGGAGCATCGACTCAAATTCAGCCTTGGCAATTTGAAGGCGTTCCGGGGCTAGGCGGCGAGGTCGGCTGGATACCGGTGGCCCTGGGGTGGTACGAATGAAGTGCAGTGTTGAGTGATGAATCTCTCGCGGCGTACCGGCAGGACGCGCGAGGTCCGGGAATTCGGCGAAAATATCGTGGTATGGAGAGTCGTCCGAAAGGGCCTTGATGCTTTGCTGAACGACGCTTGCGGTCTGGCAGGGAGTAGAGAGACCTGTGCTTCCATCGACGAGGCGTTTGTGATGACAATCCGGGAGGAGCTGAAAATGGTCCAGAAAATCTGATCCGATGATTGGTAGTGAGACGTCAGCTATCACGAATCGCCATTGGAAATCCCGGCGCAACCCGAAGTTGAGGTTTAAAGATACAGATCCGTATGTCTTGATATAGGAGTCGTTAGCCGCAACCAGCACGTAATCCGTGGCACGGCACCGGCCAGGAAGGAGTCGCCGCGGAAAGCAGCAAAGGTCCGAGCCTGTGTCGATGAGGAATTGTTGACGGCTTGCGCGGTCGGTGACGTAGAGGCGGCTTCTTCTGTGGTGGCAACTGTTTGCCGCTAATAACGGTTGCCGATGGAGTTTGGGTGCTGAGGATGCTTGCAAGGCTTGGTGCATTTGTTGGCTTTATCTCCGAAACGTTGGTGGTACCAGCAGGTGTCGTCGCTTCTGGGGACGGCAGCGTCACGACGTCGGAAGCCTGGGGGGCTGCGTGATCGAGAGCGTCGGCGAAGGTCGTCGACTTCGGTCCGCAGTTGTGCTATCTGATGAGTTAAATCTTCAATGCGATTTGCGAGCGACGGCGGGTCTTTCCCTGGCGAGGCTGATGCAGCGCAGACCGAAAGCGTTTGTTCGGCGGATGCAACGGGAGCGACGGATGCAAGGTGGACGGTGGGTAGCGCGATAGATGGGGTCACTTCGAAAATTCTGTCGGCTAGGATGGCAAGTTGGTCCAGTGGCAGCTCAGAAGACTGGGCCTGAAGGATCGCTTGTACATGGGTGGGTAGGCGCTGAAGCCACAGTGCGCGGAGCAAGTCGTCATGTACGGCAGTTGTGCCAGCCAGTGACTGCAGGTGCCTTAGAAATTGAGAAGGCTTGCGGGATCCCATTTCTTCCTCCATTAATATTTGTCGCAATCGTTGGTTCTCTGAAGGCGAAAGTCTTCTGATCAGCTCTTTCTTCAATCGGGTGTACTGGTTGGTGGTCGGTGGGGCGCGGATGATGTCCCGGACTTCGTTGGCGTACCGGCCTTCTAATTGGCCGACAACGTATGCGAATTTGGTGGTCTCCTGTGTGATGTTCGCCACGATGAACTGGGCTTCGACTTGAGAAAACCACAGGTCCACGTCGTCTGGCCAGAAAGGGGGGAGTTTGACGCTCACCCGATTTACTGCGTCAAATGGTTGCTGCGGTGGGAGTAATGCGGGCGGTGGCTGTTGTCGTTGCCCGTCGTGCTGCTGGTCCACTTGCTGCTTGGACCGAGAATCTTCGGGTGGTGATTGGCCGTAAAATTGTAGGAGCTGCTCTTGCTGATGCTTGTTGACAGCTTGCAGCTGCTCCAGGTGTTGCGCCAATTCCTGATTCCTCTGCTCTAAGAGATCGAGCTGCTTCTGTATCTCCTCGAGGGACATTGGTAAGAGGAAAAAAAAAAAAAATTTATCGTCGGAAAATTGGCGAAGGCCGTGGAGGATTACCGAGTGGAGCATGGACGTGCCGAGTGATTTTAGCACGCTGGCAGGCGACGCATGCGCGAGTCCAGGCACGGATATCCTTCTGGACGCGGGGCCAGACGAACCGCGCGGAGACGAGACGAGCTGAGGCATTGGTGCCGGGGTGGCTCAGGCCGTGAAGAACCGAACGCGCGAAGGAGAAAAGAAAAAAATCACGTCGGGGTCACCACTATGAAGGCACAAGAGGTGATTGTTCTTCATATGTCCTTTCCTGAATGACTTTTTGTGCGCCTCGCAGGACGCTCTATATAGGATGTCATTAGCGCACGCCTTCTCGAAGCCTCTCGAAGCCTCTCAAAGGCGTGCGTCGATGGCGATGCGCCGGTCAAAGGGGGCACATCGCCACAAGTACAAAGTTGACGAGTTTAGATAAATGTTTAGAAATATATGGCCATAAAAAGGAATTTTCACCAGTTTTTTTCAAGTTGTGATCGATTATTAGGTTTATAGCTAGAAAAATTGAATAATTCTTCTGAATTTAGATGAATATTGTCTTGAACCCTAAAATAAGTCAAAACCTGCCATGTTTAATTAATTTCTTAGCAAAATATGGCCAAAAACGTTAATTTCACCAGTTTTTCCGGGTTTTCGATGAATTTTTGGTTAATAGCTAAAGAAAATTACATATTTCTTCAGAACTTAGATAGACCTTGTAATAAACTTTCAAATGAGTCCAAAATTGAGAAGTTTTGCTTACTTTTCAGCAGAATTTAGCCAGAAATGTGATATTTCTTCAAATATATGCGAGTTTTCGACGTTTTTTTGGCTAAATTCTGAGTGAAATTGAATATTTCTACTGATATTATTTAGATCCTGTCGTACAATTTCAAATAAATCTAATCTAGACAACCTATGCCAAAATTTTGGCAAATTATGGCCTAAAACTATAAATTTCACCAATTATTTTCCAGTTTGCGACGTTTTTTGGGTTAAAATCTAACGAAAATTAATTCTTCTAATCACTTTATATAGATCCCATCAAAGACTTTAAGATGAATCCACAGTTGACTAGTTTCGTTAAATATTTTGCAAAAAATGGCCAAAAACCGGAATTTTCACCAGTTTATCACGAGTTTTCAAAAATTTTTTGGCAGATAGCTGAAAAAATTAAATATTGGCGAATTATCGACGTTTTTTCGGTTAAAATCATAGAAAAATTGAACTATTCTAAAAAATTTGGATAGATCTCATCAAAGACTTTAAAATGAGTACAAAGTTGACGAGTTTTGATAAATGTTTAGGAAAATATGGCCGTAAACAGGAATTTTCACCAGTTTTTTTCAAGTTGTGAACGATCATTAGGTTTATAGCTAAAAAAAATTGAATAATTCTTCTGAATTTAGATGAATATTGTCTTGAACCCTAAAATAAGTCAAAACCTGCCATATTTAATTAATTTCTTAGCAAAATATGGCCAAAAACGTTAAATTTCACCAGTTCTTCCGGGTTTTCGATGAATTTTAGGTAAATACTTAAAAAAATTAAATATTTCTTCTGAAAATAGATAGACCTTTTAATAAACTTTCAAATGAATCCAAAATTGAGAAGTTTTGCATATTTTTCAGCAAAATCTAGCCAGAAATGTGATATTTCTTCAAATATATGCTAGTTTTTTACGTTTTTTTCGCTAAATTCTGAGTGAAATTGAATATTTCTACTGACATTTTTTATATCCTGTCGTAAACTTTCAAATAAATCTAATCTAGACAATCTATGCGAACATTTTGGCAAAATATGGCCCAAAACTCGATATTTCACCAATTATTTTCGAGTTTTCGTCGTTTTTTGGGTTAAAATCAAACAAAAATATAATTATTCTAATTTTGTTTGTATAGATCTTATCAAAGACTTCAGAATGAGTCCACAATTGACTAGTTTCGATAAATATTTAGCAAAAAATGGCCAAAAACCGGAATTTTCACCTGTTTTTGTCGAGTTGTGGACGATTTTTAGGTTAATTTCTACAAAAAATTTATTATTAATTTAAAATTAGATAAACCTTGTCATAAACTTTCAAATGAATCCACAATGGAGAAGTTTAGCCAACATTTTAGCAAACTCTGGCTAGAAACCTAAAATTTCAACAATTATTGGCGAATTTTCGACATTTTTTCGGTTAAAGTCTTAGAGACATTGAATTATTCTAATGAATTTGGGTTAATCTCATCGAAGACTTTAAAATTAGTCCAAAGTTGGCTAGTTCTGATAAATGTTTAGCAAGATATGGCCAAAAACCTGAATATTCACCAGTTTTTCACGAGTTTTCGACTATTTTTAGATAAATAGCAAACAAAATTAAATATTTCCTCTGAATTTATAAGGATTTTGTCAAGAGCCTTCAAACTTGATAAAATTAACTTTGTATAGATCCTATCAAAGACTTTAGATGAGTCCACAGTTGACTAGTTTCGATATATATTTAGCAAAAAATGGCCAAAAACCGGAATTTTCACCAGTTTATCACGAGTTTTCAACAATTTTTTGGCAGATAGCTAAAAAAATTAAATATTGGCGAATTATCGACTTTTTCTTGGTTAAAATCATAGAAAAATTGAACTATTCTAAAAAAATTGGATAGATCTCATCAAAGACTTTAAAATGAGTACAAAGTTGACGAGTTTTGATAAATGTTTAGCAAAATATGGCCATAAACAGGAATTTTCACCAGTTTTTTTCAAGTTTTGAACGATTATTAGGTTTATAGCTAAAAAAATTGAATTATTCTTCTGAATTTAGATGAATATTGTCTTGAACCCTAAAATAAGTCAAAACCTGCCATATTTAATTAATTTCTTAGCAAAATATGGCCAAAAACGTTAAATTTCACCAGTTCTTCCGGGTTTTCAACGAATTTTAGGTTAATACTTAAAAAAATTAAATATTTCTTCCGAAAATAGATAGACCTTGTAATAAAATTTCAAATGAGTCCAAAATTGAGAAGTTTTGCTTATTTTTCAGCAAAATCTAGTCAGAAATGTGATATTTCTTCAAATATATGCGAGTTTTCGACGTTTTTTTTGGCTAAATTCTGAGTGAAATTGAATATTTCTTCTGAAATTTTTTAGATCCTGTCGTAAACTTTCAAATAAATCTAATCTAGACAATCTATGCGAACATTTTGGCAAAATATGGCCCAAAACTCGATATTTCACCAATTTTTTTCGAGTTTTCGTCGTTTTTTGGGTTAAAATCTAACAAAAATTTAATTATTCTAATTTTTTTGTATAGATCTTATCAAAGACTTCAGAATGAGTCAACATTTGACTAGTTTCGATAAATATTTAGCAAAAAATGGCCAAAAACCGGAATTTTCACCTTTTTTTGTCGAGTTGTGAACGATTTTTAGGTTAATTTCTACAAAAAATTTATTATTAATTTAAAATTAGATAAACCTTGTCATAAACTTTCAAATGAATCCACAATGGAGAAGTTTAGCCAACATTTTAGCAAACTCTGGCTAGAAACCTAAAATTTCAACAATTATTGGCGAATTTTCGACATTTTTTCGGTTAAAGTCTTAGAAACATTGAATTATTCTAATGAATTTGGCTAGATCTCATCAAAGACTTTAAAATTAGTCCAAAGTTGGCTAGTTCTGATAAATGTTTAGCAAAATATGGCCAAAAACCTGAATATTCACCAGTTTTTCTCGAGTTTTCTACTATTTTTAGATAAATAGCAAACAAAATTAAATATTTCCTCTGACTTTATAAAGATTTTGTCATGAGCCTTCAAACTTGATAAAATTAGCTATTCTTTTAGCAAAATGTGGCAAAAAAAACAAATTTAAACAGTTTTTTCGTTTTTGACGATTTTTATGTTAATTGCTACAAAAATTGAATATTACTTCTGAATTTAGAAAGACTTTTCATAACCTTCAAATGAGTCCACACTTGACAAAATTAGCTATTTTTAGAAAATTATAGCAAAAAAAAAGAAATTTCAACAGTTTTTTGAGTTTTTGACGATTTTTATGTTAATTTCTAAAAGAATTGAATATTACTTCAAAATTTAGATAGACCTTGTCATTTACTTTAGAATGATTTCAAAATTGAGAAGTTTTGCTTGCTTTTCAGCAAAATCTAGCCAGAAATGTGATATTTCTTCAAATATATGCGAGTTTTCGACGTTTTTTTGGCTAAATTCTGTGTGAAATTGAATATTTCTACTGATATTTTTTAGATCCTGTCGTACAATTTCAAATCATTCTAATCTAGACAACCTATGCCAAAATTTTGGCAAATTATAGCCTAAAACTATAAATTTCACCAATTATTTTCGAGTTTGCGAAGTTTTTTGGGTTAAAATCTAATAAAAATTAAATTCTTGTAATCACTTTGTATAGATCCCATCAAAGACTTTAAGATGAGTCCACAGTTGACTAGTTTCGATAAATATTTAGCAAACAATGGCCAAAAACCAGAATTTTCACCAGTTTATCACATGTTTTTGACAATTTTAGGCAGATAGCTAAAAAAATTAAATATTGGCGAATTATCGACGTTTTTTTGGTTAAAATCATAGAAAAATTGAACTATTCTAAAAAATTTGGACAGATCTCATCAAAGACTTTAAAATGAGTACAAAGTTGACGAGTTTTGATAAATGTTTAGCAAAATATGGCCATAAACAGGAATTTTCACCCGTTTTTTTCAAGTTGTGAACGATTATTAGGTTTATAGCTAAAAAAATTGAATAATTCTTCTGAATTTAGATGAATATACTGTTGAACCCTAAAATAAGTCAAAACCTGCCATATTTAATTAATTTCTTAGCAAAATATGGCCAAAAACGTTAAATTTCACCAGTTTTTCCGGGTTTTCAACGAATTTTAGGTTAATACTTAAAAAAATTAAATATTTCTTCCGAAAATAGATAGACCTTGTAATAAAATTTCAAATGAGTCCAAAATTGAGAAGTTTTGCTTATTTTTCAGCAAAATCTAGCCAGAAATGTGATATTTCTTCAAATATATGCGAGTTTTCGACGTTTTTTAGGCTAAATTCTGAGTGAAATTGAATATTTCTTCTGACATTTTTTAGATCCTGTCGTAAACTTTCAAATAAATCTAATCTAGACAATCTATGCGAACATTTTGGCAAAATATGGCCCAAAACTCGATATTTCACCAATTTTTTTCGAGTTTTCGTCGTTTTTTGGGTTAAAATCTAACAAAAATTTAATTATTCTAATTTTTTTGTATATATCTTATCAAAGATTTCAGAATGAGTCCACAGTTGACTAGTTTCAATAAATATTTAGCAAACAATGGCCAAAAACCGGAATTTTCACCTATTTTGTCGAGTTGTGGACGATTTTTAGGTTAATTTCTACAAAAAATTTATTATTAATTTAAAATTAGATAAACCTTGTCATAAACTTTCAAATGAATCCACAATAGGGAAGTTTAGCCAACATTTTAGCAAACTCTGGCTAGAAACCTAAAATTTTAACAATTATTGGCGAATTTTCGACATTTTTTCGGTTAAAGTCCTAGAAACATTGAACTATACTAGTGAATTTGGATAGATCTCATCAAAGACTTTAAAATTAGTCCAAAGTTGGCTAGTTCTGATAATTGTTTAGCAAAATATGGCCAATAACCGGAATTTTCACCAGTTTATCACGAGTTTTCAACAATTTTTAGGCAGATAGCTAAAAAAATTAAATATTGGCGAATTATCGGCGTTTTTTCGGTTATAGTCATAAAAAAATTGAACTATTCTAAACAATTTGGATAGATCTCATCAAAGACTTTAAAATTAGTCCAAAGTTGGCTAGTTCTGATAAATATTTAGCAAAATATGGCCAAAAACCTGAATATTCACCAGTTTTTCTCGAGTTTTCGACTATTTTTAGATAAATAGCAAACAAAATTAAATATTTCCTCTGAATTTATAAAGATTTGGTCATGAGCCTTCAAACTTGATAAAATTAGCTATTCTTTTAGCAAAATGAGGCAAAAAAAAACAAATTTAAACAGTTTTTTCGTTTTTGACGATTTTTATGTTAATTGCTACAAAAATTGAATATTACTTCTGAATTTAGAAAGACTTTTCATAAACCTTCAAATGAGTCCACACTTGACAAAATTAGCTATTTTTAGGAAATTATAACAAAAAAGAAGAAATTTCAACAGTTTTTTGAGTTTTTGACGATTTTTATGTTAATTTCTAAAAGAATTGAATATTACTTCAAAATTTAGATAGACCTTGTCATTTACTTTAGAATGATTTCAAAATTGAGAAGTTTTGCTTGCTTTTCAGCAAAATCTAGCCAGAAATGTGATATTTCTTCAAATATATGCGAGTTTTCGACGTTTTTTTGGCTAAATTCTGTGTGAAATTGAATATTTCTACTGATATTTTTTAGATCCTGTCGTACAATTTCAAATCATTCTAATCTAGACAACCTATGCCAAAATTTTGGCAAATTATAGCCTAAAACTATAAATTTCACCAATTATTTTCGAGTTTGCGAAGTTTTTTGGGTTAAAATCTAATAAAAATTAAATTCTTGTAATCACTTTGTATAGATCCCATCAAAGACTTTAAGATGAGTCCACAGTTGACTAGTTTCGATAAATATTTAGCAAACAATGGCCAAAAACCAGAATTTTCACCAGTTTATCACATGTTTTTGACAATTTTAGGCAGATAGCTAAAAAAATTAAATATTGGCGAATTATCGACGTTTTTTTGGTTAAAATCATAGAAAAATTGAACTATTCTAAAAAATTTGGACAGATCTCATCAAAGACTTTAAAATGAGTACAAAGTTGACGAGTTTTGATAAATGTTTAGCAAAATATGGCCATAAACAGGAATTTTCACCCGTTTTTTTCAAGTTGTGAACGATTATTAGGTTTATAGCTAAAAAAATTGAATAATTCTTCTGAATTTAGATGAATATACTGTTGAACCCTAAAATAAGTCAAAACCTGCCATATTTAATTAATTTCTTAGCAAAATATGGCCAAAAACGTTAAATTTCACCAGTTTTTCCGGGTTTTCGATGAATTTTAGGTAAATAGCTAAAAAAAATTACATATTTCTTCCAAATGTAGATAGACCTTGTAATAAACTTTCAAATGAGTCCAAAATTGAGAAGTTTTGCTTACTGTTCAGCAAAATCTAGCCAGAAATGTGGTATTTCTTCAAATATATGCGAGTTTTCGACGTTTTTTAGGCTAAATTCTGAGTGAAATTGAATATTTCTACTGATATTTTTTAGATCCTTTCGTACAATTTCAAATAAATCTAATCTAGACAACCTATACCAAAATTTTGGCAAATTATGGCCTAAAACTCGAAATTTCACCAATTATTTTCGAGTTTTCGTCGTTTTTTGGGTTAAAATCTAACAAAAATTTAATTATTCTAATCTTTTTGTATAGATCTCATCATAGACTTTAGGATGAGTCCACAGTTGACTAGTTTCGATAAATATTTAGCAAAACATTGCCAATAACCGGAATTTTCACCTGTTTTTGTCGAGTTGTGGACGCTTTTTAGGTTAATTTCTACAAAATATTTATTATTAATTTAAAATTAGATAAACCTTGTCATAAACTTTCAAATGAATCCACAATGGAGAAGTTTAGCCAACATTTTAGCAAACTCTGGCTAGAAACCTAAAATTTCAACAATTATTGGCGAATTTTCGACATTTTTTCGGTTAAAATCTTAGAAAAATTGAACTATTCCAATGAATTTGGATAGATCTCATCAAAGACTTTAAAATTAGTCCAAAGTTGGCTAGTTCTGATAAATGTTTAGCAAAATATGGCCAAAAACCGGAATATTCACCAGTTTTTCTCGAGTTTTCGACTATTTTTAGATAAATAGCAAATAAAATTAAATATTTCCTCTGAATTTATAAAGACTTTGTCATGAGCCTTCAAACTTGATAAAATTAGCTATTTTTTTAGCAAAATATGGCAAAAAAAACAAATTTAATAGTTTTTTCGTTTTTTGACGATTTTTATGTTAACTACTACAAAAAATTGAAAATTACTTCCGAATTTAGAAATACTTTTCATAAACCTTCAAATGAGTCCACACTTGACAAATTTAGCTATTTGTAGCAAATTATGGCATAAAAACAGAAATTTTAACAGTTTTTTTGAGTTTTTGACGATTTTTATATTAATTGCTAAAAGAATTGAATATTACTTCAAAATTTAGATAGACCTTGTCATTTACTTTAAAATGATTTCAAAATTGAGAAATTTAGCTTGCTTTTCAGCAAAATTTAGCCAGAAACCCTATATTTCTTCAATTATTGGCAAGTTTTCGATGTTATTTGGCTAAATTCTGAGTGAAATTGAATATTTCTTCTGACATTTTTTAGATCCTGTCATACAATTTCAAATAAATCTAATCTTGACAAGTTATGCAAACATTTTAGCAAAATATGGCCTAAAACTTGAAATTTTACCTATTATTTTCGAGTTTGCAACTATTTTTGGGTTACTGTCTAACAAAAATTGAATTATTCTAATCACTTTGTATAGATCTCATCAAAGACTATAAGATGAGTACACAGTTGACTAGTTTCGATAAATATTTAGCAAAAAATGGCCAAAAATCGGAATTTTCACCATTTTTTGTCGAGTTGTGGACGATTTTTAGGTTAATTTCTACAAAAAATTGATTATTTATTTAGAAATTACATATACCTTGTCATAAACTTTCAAATGAATCCAAAATTGAGAAGTTTAGCCAACATTTTAGCAAACTCTGGCTAGAAACCTAAAATTTCACCAATTTCTCGACGTTTTCTCGGTTAAAGGCTTAGCAAAATTGAACTACTCTAATAAATTTGGATAGCTCTCATCAAAGACTTTAAAATGAGTACAAAGTTGACGGGTTTTGATAAATTTTTGGCAAAGTATGGCCAATAACAGGAATTTTCACCAGTTTTTTTCAAGTTGTGGACGATTATTAGTTTTATAGCTAAAAGAAATTGAATAATTCTTCTGAATTTAGATAAATATTGTCTTGAACTCTAAAATAAGTCAAAACCTGCCATGTTTAATTAATTTCTTAGCAAAATATGGCCAAAAACTTTAATTTCAAGTTAAGACTTTAAAATTAGTCCATAGTTGTCTAGTTCTGATAAATGTTTAGCAAAATATGTCCAAAAACGGGAATATTCACCAGTTTTTCTCGAGTTATCGACGATTTTTAGATAAATAGCAAAATAAATTAAATATTTCCTCTGAATTTAGAAAGATTTTGTCATGAGCCTTCAAACTTGATAAAATTAGCTATTTTTTTAGCAAAATATGTGTCCAATTAATGCGATTTTCTATGATATTTCAATTTCACAGGACAAACAGAAAAGGTACTCAAGTTTATGAAAGATGTCATCGTATCAAAAATTTTTTTTAACTCAATACAAAACTGTCTATATATCTACAACAAATTATTCTTATTGAGTTGAATGATTCATTGAAAATACTTATCTGCTTTAACTTTCGTAAATTAAACATCGGGAAATCATACGATAACTTCGACGAGTTACTGAACCAGTTGTTTTGCCTTAAATAGTTTCGTTGATTCTCGACAAAGTCTTTCATTTTTTAAGGTATCTGTTATAACAACAGGTACAAAGTAAAACAAAATAATGTCCATTTCATCAGATTTCGATAGCAATAACAGTAACATTATCACGTAATGCCATTCGCATACGCTCTCAAGTAAGGCAATAAAAACATTATATTCGCAGCATCCAAGTCTTGTAATTTGTATTGTATGTATTTGTAATACATACAAAAGTTGAACATAGCATAGTTAATACTTAAAATACATGAAAATAGTTTTATTTCTCAATTACAGCATATTAAGATACTTATTCTATTAATACTTAGGATTTAATGGTCTAATGAATTGGTACCAAGGTTTTTAAATCCTCAATGAACGCCCTCTTGCCTTTCTTGTTTTCATTCGAAATTGGAATTGCGCATGCGCGAACTACTGCGATAAGTGAAATATGGCAACGTCCCTCAAGACGCTCTCGACTGGCTCTCGACCGACAGCTCTCATATCGATCGATAGTGACAATTGCACTGAAATCGCAGTTATCACATGAGAATTGTTTTCGGTCGAGATCGAAGCTTTGTAGTGACAACTCACAGCTGTCACTGTTGTGTGATAGCTCTGAATTACAAAATCGACCCCCTGAGGTCATAGTTGAATCAGTTTTATTTTCGTTTCGTTATATTAATATTCATGCCGTTAAAACTGAAATCCCTAAAACATTTGTAATTCTAACCTTAATCATATTCATATTATTCCTTTGCGAAATTACACCTGTAATATAATAAAATACATCAAACCAAACTATGATCTTATTGCATGTTATAGCCAACATAAGGCAGTGAAGAAACATGAAAATTAATTTAAAGCTCTTTGTTTGATAAGGGAAGTAAAAGACCTCCTTGAACTGTTTAAACATGAGCCAAATATTCAATGTCGTTGGAACCCTATTACGGCTGTTACGGAAATATTTGGGAAACTCCTTTCTCTATCTTGAGAATAACATTACGGAGAAAGGAAACCCAAAGGAAAGCAAATTAGCGGTTGGCATTGCAGATATCTGTGGAACACAAATCAAGCAAAGAAGCTAAAAGAAGAGAAACGAAAAAAAATTAATTCAACGATGACTTCGGAATCGTTAAGTCAAAACAAATGTATAGGCATCCAATGTAAGTAGGACAATAGCGTCCAGTATGTGAGATATGTCATGTTCATCTGACGATTAACTGCAGGTACTCAATATAACATTTTATTGCTATATTAATAGGAAACTCAATCGAAAGATAAATATCGAATTTTATAAGAAAGTGGTTTGTACAGAAAATGTTTAGTTTGATTTGAATCGATTATTAGTCAACAATTGTTTCTTGGAATCGGTCACCCAGGAAGTGACCATCAGCCTCCACCGTCCTCGTCCTCTGAGTGCCTTATATAACAAACATAAAAATCGCTCCCCTGCCTTATCCCCGGCATTACACTGCTCTCTCCCATGAAAAAAATGGATCGTCTAACAGGACAATCTACTTTTGCAAAATAAAATCTAACTATATACAACCGCAAACACTTGGACGCCGCATCGGCGCATTTCCCCTTTTTGTTCTCCACTGCACGGACCATGTCACTAGCAATTACTTTTCACACGAGCACATCTCCGTAGTGACGCCATATGGTCCGTTGGTTTTCCCGGGTCCTACATCCTCTCCATTCGTGGAAGCGGGCCTCAGGAGCGGCGTGATCAGCGCTCTTGCGGATCCCATCGGTCGTCGTGAGTCGCACTTTTCGTAGGTTACTGCATGGTGAGGGTTGATTTGATCGAGAAATAATACAATTAGCATAGAATTTTACAACAGCAAAACAGGTCCTCTGCTCTTTAGATGATAGCTATGGGTTGGAGGAGCAGGGGGAGTTGGGGGTGGTGGTGGAGGAGGGTAAGGCATTGGAGGGGTGGATGGAGAGAAAGAGAAGAATTAAGAGGGGGTAAATCTGGAAGGATTGGGGGGAAATCAGCCTATAAAAAGAAGGGCGGAAGATTCGCTCTCGCGGCAGTTACCGGTGGGGGACGAGGCGCTGGGGGAGGTGCTGGGGGAGGCTCCTTGCGTTGAGGGTGGATGGATGGCGCGTCCTTGATACCGTAGGCAGGCTTCAGTCGATTCGCATGGACCAGCTGGCTGTCCTTTTACCGAAAAATGTGCTGGATGCGACGGAGGATCGCAGCCTCCGCAGGGTCCATAAGCGCCTTCGCCTTTGAGTGACCATGGACGTCTGCGTGCGCCCCTCTGCCGAATCTCCGAATGTCAGTGAATAAAAGGTTTTTATATCTTATCAAGAACTTCGGATTAATTATTTTCGCGAGTTACCCCGACACCTGGCAAGAACCCTTAACTATAGTTATCGAGTCTTCTCCCCAGTAGCAGAGAACGTTGTCACAACGTTGTATCAACGTTGTTGCATCAATCTAAATGTTACATTGCAACGTCAACGTTGTGACAACATTGTATCAACGTTATACTGTAACATTAATTTTTCATGTTGCAGAAATATTTTATTCAACGATGCTACATGAAGTTTTAACTGACATTTTTATAACATAGTCGCTGTAATGAACGTCCAAAAGGAAAATGTTGCTTGCTCGTTGTCACAACGTTGTCACAAAGTTGTCACAACGTTGTCACAAAGTTGTCACAAAGTTGCCACAAAGTTGTCACAACGTTGCCTGCTTGTTGTCATAACGTTGCAACTTGCACGCATATATATGAGTCGGTATTTAACCCATTACTGGCCACCGTACGAAATTTCGTACGCTAAACAAGGAGGTAAACAAACCGGTGCCGTGACGCGATGTGTCATTGCATCGAGTTTGTTAGCTTATTATTTTTGAGGGAAAGGTCCAACCATTCACCAGTGCCGCCTGGCTTGGGGCTGCGCCACTTTCACTCCATTTCTCACGCAGTCAGATTTCGTCTAGGTTGGCGCGCGACGCAAAATGCCACGCCGGTGAGTATTTGTTTATTTTTTATTGGTAAAACTAATCTGAATTCTGTTCCTGAGTATGTTACTGGCTTGTTTAGACCATAAACTACATGTATGAGTGGTCATTTGATGAAAGGTTATAATAATGTCAGTCAGGCATGTGGTTTTTGTTGACTGTTCGAAATTTCGTACGGTGGCCGGAAGGGGGTAAGAAATGTGGTATTGTTTGGAGGCACAATTTGAACACGGATGGCGAGGCCATTGTTAATATATTGGAGCAGCTTGATGAAGAGGATGAGCTGGCCAAGGATATTTCCGAAATGGACGCGCTTGAGTTCGTTTTATTCCCACCAAATGACGGCAATGACTCTGATCAAGACGATGCACATAGTGAAGCAGGGCCAGATGACGTCACCAGTATTCGCGATATTGGGAAGGGAGTTTTAGCACAGCCTATTGAAGTTAGGGGACTGCGATCTCGAGATAACCTTCGGCCGATCATGAGAGCTATAATTGTAGACACCAGTGGTTCTGAAGACAACACACCGGATTCAGAAGAATATGAGCCTGAGCCTGAGTATGAACCTCCCGCTAAGAAAAAAAAGGACGAAGAAAACGTCTCAAAGACAGAATAAAACGTCTCAAAGACAGAAAAAAACATCCCAAAGCAAGAAATCAGTCACAAGAAAATGGACTAAAACTACCCTACCTACTACTACCGCGGATGGGCGGTGTGAATACATTCGATCAACAACCTGCCATATATCGAATCAAAATCCGAAAAAAGTGTTGGTAATGGCCCTTGATCAGGTTCATGCTAAACGGCAGTGTTGTAAACGCTTGAATTTTGTTCCGGTACAAGGAAAAAGATATTTCTCTTCTTGAGTTTGTCCGAAGAATTGTAGTTGCTTTACTATCTACCCCAACCCTGCCGAACAAACCCAGACCCGCCCCAGTTATTCCTAAAAAAAACGGCTCTTGTAACTCCAGAAATTCGTTTTGACGGTATTGACCATCTGGTTGATGGTATTGAGAAACCGAGGCGTTGTGGAAATTGTCACAAGACTGCTTCATTTTACTGTATTAAATGTCATATGTATAGGACTTCACCCAAAGGGATGCTTTGTCGCCTTTCACAAGCGCTAAATTCGTGAAAGAAAACAAGTGATTTGAAAATGATTAACAATGTGATTTGAAAATGATAAACAATGTGATTTGAAAATTGACAACAATGTGAGTTTATTGCTCTTGATTACTTAGTAAGTATTATAGCGAAATGCGCTTGAAATCCTTAAGATATGATTATGTAAAACGCGTATAATGGACTTTTCTGCTGATTTATAAAAAGGTATTCTGTTTTACTACCATGTATAGTTTTTTTAAAAAAGAGATTTTTGACGTTTACTGTAATAAAAATGTTAATAAACATCATGACGTTTAATTTATATATTTTACCCCCTTACGGCCACCGTACGAAATTTCGAACACGTCCAAAAACTAAGATAACGCAAAAAAATTCGATTTTCCAGGACATCTATGTATTAAACAGTCCCATAACGTCTAAAAATTTAAATAACATCAAAATTCGTCGATGGCGAATAGTTCCGGACGATAATGGGTTAAGTATATGGTATTTAAGTATACGGTATTTAAGTATACCCCTATAGGGGTACCATGAAAAATGTATTTTTTAATGAGTTCCTGCATCCATTAATTAATGGGTATAAAAACTTCTTCCAAAACTGCTGGGAATAAGATGAGAGATAGACTGTCACATTTTCGAACTTCCTTCCCAACCTTAATTCTGAGTATATTCAGTACTATCCCTTGGAATGTCTCAAATCTTCAGTTCCTTCCGTCGTTTCATCATTCGCTGGGTTTTTACGACTTCCATTACTTTGGCTCCGAGTTCTTTCTCATGAAGGGCTGAGAATTTATTTTTAAGTTCCAGCTGAAACTCCTTGTTATTTGCAAGCTTATCGATGTTTATTTCCTGCTTCCAACAAGAAATGAACTCCTTCCGTTCCGTTCGGGGGTTAGACGTTATTTGGTATTTTAAAGTTGTGTGGTCACTCCTAGTGTAAAAGTTGTTATACCGCACTCCTAGAAAGTCCGGGGTCAAGTGATAAAAAAGGGAGTTCTCGCCAACTGTCAGGGTTTCTCTTGCGAATAAAGATTAGAGGTTTTTGAAAACGAAAGAGCTTTATTTACCTTTAAGGACGAACGGCGGAAAAAGAGAGCTGCAAGTCAAAAGAGCGAAGGCGGCAGAGATCCGGCGATGGATGCAGACAATTTCGCGTGACTAGGGCTACAATCACACGCACTCTGCTTTTAGGGGCAAACTGCTCATTGCTTATACATTCTACGAAAAAGGGAAAAGTGAGTAGGAGGGGCAACCAGGTTATTGGAGACTCTGACTCTACGTTAGACCTGGTCGTTATGTGCTAAATTCGTGGCTAATTAAAACTAAGAGATCACGAGCTGCGCGATGGGAGCAAATCGGAATTTCTTCGCTTTATCCCTTTTGTATTCGAGGTCAGTTCAAAAATAAAAATATTTTCTCCACTTCATCCCTGGTATTACAGCTTTATACTGTGTGACTGTGCTTCCCAAATACGCCAAGGACATCCTCAATTTCGGATAAGGTTCGCGCCTCCCAATCTCTCAGTTCTTCGACAGTTAAAAACCTCGTAGCGGATTTTGGAGTAGCCCTTAACAGTGCAATTTCATCAGTGAAACATACAGTGACGGAATTTAACCGTAAGAGTGTCAATTCCCGTATTTCTTTCCTTCATAATTCTTCTAAAAATAATCCACTTTAAGCCACACTTCCCTTTTGGAATAAAAAACGAAGTGTTTTGTGACCGATACTAACCTAATTCTACTGAAAGCCGACGTAGGACAGTGCGTGGTCCTTTATTTTCTACGAACCACCCCCTAACCAAGCACTGCTTATTCTGGCGCTCTCTCTCTCACTCTCACTTAAATGATACTAGAAAAATAAAAATGGGAACATTGTTTTTAGATAAAAATGATAAAGCATGGACTTTTCAACTGAGATAAGTAACTTTTATATATTGGCTATTATCAAGGAATATCTGATAGATGGATAAAAAATATCACAGCCTCTTAATCCAAGTCTTAAAAAATTCATAATTGTATAGGAAAATACTCAATAGTTACCTAATTACCTCAATGAAGTTTTAATCAGAAGTATGTGTGTTGTCTGGAGGAGGGGTGCGAATTCTACCATCATCCTTGGCAAGGATATCGTAAAAACTAAGCGGAAATGAAGAGGAAGGCAAATATACGAGAAGAACGGCGAGTTCCTGAAAATCAATCGATAAAATGAACACTGAAGAAGAAGAAAAAAGGAAAAGTTTTTCACCCGCCCTCATTCAAAAACGGTAGAATCAGGGATCGATAGTTCGAAGTCGACTTTAAGTCATAGTCGATCGATACTGTCATGCGTTTTAAGAGTGTAAACACCGCAAGGGAGACGGAATTGCTCTCCAGTTTGGTATTATTCCGTTGCAGATATTAAGATCGAGAGGACTCTTACATCTTATTCAGCCTTCCGACCACGGTTCAACTTCATTGAAGTTCAACTATTTCCGTTCTTTATCGCAGCCCGTTTTTAAGTAAAACAAAAAGTTTCTCCGATATGTTTTAAATCTCTCTAAAGTGCTGCACCATATTTTGCTTGTATATTAACCTCTCAAGAAGTCTTCGAATTGTTCGTAAATACTGTGCCATTTTGAAACACTTTGCTTTCCAACTAATTATGTGGTTGTTTCTTCCGTCTCGTAAAGGTTTGTTAAGAACTGTTGTAGGTAGCGGACTGTGATTGCTGTTCTTTGTTACACTTACTTGGTAAGCAGAGCAAATGGTTATCCGAAATTTTGATGGATACTACTGTGTCTCTAAATGATTATCCTGTTGAAGCAAGTACCATGCCTATCAAAGTTATCAGTTTGAATAGAAACTGCGAAGCAATCTTTGAATTTTTGTTGAACACTTTTTAATCTTATATTCATTGTGAGTCACTATTTATATAAATTGTACAATTTGCATACCCTGATTAAATAAATGAATCTGATACTACCTATGAGCCGCCTTATTCCACTAAGTATACCTTGCCAATGCGAAGTTGAGTACTTTAACAGCCTACGTGAAATTAAAAAACAACTGTACCAGGATTCGTGTCCAAGGATTTCGCTTGGAAGAATGTGATTCCAGAATAAAAAGACTCAACCCTTTTTCTCGAAGAAACGGAATTATGTGACTAGGACATACAGGAAGAGATCGGAAATGGTATGTGAAATTACTTCCGATATAAAGTGGTTGATCTTTCTTACATCACAGTTCACTTGGCTCCTACCAGTTTGCTAAAAATATGTGGCCGGTAATTAAAAAGTAATAAATTTTGTTATTCCAAATAGTTTAATCAGAGATTGAATCCCGAAGAAGCTTATGAAAAAATGTTACAATTCAGTAAAAGTTATGGATGTTGCATAAACTATTGCACCTCATTCCCTATCTTTTGTACACTTATATGTCATTACAAAAGTGGTATGTTTCAGTAAGTTCCTTTGAATATCAGTCGCTAATTACTAAGGAGAATCCAGATTTGCCGTAACTTCCTTATTGCTTAATTTATTTTGGTTTATAGTTTCATTCTGTGATTATTGTATTGCAAGCACCTCATATGAGTATTTGTATACTGTTTAACTTTTTAATTTATATTGCCAACTCTTTATATTTCTCTCTATGTTCAAATAACAAAGCTACAGATGATGTATTTTGATTCACGAGATGAGAGGTTTTTTTTCTATTACCTTCTTCAAGACACTGTAGATTAAATAGGAAATTAGTTATCATTGTTTTAAAATAATTTAATTGGCTTAGCCTAATTTAATGCTGAAAACTGAAGTGGCTCATTTTTGTACCCCTTCCATGACATTTCATTAATATAATTTTATTTTTCTTTCTCATACTGAGAAATCTTAACAGCCCGAATAATGAGTATGATATAATAAAATGACCCAAGAAATGGGTAGTAGCACATAGGACATACATGCTTTTAATTGATTTATTTTATTTATTACTTCTTTTAGATATGTTATTTCAAAAATACCAGAAATAAATTTGTTTTTATGGATGACACATTGGTATTTGAAGATTTTCCCAATAGGTTATAACCTATAGCAAGAGCCTAGGTTGAAGATAGGCAGAGGTGGCCTTTTGTTCCACATTGGTTCCATGTTAGCATCCACATTGGACTTTTGTTCTACATAGTCCTTATGGACTGGCGAACGTCTTGCGGCTGTCCACAAAAGTTCCATATGACCATGTTCCACACTAGCAACAAGGAATTTATAACTGGGCAGCTACATTGAATTTGACCAAGGAATTTTGTGTGTTATTGTATGTACTATGCCAAATCAAAACTATGATGTGCCCACAACTTTATCTAAAATATTGCTTTTTTATACAGTAAGGATATCGAAATGGAGAGAGGAAGAAAAACAGGCAAATATTACAGCCTACATTCAGGAGTGGCTGAAGTATGGGAAATTCAGAGATGAGAGAAAGAAGAAAAGAAATATCAACATTATAAACTTTGTGACAACATTGTAGCAATGTTAAGACAACATTGTGGTAATGCTGTGGCAACGTTGATTCCTGTGAACTTTGACGTTGTATCAACGTTGATACAATGTTGTCTTTGTAACATCAATGTTAACGTTGTGACAACATTGTAGCAACGTTAGGACACCATTGTGGTAATGTTGTGGCAACGTTGACGTTGTATCAACGTTGCATTAACGTTATGAAACCTTGTGACAACATTTGGTAACATTATGACAAAATTTGGTTTTTCTAATTGTAACGTTGATACAACGTTGCCTTTGTGACATCAATGTTAACGTTGTGACAACATTGTAGCAACGTTAAGACAACATTGTGGTAACGTTGTGGCAACGTTGATTTCTGGGCCCTTTGACGTTGTATCAACGTTGATACAACGTTATGTAACTTTGTGACAACATTAGGTAACGTTGTGACAACATTTGGTTTTTCCCATTGTAACGTTGATACAACGTTGTGACAACTTTCTCTGCTACTGGGGCTATTAGCATGAAGATTCTGGAGAATTCAGGAAGCAAACCCATAAATTATGTTTTGTGTCTGATGTGCCATCAATTACGCATTATTAAAGTATTTATTTTGGAAATACTTATGCATTCAATCCATTTGGAATATAAATTTTCTCACAGCAACACATCATGTAAAAGTTTAAGAGAGCCTTCATGATGCATTACTTGGCAGTTGTCCAACGAGATATATGTGGTTCATAAGGATGAATAGGACTTTACAGATTAACTAGATGTAACAGTATTTTTTATTAAAAAAATCTAAGAAACTAAAAAAGAAATAATTATTATATGTTTGAGCCCACGATTGGATGTAATATTTCATAATTAATAAATGGGTGGAAATAACTTTGTAAAAATCCCACTTTAAAAAGTTTTTAATACCG
Source organism: Sympetrum striolatum (assembly GCA_947579665.1). NCBI lineage: Eukaryota > Metazoa > Arthropoda > Insecta > Odonata > Libellulidae > Sympetrum > Sympetrum striolatum. Next base: position 19,102,902 of record OX388341.1, read on the forward strand.
CGACCGGTTTCGGACGTTAGTCCATTATCAAGCTACGAGTAATACAGTATTACTCATCGCTTGATAATGGACTAACGTCCGAAACCGGTCGCGGTATTAAAAACTTTTTAAAGTGGGATTTTTGCAAAGTTATTTCCACCCATTTATTAGGATGGAGTTCCACACAGTTAAAGCTTCCTCGATTGCTTTCATTTATTTCATAATTATCAATTTCTGCATATAAATGGACTGCATTTTCTGATATAAACGATGGTTAATCATAATTGTGAATATTTATAAAATTTCAAAGAATTGCCGTCTATCTACAACTCATTTTGCCCAGCATTGTAATCATTTAAAAATACTAACATGAATAAGGAGTTTAAAATACCGCTTATGTTTGACCATCTAACAAATGATATTCGATGTTGCGTATGTGAATGAAGTGGTTGCATTGGGAAGACATCTACAGGGGAAAGAGCCAAAGTTGGAATTTCCAGTAGAAAGTCGTATGAAAACGTTCTGCTAAGAGCCAAAATGGCAAATAATAAGAAAATCGAGGAAGGATTAAGTCATATACGAGCTGCAGAGAAAAGGCAAGTATTAATGATGGAATTAGTATATGCTAGCCCTTTAGGAAATTTCAACCATCAATCTCCGAAAATATCATTAATAAATGTTAAATTCGCCGAGCAAATATTTCCATGAATGCCATCATCGCTCAGGAATTTAATGAGCAGTTAATATCCTTAATTCATTTACAGTATGACATGCAATAAATTGATGGTATTTTCTTTTCGTAGTCTTAAGACATCGTTGTTGAAATGGAGACCCGATTACGAGATAGCTTCTGATGAATACAGTAAAGCTGGTGAGTCAACAATATTACTTTATTTTTCAGTACCGTAAGTTGGTTTAATAACTGTGATAAGTTATATATTATCTGTTTAGCAATCAATATTTTCATTAAATTTTTATGACATTTTGTTGTTTTTTTTTTCGCAGCCACTTGTTTCAAGAATGCCAAGTCTTTTGAGCAATGCAAAGAATGTCTTCTTAAAGCAGCGGATTGCCACAAACAAAATAAATCGTATCCTTACTTTAATTTGGTTCGTGTTATTGATATTTGGTGTTTTCCATGTATTACGTTTTAGTTTTCCTTCACTTCCCCCCTCAGATGGTTTCATGCGGCCAAGTAAGTACAGCCAAGCAAGGCAGAAACGTCTTCGTATTTCATGTCGCAATATGACAACATGTATCAGGACATAGCTCCTTAATTCTTGGGTTATTGAAAATAATGGGATGAATCAATAAAATCAGTATTTTGTATTAATATTAATTACAAATTATAACAGGTATGATTTCAGTTTCAATTGTCTTATTTACTACTACTACTAATAATACTTTATTTTTCCAATTAAAGATGTATGGAACAAGCCGTGTTAGCATGCAAAGACCTCGGTGATTTCAGAGATGTGCATTCTCTTGCTCAGCGTGCAGCTTACTTATTCCAGCAGCATGGATCTCCTGAATCAGCTGCCTCTGTCCTTGATAAGGCTGGGAAATTACTGGAATCACATTATCCAGATCAAGCATTAAGACTGTATCAACAGGCTGCAGATGTAGTCATGGTAAAATTATTTTATTATCATTTGAGCAAATCCTTTCTCCCACAGTGTCAATATTAATTCCCCATCGATAATCCAAAGTATTTTTTGTATATTTATTGATTATACTTGTTGATCTCTTCCCTATACAGAATAAACTAACCTAGACTATAATAAACTACACTTCCTCATGTATAGCCAAATTTGGTCATCGTCATAAAGTTGCAGTTGTAAGCATTAAGTTAAAAGGTTTTCTTGCTTTAAAGTATTTTGTCTAGTTTTGAATTTTTAAGCACTAAGTACCCGTAGATTAAATTTACCTTTGATTTTGTTTTGTGCACATTTTTACTGTAGCTGAAGGTAGCGAAAATAAGGCATTGAAACAGGAATATTGATCTTGATGATACCTGGAATGAATGTGGTTGTAAAAATGAATCAATTCATGAAGCATATCATACAATTATTGAGTTTGAGGTTCATTTAAGCTTTACTTCATGAAAAACATGTTGCTGGCCTAATAATTCATGATTAATCCAATTTCATTTTGAAAGTTAAGGTTCTACCCCTTACATTGTTAGATAAATTTGTAGGTCCTCATTGTTTTCTTGTCTCACTTCTACTCTATTATATTTTTATATCACCAATATGTAACTATTCATATTTTAAACCTTATTAGAAATTTGTAGGCTTTTTGGTATATCTTCTCTGAATGCATAAAAAAATTGTGGTTGATCATTTTTACTTAATTTATATCTTATAACTTGGAACTTTGATGAGTATAAGTTATGTTCTTCTCCACACTTTTGCCTTGAATGGTTTCAGAATTTTCTTTTTTTTTACTTTTTTTGCAAATCTGGAATTATTGATTTTGATTCACATTTCACCGTGAAAGTAATTGAAATCCAGGAATCTCAAGTTTTCCAACAAGTTTCAAGGTGTTTCTCTGTACACCATCTCATGGTTTGTGTAGGTAGATTGCACTGACTATTATTCCTCTCTGAGCTGTCAGCATCAACCCCTACCACTCTTGCTTAAATTTGTACAATTGTGTTTATATTTTTTATTGTTTACATTAAAAGTGTATGCTGAGGACGGTTGCCGTAAGTTTAAAGTCAGACAGTATTGAATCAATTCTGAACCTGTGAGAGGTTTGGAGATTAGATAACCTTACATGAGATATTGTGCTTCTACTGAGTATTATCAGGAGTCCATAGAGATTGGTGCATTTTATCTCTTTCCAATTGATTTATCATTATATGAACTTGATTATTGATTTCATCACAAAATATGTTATAGATAATATTTCTCCCCCCAGTCTGTAGAATAGAAGAAGAAATTAGCTGATGCATGTAATTCTACCACTTATTTGTAATAGAGTGACCTGTGTATTCTCATCATTTTTTACGAGAACATGGGAATTGAAGACTAATTAAACAAAAATTTTCCTTTAATTGATTCATTTTCTAACATATGTCAAAAGTGAATGATTTACGAAAGGCTGTAATAATTTAAAAGCTCATTTATTGTCTGCTATGATGTCTATCCTCAATTAGATCTTACTCTGGAATGAAGTCGTAAAAATGCAGTTGCATATTAAATCATAATCACAAAGTATGATTTTTATTTAAGGTACTAAATAAAGTTTTTTCAACACTGCATTTCTTCTTACATGTTACAATGGATTTCACTAACTGAAAGATTAGAATTCATATTAATATACTTTGGAGCTGTCATTTCATAAAGATAATTTATTTTATTTTTATAAATAATTATATTAGTTGCTGAAGGTGAAATTCCACTTAAAAGTTGAAGAATTTATCATCCGTTAGTACTTATTGTGATTCAGAAGAAATCTATTTGCTAAACAAGTTATATAAAATGTCCTGGTTTAGTAATTTTTAGGTTAAATTTCATTATATTTTTTTTAATTGTGTGATGTAATCCTCTTCCTCTCTACTATCTAATTTATGGTGAATTTCTTCAGTAAATAGTATTAAGTATTAGTAATTTTTTATCATTGTGACTTTGGAAAGGTCAATGAGTTTTTCATTAATTCTTACATATAGATCACATTTCTAAGATTGCAAAAGCTTAGGAGTATTATTTTTTAATTTGAAATAAATTTTTATTTCAAATTTTTTGAAAATAACATTTTTTAACATATAATTCCAATAAATGATAATTTTACATTTCAATTCTTTTTCAAATGCAGATTGAAGACAATCCTAAGCATGCAGCTGAATTTTGCAGCAAAGTTTCCCGCATCATGGTTAAACTTCAAATGTAAGTTAATTTTCAATAGTTTTCATTCTATAGCTACCTAAATATATTTTTTTAAAATGGGAGGAAATTTTCCACAATATTCTTGGATTTCCTGGATTCTTTCTCCTGTTGTTTTATTTTTATAGTATGTATAAGGTAGTTAAGAATGCTATCTAATCAACATGAAAACTGCATTCCGAGAAAATCGTGTCACAACTTAGTAATTTGAACAGACTAGCATATATTTTTTTCTGGATTTGGATAGACTCCTCTAATGCTCAAACACAGTGCTGATTTTTGAAAAGTAAAATTTTCTCTAAATCTTTGTAAATTTTTGAAGTACATACTAAAGAATTTGAAGGGCATTGTTCATGTATAAATGAGATGTTACTCAACTCTGCTGCCCATTCCATTCAGGTGATGTCATGTATCAAATACTAAAAAAGGCCTCTCATTAATTCATTCACTTTGTCTTTAATATGGACTTGCCACAGAAACTGGCAGTTTTGATAACATCCCTGTTTGGATATTGAAAAAAGTTGACATTCAAAATACATGATTTAGCAAATATAGAATTAACAGTTATGAATTATGATAGCGCTACCAAAATAGTGAGAATACTGTGAATCAATTAGGTATGTCAAAGTACTCTTTGTATACAAAGTGGCAGAGCCATTTAAAATGTACAATAAATAGGTCAATGAAGATGAGAAAGTGTTTAAAATGGTGTTATAATTTTTTAATTATCTGTTGTTACAAATATTTAGATTAGTTTATATTATTTATTAGACTAAGAATTAAAAGAAATATCTCAATGTTTAGTGCTCTTTATAATGCATCTCATTTTGAGACCCGTGGATGATACAAGATTATTTGCCAACAAATGTGCATACTGATGAAGATATTAAATGTGTTTTTTTAATTAAAGATAAGGAGATGAAGGAGGTGTAAGAATATTGTAATGTATTAATGGGTGATTGTAATGCCTTTGATGGAGGAGAGAGAGCTTAGAGAAATTTGTTTAAGGCTATGGAGTAGGGTAGCATAACTGGTGGAGTTTTTAATGAAAAGAATTTTGTCCTGATGTGTATGTGGTTTTACAAACCATGGAAGGAGATATCATAGCTTCATGTGACTGCTAAGAAATTCTCTTTTGGAGTAAGAAATAATTAATAGTGAAAATAGGGATGTCATCAAAGACAAAATATTTGCTTTTCTTAACCCTTTCGCTATGGCGAGCGTGCCGGCACACTCTCTGGTTCCTTACCGAGGTACGGAGAGCGTGCCGGGACGCTCATGCCCATCAGTTTTAAATGAGTGGGTGAACGCTTCCGATACTCAGAAGGGTTTTCCTTTAGTCTGCTGTTAACCACGAAGGAATGCAATCTCATTCTCATAAAAACGGGCTATATCATTATATATCATTATAAATGCGAAGAAGTCGCCAATATGGCCGCCGTAGTGAAAGGGTTAAGAAGAAAAGTATGTACCTTATGCAAAGGATTCCCTCCCTCACTTGAATATGCTTATAGGAGCACTCTAAACCGTACCACCATCATTTATGGAAAATTAAAGAAATTAATCTACATTGAGTACATTTGATACGAAGCAAAGATAATGATTTTTGGGGCAATTAATGCCCTATTTTTTAATGTAATATACCGGCCATGTTTTAAAAGTAAGTGCTGTTTTGTCATAAAAGAGGAAAGCAGAATCCTACAAAAATAATTTTATTTTCACTAGAAAGTACGTAATTTAAACTACTTTTCTACATAGTTGCCTCCTTTGTTGAGGTATTTATAATTTTGAAAAACAAGTTTTTGAAGTCTTGCTGCTTAAAAATCTGCCATCAATGAAGAAATCCATTGGTTGATGATACTTTTTACATTGTTATTATTCTCCCAGTGCTGACTGCCCAAGGAACGTTTCATGTGAAGGAATAAGTGGTAGTCAGAAGATGCCTGGTAGGGGCTGTAAGGGGGACAAAGATTTTTCCTAATTGTTTTTTATCAACGTTCCTAACCAATTCCTGATTGATGACCAGAGGCTGGCCTCTCCTTTCTTCGTCATGCACATTAGTTCGCCCTTCATTAACTTGTTGCGTCCACTTTCTATCCATTCGATCACCTGCCTCATTTTCACCTTAAATCTCACAGATTTGATGATAAATGTCAGAGGGTTTCTTGTTTCTTGCATTGAGGAATCAAATTACTGACTGCACAAAACAACGAAAACAAATTGTTCAATATAATCCACTGATACTGTAATGGCATCTGTGCAAATCCAAAGAAGCAAGCAATTTCTTGTCTGCAAAATTACAATTGTCAGGCTACTGCAGCAGTAGTACGAAACAGTACTTACTTTCCAAACATTCATTGTAACATATAGATACTACTACTAGTATTTTTTCAGTACAAATCAGTAATGTTTGAATTCATATTATTATTAGAATTAGGAAATTTCATTAATTCACATTTTGCATCAACATTCAATTTACAGGAATAACTGCTTGAGGTTATGGACTTGAGTAATTTAACCTCTACAGAGATTTTTACTCTAGAATCTATTCTTTTATTACTGATGGTCATTGAATGATGATCAAAATTATTGTTTGGCGACTCAATTCCCTGGATAACCAATTTCCCTTTCCTGATTCCTTTAGGATTCAAAATGTCATGAATATGGAATCCTTACTAATGATACATATAGATAGTGACCATTTCAAGGTAATATTAGCCAAGTTGAATATTAAGCTAAAGTAAAAGAGGTTGCTGCAAAGAAAATTAATTGGAATTTTACAAAGAATACATAGGTGATTGGAAGAGAGAAATTTGTTGGGAAAATGAGTGGTAATATTTTCTTTTATTTAGAGTTCCTAAATAAAAGAAAAGTGGATGAAGCATAGGAGAAGGAGTGAATAGAAGAGATATATAAAGAATGAAGCAAAGAATCTGGTTGGGTCAATCAAGATCTTAAGACATTAAGAAACTGAATTAATTAAGAAACCATGGGTGATTAAAAACAATGATTGAAGATTAATGATAAAAAATGGAGGAAAAGAAGATAGTTTAAAGGGCTGACAAGGAAGGAAAGAAAGTATATAGAATTTTAAACAATTTTTCGCAGAGGGAAACTAGAAAGATAGAAGAAAAATAGCTTGAAGAGCAATGCAAGGAAATAGAAAGTTTAGAGTTTTAGGAAGAGAGGAAGAGAATAGTAATAGGTAGGGCAAGAAGATTAAAGCATATTACGGTGGATAATTAATTCTTAAAATGTAAATTAAAGAAGAGAGTCAAAAAGGGAAATTAGCTGAGGGAAACATCATTAAAGAGGTAGAAAGAGCTTATAAAAGAACTCTGACATGATAGGAAAACTAACTATGACTGAATTTGTGATAGAGGAAGAGAAATATAACAACAGTTAAAAGCTAATAATAAGTGTAGTAAGGAAAGCTATTTAAGAATTCGAGAAATGTAAGGTCTAAATTGGTGATGAGATACCTACAGACTTTTTTTGAAATAGTTAATTGGATTAAGAGTGGAAAGTCAAGTTACTGTTAAAATAATTAATTGTATGTGCAAATGGCCAGAAGATTTTTACTTTCTCCACATACGTAGTATAGAGAAAGTATTGTTTTCATGAAAAAAAACAAAAGATTTCAACGGAAATGCATGTTTTGGGGTCCCTAGAACACGTTCTGACCATTTTCGGAATTATGTCTGTATTTCTGTGTGTGTGTGTGTGCTTGTGGGCGCTCTAACGTAAAAACTATTTGTCATATCAATACCAAACTTCATATATAGTACTGTGGTGGGTGCTGTCAGAGTTGATTAGTTTTTGGAGTAAATCGGTTAACCGGAAGTTGAGCTTTATTCTTCCAAGCAAATTTCCGGTTTTGCAAAATATCTCCATAAATATGATTTTTAGGTTTATACTATTTATAATAAAAGTTTTAGAAATTGTAATTTACTATAACTTTTTTATTTAGCATATTTTTGTATCACTGATTGTTTAGGAGTTATTCGTGAAATACTGATAAACCGGAAGTAGCTGATTATGTACTTTGTGGGCGCTCTAACATGAAAATTATTTGTCGTATCAACACCAAATTTCATTTATAGTATTATGGTTGGTGTCGTTAGAGTTGATTAGTTTTTGGAGTAAATCGGTTTACCAGAAGTTGAGCTTTCCTTTAGAAGCTCGTTTCCGTTTTTGCAAAATATATCCATTAATCTGGTATTTAGGTATATACTATTATTTATTAAAGTTTTAGAATGTGTAATTTAGTATAACGTTTGTATGAAACATATTTTTGTATAACTGATTGTTTAGGAGTTATTCATGAAATACTGTTAAACCGGAAGTTGCTGATCATGTACTTTGTGGGAGCTCTGGGCGAAAGGCCAATTTCATCGTTTTTCATCGAACATGTCTCGAAAAACATTATTTATAATGTTTTTGACGTAAAAGATAATATAATATAAATTAATCTCTTATCTTCCAAGTTTAGATTGAATATAGAGTTCGAAAATACTGTCGTAGATAAATATTTACATATTATATATGGAGAAAGTCATGTGCTGGCCACATCAGATTTTTTAGTGATAATATTGCTTCATACACCATAAAAGAAGGGTGATGCCAAATGCAAAGAGTAGAAAATTAGTTGTTAGCTCAAATTATACAATAATATTTCTGAAGGTTTTCAATAGAAGATTAAGATTCAAAATTGAAGAGTGTGTTGGATGAGAGATAATTAGTTTTCGAAAAAGAGAAGTTACAAGAGATGGAATAGACTTACTTAGGATAATCTAAGAAAGGTATCTAGAAAGAGAAAACTATCTATCCCTTGTCCTTATGGACTATTATATATGAAAGAGGATATGAGGAAAATTGAAACTGTGTAACTGAAACTGAATGATGTTGACTTTCTTTGTGGCTATGAAAATTTTGGTATTTATTCTTCAATGATAATATTATCAACAGTTTATCATTTAAAAAGTTGGAATTGTGATTTATGTACTTGAGCTAACCTGAAATTTCTTCATTTCATTTATATTCTGATAGTTTTTGCTTGAGGGGATTGGATACCATGCTCAAAAGACTGATTTCAGGCAATTACTGGTTACATGGCTACGTCGGCATTTAGTATGATAAAATAATTCTTGTTTTACTGCTCGACACAGGGAAGATGTATCAGTGTTTTCCTATTCGAATCATAATTGAGAAAAAATTACTAAACGTACACAAAATTCGATCATTTTTGGTGAAATAGTACTCGGTTATAAGGAGGGATACAAAAATTTCGTTTTTTGGAGGATGTAGTTTAATCCTTCATCTTTGAATCCAGAAACCTTTCAAATGTGTAACTGTTACACAATAGCTGTAATTGTTTAACCCGAGAATTATATGTAGCGTTTACAGGAGCTAGCTTTCCAAATAGTATTGTCACTGTTTTCTTCCCCCTCTTTTCCCTCACACTCTTTCTGCGAGGGAATGCCGAAGTTAAAAGTAACGAAAGCTCAGTATTATGAGGGTAATCACCATGGTCTTGTGTCTTGCTATATAGCAGCAGAGGCAGCCGAAGAGCTTCCAAATACAGACTTGTCTCGTCTTTCGCAGTGAATGATATTTCTAACCTACCTCTTATTTCGTGACAATGCATGTTGCTCTTTTGCCCTGAATGTCTTTGCTGATCTTGATAATTACACTGAGAAAGATTCATTGTACTTGACCAACAGAAACTATTTGTTTGCTTCATCGGACGAACGATGATAGGGTTTAATAGAAGAATGAAAATAAGTAATCAGACAAATAGAAACTGAATAAACGAAACAGACTCAGGTTTCACTTCGTGGTATTCATAAGTACAAAGCGGCTTCATGATAAAATACTTTTACTACACCACAATAAAATTTACAAACATGACGAGGTTTCGTAGCCAAGCTACATTTTCAAGTGACAAAAGAAAAAACGAACAACGTTATATAGGAACAACGAGGGTAGGGGAACGAGTGGGGGTTGGTAGTAAACCAATGGGAAGAAGGGAGGAGTTGCAGGGGGGGAGAGAACAGGAATTTGGGGGAGTTAGGTTAAGAGATGATGGTTTGCACAATGGGTGAAGGGTTTGAAAACAAGAAGTCATTGAGGATATTATTTTTGGAGGAATTCCGGGCTATTTCTAACGTCTCCAATGTGTCCAATTTTGTGGTCACAAAAATGTGGTCACAAAAATGTAAATGCGTCACATTAAAATCACTATAATGTCCGTTAAGGAGTAAATGTTTGCTATAATTGGAGACATCTGGTTTATTATTTTTAAAGGTACGAAAATGTTCTTTCTGTCTCTCGTTAAAACTCCTGCCAGTTTTTCCAATATAAAATATTTGATTTGATTATTGATTATGAAAAAACCTTCATAATCATTACAATTTAGTCTGTACACACCACGTTTGTTGGATGGGTTAATTTGGTCTTTACATGAAACCAACAAATCCTTCACTTTTGGGCCTGTTTTAAATGTGCAGGAATAATGTTCTGGAAAAAATTCTTTCATGGAATAAGAGTCCCTTCCAATAAATTTTACGGAGCACCACTTCCTCTCAGCGACGGGGTTGTCCACGTCGAGGGCTATTTTTCTTTTCTTCTTCGTGATAAGGCGGTCGATGATTTCAGGATTGAAACCATTTCTAAGGCAATCTGTTTAATTATGAGTACTTTCTTCTGGTAGTTGTTCTCGGAGAGGGGCACGTTCAGCAGCCGATGGACCAAAGCGTGAACCGTGACCGAAAGCTTTTGGGAATATGGGTGAAAAGAGTCGTTACTGATGGTACTATCTGTGTAACTCTGTTTCCGGAAGATGGAGAAGTTATGTTTGCCATTTGAAAGGGATATATTGAGGTTCAGAAAAGAAAGGCTTCCATTATTTTCTACTTCGTGCATAAATTTTAGGTTTTTATGGATTGAATTAAAAAATTGCAGAAACAGATGCAAAGTACATTCAGTTCCATTCCACAAACAGATCACATCATCCACATACCTGCACCAATACAAATATTCTGTTGGAATTTCGAGTTGGAACTGAAAAGATTTTTCTCGAATTGATACATAAAAATTTCGGCCATGAGAGGGGAAAGAGGGCAACCCATTGCTAACCCTGAGTTTTGTTTATAATAACAACCTTTAAAAAGGAAATCATTTTGATATAGGCAAGTTTTAAGTAGTCTAATAATGTCCAAACACCAAGAGGGGTCCACAATAGCATTTTTTAGGAGTTCAAAAGTGATGGTGATGACCTCGTAGCAGGGAACACTGGTGAAAAGACTCTTTACATCAAAGGACACCAAGAACGCCTTTTTCCCGGATACAGAGTGGTTGAATTTTCTTGATCAGATCCAATGAATTTTTGATAGCAAAAGTAGGAGTAAATCCAGTAAATTTTTTGATAAGTACGTTGAGTTTAGAAGATAATTTGTACGAGGGTGAATTAATACTGGAAACGACTGGTCTGATGGGGGTTGCTAGTTTCTGAATCTTAGGAAGGCCGAAAAACGAGGGAATGTGGGGTTCATTACTGCATATTTGAAGAATTCCCTATGGGAAATGTTGGAACATTGGCTAAGGGCACCTTTAATGTTCTTCTGAAAGGATGCAGTCGGGTCGCGATTGAGAGCAAGAGAGAGAACAATTCCTTCTTCGGAGATGTAGAGATTCTAGAGTGTTCCCTTTTATTTTTGCGAGGAGTAAACAATGCAGCACTCTCGAATTTTTCCCATAGGAATCTAATCTTATGGTGTCAGTCATCTAACAAAAGAATAGGCTTAAGAGGTGCTCGCATTGAATATTGTGTGCGAAACACTCGTATGATAGATGTCAGCTCTAGGCCTGCTCTGCTACCGAAAACATCACCTTAGCTGAAATCGGAACCATATGCATGCGGAGCTTTCGCTGAATTTATCAAGCAAACACATGACTAGAAATGTATCTCTAAGACTTGCATGATGATTGGGGTTTAGTTCTCTTTAGCATAAAAAAGCACAGAGCTAGTCATTGGACTTAACTCTTGGGGGGTTTGAACCCCTAAAACCCCCCCTCGCTGTGCCACTGTCTTCTATCATACATGAATGAGAGTTTGCATAAATTATCATTTACCTTGTTGATTTTTATTTCTATCAATCTTCATGTTCATTCTATTTTCCATTGCTGTTATACAATAATGACTTTTTGTAGTACAAACTAAGAAAATACTCTCAAGTAAGATAATGTTCGCTCCTTTAAAAGGTTTATTTACACATTTTCAAAAATATTTTACTACATATTTAGCATGATATGTCTTAGCAGTCTTCTGTCCATAAAATTATTTGCTAGTCTCTTTTTATGTTTTTAGCTGTCAATCTGTGGTTGGGTCAAATTTCCAGGATTTGTTACCGAAACCTGTAATTGATGAGATGAATATCAATTTTTATAGAATTACTTCTAACATAAATTCTCAATCTATTGCAATGTTTTTATTTAGTTTAATTTTGCAACAGCTTCAGAAAGATTGAAATGAACTTCACATGCATTTCTTATGCAAACACTTTAACTTGTCTGGAATCAAACTGAAAGATAACAGGAATATTATATAAATCAACTACAAGCCGTCAAATTTCAATGATATGCTATACTATGTTTGAGTTTTGCTCATACTGTTTCTTGAGGTTTAGGTGACCATAGACACAATCGAAATTCTTGTACAGAATAGCAGAATTTTCCATATATTCTTAACAGTGAATTAAAAACTGATTAGTATGTACTAAACGAATTTTGATTAACTGAAGTCTCAAAGAAAAATAGATTCACCCCTCAACAAAACAACACTGAATTTAAATGACGAAACACAGAAACAGAAGTAAATTTATCCTGTTTGTTACTTTGAAATCATGTTGACAGTTCACTTCGGAGTGAAGATATGTAGCATATAATCAGAGGTTTAAAAGTGAAATTATAAAACAAAGACATAGAAATTAACCAAAGAAAGTCATTGAAAAATAATGCAAACATCCACACAGTAATCCAATAGCTGCACATATATCAATGTATTTTTTCAACCCTCATTTTTGCTAAAACTCTCTCAAACACTTCCTAAAGTTATGTATTTTAATTATATACATTTTCAAGAATTATTCTTTCAAGTATATTTCCAAACCCCTATATTGGTACTCCTTAGAAAAATTTGCCATTTTATTCCATTCTGGTATTGTGAATAATTCTTAAAAGTTATTTCTTAACAATGATAAATAGAGGGTACAGGATGATTCAAAAGCCAATTGAGCGAACAAAAATGGTAGAGAATCCATAGTTTAGAGAGTGATAATGAAACTCCACTGAAGTTTGTATGTGATACACTTTTAACTGTTGCATGATTTTTATAGAAAATCAAAACATCCTAAAATGTCAAAACTAACAGAAAGTAGTATTTAAATTAGCAACTAGCATCTGAGGAACAACTCAAGTTGTTATAAAAAAAATAATTCTTCAAAAATCAGTGCTGAAAATTCCTTTGAAAAGGAAAATGCTAAAAAAATATTGTGAAATTTTGACAATCCATCACACTGAAACTGTCTTGTCAAGATGTGCAAAGCTACCAAGAAACTTCTCATGAGGAGGTATTTTTTTTGAAGGCATTTGGTATTGGGGGCTTGCTGTTTATTGTCATGTTGAGCCTTCTTCTGTTTACCCTTCCCCACCTCCTTACTCCCCTCAGCTACCCATACATAACTAGGAAAATGAACAGTGGCAAATCTTGGAACTAAAATGAGAAAACGACAACAACTAAATTTCTCAGGGGTCACCAGTCCCCTTAATAATATTTCACTTTAACCCTCTTACTGCAGGCATAATGCAGCAAATTGATTGATGAAGTGAAAGATATTTGTTCCTTTATTTTATAGTTTCCTATTGAATAAACTTATTTATTTGGATTAAATTGAAGAATAAATACATTTTTTGGAGAAAATATGCCTTGTATTCAAGGTCTCATTAGCATGAGAGAGTTTAGTATGTAGTAGTATTGTTATAAGTGCTTTGACAGCATATGTAATTTTACATATAGGCTCCCATTGAGATTTGAGCTCGAGACAACTTTCACCAAAGCCAAAAATATTGCCCTGTTGGCTATACAGGAGCCCTTATTTCATTTTAACATTTCAGAGTGGGTCAATAGATAGGCCAATTCATAGTTTCCACTAGATATTTCAGCTGAGTATTTTGAGTCACTTTTTATGCAACTGGAAAAAACTAATTTCTCAAAATGGTGTTGATATATATTTTATTTATTTATCGAATTTTATGGACAGGTATGATCAGGCTGCTGATGCTGTAAGGAGAGAAATTGGTCTACAGCAACAATGTGAGAGCAACACTGCTGTTGGTCGCTTAGCTGTTGTTTTGGTGTTGGTACAACTGGCAAGAGAAGATACAGTGGCTGCTGAGAAGGCTTTCAAAGAATGGGGAAATTATTGTGATCCTCAAGAAGTATGCAGACAAATTCAGTGTTTTACTTATGAAGTTAACAAAATCATTCATTTTTGCCTTTATGAGTGTTTAGCTCTACCAATCCCAGAATCTATAAAACTATTTTAATTATAGATTAGTGGTCATTACTGTTATTGAAGCCTTGACCCTCTGGGATACTTACGTATTTTAGTTCCTTATCAAGGACTTACTGGACACCTTTGCCAGTTTATAAATTGATTTCATTTAGAGAAGGTGATGATGATCTTTTTTGTTAACTGGTAATTGTGAAACATTTGTAGAGATTTCAAATTTAGAGAATTTGTAGCATAATAAATAATATAGTTCTTACTGTAAATGACATCCTAAAATATTTATTTCAAAATCTTCTTTCTGCTATCAGCTCAATCTAATATCATTAATTATTCTCATTAACTGCCCAAAAAACAGAAATTTAACTTTCTCATATATAGTTTTAATTTTAAATTAACTCAGTATTTCTACATGCAGCCCTTACTTAGATTGAACTGTTGGGTTAGTCCTAATGTCATAACAAGATTCTAATGCATGGTTGTAGCTTCTAGTACCACATGGTAACTGTCTAATTCATGATATTGATCAACAATGGAAATTGTTCTTCTTCTTCAGATCTCCTATTAACCAATTAGCCGTGTATATAAATATGATTTCTACAGGTTGTATTTTTATTGCTTCATTTCATCAGGTGCAGACTTTGGAAATGTTACTTCAAGGTTTTGACGAAGAAGATGGTGATATGGTCGCTAGAGCATTGAGGAGCCCTTTTATACGTCACATGGATGTTGAATATTCTCGATTAGCACGTGATCTTCCACTACCCAAAGGAATAGTGCTGCCTAAACCAGCAAATGAAGGAGAAGCAACTGCTTCCCCATCCAGATCTCACCGAGAGGAGCCTATCCCTACACTATCTTCACTTATCAAGGCCCCAGTGAGGGAAAATGCCACTTCATCCTATGTCTCTCCAAATGCTCCTGCTCCAGAACCTGCCCCAGCACCTGCTCCTGAGGTAGAGGATGATACTGTTGCATGTACTGGAAAGGTATGAATTACTGTATTTACTCGAAAATAACCCACACCCTTTTGGGTCCTTATTCTGCCGCAAAATCGGGGTATGTTAGAATCAACGGTGGACTTGATTTGGGCACAATAGGTAAAAACAATGAATGTTCCTTAGTGCAGGTCTGGCCAAATACTCAGCTCACCATAGTTCCATGTAACTCCTCCAACATTCCATTGATAAACTATCGATGTTTTCACTGTAAGAGCGCCTGAAGATTCCAGACTAAACTGTCGGTCAATAGTTTTTAATGGAAATGGAATTGGCTAGCCTGTGAAACTTTATAAATCATCTATTTGAATTGATTATCATATGCACTTATGTAAGACTTACAGCATAGACGAAAACTGGCATTACGTATATGGTATATATGCATATGGCACCATATGCTTGTATGGTAAAAATGTATATTGTGCTGTGAATGGCGTGACCATATGCGCTTCAGATTTGGGAATATGCTTTTTCAATTTCCAATCCTCGAATTTTGGGGTGCCCATTATATTCAATAGTGTGTTATTTTCGAGTAAATATGGTATTTGGATCCAGACTTGGAAGTAGCAATTGGAGGAATCAGATAGTAAAAATGATACAGTCATTATATTTTGTTAGGTGTATTGACACGTTTCCAGTGAGACAAGATGTGTAGTTGATACAATTTAGCCTATACCTAATTTAAATTTTCTCTTTAAGATGCTTTTGCTGTATATTCGTACACTCCTGGCCAAAATTAACGCAGCACCTCCCTAACGATTCTATCGGCCGGTGCTGCGTTAATTTTGGCCAGGAGTGTACTATGTTGCATCCTAACATGGGTTCCCCATTCACCTGCAAAGTAGTAATTATAAAGGAATGTTTTAAATGCATGTGGAAAAACACAATATATACAAATATATGGTTTAAAAGTTAGAATTACACAAATATTGTCCTCTTAGCCCTTTCGAAAGTACTATATATTGTAGGATTGCACTATTCAGGCTAATATGGTCTTATAGTTTTGGAATTCTCACTTTCTTACCAGAGCTTTAATATTATGGAAAAATGCTTTTAATATGGTGGAGGCAATTTTGGTAACTGATATGTATTTGTGCTTACAGGATGATGTTTCATATGAAGAAAGAGAGCCAGAATCTACAGCTGGTGTTGGTAGGGGTGGTAGTGGTGTTGCCAATGAGGAAGATGAAGATGATGACTTGCACTGAAAATATGGCCAGCCATCTTTACATGTAATAATTTGTTCCCAAGAATTTATTTATTTACTGGAAATTTTCCTTGCTCTGTAGGTTAAAGTAATGAGATCCTTTGTTATGAATTCTCATGACATGTGAGTCCTTTGTAGTTCTTGTTATACTGAATGGTTTCATTTGCAGCAGAGGAGGAATTAAGGAGGTTTCACCAGAATCTCAAAAAAGCCGGTTATAGCTTCTGAGGATAGTCATGAAAGAGGAGAAAATTAAAGGAATATGTCAGTGGCCATTAGCTAATCAAAATGTTACTTAATGAATAGATTGAATTTTGTGGTCGGGATCCTTTTGCCTTTTATCATTAAGGGTGCAGTTGCATTACTTGGGTCTCTTTTTGAATAACTGTTATAAATTTAGTCACTTATTTATAAATGACTCACTTTATTTCATAAAGGTCTCTAAAATTTCTAAGTGGTACATATTGATGGCAAAGGCTACTAAATATATATCGGACAAATAACTTACTCTAACTTAAATTGTTGGTCAAAATTCTTGTTGGTGTATATTCTCATCATGGAAAGTCTTCACATTACATTATTATTATCAAAAAGTTGTTTTATGTTCTATGGTATCAAAGCTTCATTTAGATAAATAATTCAGAGGTTCATGTGTTTAACAATACATAGCTTGCGTAACATTTTTAATAGAATTTTGTAAGTATGTCCACTTTTATCCTAGAAAAATATTTACTTAAAGAACATTCCAGTATTGTGTTTTCTCATATCAGAGATGTCTGATGATTCTCATTGTTTAGGATAAGGTAAAATTTGAATATTTTGTTTGTTTACTTGATAATTTTCATATCATTTCATTAAGGTAATGTTTTTCTATGGTTTATATTTTTTATTTTTCTAATTTTGAATTTGTTATATCTCACAGAAGAAATTTTTCTAATTATAAGAAGATGACTCGTACTGTTAACTCTAGTCAGTTAATCGCTCAATATTTAATTGCAATAGAAAATTTTCAGGGTACTTTATGTCCCGTTGAAATTCCTATCTGGCTTCTGTTATTATCTGAGTAAATGACTCAGTTGATGCATTAAAAATGTGGTAGTTGATTTTGTAAAAGTACCTGTATCATCAAGAGGAGGTCTATAATAATAAATGATTCTATAGGATATATTTTATGCACCATATTGTAAAAGTCATGAAATTCATGTTTATGATGCATAACTAACGAATCTAATGCACACCTAATGTGTTGTCACTGTGGAGAGTGTGTGCTGCGATGAGAAAGAGAATTGTATATTCCGAAATCAGCTGTGTGAGCGAATGAGTGGATGCTTTGCATGGCCCTTTTTATCCCCAGTTCCTTCGAAAGGCATTACAGCCATTAGATGTTTATACCCTCTCTTTGTAAGTGCAGTGTAAATATTAGGAAAAATTGAGGTCTATTTTTTGTGATGTAGCATTGCAAATTGTTACATGCTTTATTATGAAAAGTATGATTATTGCTGCTTGGTGGCAAAATTGCTAACATGTTCTTCGTTCCTGTTCTTTTATTGCTATTATTGTAACTATTATGGCTGTTTCTTGTTGGGGTTTCATGTTTATTTTCATGAGTTTTTGGGAGAAGTTTTTAACATTAAACTATTAGGTCCGGAATGATCTACAGTTCTTTCTCATGGTTAGAGGTTTAGTCACCTCTACCATTTCCTCCTATATTTGTTTAAAATCAGTCCTATCTTCAGCTAAAGCAGCCTCTAGCTGGGTACTATCATGCTCCTAGTTACTATCATTTCATTTCCATTGCTGGTTATGATCTCTTAGGACAAATCATTAGTGTTGAAATTTATGTGTAAATTTCTTGAATGTTTCCTTGTAATTGGTTTGGGTTCAATCATATACCTCAATGATCAATTTATAAATTATGCCTGTTATCCTAACTTCTCTGTTGGCTGTACATTGTGTTATCTTGAAGTGATATGGTAATTGACATTTGGTAACCACTTTGAAAGTGGTACAATGTAATAATTTTGTAAATGGTTAAAACTTAGACTTAACATAAAAATGTTAACATTTGTTGTTATATGTTTTTAAGGTAACTTTAAAAATTTATGATGTAACTGTCTCAAAAATTTGTCACTATTTATCCTTTTGCAAATTTATTTTTTCAATAAGTATAGCATTCCCAACACATAATTTATGAAGTTAGTAGTTAAGGAAAACTGTATTTTTAATTTCTGCCTTCTCTGAATTTTTTTAAACAAGCAAGTCCATTAAACAAATCAAATGTATCATATCTTTCTCTTTCTCTTAAAGGCGTTTGGCAACAGTTTGTCAGGACTGAATATTAGGGGTGAATCTAATAATGATAGATTCCAATTGTTAAATTACTTATGTCATCCAGAGACAATTATTTGCATGTAATGGTGTATTATAAACCATTGATCATGTAAATGAAGTATGACTAAGATTTGAAAAGTTTCATGTACAGTGTAGGTATTTAAATTATATTAAAAATAAATTCATTAAAATTTTCTGGTAATTGTTATTTTTCAGATTATATACCTGCAGTAAATCCTTGGTTTGATTTTGACTATTATTGCTACTCTGTGAAGTGCATATTTAGTTTATTGCAATACATAATGATTAATTTAAATAGCTTAGAATTTTCCAGTTTAGTTCTTTTTTCACACTTAAGAACCTTTGTTGCCTTGGATTATTTGCCAGATGGATTAAATCCTGCTGATTTTTTTAAGCTCCTGGATAGTCAAGCGGACAGCAAGTTTGCCTTTGGTGAAGGCAGTCCCGGGTTCGATTCCCGGTGGGAGCCAATGTGCAAAATGACCTAATCTGTCGAAGCACTTTAGACAATACTTCTACTCCTGCTGTTTTTGTGATTTATTTGAGCTAAAGGAATCATTTGAAAAAAATTGAAATTCTATGGGTATTCAGTTTTATTCTCTTTGGTTTAAATTATGAGAATAGTAATAATTTTTTAATAACTAAGTGGAGAAGTTTTCTAAGTATGTACTTGGAAAAATTGTTCCAAAGAAATTCTTATAAATTTATGCAAAAGAATTGCTCATGATGGAGGAGAGCTTCAAGATGATATCTGAGCTGGATAAGTGGTGATGGAAGTTTTGTGATCTTTGGAGCATCTTGGGTGTTCTTTTCTACTCTTAAGGAAGGGTTGAGAAGGAATAGATTCAAATAATGTTTCATTTGTGATTTAGGCCTCTCATAATAGTTGTTCTTTCTAGTCGATTCCGAATTATTATAGAAACTGTATTTCTCAATCAAAATTATGCAGAAATGATTGTTTATGGATAAAAGCAAACTCTTCGTACATAGCTGAAAAGTTTTGACGAAATATTGCCAATGTGATACTTTCCAGCTGTATTCCATGGATGCTTATCCCGTGGAGTGGAGTGTCTCCGTGGGAAGTGCAGTTTGTCCACTCGCCTTACAATTCTACTAAAGAGACTTAACATATCGACTTTTAAATGTCTCATAATACCGTCGAGGATGTTTATTTACATTGGTGGCTCCAGGCGCGGCTGAAGATTCTCAGGCGCCCCGATGCGAAATCACGTCAAGGCGCACCGGCCTACGTCTTTCTGCATCACTGGTAAAAGAGAACATGTACTCATGGGTTCCCTAACTCCGTATCAGCGTGATGATTTGTTCACCGCCCAGGGCCGGTCATGATAGGCGTCTACATGGCACATTCACGGCCGTGGCATAATTTATGATATCAGCTTCGCGATACCATAAGATGCATCTTGTTGCATGGTGATGGTGACAAACTGCATTCATCAAAGGGTGCACGAATTAATTCTGAGAGACCTTCAGGTGTCGGCCTTGCCTCCTACTTCTTGCCTTTTATGAGGTCAATGAACGCGACTGACCAGACGTCAAGAGGCAACGGAAAACTTGCCAGGTGACCTTTGCAGACGTGGAAGTACATATGCAATAACAGTTCATTGGATCCTCAGGACGGATTTACTCAAAATTCAAAATGATTGATGTACTAGTAGCCGATTAGGTTAACACAATGTCTTCACATCTGATTCTGAAATTTATACACGGTTCTTGGCAATTATTATTTTAAGAGGGAATTTCAGCAGAAAGAGAGAAAAAAGGTAGACAATGTGCCGTATTTCACGCCGTACCTTCAAAATGGTAGCGTTGGTTGTTGCGCTACCAATTTCTGAATTTGAGGATCTTAATGTCGCGAGCGAAACATGCTACGACGCTCTGCCGCGAAATTTAAATCCATTTGAAAAACTTGGTCCCGTTGGAAGAAGGAATGCGGCGGTGAACACAACTCGGCCAACGTAAGTCAGTTGTTTATCGGCGGGCTTGCCGTGAACATCGGTAGTGGCCTGCGAGGGCAATGGATACATGATAGGAATCATCAAGCAAGGTGTGAATTATATTCGTTACTCGATATTGTGTTATTTATGTGCTGTAGAAATTTCTGACTTCGATCTTTTATTCGTTGGTGATTGTTATGGATGTTAGTTTGAAAATCAAATGTGACTCTCCTTACTCATTGACCCTTTACTACGATCGTTTTTAAAATTTAGTTATTTTTGCAAAAATTATGCGAATTTTGCTTTTGATACATATTCCATATCGAGAATACGAGGAAATATTTTTTGTGTTATTATCCTGTGCATAGGCTTAAAATACACGGTATTGTTTCCAAATGTAAATTTCTCTATTTTCAAAAATTCTTCTCATGTAATTAACCTTTGCGAAGCGTAGATTAATTATGTGAGAAAGCGTAAAGAGGTGTTTATGATGTCAACCCTTCACAGTTATTTATCGCATGACCTGGAATAATTTTGATCGTACGTGAAAAATGTAATGGGCAAAGAGGCGTGGGCAGATTCCAGGTTGGACTCGGTCATGCTGCTGTCAGCTGACTGCCCGCCCGTCCTTGTCAAGTGCAATGGACCGTCTTAAAACGAGCACGGCTGCCTTTATTTTCTTCGTGACTTCCCGCATAAATACTTTATCCATGTTGCGTATGGTTAAAAGTGATTCTCATATGGTTATGTTCGCATTCCGCATCAACCCTGAGGATGGTGACTCTGTAGGGCTACTCCCAACAAGAATTTTTTGGCCCTAGATTCGAGATGTTTTTGTGGTGATTGGGCTAAGGTGGTTGTTTTCAGATGTGGCTCGGGAGGAGTAGGAGCGGAAAGGGGTGGGTCCGGTCTGAGGCTGGCGAGTGGATTAGGCAGTGGTGAGATAATGGGAGTGGCTTGTTCAAGAAAAAGGAGGAAGGGTGACTCTCAGCTAACCGCTTCCACGGTCCTGAAGAAACGACCTGACTTTACTCTCGCCTTCTCGAGAGTCGAGCTCTCTCTAACTATTCGCCATCCTTTGGAGGCGATAGCATCAATATGATGGTGAAAACCACTTGACTTGCGGTCTCGTGTGCGAGTTTTAACGTTCGTGCTTCCAAGCTGAGAGTCCACTGGCTGCGTATGTATCATTTTCCATCGGCATCGTTCAGTCACCTCTCTATCACGTTGGCTCGAGCTACGAATCTATAAGGAGACGGAGAGATCATTTTCAAAGCTAAGAACTTCAGTTTCTCCTCTGTGATGTCTATCATTTTCGCGCGATTTGTTTAGTGTATTTGTTTCTATTTTATGAAATTCGAGTGAGTGAGAGTTTTCTAATGATTTTCATTGCGATCAATATTTGGTAAATGAATGGGCTGAAGACCCGTCGCTTGCGTAACTGCCAATTTCTTTCTTCGAGCCCGCTGTAATCGGGTTGTAAATAGTTCTTTAGTCACGCGTGGCACAGTTGTGCCTGGATGGTAACCAGCAATCAGTGAAAGGAATGCTTGCTTTTGGCCTTACACTGCCAAGGTTTGGAATTATTGTTTATCATTTTTTATCCCTCCGACGCTGACGAGTATCCTAAGGTTAGCATTAAAATATGTTTCTTGTAGTCAGTAATATTTCTCATGTTGCAGTTTTTAATACTTCATTTCATCTCATTTTCTCAGTTTGGCATTGATAACTGTAAACTAATGGCGAGATATCTCTTTTAGTCAGGTTTTACCACCCATATCGTATGGTTTCTAATAAACCGTATCCTAATTATCTCCTTACCACTTACCGATATGAAATCAACTGAAAGCATAGAAGATATAAAACGTTTAAAACTATCTCTCTGCTAGCTGTCATTTTACCACTCATTCGGGCTGTAGCAATCTTGGAATTCATCCACTCCACTGTCCCAACTAACGGTTTCTTATTGAACATCAGATAAAAAAGTTTTCATGTATAATTTGCAAGGGGAATATTGAAATAACTCGTGACAGCTCATGGCACGATGAATTGCGATTCATATCATTTAATAACTTATTATTTAAAGATTGTTTATGCTAAATAAATAAGACGTAATTTATATACGCCTTGTTCAATTAATAACTTAGCAAAATGAAATCCGGGAAAATCGCAGTTGACTTTCGCAAAAAAAACGATTAAAAAATATACTCCCTATTTCTAGGTGCTAGCTTATATTTGGTACGCTGGATTAACTAATTCTCTGTAACCATATTTTTAGAGGATTAATTATTATGGTAGTAATAGAGAGTAAGAAAAGAAAGTATTTTTTAAAATAAATAATGTTGTTCTCTAAAGAACATATACTTGCATATAAAAGCACAAAAATATCGCTTGTTTATGTTAAATATGGATATTTGCGAAGATCTCTTGGTGAGGGTACACTGTTAGCTCCCTGACCCTCACAAAATGAGGGCCTACCTATTCGGACACGATTGTTTTTTATGCCAATCAAATAATGTAACGAAATCTGAAATCTTGTTTCGTAAGGACATTCATTTCACGTATTCAATGCGTGATGGTCGAAATACGTATTTTTAGCCTTAAAACATATCTGCAACGCGGAGCGTTTGAGGTTCTCTTTCCTCAATAAATACCATTTAGGAACAAAGTCAGAATTGCTACTGCACTTGAATTTATACTTGACAGCTTAAGTAATGAATATTTCCTAATTTAATGTATCGGTCGTAGTGTTGTAAGGCTTCTTAAATGCGTTAATTTTCGTATAATTTGAGTATGTTCACCTTAAAAACTTATGGTACTTAATAACATTTACCTAGACCCTGGTGACTTGAAATCAAAAAAGACCAAAAATTTCAAATTTTACGTCAAAAGAAAAATAATTACGAAAAATCTCGTTCATGAGTTTTAGTAAGGTAAAAAAAGTAGTTTTGCAAATAATTTGCAAAGATTACATATCATTCCCAAAAAAATGAACGTGACAAAATATGCTATAGTCGAATACTTTGATAATAAAAAATATTCGAACTTTCGATGAATAAACTTTGAGATGATTTATTAATTTTCTACAATTATGCTTCTGTGTACTAATAACTATCCATCTGGAATTTTCTTTTCGCATTTTAAATATGTTGTGTAGTTGATATTTAGTGAGCCTATGTTATAATATTAGTTGACATTCCTCCAAAATATGTAGGAGAAATCTTATGATGACTTATAACCTAAAGCGAATGCAATGAATCGTTTGATTACCTAACTACTGGCGCTTTGTTTCCGACAAGACTATGTAGCAATAAACCTCACCATATGTTTATTTTGCTTTATTTTCTACTTCTCTAAATAAACTCGTCTTTTTAGTCTCTGCTGTCGGAAAGTATATTTACGCGCTACCTGATCCTATTCAACCCCATTTTCTAGAAATCCCCGCATCTACCAAAGGAGGGAGTCTGCGCGACCGTAACGGTATTTCAGTGATCATATGTTTTTCACTAAACGATAGTCGTGTGGCCAACCGAACGGAGTTTCATCTCTCCAAGGCAGGAATCGTGTCTTCTCGCGCACGAGGCGGACAAAAGGGCATCACACGTATCACCCACAATCCGTCTCGCCATCGTCATCTAGTAGTAGGAAATTGATGCTCGACCACGATCTTCGGCTGACGTTTCACGTTTTCTCACCTTTTATTCCTTTTTCATCTCCGCAGTTTCCGAACGGTAGCGGGGGCTCCCCTCCCCCCTTCTGTTGCTCGCCTCGGAGAGGTCACCTCAAGAGGTGATGGAGGCTGCGAGCATACTCGGAGTGCTCGGGAGCGGCGTGGCCACGGCGCCTGGGGGCCGAGACCGGGAAGGCCGCCCCCTAGTCATCCTCCGCCTGCCTCCGGCGCCGGAGGCGGATGCGGGGAACACAACGGCTGGAGAAAGGTCTCCGACCAGCGTATCAACATTTCGGGAGGAGATGGACTGCGCGCTCCGCTATCTTACGACCACTGCGTTTAGGTGAGGCAAAAAGGAAGAAAACGGTCGCTTAATTGCTGGTCCTATGAGGAATTTTTATTGGGGGAAATCAGGTGTTTAACTCAGTTCATTCTTCCCTCCAACTCGATAGTGTTTCCGGAGTCTTCATTTCGGAATCAAAGCTTTCGAAAGGGAGATCCCTTGATACTTTGGACGCTGCCTGACATTCCCTACCGTATGGAATACAACAAGCACTTCGTTATGATTGATGTGCTCAAGCGTAACTTAGTCGGAAATGAATGATGCACACTTCTTAAAGAAAATACACTTAGCAATACAACTTACAAGGAAGTATTCATTACGATCGGTTTCGTATACGAGTTGAAATTTCAGATTCATCTTCACCTAAAGATGTTATCTCCTTGACGAAGAAACTTATTTCTCTTAAATATACAAATTACACCAAACGGGCTTGTTCAAGGAGATTTTGTTAGCCAAAAATAAAGAAATAAAATATACCGAAAATCGTATCTTTGGTGGATTCCATACCGATCAAATAAAACATAGGCATCATTTTCTTGTCATAAGGCACGTATAAATCCAAACTTGTATGATATTTTTCTCCGTGGGCTGCTAACCGAAGGTATGCTTTCTCTAAAAGAAAATG
Source organism: Sympetrum striolatum (assembly GCA_947579665.1). Lineage (NCBI taxonomy): Eukaryota > Metazoa > Arthropoda > Insecta > Odonata > Libellulidae > Sympetrum > Sympetrum striolatum. Next base: position 19,128,486 of record OX388341.1, read on the forward strand.
TGATTCTCGTTAATCTGTTAATAAGTAAATGATTAAATAGAAATGGTCTAATTTGAAAAGAGAGAATATTAAAAATAGTCTGTTCTCAACTTAGGTGCTTGCAGGAAACATGTATGGTTCATGATTATCGTTCAACTTGGCGTAAATGGAACTTACGCGAGATAGCACCATTATCCTGTGGACGACAGGTTACTGGTTACAACTGTACCATTGGTGGGCGCGTCTCTTATATTTCTTTTTGTTAGCCACAAGAAAATTTTTAGAAGCTGTAATTTGGTGACTCACGCTTTACATGCCTTAAGAATTTTGTTTCATGCGTTTACTTCTTTAAAGGTAATTGGAATACTTTCTTTTAGTTTTCCGGTATTCATATTGCCTGGGTAATTTGGTACCCTTATACATCAATTAATACCGAAATTTCATTCATAAATAAGAATTCGAAGCCTTTTTTTTAGATTCTGATACATCCTTAGTTGTCAAACGATCTTCATCCGTATTGTTTTGATTGAAATAAAGAAAAATTCTTTGTTGCTTGAGATTTATCTAATAAAATAGTTCGTAATTAATGAACCTTTTGAGAAAACTGCAATGTGGGATGACTTTTAAAGGAAAATGGTTATAAGTCTGGGCGTGGTAGATACAATGGAGTACATTCTACTCAGATCCTAATAAGGATTCGAAACGGCTCTTTACTGTCAATACCACAAAGTAGGGCTTCAAGGGAAAGTGGGGCTTCTACATTGGACTCCGCCTTCGGGGACCCCGTATTTAAATCAAAACTCTACAATCAAAATCATTGTAACCAGAGTATTATTTTCTCCAAACTTTTCCTTCATTTTGTTGTAGTTTTTCTAACAATAATCAAGGATAATAATAAAAGGAATATGGTATTGTTCCTATTTTCTTCATTAATTACAAAAGGAACATGTTATTGTTCTCGTCTAGAGCTAGAATTTATACCATCGGAGGCATCTCTGCCCCATACATAAGCATAGAGGTGGCATATTGAGGCTACTGGGACAGTTTTAGTCGCAAAGAAATCTTTATTCAAAAAAATATTCGTTTTAACCGAACTAGAATTTTAGGAAATTTTAATTTATCTTGCTAAATTTCGAAACTTCGAGGTAAAAATTCTCACAAAAGATAGTATTTGGTTTGAAAAGAAAATTATATTTGTAATGTTGGTGTGCCACTATTGCCGGGTATTACATTTCTACCAGAAAAAAGACAGAACGACCCACCCTACTGTCTGACCAACATCCGTAAGATTTCTGTATATTTTGCGTATTTTGATGAATTTTGGCGAACTGAGATTCCATTTTCCTTGATTCAAACGTACTAAATTTTTAATATTAAGCAACATCCAAGCAATATATTTATTTCTTTGTCATTAAATAACTTCGGAAACATTGAGAAACCATCAGGAAAAAATGCAAATTTTGACATTTTTCACAAAAATTTTAAATTTTGACAAAAATTCGCAGCCTCAGGACATAATCTGATCGAATTGAAATTTTTTATGTTATAAGGACCACCAACCATAAACTTTAAGCATTACCCGTTGACGGATTTCGAAAAAAAAGTTTCAAGTGGCCTTGTAGTTGCTTCCTGAAACAAATGCGTATTTCAACACTTTCTTCGCCCAATCCTGCTGTTCACGCCAAGTGAAAATAAAATGGGATATGTTCTCTTTCAGCTCACTCAGCGAATGAGTTCGTTTTCCCATGCACGATGTTAAATTAATTAAATGTATGCAACACGCGACTCGAGAATGATCGGATGGCTTCATATCCGTCCTTTCTTATGATTAAATTTAAAATTTGTTTTAATTAATGAGAAATAACTTAAATTTTTCAACTAATAATGACTGATGATACCATCAGTAATTATTAGTATGATTATATAATCTCCATAGCTGAATTGTATTTCACCATTTTGAGTTATTATTTATAACAAATCTGTTGACCTGCCTTGGTGGTCGAGTTATTAGCTCGTTAAGCGCTATCCACTGTCCCCCGGGTTCGAATCCCAGCTAATAGGGAATGGTTGTGTGTGTGTGAGTCTGGCTTTCCCGTTCAGGGTTGGCGGCAGGAAGGGCACCCGGCTGTAAAATTCACTTCATCGCCAAAATATCGACCCCATGAAATATGGAGAAAATAAGAGGAAAAAAATATAACATATCTCTTGAATTTAGCATTATAAATTTAAGATTTGATGTTAGTCTACATGAATATTTGAATGGTATTAGTTTCATCCCAACCTTGAGTGATTATTTGAAAGAGAAAAATGTAATCATAGAGAGGTCATTCAGAATAAGGCAACTCTAGAGACCATTGTCCTCCCGGAAGCAATAAGTATAATGGCCGCTTTTAATATACATGGAAATAAGAGGTAAATAAAGCACGATTTTTATGAAGACTGATTAGTAAAACTGTCAATACGGCAGCCTACAAGCTAAAATAGTACTTCACAACGTTACTAAATGCAGGATATTCCTTCATTTATTTTAATGTGGATGAAATGAGCGACACCAGTTACTGTTCATCTTGATAAAATTTAATAAATTGACAAAATCCATATTGAGGAATCTTTTATTAATTAATAATTACCACAAAGTTACGCTTGATTCCGTGTTGTTTAATAAATTGAAATTATTTTGGTCAAAATTGTGACTTAAATGTCTCCTCTTCAATACAGTGTAACGTAAATATTTATGATAGTTAAGATGTTCTAAGTGCCTAAGCTAAATTGAAATGCTAAATCCATTGGAGACACTTTAGGGTGACAGGCGTTGATGATTGACACATTAAATACACATATTTGGGCTGTTTATATATATATAAACCACAACATAAGCGCAAGCAGGGCTACTAAGTAGAACCTGAATAAAAAAGTTTCATGCTCATGTATAAAAAGCATCATGAATAAAAAGAGGAAGAGAATCGGAGAAAACATTTCTTAGGTTGTGTCTAAGGACGTGCGCCCGGAAGCAGGTGCTTCTGTTACGTTCTTCTGCAGGCGGCCCCTTCTAAGAAGCAGCCTGGTTTTTGTTACTGTTGGAGCATATTACCTGTTCTTTCGTTTCTTTTCGGTTAGGGAGTGCTTAAAATTATACGGATAAGACACTATTAAGAAATTATTAAAAGCTCATATGATTTATTTTGGTTCTGGCTTGTTTATAGTAAAAATTACTATAAATTAAATTAAAATAATATAAATATTCATATAAAATAGATTGCTTAGTTTTATGAAGAGTTATTTTTATTTTGCTCATCGATACATTCAATAGCTCATGTGGGAATGGGAATCCCTGGTATTTCAGAAATTATTACTAGACTACCCTAATAGCTAAAAACCTGATTATTTTGGATTACCTACTACCAATATCTTAATAATTATTTTTATTTATTTGAAGTAGACCTTAGATTTTTCGACTTTGAAAAATTTTAACTTAAAATATTTTCGTACATAACGTGTAATCGCAGTTACAGTAATAATTCAAGGAATGATGCATCTAATATTTTAATTTATACAAAACCACAAAAGAATATTTTGTATTAATTGAAATCTTAGATCTATTATTCTTTTTATTATTATAATGATCTTCCACCAAATGAAGGTCGACACTATCAACGCTGTTTAGTTTTCTTCGTTAATTTATACTGATGCAGTTTTATGGCTCACGTCTAATCTTCATATTTTCTGAAGTTTGTAATATGATTTCCATTAAATTCCGATTACAGATCCAGATCGCCACTACCATGAGATAATTAGGTCCAAATTTATTTCTTTAACAGTATTTACAATTCTCAATAGTCAGAAATCACTTCGTTTCGCTGAAATTTTTGAATTTAATGTGTTTGCTCTTACAACTAGATACTTTTCCCAGATGTCTGTGATGCTCGCTTCTATAAGTTTGTTTAATTTTATTAGTAACATCAATTATAAGGAAATATTGCATTTTTTCTATTAAAAAATTTATTTTTTCCATGAAGACGATATAGTACGTATTATTCAAAATTTGATTTTTCCAACCAATAGACTAATAATAATAACCAATAGAATATAAAATAAATTACTTTTTACTTGCAAAAATTCTTACAAGGCTCTCGGATAGCCAAGGTGGTGATACGATTCCTTTGGTGAAAACGGTCCCAGATTTGATACCTGGTGTCCATATGTACGAAATGATCCCAGCTGTCGAATCAATTTAAAAATAATGATATTACTACTACTACTAGTTGATGGGTGTCAATCTCGATTGTAAACGAATATATGAGATAAAAACATATTTTTAAGAGAAACTTGGAACACTTCTCTACAGTTTACTGCCATTGTTTAGGTATGAGATTCCCTTAAAAGAGAAATTTGAATAACGAAATTTTAAGAATTACTTGATGCTGCTTAGTAAAGTTGGTTAGTTGCCTACTTCTACATTTATTTATGTTTGCACACACTTTGACATATTTCAAAATGTTGTTCATATAAAAATCTTATCAGAATACGAGCAAGGAAGAGTAGATAATTGTGGTGAGACAAACTTTCAGTGTTTCATACATTTCCAATGGTGCTCGTGTATCAAATGTATATGCATGCTAAGTCATTTTGCGTCGATCTCAAAAAGTATTCTGCGTTAAGTTTAAAATGTTAATCGAATCCCTTTTTGCAATAAAATCATAGTTTGCGTCATGAAATCGAATCTATGGTTTATCCATGCGCACGCTGTAAGCCGCAAAACCCATTCCTATCCTCATAATCCTTTGGTTTCACGGGAGATTCACGGAAGCTCCAGTAAAACGGCAATTACGGGGTGGAATGCGATAGTACTGGTAGTCATAGCGGATGGAAATTCCATTTCTGGGGTAACAGTAACAGTCCCGGATGGCCGAAGGGAAGAAGATTCGGCTATCGAAAAGAAGTGTTACCAATATGTCTTGAACCACAACCGCTGTTTGTGGAAGGTACAGTATATCGAGGAAATAAAGATCACGAGACATCGTGCGGAAACGGGAATTTTCGTGCAAAAAATATGGCGGGGTTCTTCGAAGCTGGAAAAACTTGATCTACGGGATCGTAGTCGCGTCAAACGCGATCGCAGACTTTCATTCTCTCTTAGAAGTGATGTGTTCAGGCTTGTCATAAATGTTCTACCGCCAGTACATCCCTCTAAGTAATATCTTCATGTTCTCGTCCATATATAGTTCAATAGATCGTTTTTCAGTAACTTATGAGTTCGCGAATACTAAAAGAGTGTTAATTGGCCAGATATTCGAGACACAGCGAGCAAACGAGTAAAAGAAACATTATTGGTGGAAAGTTGATTTCAGTCAATGAGTAAAGGAGATAAGACGAGTGAAGGGATTGATACCCTTTTTGTCTGGAAAAATTGAGGATATCCATTAGATAACACCCTTCGATTTTTACATGTTGCCTTTTTATCAGAAATATGGTTTACCCGTAATTTGCGCTGATTTAAAGGTATTCTCTAGTTGAAGCACTCAGATTAAATTTATTTTTATTAAGCCTCGTATATGAGGAACAGGGTAAATTTATTTCTGATTAAATCAAAGGCAAAGTTCCTAAAAATAGGGATGAAACTCTTAGTATTTTTGAGTGAATGCTTTTGTATTAAACTTTTCCCTGTCGATTTAAATATTATTTTTTAAAGAGTTATTACTGGATCTGTGTCCGCCTTAAATGATCCTCACAATTTGAGTATCTTATTTTAGAGAATATTTTGAGAATATTATTTATTTAAAAGATGTTATGATATAACAAAGATACTCAAATTGTGAGGATCATTTAAGACGGACACAGATCCAGTAATAACTCTTAAAAATTGCGGCTTTTACTCGAGAAAAGTTTATATTACAGTACCTATTTTGAATAAAGTTTATATTAAATTACATTTTTCCCAAGTTTTATTGAATACAATGTGATATTGTATATTCAATTGTCCAAAGTTCCAATGTTGGAGGAATATTCATATTTTCAGGTTCTTATTACAAGTCCAAAAGAGTTATTTCCATGGAGTAAAAACATTAGGATTTGGATTGGGAACTAAAAATAGCTGAATAAAATTGCTCTTTATTTGTAAAACATATTAGCCCCGATAGATATTGAAAAGATAAAAGACGAAACATATTTCTGAACTGCTGATGTGACGAAAGTTAACTGATGGAATTTATTTGGAAATGCATGTACCCTGGTTCCAACTTGGGGACCTCGACGCCTGTTGTTTGCCGAGCTCATTGACATGATGGTTAGTATGCTAGTCTACCAACACCAAAGCCTCCGATTCGAGTCCTGACTGCCCAGAATTTTCCTGAAAAAGGCATGGGACATCGTATGATTTTGTCCATTGTTGCTGTTTACGTTTCCACAGTGTTTGTCGATTAGATCGATGTTTTGAGGGGAAGTTGCTATAAATAAATACTCTGTATTTTGGAAATTAATTCGAGTTTAGTGTACTATGAAAGGACTTATTCAGTTTCGCCTCCATTTATTACTCCCTGACATGAAGTGAAGAGACCCGAAGATGTCGCGGCCTAACCCTGTTGATAGACGCGCGTCGCGCTGGTGCCTGGAGGGAGGTACGGGGCGCCATCCGTATGGCAGAGGAACGCCTCTCGACGGGCAGCGAGGAGGAGGTCGTGTGTCTCTCGGGGGAGGGCCGTTCTTCCCCCGACGCCCACCCTACTGTCGGTCCGCAAAATAAAATCATCGTCATCCGACCGGATTCCGGAGCGTTCTTCTGGAGCAAGCAGAGGGGCTCCACGGTCCACTGCACGAGGAGCGGAAACAGCGAGGCACAGGTGAAAACAAGCGCATTATACGGCTCATCTGATACAGGGAAGGTCGCGAATACCATATAGTGGTGCCCTTCATAATCCCGTCTCTTTGTTGCGCTATGTCGGGCATGTATTTGACCGAGTTTCATTTAATCTACCTTGGAAAACGAATTCGATCGCGTATCAGGCATTTTCGGTGTTCACAACCGAACTTTACGTTTATTTCAGAAATCACTTGCACATATTAATTGCGTGAATCTAAAGAAAGGATTTTATTGAACTATTGACTTATTTAATCGATACTCAAATTTGATTTCATCTATTATAAATCGGCAATTTAATGAAAATGAAGGTTTGTGTTAGGTTTTAGTTACTTGATAGAGAAAGTCGTCTTTAGAGGTGTCGTATCCCAAAAGTATCTCCTTGCCTCTCTATTGAGCTTTTTTTTCTTTCTGAGCATCAATTGAATGAAGTCCTGAAGACTGTGCTCTGAAAGTTTCTCTTCATGAAAATTTCTAAGGACAGAATCGACCATGTAATGGGTTCCTGGAAGGGCATTTTTTGACATGCTGTCTAGGCTTTGTAAAAATTTGCTTAACATAATGACAAGATGTTTGGTCTGAAAGACAGGGTGTCCTTCATCTAAAATATGAAACATCTTTTCAATTTTATGTAAATAATTCTCAAGCACTTTATATTTTACTGAGACAATCTTCATAACTAAAGATTTTAGCCTTGATGATACAGGAATGAAAATATTCTCTCTTATCTCTTCTGCTTAAATGCTATTACATGTTCGGTTATAACTTAAAATATTTTTCCTATAGCTTATCAAGGAAATTAGTTTATCAGTCAAAAAGATTTGGAAGGGCATTTTGAATTATAATTTTGAATAACCTTATCAGAGCCAATTTTTAGATGTGATATTTAATTGTAATTTACTTAATTAAAATACGTATACCTAGGAGATCAATTGAAGATTTGCCTTCAAAAGATAAAGATATCCTTTTATATTGAAATTGTCAGTCTTTCTCTTCTTAAAATTTGATTTTAAAATTCTCTTTCTATTATAATGTGTATATTGTGTTAAGAATGAGTAAGATATGTGTGTTTATATTTAAAAGATAAAATAAAAAGTACACTTTTATTGTCTAGCCTAAATTTTACTATCTATTATGGTTATTTAAACAATTTTGTTGAGCTATCGCAGATAGGTTTGATCTCAATCGATAAATTTACAAAACTTGCATTTAAGCCTCCCGCCATAATGTAAGTCTTTATTCTTAAATATTTTATTAATAATGATGTAATAAATTCTATTATTTTATTTTAATTTGTTCCAGAACTATATATTATATCTTCTTTTCTCTCAGCTTTTTATAAATTTCAGTTCAATATGGGTCTTTTTCTCTTTCAGCCTATTTATGTTACCTTATCACGTCTTTTGAAATATGTAGAAAATTCACAATTACCAGAAGATTTGGGTGGCAGTTGGACCTTTGATCTTGACCTCTGGATACAAAATCGTATTGTAAGTTGTTAGCAGGGCCTCTAGTTAACTATTGTAGTTTGCTAGACCTATGAATAACAGTGTGACTGCATATAGAAATCTATTAGTTTTACTTTCTTTAGGAAAGAAATAACTCTCAATTTATGATGTTGGAAATAGCTTAGATTGAGTTTGTATTTTGCTCCCTAGCTAGGAAATCAAGTACAAACTAAACTTTGCTTTGTTATGATATTATTTTTATAGTTAACCCCTCTAAAAGTTAATAAAACCTAATGCTTGACATTATTATGAAATAGAGAAAAAGTTGTACATATTTTTGACTAATTGTACGTATTAATATAGTCTAATAGAAAGTTTACATTTTTGGTTTTACAAGTACTTGTCTTTTATTGTTTTAAAACTATCCCATCTTACTTCACTGTATAACAATTTTGACTGAAGTCTAAATCTAGCATAGAACTCATGTAATGTTTTCCTGATCATAGTATACTGAAGCTTTTGTGAAGGATGCTGCTGGTTCATTGTTTGACTTAGAGAAAGTTTGTGCTCGGTTAAGTGTACTTGAACCTGGTGCAAGGGTTAGTAGCACAGAGGATGCCTTTTGTCTTGCCAGAGCTGCATGTAACACTGCCATTGATGCATCGGCTAAGGTACTCCTTGCTGGTAAGATGAAAATACATATTAATGCAGTACTGGACACTAGCAGTTCAGTCATTATAATAGGTGACATATTTTTTATTTTAAACTTCAAAATAAAATGAATAATTATGCTGTAACTTGCAATGGCTGTTTCAGGAAAGGGAGTTCTTCAAGCTCTAGATGTTAATTATCTTGGAGGTAGTTGGAAAAATGGTCCATACAAAATGCCTCAGGATACAATTGATTCCAAAGATAAGGTGAGCATTTATCCACAAGAATTAAAATGTAAACAATGATTCATTAATGCATCTTTATTATTTTTATTGCCATATATAGGTAACCATTTTCCCATTATTGAAGTTGTAGGATTTTATGCTGATATCTTAACTAAAGCTTTTATTTTAATGTATTTTTCTTGTCTGCTATTGTAAAGATGCTGCCTTGAAAAAATGATTTGAATGATTAATCAACTGATAATATATAATTGAATTCATCTTATATGTCTGATCATTTTTACTTTCTCCATATACGAAGTATGGAGAAAGTATTGTTTTCATGAAAAAAATCGACTTCGAGATTTCAACGGAAATACATGTTTTGGGGTCCCTAGAACACGTTTTGACCATTTTCGGAATGATGTCTGTGTGTGTGTGTGTGTGTGTGTGTGACAGTGGGCGCTGTAACGTGAAAACTATTAGCCGTATCAATACCAAAATTCATATATAGTACTGTAGTGTGTGCTGTCAGAGTTGATTAGTTTTTCAAGTAAATCGGTAAACCGGAAGTCGAGCTTCATTCATCAAAGCTCATTTCCGGTTTTCAAAATATCTCCATATATATGATATATTGGTATATTGTATACCATATAAAAGTTTTAGATAATGTATTTACTACAACTTTTGTATTTAACATATTTTTGTATCACCGGTTGATTAGGATTTATTCGTGAAATACTGATCAACCGGAAGTAGCTGATTATGTACTTTGTGGGCGCTCTAAGATAAAAAGTGTTTGTCAGATCAACACCAAATTTCATGTATAATATTTTGGTTTGTGTCTTTAGAGTTGATTAGATTTTGGAGAAAATCAGTTAACCGGAAGTCGAGCTTCATTCTTCAAAGCTCATTTCCGGTTTTCAAAATATCTCCATAAATATGATATTTAGGTATATACTATTATATATAAATGTTTTAGAAAACACAATTTACTATATTTTTTGTATGAAACATATTTTTGTATCACTGATTGTTTAGGAGTTATTCATGAAGTACTGATAAACCGGAGGTTGCTAACTATGTACTATAGTGGGCGCTGTGGGCGAAAGGCCAAATTCATCGTTTTTCATCGATCATGTCCCGAAAAGCATTATTTATAACTTTTGTGACGTAAAAGATAATAATATATAAATTAATCACTAATCTCCCAAGTTTAGATGGAATATAGAGATCGAAATTACTGTCGTAGATAAATATTTACATCTTATATATGGAGAAAGTCATGTGCTGGCCACATCAGATTTTTTACTTTTTTAATTATATACTGTAGAATAATGGCTGAATGCTTATTGATTTTCATTCTATTACTGCTTAGGTGGAGAAGCTATTAGATGCCATAAGATCGGGAGAAAAGAAGATGAAGGATGCATGGACTGTTGTCGAGAAACAGTTTGGGGATGCAAGAGAAGCAAATGCTCTTGAGGATGGTGTTAAGCGAGTGACTGATTGGATATTGGGCCCTGCAGAATTACTTCTCAATGCTCACTCTGCTGATGTTGGTTCAGATGTAGCATCATCAGAGGAGCTTCGTTTAAGACATGAAGCTTTAGAAATGTTATGTAGGGTGAGTGGAATTGAAATTAAAATTTAATGTTCCAATGCCGATTTATTAGGTTATAAGATTTGCATATTTAAAGTAACCAAGAATTAATTTGAATTTAGCTGTTTCAAAGTTGAAAATAAAATTTACTATTGCAGGAAACTTATGGTCAATATGCTGAGCTTTTGCACAAAATAGACTGTTTGCCACTCAATAAAATAGCCTTACCAAAGGACCTGAAGTCGCAAAGAGATTTCATGGACTTTGTTTGTCGTAGTTTTGCTTCTAGATTAGAGAGGAGAAGAAATATACTTATTACATGTTTAAGATTCTACCGTTTAGTATCTGAAGTAAGTGTGACTTTTCAATACACATATGCATTATATAGAGTTATATGCTAACACTATAGTAATATTGTTTATGTCAATTTTTAGTATTTTGAACGGACTGGTGAAGTGTATGAAACATATATTAGTCATGAGGATATTGAAGACTTTGAGTCAGCCGACTCAGCCTTACATGATCTACAAGATAACCAAATGGCAATAGGTGGGAAAATTTCTAAGTTTTATCTAACCAGCATCTTAATGAAATGATTCTCATATTTTAACTATCCTTTTAATGAGAAGTTAATCAAAGGTATTTGAAACCCTTTTTCTGTGTTGAAGGTGATTAAAAAAGTAATTGTTAGATAATGAAAAAGTAGAAGGCAATTCAAAATATAATTAAAAAAAGGAGCTGCTGTTAAATTTTTATCTGAGATAAATTTATTCCTTTAGATTAGAATTAACCTGAAATTTGCCCTCAAGGGTTGAATTAATGACTGATGGTCGCAGTAATTATTGTATTTACAGATTCACTAGAGCAAGAGGTCATGAAGGAAGGTGAAAAATTGACTGATTTACTTTGTATGCCTGCAAAGGATGCACTAGGAAGGGATTTGGGTCTAAGCAGGGAAGGTGCAATACTAGAAGTACGTGGTGTTCTTCAAGCAACAAGTGAAAGAGCCAGAATTTTTCGAGAAAATGTGGAGCTGCAAAAGTTGAGACTGGAGCAAATTTGTCACATACGAGCTTATGAGAAAGATGCAACACAAGTAAGTGTTTTCTACATCATTAGCATATAAATAATGTTAACTGAGATTTCTGTTTCAGATCAGCAAATTAAGATATCATTGACACTCTTTAACTATTGACTGTGTTAATACAATGGAGATTTTATCTATTCCAATTCTTATAACATCTTGAACTACATTTTTCCCCAGTCTCATATGATTATTAATTTTCTTTGCAATTTATTTCAATTTTATATTTACTCATAGGATCATTATACATAACAATTTATATAAACATTTTTGTACTTAGAATTTATTACTGGCCCGGGAATTTTCAGGGGCTTATATTTTATGATAGTGCTTTTATTTATGAATTATATAAAAAAATTAATCTTTATTATTTCAAAGGCAATGCAATGGTTGGATGAATTATTCCAAGTTTTATTGGAATCTCACTCTCATGTTGGATGTAATGTGGCGGAAATTCAGTCTCAAAAGGAGCAACACCAAGCATTTCAGGAAACTGCCAAGGTATGATTGATTGAAGTCATTAGTATTGCTTATAAGAAAAACAAGAATGTATATTACTATTAAAATAATACAAATCTCAAAATATGGCTAAATTTTATAGTAGCCAAAATGCCTTAATGCAGTAATGTTTTTATATATTATGTATTATATGGTAGTATTTCTCGATATATTTTGTTATTCAAATGAAGATAGTCAGAAAAATTGCTGCTTCAAATTCCTCTTTGGTAATAGTGTTGCAGCTCCATGAACCAAGCACCCATGGTAATTTTGTTGCTGCCAAAATATGCGAATAATTCTAGGGAACTCTGCTTCTTATTACATATTTAAATTTGCACAAAATTTATACTCTTCTTCATTTAGTATATTTTAATCATAAGCTTTGTGAAGGGAAAAATGTCTTTCATTTACTTTTGTGTCAGTCTTCATGACTGTGATACTATGAAAGCTACTCTGTCAGTGTTACTGAATAATGAGTTCAATTCATTATATTTTAACTCAGTGAGAAAAACAATGGCAAACTACCTCACTCTTTATTTTGCTAAGGAATCCTTATATCCTCTAAAAGCTAATTGTGGAATGTTTGAGGATTCAAATTTGTGCTTTACAGCAACATACAGTTATATCCAAATCTGTTTTCATTTATCAAACAGGGAACATATGAATATGGATGTCAATTAGTTTCTGCTTCCCTGTCCCTGCGCCAGTCTTGTGAGCTGCCTACAGAAAGTAATGAGCGACTTGGAGGAGAACTGTGGAGGGCATGGGATCGCTTGCAGGCTGTTGGGCGGGAACAAATGACTCGTTTAAGAGTTTCTGCTGTCTTTCATCGCAGTGTTCAGGAGGTGGTTTAATGATCAAGGAATAGAAATGCTATGACTTGTCTTTCATTCACAAAATATTTTTCATTATGATAAATTAATATCCTTATTTTTACTTACCATTTTTTTAGTGTTTTTAACTTGACATGATGTCCTGCTCTTCTTATGGTATGAGTTTTGTTGCATTCCCCTTTTTGCTATCAAAACATTACTACTTAATAGTTTATCAATGCAGATATCATTTAATTAATAATTTGTAAAAAGAAAATTAATCTTTTTTTTGACAACCACTTGAGTATTTCCCATCTTACCATCTTGCTCACAACCAATATCATATGTATTAGAAAATAATCTATTTCTTATTAAGGCATTGCTTAGGATAGATAATGAATTAAAAATTGATATTTCCTTGTTGTGTGAGATAGATGGTGAGATTAAAAAGTTTCAATAATTTGTTTTTATTAATGTAACTTTCCACCTAGGATTGCTGTCTTATGTTGACATATTTGGATAGTATTATTTTTATGGGACAGATTAGTTCAATTTAGCTTCAATAATGAACCAATACTTTCTTAAAAAAAGTCTGAAGCGTTTTTATTCTGTCATTGGTCATTTTTTGGAGCTTAAAAGGCATATTTATGTTAAAATTCAATGTTTACTTTTTAGCACTGTAATCAACTGGTGGAACTGATTGAAAAAGTGAAAGAAACAAGAGGGAATCTGGCTAGCAGTGGTTCGTCTGGTGCATTGTGCAGTCTCACTAAGGGAAAGAAGGGCGAGGTGTCTACAATTGCCAGTCCAATATCTTTGAATGATTCTGCAGCAGTCAGTGATACAACAACTGCTGGACAGTCTCTCAGAGGGGCTATGCGTCGGCTGTTATCAAGAAGAGAAAAATTGCTCATGGAAGTCGGAAGGATGGTTAGACTTGGAAGACTATTGCGGTCAAGATTGCGAGAACCATTATACCCTCCTGCTGATAGTAACCAGGGGTGAGTGTATCATATGTACTAGCTCTAGATAATGGAGGCAACGTCCATGGATGCGTATTGAAAATCTCATTGTTATGGACAAGAAATAGGTCAAAATAATTTGGTAGGCGGATAACTTGATCCAGATGTGGATAACTTTTATGAGTAAAATGTTGATAGCTTCCAAGCAGCAAACTTTTCATCAAAATACCATGCTCATGATCCTCAATTAACTACCCGTTTTTTTCATCTTTATATTCTTAATTGCTTCGTGAGACTTTTTATTTATGCGATATATTTCGGTTTCTAGGAAATGAAGCGCTGTAGTTTTCTCTCAGCATAAAAACCGGTCGAGATTTAGCTCAAATGCAGTGAAATCTAGAATTTTTCTGCTTGAGGAATCGTTTTATTTTGAGTTAAAACTCCAGTCTCATAGCTTCAGCGTGAGAATAAATCTTATTTCAAGAGCGTGTCTGGAGGTCGGCGGAGATAAAGTAATACTCAGCGGTTCGCGCATCGGGTACGAATTAAGATAACTTCGTCTGCATCTCACGTGCGCTATCCTCTCTGAATGAAATATTTTGGAACAGCCGAGTTGAATTCTTTGCCTTCTTTCAAACTATTCATTCATCTCTGACGTTTCTGTTGACTCTCAAATCTCCAAGAACGATCATAATATTGATTGAAGTTCGCCGATTCCAGTATAGTTTCTCTTTCTAATTACGAAGAAAAGCCTGCTTGCTCACAATCATCAACGGTAAAATTAAATTGTGCATTTTATTCAGTTAACCCATAGTCATTCTACAATTGAAAGGCTTTTCACCGTCATCACAAAGTAATGTATCAAAGGAAGCTAACTTTTTCTGCCAAGTTAACAGTTTTTCGTTTATTACAACTTGATTTCTACCAAGGAGAACTTTGTTAGAATTATATCCTCTCAATTGCTTAAAATTGCGTAACTGAAAAAAATGGTCTTAGTCTTGGAAAGTATGTATTGCATGAATAACAAGAACCTATATTCTCATTTTCTTTCGTGACATAAGAAAGTTATGAAATGATTTCCTGCGGACGTTCTGCATTCGGATGTGCTGCAGATCTACTTCTATAAGAGAAAGTCTTTATTGGTATCGTGCATTTTGAGTTTTGAATGTGAAGAATTTATCAAATTACTGATTTTGAAAGAGAATATTTACAAATAGGTGATTTGGCGCACACCCACTAATTTTAGTGGCCTTTCACTACTCGTATTGAACGTATTCATATAGTTAAATTTCTCCTTGGTCATGACCTCTCCTTCCTTCACATTATTTTATCAGTCAGAAGTATTGAGCCTACATCGTCAATGGGTGGATAGTTACAAAATGAATTGTTTGCCGATATATTTGTACAATTAACGGCGGAAAGGGACGCAGTATACCCGATTGCAACGAGCTTCCTACATTTATATCTACATTCCTTCCCTATATACATTTTATCCCTGTTTGGAACTCTTCTTGCTAGCTCTAACTTCGCGGAACATCAAACGATAAGTTCTTTAACTTAGATATTAATGCAAATCAAGGAGAAATCAGTAAATAGAGAATTGGAATGTGATATTGCTATCCGGAACACTATCAAACGACGAAATATGTGGAAAAGAGCTAGTGCGTTTATACTGAAACATGTAAAAATCTTGTAAATTATGCTGATCACCGGTTTAAGACCTCAGTGCTCCCTGGTTCGATTTTTTTTGCGGGTACCCATAGGTAAGACATGAATTCTTATGTCGAAAGGTAGTAAGTAGATAATAATATCATCAACGTTATAGACACATCATTTTCGCTTTTAGTCAACACGGTATTCTTATTGGGAGGATGCTTACTTCAGCCAAGACACACTAATCTCAGCGAGAAGCATATTTCACTCGCGGAATAGAAATGAACGGAAAGTGAAAGCCGGAAAACGATTTAACGACTTTTAAAGGAGAGCAGATAGAAAATTTTACGCTCATGGAAAACGCTAGTGCTTCCATTCCAGCCAGCCTTCTGTTTGCGATCGCATCTCGTAACGTTCCTATGTAACGCGCATAAAAATGTGAGGGGATGCGGTCTACGGGGGCGTGGATCGGAAGAGGGTGACTTTGGCAGGTCCTCAAGAGTGGAGAGGCGCCTGCAATACTAACTCCTCTTCGAAAATCCTCATACCGAAATTCTCCCATCCCGACCCGTAGTCCTCATCCCCTCCTCTTCCTCCGCCTCTTCCCGAAGCCTCGCATCCCGAACTCCCAGGAATATAAGAAGGGAGCGGTGCGTCTTGAGACATTGCCAAAAGCTAGCTCTCTTCCATCCTTAACGTCCTCTTTGGATGAAGAAGCAGAGAGGAGAAAGCTCTCTCTCTTTCCCCGGAGGGAACCTCTTCTATGTCGCGGTGGGGAGACAAAAGGGCGAAAGAATGGTGAAGAAAAAGAAAGAGAAGCGCCGTAGCAGATCCCTCGCCCTTTGGAAGTCGCCTTCGAATAAAAAGTCATCTAGTCTAGGTGCGAGTGCGTTAGTCTATTCCTAAGGTTGAGAGGAGTTGAGGGTGGGGGACGGGTGGAATGGTGGGAGGGTTGCAAGAAAGGTAAAAGTTCACCACGGAGGTAAAAGAACTGGGTATTGCACCGTCTGAGTTTATCTTTGGAGGTTACGAGATTAATCGAGTAACGTTTGGGAGTAAACTGCTGAACCTTTCTCATCCGCGTTTCCTGGGTTACACGTGAATAAATACTCGAATGCTTTTCGAAAATCAATGTATTAAACAGTTCGAGACTAATTATAATTCACAATCAGCTACAAACAGGGAATGTTCGTGCGGATAGTGTAAAATATTTTTTCTATCTAGGAAATTAATGTCTTAAACAGATTGAGACAAATTATAATTCACAATCTGCCACAAACAGGGAATTTTCGTGCGGAATGTGTAAAAGATTTTTCTATCTAATGGCAGAGCTCACGGTAACCGATCGTTGTACTATTGTTTTGTGGTTTGTGATAAATAATTTCGAAATAATGGAACTTTTTTGGTACAGCAAGTATGTGCGAAGTATGGAACAATGTGGTTTGTGGCATATATGGGTAATGCATTGCTTCCTTGCGATAAATCATTTTGGAGAGAAGATTTAGAGGGCAATTGAAATATCAGGACTTTATATGCTATGCATACCGAAATTGAATTTGTATGCTTTTATTTTCTGAGTTTCGTGATATATCTAAGTCGAGGCTAGAACCTACAAGGACTAATACAAGTTGGGTATTCGTTTCCTAAGGCGAAGAAAAAGTCTGCTTTTGTATGGAAAATTTGGAACTGAAAAATTTTCCTTGCGAAAAATTCGATTCTTATATATCATGAGTACTGTTTTTGGCCAACAGCGTTCAACACGCAGCATTTATTAGCTTGAAGCTCTTTTCATTTCTAAATTAAATAAAAAGTCATTTATAAAGTAATTTTTCTGAAATTCTGCTCCACAATAAATAAAAAAATCGACCGAAGAATTTAAGTGTCAATAGAAGCTATAAGTTTATAAATTAATCGAAAAAGGAAATCCAAGCATAAAAAACCAAACAATTATTTTGTTTTCCGAACGAGCGTTTTCTCTTATATCCATTCATTCTTGAACATGTATTTACAATTTGCATGCCAATGTAAATTCACCATACTGATGAAATGATTGCGATGATTCCATTAAAGTTAATTTGTAATTAATTGTCATCAAGCTATTGAAAGTCTTGAGGCTCAATCTCGCCTGTAATAAAGACCCTAAAGTTGTCATAAGCAAAGGCAAAAATTCTACTGGAAAGATGTCCAACGTTCAAATATAATTCGAAGCCTTAAATTTTCATTTTTCAGAACTCGTTTTATCTTTCTAATAGCAAATTCTATTTATTATTCTCAGCTGATTCTTTCTTTACGGTTTGTGGGCAGTCGATAATCAAAGGAATGGGAAGAGAACCCATGAAACTCAATTCCATGATTTATATTTCGCTATAAAAATTTATCGACTTCAAGATTTCATCATCAAAATTGATGTATAACCAATCCTTTAAGCAGCCAATACTCTACATACATACATATAATACAATACAAAATTGTATTGAATGCGTTGACCTCCCACTAACTCTGTCAAGAATTTATCAATTGACTTCAGTAAAAACACGTACTTAAACTGATTTTCGTTTTTTTATTATTTACTAAATCTTATCTATTGCTCTAATCACAACTTAAAACCATTTAATGCAATTTTATCAAAATTCTTTTGGAAAATATTCACACATTCACATTGCAATAAGAGTTTTTGCGTAAAATTGGTATCACAAATAAGAGATCACGAAGTCGTTGACGAGCGTTTCTGAGTATAAAACCCACCAACCTTTGAAGCAGAATAGCTATGATAATTTTTATGGCCGACAAATTTTTGGGCGTGCGATAAGAACGTGCATTTATCCAGGCTTTGGTTTAACCATAAAATACTGCTGCGCCGTACGGTTTTTTTATTTACCGAGGAAAAAACACGGAAAGTACATCAAGAAAACACGTGGAACGAGAGGTGATGTCACAGATCGACAGGGTCTCGTAAAAATGGCGATTTTTATCGGTCGTATTGGGAGGGTCTTTTGTTTTAATGCTTCACTTTGGGTGAGCATTTAAAGTAATCACCTCCGCGGTTCTTGGCACCATGTCCGTTCATGTCAGTGCCCAGCGCGGAATTTCAGTCGAATGGGGCGTGGGGGAACAAGATCGTTCAAGTTCGAGGGCATTGCGGCAATTCTTAAGATAGTTTCAATAAAGCCTCGCTCTCGACAACTTTTTTTGCGGTCTGACATTACTCAATGCCCTTGCCCTTGCCATGACCAGTGGATGGGTCAGGGACTTAACCGTTTTATATGGAATTGCCATTTTGACTTCGTAAATATATTGGAAAATGTTGGTTCCCAACCGGTTGATATAAATTAGAGTATTTTAGAGAGGGTCTTAATTATTTGAGGAAAGTCAGAGGTATTTGAAGCAGCAAACAGGGGTCGTAAGTCGGTTATTTTTAAAAACCACTAATCTGAATTGTTTCGTAACTTGCACGAATGATATAATTCACCAGAATAGCTGGAGCAAATCTTTAGGAAAGTGCTTGTGCGGAATGGCCCTCTTCGTGGATTTCTCGTTTCTCTCTTTGCATAAGTCATCCACACTTTTCATCTCGGTAGGTCAGTTTTATTCGGCTAGTGTCGCTTTCCCTTATGTGCATGTGCGTGTTATCCTTAAGGCGTCCTTGGAGGAAAGTTTCCCACAGCAGACATCTCTTTGGCGCAATCTTGCAACGGTGTTTCACGGAAGAGGGGGTAGCGGACGTAAGTCAGTTCTCGAGTGCACTGTGAGATCCATATATAACGCAACCAAATGCAATGGCTATCCATCTTATGCAGTCGAAATGTTAGGGAAATCTTAAAACCTTCAAATCTTCTGACAGAGAAAAATTTTCAAGTTTTGCCCTGGCTCTATTTAATAATTCAGGATTCAATGTCAACGTCTCCCTTCAATAAAAAATTAGTTTGGTCTTTACATTGCAAGTTGAGAAGTAAATATTTAGATCTGACTCAATATTAGTGTCATCTTCTACCTAGTATCATTGAGTATACAAAGAGAATAACTAGTCATTTCTGCCAAAATGTAGAATGTTCTTGAAATCTGTAGAATATTAAGTAAGTTATTGTTTCGCAACTTGAATGGCTGGTCTCGTCTATGTGTTGGATACATTACATTGATCAAGGTGACTCTATCTTCGGCAACGGTTGAATAAGATCATTGCGCATTAAAGAAAAATCTTCTACTATGACAACTTAGGTCTCCCAGTAAAATTCATATCTACGGAGTAATTACGATATCTTGCAATTTTTATTTTCCTCTAGAAAAACCATGGGCCCTCATAACTTTAAGAAGCATGATCCCAGAACTAATTATTTCTCAATTCTTCATTTAAGGTATGATTGTTTATGTGCACTTTCTAGTCTGTCTCAACTTCAGTGTGGGATCCAGCTTCACTAATTCGTCCTCCATACCATTGTATTTAATTATGCATCACATAATCTTCTCATCTTCATTCATTGACACTTGGTTTTAATCCAAGATTATACATTTGTTAAATAGACCAGATTAGGTTAAAATTCTCCTCGGATATTAAGACAGATATAAGACAGTGAAATCGCGATCAGCATTGTTACTCAAGTGTTAATTCTCATTGAATGCTTATGTCATTTAATGCCGCGTTTTTTGGGAGGTAGGGCTGTGACCGAGGACTTGCGTGCTACATCTTGGGATTGGTGATTTTCTTGCTTTAATTCTCTCCAGTATCATTCCAAGTGTATAAGGCAATTGTTAATTGCTCCAAATAGCCCATCTTTTCTCTTGCTTGAAGAGAGTATTTTTATATCTCTGGAGGCGTATGGAGCGAAGAGTGCGAGGGCTGTTTGAGAGAAAACCGCGGTGACCGCAGGAGTACGCTGGAAACCCAACTCCGCAGCCACCGCTTGGCCCGCCTCCAGTGTCTTCGCACTACGAAAATCTCAAGTGGAGGATGCTACGCTTCTCCGAGATGGAAGGAGAAAAATGGGAGAGAACACGGAATTTGGAATTATTTCGCGGAAGGACGAATGCCGCCCGAGCTTCTCATGGTGAAAAAATTCCGGGTCGCGAGGGGATCGTGCGTTTTAAGTTGGCAATTTTACTCGGAAGTATTTTTCTCCCTATTCCCTCCACGGTGGAATGTCGATTTCCAACTACTGCGAGATGAAGTTAAATTTAGGCATGGCATTGCGGTTCTTGTTGGTATTCTTCGAGGATTGGATAACTTCTTACCGCTATTGATGCCAAAAGAAAAATTTTGGAGCAGGGACTAAGGAGTAAAGTATTCCTTGAGGGTATTATTCTCTCCCGATTAGTGTTTGGCAAATAATAGGCATTGGATCTGTACTTAATTTTGTCGAGATGACTATTTTTACGACGGAAGACCTTTCAATAGGATTTAGTAAATGTAAGCATTTTACAGTGAAACCTTCTAATATTAAATACTAACCATACTAAATTAAAATAATTACATCCATTTATGGATAATGTTGTATGGCTTGAATTTATATAACTCATGCAGAAAGGTTGAAGCCTTAATATGGCAAATTTCAGCAGTATTTCATACGTCGAATCTATGTCTATAAGAGAGCTAACGTTTCCATGTAATAATTCCCTAATAAGCCTAAAAAACAAGAGCATCTGTGCAAAAATTCGTCGTATGCGGATCCAATTGACAATGGAAAAGGAATAAAATGATCTCCCCCTAGATACGTTGCAATTCTTGTAAATGAATCTATCCTTTTTCACTTTTGACGTACTGGAGTGAAACGTGGAACCTGAAATGGAGGCCATCGAAACATTGGTGGCGTTCGTTAATGGGATGTTGCGTCGAATAAAAAGAAACAAGCGCGAAAGAGTTGGAAATGGTGGGAGGAGAGGGAGTTCTGACTGAGGTAATTAAGAGACGGCAGAGGAAACAGGAGTGTAAAATATTAATAGAGAGAGAGACTTAAGGATATTGAATCAATGAAGGAAATGCGCGAGGGTGAAAACTTGACAGAAAATGTATCATATAATGGGTGACATGTTGCATGATATAATGACTAGTTATCAAGAAGTGAAGTTTCTAAGGGCGATAAGTACAGAATTTTAGGACATACCGCAAAGTAGAGTAATGAATCCTTTTTCACTCTATATGTTTCATCAATTCAATATATATTTACAGAATTGTTCATAGAAGATACGTGTTCATAGAATTTGATGCGTGAAGATTAAGAGTTAGGAAAATATAAAAAAACATTTCAGAATGTGTCCTTTCTATGAACCAGTATATACTCTTGCGTCTGTCCTTATTTACATTAATTTTCTTCTTGGAGGGATAAGTACGAAAAAATAACATTTTTTTATGTCACTCCTGCTTTTGGATGGGTGTCATCACTTAATCCTCCTTTCTCTTCGGCCCTTGAAGCCATCCATCTAATTTCAAGTTTAGAACAGAATAAAAGAAAGACTCTCTTCTGGGTGAGGTAGGAAGCGCATAGCGCACTTAAATAGCGATGTGCTCTGACAACAGCCGTAATCCAACTCAGGAGGGATGATTTCCTCGACTCGGATAGTGGGCACAAAGGCCTTTGCGTGTGAATTAAGACAGAACAAGGATTAAATGAAAAGGGGATAGAAGGTGGGTTTGAAGGTGGCGAGACGAGTCGCTGGTTCTTCTGGTTGGAGAGTTGGAAGAAAAGGGGTGATGGACCTATTTTATTAAGATCTGCCCCCTCTACCATTTCACCTTCTCCTCCTCTTCCCCCCACACTTTCTTTCCCCCGTGTCTCCGCCGCGCCTCCCCTCCCCCTGCCCCCACCCGTACCGCTCCCGTGCCGTAGCGCGCGTGCTACCGCGGCTCCCTCTTCGCCCTACGCAGCCTCTGCAATATCTTCCGAATGGGCCCTCAGTCGGCGTGGGGAGGGGGCGTCAGCAAGTTGTGAGTGAGATTTGGAGTAACGGACCGGGGTATTCGAAGAGAAGATTTCGGTGTTCATTGCGCGGTTTGTTTTTTTAACCTGGTGCGTGCTTTGGCTGTTGGATGTCGATCTAAATTTTTTCCCGGTGCCCCCGAGTGGATAAGGTGTCTGGATCGGTTCCCGTTGGTGGTGCATCTGTTGCCGTGGAGACTCGATAGGAAGGATAGAGAAAAAGGAGAGATTGGTCAGTTCGATTTTTTTATTGCTTGGTGGCTTTTTACTTAAAGTGTGTGCGGAGGGTACCTGTCTGGGGGGAAGGTATACGTGCGTGCTGAGATGGACGCGTTAGTGAGCGTGTGTGCTGCTCGGCTTAGCATGACCGCACGTCATTCCTGAGCGTTTCTTAAAAACTTTGAGTGGGTTTTGTTGTTTCCATATGTTCCATGGCGTGGCAATAAAATTGTGCTGCAGATGTCTGGAAGATTCGCTTGTCCTATTCCAATGTCTCCAATTGTCTTGCTGATACCTGGAAGATGTGCTTTTCCCTTTGACAGATATCTGTGATGTAAAGACAAATCTAAAAAGAACATAGTGTTTACTAATTGCTTTCTTCATAGATTGGTAGTTATCGGTATCTTCTACTTCTGTTCCTTTTCATTCAAATAGAATACGCCATATTTGTGAAAAAGATACATCCCCTCCTACGTCAGTACTTATTATCAGTCGTTTTCAACCTTTTCTACGCCCTCCCACCGAGCGGCATTATTTTCTTCGCACCTCTTCGACCGTGGTGATAAGCACCCAATCCAGTTTCCGTAAAATTTTTACTCACACATTTTCATGAAACGCGATTAAAATCATAGGAATAATTCTCACCTTGATATTCGTTCCATAGCACGTAATGGATGATTTATCACTTATCTTAACGTCTTATCTTCGTACCGCAGCTTTTGCTGAGTCGTCCAAACTTCTCGGAGAGTTCGTTCGCTTTGTTTATTGTTTCGACGACGCCTCTAGTGAGGCGCTGATTTATACTTGATGACTGCTGACCCTCAAAACGAGTAGATAAGAAATCGCGTTGCTTTGGAATGGAACGTTGCCTTGGAGCAATCAAAAAGAGCAGCAAAAGCGCAGAGAATGCTGTCCTTAGATAAATACCTATGAAGTTATACATCTATTCTTTTAACCGATGGTTATGTTTCCGTTATATTTTATTATTATATGATTATTTCGTCACTATGCAACACTCAGCTATTTAATTAATAATATATGTACTGAAGTTAAAACTGCTATTACATTCGGTGCATTTTATTGAATTTAGCTTTCATTGGTTCGAAAGGCAATGCTTTTTAAATTATAAACCGTAGCAGTTTTTTGCCGTTAATACTTTTTCCAATGAGAGAAACATATTTTCAGAAGATGAGAATCGCTACTAATCTGAGCTCTGTCGTGTATTTATATATTTATTTTCAATTAGTAAAATTAATTATAGGATTGAAAACGAAAAGGTGTCCATTTGTAAGAGACTTAAAGATTATATGCTAGCTTTGCAGATGTTTGCTCAACTTAAAGATAACAATTGAGTCCTTCACTTCGTTTCACTCTTGCAGGCTGAGCATCTGTTTATGTTAAAGGCTGTTATCCCTTTTATTTAGCGCAATTTCTTCCCTCGAAGTTGGCTTGAGTTTATTTTGCTAATTGGAGGTAATTTGCATCCACTGCATTCTGTTGATGTCTCTATGTATTTGGCAAGTAGCCAGCAGATTGAGGACCTATTACTGCACCAACAGAATTGCAAGTAAACTATATATTGCGCCTAAGGGTCATAGTTGTATTCATAGCAGTGGGTTTTATTAGGTAAACTGTCTATTATTATTTCTCAATATTAATTTGAACAGTTTTAGGAGATTTAAGGAGTAATATGTTTAGTATGTACCCCAATGGTTTTGAGATTACATTCTCAAGAATTTTAAAATCTAAAAACCAAAAGTTTTGCACTCGATTCCCGTTACTATCTCTACAGCACCTTCGTTCTTACGCCTTAGAAGCCTTAAATTATCATTACATTTATCTCTTTGAGATGCTGATAGATGTATTTTACCTGCTCTTTTATCTATAAGCAATTTCTTTTATTATGACCAGCAAGAAATGATTTCAAATTAAATATACAACAATTACTTGGAAGTTTGAAATTTTTGTGTATTAATGGCTTCTTAAATAAATTTGGTACGGACGCATTGCAGGTTGGGCTACAATGTCAACATATCAGTGCAGAAATACGTAGGGCGCCAAAGTGTTATTTTTAAATATCAATATTAATCTGTTCAAAGCTTCCATTTAAATATGAATTTTCAAATTTAATGTGATACTGTCTTATTACTAATTGGAGGTAATTATTATCTTGAATTTAAAACTGACGTTAAGGTAATAATGATCGAGAGTCAGTCGAAAAATTACGCAATTTAAAATGCCAACCGTCTTCGGTAAAAAATGAGTTTACGCAGATATACCGAAAGATTCTTTCTGGAATAATAAGTTCGAAAAAAAATCATTTACAATTTCCTGGGAAAACCTTTTCAGAACTACAAGCTTGTGTTTGTGCTTGTTTATCTTGGGGGACCAGAAACTCCTCTGCAGCGGGCGGAAATAACTCGCCTGTCCATGGCGACAAAAGTCCTCACTGTATATGGGTACATGTGCTTTTAGAGTATACAATACAGAGAAATCAACTCAGAATTTCATATAGACTGACTATTCTATAACTAACTATATACTATTCATCTCTTTAGCAATAATACATCCACGAAGATCGGAAAATTGCCGTTAGTCCCGCAAAATAGATTTGAAACTTTGTAACTGAATCTTAACGATATATGTATCGTAATTACTTCAAAAGAGAAAAACCGTATTTCTGCTCATTAATTCGTTGATTAACAGGAATTATCACTGTTAGCCTCGTAGAGCACCTAGTTAATCCGAAACTTTGTTCATCAAAAATGGTTAGTAAGAAAGGACACGCTCTTAAAGGAATGAATTAAAATCACAGTCTCCGTAGACTTTGGTGAAAAGTGCTGGTGCTGTGTCATTTGCATTTATGAAAAAAATTCATGATACCTTTCATGATACATGATACATTTCGAGACAATTTCACGTTTCCATAACTTCAAAAAGCAATGATTAGGTTATCTTGTGTAAATGGATGCTCATGTAATGACTGTATACATTTAAGAAATGAAGTAGAGCTTTTCGAATTAACGGAAACGTAATTACAAAGGGAATAATAAAGATAGAGTGCCCCGATACGGAAGAGCTCTTATTATCCGTGACTTGTTAGTCAGTGTAATTTGTTCATTAGACCAAGCACCTGTTCACGCGAGTATTATTCAAGAATAGCGAGTGGAAAGCCCTGGACTTTAATCGTTAGAAAACACCAACAATTATTTACGTTTGGTTCATTAAATCACTTGACCAATATCAATTAAAAAGAAACAATTCCTGTTAAGCTGAGTTAACGAAGAGTCCTTTAGCATCAATTGATTGCTGCTGAAGTTCCTATAGAAATGTAGTCTCGGTCGTCCTGTTTACGTAAGATATTTTCATACGCCATATTTTCTTTGGAACATATTCAACAGGCAAATTTACTCACATTTCATTCATTTATAGTGCATAATATACTTGATATTCACTGTGACTTGATTGAATTGAGACATTTTCACCAGCACATTTTTACTTTCATAACATCATTAATCTGTATATTGAATATATGTACATATACTATGTTTCCTCTTACTTTAATTGTAACTAAATTTTCGCTCCAATTTTGTCCTTTTTTCTTTCTTCTGATTCTCATTAACTGGTTCGATACAATAGGGAAATTGTTTGCCTCTATTTCTCCCGAAAAAATGAATTTATATTTAACTATTCATCACGATTTTCCTTTATCCGGGGTAAGTTCATTATTTGCTGTTTATTAAAGCTACTCCATAATTTTCTAACCTTGCATACATTTTTCACTGCAGACTTTTCCAGGAATATTTTTAAGCAAATTCCTGCCATTTCTCGTTCATCTTCTCCCTTTACTACCACTCTCATTTTCCTCATGGACCATCAAAGTAATACTTAACTTTATATTCAAGAATATATTTACTTGTTTGATAGCCAATTTTAAGTAAAAATTGTAAACTTTAGTTGTGTATATATATGTAGTTAGAAAAAATTTTCGCAAAGAAACTTTTAAATTTATAAGTAAAAAAGAATTTAGTATTGTATCACACTCAACCATGTCGAATTTGTTCTTTTCGGCATTCGATGCGACTCAAGAATTAGTAATTTATTTGAATCTTTCACTAATGCAAAATTTATTAACTACAGTAAAAGTACATGAAATAGCTCTCTTACTAGACTATTTTCGTTATTTACGGCAGATTAAGAGAGTCGTTATCACACTTACTTCACATATAATACATTTGCACCGAAATACTTAAATTTCAGCTAAAATATCTATAATTATGAATTGCTTACACTGTAGACCTATAGAATTCGGAAGAATTGTTCTATAGATCAATCTGTTTAAATCAGCTTGCCAAAAGTTTTTATACTTTCAGGCCCCCTATTAACCCCGTGGCTATACTTCTCCTGGTATAACTCAAGCGAATTAGTTTCGTCTTTTTCTTCTTCCGGAGTGTAAAAAACTCTCGACAGAGGTCGTTCCCAGCGACGCCCTTCATCAAAAGGAAGGGTTAGAGGGAAAGGTAGGGAGCAAGGGAAGAATGGGAGGAGAAACGGAAAAATTTACCTGGCAAATCGCCTATCTTCTCGTTGAGGGAAAAGCCATCGCGGAACAGCTGGTGGACCGCTCTCCCTTCATGTGACGGACGTGCATTTTTAGCCCTCCTCAGCGGCGTCTGCCCCCCCTATCTTGACCCTTTCTCCCTTTACCCTTCGTACATACATCCCCCGTACTCGTTCCTTCGTTCCGTTCAGAGTTCCGTGACCTTTCCTACTCTATTTTCTTTTTTATCCGAAGACTTTTAAGAATTAAATGTATGTATTCTTTTCCTTTACCGAACTTGATTCCTGTTATTTTCGGATGCATCCCTTTTCCCATTGCTTACTTTAATAGTAACATGCCACGGCTCAGAAAGTTTTAATTTGGTATATTTTAAGCGCCGGGCGAATCTATAACATCTCCCGATTGTGTCGCTTCTCTCGGTATTTATACCGGTAGACTTCCTTGGAATTTATACCGGGGAAACTGGAGTATACATAAATATCCATTGTTGTTCTATTCAGCGTTGCTAGTCTAACTGCTTTAAGTTTTAGAATATGCTCGAAGATTTAGGAAGTAAATTATTCTTATTTAATTGCGTCCATGCAGTCACTGATAACCATTTTTCACGTCAATACTCATAGAAATGGACATACAAGGAAACATTTTTGAATTATTCTACAGTATTAACGAATAAAAGTTTTTTTGTTCTTTTTGAAATTGAATGGCACAAATTTACGTCTTGGTAGGGCTCATATCATGTCATGGCCAAGGAACATTTTGAAAAGTGACGTAAACATACATACGATCTAAATAATACACATTTTTTAGTGTTGGTGCGAA
Organism: Sympetrum striolatum; assembly: GCA_947579665.1. NCBI lineage: Eukaryota > Metazoa > Arthropoda > Insecta > Odonata > Libellulidae > Sympetrum > Sympetrum striolatum. The sequence goes on from OX388341.1 coordinate 19,156,757, forward strand.
ATCCGTTGTCGCAGGTGGATCTGAGTCCAAGAATCTTAAGTCTAATTCCTACCAATCGATTCGGGATCATTGCCTTTCTTTACACCAAATATCAAGCTTCGTAAGTGTTGAATCAATATCCCGACACTATAAATAATTAATTTTTAAGATTGGAAGTATTTTTTGTGGAGGATGTAGATTGAATATCCTAGGCTGTGGAAAAGACGTTCCATCGATGAAATTGAAATACTTTTGAAGCTTTTCTCTGGAATCTTGATTCTTTTCTGATTCGGATTTAAAATAAATAACCCTGTTACTGAATGTTTCGTTTCGTCTCCTCGGTTATTTTGCGGTATTGAAGTAGGAAATGACGCCATCGCTCGAATGGAATTCCAGGTCAAAAATCGATCTAAAGAGGATGTTAAAAAAGTCAAGATTGCGTAAAAATAAAAACGGTAACGGTGGCGTAACGGGCTGTTTTCCTTGGAAGAAATGATTCGCGACGTCTTTCCGTATCCTTCTCTTCAACTATCCTTCTCCGCCTTCGATCTCCCTCACAGTTTTCGTTAAGGTTAAGACGGAACGATATGCCTTTTGGCTCTCATCCACACATCTATTTTCAAAGTATCCTTAAAGTAGCGGATGATTGGAGAACACTGTAATGTCCCCAAACACGTGTCTACCTAGTCTTCACCAAGTCGATTTACTACTCAACTAGTTCTATCCTGAGGTTTTAATGGCGGGTCTCCGCAATTGGCCGAAATGTCAGTTTTCCCAGCGAAAGAAAACTTCAGCGAAAAAAAGAGTCTTTTCATGGTGCATCATCGGCAAGGGTGGTCGTGAAAGAGAATTTGTTCCGAAACGTGTCGTTGCATAAGGCGGTGCTTGAAATGCAGGAATGCGCATGTGTACGCTTATGCAGGCATTCCTCCGTATCCCCGCTTCGAGGGTCATGACGTGAAGTTTGGCAGTCAAATAATAACAGGAGGTTTTATCTAGTGGTAGCTTACAGTAGCCTTGTTTTTATTAATAATTAAAATCGTTAAGTGTTATAAAACAATTAATTCTCCGTACTTGTTGCTAGAAGTAATGATAAATACTGTTTAAGGAAGGATATTTCAGCCACTGATTCAGCTTCGAGACTAAATATAAGGGCATACGACTAAAAGTTTGTTAACATTGGAAGAAAAGTGAGAGACTGCGTGGCACATGGCCTTCTCCGCTCAATACTTAGTCTTCTCATGATAAATTTCTCGCTATTATCATTCTCTCGTGTGTTCCTTCAAGAACCTAGTTTCTGTTCATTGGATAAAGCTGAAACCCGGAGCTTGGGGCTGATTATGTGTTGTATTTAAGCTGAATTTTCAAAATACTATGATTCTTTTTGTACCAACTTGTACTATATAGCTAATGTTTATGAGGGCTTGCCTGTTATTTTGTGCGGGGAATGTTGCTGTTGGATGTTATAGTACGACTATCATGACTACCTACCGTGAGACTAGAAAAAGTCTTAAATGAAGCCATTTTTCGTTCGTATACTGTAAAACGTTGTGTCCTAGTGATAGAAAATGTAGAGTCAGTATAGTTTGTTACTTTTATCTCAAAAGGGAACTTTTATTCCAATTCTAAATTAGTGAGTATAAATGGATGCGTTCACATCCTTTTAAAGTTGTTACGAAAGGAACTCACTTGTTATAAATATTATTATTTCATTGTAAAGACTGAATGATAAACTTTCATATTGTTACTAAAATCCTTTATGTTTCGCAGTATTAATTATTCTGATAAATGAGTGACGCAAGTCTCCTTTTATTGACAGCTTACAACACTTCCGTGATTCTCAGAAAAGTAAAATATCGTTCTTTTTCCACGAATCTGGTCGTCGCATTTTATCAACCTGTCACTGGATTGTAAATGCTTAGTTTAATTTAAAAACACCGTAAAGCTCACCTAAATTTAGACAGTATTGTTGCTATGTTTCATTGATGAAGCAAGGCAGATAGCAAAAAGCTTTCATGTCACCCAGTCAAGAACTAAAATGAAGCTGAGAATTATCGAATCAAGATGACATAAATTCAAACTCATGGTTCATATATTTTTGCATTGATTGAACGAAGAAATTGCACATTGAATACACGTACAAATTTCTGAACTTGGTGACTTTATTATGTGTTGTTGAAAACAGTAAGTAGTGTACGTCAAAAACCATGAATAAAAGATTTTTACTGCCGTCACAATCAATGTTCATTATCCTTTCTTTGCAATTAATTGCAGTAGTGACTCATTATCTCGATATCCTCAAGGAATTCCCGTCTGTGCGTTCCTTTGTGTCTATATTCGTGTTCGTTTGTTTATTCTTAGGTGGTTTGGTGTCGACATCTTGATGAATGACGTTTCTTCGCCTTTTTTCAGTTCGGTCACTCGCCTCTGTCCATGCGAAAACCGCTCCTGTCAACAGTTGCTATTCCTTTGCTCTTATATCACTTTCTTACGTGAATGAATCGAGCATCGGCGCGAATCCTTTGTCTCTCGGTAGCAAACTTTGAGATAAATTGCTCGATGACCGATTTATGTATAGGTACTATTTTTAAATACTTACCTTCTTCCAATACAAGTGCAGCCCCGCAGTCATGCGAATTCCTGGCGAACTCAATCTCTATTTATACTGTTTTGTTTTGTGTGAGAGCGATTGAAATGTTGTTCTGTGTCTAAAGTGTTGAGCCCGAAGTCTGGTTGGATTCTCTATCCTTTCACCGTTATCTAAAGAAAGCTTTGGAGGGGGAAATGAGGTATACTAGATGAGATGGGGTGTGAAGTATTGGGTAAGATGAGAAGTTTTGTTTGCTCTTAATTTCTTCTTAGCGCTCTAAATCTGTAAGTGGAACAAATTAACTTATGTTCTGTGCAATAACATTGCGAATGAGAGTTTTCATAGCATTCAATAACGAGTCACAAAGAAGTAGCATTACTCGCAACTCAGTCGATTCCATAATCACAGGCATAACCAAGAGTGAGACAAGGGGAAGTTATATCCTTTACCTAAAGAAAAGTAAAACATTCCATTAATCTAGCATCAATTGTCAGTGACATCAACTTTTTCGTAGTATAAATACTCACATGCATACAAAAGAATTTTGTCCTCTTTCGACAGAGGTTATCATTGAAGACTAAGATGATCATATGGATTGTAATCAATTTAAATTATAAAATTTACTTAGAAATGTTTCTGTCCGAAATCAAATACAACCTCCGCCACGAAAGATTTTATCTGATTATTTATAAACATTTTTCATATTTTCTTGCGTATTTTTCTTCATAATCCAGCAGCCAGGAAGTCGTAACGCGGAGGATGTCACGATATAATTTTGTTTGCTAAGAAAAATATTTTGATTAGTACATTGTTGATAATGAAATTCTCCTTTGTAATCCAGATTGATTATTTATATCACTAAAATGGCTAAAAAGTAATTTAAGGAATACACTTAAGAATTTCTTGCTGTGTCTTCTTTTAAAGTTCATATACAAGAGAACCGATGTGGATGTGAAGAAGTGATATACGATTGAATAGTGCAGTGAAACTTTATAGATTAACTTTATACTATTGAATTTGAAAGAAAAGATTTCCGAGATTGAATATGTTGTTTCTAAAAACACCTGATATCTTTAGCGCTGAGTACAACGCAACATATCGGTATCGGACTTTTGATGAGATAGAAACCTACAGTACGAAATTTTTGCTGCGATTTTGCAATGGTATATTGGTTCATAAGCCACTCCCATGACCAAGCGAATCTACTTTACAGTAAAATGAATTGACTTTCATAATTTCGTCTGGTTCGTCTACCATTCGAAAGCAAGAGATTATAGTGAATGCGGTAGAACTGACTTCTAGAAGCTCCAAAGTACTTCTTTTCAATTTTTATTGTATTTTGTGAATGAAGGTCAGTGAACGCCCTAGCCCCTGTAACGTAGGCTTTCGTGCTTCCTCTATGACCAGAAACTCCCTAAAGGCAAATTCTTTGCTGCGCCTTTGCATCAAGATACGATAACGGGAACAGAAAGGTCGTCCATCTCTCTACAGTTATTCCATTCTAATGTTAGGGTGTTGGAAGTTAAAATCATGTTGTTTCTAAGATTTCGTACAAATACGATAAAATAATGGCATTACCGCGTTTGCGACAGTTTAAACTAAGATGCTGTCTATTTCTTGTAAGTGCATCACCTCAATTCAACTAAAGCAAAGAGAAAGAGAAATTTTAAGGATTCCTTAACTTTATTCCAATATTCTAGTGCGTTTATAAAAAAGTATTTTCTTTTCATATATTATCATTAAGGCTCTATCGTAAATTGGGTTCTTAAGTATCCATTGGTATCTCTTTGTTTTTCATGATTTTTTTGATGATTTTGCAGTATACAGTATGCATGGCAAATGTCGGTTATGGGTATGTCACTCAAATTGGGTTTGATATTGATTTATTTTCAAGTAAATGAAGTTTACGTACGTTTAAGATGATTATGATGGGCTTTCTCAGTAAGATGACTTTATTATCGGCATTGAATTCTTCTATCAGTAGGGCTACTTTCAAATGAATGTTGCTTTGAATGTTTCAACATAATTTTGAAATTAGATTTCTTCGCCAATATTGATAATTTTCAGTTTTTCGATGTAACTTGACGGTGCTGGAAAAAGTTCAGCTCCACTGAGTTTTTGGAGTACATGTGGATTTATTTTAATGTTTCTAAATCATCATAAGGTTTATAAAATAATTGCATCGATATTATCTACTATTGTTTATAATAATGATGTGAAACAAATTTATGAAATCGATTTTTGATTAAATTCAGTGACTGAAACACTCCAGCAGCATATCTCGTTTATTGCAATGTGAATACCATAAAAGAAATATAAATGAAGAAATTTGCTAATTCTGTTACTTTAGAAATTTTAAGCTACCAAGTATCATACATAAAAATATTAGTCAGGCATATTTTACTTATGAGTGGATGCGTGCTTCTGTATGTCATAACCAGTATAATTTAATGTATTCAAACAAATAACGGTTCATCTTCTAAAACCATGAAAATAATAAAAATTATGATATACTTTACCAGTTTGTTCGCTCTTATAATTTCATAACCATCTTCATTGTCGGTTAACCCAGTTTGAGAGTAAATACACTGAACAACACAAATTTTAACTAATTTGAATGATCTTAAAATGATATTTTGTCAGTTTCGGTTGTACTTTATGTTTACTAATTTATTTCTCTGCTGCAGATATACGCTCGAGAGATTTATTGAGATAAGAATTTCGCATTCCTTTTTGAAGAGTAAATTGAATTTTCCAAATCTTCCTATGTAGTCATAAACTCTGTTGTTAATCGTTTAATATCTTAACTGAAAGTTTAATTTCGGTAAAGAGGGAAAAGGATTTCTTTCAGATAAATACTCCTTGTTTGATGCATCCTTTTGGAATTCACATTACAATACATGATGATACATATAATATTATGTTTTTGAAGATAATACATTTGGTTGTTTTGCATTTATTTATTTCTTAGTCAACGATTCTGAAGATTTTTGATATTCTCTGAATTTTTTATTACCGAAAACTTATGTTGGAAAACATTTAAGAGCGTCTATTTTTTTCAAATCATCTTCGATTAATCATAATTGTTTGGATTAGAATTTCATTATTTTGTTAGACCCTGTTTTATTAAAAAAGATTGCCATTCCGATGTTAGTAGAAGTCTTTCAACTTCATATCTGTTTTGCTACCTTACAAAAAACACAGTTCAAGTTTGACCGTCACTTTATATTCTGAAAGAAACCGTTGGCTTTCTTTGTTGTTGTAGGTAATCTGTTAATGTTGAAGTCACCATTGCGTCATTAAGGATGATCATTGATAACAAGACTTTTACTAGTTCCATTTTCTCTCGAAGATCCAATACCAAGAGTGACTTAGATATTATAGTAGACAGATTTATAAGATCGAGAAAGCAGTGAAACTTTATCAAGAGACGATCTTCATCAATTGAATGAATGTATTTTGCCTTTTGTTCGTCCTCTTTTACATCATGTTCTATGTGTCTTACAATCCAGGTGCTCTTATTTCATGTTCATTCCGCAAAGATGTGAATAAATCCAAACTTTTTCCCTCCCATTGAACTTAATTAAATTATTAGGTAGTGAGTTCATATTTGAAATTAGATTAGTGTTCTACGGAGATGTTTATCGATGTTTTTGGCCTCCCGGATCCCATTTTATCTTATTATATTGTTGGCCTCCCCTCATCTGTATCCTGTATACCATTCGTAATTTGTATGTATTAATTTACTAGGCAAATAACAATTACTTACCTTGCTTGGTAATCTATTCGACCTTTAAACTGAACTGGTAGTTTTAAGGACCAACTTACATTATACTGCCAATTTCCATCGGCTTGCATATGCTAAAACTGCGGAAGATGAGGAACGAAGGGTTCGAAGAACGAACTTATTATTTCATGAAGAAAATAAAAAAGAAAAGGGGTTTATCACGAAATTTATTTTAGTATTCGATAATTTAAAACGGAGATACAGTCAATTGATTCTCAGAGATGAAAAAAACCTGAGCGTCGAAAAATGGTAACGATATACCGGCCCGTGGCAGTACTGTCGGCCCTCGTTCATTCCGGTTAATCAGTTAGTTAGTTAGTAGACTCTACCTCGATAGGTGAATTTCCGCTAAATAGGATTCCTTATTTAAAAATCGAACATTTTCGTTGTTAAAGCATGGAAAACCCGTTTGCGACCTAAATACGTTTTTTAAACCTTGTTAGAGCACCTAGACTTGAAAGAACACACTTTAGTCACCATTACACTCGTATTACCCAATATATCAGACAAAGTAAGAGTAATTAAGACTTAACATCATAATTTTTTAATGAATACATATTTGAAGAAACGCAATAGAGTGAAGCCGCGAATGTCGAAGCGTGAAGTGGAGAGAGACGGCTGTATAAGGGTTAAATATTTACCTTGAAAAAAATATGAACATTAATGCTTATATAAACCTGCGAAAAAATCCCCAGTAAAATTCACGTGACCACTGAGGTCCAATGTTTGAGAATATGAACTAAAGAACGTGAATATCATTTGATAGTACTTGTATTGTTTGCAATGGTCACTCTGATAATAACCAAATATTATGTATAATTTCAGAGGAGAATCTGAGCAGGTGAAGACCGTGACAGAAGAGGACACAGCGTGGAGACACGCCGCCCTCGGAGGAACCGAGGCGGCTGTACCCTCCGTGGTTTCCCAGAACAATTCTGAGCCTTACAACAACGCGACCGCTGTAGAAGCCATCTCTGAGAAACTTTCAGAAGTGACCGCTTTAGCAGAGGCTCTTGACAACTCCCTGTGTGCCTCCATCCCATCTTCTACCGGCTCTCCCCACGCCGCCAACGGGAAGTCCCGGCGACGTAACTTCAACACATCGGACTCGAATTCATATAGCAGTTCATCGCTGCTGGATAGCTCGGGATCGTCTTCGTCAACGACATCTCCTGGCCAAACTCACCATAGATCCGCTGCGAGATCGTCGTATTCGGCGACCTCCTCCAGCCGCAGAATGGCGACCTCTGATGGAACATTTCCATCAACACAGGTTGGTATCAAAAGTGATGAAGCTAAATAAATTATCCTGTTTTCCCTCGTTTAGATCAGCAACATCTTAAGATTCTTGACTAATACATTCTCAATATCCATTCAGTATTCTTGAAAATAATAGTACCCTGTGAATTGCTTTATTTATCTACTATTTATCTACTAGTATTTTGCTAATTATCATCAATCACAGCTACTATCTCTGTAAGGAGTTATATTCAAAGTTTAAGTTTTTCGTTTTTATGGTCTATATCAGGGCTTCTTAGCCAGTGGTATGCGTACCACCAGAGATACATGGGAACAGGGTTAAAGGGTTGAAAAAACGGGAATACAAGTGCATTTATAATTAAATATGAAGTTTTCACAGTAATTCAATTAAAATAAAACAAGTCATTGGCTACTTTTCCAACAATAAATATATGTTTCTAAAAAAATATAGGACTGTTGATATGCCAAAATTTCTAAAAATTTCAAGTCCTATGCAGTTGCTAAAATGTTGGGAACCCCTGGTCTACATCTTTATGTATTTAATAGACTTGATCATTTTAATAAATTTATGTCTGTCTAGTTAAAACAAGCTTTCTTTTTAAATCACTATCCAAATAATTTAACCACTAGGAAACAAGGTTACAATTTTTATTTTATCTCTCATTGAAACCTGATTGATCTTCAAGATTCTCATTTATTTTTGCTCTTAACTTCTGTGAAGAACATGAACTTCAGTTCCAGTGGTAATAAAAGTAATTTTTCTATATGTTGTTATTATTTTGCATTCATGTCAAAGAATTATATTTTGTAATAAATATCACATAATCATATTATTTTACTAAACCAAAGCTTTTTAATTCTCTTTCATTTTTACCATTTGAATCTGAATTAAAGACCTTAATATATGTCATGCAGCCATGTTATTTCATTCATTCTCAACACTTCACCACAACATTCAACACCACATGACCCTTCTTTTTAGATTTTTCTTTCCTGATTATTTATCTGCTTTATTACAATCACTCTGTTTATTATCAGTTTGTTCTCTCTTTTTGGTCTAATGAATATGACTACTGGGTTAACCTTACAACTCACACTTTTCAAGCCACCAGCATCAGAGTATGGTAAAGGATGTACCATAATTGACGGCATATAAGACGCACCAGCGTATAAGACGCACCCTCATTAAGTTGGCCACTTACAAGGAAAAAAAGTTTTAATAGTCCGTGCAAAACCGCGGTACCACAATAACTTAAAATGTAGTTTCTTTTAGTTGTCACGTTTCGTAAAAGCCAAATATTAACACAATCATTGAATGCAATTATGAAATAGGTAGTATAGACCATCTGGGCTAAAAATAGCATTCAGTATTGAAAGTTAACCTGTGGAGGTTGAACCTTCACATATAAGACGCAGGGAAATTTTACGAGACATAATTTAGGAAAAAAGGTGCGTCTTATATGCCGTCAAATAGGGTACCATCTACTTTATTTGTTTTTTCCTTAATTACTATGGTGGATTTCTTGAAAATAAAATGTTTTAAAACAAACAACAACCATTGTTTGTATATCTGTCTATCTTATTCTGTTAATTTTTGGGTAATCCAGCAGGGATGCCTCATTATATTTATTATTTCTTTCATAAATGTACTTTCATTTAGATATTGTATCCTAGTTTTTCATTTCTTAAAAGAATTCTCAACCTACATATGAGAAAATTCATGTAATTCTTGCTGCTCATCATATCAGTTTAAATAAATAGCACCACATTCAAGTTAATTCACTTTCAGTTAACTAATTTCAGTTAATTCAAGAGTGGAGAGGTGTATATAAACAAAAGTACATGTATCATTTCTAGGATCCTGCCTTATTTTTTTACCATAAAACATTTCCTCAGTATTTAAAAAACAGGAATTGTCTTAGTTCCTTATCTGAGGCTACTGCAGCACTCTTTTGCTTGAGTTAGAGTAGTAAAATGATGTTAAAAAATTTCAATATCATTTGTTATTCGGATATAATTTTCTTGTTTGAAGACATTCAGGTGACTTAATTAATTTTTTGCCAGAAGTGAACTATCCGAATAAACATATGCATTTTTTTCACTTTGAACTTGGGTCTACCTATGAATATGAAATGAGCCTGCCAAGAAGTTGGCTTTTCATAGATAGGGTAGTTATTCAATGCATTTAGAGATCTTTTTTTATTTCCTCTGCTGTCAGTGGTGTTCTGTCTCTTGGCTTCTATCAATTCATATTGTACAGTACTTTGTTTTGCTGCATATCAAGGCTCCTGCATAAGGATACTGATGACTAATATTATTATCTCTTAAATCTTCTATGAGCTGATAAATTTTGTTAACTATTGTTCTCATAACCTACCGTTTTCTATCCTCTTTCTACTGAGGACAACCATGAATATTTAATGATCTAACGTATTTGTCTGAAGAAATTTTAAGTGTCAGAAAAGTAATAATTTATCATAAAATGTAACTGGTACTGGAAGAAAGCAGAGAACTACAAAATAAAATCCCTCTATGTTGTATTTATCTATGGAGAAGAAAATGGATAGAGAATTAAATAATCTTAATCTAGCTTTGGCTCATTATTTAATGGTATATAGCAATTTTTATTAATTCACTTTGTTTTTCATCATTGGAAGCTCCCTGATAAGAAAAAAATGTATTCAAATAAAATAAATTATTCTCACATTAATTATCAAATATCTTATTTACTCATTCACAATTATTTGAATATCACTGAAAATGATAAAGAGTAGTATGAATATCTTTCTGGTGTTAACATTATATTTGAAAAATGCAAAGTGAACATGCTTAAATATTGGCAACTTACAGATACAAGTACTTCATGTTTACTCTCATTCCTTAGGATGCATACACGAGAATGAAAGCAGTAGGAGCTGAGGAAGATGATGAAGAGGAAGAGTTTGTGACTGCCTCAGAGTGCACAAGAAGCCCATCTCGATCGTCTTCTTATCATACAGCTTCTGATGGAGGTGGTGGTGGCTCTGGAACAGGATTGAATGTTGCTCACTGGTGGCAAGATGATGAAGTTCAGGATGATCAAGTCCCTGTGGCCCAGGAAGATGATACTGTGCAAGCAAGTGAATTGGAAACTACGGTGAAGCAAGGAACCGATGAATCTGTGCCATTACCCCCTCCCCCTCCTCCATTACCCCCAAGTTTGGGGAAATTAGGCAGGAGGGGTAGCTCTAAGGTAGGTGACACAACAGTCTTTTTAAAAATACTTTTGGAATAATTTATGCCAGGAGAATTTGAGATATAAATAAAATGAACAATTTCACAGATGATTATAATTTCCATATATTTTCATCATTAGTAATCTTCAGTAACTATGGCTTTACTTCAATACACACTTTTTATATACATAGAAACAATTTCTCCAGTTTTTATGGTTCTTTCTATATAGAATGACAGTCTGATTATAGCCGGGATACTCAACCTTTTTTGGTGCAGGGGTACCGAAGGGCATTTCAGAAAGCAAAGCAGCCACATAAAATTTCCGTCCAGGGTGATATTCAGGCCAACCCTTGGCAATATTATCACTTTAATTGTTGACCATATGCCTTTTTAAAACAACGCTCCTTGGTATACAAGATCTATAAAATTTCTACATACATAATTTTATCACAATCTCTCAACGTGAGAAAGTCTCCAATCTTCGAAGAAGATTTGATTACAGGAATACATCTGGGATGAAGGTTTTTGCTGCTTGTGCATTGCTGCATTTCAGAAAGCATCATTTAGTCATTGATTAGGGGGAATTTGATACTCTAGTAAGCTGAACTGAACTGAATCTTCACATTTGTGTAACAAAGAAAATATGACATAGATACGTGTCTTGTTAATTTGGATGGAGGCGATAAGAAGGATAAATTTTAGTCACACCATCACCCTCGTTGTTTATGAAGCCCAAGAAAAAGCCTACGAAGTTTCTGACCCATTCCTCCCCAAACTTCCACTCTATATTCGCAAATAGCAAATAAAAAAATTCTTAATACCGAAGCTTGAAAGGCACTGCGCATGGTCGCTTCAGGTACCACGTTGAGTATCCCGGAATTATAGGCTTTTAAAGCTGCTGTTTTCTTCTCTAAATAATCCAAATGTTAATGTATAAGAATGTTAAAGCCACTGATGGTTTAAACATAACAGAATAATTCACCAAATATCTTTAAAGGATACTTACTGGTGTTGTGCATATTTTTCTCACATTGATAGCCTCTTCAAGGCCCAAGGTTAGCAAAGGAATGCAAATATATTATCAATAAGCAAATATGCATATCACCTGTAAGTTTCCTTTGATAGTTTTTAGTAAATTATTCTTCCTTATGCATGTTGATGTCTTATAATCCAGTGCAACAATACCTTTGTTACTCTTAAATCATTTAAAATTTGAAAATCGATGTCAAAAATAGCCATGCGTTATCACTTAAGTAGATACAAAAATGTTTTAAATCTCATTATAACAGGCTGATAAAGATAAACATTATGGACTATGCTAGGTGATGAATGAATATAAGTTAGTAGTGAGTTAGAATTTATTTTTTTGGATCACATAATTGATCAAGCAGTTTTAATTTAAGCAAGTTTTCATAAAATTAAATGTAGGGTACTTATTTTACTTAGACATTTCTTCTTCCAATCCCCTTTAAAACTTTGTTTCACTTCTCCCAAAACTGTGGGATCGTTATTTGTCTCTCTTCCAATCATGGCAGTATTTTTGGATATATGTGCTCCCCATTTCTGGCTTGGAATCACTGTCTAATGCACATACAGGGCCGGATTTTCCATTAGGTTAACTAGGCTTCAACCTAGGGCCTCAAGATCAAGAGGGGCCTACATTCAAATTGTTAGCAAAATTAAAATTACACTATTCTAAAACCAGTGAACACTAAAACACTGAACTGAAAATAAGGAGACATATTGATATATATCACAGTAATGATTTATTTTATTATCTCTCATTTAATATACAAACTTAAAAATGGGAGGTGAAAGGGCCTCATAAGTGGAATAGCCTAGGGCCTCCTTTCATCTAAATCCGGCCCTGTGCACATAAAAAGAATATTTTGGTTATAGATCATAGTTTCCAAAATAGTATGCTTGATTTACCAAAACTAGTCTAAATTGAAATTTTGAGGTAATTCAAATAAATGACATGCGTCATGAAATGCCTCCATATATAGATATTTTATCTCTTAAAAATCTTTAAGATATTTGCTACAACTTTAATTTCATTATTTGGAATGTATCTATTAACATTTAATTGTTTGAGTAAATCATTTGTTAAATTTAGATGCAATGCAAGATTGTCTTATTATTACCTAAATTTCACTGATTCTGTACACCAAGTGTTTTTACATATTCGGATTGAAACAGAAAATTAAGATATTGAAATGTTATTCAAATTAGTAAATTTTTCAGTGGATTAATTCTTACCACTTTACAAAGCTAATAGTACTGTTTGAAAATATTTTTAACTTGAAAAAATTCTCATATAAAATACTAAAATAATTATCATAAAAAAGATAGCAAATTCATTAAACTGTAATTGTACCTATAATGGAAAATGGAAATTTCTTTGAATAATATGGTGTTATACCTAGATACCTGATCTGGGTTATTGCATTTCTATTTGTCCATAGAAATAAATTCTAGATAACTTATGCTGTCAATGAGAGGGGCATGTATATTATATCTCGGTGTCCAGTTTTTCAGAGAAGTTACAGATAGCAATTACATGAAAATTCTCTTTATTTTTTTCTTATCTTCTTAATGAAAAGATATTTTCTATTTAATATTGTTAAATCTTATTTGTAAACTTAAAATCATTCCAAATGTAAGAATAATCTACTGTAAATGGAATAATTTTAATCACTAATTCTATGTGTATTATATGGTATGTATATTATTTGAAGTTGGGTAAATTTTATGGAATTAAATATTAAATTATTAAGTGGGCATTTCTCAGTAAAAGATCTAGGTGAAAATTCAATGAAAACATTTACATATATTGATTGTTTTTAATCACTTAATTTAATTATTTATTCTAATTAATTACTGTATTTGATGGCATATAGGATACACTGGCATATAGCATGCACCTTCATTTCAGTCTGGCACACACAATAAAAAATGTTGGCAGTCCATGCTGCACCAATACATTTCAAGTTGTAATGCATTTTAGCTTATTATGTTTAAGGTACCAATGATTGATCTAAGAATTAAGTTACAAATAAAATTTTACCTTCACATATATGGTACAAAAAGATTTTTGGCCCTTTATATTGGAAAATAGGAGTCTTGTATGCCATCAAATACAGTAATTTAATTACTTAGTTACACCTTTTCATGTTCCTGTTATAATTAAAATTATCTATGCTTCCTGACTGACGTTTTCCTCATTTAAGTCCTTACATTTCAATCATTTCTTTTTAGCTTACAAGTTGTGAGTTATTTTATAAGATATAGGGCATGGTAGTGTATATATAGGATTTAGAATATACTAAACTCAACATGACATTTCTGAGAATTTTTATTGTGCTTATTAGCATATCCCATGTTTATACATAGTTGTAACTTGACATTTTACGAATTATAATCTGTTAGCCAAATGAAAAATAATTACTTAAATCTATTTTTGTTATTTCTATGATTTTAGGGAAGGGAAACCACTGAATCAACCCTTACGCAGCTGAGAGTTACTCAAAGTCATTCCTTAGGCATAACATCTTATCTTCTGACATCTGAGACCACAAGAGATAGTGGTAAGGCAGAGGGGGAAATCACAAGTAATATTTATGAAAATTGTCAGATAAAGAGCAATACTGATGTTGGCTCTGAGACTTCATTTGGGACTTCATCATTGGAGCAGTCTTCAACAGATACATTGCAAAATGGGACATCCATTGGAGCTCTCTCTGAGGAAGAACTAATGAGGCAGATGGAAGAGGTGAGTATTTTTTGATAAATGCTAGTTATAAAGGCAGAATATATAACTGCTCATTGCAATAAAATTTCATTGATTTTTCATGCGTAGTCATTCATTTCATTGATAGTCAGTCATTTAGACATATTTAGCAACAGTATCTTCTGTATTATACAGTCAGAAAGCATTCTCATTTTCATGTTGCACAAAAATACTTCAAAGAGGCTATCAACTAAATGCATATATATATATATTCCATTTCCTTTTTTTATGTTATGTATTTATGTAATCTGTTATTTTATGTTAACAATTGCATGCATAAATGATATTAACAAATATGATTTATTGCATGATAATGTACAGTATTTTCTTGTTAAACCTATCATTTTAAGGATACATTGCAAGAGTTTCTGCTTCTCTTTCATTCTCAACTTAATTAGGGAATCCTTGAGGGAATCCAGAAATAACACTAATCATAACCCATTTTAACTATAAGGGATTTCAGCATCTACTTGCTATCTACATCTACAGCATCTCTTATCTTGCGAGATATTATTTAAGAGATTTTGCCTTTGATTCTTATGCCACTATTGCATCTAATAGGATATCAGTGTGATCTATTGCTTTAAGGCCTGGATCAGTTGATGGCTGTTAAAACAGTATAATGAATTGAATATTATGATGACTTTGCATATACATCATATAATTCAATTATTCGGATTTATGATGTAGAAGATGTTTTGCTGATTAGCCTGTACCTTTTTCCTTATCATCGTGTAATCAATTGTTAGGTAAGGAATATGGTTAATGAATATTATTCTTATAAAAAAAAGGAGGAAGATAGTGCTCTTCATCTATTGTGAAGTGTACAATCTACGTAAACTTGCAGTTTTTATGAAAGCTATGTCTTTTAATGAAAAACTTAAAGATAGTCTAATTTATTTGATACTATGCTATGTGGAGATGGTTCTAATTATAACTGCACTACATATTATAGAAAAACTAATGACATTTTTGGCATTGCCTGTAATTAACATCTATGAGGTAAGGATTAGATTCTTAATCTCCTAATTACATATAATTATGCTGAAATTTCATGCCGTAGACCTTTGCAGAATATTAATAGCATTGCTGACCATATAATGCTTGAAAATAATACTGCAGCTTCAAAATATACTTATTTATTTTGGTGAAGTGGCTACATTTTCATTCCTGTTATCATTGCCTCATGTACTCATGAGGTGGTGCTTGTGACGTTATACAATTATTTTTATATCTAAAAGGTATTCTTTATAATATATTTGTTTTACAAGATAATTCTCCATTTTAAATAAATTAGATATGGACCATAGAATTTATTTTTCAACATTTTTGTAATTTTTCTCATCTCATCTTTACTGTAGGCCACCAAATTGTAGTTTCCAAAGTAATCATTGGATATCCCATTCTTTTTGAGGAATATTGAAGTTTTGATGCTCTGGAAAGTTGCATTTATTATTATACTGTAGTAAAATATTTTATGCTTATTGCATTTGGTTTATGACCATGACCAAATACCTGACATTAACTCATTTTAAGAAAGGAATGTATCTTTTCCACTCTGGAGCCACAAATTAGGTTGATCAGTTTTATACTTGTTTCTTTTTTCATTAATATTTATTACTCTAAATTGTTTGAACTTGATTTCATTTGCCCTAAACAGATATTTTAATTAATGAAGAGGAAATTTGGGTGATTTTTTTGGTAAACTCCAAGATAGATAGATCTTGTTTAATCTGAAGTGAAGTTTGTATCTTTAATAATCTCTCAGACAATGGATATAATTTAATTTTACATTAATAAAGAAGACATAAGAATTATAGTTAATGAAGTTCCTTCCTTTCTGTTTGCTGTAAAGCATTATTCTACTAGCATTTGATTTATATACCTTTAATCAACATACAGGGTTGTTGTATTGGTCAAAGGTACCAGTGGGCAATGTAATATTCTGACCCCCCTGTAATATGGAAAGTAAACGAATTCCAATAAAATGTATTAATTTATGCTCCTTATGTTGATAAATATTTGCTATGTTTGCTTATTTTATTTATTTTTTATCCTAATAATATAGAATTTCGAGTAATAATTATGTTGATTTAGCAGAGGCAGATGAGGCTTCATTATACTGGGCACACCTGCAACTCACTACATGGCATCTTAATCAACTTTTATAAATTTTATTATGTTATATTGGTCAAATTTTCCTAGTGAACATTTCCCTTTGAATAATATATGAAGTGAAATAATTTTATGTCTAAGGAAAGCAGTTTTGCTCTGTTGTATCTGAGTATGCATCAAATGATAACTTAGAGATTAAACATTTTACAACCACGGATTTCACAGTGACAACTCACTATGAGTTTTTATTTCTATTTTCATTTGATTGTGTTAGACGATATATTGACGAAATTATTACGAAATCACATTTGAAATTTTCGAAAATTTTCTCCTAATGAGTTAAAGAGCTTCACAATTTCAGGTAGTGCTAGAAGTTAGATCTTGTTACTTGAAATGGTTTGTGTTCACGATTGAGCGCTGAAAGAGCGATAACCGATGTATTGGGTATTCAATATCATATTTCCACAGAATTCAGTTCCAGATTTTTACTCGTTTTCTATACATTTCATGATATTCCGGACTTTTTGCTTCAGCCCGCTCCAAACACCGCCACTTGATGATCTAGAAATAACCACGGCTACCGTGTCAGTTTGGTCGATGACTTCTCTTATATTTGGCTAACAGCCCACGCGTAAATCGGCTTGCTTTCTTGTATTAAGTCGTGATCATCAGGTTGGCTTCTTACCAACTAGTAGAACATTCTGTTACACGATTTTTGCATTGTGTAGAATTAAATTCCTCACTCCATTGATCTTATAAACCATAACAATTCTTCACTTTTATATGATGGAAAAGTGCCGATGATACTGTGATGTATTAGTCAAATGTTTATTCTGTAAAGAAATGATTTATTCTCATAGGGATTCTCATCTAAACAATTTTTTCCTATCTTTTGGATACGTATGACTATATTTATATTTTGAAAATTGGGAAAAATCGCTATTTTGTGGAAAATATTTTCTTTGTGATTTAATTTACGCATGCGAGATGACATTTTCGATTATGAATTTATGATGGTACGTTTGCGATTAACATACTGATCAAGCTGAAATCAGATTATTACTCTGGCTATCTCTCTATCTCTCTCTATCTCTGATAATATTTGGCTATTTAAGAAGATTTACAATGGAGACCTGCATTCTAGGTAACATCGGCGAATAAAAACAAATCTATTTTTATCGTTTTACTAGTCCTAATTATTTGATTCCGTAGGGTATCCTTTAGCCATTAAGGTTTTATACCCAGCGTTTTTACTTGTTTCAATTGGAAATAGATGTGCGCAGAAAGTGTGGCCTCAAAATGAAAATCTTTCGAGGTGACATCACTCTCCGTGCTTTCAAACGCACCTGCTGCTTTCCTGCCTTACGATTGGTGCTCATCTCACCCTCGCAAAAAATCTCTTTGGGATTGTAGAATCGGCCCGAGGAGCTGCTTTTAGTGCAGTTCGACATGCTGCTATTTTCCGACCCTTTTAAAGATGTGGGCGTTTAACCAAAAGGAAGAATGAACTGTTGGAAAGGACATCTGACGGGGGAAAAAAACGATAGAAGAAAGCCAAAAAAATGACTTCGTACTCATCCCTTCCATTGTATCGCCTTTTTCTATTGTTTTAACTTCTCTGCTATTGTCTGTCGTCCCATTCATTTTTAAATGCCTGCATACCTTTTAGTTCGATGCTCTTTCTAAACAGTGATGATGAAATTAATTTGGCGTTTCTCTTGCAAGTTGCTCATGGCGAAGTTTTATAAATCATTGTCATAAAATTATCATATATTTATCTACAGTTTCTCAAATTAAGAATCTCAGAAGGTTCATTTGAGCAATCATAATCCATAAATAATGGTGATTTAAGGAATTAGCTCTGCACGTTTAAGTTCTCGAGTCTTAAAATATGAAATATATATTATAATATATCCTTGGATTTTACAATTCTGTTTAGATGTTGTTTTCTTTTTGCGAGGTTAGCAGTTGTGAAAAATATGTGTGAAAGACCAAACTCGATTTAAAAGATCAGTTTCAGGATTACTTCGTAATCCAAGTAACTTTTATTTGGAAAACTTCTAAAATAATTTTCAGTCATTTACGAAAATCATTTCAAATGTGGCTTTACTATACAGTTATATTCCCTTTTTCGATGTATTAAGATTTATTCTTGCTACAGTTAAAATAACATTCCGCAAGGATGGATTTATATTAAATAATAAATATATGAAGTAGATTTTTCGCAGTATGTATGCAGATAAAATTCTATTCGCTCCGATATTATGATTAAGCTGACTAACTGAAGAAGTTATTTGCGTCTTATAGAATCCACTGCTTGGGCCGTGACTTCGTGGTAAGTCGCCATTAGGAACAAATGAAAAGATTAACTTTTACACACCACAGATAATTTTATTCAGGAACGACCATGGTTTCGTTGTAAAAGTTTCGTTGTGTGTAAAAGTTAATCTTTTCATTTGTTCCTATTTGCGTCTTGTTGAAGATTTTAACTATGTTCTATCGTTATTTTTTTCGTCCTTTTGTTGGAGATTAATTAGCAGCAAGTAGTGCGTATCTCAAAAAGTTTTAGCGTCTGAAATTAAGCAAGTTATTATATATTAAATGGTAAATGATTTAGTTCAATTTATGCCAAAGTATAGCAGATCTAAATACCTGGACGTATTTTTTTTATTTTTCAATAAAACGGGACTCTACAAGTATATTGTATATCTTCAACATAGCCGTCGAGTAATTATGTTTTAGAAGGTTTCATTGCTTAGCAATATTGTTGCCATAATATTGTTATATTCTTTATTAATGTTTAAATTTCGTCCTGGATTTTTATTACTTGTTCTAATGCCAATTGATAAAATATACCCAAACTGTAATGCAACATTATTGATAACACATTTCTGCACAAAAATATTTATCCTGACGGCATCTCTGAAAAGTGTATTAAAATTATCAGAATATCAGAGAGCTCTCTACTGAAAAGTCGAGTATTTCATTATGAAGCTCGTGGTCCGAACTAGCCCGCGATGGCTGGACTTCCTCTTCTATTTGTGGAGCGCTATGGAGGTTTTTAGCAGTGTTTCTCCGTTGGTTTTCCCCACGAAGAGTTTGCCTTACTTTCTAAATATAGGACCTGTGGTTCTTTTCAAAATTCATTCAAGTTCCTTTAGTTTCTCACGTGTGAAAATAATGTGGGGCTTCAGATGCTTGATTACCACTAGTTTTGAATAACTTTTAGGAACTCTAGCTTTAATGTTTTTGAAGATATGGATAGTAACAGAGAGATTAGATTAGATTTGATTGTTTGACGTAATGATATTCTCAGAATTTGTGTTGGCCGACAATTATGATTTATCACATTACCTTTAATTTTGACTACAAATCTTTCCCTTAAGTTGCATTCCTTTTCTCCCTAACTTTTATCATAGTTCAACGTCTTGGACGTGGATATAAAATCATCAAGATGATAAAAGAACAGGGTAAGGTTATGTTGTATCTTTGAGTAGGATAAACGGATAATAAAGTTAATATATGCTGGCCTTATCATAAAATTCTTACTTAACCCGAGTGCTCGGCTGTTTGTGTCACGATGTTTCTTTCGTGGAATTCCTCGGATAACTCTCCTGAAGATTTCCGGGAAATTCTCTAACCTGTTTTTATAGCGAAGAAAATCGAAATTTTATGCAGTAATCACGCTCCCGTAAAATGCCATAAATATCCTTGGAACTTTCGTAAGACTTAGTTTATTGTTTTTGTATTTAATGGAATTTAACGAGTCGGGATAAAAGAAGTAGCGCTTAGAATTTCCAAATGGAGATGACAAACACGTGGTTCTAATATGTAACATGGAAAATAACACGGTAACCACACGGTAAATACCAGCTTTATGAAGTTCGTCTTAGAGGTGCTTAAAGTGTATATCAACTGGCAGGTATAATAAATACCCTGTTTAGGTATAACAATTCTTAGTTTAATCTTTATAGCTCTTTTGCTGAAATACATTTGCAAATTTTTGTATAAAAACGCATCTTATTTGTTCACAAATCATTTTATCATCTTGTCATCCACTTGAAAAATATCTCATTTAATGGTTAATAAAAATCGTTTGATTAGCGATTTCATGACCTAAATAAAATCTCACAAATACCACGGAGTCTGTCGATTTCCTTAAGGTTTTGATCATTACCAGTCAACAGTTATTCAACCAAAGGCGTATGGAATAATCTACGATCAAAGTTAATTTTTCAAATATAGTATTTTCACTTTATGGAGATATCAACGTTGATCTTAGCCCTTCGAATCTGGTTTTCGGTATCTATATTTGCATCATATTCCAACCTCGAGTTCTGTCTATAAAAATTCGGCTGGCGACTTTACGCCAGTCCTGTGTGGTTAAATGTGTGGAATTTTAAGTATGCTGTTGGCTGTTTAAGATACCATCGAAGATAATTCATAGATTTAGGAAACAGTCCTAAATCCAAGGCACTCTGATCCACGTTAAATATATCTGAGCGATAATCTTAATATAGTGGTCTGATTTGTCTTCTTTGTAACACATTATCACCCTAGGCAGTGAAAAAACAGCTGTTCTCATGGATTATCGCAATATGATATATCTGTTGGGATAGCATCAAATGTGAACCATGCGATTTGCCTTGTTTCACTTCTATGTTGAGTCTGATTTTTTCTCTACATATTTCTTGTGATCCACTTTTATCCTGTTAGTCAAAATTAGAGAGTCATCAATGAATTATTAACTCACCAATCCCATTAATATAATTTATAATGCGTTAATTCATGACACGGGAATAATCTTTTAATTACTAAATAATCTTCTAATTCTTCAATAGAGCGACAATCCACTGATGAACGCTCCTAAATTTACATTGTTTTAAATAGCTACAAATCACAATGTTATTTACAGTAACATTTATGGGAGGTCTTAAACCCTAGGGAGCGGAGTGGAAAAAAACCGGCCCAGAAACTCATAGTCTGCGGCCCAAACGCCTACACCCTCTCCTCTCTCTCTCTAAACCACGTTCTATTCTTGGCACGTGCCGCGAAAGATTAGTGTGGAGTGGGACGATGAGGGAAAAGCTAGCCCGGTGCGGCTGAGAAAGAGGGTCAAAATGGGTTTTCGAGACATGGACTGTCTTTGCAGGGTGTCCGTGGACAGATGGAGATCTTCTGCGGGGGATGAGGAAGGTGGTTGGGGTTGCTTCGAGGGGCAAGCCGCAGAACTTACGCCTTGAAGGCTTGGAGGGCCGATGTTGAAAGAGATTAGATACTTGAGATAGGCAAAAGAGAGAGAAAGATTGGAGAGGATGTGGAGAGAAGGCGGAAAGAATGAGAATACAGGTACCCGCTCGTTTATCCGTGGAGGTTTTGATGTAACCAGTTACATCCTGCGAAATATCCCACCTATATTTTAGCTGTATGGAAATATTATGTACTCTAGCTTAATACTTTAAAAGTATTTAACCTTTTTATTAGTCGACATAATATCGTTGAATTGTATTGTTAATCGTTATATTTCTAACTATGAGCAATTTAACAGGTATGGTGTGATAACGACTCTCATCTGAGGTGGAAGGATAAACCAAGAGGTAAAACCGTGTAACTCTCATTTTGTCTTTAGTTCAATGTCATCGTTAGTGTAATG